>CM028130.1:1581414000-1582808000 GCA_016271365.2 Neoceratodus forsteri
GTGCGGATGGCCGACCCTGTTCTTTCAAGTGTAACCCACAGTATCCCCCCCCCCCGTGCCCTTTGAATCTCTGTGGCCTTTATGTTATCTTTCACATAAAGTGCCATTCCTCCCCCTTTCATGCCTGCACTGTCCCACCTGAATAGATTGTAGCCTGGCATGGCCATCTCCCAATCGTGGTTATCATTACACCAGGTCTCTATGATGCCACAATGTCCAGGTCTGACTGTGCCATGGTTGCTTCAAGGTCCTCCATCTTCTTACTGAGGCTCCAGGCAATGGAACACATGGCTCTCCAGGATGTGACTTCCCTCCGCTGTTTTGCTGCCCTCAACCTCCCTCTTTCTTGGCATTCCGTTCCCCCAGTCCTTCCTGTCTTCTGTCCTTATGTTGCATTCTGCCCCCTGTCTGTCTGCCTATTCCTTTGGTACTCATATAGAACATATGCTCCCGAAGGGGGGGATACTAAGCCTCCTGACCTTCCTGGCTCCCCCCCCCTTGGCCAGTTTAAATGCTTGCCGCAGAAGCATTCAAACTTCTCACTTAGAACTAAGGCCCTCTTCCTGGATGGATGCAAGCCATCCTCCTTATACAGGCTTGCATTATACCATGTGTGGCCCCAGTCCCCTATGAAGCCCAGACCCTCCTCTCCACACCATTCCTTCAACCAGGAGTTGAATTTCTGGATGCGCAGTGACATAGCCTCCACCACGCCATGGATAGGTAGTACCTCCTAGAAGGAGACGAAGTGTGGTATCTGCTTTAGGCTCTTCCCCCAACTCCCTGAAATTAATTAATTGATTTATTTATGACTTTGTTAACCAAGTAGGTGCACTAATCCCAGGGACTGTTTTCAGGCATGACCCAGGCCACATAAGGCAGCACAGAGTAGAAACATCCAAATAACAAGAACATAACAAGAGCAGGTAATACACAGTGAAAGGTTACAGTTGTTATATTTGGCAATACATGGTGGCAATAGTTGAGGGACAACAAATAACAACGCAAAGTAAGGCTCATGGTGGTACAGTTTCAGTAAATAAGAGAACCTATTTGGCTCTACTTCTGGAATCTATAAGGGGCGGGGGGGCTAGTCCTTAAAGCAGTGGCAGGTGGATGCCAACAGGAGCCAGTCTTTGAGGCAAGTCTTGAACTGGCAGTGAGTGTGTAACCCCCTCACCCCTGCCTTTTTGCAAACGACAGGTAGTATGCTGTTGAAGCTGACAGCAGTACCAGGTGGGGACTGGGTTCGGGGAGGACTAGGTTACTCGACACAAGGGCTAGGTTTGGCTACTCGCACAGGGGCACCCAAGTAAATCTGAACACGGGAAGCAATGACTAATGTCTAATACCAGGAATGGGATTCTAAAGTGTGGCTTTTATTCACATCCAAACTGAACAAACAAAGCATAGATGGACCCCCACGGGGCTACATTCCTGGTAATGCAGATAAGAGAAACAGAACATTTCCTCAACACTTCAGCCCTCAGGCTCTGGACCCAGCAGGCACACAGCCCGGACTTGCACACTGCTTTGGGTACACAGCCTGACTTGTACACTATTGGGGTTTTCCCTGGCTTGGCTCCCCTGCCGGCCACTTGAACACCTTCCATGAAACATGGACACATTTTCCTGGTGGCTCCCTAAACCACCTTAGAGCCTTCGACTCCATAAGGGAAATTTCCTTTCAATCCCACATCTGGGTACTTCCCTCAGCACTGGCCAAGTGCTTGAGGCAAAGTAAAAGGGCCACAGAGCAAATCCGTAGAGGTGAACCTGGTTACTAATGATGGGGGTCTCCCACCACTAGCTTCCACAATCCATACCCAGCCATTTCTCTGGACATTAAACAACTCTTTTTGAAAAGCTTGGCAATGTAGATTAAAGGGTAAACGTAGAGCACATTTCCTCTACATGTCTTGACTTTCCCCTTGTACTAGACTCGAACATACTTAAACATCTATGTCTGAAAAGTTTGGCAGTGTAGATTAAAGGGTAAATGCATAGCACATTTCCTCTACA
This sequence comes from Neoceratodus forsteri, assembly GCA_016271365.2. Classification (NCBI taxonomy): domain Eukaryota; kingdom Metazoa; phylum Chordata; order Ceratodontiformes; family Ceratodontidae; genus Neoceratodus; species Neoceratodus forsteri. Next base: position 1,581,416,023 of record CM028130.1, read on the forward strand.
TGTCTTGACTTTCCCCTTGTGCTGGACTTGAACATACTTTTACTTTGGCTTAGCCTATTCCTCTAGGCCTCCCACTGATTAAGCAGTCCAATCCCACTTTACAACAGTTCAGGTGAAACATAGGCCCCATGTAGTGGGAACTCACCTTTGGTTGCAGGTGCCCCACAGGCGATTCTTGACAACTTCTGGTGCCGCAGCACAACTTAGAAAAATAAGTCAGCTTCTTCCCTAGCCGGAACCAGGAGGTTGCCCCTGGAATAACAGGCAAGCCTTTTACCCCATCCCCTCATGGATGGGGCAGAGAGACCAGTAACAGCGGTCTCCACCACTTCATGAACAGCTTACTGTGTTCCTCTTTTGGTGGAAACACACACCTTTCCCTAAAAGTAGCTCTATATCAGAGCTTTAGGCTCCAAGAGCCTGTGCACAGACTGCTGTGTTCCTCTCTTCAAGACTGCTCACACACAACTGCTGCTGCTCACTGTTCAAAAAACTCCCAACATTCTAACCTAACTCCCATCTGCAGATTCCAATGTGGCTCACGCAGCTGCGATAGTTCTATGGCGATGTCATCCCGAAGTCTCAGCTGAGACTGAGAACAGAGTGAGACAGTGTGAAATTCATTTAACTGGAGTTTCACAAGCTGCCTTCCCTGCCTACCACTAGGTCTTACTGGGATTCTAGTAACCCCAGGTAACAGGGGGGTTACACACGCCCTGGGCCAGGAAAATGACTGTCCACAGTCATTATTTACCTGGCTTAGGCCATTCCACCCTATGTGTTACCTGCGGAGGGGGGTGATCAGGCCCCCTCCTACCATGTGCTAGCACAGGCAGGCAACACAAAGGGCCTAGAGGCCTTTGGCTGACATATCAGCCTCTACTCTACTCTACCCACTAAGTATGGGTGCCTAATGGCTCTGGTAAAACTGTCCAGAGCATAGCCCTAATAGCTCAGCACTACAGTCCCTACGGCCGTTCAGGACCACAGCCTGTCTATCCCCCAGCCCTCTAGGAAAATCTGTCTGCCTCTAACTCAAATCCCAAAACAAAACAAACAGGGGACCTCCCGACCTTGGGCACCCTGCAACCACATGCCAGGAAACTAATACCATCTATTACTTTACTCCCTTATACCCCCATGACCACACCTGTGGAAGGAAAGGGTTACTACAGTAACAACAACAATAACAACAGTACTTTAAATACTACACACTAAAGTACTATTTAGGAACTCCGATGAGTCCCTCTTCCTCTTCTTGTCTTCTCTTCTATCTTCGTCAGGAACACCTGCAAGAAAAAGAAAGACAACACACACTCCTAATCTGCATACACAGTCTATCTAAACCCCTACCATAAAAACACTGGAGAATTCCAAAATTATATATTTTTTTTTATAGAAAAGGTAGAAAAACAGTATATACACACTAGAAAACAGAAAAACAATGACATTATTTACAATACACATTTGGGGGATGGATTGCCCTAAAAGTCCCATCTAGTGACCACAGTGCCCGAAGGCTAGTCCATTAAAGAGTCTCTCCTGGGCCGGAGCCCAGTGAAGCACAGTTCTAGCAGGCCAAAGTCCCGAAGGGGAGAGTCTTTGAGGACAGTTCACACATCTGGAGTCTGCTAGTGTAGGGTGTGTACTGCAATGTCATAAAGATAGAAAAGTTTGGACTTACCAGCCCCTTGTAGAAGGAATAACACACACCGACCTGCTCCTCTGCCGAAGACACTCCCTGGCAGCATTCTTCCGATACAGCTGGGCGGACATATTCTGGGACCTACAGGAGGGCACATCTGGAAACTGCTGGGCCGATATCTCTGAGATGGAACCTTGGAACAGGAACAAAAAGGAAAACAGCTGATCTGACGTCATCCGATTACCAGGCGATGGATCAGGATACAGCTGGGCTGGCATTCTCTCTGGATATGAAGTCATCTGGTGGGCCAGTCGATGGATTCTGGAAAGTCAGTACACTGTAGAACTGATGAATGTGGGGCACCTGAGTCCTGGATGTCCATACTGGTGGAACAGCAAAGGCACTGCAATGGCTGGTTTGGCAGTATTGACTACCACTGCTCTGCTTTCCATCTGGTAGGCACGGGCACATTTGCAGGGAGGTCTTTGCATTGAGGTCAATAGTACAGTGGGTCAGGAGCTTGAATTATTACCCCATCTGGGCGCACATAATTCACACTGTGAAAGGTTTCACGTCCCTCTCCATCCACTATTCGAACAGTGTCCATAAACAGTGTCCTGCCTCTTTTCCATTGGCTGTATTTTTCATGAAACATTCTGTTCCTGACATGCTTGTTTGCACCAGGATGCACACATTTCATTGCTTTGGCCCCGATCCAGGATTTCCTGCTGTTCTCAATCTCCTCCCAGACTCTCAGAGGAAAGGTAGGAAAGGACATCCCATAGATTTCATTCGCCTTCCTACGAACCAGTCACTCCTCTTTACTAGCTTTGGTCAACCTGAGACCACTGGCCTGGCTTGGGGGTGGCCAGTCCTGGTTCTGCCAGCTACGCATTCTCAACGAGATTAAATATGGATCCCTGACTACTTCTTCTTGCACAGCCAGGGCAGTGGCATCACCACTCTCTTCCATGCATTCTTCTGAGGCAAGAGCTTGAGGCTGTGTACCCGCTCCTTTTTCACAAAGCCACATAGGTTCTCCCTCTTCTTCTTCTTCTTCCTTACTGAGAATCTGTGCCCAGGAGTGAGCAGTCATCCTCACTCCTGAGACTATCCATTCTTCACTGGGTGTGGAGGTCGATACCTCCCATTCAAAGGCCTCCCTCATCTCATCTTCTCCTATGAGACTTGGGCTAGGCCCCCCCTTCAGGGGTCTACTGATGCTCTATCTGAATTATCTATCTGTGATCCAGCATCTGAAACATCAGCATACTGTTCTGTCTGCAAATCTGCACCCTCTAGCTTTGTACCACACTCCCCCGAGGGGCCTTCTCCAACAGGCTTCGCCTGGTGCTGTGTGCTGCCAACTACAAATTCCTGAACTTTTGTCCATGTGGGAGCCAAACGAATCTTGGGTGCTTTATACAAACCATATTTCTCTAAGCACCCCGAACAGTGAGGTACCATGAAGATGTCCCTTCCAGCATTTAAGCATATTAAACACACTTGCACTGGATATCCAGGAATCGTCACATGAGAAGGCAGTTATCCTCCATAGTAACACCTTTCAATGCCCCTTAACTTATTTACTTCTGCTGCTATCATGGCCCGGGCATGATCTGGGTAGTGGGCTGGTCCTGAGGCCATGACTGCAGGGAAAAACAAACAAATGCTCACTGTTATTGAAAGTCCCACTTCACTAAACACTGTCTTTTACTTTTAAAATGGCTCCTCTGCTGCTGTGTTTACATTACTACCCCACCCTGTAATGGCGGCAGCAGCACTTCTACGCATCAACATTCAGAAATTAAGTCAAGCCACTGCGCATCAGATTTACACACACTACTGATAACTTTGCTCAAAACCGCACAAACTTGCACTGTTCTTTTTCCTAGCACATTTATATGATTTGCCATGGACTTTTCACTTGCTGAAAACATTGCTTTAGCTCACAGTCCCTTAAAGCCTCAGATATTTCAAGCACAGGATTGCCTGTAACTAGTGCTGCACGTTTTGCTACAACTCAGTCTCTCTACTGGCTTTGAAACTTTAAACTGACGCTGAACCCATAACTATGCTCACAGTCAGTGGCTTAACAGACTTGTTTTAGCTGGTAAAACTTGACACAGTCTTTATTTGCAAAGTGACTACACTGCTGCACACATATTGAGCTGGCTTTTGGCAGAAAATCACTGTTTTGAGCAATTTTTACTGTTGGTACTCACTGTTATCAGTAGCTGTTTGCTGTGATGGAAAAACGGCCTGCAGCCAGTCTTGGAGGCCTCAGAAAGGAAGCGGGTGGGCAGTCCTGCCGATCGTCTCTCCAATCACCACACTTACAATCCAGTCGATCGAGATGCGGGTTGAGCCCGACTTTAAACAGAAAAGTCTATTTTTAATACTTTTACAGCACTTTTTAATCACCGCGACGCTCCTCCACCAAGCCAGTACACGCACTCCACTCACACTCCCTCTCGAATGCTGGGCAGTCACTGTAGAGCTGGCTGGGGGGCAGGACTGATTGCAGCCTCACCAATCACACGACGCCATGCAAATGAGCCTCTTTCCCTCACGAGTGCACTTCTCCTCACGGCAATCATCGAGCAGGCAAATTTAAACTGCAGAAACCACTTTTTTTTTTTTCCTTCGAACTGACTCCACGGCGGGAGCCCATTTCAACCATTTGCCATGGCCATTAACACTGCAAGTCTCTCAGTTCACTAAAAAGCATTTCCAATATCCAGGGCACACTTTTCCTGTTGCTACCCCTAGTTTTCCACACTTTTCTTTATCACAACAGTTCTTTAGAAAGCATTTCCAACGTCCAGGGCACAATTTTCCTGTTGCTACCCCTAGTCTTCCACACTTTTCTTTATCACACAGTTTACTAGAAAGTATTTCCAACGTCCAGGGCACAATTTTCCTGCTGCTACCCCAGTCTTCCACACTTTTCTTTATTGCACACAGTTTTTTTTAAAAGCTGGCAAAAACGCTGTAAATATTTGATGTAGGACAAGGGCATACTCTTTCAACTTTACTGCTCCTTGGTAAACAGTTGGCATTTTAACAGCAGCATATGAACCACAGCACACAGCGACACATTAGTTAAACTTGCTTCAGCTTTTTTGGGCTACCCACTGCCAGATAACCAAAACACTAGCCCCTTGCCTGAGCACCTTTCCTCCCTAAATTAAAATCCAAAGTGGTGCCTCCATTTTGTAACCCCCTCACCCCTGCCTTTTTGCAAATGACAGGTGGTATGTTGTTGAAGCTGACAGCAGTACCAGGTGGGAGACTGGGTTTGGGGAGGACTAGGTTACTCGGCACAAGGGGTAGGTTTGGCTACTCTGCACAGGGGCACCCAAGTAAATCCGAACACAGGAAGCAATAACTGTAATGTCCAATACCAGGAATGGGATTCTAAAGTGTGGCTTTTATTCACATCCAAACTGAACAAACAAAGCATAGATGGACCCCCACGAGGCTACATTCCTGGTAATGCAGATGAGAGAAACAGAACATTTCCTCAACACTTCAGCCCTTAGGCTCTGGACCCACCAGGCACACAGCCTGGACTTGCACACTGCTTTGGGTACACAGCCCGACTTGTACACTATTGGGGGTTTTCTCTGGCTCGGCTCCCCTGCCGGCCACTCGAACACCTTCCATGAAACATGGACACATTTTCCTGGTGGCTTTCTAAACCACCTTAGAGTCTTCGACTCCAAAAGGGAAATTTCCTTTCAATCCCACATCTGGGTACTTCCCTCAGCACTGGCCAAGTGCCTGAGGCAAAGTAAAAGGGCCACAGAGCAAATCCGTAGAGGTGAACCTGGTTATTAATGATGGGGAGGGTCTCCCACCACTAGCTTCCACAATCCATACCCAGCCATTTCTCTGGACATTAAACAACTCTTTTTGAAAAGCTTGGCAATGTAAATTAAAGGGTAAACGCATAGCACATTTCCGCTACATGTCTTGACTTTCCCCTTGTGCTGGACTTGAACATACTTTTACTTTGGCTTAGCCTATTCCTCTAGGCCTCCCACTGATTAAGCAGTCCAATCCCCACTTTACAACAGTTCAGGTGAAACATAGGCCCCATGTAAGAACAGAACTCACCCTTTGGTTGCAGGTGCCCCACAGGCAATTCTTGACAACTTCTGGTGCCGCAGCACAGCTTAGAAAAATAAGTCAGCTTCTTCCCTAGCCAGAACCAGAAGGTTGCCCCTGGAATAACAGGCAAACCTTTTACCCCCATCCCCTCAGGGATGGGGCACAGAGACCAGTAACAGCGGTCTCCACCACTTCATGAACAGCTTACTGTGTTCCTCTTTTGGCGGAAACACACACCTTTCCTAAAAGTAGCTCTATATCAGAGCTTTAGGCTCCAAGAGCCTGTGCACAGACTGCTGTGCTCCTCTCTTCAAGACTGCTCACACACAACTGCTGCTGCTCACTGTTCAAAAACTCCCAACATTCTAACCTAACTCCCATCTGCAGATTCCAATGTGGCTCATGCAGCTGTGATAGTTCTATGGTGATGTCGTCCCTCAGTCTCAGCTAAGACTGAGAACAGAGTGAGACAGTGTGAAATCCATTTAACTGGAGTTTCTCAAGCTGCCTTCCCTGCCTACCACTAGGTCTTACTGGGATTCTAGTAACCCCGGGTAACAGGGGGGTTACAAGTGTTTATACTAACATGCTAAAATGCCAGCTAAATATGGTGAGGTCCCCCAAGGCTCTCTCCTGGGACCCCTCCTTTTCTCCTTATTCATTAACTCCTTTCCAGTGGATAGTCTCAAGTGGACAGGTTGGTGCGCAGTTCAGTGGGTAGCTTGTTCCATAGTGTGGGGGGCTACTACAGACAGGGCTCTAGCACCCATGTTCATGGCACCCTGGGGATTTTCAGGGAAGGGATACTGGAGGAGCGTAGGCAGTGGTGTGAGGTTTGGATGGTGAGAAGGGGAGCAAGAGGGGATTTCTGGCCAATACGGATGGCAGAATCAATAAAACTGTACAGTGCAAGGTCAAAGCAGGCTTGTAGTGGGAGTCACCCCAGTGTAGTGTACAGTGTACAGTAGTGCGTGGAGAAAGGGGCTAGCAGGGAGAAGTGCAGGCACTGTTGTATGCTACTGATAGTTTTGCCATGGTGGATGCAGAGGTCCTGGAGTAGATGGGAGAGCAATAGTCCAGGACAGGTAGCAGGTTTCCCTGAATGATGGCATGGCAGGCCTCAGGGGTGAGGTATTGCCGGTAGTAGACAGCCCCTAGTTTTTGGTGAAACCATAGAACCAGGGAATTTATGTGCACTATAAAGGGAAGGGAGAGGTCAAGCACAACTCCAAGATACTTGAAGTGTTCTACGTCCTCTAGGGCATGGCCATCAGGGGACATGATGATTAGGGGTGGGTTAGATTTACATTTAGTTAGGAATGGCTTAGATCCGAACAACACTGTTTTTGTTTTTTTTGACATTGACCAGAAGGAGGTTGTCAGAGAACCAATTATGGGCTGTGGTGTAGTTTTTGAGAGGGCTGCAGAGATGAGGATAGGAGACTTTCCGCTGGAGAAGAGCATGAGGTCGTCGACATAAAGAATTGAGTGACAGTTGAGACTATCCACTGGAAAGGAGTTAATGAATAAAGAGAAAAGGAGGGGTCCCAGGAGAGAGCCTTGGGGGACCCAGTAGAGACAGGTTGGGTGGGCGAGCAGGTCAGGCCAATGCACACAAACTGGGAGTGCCCTGTAAGGTAGCTTCCAAACCAGGTGGTGACCTCTGGAGAGCAGCCAAGGTGATGCAGTTTGGAGAGGAGGAGCGAGTGATTGACCAGGTTGAAGGCTTTGGAGAGGTCAACGAAGGCTGTGCCAGTTTCATTTCCACGATTCATGTTTGTATGGATGTGGTCAATTAGGAGTGCAAGGGCAGTGGTGGTGGAGTGATTCTTACAGAAGCTGTATTGTTGGCTACATTGTAGGTCATATTTATCTATGTAGTCAACCAAGTTTGGTGGTGGACGGCCTTTTCAAGTAACTGGCTTAGGTGAGGAAGGATGGCGATCGGGCAATAGTTGTCTGTAGATTGTGGGTCCCCGGCTTTATGAATGGGAATGACCTTCATGGTTTTCCATGTATCGGGCATGGAGGAAGTGGTCAGGGAGAGGTTGAAAATGAACGTTAGGGTGGCGATGATGGCAATGAAGATAAGCCTAAGGAAGACGGGATAATCCATCTGCTCCATGGGAGCCATGGTTTGGGAAGCTCTTTAGGAGTTTAGCTATGTCAGTGTGTGAGAGTATTTTGAAGAAAAAAGGGGGAGGTGGAGGTTGAGAGGTAGGCCTGGTGGGTGATGTCGTGGGGGCGTGCATGAGGACAGGGCTGTTTTGCATGCCATTTGGGAGTTTGCTCAGGTTCATAGTGAGGTCGGATAATTTGTCATTGAGGACCTTGGCCACTTCTTGGGGATCAGTAATGAGGCCAGAGTAGTATGTAGCTGTGGGACAGGCTTACTGGAGGGGGGGGGTTTAGTAGCGAGCCAATGGATGCCCAGAATTGTTTAGGGTCCCCGAGGTTAGTTTGCTGGAGACTGCAAAAATGTGTCTGTTTGAGAGCTTTGGCCAGGTGTTTGCAAAGGTTCCTCCGATGTATGTAATCATCCGGCAGGGTCGGGGATGGGGATGCTTTAAAGGGTTGCCCAGGCATGGTCCCTGTCTTTCATGAGTGTAAGGAGGTCTTTCGTGACCCATAACGAGTAGCCACCCCTCAACCTTCTGGTGGTGACTGGAAATAGCTTGTCCTGTAGAGTCAGGAGAGCTTGGGTGAACATAGAAGCTGCCTGGGTCGCATTTGATTCTGAGAAAATGGCAGACCAGTCCAGTGCCATGCCTCAGAGAGAAGGACGGGGGTGTTTGGGCTTCTGAAGTTACGGAAAGACAGGTATTTGGGCGGGGGCCATTTAAGTTTGGATGACCAGAGGAGGTACATAGGGGAATGATTGCTAATGGATTCAGCCATGGTACTAGCATGCAGGACACAGTCCTCCCGGTTAGTTACAATCCAATCCAGGCGTGTCTGTGTGCCCTTGCGAGTGTTCTGCCTTGTGGGAAGGTTAATAGTTTGGGCCAGGTTGTATTGTTTTAGGAGGGATGCATAGTCAAGCTGGTGGGAACTGAGCCAGTTTAGATTGAGGTTACAAAAACACAAAAAGCAGAGCACACACACCTCCAATAACAAGGGCACAAGTCTATATAAAAAAAACTTTTAACTTTTATTAACAATTGCCAATAACCTGATGTGTTTTGGATGTAAATCATATCCTTTCTCAAAGGTAAAAACACCAACAGTGAAATAATCCCTCAAACACACCAATCAATCAACTCCAACCAATAATGTTTAATTAAAACAACACTGTGATAGGTTAAAATATCTACAAGCTAATTAACTGTAATGAACATCTTAAATACATGAAAAGCACTTACTATAATATTGCAACTTTTATATTGTTTAATAACATATAATTCCAACTTCTTCATAATAAATAATGTAGAAAGAGGGTTTGTAATGATATCAGAATGGGGGGGGGAGAATAAATAAAGAAAAAGGAGGGGAATAAAAAGAGAGAGGGGAGAAAAACTAAAGAATATCTAGTGCTGAAGATATAATTAACAGCTCTCACCATTCATTGACTAATACAATTTACTGTATTATGTATAACAAATATACATGTATTTCTAAAGAAAAAAACAATTTTTTAAAAGAGAAAACCAATTTTTATAAGGAAAGGGGTTCCAGATAATTTTAAAACATAATCCCATATCATGCAATCCTTCTATCAATATGAAGGCTTATAAACCTAATTACTAATCATATATAGCTTACGTTATTCAGGGGTTCACAATGTTGCACCAATTGTAAAGCAACGACTCTAGCTATACAGATCGCGATCTTAACTCTAAAAACTAAAGAACATCTGATGTTCATATTACATTTATAACAACTCTTATGTCACTACTTCTTAGTTTTTCTTCAAAAGTCCCCAAATAGATAAACAATATATAGTGAGGTAATGCATAATTATCGCCAATCGTAAAGCAGTTGCTAATAACATTACTATAAGGCCCATCACATTTCCTCAATCTCAAAATCGTAACTACAGCGCTACAGATCGCAATTGTAACCTAAATGGAAACATCTAGTATTCAAATATACAGTGCATACTCACAACTTCATACCTTTTAGAGCTATTACTTTATTTTACCTTATTTCTTTCCAAAATGAAGCAAGAGAATTGAGTCTCTGTGTGGGGATATGAAGCCCAGGCCAGAAAGGAAGCTGTTTAGACCCTCGGTTCCAGCTGTGGGGGATTGTAGCAGCACCCGATGTAGAGTTTTTTGCTAGTTCCCAGGGTGAGTTCAGTGAGGAGCCATTCACTGGGAGAGGTTGGGTCGGAGCAGAGAACTATGTTGGCTGATAGGGGTTCCTTGATGAACAGAGCTACTCCACCCCCCCTTTTTTTGCCCGGTCTATCCAGGCTGTGGGAGGAGTACCCAGGTAGGTAGGTGGCATCAGTAATGTGAGGTTTTAGCCATGTCTTGGAGCATCCCAAAACGTGGGGTTTGTATAGCTCAACCCATGCTTCCAGGTCCTGATATTTGGAGGGGAGACTACATACATTTATATAGGCGATTTGTAGCCCTGGGGCATTTGTCCAAGTGCTGTCAGAGGGGGCTATGTGGGAATAAGGGGGGGGTTGCTCAGTGTCTCCTGCAAGGAGTAAGAGGGATAGGAATGGGATGCAGGTGCAGGAGGGAATGGCAACACAGTAGGCTATGGAGGACAGGCAGTGACCAAGTAAGTGATGTTCCATGTTTAAGAGGAAGGAGAGGGTGACATGACCTGGGTAGGAGAGTTCCCATGAGGGGAGGAGTGTAGGGTGTACCGGGGGGAGCGGGATTCCGAGAGGTAGGCAAGGTACATTTGGTCCTGGGCCAGTGTTGAGGTACATACGTCCGTCACCACCAGGGCAGATGCTAGGGAGATCGCAAACAGTGTGAGCTGGGGCAGGTTCATGGTGACAGTGGACATTGGTAGAGAGAGGGTGAACAATCTGGAGTCCAAAATGCAGGTCTAGGATACTTTTGCTTGAGCAGTGCTGGGTGAGAACAGCAGACCAGTGAGGAAGCTTTAAGAGAGAGAGAGGGCGATCAACAAAGGGGGTGGGGAGACAGATAGCTTTAAGCTCCAGAGCTCTAGTACCGGGAGCCAGTGGGGGCAGGACAGGGTAGGGGAGGGAGGAGCTTAAGTGTATTTAAAGGTGGCATGGGAAGGGCAGAGGGGGTGATCTGAATGCTCTTAGCTGCCTTTGCCTGTACTAAGTAGGGTTTTGATGTAATTACTATGTATTGAAGGGTGTAAGAGGCTGTTTTTGTTACAGTGCTAGCCTGATTTTTGTCTGCTGAAATTTTACTTGAAAAGTACTGTAATTGCTTGAAATTGTATCCTTTCTTGCTCTATCTCCTTGTTACCAACCCTACCTGCTTGCTCCTGAATCTCTCTAAACTCGCATGCATTTCTGTTTCTCAAGACTTCCTCCAATCTTGTGAAGTCGGTCTGCTTTCCCTACCCCCCCGGCCTCTGGCCCCATGATGCAAATCACCTAGCTCCTCTCATTTGTATCTAGGACCCCACCGCCAGCTATCTTAAACTACTGTCCTTTTGTTCTAACCAAGATCACCTCCACCCCCTGCTGACAGTCTGCCGCCGGCCCCCTGCCCACCCGATTCCCAGGTCTTTCTGATTACAGCTCCTCAATTGATATATTTTCTGTCTCCTTTTCTCCTCAGGCAGTCTCCACCTGAGCGGCACCCCACAACCTGAGGCAGAGCAGAACGGCAGCGTCCGGCTCACCGGCCGCCGCCCGCCTCACACCGGGACTTCCAACAGCTCCTGACCGCCTGCCTGGTCCCCTTGCCTGGACTGCAACACAGGTACATGCCGCTTCCACTAGCTTCTCTCGTTCTCCACTGGGGCTTTTCCAATTGGTGTGGCTCCTCCGTGCTGACCGCTGATTGGTCCGCTGGCTGCCTTGCTGATTGGTGCACCTTTCCCTTCGGCTTTCTGGATTGTGGATTGAGACTGCAGCGCCTTTTTTCAGCTGTTTTCAAACCTGATCCGAATGCTCTTAGCTGCCTTTGTCTGTACTAAGTAGGGTTTTTCTTCCCGCGTCCCCACCCCCTTCCAGGCCTCCATTAAATATGCCGTAACTCCTCCCTCTTAATCCCCCCCTTCTTATTGGCTTCTTTACTAATCTGGCCTGATCTGAAATTAAACTTAGAGGTGGAAAGTGACCCCAAGCTTCTTTTTTTGTACTACCCTTTCTGGCCTGATCAAATGACTTGCTGCCTATCCCAGTATTACCTAGACTGCTTGCCCTGCCTGTCTTTCCTTTCACAAGTTTTCCTTCTGTCTTTATTCCTGCTAGCCTAGTGAAACTGCCATCTTGCCTGCTACTCTGCATGATCCACCACTAGCTAGCTGCATCTTAGGTGAATCACTCTTTGTGAAGTTTGGCAAGACCCCCTACTAAGTATACCACTTTCAGCAGCCTCTCAACCTCATTGGGACCTTGAGCTGTTAGTCACAGCCCCACAATAATACTATTAAAAATTACCTCACTGATGTTACTGTATCTTATGATCACACTACCGCTACTCCTCTTGTCCATGCCTACGGTACTCCAAAATAAAGCAACCCCTTCCTACTTTGCATACCAGGATTACTACTACTCTAATCTCCTGATAGTTCCTGCCCCCTGCTTTGACCCCTCCACAGTACTACTAAATAGGATCTGGATACACTTGGTTTCCCATGTATATAAGAAATGCCACCTGCACCTACATGCCCATGCTTCTTTCATGCGCTGCAAGCTCTGGTACTTTCTCCTACTTGCTATCCTGCTCTCATGCGATGCTCAGTTACATCCAGGACCAAACAATGTTCTACCTGACACTATTACCAATGCCAAAGGTCCTATCATAGCTCATCACAACATTAGGAGCCTTGCTCACAATCTTACTGAGCTTGAATCCTGGACCACCCTATACAAGCCTGATATTATATGCCTAACCGAGACGTGGCTAAAACCTTCCATTCCTGATTCTCTATGCCCCCTTCCCCACTATAACCTTCTGAGACTTGACAGAGCTACACCCAAAAGAGGGGGTGAAACAATTTCTAGTTTAGAGATCACCTTGATTTCTCCACAGTAAAGACATCTGCCGTATGCCACTATGAGGCACTTCATGCCCTGCTCACACTTGGTACTAAAAAACTTCACATTGTGTGTGTCTACAATCCCCCAACAAATGGGCAAGTAGGGCTAGATGAGTTACTGGAACAAACAGCATGTCTTATCAGAAGAAACAAGGTCCTTATACTTGGGGACCTAAACATAAATTAGCTGGGCAGTAACCAGACAACAATAATGACCAAGCTGCAGAGTTATAACCTGCACCAGCTTATAGGTGACCCTACCAGAAATGCCCTTTGCTCCAACACGCTACTAGACTGGATAATGACAAATTGCCCTGAAAATGTAATTTTCTCTGGAGTACTACCAGATGCCATCACTGATTACTCCCCAACGTACTGTATCTGGGGAAAAGGCAGGCCTACCCAGGCTGGACCTCGCTTCATTACCTTCCGCAACTATGCAAATTGTGACTCTCAGTTTTTCCTGAATGACACTGCCTCTACTGATTGGTCCCCCATTCTCCTATCCAATGATGCTCAGACCGCCCTGAACCTGCTCTTGAAACACTTCCTAGTGCTCCAGGATAAGCACTGCAAACTCGTAACCCATAGGGTAAAAAATAGGCAAACCAGATAGTTGAAAGCTGACCTACTAGCTAATCTTAATCTAAGGGACAAAAGCTGGCTCTGTTATAAAAACTCAAGGCTAGCTTCCGACCTCAATAACTACAGGGCTCTGCGAAATGCCTACAAAAAGGACATCAAAAAAGCCAAGCGCTCGTACTGCAAAGACCTACTGACGAACTCCTATGGTGACCCCAAAAAGTTTTGGTCACATATTAAATTCTTTCTTGGTTCTAATCTGGCATCCACCCCTAACGACATGTCACTTGATGGGGTACACTGTAATAATCCCAGAACCATTGCAAACGTTTTCAACTATAAATTCACAGATTTAACCAACTACACCTCCTCTTTCCCTGTCCAACCAAGTGTATCTACCCGACCTATTGCAAACCGTCCCCAATTCTTTTTCAAAAGAAAACGTGAAGTGCTTAGATTGCTAAACAGTATCTTGGATTGCACAGCAACTGGCTTGGACAATCTAGAGCCCAAGCTCCTTAAGATTGCAGCCCCTTTCATTGCTGCTCCCCTAGCCAGGATTTTCACGCTTTCCCTGTGCCAGGGCTACATCCCTGACATATGGAAAACAGCTAGGATTACACCAGTCTTTCAAAAAGGAGATCGTAAAGACCCCTCAAACTATAGGCTCATTGCCATCCTGTCTGTCCTAAATAAAATTCTTGAGAAATGTGTAGCTGCCCAGACAACTGACTTCTTACAGCAGCAAGATCTACTCACCACTGCCCAGCATGGTTTTCACAAAGGCCATAGCACCACTACTGCTCTCCTCAAATTCATGTCAGAAACTCAAGTGGCTATGGACTCCGGCCTCCTCACCAGTGCAGTTTTCTTTGACATGACTAGGGCGTTTGACCTAGTCAATCACCCCATCCTTCTAGCCACCCTGGGATTACTTGATTTCTCAACTAACATTGTTAGATGGTTTGGGAACTACCTAGCTGCTAGGTCTCAAATTGTGAAATACAACTCTACCCTCTCGGACAAAACAACCATAAATATCGGGGTGCCACAAGGCTCCATCCTTGGGCCCTTACTTTTCTCTCTTTTCATAAATAACATCTCCGCTGCCCTCCACAGGACAACCTCCCTGCTATATGCTGATGACATTGTGCTGTATGCTAGTGCTAAAAGCACTGATGATGTAAACAAACGACTCTCTCTTGACTTCCAGCTAATACAAAAGTGGCTATTTACTCACAAACTTGTACTAAACAAGTCTAAAACCCAAGCTATGCTCTTCGGATCAATTGCGAAGCTCCAGCATGCCCATCCAAAATCAAAGGCACCTCCTTAAATGGCTCAGTAGTTGGGGTAGTAACCTCATTTAAATATCTGGGCGTCACCCTTGGTCCATCACTAAATTTCGACTCACACATCAATCTGACTTGCAAACTGGTACATGCCAAACTTGGAATAGCCTACTGAACCAGCTATATGCTCACTCCCTCAGCAAGGCTTGCCATTGCCCGTGGCATACTCCTACCATCACTTACCTATGGTGCTGCAACATATGTTTCTGCGTGCAGATCGATCCTTAGGAAATGAGATGTTACATGTAACAACATCTCTCGCTATGCCTCCTCCTCACATCAGCTGAAACACCACTGTCTCCTCTATTCTGACCTGGGATGGCTTCCTCCTACGAACTAAGACTACATGCTTATGGCTCTATCATTAGCAATATGGTCCATCTACAAATCCCTAAATCCCTGGTAGGCCTTTTCCAAAACCTGACTCCGTACTATGGATTATGTTCCACTGGCCAGGCCCCTGTTTTCATCCCCAGACACTGCACCACTAAAGGTGCTAGTGCTTTCACCTGCCATGCCCCCAAATACTGTAACTCCCTTCCACTAGCCTTGAGCCAATCAACATCCCATGCATCTTTTAAAAAAGGACTACGTACTTATCTTGAAACTTCCCACAAATGCTCCTGTTTCAACACCCCAGCTCTTTTCATCCAAGCTTTACTTCTCCTTTCTTATCTGTCCCCCTATACGCAATGCACTTCTCCTTTACCTCCCCTCTGCACTTCTCCTTTACTTCCCCTTTTCCGAGTCTCTTACTTCTATCACTTACTAATATCCCTTCCCTAAGTTAACTTTTCAATCCCTTATTAGTACTGAAAATGTTATGTCATGTTTCTTCTTCTTCAAAGCATACTGTGGTGGAATTTAGTTACTGTACAGCTCCATGTTTTTCCTTTTTCTATTTCTCCACACTGTTACCGTAACCTCCTTGTTTTTAGCTAATTTCTTGCAACCTGCTTGTAATCTGTTGTAATGATTTTTGTTGTACTTGTATTTGGAATATCATCCCTGTAATGTTGTTTTGTATCCTCCCAGGTCGTGCCTGAAAATAGTCATCGCTATGGCTAATGCACTTATCCGGTAAACAAAAACTAAATAAATAAAATAAAAAATAAAATAAATATCTAAGAGCTAAGAAATCATCCTGGATTCTGGCTATCTCCACCTTGTTCCCTGCCAGGTCATTTGTCCCCAAGTGGACAATAACATCCAGTTCCTCCCTCCTTTCTGTTGCCCTTGTGATCCTATGGATCTGCTCCCTATCCCTTCATGCAGTGCTTCCTGGAAGGCACTAGACCCCCCCACACTAGGTGCCCCTAACTTCACTCCCCGGATAACTGAGTCCACCACCAGGAGTAGCTTCCTCTGGGGTCCCCTACTCCCCCTTCCCTGTTTCTCCATCATGGCAGGACCTGTCCATCCCCCTTGATCTCAGCTGCGGGTGCCCTCGTGAGGCTTCCTTGATTCTTCAAAACAACATAGGAGTTACTTAGCTGGACTGGTTGGGGGATGTGCTTCAGACCCCCCCCTTCTGCACTCTCCCTGAGCCTAGTGGTCCAACCACTCCTCCTGGATATCCTTTGAGGTTAAGGCTGTGGACACAGTGGCCTCTGGGTGAGGGTGAAGGTCCCCTGTATCCTGGTCAACTCGGCTCAGAGACAGGTAACCTCCTCACTCAACCCACAAAAGTGCCTTCAGATGGGTCAGCAGCGCATGATCCAGAATGCTCTCCTGAACACTGCATCCCCACAACGACTACACTGCACCACTCCCTACATCTCTCCTGGCTGTCCTAGCAATGCCACTGCATTCTTTGCCACTTACTGTATTTAGGCCCCCCTTTTTTTAATTACTCCTCTGTATGACTTGTGTCAAATGCTACTGCACAAAACTACACTGTAATGCAATGGATCCTGTACTACCACCTTAAGTTTAAATTCCACTAGTGCTCACCAGCAAGCATCCTGTATCAGCCGCCTATGAAGGTGGATGAGTATGGGATGGGAGGGAATATCCTACTATTGCGTCTGAGTACAGAAAACAATCAGCCTTCTCCCTGGCTCCCTGCCTCAACACAACAAACCAGGTGCAGAGGGAAAAGAAAAGAATGTCCCCGGAAGTGAGCACAGAAATGTCAAATAATAATCCTCTGGCCCTTAGTACCACATCCCCATGTGATACATAGAAATTGTTGGCAGGTGCGAATGAGCTTCCTACATCCAGCAGACCAGACCTGAGTTTGATTCTCACAACCTCCACTTGCATACTGTGTGACTCCGAGCAAGTCACTTAGCCGCCCAGTGCTCCCAGGTCGCCCCTGAAAACAGGTGCTTGTGCCTAGTGGGCCTTACCCGGTTACCAAAGACTAAAATAAAATAAATAAATAAATAAGGACCGCTAGGCCCATCCAGTCTGCCTGTAAGCCTTACACTTGTTTGCGTCCTCCAACCCTACCTGGTCATCGGCTTTTCATGTCTTCCCACCTCTAATGTTCCCCTATGCCTGTCCCAGGCATGTTTAAATCCCTCCACTGTGCTTCCACCACCTCCTGTGGCAGACTATTATTCCATGCATCCACCACCCTCTACATGTAGAAAAACTTCCTTAAATTTCCCCAATCTGCCACCTTCTAATTTCATATAATGCCCCCTTGTTCTTCTACTTCTCCTATATTGGAAGATGTCTCCCCCTTCACCTTGTTTATGCCCTTGAGGTATTTGAATGGTTCTATCATGTCCCTCTGATCCCTCCTCTCCTACAGTGAGTACATATCAAGGTCCTTTATTCTCTCATCATATGTTTTCTGGTGCAAACTGTGTACCATCTTTGTCGCCCTCATCTGGACCACCTCCACCCTGTCGATGTCCTTACAAAGGTGTGGCCTCTGGAACTGCACACAGTACTCCAGGTGTGGCTTAACCAGTGTTTTATATAAGGGCATCACGACCTCCCACCTTCTGCTTGTGATTCCTCTGCCTATGCACCCCAACATGTCACTGGCCCTCCCTTTAGCCTTTGTGATCTGCTTAGACACCTTTAGATCATCTGAAATGATAATCCCCCGATCCCTTTCTTCCTTGGTGATTGTCAGCAACCCCCCCCCCATCCTGTAGCTCTTCCCAGGGTTCCCTCGTCCCAGGTCCATTATTTTGCACTTCTTTACATTGAACCTCAGCTGTCACACCTCTAACTATTTTTCAAGCTTTCCCAGGTCCCTCCTCATTCTGTCCACCCTGTGTGGAGTATCCACCCTGTTGCAGATCTTGGTGTCATGTGAACAGGCAGACCTTTCAAAATGTCACTAATGAAGACATTTTACAAGACTGTCTGGTGCAAAGACTGATCCCTGAGGAACCCCGCTGGTCACCCCCTTCTCCCCAGATTGGATCCCATTTACTACCACCCTCTGTCTCCTGTCTGTTAGTCAGATCCTAACCAGTTAATCACCTTGTGCCCCATTCCAGGACTACTCATCTTAATAACCAGCCTTTTATGTGTGACGATGTTGAAGGCCTTCCTGAAATCCAGGTAGGCGACGTCCATGCCCCTTGATTTACTTCCTTCCTCACCCAGTCAAAAAAAAATGTCATATTTGTTTGACACGACCTGCCTGCTATTGTCTCGGATCCTACGTACCACTCGATTACAGTAATAGGTTGCTACAGGCCTGCATCTGGAGCTTCTGAACTATCTGCCTACTGCATCAGATGCAAGACAGAATGAAATCATCATCTTTGGCAATATAAATCTGGATTGGTTAAAAAAACTGCAACAACTGCTTACATCTCAGAGTACTGCGACAAATTAGACTTCTCCCAACTGGTCCCTGAAATCATATGCCCAAATCCCAAAATTCTCTCAAACAGATCCACGATCAACCTAATCCTCACAAATAGACCCCGCAAATTCACCCACATAGCTGTTTTCCACAGTGATTTCAGTGATCACTGCGCCCTTGCCTGTATTGGTTCCAGGTAAAGATATCAACAGTAATGTTGTTGACATCCTCGATAGTGACGGGACATTGCCGACCATCTGCATTGTTTCCGTCGAGACAAAGTGTTTTTTTGCAGGGGGCTTCACCACCCACACACCCCAAGTGGGGTGCTGTGACCCTCAGAGCCCCCCATCTCTAAATAACCAACACAGAGTCAAAGTTGGTTCAGGGTGGGGCAAAACACCAGGAATCGCAGCAACACTGTACACTGGACCACCAAAGTGACCTGGAGAGATTTTGTCAGTGAGGTGATGTTCGCTGTAAAAAAGTCGTGGTGTGCTACTGCCTGTATTGGAGGGCAGTCCCCACACAAGCAGACAAATAGGTTCATTTGGAAGAGGGTCTTCCATAAATTAAATTTATCCCACTACCTATCAGACCTCAGAAACATAGATTGGACTGACTTTCACCTGACCCCATGCATCAATGCTGCTGCTACATTTTTCAATAACACACTAAGTAACATTATCAACACACATGCCCCCATGATTAAATGCAGAGCCCGGAAGTTTTCTTGTCCTTGGTTCACACCTGAGCTAAAAGCGGCACTAAACAGGAGGGACCATCGCTGGGCGATAGCCAGATGAACCGATCTACCTTCAGACTGGGCAGCCTTCAGAACCTGCTGTAACAACTGTACCAAAAAGATCAGAACCTCAAAAGCAGTGTGTAAGGAAACAGGCGGCAGCAATCCTAAAAATTAAACATCCAGTTTCAAAACAATTCTCCCATACGGAGGAACAAATCCGTTCTGCCTTTTTCTCTTTTTACCAATCCTTATATACAGCCTCCCCTTCATCCAACATGACTGATAGAAGGGCAGAGCTCCTGTCTAGACTCCCCCTTTCCAAAACTCTCAGAATCTCAACAGAAAGCCCTGGAAATCCCCATAAGTGCAAATGAAGTTCTAAATCACATTAAGGCACTGAAGCCCTTAAAATGTCCTGGACCTGATGGCTTTACAGCGGAGTGGTACAAAACATTTTTGGGGCACTTACTTCCCATCTTGTTGCCTACCTTTACGGCAGTGGCCAAGGCGGAGACTCCCCCCTCCTGGGACTACGCAGTCATATCCCCACTGCCTAAGCCTGAAAAAGACATCACTGACATGGCCTCCTATCGCCCAATTTCCATATTAAATGTGAATTATAAAATCTATATGGTTATATGAGCCTCAAGACTAGAATTACTCCTTCTGGCACTTAATCACCCTGATCAATCTGGATTTATCAAACACTGGAGTACCACTGACAATATCCGCCGAACCATGCTATTATTATAACATACTCATTCAAAACAAATCCCATCCTCTCTGTTGAGCTTGGATGCCGAAAAGACATCTGACAGGGTGTCTTGGGACTTCCTCTGAGACACCCTGTTGTCTTTTTTTCATTTCCTGAATCATTTATGAAATGGCTTCAAATTATCTACTCTCATTCCCAGGCCTATATCCACATAAATGGTGCTGTCTCCTCTCCAACACATTTACAGCTGGGAAAACGGCATAGGGCTGTCCTCTTTCCCTTTTGTTTGCCCTCTATATGGTGCCCCTTGCAGTAGCCATGAGGGCAGGTAATCGGATCGAGGGGATCCCCGCGACAAAAATCCTATAAGGTCTCTCTGTGGATGACATTCTTCTGAGTGTCCTGTCTCCTGAACAATCAATTTCTTGGGAGATACTACAGGAGTTTGAGGAAGTGGCAAACTTTAAATTAAATGTCACCAAAATTGAGGTACTACTGTTATATTTCCTCCTATCCCAAATTCTAAAACATTCTTTCCCCTTAAAATGGTACTGTACTAGAATTGAATACTTAAGGATTTATATCCCTTCAAACCTGGACAACGTATAGCTGGTTAATTATGAACCATTATGTGTTCTTCTCCAAAGTGATCTTACCAGGTGGGGGAAGCTGAATTTAACTTTTTTCCAATGCATAGCGATCATTCGGATTAACATTCTTCCCCGTCTCTTATATCTGTTCCAGAACATTCTTATTTTAAATCTTGGGACAGACTAATATCTAATTTCATTTGGGGAGGATAGAGGCCCAGAATACGTCTCTCTTTACTTCAGCTCTCAGTGGCTTAAGGGGGAGTTAATTCACCTAACTTGAAACTTTATACAACGGCAGCATTCTTAAACATTTTGCTTCTCTGGTTGTCCCCTGCCACTTTGGCTCCATGGAGGGATATAGAGTTTTTATAAATTACTTATATAACAAAATTAGTAAAACATTAGACGAGGGAATACCGGTAGACGTAGTAATGTTTGATTTCAGCAGGATATTTGTTTCGTTCCACAATGGACAATTAGTGAAAAACTCTCTAAATACAAAATAAATATACACATTATAAGATGGGTGGAAAACTGGCTACAAAATAGAAAACAAATAGTATCAGTACATGGTCATCTCTCTGCTGAAGGCCTGGTGACAAGTGGTGGGCCACAGGGATCAGTTATCAGACCCATCTTATTTCGTATACTGATAGTCTATTTAGATGAAAACATTAGCAACAAAATAATTAAATACACTGATGACACTAAATTGTGTGTCCCTTGTAATTCGCTTAGTGCTGGAGAGTCTTTACAAAAAGATATAAACACCACAGCAGATTGGACAATGACATGGGGAATGAAATTAAACACAGATAAATGCTGTACAATTCATATGGGTAAACAGAACGAACAACATGGTTACCAATTAAATGGAGAAACCATATGACAAAGAAAATCAGAACGGGACTTAGGTATTACACTAGATAATCAATTATTGTTTAAAGAACATTATACATCCATAATTTCCAAGGCAAATAGAACTATTACGTCCATAAAAAGAAACATTAAAAGCAGAGCCTCTGAAGTCCTCCTTCCCTTATATTTATCATATGTTAGACCCTTATTGGATTTTTGTAGTCAGGTGTGGTCACCTTAAAAAAGCAGAAATAGACAGATTGGAGAAGGTCCAACAACGCTACGCAAAATTAATATCAACTATAAAACATAATACTTATTCACAAAGATTGTGTAAGCTAGGACTACACAGTTTGGAAACAAGGAAGCAAAGAGGGGACATACTACTCTATTATGATATCATGAATGATCCATTGTTAATGACCAATTTGAACATTGAATTCAATAATGATTTTTCTTGGTGTAAGAGGCCACCTTCTTCAAGTAAAAATAGATTTAAAACAAACAAAAGAAAAAAACTTTTATACCTTGCGCACTGCAAATTTGTGGAATAGACTACCATTAGAAGTAATATTAAGTTCAAATAAAGAACAATTTAAAAATAGGTTGGATAAATACATCTCCGAAGTGGGAAATATGCAATATTTTATTCTTTCATAATGGAGCTATTTTGGGGCCTTGGCCTTTTTTTGCTCCTACAAACTAAATAAGTGAAACAAAAGATTACTTTTGCCTCAAAGGGAAGGGCACCCCAATTCACAATTTTACCAGCTACACTGCCCAAATTTTGAAAGTATGGTATAAGCTAAAACAAAAAATGGCTCTTAAAGAAATTGTTGTTTTCAATACATTATTAGTGGAGGACGAGAACTTTCTTCCCTCAAGACTTCATGTAACATTTGCCTCTTGGAGGAGGGTGGGGCTCAATTACTTTCATCAGTTTGTAACGAATTTAGGATTTATACCCTTTGCTGAATTACAAAGGAAATATGGACTTCCCGACAGAGACACTTTTGCTATATACAAGTAAGAAATTATATTTTACAACAAAGGGAAGTAACCTCTAAACTCCTCGCCCTCTTACCTGTTCTTTGGGTTTTAGTTAGACACTTTAGTGGGCCATCTTTGGGGACACCTCATTGGCCACCTATATAGAATTTTAAGAGATTATCTAGGGGCACTTCTCAATCAGTAATGGAAGCCTGGAATAAAGATCTGGAATTAGAGATCCCTCAATCCTTGTGAAGGGAATCATCCTTAAATGCAATTAAAATCACCTCTTCAGATACATGGAGAGAATTTGCTTGGCAGTGTTGCTCCAGATGCTTTCGCTCCCTGGCAATTTTAACCAAATATCTTCCAGCTTCATATGGTAGGTGTTTAAGGGAGTGCAATTGTAAATTAGCAGATTAGGCCATGTTCTATGGTTCTACCCTAAATGAATGCTGTTTTGGTGTACATTACAGGAAGAGCTACGGGATTGTCTAGGGGAACAGGGTGAACTAATGGCCGAAGTGGTCATTTGGTCAATTTTCCCAACCCATATACCTTTATGGCACTGCACCTTACTCTCCCTCTACCTTCTGGCAGCAAAAAAAAGCCATAACTCAAGGTGGATGTCCACTAGTCCACAGTCTCTGAATGGTGACAAATTGTCCTAGATATTTATAGGTTGGAACGCCTCACGTCTGGTTTGCATGATAAACAGCATTCAGGGAAAAATGGCAAAAATGGGTATTTTATATGGCACAACATGATCCAGACTTTGTGCCCTAGGGGGTGGGGGCTTTGTGGGCATATCTGGGAATGGAGAAAAGGTGAGGTCTTCCCCAGTCTGTTCTCCCACTCACCGAGCCGCTGGTTTGGGGAAGGGGGTTTGGAGTAAGTTACTCTCATTTTGCTTGTGGATGAGTTCCTTCTGTGAAATGTAACTTTATTATGACAAATTTGGGAATGCCTAGAAAATATATTTTTTATTATAGGAATCAATTTCTGTCCATTTGTACATGTGATCTACGAATTAGAAACCTAGACTTTGACGGCAGATAAGGACCGCTTGGCCCATCTAGTCTGCCCATTTCCCTACCTACAGGATAGGCCGCAGATCCTAGTTAACCAACAGCCTATTTCTTCCTACCCCCACAAGAATTGCCTTATGTCTGTCCCATGCATTCTTGAATTCTCCCACAGTTTTAGACCCCACAACCTCCTCAGGAAGGCTGTTCCATGCATCCACTACCCTCTCTGTGAAATAATACTTCCTTACATTGCTCCTGAACCGCTCCCCCTCTATCTTTAAACTGTGTCCCCTTGTTCTTGTACGTCTCTTTTTCTGAAAGATGCTACCGTCTTGAACTTTGTTGATTCCACTGAGGTACTTAAAAGTTTCTATCATGTCCCCGCCTCCCTTCTTTCCTCAAGGGTATACATA
The DNA here is from genome assembly GCA_016271365.2 of Neoceratodus forsteri. Classification (NCBI taxonomy): domain Eukaryota; kingdom Metazoa; phylum Chordata; order Ceratodontiformes; family Ceratodontidae; genus Neoceratodus; species Neoceratodus forsteri. The sequence goes on from CM028130.1 coordinate 1,581,439,996, forward strand.
TTAAGCTCCTTTAGTCTCTCCTCATATGGCTTCTCTTGCAGACCCTGCACCATTTTAGTTGCCCTCCTCTGGACTGCCTCTATCCTGTCTATGTCCTTGCGGAGATGGGGTCTCAGAACTGGACGAGTACTCCAGATGGGGTCTCACCGCCTGTACACAGGGATAACAACTTCCTGTTTTCTGCTGCTGATGCCTCTCCTATGCATCCCAGTATACCCCCAGCCCTCCTTACTGCCTTCTCACATTGCTTGCTAACCTTCAGGTCATCTGATATGATTACCCCAGGTCCCTTTCCTTTTTGTTGTTGTTACTACCTCCCCACCATTGTGTATTCTTCCCTGGGTTCTTGTTTCCCAGGTGCATTATTTGACTTCTTTGCATTGAATTCTAGCTGACATACTTCTGACCATTCCTCCAACCTTGCCAAGTCCCTTCTCATCCTTTCCACGCCTCCTTGTGTATCAACCCTGTTGCAGATCTTTGTGTCATCTGCAAAGAGGCATACTTTTCCTTCCAGTCCCTCTGCAATGTCACTTATGAACACATTAAAAAGGACTGGACCCAATAATGAACCCTGTGGTACCCCACTAGTAACCCCTCTTTCTTCAGAGTGGACTCCATTTATAATTACCGTCTGTGTCCTGTTGTGCAGCCAATGTTTTACCCAGGCTATCACCCTGGGACCCACTCCCAGGCTGGTTAATTTGACTATTAATCTTTTGTGTGGGACTGTGTCAAATGCTTTGCTAAAGTCTAGGTAGGCCATGTCTACAGCCCCTCCCTGGTCTACTACTTTGGTCACCCAGTCAAAGAAGTCTATTAGATCCGTCTGACATGACCTTCCCGCTGTGAACCCATGCTGCCTTGGGTCCTGTGCCCCACTGGCCTCTAGGTACTCAACTATTCTTTTCTTCAGAAGTGACTCCATCACTTTCCCTACCACAGAGGTCAGACTGACAGGTCTGTAGTTTCCAGCCTCTGTCTTGGTCTCACTTTTGTGAAGGGGAACCACAGTCGCCTTCCTCCAGTCCTCGGGTAACACACCATCCTCCCATGATTTATTAAAAAGAGCAGCCAGTGGTTTCACTAGTTCCCCCTTAATTCTTTTTAGAATTCTGGGGTGAATTCCATCAGGCCCCATTGCTTTGTCCACCTTCAGTTTTAGGAGTTCTTGCAGAACCCTTTCTTCTGTGAAAGGACTAGGATCGAATTCCCTATCAAGAGTGCTTCTGTTAATTGATTAGGCACTTCCCTCCTCTTTTGTGAATACTGAGCAGAAATATTAATTCAGTATCCCTGCTTTTTCACTGTCCCCCTCTGCCCACCCACCGTTCATTCTATTCAGTCTCACTATCCCTCCCTTTGTCTTTCTATGCTCGCTGATGTACCTATAAAAGATTTTATCCCCCTTCTTAACCGAGTTGGCTATCTTTTCCTCAGTTTGGGCCTTTGCTATTCTGACTTCCCTCCCTGCTTCCTTCTGCCTTAACTGGTACAGCTCCTTCTGTGTTTCCTTATACTTCCGGAATGCTATCTTTTTCTTCCTGACTTTCACAGCCACCTCTTTTGAGAACCATTGTGGCTTTTTCTTTCATTTTGATTTATTTGCTTCACACAAAGGCTTGTTGCCTCTGTGATGGCAGTTTTGATGATTCCCCATTGTTGCTCCACACCTCCTTCTAGCCTGTTTACTAGTGCTTTTCTGAGGCACTCTCCCATCTTACCAAAGTCAGCCCTCCTAAAGTCCAGTACCCTCACTTTTGTATGGCTTGACTGCGTAGCCGAGTTTAACATAAACCACACAGTTTGATGGTCACTTGTTCCCAGATGGCAACCCACTTCTAGATCTGAGATCCTCTCACTGCCCCTGTTTGAGAGTACGAGGTCTAAGATTGCTCCCTCATGAGTGGATTCCAAAACTAGCTGTCTGAGGCCTGCCACCTGTAGGGCATCAAGAATGGCCCTGCTCTTGGATGTGGCTGCAGCAAATGTGCTCCAGTTAACATCTGGCATATTCAGGTCTCCCATCAACAGTATCTCCCCTTTTAGCTGTCAAATAATTAATTGTGGTTTGCTGTCATATGGATGATATGGGCATATATGTATTATTATTCACTTCTGTGCTTCTTTTAATAAAAAGGAAATAAAAAAACATAACCTCAAAAGCAAACTACTATTTATCTGCCTTTGGTTCAACTAAGGGTAACTCCGCCAAATTCTGGCAAACCATAAAATCAGCTGAAGACAACAAACTGTCTTCCTCGTTACCCAGCAAGATCTTGTTCAAGGGTAACACCTTCTCTAGTAAGTCCGATACTCTATATAGTTTCAATGACCACTTTTCAACCGTGGGTCTGCATTAGATACCTCTAAAGCGGCCATACTTATCTCCAACTTACCTAGAATCCCTCCAGTACCATCCAAACAATGGAGGCAGTATAGCGCAGTGGTTTAAGGCTCTGAGCATGGCCGGCCCGGTGGCGCTGAGGATTGAGGCGCTGGGCGCCACACCACATGCCGTGCCCGCAACCCGGGTTCGGAAGCGAGCCCGGGTTGTCGGGGGTCAGCAGGGGAGGGAAGAGACTGAGCATCCGGAGGACTGCTCTCTCTTCCCGGGGAGGGCTTGGGGAACGTTTGCTTAGGGAGTGACCTCTGGTGGTGGCTGGAGGTAGCCAAACGTAGCGACATGGTGTATGCCTGGGGGTGGAGCCACGGCAGTACGCTGCCTTGCCGGCAGGGCTCTACAGGGGTTCTAAATACAAAAGAAAAAATTACTCACCTTAGTAATGTTGTTTCTTCTAATGGAGTCTTGCTATATTATGACATATGCAGTGAGTCCCAACCTTCGAACTGCTCCGGAGGTGAAAGAGTTAACTTTCCATGCCAGGCATGGAACTTTGAGCACGAGCTCGGTTGAAAGCTCGGTCTGTTGTTCTTCAAACTCAAACTGTCAGATCTTTACAAACAAAACTCACTAAGGTTCTGTGTGGAAGCTGTAAATCTACACTAGCCAACTGGCTACTAAATAAAAGAACATATTTTTTGGTCCCAAAACAAAGACTCAAGTCAGGGGATCCAAAAAATAAAAACACAACATCCGAACACCCCAAAAAGGAGGGGTGAAAAAAACAAGGTGGGCATCTACTAAATGCCAACACTGCACTGCCCACCCACATCCCAAGAGCAGAGGTTCTGAGAGGGGCAGGCAGGGGGGGAGGTCATAATATAGCAAGACTCCATTAGAAGAAACAACATTAGTAATGAGTAATTTTTTCTTCAAACAACATGAAGTCTTGCTATATTATGACATATGCAGACTACACAGCAGTACCTCCATGGAGGAGTGACAGAACCTACTTAGGAAATAGGCTCTGAAGCACAGCTGTGCCAAACCGAGCATCACTCCTAGCCTGGATGTCCAGGAAGTAATGCTTGGTAAAAGTGTGAACTGTTTTCCAGGTAGCTGCTTGACATATCTCTAGGATAGGGATGTCCCTGGCCGCAGCCAGAAACGCAGCTGTACCTCTGGTAGAGTGAGCCCTCAGGCCTGAGGGAGGAACCTTACCCAGTTTTTCATAGCAAAATTGGATACAAGAGACAATCCACCTGGCAATGGATCTTTTAGTGGCAGGTTCCTTACCAACCTCACCATAAGTGAGGAACAGTTGGAGGAGTCAAACCTGTGACCCTGGTCACGCTCTATGTAGTAACTAAGGGCTCTTTGACATCTAAACTGTGCAGTCTCCTCTCGCCAGAGGAGGAATGGTCAGTGAAGTAACAGGAGAGACATAGATTGATTAAGGTGGAAGTCTGAAACCACCTTAGGCAAGAACTTCTGTTAGTCCTGAGGACCACCTTATCTCTATGAAAGGAGATAAAATCAGGCTCCACTGACAAAGCTTGTAATTCACTTATCGCCTGGCAGAAGTGATGGCTACCAAAAACACAGTTTTCCAAGTCAAGTACTTAAGCTCTGCTGAAGACAAGGGCTCAAAAGGGGGTTGCATAAGCTGGGCAATGCAAACATTAAGAGCCCAGGCAGGGGCAGGGTCCCTGAATGGAGGGCTGGTGTGAAGCAACCCCTTGAAAAACTTGGAGAATACAGGATGAGCTGAAAGAGAAGAGGGTTTACCAGCTGATAAGAAAGCAGACACGGCTGCCAGGTGCACCTTTAGGGTAGCTGGTCTCAGCCCCAAAGTATTCAAATGCACCACATAATCCAGGACTGTGGGTAAGTCAGCAGATTCTGGGGAAATGTACTTGCCAGAGCACCATATGGAAAACCTCTTCCATTTGGAATTATAAGTAGCCCTGACGGAAGGCTTCCTAGAAGCCTTCAAGATATCCAATACACCTTGGGAGAGGTGTAGGTCAGCAAACTTTAACTCTTCAAGAGCCAAGCCTTGAGATTGAGGGATTTGAGATTCGGGTACCAAACTCTTCCCCTGAGCAAATGTTAACAGGTTGTGATTCCTGGGAAGACACAGGGGAAGGTGGACTGCTAAGGACATAAGGAGTGGGTACCAGGGCTGTCTGGCCCAATCTGGAGCAATCAGGATCATCTTGCAGGGCTGAGATCTGATTTTGACTAGCACCTTGAACAGAAGAGGGAAGGGGGGAAAAGCATAGAGAAACTTCCCTTCCCAACTGAGAAGGAAGGCATCCAGGGGGACTGAGCCCAACACTGGGGGCCTGCAACAAAAAAGGGAAGTTGGTGATTGCCTGGGGCTGCAAAAGATCTAACTGTGGGTGCCCCATCTGGCAAATACTACCTCCAGTACTGGGGATCCAGTGACCATTCGTGATGGCCCTGGGAAATCCTGCTGAGAGCATCTGCCAGGACATTGTCCTTGCCTGGGAGGTGAACTGCCGTAAGGGAGGTGTTCAGGGAATAAGCCAGAGACCACAACTTCATTGCTTTGGTGCACAAGGCTGTAGACCGAGTGCCCCCTTGCTTGTTGATGTACCACATTGTAGTGGTGTTGTCTGTTCTGACCTGTACAACTTTGTTCTGAACAGATGTAGAAAAAACTTGAATTGCTAGAAAAACTGCTCTGAGTCCCAACAGGTTGATGTGGAGCAGAGATTCCTGAGGGGACCACAATCCCTGGGTAGTGAGGTCGCCCATGTGAGCTCCCCACCCCAAGAGGGATGCATCTGTAGTAAGGATTAAGGAGTGAGACTGAGGGGTGAAGGGGACCACCCTGTCGCAGATTGCTCTGGTCCTGCCACCACTGAAGGGCTTGGATCAGGGTTCGAGTCACTGGGATCAATTTGGTTAGAGGGTCTCTCCTTTGAGACCAAAATGCTCTCAAATGGAACTGGATGGCCCTCATCTGAAATCTTGCTCCCTGTACCACTGCTGTAGAAGCAGCCATGTGCCCCAGGAGCTGCAGAAAATGCCTTGCTGGTCGAGAGACCTGCAGGGTGAAAGAGGAAGCCAGAGAGACCAGGGTCCTTGCTCTTTCCAGAAGAAGGAAGGCTCTGGCCTCTTTTGTGTTCAGTTCTGCACCTATGAAGGTGAGAAGCTGGACAGGCTCTAGAACTGACTTTGGAAGATTGAGAAGGAAACCTAGAGATGTGAGCAGTTGCTGAGTTACCTGAAGATGAAGTTTGATTCTGGTCTGGGAGACTGGCCTACTATGAGCCAGTCGTCCAGGTAAGGAAAGATGGCAATCTTTTGCCTTAGTGGGCAACTGCTACTGCCAGGCATTTTGTGAATACCCTCGGGCAGAGGTGAGGTCGAAGGGCATTGCCTGAACTGGTAATGGCCTGAGGGCAGTTCGAATCTGAGGTACTTTCGATGGGAGCTTTGATAAGAATATGGAAGTAGGCATCCTTGAGGTCCAGGGACGCTAGCCAGTCCCCTGGCCTTAGAGAGGGTAAAATAATTCCCAGAGTCACCATTTTGAATTTTGGTTTTAAAAGGTGCTTGTTTAGGTATCTGAGATCCAGGATGGGCCGCCATTCTCCTGTCTTTTTTGGGGTAAGGAAATACCTGGAATACAACCCTTTGCCCTGGTGTAGGGGTGGAACCCTTTCCACAGCTCTGAGAGCCAGGAGGGTAGAAACTTCTGTTTCTAGGGCAAGTGCCTCTGATGGATTTGCAGGTGGAAAGGACCTGGTTCTCATCTTTGGACATTTTTTGAAGCTGAGATCCAGCCCCTGGCTTACTACTTCCAGGACCCACTTGTCTGATGTTAAAGACTTCCAGTCCTGGACAAAGTAAGCCAGCCTGCCCCCACAGGTAGTGGAGAATTGGCCTGGCCACCCCATCAGGGTGCCTGCTTGACAGGGGCTTTAGGCTGAGGGGTGGAAGCAGGTTGCTTATACCCAGTCTGCCTCTCCTCTAAAGAACCCCTCTGGGCATAAGTTGAAGAGGGAGGCCTGGGCTTGGTAAAAGGCCTATGAAAAGGTCTGCCCCTGCCCCTGGAAGGCTGCCTTGAGGAGTGGCTTGCCTTTCCTTGGCCTGTGCACTCCTATAGGTGGTCCTATACTCATCCATTTTCTTCATGTAATTCTCTGTCTGCTCCCAAACAGAGAATTACCCACAACAGGAAAATCCATGGCCTAGTCTGTGTATCCTGTGACAGGCTAGTACATCTGAGCCAAGCCATTCTGCGAAGTGCCACAGATGTAGCCATGACTCTTGATGACACATCATTAGAGTCCACTGCAGCATGGAATTGCACCTTGGATGCCTCAATACCATCAGCAGCCACCTGCTCCAGCTCCTTGGCAAGCTGGCCAAGGACCTGTTTTGCTAGAGCCATAACAGTATCCCATCTGGATTTCTGGTATCTAGCAACATAAGCCATATAATTTGCCTGTCTGAGTCCCAAGGATGCTGCCATGTACTGTTTCTTGCCATAGCATCAATCCTCCTGGAGTCCTTATCAGGGTGTGAAGCCAAGGAATATTAGCCTTGTCACAGGCTGCAGCCTGCACTACCCCAACATAGCTGCATTGTTGTGTAAGGAACTCCGTGTCAGAGCCTGACAATGTGTACCTCTTGTCCATTCTTTTATCAACAGGAGGTATAGTGTGAGGAGTTTTAGAATTTTTACTGTCTGTTTCCCAAAAGATTTATGCAAAGGAATAGACAGTCTCCTAGACTCTGGGATATCCATCATTTCTACATAGTCAGGCTCCTCTTGATCATCCACAGCTTCCTCCACAGGGAGCTGGAGGGTTTCAACCACTTTTTATAAAACATAAATGACAGGGGACTCAGAAAGCCTAGGGGGAGACACCGAAGGTCTGTCTGGGGAGATGTCCGGATCAATGGGCACATCCAGACTTTCAACCATTCACTCCTTACTCCTCTTCCCTCCTCCGGTTCATAAAATCTTCAAAACATATTCTTGAACCAGTGGAACCGACCAGACCATATGCTTATCTGATGGTGCGGGTTCGGTCGGGAACGAGAAAGTGACTGGACAATTTTAATCGCTGGCTATTTCTTCAGCGGTTGGAGATGGAAATTTTGGCTCCACACCTGCTGATTTTCTAGTTCTTTTGTTGAACCGACTCCGCTGAGTCGGTCTCCTTTGCCGAGAAGTCTTGCCCTGGTCAGAGGGCATCCTCCGGTCGGTCACAACCGCATGCGCTGGCCATCTGGGTCAGCGGACTTCTTAGCCTCTCTTTCCTGAGCCTACCAACTCTCTTATCCAGGGTAGCTGCAGGAAAATTTTTGCAAATCTGGCAGTCTGTATTGAGGTGGTCAAACCCCAGACAATAAACACAGGTGGTGTGGGGTCAGCCTTGGCAAGGCTTCCCACAAACACTGCTGATGTTGAAACCAGTGGCCGGTTTTTCTTTTGGGTTTCTCAGACATAGTGCCAGCCTAACCAAAACTTTCCCGTTTATGGCAATCTGCCAAGCAAGACCCTCTTATCGGTTCCCAACCGTGTCACGGGTCGTGGAAAAAACCGTAATGAAATCTGTTTTTTTTTAGAACCAATAAGAACCGGGAACCGCACTCTAAAAGACAGAATTTAATGAATTTTCAACAACCTGATCGGTTCAAACTGAACCGATAATACTGTTTACAAGTTCCACACAGAAATAAATGTAAAACCTATCTAGTACTTACGGTACCACAGATAGAGCTTGAACCGACCGATTGAGGTTTAAATTCGGTTAAAAAAACGAAAAACTAATACTTTAACCGACAAAATGAACCGAGCAGAAGGAGAAATCTCCGGAGCGACTGTTCAGTGAGGCGGAGTAAAGAATCTGACAGTTTGAGTTTGAACAACAGACAGAGCTTTCAACCGAGCTCGTGCTCAAAGTTCCATGCCTGGCATGGAAAGTTAACTCTTTCACCTCCGGAGCAGTTCGAACGTTGGGACTCACTGCATATGTCATAATATAGCAAGACTTCATGTTGTTTGAATACCCTTCTCCCACTGATAGGTGAAGACGCCTCCCACCCACGGTCCATACTCCCAGAGTCGGGTTCGGCTCTCCGCTATCCCCACCCCTCCCTGGCCCGGAGCTCAATACTGTAGAAAGAGTGCCCTGGGCGGGGGTGACCCTTCCCCAGAGGGCAGACCTGGGGGATGTGCCGGTGCTGGGGCACAGAGAAGAAACAGTCGGGTCACAAAGGGAGGTAGAGACTGAGGACTTGGGAGGACGCTGGAGAAAGTTTGGTGGGGCCAGGAGGAGCAAAAATACAGTTAAAAAAAAAAAGAAGTCCCATGCACCCACACTCAGTTCGGAGAAATGGCCATAAGCCGTGCTCTACCGGCAGCCTGGAATAAAGCCCAATTTAATCTCAAACTACAAAACCTAATACCCCTACACAGTTTCAAAAAACTGGTCCTCAACAAAATCGATAACTCCTATGCATGTCACTGACCTTATGTCATATTCATCATCCTTCTCAATCTCACCCTTCCCTTACTTACCTACCCTTCCACCCCTCTCCTTCTTCCCCACTTTCTGCTCTCCTCTCTACCCCCAGCATCCCCCTCCGTTTCGCTCTTGCCCTCGCCTACCTTCCCTGATTCAGTCACCTCCCCCCCAACCCTCACTATTGTCACCTCTCTCTACTATGCCTATACCTCTGTTTGTCCCATGGTGTAATCCTGTGAAAGAAAAATGCTTCAGTGGTTACCAAATGTTCTTACCTTGTTCTAACCTCATTGCTCTATTGTACTTGAGAACTACTGTATATATCTTTGTATATAATCCTCTTTATATTCTTTCCTATTCATGTATCATTTTTTGCTGACTTGTATACCCTATGTATTGTATAGTTGCTTAAATCAGTTTGTATATGCGAATGATTGCTCAGGACCACCTTGTAAATGAGCCTGCTCAATGTAGTATATTCCTGTTAATAAAGTTTGAACTTTTTTTTACAAGTGTGCCACAAATTTTCTTTCTTTATGCAGAGCCTCCATGATCTTACCAACCACTGAGGTGAGGCTGACCAGTCTATAGTTCCCTGCCTCCTCCTCCATACTACCACTTTTGCATAGAGGGACTACATGTGCCCTCCTCCTCTCCTGTTCTGAGTGACATGGTGGACATGGCTGCAAGGAGGTTCTGCCAGCTCCCTTCGCAGGTCCCTTAAAATTCTTGGGTGTATGCCATCTGGCCCCATTGCTTTGTCCACCCTTAGCTTTTTGAGCTCAAACTCACACCAGAGAAAAACAATCAGCTTAAATCTACAGCAGTGCTCCAAACTAAACGTCCATGCATTGTACAGCAGAAGAACAAAAGATATAAGCCCCGATTAAAGTTCAATAACCTCTCAGTTCCCAGCACAGGTTTTATCCCAGACTTCACCGTTCAGAAAAAAAACGGACAAACCCTGTTTAAAATACAATCCCCTTTTAAAGTTCAGCACAGGTGTTAGCCATGTCTGCACAGATCAGATCAGGGATCGATCTCTATGTGGATTACCAGCAGTGCCCTGTTCTCTTCATCCTTCTCTCCCTTTTCCATTTTCTTGGATCTGATAAAGGCCTTTTTGGGGGGGCCTTACCTGACATTTCAGAGAACCATGCCAATCTTTTGGACCCACTTCTTTAGGTGTCACAACAATGGCCCCCTTAACTGTCCCTCCCGTCTCTCCTCCACACCCCCAATGTGGTCTACTTGGACCAACTCCCTCATCCCGCTAAGTCTTCCCTTTGGAATCAATGATCTTAGCCCTTGACTGGGGCTTTCTATCTGCAGAGACCACAAACCAAATTAATAGCTGTGGTAACTGGACCCTAAGCAGCCCCCTACCCACACAACTACCGCTCGAGATGGTGAACACCGCATTGAGAATGAAAATCTGCCTGGTGGATTCCTTAACCAGTTGCAAGATAGTACTGGAGTGCATACCGCAGGACCAGACTTCAGAACTTCTGTCAGCTGGAATGCCCCAGTATCAGTATTCAGCAGGTTCAAATCACCCATCACCACTATATCTCCATATGCCAGACCCCTGTCTAGTTCTTAGTGAATTCCCTTTCCCGTTCCTCTTTCTCCGGGTTGTCTACTTATCACCCCCAACCATAATTTCTTGTCATTGACAGTCATGAACTGCACCCACACTGGTTGTCTACCAATTACTTTGCCAGATGTAACCCATCTTCTATAGCCCCAATGCCTTCTGACATGAAGGGCAAAGTCCCTTTACTCCCCCATCACTGCCTAACAGTATAACCAGGGACTATCAGGTCCCAGTTGTAATTTACTGGGGCTCAAGTTTTTGTCATGGCTACAAGGTCCATCTCAGTGTCTCTCATTATTGCCTGGAATGCGCCAATTTTATTACCCAGACTCCTGGCAGTAAGGCAGACCCTGTCTCCATCCAACTCCCGAGTCCATTTTTGCTTTTTACATGTCTTGCTTTCTAACTCTACCTCAGCCTTATTTTTGCCTACTGTGCCACTACAAGCTCCAGAGCATGGGGAGCAGTAGCTAGGTTCCCTTCTCCCTCTGCTATCACTGTGGTTCCTCAAGCCTTAGTTCCCCCCCACCAGTCAGTTTAACTATCCAATAAAGACATCAAAAATGTCTGCCCCAGCACACTGACCACTTTGCTTGTCAGGTGAAGATCATCACCTCTGAAGAGCCTCCTGTCTCAAAGTCTGCCACAAAGTGGTACCCCATCTTGACACCACCCATTAAACCCATCCATTCTTATTCTATCTTTCCTCCACTCCTTACTCCACACAGAGAGGACCTCTGTGAAGGGCAGTGAGGCAGTGTGCCTTTAATTTGCCCTGTATTCTGCAGAAAGTTCTACTTTACTGTCTTCACAGGTTTACAGCACCTGCTGCAGGAATTGGCTACGATTTAACTACAGAACCAGTGTTCCATCACCACTGTTTATAGTGATTCCAGCTGGGAGTTGGGATTGGAGCAGTTCTGTGCCCCCCGAGCCAGTGCTACTTACTACCATCCAGAGAAACTGCGCCTCTGAGGCTGGGGCTGAAATAGATTGTTACTTTATTTATTCATTCATACATTAATGTATGTATGTCATCGAATTACAACCTTTGAGCCAAAGACTCCTTTACAAAGGCTCCACATCAATCAGTCAGAACAAGTACAACAAATACAACATTATACAACTGTAACAAAAAAATGCTTGATACAATACAGGAAAAATTACGAGTTATGTATAAGGATGCAATGTAGAATAAATACAGAAACATATAAATCAGGAAGCTGATTGGTTACATTCTGGAGTAGAGACCAGCAGGGGTTGGGTTCAGGAATGCAAAGGGGGTGGGGTGGGGGCGAAGAACAGTGGCAGCGGACAGGGTAGAGAAAGTAAGGGGAGAAATAAGGAAGAGAAGTTTGGGGGGAGATAAAATAAGTGCTGTCAGCATTGACATTGTCGAAGGGGGGGGAAGCCAAGGGGAGAAGGGGCAGGATAAGAAGGGGATAAATAAGGGAGGCAATAACAAGCACAGCGCATTAAGGCAGGGAGATGCTGCAATGAGGGGTGGGCTTGTGACAGTTGCAGCAACTGGAGGCAAGGAGATGCTGCCGGAGATGAAGTTTGAAAGGGCTTATATTACTTATAACTGAGATCTCGGGGAACAGACCATTTAACCAGTATGGGCCCTGTACAAGAGGCCCTACAGGTCCCAAGGAGGTTTTACAAAAAGGGACAAGGAAGGAGGTTTTAGAGGAGCTTTGGGTTGCCTGAGTAGAGGGGGAAGGAGTTAGGAGATGCTGAATTGCAGGTGGGGACAGTCCAGAGGCTATATTTTTGGCTAATAGGCAGGTCTGATAACAGAGTCGACCATAAGGTTTAACCAGTTGGCTTGCTTATATAGGTTGCAGGCATGTGTGTACCGGTCACAGCCAACCAAGAGTCAGCAGACTTTGTTCAAGGTGACCCTTATTCTGTTTAATGCTTTACCATAGCAGGTGCTACTACATTGTGGCAAGAGTCAGGCACCCTATGCTGCTACATCACTGTCTACAGTGACTCCTGCAGAGAGGCCAGTGCTCCTACACCATTACCACTGTGACTTCAGCTGGGGGGGTCGAACTGAAGTAACTGATCTCCCCAAAAATGTGCACCTACACTATCATCTAAAGTGGCTTTTGGCTGTGACAGCTGGAAATGGAAAGTGGGGGTGTTATGTTTTATGTTCCCCAATGTCCCTTCATCACAGTCTGCTTAATATACCCACAGGTGCTTTCAAAACTAGTAAACTAATTTTAACACATGAAGTACATACGTGAAAAAAAATAACGTGAAAAAAAATAACATTAAAAAAAGGAAAAAAAAAGTAATTTATTAAAATGTTAGGACTCCTCCACTCCGCCCTCCGATGCTTCTGCTCAGCGGTCTGAGGGAGAACTGAATGAATGCAACAAGCCAAACCTTTTAAAACCTGGATCGGCATTCCTTTTCCCCTCTGTTTAGCTGGCCCCTCGGATTACCATCTGCTTTCCATTCTGTCTGCGGTCTTCAGCTCCCGGTCCATGTAGACAATCGACAAGGACAGCAAGAGACTGCACAGAAAGGTCAGATAATAATCCTCCTGCCCTTAATACTCCCCTGGTGTGAAGAAAAACAATACTGAATAAAACATTTGTTAAAGAGCTGCTGCCATCATTTACCTACCAGCTGCTGAGTACCGTAATGCTGCACTGATGCCTTATCTTGTAATTTGCAACGTTTGTGATATGTTTTAGTAAAGAAATCATATATTTTGTCCATTGAATGCCACCCATCGTGACTGCGCATCTGCTTGCTGAGCCTCCTATTTCCTGATCTGCAGTCGGCGGCAGTGTGACGTCAGGTTGAGGAGAGTGCAACTCTCTGTCAGTGCCTGTATCCCTATCAGTGAAGGCTGCCCTGAGCCCGCGTGGAAGACATTTCACATTATTCAGAAGGCATAGCACAGTAACAGTTAATGTCTGACAACCAAATACTGTATCTGACTATCAGCAGTTATATAATTTTTATGTATGTGAGTGGACAAATACGGTGAGTATTGCTGTAACACAGAGGCAATGTGACTAGGAAAGGGTTGCAAATCTCTGTGTGCCAGCTTTATTGTAAAACTCCATGTTATCATTTGATGTTTCTGATAAACATTCTAGTAGTCTTCTGTGTCTCCTATGTATGCTGTGCCAAATCCATTTTGACCCATCAAGTTAGCATCACAAGCATTCCTCCCAACCATTCTTCTTCCATCCATCCATGATGTTGGGCAATGTAGTATATGTTCATGGATACACATAATTGTGTTCTTCATAATGATGTATTGACACACACAGTTTGTTCAGCATTTTCTGGGCTAATATCATGTGTAATGTTTTTCACCCTCACCTCCCACAAGCATGACAGCATTCAACTACCTCAAGGGAATCAAGTCCAAGAGGGGAGCATGTTTCAGAAAAGGAGGTATGCAAGAACAAGGGGGCACAATGTGAAGATGGAGGGGACAGCTCAGGGTAACATGAGGAAGTACTTTTTCACAGAGAGGGTGGTAGACACGTGGAACGGCCTTCCTGAGGAGGTTGTCCAGTCAAAAATTGGGGAATTCAAGAATGCATGGGGCAGATACAAGGGTGGAATACTGAGACTTGCAACCATGTCCTAGTCACTGTGCCTCTGTGCTTTCTGCAATACTCCCTTTAATTGTCCAGTGAAACACAAAACAGTTTCAGTACTGTGGTGTTGTGATGTCCTAACACCTCATCTGTTATGCTATTCCATGCATACTCCTCTGCGTCTGTTAAAAAAAAAAACTGTTCTATAACATCTGATCCATCCACTTTCTATCTACATACTTTGTTTCCTTATATTGTACATAGAAGTTGGTGTCACAGTATGACACCAACTTCTAGGACCTCTTCACACTAGGACCTCTTGGTCCACTCATTCTGGAAAGCATATCCCTTCCTGATATGATTTCTGAACTTCAAACCCCCCATCACATTAATTTTTGGACATAACTGTGTGTATACCACAGTTTGATTTGTTTTGTCATTCATTGTATGTCTTTCATGCATGGCCTTCACCATTGCTGTCTATCTCCCTTACTCTGCCTTATATTTATGACCTTTTACACATGTCATCTCCAGAGTAGGAGGCAGTACTCAAGCTGTGGTCTCTCCAACCCTATAAAGAGTTGTGAAGCAACAGTACAGTACTGTATTTAAGGGCTACTGTGTTTCACTGTACTGCCACATTATGCTGTGATGACTATCAAAACGTAAAGGTTACTGTATGGATATGTGTGTGTGTGTGCGCGCGTCTGTCCGGATGTGAGATTGTCAGTGGATGGAGACTGTATGTGTGTGTGTGTGTCTGGCTGGATGTGAGATTGTCAGTGGATGCCGATGGTGTGTGTGTGTGTGTCTGGCCGGACGTGAGATTGTCAGTGGATGCCGATGGGGTGTGTGTGTGTGTTTTAAGTGGGTCTCTATACTGACAAGCAGATCCTCACTGTTTAGCCATAAATACACTGAGGTTTGGTCCTTCTAGCAGTCTGCTAGAACTGGGTTCAAATGTTGGTAGGTGCGCAACTGTGAGGTATGCTGCTTTCTGCTATATGGATGTCTTTGTGTGTGTGTGTGTGTGTGTGTGTGTGTGTGTGTGTGTGCACTTCATGGCAGATGTTAGTCATTGGTGAGATAGCCATATAGTGTTTTATATTTCATGTAGACAATATGCTGTTACATTGTTGTTTTAAGCCAAATGTTAGAATGAGTTTGTCTTCAGTGGGCCTACATACTCTAATTGTTATCTTTAAGGTATGGATGAATTGGATAGATCAAGTATAGTTGAATATTTATCAGACAACTCATCATTGGAGTATGATGATGATGTTGAGGAAGCACTACAGGCTAGTGGTTATTCTTTCCAAGATATACAGCCCTACTGATTCAAGCCCTATATGACTCAAGAAGAGTACAAGGCACAGAGCAACAATTCCCTGCCTCAGACTGAAGATGATCAAACTCATAGATTGAACAATAATGATTGGTAAGCAATTATACAGTTACATCGATAACATAATGTACAGTCCTGCATCATAATGCCACTTGCATGATTCATACTGTATATAGAATAGTGGATGGTTGACTATGCACAACAAGGCTGTGTTTCCATCGAGGAAGTTGATGATGTCATAGAGACCTCAAGAGGTCTCCATGGCATCATCAAATCCCGAGATGGAAACACAGACTTAGTTGTGAATAGTAAACTATCCACTATTTTTTGTAGTATATGGTTTCCCCCCAAATGGACACAAGGTTCATACCTTGCTTTGACACTCTTGCACTGGTCCTCGCTCGAGCCCCTCAAGATACCGGTCCTCCTCACTGTGGTTATGCTGTTCCGATCACGTCCCCGAATATAGCGGTACTAATTGATGAGTTCCTGCTCTACTTTTGCCGTAACTGTGCCAGAGATAAAAAAAAAAAAATTCAAATTGAGAGTTTGGATACACAGAGCCAATTATGGCAGTCCGTGTCCAAACTGTCTGCTCACTAAGTGAATTTTAGAATGTATTTTTTAAATCACTGCCTGTTTCCACCAATCAGGTAGGCACTCAATGGGCAAAAGTTGTTGTACTATCAATGTGATGTCAGAACAATAGTACAACAACTTTTTGACCTTTGAACTGTTCTACAACAGGATTTGGAAAACCATCGTTTTTCATCCACAATAAACCCTGACCATATACTATACAGTAATTATAGTGTCTGGTGGACTGTTGTTCTGTATAGAATTCTATTCCTTTGATAATGGTGTTGCATCACATTTCAAATATCATGGAATGTGATTGTAACCCACTGTGCTACAACAGCATTGTGGACCCTCACTACACTGCATAAGTCACTTTCATTTTGAAAGCAAACTAAGTCACAAACACATACTTCACATTGAATTATACACTACATAGAGAATACTGAATGGGCAACTATGCAGAGCCAGTGTGTTCTGCCACAGAGGGGTTGTGATTCCCTCTGAGCGCGACAGCTAAGCTCAAGAGTTCCATTGGAATCAGAACCCAGAGGTGGCAAAACCTGTATTTTTATAGGGTACAGTATAGTACCTTGTGTAATATGTGTTTTGCAACTTCTTTTGCTTTCAAAATGAAATTGAGTCATGCAGTCTCTAGAGGTTCTAGAATGCTGTTCTGCCACAGTAGGGTAGAATCACAGTTCATGACTTTTGAACTGTGGTAGAACAGCATTTTGAGATGGATGGAATTCTAGACATAACAACACTGCACTATACATTATAAAAAAGTATAGGATGAATAACTACATGCACAACCAGTGTGTTCTGCCAACTCGGTGTTCTGATTCGCATGGACCTCTCGAGATTCACTCTCAAGATCAGAGGGAGTCAGAATACATCTGTGGCAGCACACAGTGGTTATGCATAGTTTCCCATCCACTGTTCTCTATTTAGCATCTATGAATGAAGAACAGTAACATGCATTGATAGACTGTTTGTATGATGATTATGTAAGCATAGCCCTGCTTCAAATAAATAGCAGCCTATACCTTGTATAAGTCTGCAACGAATCTATACATATCATATAGGATAGTGGATGTCCAAGTATGCACAGCCAGTGTGTTGTGCAACCGAGGTGGTCTGCTACCCTGTGACCTTGACACAGAAACTTGAGAGGTCCCTGGGAATCAGATCCATAAGGTGACATAACACAGTGGTTGTGCACAGAGTGTACACAGTTGCACATCCCGTATTCTATGTAGTGTATGAGCATCCATTCCTGTTTTGGATATTACAGTTTAATTTAACTGGTGGCTGGGGAGCACTACAAGGTTGGTGGTAGGCTCAAGTTACCATTCCCTAAGTGCCACAAATGACCTTATAGAACAGGTAGCCCATCTGGTGGCTAATCAAAGTGGTGAGGTGTGCATCATCTCGGCTGCAGACAGTGTAACTTATCTTCCTGGTGTCATCACAGCACCTCCTACATATTATCATACACACATGTGGTATACCCAACATCCACTGGATGTCCACGCAGCACCAAACAGTCTACTGTCTACCCCCCTGAAGAAGGAGAGCAGTCACTGGACACTGAATCCTTCCCACCATACCGACAGGCCCTAGTATGCCCCGGGTATGCTCAATAAAAATTTATCATAAATAGAATTTGTTGACATTGGCCCATTGTATACTTACATTTCACGCAGAAGTATACATGTGACTTTAACAGGTGTGCACTTTCATTTATCAGGTGCAGTTGCCACAACTGTGTGCCAATGGAATCAGTTTTGGAGTCTGTCTGCTGCCGTGAGATTGCCAAGGTACTTCATCGATCAGCAGACAATGTCTGCATTAACTCTCACCCAGGATTTCAGACTGTTTAGACCTGTGGGTGCTTCAGACTGCATATTTCAGTTTCCATCAGTACCATGGTGGATACCAAGGTCAGGCAACGCACAAGTAAGTGTGACCCAGGCAACATCAACATATTCATTTAATTATCGTTCATAGCCACTATAATTTTTGTAATACTTCTATTAGTCAAACATGGTGACACAATTTTATTATTTCAGGTGCTACCGTTACACTGCGTACCGTCAGTTTGTGCGCTGGTGCTGGGGGTACCTCAATAAGCATGTGAAGATGCAGATTCCATCGTGCGAAGTGACCAGAATATGGTCCACATTCTCATCAGAACAGTACTGTGGATTTAAGTACCCAGACCTTGATGACTGATAAAAGTTTTATTTGTTTTCATATGTTATAAGCAATGAAAAAGAAAGTTCATTCAGATTGATATTACCCATCATACGTAAGACACAATCTAAAGTAAAGTTTCGTAACTGTTTCATTGTATTGCATATGTATTGAGCAATCAAAAATAAAGTTCAATACAAATTTGATTAACTTGCATAGGTAATAAACAAGAAACAGTAATGTTTAGTAAAGCTTTGATTAATTGGCATCTATCATAAAGAATCGAAAACAAACTGCAATACAACTTATTAATATCAATATGTAATAAACAAAGTTAAACTTTTTCACATTTACGTTCAAAAAACAGAATGAAATGTTCTTTAGACTAATACATGTACTTGACACTTTCAATTCATGCTCATTCACTGTATTCATGTAGACAATGTTCAATTTATTGTTCACTTGTTACCAAGTACATGGCTGTCCTGTGATTATTCAATAAACTTTGAACTATAAGTTAAGTTTGTTAGCCTTTTCATTCATCAGTTTTAATTCTGCATCACTTGGCAATTGTTTGTCAATTGTATCGACTGTAATTCTTTTTAAAGTCACTTTATTTTTTAAATTGTGACACATGAGAAGCAACTGCTTCACATTTTTCTGGATGATGGAATGCTGATGCCAGGGGTGGGGGTACTGCCTTTCTGTTTTCAGTGTCAATGTACTCCTGCTGATGGTTACAAGTACATCTCACTACCTCTTCTAAGAGATCCTGTATGTACCCTGTGATATATAAAATACATGTTTAGTAAAGGATTTCTTGCCAAGAACAAGCTCCATATTACTGTCACAAAATGTTATAGGCAACAGGTAACAGGAGGGCAGCAATTGCAGACAGCATCACCATGGCTACTCAATGACCATCTGTGAAACCTTTTCATTAAGTTATATTTTGGCAATTACTGAGCTATGTCCACCGTCAACTGTACTCTACACACACACACAGTAGCATGTTTGGTCATGCAATTGCCATCAAACTATAAGCAATGTGATTGGCCATTTACCACGTGCTAAAGTGCAAAGAGTAGTCCATTGGACACTCAATCCCTTCCATCCCCTGCCAACCCATGATGACCCTGGCTTGTTCGCGAACCTGGGTCGCCATCGTGGCGGGAGGTGTGGTGTCCAGCACCTCACCTCTCGGCACCATTGGGAAGGCTAGATGCCAAGTAATTATATAAGGGATACTGGCTGGGGTTCTGCAGTTAACTGCATTTTTATCATCTCGAGCGGTTGCCATGCTGTGCTTGTAAACCTCGGAAGCACAGCTCGACAGCTTTACTGTTGGCATGGCAACCATGAGAGGTGATGACAATGTGGTTAACTGCAGAAACCCAGCCATTGTCATTTATAGTGTATGGTGTTTGTAACAAGTAGAGAATGCAAACAGAGAAAAAAACGTGTCTTTTGCTTGAAGTTTAACTTACAGATCCACATCATGACAGTAAAGATGTAAAATAAGATTTGTTGTGACCATGAAAAATCCCCCCAGCTATCTTCACCTGCTAAGCAGAGAAATCTGTGCTGTTTACGGTATTACCGATAAAGCACAAGACATGGTTCCATCATTTTATTCCTGAAAGTTGGTGCGACAGGTACAGGCCGAACAATGAACCCTCCTTTCTTGTACTTAGGGTAGTGGATATTGAAACATTTCTGACCTTCTGAAGAAATGGCTTGTTGCCTGCTAGAGTTCTCATTATGATGTACTGCTGCAAGTAGAACTCTGCTGAGTACAGTAATATATCATGCTTTTGTCTCAATGGTATACAATGTCCTTAGTCGAACTATGTGTAGCAGCAAACAGTAAATATGACCCATTTCATAACTGCAATAAGGCACTCCATGGTGTGTCTTATGGTAAGCAAAATTGCCCTTCTCGTGTGCTGAATCTTCTTGGCTATGCCTCGAGGTTCAACACGTGCATAGGTGGGCTGTTATCCGACCATAGCACGCGCCCCATCATGCATTGTTGCTTAAATATTACTTAACAGACAGAGTGGTTGAACCCTGTAATATAAAATGGGCAAAGGAATCCCTGTGTTCTGATTGGCTGAGACTTGGTTCTAGCCATTGGAGTAAGAGAGTGCCACCAGTGGCTCAAACAAGTCCCTGCCAACCACGGCAAGTCACATAATTCATAAGCTACCTATTTCCTAGTTTCCATCACAAACATGGTTACAGCCTTTACTCGTATATAAAACAGTTCAACTATGCCCAAAAAAATAAAAGTCCATTACATTAAATAAAGTAAGTAAATAATTTAATGTTATTTACACTCATGAGCCCCCCTTACACACATGCACAAATTTAGAAAATCAAGTACTATTCAGAGTTTCCATTGCTGGTGTTACTTTGATAACCATGACAAATCCACCACCTATCTCTACCACTTTGCCAGAGAACTCCATGCTCCTTACATGGCAACAGATAAAACTGAGGTTCTAGCTCCACTTCAGGCCTGCCTGTGTGTGTGTGTCTTTGTTTGTATGCCAGCTGAGCTCTGAAAACTGTTGAATTCATATATTCCATGTTACCATTCTGTGTGTTTGTGTGTGTGGGTGGGGGGACATTGTACTACTGGAATAATGCAGAGCTTTCAATTCTTCTATTCCATAGTAAACAATCACACAATGTATTGAATGTGAAGAAAGACAGATGATTGACAGGCAAAAAAAAATCTGTGGAAAGACTATTTTACATTATTTAGCAACATTTTAGTATTTTTTTGTGTGACTTTGAATACTTTTAGAATGTTCTTTTTTTCAAAGTTAACTATGAGCCCATTTTATATAAGCAGTAAGACATGGCTGGGTGTTGGTAGTACTGAGATAACCGCACACCCAGATGCTGAAGGCACTTGACCTGTGGTCTCATGCCTAGCTACGCCTCTGGGTGTGGGGGTATCTCAGTACTACCAACATGCAGCCATATCTTATTGCTTACCCAACCTGCAAGAGGATGTTGGGAGTGCCAGTACAGTTGAGTGGTTACAGAAGGTGTGGGTCACACACATACTATTGTTAATGGGAGAACAAGGGGAATATATTATGGTGGTTAGGGGAACGGATAAAGACAGGGACTATGCGGATTCTGTGTATGATGCCCACAACATCATACACCACTATGGTTGGACACAGTGGCTCTTCATGTTTACCCATCCAGTATTCTTATTGATTATAACATGCTTACTTTCAGTGCAAATATATGTTTTACAATAGTTTAAATCATACAGGAATATACTGTATCTGGGTACCTGAAGGTGGAAAGGCACTGCTGGAGAGCAGTGGATAGGGCAACCAGAATTCTGTGATGCATCGGAAGTGGGATCAAAAGTAGAAATTAGGAGGTCATACTGCCATTGTACACCCATCTGGTTAGAAAGCATTTGGAATACGGAGTCCATTTTTAGAGTTAAAACCTTAAAAAGGCTGTGGGGAGGATGGAGCGAGTTCAGAGGAGAGCAACGAATATGGTAAAGTGGTCAGCCACCTATTCTATGAAGAAAGGTTGAGAGATTTAAACAGGGACTGCCTGGAACAGAGGAGGGAGACAGGGGGCATGATTTTCATCTTCAAGTACCTTAAGGATATAAACTGAGTGACAGTGGAAAGCACCTACCGGCTGAAGTGGATGGTGCATGGGCTGCAGGTGGCGGAGGGGCAG
The DNA here is from genome assembly GCA_016271365.2 of Neoceratodus forsteri. Lineage (NCBI taxonomy): Eukaryota > Metazoa > Chordata > Ceratodontiformes > Ceratodontidae > Neoceratodus > Neoceratodus forsteri. Next base: position 1,581,461,873 of record CM028130.1, read on the forward strand.
TTCAGGGGTAACATTATAAAGCAGTACTTCACAGACAGGGTGGTGGATAAGTAGAATAGGCTCCTGGAAGTGGTGGTTGGAGAAGCAACAGTGGAGGGACTGAAAAGGTCATGGGACAGCAGCAGCGGAGTGCTGAGGTTTGGGGGGGCACATGTCCTACCAGATAGCTGGACAAATGGACATACTCTGTGTGTCTGTCGGTCCTTTTTGGATGTCACACTTTGAGCAATATATTACTCTATAATTACAATCACTGATAACAGATTTTACATACCTGCATTTCATGCCCTCATATGAGAAAACTATCATCTTCAGGACAAATTCAATCAACAAGCAGTGGAATGCTTCAAGCTCAGATGTCTGGTGTGTACCAGAGATTCTAGCTGTGTCCTTACACAGCAGCGAGTTATTGACCAAATGTTTCAGCTGTGTTCCTGTGTCAGACACTTGAAAATGAAAGTAAGCTTAAAATTAACTATGTACTGATCATTATAATTGTACTAACATATGTCCTGTTTTCATACATCTCCTTTTACTTCCACTTTTTAAAAATTATCAAGCTCAGTTTTTCCTACATGGGGAAAATGAGATTATTACAAATGACAGAGTGCAAAGATGTGCAGCAGCTACGTACAGGAAGGGAGCCAATGTTTTCTATTGCTACATCAGACACACTTCCATGAGAGCATTCTGGGAGTAGTTCACTTTCATGCATGTGTATATTCTGCATGTGGTTTGCGAATGATTTCCATTCTGCGACTGATTTCCATTCCGCCACAACCGTGTCACTGTTTCCATCAGGCGTGGAAATAACAGACCAGTATAGGCGATTCACCACTGAACCAATCCAAGTGTGCAATTTTTCGTATTTCTTTCCCCTGGCAATCGCTATCATTTTCTTTTTGATTTCTACAAAGTCACAAATTAAAAATCATATTACTGATTAAGGACTGGCATGTAGCATTGAAATATACAGTATGGTAAAATGAAGCAATATGGCACAAAAGGGTGTGACTTCTAGGGGATTTACACACCCCTTGTGTGGTGTGTCACGCAGTGCAGCTGAGTTATTTAACCACAGAAGTGGGTAAATTACCCAATAACTCACTCCCTGGAGTGTCTGATTGGTTGTGAGTGTTAACCTCTCAATGGCAACACACAGTTGTTATAGAGACAGAAACGTAAATTAATCTCTATATCGTGTATAGTACGGTGTTATTAATTATACAGCTCTATCCATTTAAAATGCTGTTGTACCACAGTTGCAAAGGCCCTGGCATGTGATTCTAGTCTGCTGTGGTACAACAGCATTCTACAACATCTGTAAACTGCATGAGGCACTTTCAGTATGAAATCAAAAGAAGTGAAGCAGACATATTTCACACAGTATTACACAGTATAAATATACAAGATTCACGTCTATATGCACAACCATTGTTTGTCCACCTTGTACCACCACGTTGCAAAAGTCATAGAATGCTGACAATCACTTCTGTTCATTAACAGTGCTCAGGCACAGTCACGATGCACTGCAGAGTCAGTACTGGAAACTGCATTATGAGCAACAGAAAGCATGACGATGTATTGGTATGATATCCTTCCAGAAAGGCATGCAACAGACACTGATTGTTACTTATAATAGACACTTTCTTTTAGTGCTGTCAACAAACTATGTAAATACACTGATATTTACTTATGCCTAACACTACATTTTGCAACGTGCCAGCTGTCATATCTGTGTTCCGTATTGGGGAGACTTTCACGCACCCACTTTGCTACCTGAACATGTTCACCTGTAACAAGGCTTCCAATATTCAGACCCCAGTCTGACACACTTTCAACAAACCTTTTTAGTCCTTCAAGCTCCATTTGTGTGCTTCTACCAACCTCATTGCTCTGTGATGGGCAAATAAAAATGGCCACATAACAAAAAGCTATATAATGTTTGAAGAAATGAATAGTATCACAGATGGATGAATTTTGTGTGATTGCTATAAACATACCTGGACTACTTTGACATCAAGGACAACACCAGCTTGCAGTTCCATGCAGGAGTATGTGCCATACTTGGCACAATGTCCAGGGCTATCTGCCTTGCCATCACCTCCACAGATAAGGTCTCTATTTTCCGCCTGGAGTGCTGCCACCAACCATTCTTGTTTGTGCTGCCACGCACTTGATATAGATGGAAGTAATATGTCCCTTTGGTGACGGAAAAAGGTTCTAGTGGAGTAACACTGCACTCCCGTATGACACAGTACTCTTAGTATCTTTGACATGGTTGAAGCAGCAAACAAAATCCCAGAGGAAAGCAGTATGTTGCCTACTGGTATACGACCAATGTATGTCTGACTACGCTATACAGTTACCGTGTTGCAAGACAGACATTTTGGTTCCAGGATAAGCACAGTGCCCACAATCTTCTTGTGAAACTTCTGGGACATATGCCCATGTGAGTATGTGCCAGTCTGGACATGTGAGTAGTCTTTTTAAACAAGATTCAGAAATAATGTATTTTGTATCTGTTTGTGCGGGCTTTTCATCATCAAGTGACACTGTCACATCGGCATCTTGTCCATCCTGTTCATCACTGTTTTCAATGTCATCATCCTCTTCTGGAACATTGGGGGATGAAGGGATGTAATCGGAATCAGCGTCGTCCTCATATTCCATTTCATCATCGCTATGCACGGAACATAAATCATGCATGATGGTCTTCTTCTTGAATGTCATCGGTGAGGAGCTCACATTGTATGCCGATCTCGGGTTTGTGGAGGAATCGTCTGAATTCCTGTAATGTACATGAATGCACCTTAGAGCAATTCTGTATATCTTAGTGGTGACAAATAGTCCATGTCAGTCAATTAAGCTATAAACTATGACCAGGTGTTATATCAACACTCTGATATTCAGCAGGTAGGTGTGTGATGTGGCAAGAAGTGCAGCCGAGTGCAATGATGCCAGTATGGTGTGATTAAACATAGAAACAGACTTTGACGGCAGATAAGGCCCACTTGGCCCACCCAGTCTACCCATTTCCCTACCTATTGGATAAGCTGCAGATTCTAGTTAACCAACAGCCTACTTCCTGCAACCCCCCACTATAATTGCCTTATGTCTGTCCCATGCATGCTTGAATTACCCCACTGTTTTAGACCCCACAGCCTCTCCAGAAAGGCGGTTCCATGCGTCCACCACTCTCTCCATGAAAAAGAATTTCCTCACATTACCCCTGAGCCATCCCCCCTCTAACTTTAAATTGTGCCCCCTTGTTCTTACACATCTCTTTTTCTGAAAGATGCTACCTCCTGGACTTTGTTGATTCCCTTGAGGTACTTAAAGGTTTCTATCATGTCCCCCGTCCCCTTTCATCAAGGGTATACATATTAAGCTCTCTCAGTCTCTCTTCATATGGTTTCTGATGTAGACCCTGCACCATTTTAGTTGCCCTCCTCTGGACTGCTTACACTCTGTCTATGTCCTTGCGTAGATGAGGTCTCCAAAACTGCACGCAGTACTACAGATGAGGTCTCACCAACTGTCTGTACAGAGGGTTAACCACTTCCCTTTTTCTACTTGTGATGCCCCTCCCTATGCATCCCAGTATCCCCCTGGCTCTCCTTACTGACTTCTCACATTGCTTACCCATCTTTAGGTTATCTGATATGACTACACCCAGATCCCTTTCCATTACTGTTGTTGTTAGTACCTCCCCTGCTATTGTGTACTCTTCTCCTGGATTTTTATTTCCCAGGTACATTACTTTGCACTTCTTTGCATTGAATCTAAGTTGCCATATGTCTGACCATTCCTCCAATCTTGCCAAGTCCCTTCTCATCCTTTCTACCCCCCCTTGTGTATCAACTCTGTTACAGATCTTTGTGTCATCTGTAAAGAGGCATACCTTTCCTTCGAGACCCTCTGCAATGTCACCTATAAAGACGTTAAAGAGGATTGGACCCAGTACTGAGCCCTGAGGTACTCCACTAGTAACCCACCTTTCTTCAGAATGTGTTCCATTCACTATTACCTTCTGTGTCCTGTTGTGCAGCCAGTTTGCTACCCAGGCTACCACCCTGGGACCCACTCCCAGGCTGGCTAACTTGATTGATCTTTTTTGCAGGACTGTCAAATGCCTTGCTAAAGTCTAGGTAGGCCATATCCACAGCCCCTCCCTGGTCTACTATTTTGGTCACCCAGTCAAAGAAATCGATTAGATTCGTCTGACATGACGTTCCTGCTGTTAATCCATGCTGCTTTGGGTCCTGTGCCCCGCTGGCCTCTAGGTACTGAACAATTCTTTCTTTCAGAAGTGATTCCATCATTTTCACCACCACTGAGGTCAAACTTACAGGTCTGTAGTTTCCTGCTTCTGCCTTGCTCCCACTTTTGTGAAGGGGAATCACATCTGCCCTCCTCCAATCCTCAGGCACCACCCCATCTTCCCTAGATTTGTTAAAAAGTGTGGTTAGTGGTGTCACTAGGTCCTCCCTTAGCTCTTTTAGGATTCTAGGGTGAATCCCATCAGGTCCCATTGCTTTGTCCACCTTGAGTTTTAGCAGTTCTTTCAGGATTCTTTCTTCTGTAAATGGACTAGTGTCAACCCCACTACCCAGAGTGCTTCTATTGTTTGGCTTAGGTAACTCCTTCTCTTCTTCTTTTGTGAATACTGAGTAAAAGTATTCATTCAGTATCTCTGCCTTTTCACTGTTTCCCTCTGCCCACCTCCTCTCTCCTTTATTAATCTTCACTATCCCTCCCTTAACCTTTCTATGCTCCCTAATGTACCTATAAAAGGTTTTATCCCCCTTCTTAACTGAGTTGGCTATTTTTTCCCTCGGTTTGGGCCTTTGCTTTTCTGACTGCCTTCCCCACTTCTTTCTGCTTTAATTGATACAGTTCCCTGTCGTGCTCCTTCTGTGATTCCTTATACTTTTTGAATGCAGCCTTTTTCTCCTTAACCTTCCCTGACACCTCTTTTGAGAACCATACTGGTTTTTTATTCCGCTTTGTTTTCTTTATTTGTTTTACACAAAGGCTTGTTGCCTCCATGATGGCAGTTTAGATTTTTCTCCATTGTTCTTCCACTCCTCCTTTCTGGCCATTTGCTAATGATTTTCAAATCAAAGTACCTCAAAAATGCATATTACACACAATACTATAAACAATACAGGATGAAAACTCATCTTGAGGAACACCGTAGTGTGAAAAAGGGAAGGGCAGTGGTAATGGGGGACCACAACATGGTGTCAACAGACTGGGGGACTACGTCATCACCAGTAGCCAGGGAGTAGAGGTTGTGGATGTTTCCCCGGACATGTTGGCTGACCCAGCATGTGGGTGAGCCAACTAGGGAGGACACTAGACGTTGTCAGGGCGGATAGCGATCAAATTATGGTCCTAGAGGTGAAGGACCCATTTGCGTGGAGTGATCACGCAACAGTCTGGTTCTTCCTCGACCTAGGGGGTGAGGAAAGATGAACATGAACGACAACAACCGACTGTAGGGTGCAGACTTCAGGGAGATGGGAAGGATCCTTAAAGATTGTTTGGACAGGATAAGGCTGGATATGGATGCTGACAGAAGGTGGAAGATCATTAGAAGGGGAATACAAGAGGTTACCAGATCCTGTGCAAGGGAAAGCCACAAATGTAGCAAGGCCAGAAAACCCTGCTGGTGGACCCGGGAGGTTCAGGGGGTGGTGAGGGACAAGAAAGCAACCTATAGGCACTCCAAGCCCTCAAGGAGTGAAACGGATCATGGGACTATGACCGAACAGCCAAGACAGTCACCAGGGTGGTGATAGCAGGTAAGCGAAAAAGAAGCAGTCCTTGGCCAGGGGGATCCAGAGAGGGGACAAAGGGTTCTGTAGATACATAGGGGACAAAAGGAAAGGAAGGGGGCAGATCAGCACAGTAAGGATAGGGGATGGTTGGGCACAGGAGACGGGAGAACAGGCAAAGGGGTACAGTTGTACAGGGTGCAAAGGGGGCAGAGGTGAAGGCTGAAATCTCAGTAGCGAGAGTAAGAGAAGCTCTCGGATCCCTTCAGATGGAGAAAACACCTGGGTCAGATGAGATACATCCCAGGATGCTGAGGAAACTGGCAGATGTCCTGGCAGTCCTCCTGGCACAGCTCTTCCACATCTCTATGAGGTCTGGATGGATGCACCAAGACTGGAGGGTGTCCCATGTCATGCCAATCCACAAGGGGGGGAAGGGAGGAGGTGTGAAATTACAGTCCTGTTAACCTGACGTTGGTGGTCGGCATCATCAAGGATAGGCTGGGGAGGGGGTTACTGGACCAAAATGGGTATTTGGATGCTAGGTAGCATGGTTTTGTCCCAGGAAGATCATGTCAGACGAACCTTCTGGGTTACTAGTGGGGTGCCCCAGGGGTCAGTGCCAGGGCCACTCCTGTTCAACGCATGTGTCTCAGACATAAAGAAAGGGGATCAGGAATTAAATGAGTCTCTTTGCAGATGACTCAAAGCTGGGTGCAGTGGTGTATGAGGAAGAGAGAAGGGTGGCCTTACAGGATGATCTGGAGGCTCTGTTAAAATGACACAGAATGAGATTGTACTCTTCTGTGGTTGAACATCATTCACGGTCTTTTACACACTGAAAGTGTGAGTATAATTGTGACAAGAAACATGACAATACTCAAATGTCACCTAATACTATACAGTATGAGAAATACCTGATGTACTATTTCATGCAGAACCAGTGTCGTCCTCAACATTGTGGTTGGAATTTCCCAGTAAAGTCTAGAGCGTCACTATCGATATCGAATGGAAATGTAAACCATCTGTGGCACTACTCGCTGTTTCTGCACAGTACCTCACCCACTATTATTTACATAGATAATACTGGATGAGCAAATGTGCACAACTGGTGTGTTCTGCTAAGGGTGTTATCATTCACTTAGACCACATTACATTTATCCTAATTAAAACGTAATGGAGACAACATTGTTTTGAACATGTTATAATAAATAGGGAGAGCTACCTTTATGTGGGTCAACAATATGTGCCTATATTTGCTTATTTGACATGCACTTCAACTCCCATGCTGACAGTTGTGTACCAAAGTCACTGTATCTATTGGCGGAAGAAATAGTATTTATTTATTTATTTAGTTTTTGTTAACCAGGTAAGCACCATAGCCAAGACATGACTATTTTCAGGCATGACCCGGGAGGTTACAGTGGGTAGGAGAACTTTGAGAAACATACATTTGCCAAACATACGTTTTGCTAAAACAGGGAAAGGACTACATTGAATACAGCATGAGAAACAAAATTACACAATATAAGCAGAAAGAATACATATATTTTGATTTTAGAGGTTCTTCAAAGACGTAGAGATTTCACAAGTGGCTGGCATGCGTGACCAAAAGCAATAACAGTAATATGTCCTAGTGACTAAACTTATTCCTTTTATCAAAGCACTGGATTCACAGCAGTTTAACACAGATAACAAAGCATACCACATAAGTGCTTGTAGTCCGAGCTAGAAGAAGTAGACAGCGAAATAGTATATAGCAGTTAAGGTATGAAGGAGAGGGAGATTTATGCCGGGTTCAAGGGGGGTTGAAGCAGGTATAGGAGACATGGTTAAGTAGGAAGGAGCGAAGATTACTTTTAAACAGGGTATGTGTAGGGGTTTGGCGAATCTCAAGAGGCAGGGAGTTCCCTAGTTTGGCTGCCGAGTAAGAAAAGGCAAGTGTGCCTTTGTTGGATTTACATCTTGGTATTTTCAACAATCCTTTATTTGCCAAGCGGAGGCCATGGGAGGGGGGCAGTGGAGTTAATAGGGAGGCCAGCGAGACCGGGATGTTTGTTCTAATGATATTATCAGTCAGTGATCCAAGAGCGAGCGTACGAGCATCAGAAGGGGGCAGCCAGTTCAGATCAGCGTAAAGCAAACAGTGATGTTTCGACCAGGGAGAAGCTGAGGCATACCTACATATGCTGTTGTAGGTGGTATCCCACTTCCTTAGGAGAGTTGCAGATGCATTGAGATAAGTGACAACCCCGTAAGATAAAGACGGGAGTAAGATCCCCCGGGCTATAGCTAATCTTGCCGGCTGCGATAGGATGTAGCTGGTTTTATAGACTACACCAATTTTAGCATTAACTGATTTACAAGTAGACTTAATATGCTTGTCAAAGTTAAGATTCTCATCAAGTAGTAGTACTAGATAGTTAAGTGAGCGAACTGAAATCAGAGTCATCCCATCCTGCCCTGCGACTTTAAAGAGATCCTGGTTGTTATTTAATTTAGATGCAGAGCCAAACAGCATCGTAACCGTGTTTTCAGCATTAAGGATGAGCTTGAGTTGGAAGAGCCATGATTGAATAGATTTGAAAACAGTAGTGAGGGTCAAGTTGATATGGTGTATATTTTTATCACTACACCAAGTCATCCGCATACAGTATAGCCAAGCATTCAGGGATGTGTAACGAGATATTATTAATAAAAATAGAGAAGAGAAGGGGACCTAGAATTGATCCCTGTGGAACACCTAGGTTAATAGTCATCAAGCTGGAAACAGCAGAGTTAAATCTAACAGACTGAGTTCTGTCACATAGATGGCTACTGAACCAGGCTACAGAGGTTTGAGAGAAACCAAGGGCTAAGAGACCATCTAAAAGAAGAGAATGATCAACCAGGTCAAACGCCTTTGTGAGGTCAATGAAAACAGCCCCTGTGAGGTGTCCATTGTCAACAGCAGTTAGAGTATCATTTACCAGGTGGAGTAATGCCATGGTGGTACTATGACCTTTGCGAAATCCATACTGGATAGGTGAGAGAAGGTTATACTTCATCATAAATTCGGTGACCTGGGTTGATACTAACTTTTCCATTATTTTGCACAATACCGATAATATAGCTATCGGTCGATAGTTAGTTATTTCCCTATTATCACCTTTCTTATAGACCGGAGTGATTCTGGCCATCTTCCAGATATCAGGGACAATACCTTTGCAGAGTGAGAGGGTGAAGATCCTTGCTAATGGTTGGGCAATGAAAGGCGCTGCCAGTTTAAGAAGTTTAGGTTTGATTCCGTCCGAGCCAATGCTAGTGTTGTCAGATATAGTATTGAGCAGACCCAGGACATCTGATTTGGATTTTGCCTTAAAGTAGAACGGGGGGTGAAGTAGATTAGGGTGTAGTGGGGTGGGTAGTGAAAGAGACTGACCCTGGGAAAAGACAGATGTAAAGCTGGACAGGTCAGAGAAATGCTTATTGAACTCTTCCGTAATTGTCCCAGGGTTGTTACAGTGGACTCCTTTAATGAACATTTCGTCACTTAGTTGTGCTTTCTTTGTGCTTAGGAATGATTTGACCTGTGCCCAGAATTTCCTGGGGTCACCTGATTCTTCAAGCAGAAGACCCTTACAATATGTGCTTTTAGCAAGCCTGATCTGCTTTTTACAGTCACTTCTCTGAGTCCTGTAGGTGTGGTAGTCAGTTGTAAGCCCTAATTTTCTAAAACATTTCCAACTCTCATCTCTGATGTGCAAAGCAGTCAGAAGATCTTTGTGCAGCCACTTGGTAGGTGTCACATGCACCCACTGGGTCACAAAGGGTGTATATCTATTCTGGGCTTCACTAAATTTGTCTAGAAAGTAGTCAAGAGCTATTTGTGCATCCTGAGACTGTGAAATATAAGACCAGTAAATAGTCGAAACTTCATACAAGAACTTCACCTGATCCAGATTAGCATTGTTCCTGAAAGTGAGGCAGCGTGGTGGCAAGGAATGGGAGCTGGAGTGTTGCCACACACTCGTTCCTATCTGCAGAGCAAACCTCATATGCTTCATCCATATCTGAGGCACTGGATGCCATGTCTGTGGTGCGTTTCTCCTGAAGAAGCTAATTAACAACCCGGAACACATAACATACAAATAATCAGTACTGTATCAACGTATGTATGCCTATATATATATACATATACATATATATATATATCTCATAACATTTACAAACAAAATGTAACAGAAACCCATAACATCATAAAATACTTAATAAACAATTAAATCACTATATGACTGATAATCCAGTGACATCATATTCATAAGATCATTTGTTGCAATAACATGCATTCATGCGCATTTATGTCATCAGTGTAATTTAATATGAAGTCAGAATGCATTACCTTTCTGTGTCGGATTCCGAGCATTCTACTTGGGAAAGTTTTCTGTGTTTATAATTTGCAAATGTAGTAATTGTACACCAAACTCACTGATAATATGAGAATATCCGACGGTCTTTTAGGTAAATCTGAGGTGCGAACTTCAATGTATCTGTGTAATTAACATGTTAAATAATAGCATTGCCGATACAGTACTGCATTTCTTTTCTTACAGAAAAGGGCAGCACTGTAAAGCCTTCACACGTTATTTAACTGTATATGTGATGTATCTGTTAGCCAGTGTTTCTGTAACACATAAAAACAAAATATGTTAGTTATACATTATGCATGTTTTATTAACACCATAAAATTATGTGCACAGGCATACAACCTCTGACAGACACAGACACATGAACAGACGTAAAGCACATAATCACACACAGAAAGCTCAATAGAGGCCTGTTCACCACACCCATACAATCGGCATCCACGGACAATATCACATCTGGCCAGACACACACACAAACACACACATATATCCATCATCACCTGCAGTCACGCAAGCATGCACACATACATATACATATAAAGAAATCCATACAGCAGAAAGCAACATACCTCACAGTTTCACACCTACCAGGATTTGAACCCAGTCCTAGCTGACCACTAGAAGGACCAAACCTCAGTGCATTTTTGGATAAACAGTAAGGATCCATCTTACACACACACACACACACACACCCATCATCTCCACAGAATTCTGCATGCCAACTGCTACTAAACAAACACCCACTCAACACGCACGCAATCGAATCCACTCACATGCTCACATACGGCATCACCTGCACAACCACACACACATGCACGGACACATGTACACACACAAAGTCGCATACACACATCAATACAGCAGACATAAGCACACCTCACTGATGTGTACCATTCATAATTTGAAATCCGTTCATTTCAATATGTCCTCCATGCATTCACCAAAATACTACTGTATAAGACTGTTCCTAACCTGTTGCCGTTCTCTCTTTTCAATGGCACTTGACATTCGTGGCCTTTTTCGCAGCCTTTCCAATACTTCCTGGTGTTGGAGCTTTGGCAGATATTATTGGCACAGCACCTGCACGCAACTGATGACAAACACGTCCCATATCTACCCCATGCACCTTAGCAAATGCATACTGTGGCTCGAAACAGTCTTCTGAAAAGTGTGCACTACAAAGACAGCTATTTTTAGTGGCACAATTCCAGTTTAACTGGGAGTGTTTAACCGCTTTCTCCCAGCATGCACGTCGTGATGGATCACGAGGGAAACAATGCATGTTAATATTGTCTTTATTACTGTTGGAGCAACCATATGCTACACATGTGTTCACCATTCTGGTGCAATATTTAATGTCTATACTCCTTGGTGCAAATAGGTTGACAGAGCTCAATACTACATTATATTACTTTATTGGCTATTAGTGCTGTTTACAACACTTGACCATGCTAATTTGTATATATGGTCAGCACATGGTATTTAATTCTGGAATCAGTCTAAACGTTATAAAAGCATAGATTGAATAAGCAATCACACATGGTCACTTATATGCTGCAGAAACACATAGACAGATAACAGGTTGTTTTACAACTACATGAGCAGAAAAAGCAAATTGGTGTACCATGTGCATTGACTTTATCAGTATATTAACCCGACAGTAACTTGACAGCAGCACTTTAGGTAAATGCCAAAATGCAAGCTCGACTCTGTCATCTGAAACTATGCAGACAGCATGAAAACACAATTCATGTCATGAACTGGGAAGATAAAATGTGCGTCTCATCTGTCCCAACCAAATACACTAATAAATGCCACGATGTAGTCCACTACACTTAGTTTGACAGATAAGGGCTAGGAGTAATTCTGTTTTCATGATGCAATTCTAATTTCTATTTTAAATCGTGACAGCATTCAGACAGCTAGGAAGAGGGCATTTCATGCCACAGTATACCCTCGCACTGCAGGACACAGACCGTGGCACTATCTCCACAAAACACTTCTTTTTCCTGCTACAGAACAGAAGCGTGAAACCACGATGCCGATTGCTCTCCCCAACCTGATGTCATGATGGCACTTGGCAAGAGTGGTAGCACTACAACACTGCAGGAGCATGCATCACACAGAGAAGATAACAAATTGCCAAACTGAGGTATTTAAACAGAACAATACTTAAAAAGAGACACTGCAGATCAAACTGACATCATACATACATGCCCAGAATGGGAAGCACCATAGATTATGTCAGCAGCTCTATAAAATAATAGAATTCTGCCAGCCCAGTGGCACAGAGGGCTGAGGTGCTGGCACCTTACCTCATGCTACACCGGTGACCTGGATTCGGGAACAACCTCTGGTCATCAGGGAGCTGATGCCGGGGGGGGGTGTTGGAGTAGGATTGAGCCATGGCTCTCCCCTCCAAAGGGGTGGATGCCCATTCTTCTGAAATTCCACTCCCACTGGGTGGAGGTCCAGTGGGTTGTGCAGGTGGTACAGAGCAGCAAACATAAGTCTGGGAAGGGGAGGAACGGCTACCGGATCCTGGCATGTGTATGCCGTGGCCTTGGGGAAGAAGGAACAAAAATACCATAAAGTATATATGAAAAAAAAATTTCAATAATAGAATCCACGCTCCGCCCTCCAGCCTAGCTGGAAGAAATTCCATGGAGATACACAAGAGCACACCTTGATGATAATGGAAGCCCTGGCTAAGGATGGCACACGTATCTTTTTCTTCCACCGCAGGCACACCTCCACCACTCCCGAGCACTCTCCGCTCCAATGCACCACAACCCTCAGCTGCCCAATTTTTCTTCAGCTCTTGCCTTCGGTGCTGTGTGGGCTAGTGGCTGGCTGCTGCTAACCTCCGAGTACTTGCTGACTTGGGGAAGAGAAAGGTCATTAGGCAGCTATGTGGGCGGTGAGCTGCCAGCGTCTTTTGGTCCTGGTGATGGGCTGATTGGTGATCTGGTCTGTTGGTCAGCGAGATAGCAACAAGTGCACATCAGTCGAGGATGGATCCAGTCTGACTATGGACCATAGACAAAATAAGACTCTGGGGTGGAGATTGGAAAGAAAGGTCACCAGTCCTGGCCTACTCCTCTGGACGGTCCGACTCTCCCAGTCTGGCTCAATCAGGACTCCTCTCCTCTGGGCTCTAGCTCTAGTTTGACCCCCAAGCACTGCTGTCTTCTGCTGCCCCTCTGCTCCTCCAGATAGCTGCAACATGCCACGTGAGCCTCCCTCGCTCAGGACAAACCAGGTGAACAGCGACTCCTCCACTACCAGCAGCAATGTAGCATGCAGCAGCAGGCTTGTGAAGACCCCAAAATGGCAGATCGAAGGAATGCCTGGCGCCAAAACTGTATGTGCATGCATGGTGGGGTGATGCTAAACTACCAATGAGGGCTTACTGCAGCAGGCATGCATAATTCATGACGAGTGAGCCAGCCAAACCCCCTCCCTCCACACACATTACCAGCCCTGGGAAAGAGAGAGTGCGTGAGCCAGTCTGCCAGCCACCCCCCCCCCCAGCCTTCTAAGTTCAGGGCACAAAAAAAAAACACACTGCCACACTATTTCTTGGGGGGGGGGGGTGCTGTGAGTAATTGGCGCTGGATGGAAAACAAAGTTGTGGTGTTTACAGTACTCACATCCTTTTTTAACCAATCATGGTGCAGCAGCAGCACAGCAATAGCATCCACAAACCCCACCAAACGTAAGCAAACCAGGACATCTGTTAAAAGTTAAAAAGGATTATATTTATTTTGAATTATAAATAGAAATTTAAAACAGGCACAATTTCTACCCACAACTGTCCCATGTCCATGATGTCAGGTTACTTTGTTTTGGTACATACTTTCTGGGTTAAAAAAAAGCATTCTTAACATACATATTCTTTGCTGGTTGTATCAGTTAATATGCATTTCCAGGTGATGGTTAACACTGAAATAGTACAATAAATATATGTATTTATTTTTTTTAAATGTTATTCTTTATTGCAGTTTTCTCACTTTTACAAGCAAAGACAGAGACATTCTCCAAAATAAGAATGATACACAGGTGTATAATTATATACGAACTAAGAATTCCAAAAAAGAGCATAACCCCCCCCCCATGATATACTGCTCTCACTTATATGTATAGTATCTTTACACTACCCATAATCTTGGGAGGATGCTAGCCTTGAAGGAGCTAGGGTTGCGGTTGGGGCTATCCTCCAAGGAGCAATTCTATCTGCCAAAGTGAAGAACATAACGATTACATTAGGTAACATGTGGTCACTTCTGGGCCCCTTTGACATTTATGGGCCTTCAGAAAATAAATCGTACAGCATGCTCTATCATCCTCTATGTAATATAGTCACTCTATCTATTCAGAATTAGACTTCACTTTAACATTGAAATTTTACTCACAAATAGAAAGAGGAGGCTAATAAACAAGGAGGTCGAGAGTCCAGCTCAATAGGAGTATAAGCAACTAAACACCCCCTACAAACTAAACTGCAACATTAAATATTAAGCCAGCTAACAGGAAATCGAGTTATTACAGTATCTGTACTAGTGCACTGTTCATAGCCATGAGCTACACATTTTCTCAGGTAGCAATCGAGAGATTGTCATCAGAGTGCTGAGTGTCCTGAGAGGGTAAACTGTCCAGGAATTGACCAACTGCTTTAGCATCAATAAATAGATAGCTCTTACTCTGTAGGTAAATCGAAGCCTTGCAAGAAAAAACAAGTTAGCGGAGATGCCATGCTCTCCCAGATGCTGACGAAATTTAAGCAGATCCTTTCTTCTCGTCTGCGTTCAGGCAGCTATATCAGAAAAAACTGAGATTTTCGAGCCTCGGTACTGAAGACCCCGTCTGTCTCTAGCTGCAGCCAACACCAACAATCGCTCCTCTACTGAATCCAGGGCCACCAACACGACGGAGGTCTGTTCTATACCCGAAGATGGTTTCCTACGATTAGGTAATTGAAACATTCTCTTTATGTGTACCAAGTCCACCGGAAGACCTAAGGAGTCAGTTAGCAGTTCCAGCATCGCTGTTTTCAAATTTTGAGTTGAGATGGTAGCTGGGAGCCTAACCACCTGGAGATTTACTGCACGGATCTGGTTATCTAATGTCTCTACTTTGTTAGATAGATATTTGGAGTCCCATGTTTGGGCTGCTACTTCAGTTTCCTGCCGCGCAGCAAGCTCCTCCACAACCTTTGAATTCTCTTCCCTCTCTTGTTCCAATCTGCTCACTCTTTGGTCCATTGCAGACAAGGACACATTGGTCTGGTTAACTTTGTCTACTACTTTTTGAAAGATAGTGAATATACACTCAATGTTAGGGTCCTTCTGCATTGTAGGCTGTACAGTGGCCGAGAGGCTCAACTTCGGGAACATGTACTCTTCGACCTTTTTTACCTGGGAAGTCATATTTTTTTTTTTTTTACTTTTGTTGGGCCCACCTTGGCTATTGTATAGCTAAAGTCTGTTTTTGGTTAAAATTAGGCTGAAATTAAATTATTTGAAGATGAAATACGCTTCCAAAAGAGATTGAAACACACGTCTGCTCAGGCTGCTGGCTGGCTTCGCCGCCCCCAAATAAAGGTATTTATTGCAGGCAAGTCATTGGAAAGAAAATACCAGGATAACTTTTGGGTACAGAATGCTTGTGGTAACAGAAATCTGCCAGCATCTGCTGGGACTGTAGTGTCTGTGGTGGGTAAAGTATCCCAGCAGATGCAGATCTGTGAGGGCACTATTGCCTATAGTAATGGAACACTGCCAGCATCTGTGGGAACAGTAGTGTCTGTCCTACAGAAGGTGCCTCCACAGATGCGGATCTGTGGGAACAGTAGTGTCTTTGATGCAGGAAGTGTCCCTCGGTCCTCCCCAGCATCTTCTTTGACCCAATCCCCACCTCTCTCCCTCCGGTCCTGTATCGCCCACCATTCTATTTGCGCACCCTATCCCCCCAAGAAGCCAGGCCGAACCTGCTAAAAGCTTTAGGCAGCAAGAACCCCAGCAGTGACCCCCTCGACTCCAGGATCCTCCGTATGGTCTTGGACGAAGTCCTAGTCCCCCTGACTGACCTTCTAAACCGGTCTCTATGCCTGGGTCAGTTCCCAATGCTTGGAAACTGCTGAAATCACACCATACATAAAGAGTGGGGACCGATCCACCCCAACAATTACCGGCCGATCTCCATCCTCCCCCCACTCTCTAAAGCCCTTGAAAAAGTGGTGTTGATCCAGCTCTCTGAATACCTAACCAAGTGTGACATTATGTGCCCAGAGCAGCACGGTTTCCACCCAGGACACAGTACAGCTATGGCTCTCCTGGAATTCTCCCAACACCTGTATGATGCTCTTGACTCTGGCAGCCTTGCAGGAGCAGTGTTCATTGACCTCTACAAGGCCTCTGACACTGTCATCCCCTTCTACTCGACTCTCTCCACCAGCTTGGCTTCTCTGGTGGTCCCATTTCCTGGTTCTCTAGCTACTTCTCTGCTAGATCCCAGCGTGTCAAGATCAGTGGCTCCCTCTCCAGCACTCTTCCCATTCGCTCTGGGGTCCCTCAGGGCTCCATCCTGGTCCAATACTTTTTATTCTCTACCACAACACCCTCCCCAGCTCATGTACCAGTAAAATGCTCCTTCACGCCGACGATGCAATCCTTGTTGTCTAACATCTCAATCTTACCTCCCTCCAATTATCCCTCCAGCAAGCTTACAACCAAGCCGAAAGGTGGATCGGAGACTGCAGACTGGTCATTAACCTAAAGAAAACCAAATCAATGCTCTTCTCCCACCACCAAAATAAAGCTAAAAATAGCCCCCTCTTGATTATCCCCAGCACTCTGCACCCGCTAGAACAAGTGACCACATACCTGTCAGCCGCCATTAACTCTCGGATTGGCCTGCTATACCGGCACAGGGACTGCCTGCTTCAGGTTGCCCTCAGGCTGGCCATCACCTCCTCCGTCTTGTCCCTCGTGGACTATGGCTTGCCCATCTACGCTGCAGCTGACAACACTACCCTCTCCAAAATCCAACTCTCCATCAATAAGGCCTGTAGGCTCCTGACCGGTGCCCCCAGCCGAACTCACACCTTCCTTCTCTATACTACCACCAATCTTCTCAACTTTGAGGAGCAACTGCTCTACCAGACCTGCCTTCTCGCTAAGAAATCTCTGCTAGGACTCTTCTCCCCCCCGGGTGGGTCTCCACCTCCCTACAGCAGCCATCTTCGTCCATCACCACCTGTAGCTCTGTTAAGGCCACTTTCAAGGTGCCCAGAACCAAGACCTCTCTTGCCCAGAGATCTTTCCTCTACCGAGTCCCCACCTGGTTCAACTCCCTCCCTAGCTGCATCTCCAACTTGCTCCTTCAAAACAGCCCTTTGGAACCATATCTTTAATACCCGCTGTTGTAGGTGCAACTAACCCCTGTTATAACCTGTGGTTCCCACCCACCTTGCCCCCTGGCTCGACAATGTCCACTGGACAGCCTCTCCCTCCCCAGACCTATCCCTTCCCTACTAGGTCCAAACAGGGATGTAACCCACTGTCTGCTCTGAGGACCTACTATATCCATGAGTGTAACTCACAATTTTGTAACATTATGTAACCTAAGTAACATACAAACTACTACATTATGTAACCTAAATGTATCTATGTTAAATGTTCCTTTTACTGCACTTGTAATGTTATCCTCCGTTTTAATCTGCACTGTAATAACTGTCTTGATGTCTGCCCCCCCTGCGACGAGGTGCCTTTGTAAATGAGTCTCTGACTCAAAGGTTGTAAACCCGATTTGTAATGAATGAATAAATAGAAATAATTACATTAACAGTCAGTTAATCACCCCCTAGGGGTGTAATATGGCATGAGGTGCAGCCGAGTGCCATATTGCCCCTAGTGGTGATTAACAGACTGCTAATGTAACCCCTTGGGAGTGCCTTATTGCTATTATAAAAAAATATATATTTCACAAGAAAATTGTTAAAAGTGTATTTTTAAAATGTTTTCCTCATTTAGAGGGGGATTTTTAATAAAATAGTTCTTTCACCAACAGTTTAAGAATGCTGGTTCACGATCAGAATGCATCATTCCAAACATACAGCAGTGCTAGAGGATGGAATGCTGAGCTGCAACCAGAGTGAGCTATGAAAGTAGCTGTCTAACAATGCCGATACTCACCCACCACATAAGCAATATTGCAATGTTCTGTTATCGAAATGTACTTTATCCCAAGGGAAGGCCCATCTTATGACACACAAAGCCATCAATATGTACCCCTGCACACTCCCCTGAATAACTATGACAGCAAGACATGAGAACAAAAAGTTCAAGTCATTTATTTAAACAACAAGAAACAGAACTCAAAGCTTTTCAATTTATATTTCCCACTAGCTAATGCATTTTGGGGCTGGCTATTGATAATCTGCATTGAGATTATTTGTATCTGTACTGGGGATTTAACTAAGTAATAAGCAAAACTCAGATAACTGTTGTAAACTTTTTGTAACACATGAAAACAACAGCAAGTCGTTAAGTAGGGAAACATGAAAAAATGTCATAGTAATTAACTTGTATGATTGTGACAGGACAAGGAACTGTAATTTTTAGGAATCATTGAATAAATACAAATAACTACACAAGAAGATAAATAGTCCCAAACTGACAATATTAATGACGCCAAAATATAGAGTCTTTCAGTGATTCGCTCAGGCTCATGCTCTACTCTTCTCCGATGCATGCTGAAGGTCCAGCATCATCTGTGACTGGCTGTTTGGGTTTCACAAAGGTGTACTTCTCAGAGGAGTGGATCTTCCTCAGGATAATTTTATTCTTGAAGAGTTTGTCAAAAAATTCAGTACAGGTAGCATTAAAATTGCTCTTGACAATCAGCATTGCTCACAGTGTCGACACATTTAGGTTGGTCTTCTCCTCGGTCCACATATTGTTAGCCAGTGAGAAAACCCTCTCCGCAGGTGCATTTGTGCTTGGTAGAGAAAGAGCATACTCTACAAGAGGGAGTACATTCCTGAATGGAATTTCTTTTGAGGAGAAGTGCTGAAAGATGTCCACCCATCATTGATCTGCTGTGTCTATGTTATTGGTGTACCAATCAATTTATTTTTTCAGTAGTAGCATATGACTTCACACAGGTAATCTCATCAGAGCGCTCCCCTTCGTCAACTGCTGTGTTCGTCTTCTTGATTATGTAGGTCTGTGTTTCTTCTACTGCTGCCCATGACGGTGTCTCCTTGAGCAGACTCCGTGAGAACCTCTGATAGTCATTTAGTGAATTCCACTTCCTCAGGTACTGGGAGCAAGTTTCGTAGAAGTTTACTACGTGTTTCATAAAGGTTTCTTCGACATCCATTTCTTCAGAGAGAAATTCACTTTCAGTCCCATGAATCTCTCAGTCTTCCTCTCTTCAAGCTTTTTTTTTAAATTTAAGTTTATTGGTATTCATTGGGTACATTTAAAATGAACCAGTCAGACAGAGTCAGTTCCATTTACAAAGATACAAACCATTTAGAGAAACAACCAGTGGGAGATTTAGTAGAAAGGAAGTGACCCACATCAATATACTTCAGGTGGCATAAGAACATCTTCAGGGTCATTAGGGGGACAAGCCCCGTCAGGCTCTCACCACAACTAATTGGGCTGTCCCCGGCGGCTACCCCAATCTGAGGTTGTTTTAGAGGGTGCTTCCACTTAGCCTCACCCTAGACTGGCAGAGATCCTTGGGCAGAGCCACAAGAGGGCTGTACCGGGGGAGCTCTACCTTCTGATCCCCGCCATATCTCCCATTTCGCCCATCTACGGACATAAACCGGTAACCTACAATTCATCTTATAAGTTATTTCCTCCATGTCTGCCACCTCCTGCACTACCCCAATCCAATCAGCCAGGTTAGGGGGATCTTTTTTCAACCACAGCCTAGTGATTGACTTATGGGCTGCCGCCAAGAGGAGGGACCAGAGATATAACGCATCTGCTCCAGCCAGGTTCTGAGGGGGGTTTCCTAGAATGAGATTTGTCCAGTCCAGGGGAAGGCCCAGGCCAAACAGCTCCGCCAGTGCTCGAGTCACCACTCCCCAAAAGGGCCCAAGCCGGGGACAGGACCACAAGACATGCAGATAGTTCGCCCGGGTCTCCCCACACAGCCTCCAGCAAACGGATCCCGATCAGAGGATCTTTTGCTCAGAGACAAAGGTGAAAAAATAACGATCCTCACCTTCCAACTGAATTCCTGCCAGAAGGGTGAACAAGTAGTTCTGGAGGCCAGCTTAAATACCGACTCCAAGTTAATTCCCTGTGAGCACACCTGCCCCTTCTCCAGCCACCTCCCTTTGACTTTAATCAGAGGATCCTTTCTTAATCCCATCAGGGCTTTATAAAGCATGGAAATGAGACCCGATGATTTCTGCGAGGTTAGTATTATGTGGAGACTCTCTATTAGGGGAGCCGCCTTTCCCCCTGAAAGATCCCTTTTTCGGCAGGAGAGGATATAATCCCTCGCCTGCAAGTATCTGAAATGATCCGTACTACGCAATCCATATTCTCTGCTTAGGGTTCCAAAATCCACCACCTCTCCTCCCAGCATAAACTGCCTAATAAAGATTAAGCCCCACTTCTCCCAGGTCCTAAAGGTATGGTCAAGGAGGGATGGTGTAAATTCAACGTCCCATGATAACCTATGCAACGGCCATAAGGAGGTTCTTAGTTTGTACTTCTGCCAGGTCCTATGGGTGGCCCTCAGAGTGTCCCTAACCGTCATTAGTGAGGGAAGGGGATGAGCTCTGTCCGTACTGAACTGTAAGGAACGAGGTCCTAACATTGGGGCCTGTTCCTCCTCCTCCTCCTCCAGTGTCTCCATCTCCTTCCAATTGGCTGTATATGAAGGAACAGACCATTGTAGTGCCCTCTTAACCTGTGTGGCGAGGTAATAATCTTCAAGGTCTGGTAAGGATCTACCCCCTTTTATCTTGGCCAGTTGGAGGATCTGGGCATTTATTCTAGGTTTTTTATTGTTCCAAATAAACTTTGCGATCATTCTGTGCCAGTCAAAAAAATGAATTTTAGGTATAAAGGTCGGGAGGCACTGAAACGGGTATAGAAATTTGGGCAGGATATTCATGGAAATGGAGTGGATTCTGGTAGAGGGAAAATTCAGCAAGGACCATCTGTCCAGGTCTCTTTGTACTTGGCTGGCTGAGTGGGGAGTTTGCCTTAAAAGCTGGGAGTTATGTTTAGTCAGGATAGCCCTAGATATTTCATTTTGTCCGCCTGCAAATTAAGCGGCAGGAGTACCCTTAGTCTACGGGAAGGAGTAGTAGAAACAAAGCACCTCCGTTTGGTCCTATTGAGGACATACCCAATATTCGCCAAATTCTCACAACACTGACCACACCTGAGGGATAACCATTTCCGGATGGGACATGCAGAGCAAAACATCGTCTGCATACAACGATATCTTCTGCTGCTGCCCCCCCCCACCTCAATTCCCTGTACTCCAGGGGAGGTACGAATGGCCTCAGCTAGTGGCTCAATGTAGAGGGCGAACAACAATGGGGACAGAGGGCAGCCCCGTCGCGCCCCTGCTAAGTGTAAATCTATCTGAGAGACCTCGTTAACCCTGACACACGCTTGGGACCAGAGTAGAGACTTTAGACTATTAATAAAGGATTGTGGAATCCCATCCGCTCCAAAACCACGAATAGAAATGACCAGGAGACCTTATCAAGGCCTTCTCCGCCTAAACTCATGAGACATGCGGAAGGCGCATGTGGATGGTGTCAATTATATTGATCGCTGACCTAACCCTGTCTGGGGCCTGATGGCCCTGGACAAACCCTCTGCCTGGTCCAGATTAATGAGTGTTTGGAGAATTGGGTTTAATCTTGAAGCGAGAATTGAGGTAAAGATTTTATAATCAGAGTTCAAAGAGAGATTGGACGTCTGATTTACTGAGAGGGATCTTTATTTTCTTTTGGTATGAGTGAGATTGTAGTATTGCCATGATGGGGATTGGGTCAGCGCCTCGCCATATCTCCGAGAAGACGCTCCAGTATGGGGCTGCATAAAGGTCTTATAGAATTCGCCCAAAGCCATCAGGCCCTGGGCACTTCCCACTCTTCAGGCCCTTAATGGTATTTAGGATCTCCTGTGTGATTGGCCTGGTTAACGCCTGGCCTTCTTCCCTTGTGAGTTTAGGGAGGGGGATTGTCCCCAGATAGTCCATGATTGCCTGGGCGGGTGGCTGCGTCTGTGGGGTGTACAGTTTGACAAAGTAGGTGACAAAAGCCTCTGTGATCTCCTTCGTCTTATTGGTCATCTGGCCTGTGGTTGGAGAAACAACTTTAGTTATTGTGGCCCTGTCTCTATACTGTCTCAAGTGAGCCGCTAGTAATCTAGTACCCCTGGGGCCTCCCTTGTAGTATTTTTGTTTGAGGAAAAAGAGACTTCTCTCTATCTCCTCCCTTTGCAGCTTCTGATGTTCTATCCTCAGAGCTTTAAGTTCTCGGTCTCTCTGCCTGTCCCAACCCACTTTTTGTCTAGCCTCTAGCTCCCTTATGTCTGTCAGCAGGTTTTGTTGCCTGAGAAGGCGTTCCTTCTTTTTCTGGGCGGCTATGCGTATAAATTGCCCCTAACTACTGGCTTTCAGTGTATCCCAGATAATTCTGGAGACATCCCGGGTAGTATTTTCCTGAAGTGTATCCGCAAACACCCGCTTAATTTTATCCAGGGTTTCTTTATCCCTAAGTAAGGAAGTATTAAGCTCCAGTGAATTATTTTCTTAGGCAAGGAGAGAGCCACCTCCAAAAAGATGGGACTATGATCCGACAGAGTGGCTGTGCCCACCCACATCGAGGGAAGCCACCCACTCCGCCTCTAAAGGTAAAAATGTGTCAATTGGAATAGACTTTATAGCGAGAGGAGTAACAAGTGTAATCTCTCCCTCTTGGGTATTTCTCTCGCCAGATATCTACTAGTCCCACCTGGTGCAGGGCTTGTTTAATCTTCTTGACCTTCTGCTGGTCATTGACCTTAGCCGTGGAAGTGGTGTCTAGTTTTCTGTCCCATATCAAGTTCCAGTCTCCCCCCATAATCAGCGTGCCCCTAGACTTCTCCGCAACCAATTGGACAATCGAGACATAGAATGCTGCAGGAGAGCCCGGTGGGGCGTAAACATTTACTAAGGTTACGGGAGTATCCTGTACCTTGTCCACCACCATGATATACCTGGCACCAGGGTCTACTACAGTCTCTTCATGCTCGAATGGGAACGTAGCCGCCAGCATAATGGCTACCCCCCTCTTGCGGCCCGCATCAAGGGACGAAGAGAACATGTGGGGATATGCCCTGGACTTCAATTTCAGTGTTTGGATGGGGACAGGTGGGTTTCCTGTAAGAATACCACCTCACAGTTTTGCCTGGCAATGTACTTCTGAATTTGTTTCTTTTAACCGGCTGGAGCAGCCGTTGATGTTGTAGGAGAGCACTTTCACATTTCCACTATTCATTTATAGTCAGCATTACTAACACACTTAGGCGAAGGCGAACTGATCCAGACATGTCTGATAAGCGTATCTTATCCCAACTGCATATGTACCCATTTAACTTTCCTAACGCAAACATTACAACCAGAGAACAAGAAGATCAATAACCCCAACCGTG
This sequence comes from Neoceratodus forsteri, assembly GCA_016271365.2. Classification (NCBI taxonomy): domain Eukaryota; kingdom Metazoa; phylum Chordata; order Ceratodontiformes; family Ceratodontidae; genus Neoceratodus; species Neoceratodus forsteri. The sequence goes on from CM028130.1 coordinate 1,581,485,750, forward strand.
GGAATGAAAACCTGCACAGGACATTCCTCAACTGAGGGCCTCAGCAAAAATGATGGCAAGGCAGGTGAGTTTTTAACCTCTCCTGCACCTGCTAGAAGAAATAATCGGTGTACTTCAAGGGAGGGCTGGCAGAATGTCTCCAGCCGTGGGAGCAATGTGCAGCCAATATTCGGGGGGACTCAATCCAGGAGAATCTCACCCTTCCTTCCCGGGGGGGGGGAACCCCTATATGGGACACCCTACAGTCAGCGATCTGCAGGCTCCGTAGGCTCCCTCCTCAGTCCAGGATCCTAAGAGATCCACACTATAACATTTATCATCACTCTATGTATCTCCAGAATGACCGGCACAGAGTGATGCACAATATACATCTGTAGGGTTGAACAGCCGGAAGAAGAGAGAAAAAAAACAAAAAAAAAAAACCCACATGCCCCCACCTCCCCTCGCCCCCCAGTCCATGATGCCCGTGAGGAAGATTGTGGATTAGTTATCCAAAGTCTCAGGGTGTTCAGGGCAACTACCAGCTCCACCCAGTCACCCCACCAATATGTCTTGATAGATGACATCCATCATTTCAGCTATGTCAAGACCGGTACAGTTAGTGCAGGGCACATCTAGACGAGTCCCGCAGGGGATAGTCCCAAAGTGCGTGTCAGAGCCAAGCCCTGCACCTTAATTTACAATACCTTGGGTAGCTGTACAGTCTCCTCCTCTCCCCACCTCATCAATGGAACGTGGTCATCTCCGTTGCTTCCTCCTGCCCAAGAGAGCTTTAACCGAGACCCGAGCAGGATTCCTGAGCCCTCCTAACAGGAAATCACTGACTTCAGCTACCAGGGGCAAAGCGCTCGTCTCACCTCGAGCAGGCATGCAGCGTAGAGCTCCGAGGACCAGAACCACCAGGGAGCGTCCCTAAATTACTAGAAATATGAAGAGTACCTCGAGCGGGTAACCAGAAGAAAACCATAAAGAAGGTGGGAGTGGGGAATCTCGTTTACTTGGAGGACTCCGCACGTGTAATCACCAGAGATGGTCCAAAGTCCCAGTGGGTTCAGTTAGGGATACCGGAGAATCCGTGCCTCTCAGTCTGACGATGCACCTTCAGGTCTCTGCACCCTGATCCAAGTTGCTATTTTGGGATGATCCCTCGCCTGCCTCGTGTAGATGTGGGGCCTTCTCATCCACTTTAGAAGGATCTCCAAATTGTTTCACCAACGATGCAATGTCTGCCCGGAGGGTTATTTGCTGGTTTCCCCGGATCAAGCCACCTCGAGGAGCCCCCTTCTGAGCGATGCTCCAAGCCGACGTGAGTAAATCCCTTTCCAGCTTCTCCTTCAGCAGGGGTGGTACAGCAATCCCCAACGGCTCCAGAAAGGCCGAGGCAGCCAACAGATCTTGAAAGGTTTTTGAACCTTTATCTGTAGAGATTTTGAGATGAGCTGGATACAAAATCTGCGATTTGATATTCCGGGCCCTCAATTGCTTCACTATCGGCCACAGGGTTTTCCTAGCCTCCTGGACTCGTGTCGTGTGATCATTGTCGATGTTTATTCGGTGCCCTTTAAAGAAAAGTGCTCCTTGCTTCCAGGCTATTCCAACGATCTCCTCTTTTGCCTGGTAGCTAGTCAGCCTTGCCACAATGGAACGAGGCCTCGTCTCTGGATTGTTAGGCCGCTGGACCAACGATCTATGTGCCCGGTCCATAGTTAGGTCCAGATCCTGTGGCAGTGGGAGCATCTGTTTGAGGGTTGCTTGAAGAAAAGCCGTGACATTTTGGTAACTGTCCTCCGACCCCTCCGGAATGCCATAGATTCTTATGTTGCATCTCCGGCTTCTACTCTCCAAGTCATCGAGCTTATAAGTGAGTTCGCGGTCCCTGGCCATGAGGTACAGTAGGAGTCTGTCGTGGCGGTCTGTTTGTTCCGCAGTACGGGCCATGCACAGCTCAAGTTGTTCAGTTTATATGATCAGTTTTACTTAAATCCGACTTGAGGTCGCTTAGAGTCTGATCTATCTTAGCTACTGTGTGCTGTTTGAATTATTATTTCTTCAGAGTCGCGGGAGTTCATCCAGCTGTCTCCGGTGTTGTAGGCCTCCCGCACTCTTCCCCTGGATGCCACATCTGATTTCCTCCTGTATCATCACCCTTAATTTCTGCATCGGAGTCAAGGGGGGCTTGCCCGCTTTGTTTTTTTTAGATTTTGCCGACGAAGACATGCTTTCCACGAGTGATGTAGTTTGATTTCGTTCGAGGAGGGGACAGAGCCACTACTCTATGCTGCCGTTAGATCACTGACGTCACCGGAAGTCCTCTCTTCAAGCTTTGTGATGAGGGTTTCAACTTCACCAGCTGCCTCAACAGCTGTGCAGGTCTGCCTCTCCTACTTCTTTATGGTGTTTTTTATGGATAAAGAGAAACCACAGCTCAGACAAGAGGTGTTGAAGAAATTCTTGATGATTGAGAGAGATTTCTCCTGCGAGCAAAAGTACGACTTCAAGGCAGGAAAAAGTAGCAGGATTCGTTCCACCACTGACAGAAGGGAGAGCCAGCGGGTTGAACAGTGACCAAGCAAGTCCTTTTATGTGATCTCCACAAAATCACAGAACTCCTTCAGCTGCTGTATTCTCACTGTACAGATGTAAAAGTATTTGTAATTCTTGACAGTGATGAATTCCACGTCCACATGAAGCATGTCTGCTGCAGTTTGAATTGCGTTGAGAACAATGTGCGCCATACAACCAATTCCAGTGATATCTCATCCAGTGGCTGCTTGCAGCTTTCTGTGGACATTGCAACTCCCAGCCCTTGATGCACCTCCGAAATTGGTGTTTGTGTTGTCTGTACACAGTGCTACGCACTTGTCATCGATCATGTGTTCCTTCAGGGTATTGACTCCAGGAAGCTCGTTAAATTCAAGCAACTTGGTTTGAAACCCTTTGCTCGGATTGAAGTAGTGCACAATGACTGGCACAAGTTTTGTGTGTTTGTGGTTAGAAGAATCAAATGTAACACAGATGTAAGTTGCCTTGCTGAGGTCTGACTTCAGTTCTTCTTCGGCCATGGGTGCTAACACATTGGTTACGATTGCTTCCATCTTCGTTCGAGCTGAAGAGAACTTTGGTTCATACATTTTCTTGATTAATTTCGATATGCAGTCTGTAGACTTGAAGCTATGCCCATGAGTTACGGTGTGGTAGGCCCATGTGCCCTCTTGGCAGGCCACAAGTAGGTCGGCATCTGATGCTGCTTCCTTCCAGAAGAAACCTGTGATTGTGGAGCTTGAGCTGATTACAGCCAATGCCTTTTTGTGCTTGGTGCACTTAAAGTGGTCGCTAATGTCAGATCTACCACCATGTGCAACTGAAAAAGTTGACCTGCACTGTTTGCACCTCACATCATATTTTGTTACTTTCATAAGGCAGGGAAATTCATCCTGTAGCTTGTCAGTAAACACGTACTTGCATTTCAACATCACTATTTGTTGCTGTTCTTGCTCTTTCCACTTGTACAACTCCACCCGTCACCTTCTGTCGCGGTTCACAAGACTATCAACCGATAGTTTGTTTGCACAACTGCTGCCAGTCCAGTGCCCTACTGCTCAGCGCCCTCAGTCCTTGGCGTCAGACAACAATTCATATTTCCGATGACAAATTTTAATAATTCTTCTCACTGAGTAGGTTACGCTCCACCACTGACAATTTGCACACAACACTCTGCCGCTTCAATTACTCAGTGACAGTCATTCAGACTGAATGTATTCTTGATGACAGTTGGCAAAACAATTCATTAACCTGTTTCAACTGTTTATCTGCACACCTGCTGCCTGTCCAATGCCCTCCTGCTCAGCACTCTCAGTCTTTGACTTCAGACAAGAGTAAATATTTTTTAGATGACAGATTTCAATAATTCTTCTCACAACGTAGGTCACTCTGTACCACTAAGAATCACACAGCACTTTGCCACTTCAGTCACTACTCATTCAGGTCTTCTACATCTATTCTTGATGACAGTTATTAAGATGATTTATGGTCTGGACTCTCTCCACTGATAATCTATAAACTACGAGTCTCTCAGTTTATCCAGCACTGACACCCTGAATAGCTCTGTACAAATAAAATAAGAGCTGTCTGTGTGTAACCCCTAGATGGCGCTATCCCAGGGGCTACTACCCCTGCCTGATTTGCCACTAACAGGTTGAGGGGCCTGGATCCAATGGCGGGTGCCTCCACCCAGAGGTCAGGGTTTGCAATAGTTAAACTTACTTGGTCACAGCCCTCTGGGACACTGCAACCCCCCTTTCTTCCCACTAGTGGCCCACACACAATATATCAGAATTACCTTCACAGTATACACTTACCCCCAGGACTGGTTCCGCACTGGGACCTCCTGTGAAATAAGATACAGTGCAACAATCACAGTACAGTACTTTAACATAGACAAATACCTCAGGCAGTATAACTTTGCTGAAACAAGCAGCTCTGATTTATTTAGGGATATAACAAGGACAGGGAAATCAGGTTAATTAGCTTATAACTTTACTCATCTACCTATGGCTCTGTGCAGGCCTACTCCCTACCAGTTACTGACCCTGGGTACCTAAGCCCTAGTGGCTAGTCAAACCGTGGCAGCTAGTAGGGGCCCTTTCCACAGAGAAAAAGAAAATTAGTTTAAACAGTCAGCAGTACAGTGATTCCATTTGGATTTAATGTGGCAATTCAACAGGAGCGACCCTGAATTAGTACTCACGAGCTCCAAACAAGATAGGGTCCTTCAACATCAGCAGGGCTACTCTTAGCTCCAAGAGACTCCTCACACATTTATATGGTAAACAGTCACAGGCAAAAGTCACTTAATGGCAGCAGGATTCACTTGAGGTACACAAGCCTCCTCACACATTTATATGGTAAAAAAGAAAGTACTATACCAGGCAGGCTGCTTCTCTATCCCGATCGCAATTACTGCACAATACCCGGGAGAACACACAGCAGATTCAGTTCCTGACAGATCGAGTGCAATTCAGCGATTTCTCCAGTCTTCTACAGGGTGAGCCTGGTTTCTACTCTACAGATATCCTTTGATATCCTGTCGCTCCACAGAGGGAAGAGTGACCAGTGGGGTACCACAGGGATCAGTGCTGGGACCGGTCCTATTCAACATCTTCATCAGTGACATTGCACAGGATCTAGAAGGCAGAATTTCACTGTTCGCTGATGACACAAAGCTCTGTAACAGAGTAGACACACCAGAGGTGTAGACAGAATGAGAAGGGACCTGCAGAAACTTGAAGAATGGTCAAGGGTTTGGCAGTTGAAATTCAATGCAAAGAAGTGCAAGATAATGCATATGGGGCACAAAAACCCTGGCACAATATATCAGTTGGGGGTGAGGATAGCATGCACCAAGCAGGAAAGGATCTTGGGGTTGTCATCTCTGATGACCTCAAAGTAGGGAAACAGTGTGACAAGGCATCAGGTAAAGCAAATAGAATGCTGGGATGTATAGGCAGGGGCATCACCAGCAGGAAAAGGGAGGTCATAATTCCGCTATACAAGACACTAGTGAGGCCCCACTTGGAGTACAGTGTACAGTTCTGGAGACCATACCTACGTAAGGACATAGACAGGGTAGAGAAGGTTCAGAGGAGGGCAACAAAGATTGTGCATGGGTTGCATCACAAGTCCTATGAAGACAGGTTGAAGGAACTGAACATGTACTCCTGGAGGAGAGGAGGGAGAGAGGAGATGATAGAGACATACAAGTATCTTACAGGGAGGAACAGGGTGCAGGAAAACACTATTTTTAAGCTTAAAAAGATGTTTCAGGACTAGAGGCATGGGATGAAGTTGGAGGAGGACGATTCAGAGGAAACATGAGAAAGAATTTCTTCACAGAACGGGTGGTGGACAAGTGGAACACCCTGCCAGAGGAAGTGGTGGGAGCTGAAACAATCACGGGATTTAAGAATGCATGGGATAGACATAAAGGAATTCTAGAGGTCAGGGGTAAGGGGAAACAGACTTCTAGGAAAACAAACTGAACTTACAAGCTCAAATGGGCAGACTAGGTGGGCCATAGGCCCTTATCTGCCGACACTGTCTATGTATCTATGATTCTCTTCACAGGACGGATTCAGTCCTAACAAGCAGTTACACAAGCTGCAGACCGGAACTCTGGACCTTACACATGTTTTTTGACTGAAACTGTGCACTGAAGGAGCACAGGGTTCCTTTCCCTTTCACTGCCAGAGCAAAAACTGAAACTCCAACAGACAAAACCGGGCACTTCCTTTGAGTTCCTCCCAGTTCTTGGCTGGATTGGCTGTCACTCACAATAGACTGCTGCTGTTGGTCCAAAAAGGCGCCGAAGTCTAAACTAAACTACATCTCCCAGAGTCACTGCCCATACGATCCTCTTGTGGCTGGCTCAGATTACGAGTCCAAGTTCTGATTCGTCCAAGTTAACCCACACTGATTGGTCCTGTTCAGCAGTTCAAAACTAGAATGGGGAACTAGGCAAACACAGTTCTGACTGCAAAGGAAGCAGGTTAGACAAACTGTATTTTCATTATTACTCTAAATTATTTCTGGCAAACAGTTACATCTTTCAGATAGGTTCCCTTGCACTCTAGTGACTGCAAAAATGGAGTGAATTGGCAGCAGCTTGAGCGGTACTCAATCAAAGAAACACACAGTCCCCCATACAAACTAATTATGTCTGCAAGCAGACAGCTCTTAAAGAGACAGTACCAGAGGCTCTAAAAACACCGATAAATGGCCCAAACGCCAAACACCATTCAGGCTTGGAGCATTCAAGCAAGCTCCTGGAAGTCTTTTGGGAACCCCCATTTGCAGGGGGGTTACATGTGATTCTCTCAGCACTTTATTATTCTCAGTCCTTCAGACTACTTTTTTTGTGTGAAAATCATTACATCTTATTTTCTCACTCACTGTTTTCTCCTTCAGACTTTCACCGACTGCCTTTTCTTCTACAAACAAGCTCTTCTGACTGACTGACAAGTCTGCTGCTACTCAAACATTCATAGACAACAGACAAAACAATATTCCTGCCCATGACCCCCAAGCCAATCAACTGAGATTGCCTTGAACAGACAACATTCCTATGCTACTGCGAACCCCCGCCCCCCCGAACAGCTAGCAAAGTTGCGTCCTCCAGCTAGGAGACGAATCTGAAGACGCTCAGTCACTGCAGTCTGCCCACCACAGAACAGTAATAAGAACTTCAAGCAGTACACATTTATTTAAATAAAATAATGTAAACTATGTCAGCAAATGTAAATTAAGTAGGGCTGCATGGCACCACACACACTGCCACTGACTGTCTTCATCATAATATTTAATTGCCAACTAGCAGAATAAATAGAAATCTGAGTGACACTCACCTCACATGGTTGTCTTCTGTAGTCCTCTGAAATGCAGCTTCTGCTTAATCCACGGCAATAAACGGGGATGTGCCCTCCTGGTGCTGCAACACACTCCTTACGCTTTGCGACTGGAGCTACTTCCATGAAAGCCGCCCCTAGCACCTCCACTTGTTAGCACTGCAGTCTGCTGCATGCACAGACAAAGAGTCAAAAGAAATCACCAACGGAATAGAATTATCACTTTAAAAAAATGCTGATGGGAACTGACATGAAAGTTACAAGGGCAAGGCAAGACATCTCTACGCTGACGGCATGCTCCTCTCCGACAATGCTCGAGGTTGCTGCACAGCACAGAAGTTTCCGGTTGGACACAGACGACTTACTGCTCCTGCTATCAAAACCCGTTCCTCCTCCCCTGGGAGCAACAGCCTGCGCGAATCACACTAAAATCACCCGTCGTGTCCCCTACCTATTTGTAAAGCGTGGCGACGGAACTAAAAAAAAAAAAAACATGCTGTGTTTTTGTTTGGACCCCTAGCATAGCCACAATGCTACACTCCAACTGGACCTTTCTATGTGGTCCGCTCATCCCATTGGCCATTGCTGATCATGCCTTAAATTAAAGCCGGGCTGGTATGCTGTGCAGCAGTGGGAAGATCGAGGACTGTGCGGTGAGAGTAGAGTGGGCAGATCAGATTGTTGGGACCCTTTTAAGAAACCAGGACAAAATCCTTTTTTTAAAATCAAACTTTGGGACACCGGGACAGCTCTTTGTGTACCGGGACTGTCCCAGGCAAACCGGTACGTTTTGCTGCTTTATAAATAAAGCTTGATTGATGCAGCAAGTGTACCAGCATCTGCAGGGACAGTAGTGTTTGTGCTACAGAAGGTGTCCCGCAGATGAGATCTGCAGGGACAGCAGTAATTTTGCTGCAGGAAGTGTCCCAGTATATGTGGGGGCAATAGCGGTTATGCTACCGAATGCATACCTCTCAAGTGCCCCTCAAAATTGCTCTGTCCCTCATGGAAAAGGTGCTGCACACATAGAGAATGTGCTGTAAATCCAGACTTTAAAGCAGAAACTCTTAATATTCTAAAATAAACTTTGTACAAGTAAATACTGTGGTTTTCACAGTGTTCTGAGCTTGTATCTCCATGTTTGAGGATGTGTCCCTTATTTTGAGTGTCCAAAAATGTCCATGTCCCTCATTTGAGTGACAAAAGGTTGAGAGGACTGACAGAATGTGTCCACGCAGAGCAGTGCCTTTGGTGATGGGAAGTGCCCCAGCATCTGCGGGGACAGTTGTGCCTTTGTTGCAGAAAGTGTTCCAGCATCTGCGGGGACAGTAATGTCTGTTAAAGGGAGCAACGTAAAGCCGAATCTGCGGCCTGCGGGGACAGCAGACACTTCCTTTATGGCAAGTGAATCTATCCCCTGCGGCAGTACACCGGCCCCAACCCGCACTTCTACATTAGCGCCATAGACGGCAGCAGCTCGTGCTCCCCGTCCCTCAACCCGCGTACCGCCTCTCTCTCACGCAGAAATGTGTTCGTTATTATGAGTCCACCCTGAACTTCCGGTTCCGGGCCTGGATGCTCCCTAGGCCGGCGGTATCCAAGGAGGGGGATTTGGATCGGAATTGGGAGGACTCGAGCCCAAACAACGTGACAGTAGCCGGTTCTGATTCTTCTGAAGAAAGCTGGGCTTCTCCCCCCTTCTTCTCGTGATCTCATTCTGCTTGGGTTGTGGACGCCGCGGAGTGTCCAGCCGATAAGGAGATGAAATGACAACATCAACCCTGCAGGTAACGGGTTGGATGGGGAGAACTTGACCGGTAGATTTGGAGTTGGAAGGAGGAGCGACTGGACTAGACCAGGGCTGACGACCGATTCCCTTCCTGTGGCTACCGCTGGTGGCAGCAGATTACTTCTCCTCGACTGGAGGTGCTGTCGAGGCGGGAGTGTTGTCCGCCAGAACCAAGGGGATCGGACACTCTCCTGTGTGTTCGCAGTCCTTCAAGTCGGCCCGCAGCCTCCGGTGTGTCGTGGTGGCCTTCTCCAGCAACACCAGTCACGACCCCTAGCCCCATCATAATAGTCTGCGTTTCTTTATTTATGTAAAGCCTAACTGTCGGTAAGGGCGAGTGACCCTATGTTTACCCCATAATTACCGGGACTAGAAGCGCCCAGGGGTGGGACAGTGGAATTAGGTGGCGCATTGTTTACTGAAAAATGACAATGGTTGCAGTTATAAACTAATGTTTGATATGGTTGTTGGATGCGGTATTATTGTCGTTCTGCGAATGTTCATGTTTGTGATTACCGTTACATATACTTTGGTTTTGGATATAGAAATACAGAAATGTGACGGCAGAAAAGGACTCACGGGCCCACCCTAGTCTGCCCATTTGTCTAGCTATCTGCTGGGAGATGCCCCCCAATCACCTGTGTCTGTCCCATTCCCTTTTGAAGCCTTCCACTGTTGCTTCTCCAACCAGTTCTTCCAGGAGCCTATTTCCACTTATCCACCACCCTCCCTGTGAAATAGTACTTCCTAATGTTAACCTTGAACTGTCCCCCCTCAGTCTGTAACCCATGCCCCCTTGTCTTCTGATTCCCTTTCAGCTGGAAGATGCTTCCCGCTGGCACCTGGGTTATACCCTTAAGGTATTTGAATGTCTCAATCATGTCCCCACTCTCTCTCCTCTGTTCCAGGGAGTACATATTCAGTTCTCCCAACCTTTCCTCACAGAACAGGTGGCTGAGCCCCTTAACCATCTTCGTTGCCGTTCTCTGAATTTGCTCCAGCCTCCCCACATCCTTATTGAGGTATGGCCCCCCGAACTGGACCCCATACTCCAAATGTGGTCTGACTAGATAGGTGTACACGGGTACTATGACCTCCCTTTTTCTACTGGTAATCCCCCTTCCGATGCAGTGCCTTTCCACCTTCAGGTCCGTTGATATAGTGATGCCTAGGTCCCTTTCCTGTTCTGATACTTCCAGGTCTCGGCCCCCCCATACAGTACCCTGCGCTCTGGTTCCTATATCCCAGATGCATGCTGTTACACTTGTCCATGTTGAATGAAAGCTGCCACCTCCCTGACCTTGCCGCTAGCCTCCCCAGATCTCTCCGCATTCTTTCTACCCCTTCCAGAGTGTCCACCTTATTGCAAACTTTAATATCATCTGCAGACTCACACACTCTCCAAGGCCCTCCATGATGTCCTCTACGAATAGATTGAACAGTAGGGGCCCTAACACTGACCCCTGAGGGATCCCACTTGTGACCCTGCCCTCTCCAGATGCCACCCCATTTATAATGACCCTCTCCTTCCTGTCCCCCTGCCAGCTTTCCGTCCATTGAACCACCTTCTGCTCCAGCTCCAGGCATGACAGCTTATACAGCAGTCTCCTGTGTAGCATGGAGTCAAGTGTTTTATTGAAATCCAGATAAGCAACATCTACTGCCTCCCAAGATCCAGTTCCTTGGTGACCGGGGCGAAAAACTCTCAAGTTTGTTTGACCTTGGATTCATCAGACCACTCGCCTCTAGGTAATTGGTGATCCTGACCTTCATTAGTTTCTCCATGAGCTTGCCCACCACCGATGTCAAGCTCACAGGCCTGTAGTTTCCTACCTTCTCCCTCCCTCATGCAGAGGGACCACATTTGCCTGCCTCCAGTCCTCTGGTACAGTCCAGACTCCAGGGACATGTTGAAGAGTGCAGTCAAGGGTGCCGCCAGTATATCTTTTAAGTTCCGTCAACACCCTTTGATGCACCCCATCGCCTCGTCCATCTTCATGCAGCCTAGTTCCCCCAGAATCTCCTCCACCCAAAATGGAATCGTATCCACTCCTCTTTCCCCTGCTTTGGCTTCTCCTGCTCTGCTGCCTACCCCTTCTTCCTCCCTATTGAACACTGAGCAAAAACAGTAGTTTAGTAGTTCTGCCTTCTCTCTGTCCCCTTGTATCAGCTCACCATTGTTTGTTTTTAACTGGAGTAGTCCCTGTCTAGTCCTCCTCCTTTCACTGACATACCTTTAAAAAAAAAAAAAAAGTGTTAGCCCCTTTTTTGACCTCACTAGCTATGCTCTCTGTCTGTGCCTTTGCTCTCCTTCCTTCTACCCCTGCTTCTCTCTGGCTCATCTGGTACCTTTCCCAGTCCTCGTTGGCCTGTGTTACCTTGAACTTCTTAGAGGCCTTGCTCTTTGCCCTAACCTTTTCTGCTACAACCCTATTAAACCACAGGGGTTTTCTCCTTCTCCTCCTCTTATTTTACTTGATCTCTTGGTGCATAGGTCCGTGGCCTCCACAATAGCTTCTTTTACCTTCTCCCACATTTTCTTCACATCTGTTAACTCCTTCACCCCCTCCAGAGCCCTCTCCACTACTTCCCCCATTCTTCTGTAATCTGCTCTCTTAAAAGCAAGCACCCTCGACTTAGACCGGTGAACCCCCGGAGTGTTACTTATTTTAAATCAAATTATGTTGTCGTCACTCGTACCAAGGAGTTCATCCACCGATACCTCTCCTATCTTATCCCCATTTGTGAGGACCAGATCAAGAACAGCTCCTGCCCTGGTTGGCTCCCTGACCAGTTGCCTCAGGAGGGTCGTTTGTAGGGAGTCCCTTCTGCTGGCTGATGATGATGCCGATAGGGTGTCCCAGTCCACATCTGGTCGGTTCAGGTCCCCAGTCAGCACCACCTCCCCCTTAGCCACCATTCTCATGAATTCATCATCCATGCACCTATCTATGAAGCTGTGGGGGTTATAGTATGACAACACTGAGCTGTGACACCTTGTTTCGAGGTGCGTCGGAGTGTGGCAAACTGACTTGTTCTGTTGACAGGGAATAATGGCCAGAGCAGCGGGACAACACCCCAGCCTATCTCTGACAGTAAATGCCACGCGGGATCTTTAACTTACACCTGGACATCCACCAGTGATGGGTAGAATGGACCATGAATTAACCTCTAACGTGAAGGATGTTACCTCAGTAGTGTGGCACCTAACTGTGCAGCACTGCAGTGTTAGTAATTGGGTATATATGCCAAGTTTGGGACTAGAACCAACAGTCTTTTGCTTTTCCAGCACCAGAGGTGAATGTAGTACCTACCAAGGTGGGACAGATCAGTTTGTCAGCTGGTAGCAAGTTTGGCCACTAGTTTTCAAAATTAGGTAGCCAAATCAGTATTTTAGTGGCCATCATTTTTTTTAAGGAAACACTGACACAAATTAGTTGGTGGGTAACTTCCAAAATTTGTTTGCCAAAATAATTTTTAGTGGCCATTGCCCACCTGTTTACCTGATTTGTCCCACCCAGGAACATGCTGAGAGACACATACACTGCTAAGCCACATTGGCATGTTGTATTTTGAATATACAATATGAAGTGACTGGTATTGGATATCTCAGTTCCAAATATGTTTGTATGTCTTGGGGGAATAAATGTTTATATTCTTATAGATATTTTGGTTTTGGGTAGTAACTGCATAGCATAGTACTGTAGTTTGGATGGGACTTTGGAAGGGGGTGGGGTCATCCTTTGTTTTAAAATGTATTTACCCATTAAAATCCACCTAAGATGCAATATCTTGTATCCAGTGGGGTCCTGCTTCTACCCATTTCCACAGCTGGACATAAGGGAGCGCTTTCAAATTAAGTGAGTTGCTCAGAGCACAGTGTGTTTTTTGGCTGTGATGGGATTTGAACCAGAAATCTTTTAGTTCTGAATCCAGAGCCATTGACCACACTTCTTCCTGCTCTTGGCCATATCTCCCACCACATGAAAGTGACTGTAGCCAGTTGGAGTATAAAGACAAATCTAGCTTAGCTAGAATGCTAGCCTTATGCAGGCTGTGTAACCCTCAGTGACAGTTCCCCTCAGGAATTTGCCTTGTCCTGCTTCTTTGAACATTTGCTAGGCTGGTTTCCCTTAGCCCATGTATCAGTATGTACTTCACCCTGTCTATCCCCTTTAGTATCTTTAGTACATTGTCTTCTGTATGCCATCTTGCTCTCTCCTTTTAATCGTTGGTAATTTGGTATTTTACAAATCTTTTACTTTTTTTTTTTTTTTTAAAGTCACCTATATTCACTTTTTCCTGCCTTTGCAGTGGTATTCTTCTGCTTGTGTTTCTTTTCTATGCAAGACTCCCCCCTTTTTGTTCAAACCTCCCCATCCTGGTTTTTTATTAGCATGTTAGTGCTAGGCTAGGAGTTACTGAAGTTGGTGCAAGTGTCTGTCTTAATGCAAGTATTTGCTGCTGCTACTCCAGTCGTAGGCTTTCCTCTGCATTGTGCAAATCTGAAATACCAGCACTTAGAAAAATTATGCACCATGGTTCACCTGGCCTACTGAATTGCTTTTTGGGATACAGTAGTAGCTATTTTCGATGAGCACCTCTCCCAAAGAGTCCAGTACCTCACCTGCCTGACATGCCTATCCCCCAGATGTCCGCAGCATGGTATTCTGGGGCTTGTATGTAGGCAGGCATGGGAATGTCTACTTAAAGGAGAACTGCACTGATTCTGCAAGTTATTTTTTTTCAGTAGAAGCTGTTTTTTAACTACAGATTACAATTTTGATAATCTATTTACTAGCCTTTTCATAAAGATAGTGATTTCTTATTTTACAGTCGGGTGGTAAATACTATTTTAGAAATCTTTGATTTAGTTTATGTCCCTTCCAACCAGAGTGCTATAGTAAAATGCAGCTGCAGTGTGAAAACAATGGGTGAGCTTCACAAGGACATAGACTACATAATGTTCTAAAACGGTCCTCACCACCAATGCTTAAATCAGAAGCACTAATAAAATGTACTAAAAGACCAGTAAGAGTGAAACAATAATGCCCTGTTCACACTGGGCTTGTTAAAGATGGCACAATAAGGCCATGTACATACTGGTCTTATTAAAATATATATATATCATTTTTGTATTGTCTATCTCCCCTGTGCCTCCATCTGCCACTCCTTCAGGCCAGTTGCCAAGGACACTCTCCCCCATGGTTGTGATGCAGATCCCCGACCCCACATCGCAGCCACCTCAGGGTAACCTGATGTAACCCCGGGTGGGTCCTCCTCTTCTGAGGACGAAGGGCCTTGCGGCTAACTGCGTTGGCCCTGGATGCTGTTGAGGTCAGTTCGGCTTCTCAGAGTTCCGAGGAGGCACTGGTCTGGCCGTCCGTCATCAGGTAGATTGGAGGCGCCATTTTCTATTTTTCCTCCTCCAAGTCCCCTGTGCATGGCATCTGCATTACCCCTGATCACCACAGGGGGCCACTACAGAGCGATGCCTCTCCCTAAACCCCCCCCAGGAGAGGAGGGCAGTCCTCTGGACGTTCGATCTTTCTCCTTCCTCTGCCGACTCTCCGGCGTCCGAATCCGTTCCCGAACCCGGGTCACCGGTGTGGTTTGACGTAAGGTGCCAGCGCCTCAACCCTCTGTGCCACTGGGCCAGCTTAAAACATTTTAAGTCCCTTAAAACATTTTTTTTTTTTTTTTTTTTTTTTTAATTTCTTTTTATTCAAAGCATGTAACAGATACTTGGATTACAGTCATTATCACTAAGTCCAAATATGTAGATTATTCTCCATGGTACAGTGTATTAAAGTCAATAAAATAATTGTATCATAATCTGTAATCTACCCCGGATATAAACATTTAAGGGTTTGACTTTCTCCAAGAACTCAAATAGTCAAAGGTCTATCAGATGTGAAGACTGTGTTCCAAAATCAACAGAAGGCTCTCAATCTCTGAGTATAAAAAAAATTGTTGTGATATGGAGAGGATCAGGGGACAAAGTCCGGGTCTTGTCTGAACAGTTGCAGTACCCAGGGTCTCCATTGTGCTTCAGACGTCTGGTATTTATTATGGAGTTTGGCCATAAGGTATTCCATATAATAGATATCTGAACCCTCCCCCCTCCAGTCTATCAAAGACGGAATAGCTATAGTTCTCCATTCTTTAGGGATGGCCTTTTTTGCTGCTGAAATATAGATATGTAATAGGGTATACTGCCACGAAAGATTGAGGTGGAAATACAGGTAATAGGATCAATTTGGCTGTAAATTCAACCGATTTGCCTAACAGTCAGAAACCTCCTGTTGTAATATACACCAAAATGGAGTTAACTGAGGACATGTCCAGAATATGTGGCTCTGGTCGGCATGTCTGCATAAACAGTTCCTCCAACATCTGCCATAACTGGAAGGTAAATATTTCGCCAGAACAGCAGGTGAACGAAAAAAATGGCTACGGCACTTCCAGGCAAATTCTCGTCATTTAGTGGAGTGAGTAACTTTGCATGCTAAAGGAGATGCCCGCAACCAGTCTTGGTCTGGGATAACTTCAACCAGATCTTTACACCAAGCAATCAAAATGGTAAGCGAGGAATCACCCATCCCTTCTCTCAGGATTTTGTAGATATGCCCCACTTGGTGTCCCCACAAGTGTCCATTTACATGATCTTCTGAGTATGTCTATGCTATGGGGATGGGGTCAGGTAATTTTGTTATCATCTCTCTCTGTGCAAAATGTAATTGTTAACCTGGGTATACATATAGATGTCAGTATCCGCTAGGCCATAAGTTGCTTTTAGAGTTTCAAATGAAATAATGCATGTTTGGTTGAGGAATTGCCTGAAAAATTGGAGACCCACTCTTCGCCATCTTGCAAAATTATGATCTATAGCAGCTGGGAGAAATCCCTGTTCCTCGAGATTTGTGTATAATAAAAGAAAAGTGCTTTAAAACCTTTATGTGTTTTGAGTGTATACCCTAGCTTCAAACTCTGTGCCGTAAAGGGAGTGTATTCTCTCATAGGTGCAATCTTGGTTACCGTGGAAAGGGTTACCCTAGTAATGTCATATAGATCATTAATGGCAAATTCTAACCATTTCCAGGGAGCTACATATACAGAGAATAGCCATGAAGCTATTATTCTAAAAAAGGCTGCCAGAGCATAAAGTTTCAGGTTTGGTAGATTGGCGCCACCGAAAGCGGGAGTTGCAGCAGGGACATCCTAATTCAAGGTATTGGCCATTCCAAATAAAATTTGATATAATTTTATCCCACGATTGGAAATAAACTTTAGAGGGAAAAGTAGGAACATTTTGAAATAAGTATAGGAGTTTAGGCAGTACAGTCATGTGAATAGTTTTGATTCTTTGAAAAAAGCTTAATGGTAATTTAGACCACCAGGTTAATTCTGATTGAATTTGGAGAGAGAGAGGTTCATAGTTTAGTAATTCCAGATTGTCTAAGTTTTTTGGTATATGAATTCCCAAATATTTAAACTTTGGTACCATTTTATGGGATATTTCTTTTTAAGGGTTGGGGATGGATAGAAATATAATGAAAGGAGATCTGTTTTGGCTATATTTAGTTGGAATGCTGAAATGGCTCCAAAAAGGTCTAGGGGTTTCCCATAATGCCGGGAGAGAGGTTTCTGGAGCACTGGTGGTAATCAAAGTATGATCAGCAAACAAGAGTACCTTGTGTTCCCGTTGGCCCACTGGGATTCCTTCAATCTGAGCTTTCACCCGTATGGCTTCCGCCAGAGGTTCGATATAGGGGGCAAAAAGTATCGGGGATAATGGGCAATCCTGCTTTGTGTCTCTTTGTATCGTAATTGGTTGGGATAAGGAACTATTGACACGTATGTAGGCCTTGGGTGGGAATAAATATTTTTTATCCAAGAAAGAAAACTGTTAGGAAAAGAAAATTTAAGAGAGTGGCCCATAAATATTCCCAATTTACCTTATCGAATGCTTTATCTGTATCTAGGCTTATAATAATAGAGAGAATTTTTCTAGTATGTATATATTAAAGTAATAATATAATTCGGTGTAAGTTATCAAACGTACTTCTTGATTTTATAAAGCCTGATTGATCCTTATGTATAAGATGTAACAGAATGGGTTCCAGCTGTTTAGCCCATATGGCCATGAATATTTTATAGTCCACATTTAAGATTGAAATGGGGCGGTATGACGATGGATGAGTAGGGTCTTTTTCGGGTTTTAATAAAAGGGAGAGAACCGCGTAGTTCCAGGAGGGTGGAGGGATTTCGCCCTCTGTCACTGCCCGACAGGTTGGGAGAAAGCTGGGAAGCAGTTGCGGCATAAAGGCCTTACATCATTCCGTGCTAAAGCCATCTGGACCCGGACATTTCAATGGTTTTAAAGCTTTGACTTGTTGAAGTATTTCTTCAGGTCTAATTGGACATTCCAACTGGTTGGTATGTTGCTCTGACAACTTTGGTAATGAAAGTTTATCTAAAAAGGCCGAAATCACCTCCGGATGGTTTTGGAACTGTTGGGGCTTTATATAAAGTTTCATAAAAAAATATTAAAAACTTGTCTAATTTGTTCTTCTTTATATGTAGTTTTATTGGAAATGTTAGTTTTTATTTTTAACATGGTCGAAGCGCGTTTGTTGGCTCTGAGTTTTCTTGCCAAAGCCCTTGCTCCCCACTCATAGTTATATTATCTTAGATAATTCAGGCTTTGGAAAGTTCTGTGGTCTAATATTTGTTGTATCGCCTGTTTTTAAACCTCTTGCTCTACGTTGGAGGACCGAATCACCCTCTCTATATAAGAGCTGGTATGACTCTAAAAGATCTGTTAAAAATTTGAGTCTGGTGTTCATTTTTTTTTTTTTTGTTCAAGAGAAGCATACTCCATCAGTTCTCCACGGAGAACCGCTTTCAATGTGTCCCATTGTATGGAAGAAGAGGTTTCAGGAGACACATTTTCTTGGATTGCTTGAGGGACACGCTTCATAAAGTGGTCTCCAAATTCTTGGTCCCAGAGAAGGGAAGCATTGAACCGCCAGAATCTGAACATATTTTGTTTACCCAGGTCTGCTTTTAGAATTAAGGAGTTATGATCGGAAAGGTTTCTGGGTTCTATTAGTATATCTTGAATTAATGTAAGATGTTCTGCTGTTATAAAGAAGTAGTCTAACTTGGAGTAGGTGCCATGCGTCCTGGAAAAATATGTATATCCAGGGTCCGATGGAAAAAGTCTCCGCCAGGCATCTTCGATGCCCAAGTGTGCAAAATCCCCCTTTAAATATTTAACGGATCCAGAAAGTCTGGATTGATTATGATTAGATGAGTCAAGGTGATGGTGGAAAGGGACATTAAAGTCCCCGCCCATGATCAGTATCCTTTAGCCTCTCCATCACCTTCTGTATGAAAGTTCGCACCACTGGAAGTGAGGTCGGGGAAGATAGGTGCTCACCAGAGTCACTGTTTGAGAATAAAGTAATCCTGTGAGAATCACATATCTTCCCTGGGGGTCTAGGTAGGTTTCATGTACCTCTAATGGGGTTGAAGATGGAACTAAAATTACTGCGTCCCTTTTGCGTACCTTCGGGTGAGAGGATGCTATCACAGAGTATCTACCTCCCCAGTGTAATTTGGAGTGTTCTGAAACTGAGAGATAGGACTCCTGTAGAAAAGATGTCAGCCCATTGCTTCTCTAAATGCTGCATGATCCTGTAGCGTTTTTATAGGTGAGTATAAGCCATTCCCATTCTGGGAGAAAATTTTTACGGGGACAATAACCATTATCTTCTGGAGAAAATGGTACAATTATTAATGGTGGAGGTTGTTGGATCCCGCACAGGGAAAAAAAAAACTTGGAAAAATTATATTTACTAGGTACCACCCTCGCTCTGATGGTCTTATTAGACCAAGCACAGCAGTATCAGAGCGAGCAGCCTCCTTAAGTGTATCCGCCCTTTCGAGAGCAACCCCTCCAACCTTAACCAGGGTAACTACATTCTTGGAGGAAAGTCTGTCACCATCCATTTTTAAAATAAACAGTAAAATTGTAACTAAATAATGCAACCAGAATCTATTTACATAACCAAATCTCTTAACTGAGATAACTATACACACCTTAAAACATTTTAACAAGCCCAAACATGGGTTGTGTCCGCACTGAGCATGGTTTGTAACCATGTTTAAAAACTGTTTAAACCCTGCAAGGGACCTAGTCTTAAAAAACAGTTATAAACACAATTTAATACTAGCATGGTTTACCTGGTAGTGTGGACGGGAGATTGATCCATGTTTCTCTTGAAGCAGCACTGATCCATGCTGGCACTGGGCTTCTTGAACTGTTACAGAGCTACAGTGTGGATGTGGTGCAACCGTGTTTAAACACAGTTCTTAAGAAATACACACAAAGTGTGGACGGACTTCCATGATGCGTTTAAAAATGGACAGTCTGTGTGTACAAGGTAAAACCGACTGAACCAGTATTTGAAACAGAGCTTCAACAAGAAATGTAGTTTACAGGTTCAGTACAATTCTCCTTTAAAGCACATAGGAACAGGCAGGTTGTTTTGTAAGTTTTACAGACTGCTAGTATTTCCCCCCCCCCATTCTTTTTGCGTCTGGTGCCCTCAGTGCTCCTTCTGGAGCTCAGTCCCTGCCCTGCACGCTTACCCTCCTGGGCGGGGCCACTAGGCGGGCACCTCCTCCCAACGGTCAATGTAGGTGAGCCCTGGCTAACCCCCCAGGATGGGGCCACAGGAGTGGACCCCCCCCAGTGGGCACTAGTGGCAGCGGGAGTGGCGGCAGAGCGAGGCATCATGGCTGGGGGACCAGAGATTTTTTATTTTTTTGTGATTGTGTTCCCCTGGGAGGCGGGGTGTGCAATGACTCCAGCATCTGTCCCGCCTTCCATGTAAGCAGGTGCTGGCTTTTTTTGGTGATTCCCTCTGCCTTGGCCAGAGGTAGCCACCAAGCTGGACACTAGCCCACCTCCCCCATGGAGAAGGAGAGCTGCTCTTGGGTGCTCCATCCTTCGCCCGGCCGGCCCTCTGATTCCCCGGTCTGTTCCCAAACCCGGGACGTCGGCGTTGTAAGCGAGACTGCGAGTTTTCTGATTCTGCAGCATTTGTTAAAAAAGTTTATCTAGAGACAGGCCTAGGAAGGTGTGCAAGCCCCAGAACTCTTCTCTGGATTCATAGAAGCATAGAAGTTGATGGCAGAAAGACATTTAGTCAGCCTATACTAGCCTGTCTTATCTCTGAGAGATAGTGTCTGTAAAAGATTTATGACAATGCTATCTTCCCCCATGTTCCCAGCCTTGTTGCTACCTGCTGATTGACTGTTAAGCCTATAACTCCATCCCAGATGTGTTTAAAGCTGGTAATGGTTTTGGCTTCCACCACTTCAGCCAGCAGGCTGTTCCGTGGCTCACCCACTCTCTCTGAGAAAAACAAAAAAAAAAAACTTCCTTGTCCCTCCTGCACTACCTGTGTACTGGGTGCTGCCTGTTTAAAAGGGTGTACTTTCAGTAGGATGGGGTAAACCGTGTAGAGTATGGAGGTTAAGACCTACAAAGGTCACGTTAAGGGCAACTGAATCACTCAGTAGGGTGGGAATAGAAGCAACACCGTGTCTAGGGTAGGGGGACAAAGTGAGTGTAGGAAGCCAACTATCCTGAATTACCAAGGGGCCAAAAAAAATGGGAATTGAAGGAAAACCCTGCCTAGGGTAAGGGGTTGAACACAAACTCGGAAGGGGGAAAGTAAAGGGAAGCGAAGAGGGGGTTAGTGATAAGGGAAGCCTAAAGGCAAGGGAAAAGCAGGGAAGCAAAAAGTAAAAAGGATAAACAAATCATCAGGCCTGGGAGTGGTGCAGTGTAAGGTGTGGGGCCAATATCTTCAGAGACATGTTCTGAAGACTGAAGTGTTGTCCCATCTGCAGGCAACTCTCTGGGCTGAGGTCACTGGACTGCAGGCCAAACTGGCATGAGTACAAGGCACCCTCTTACCCCAGGAGTCCTTTGGCATCAGTAACTTTTTTGCATTTAGCTGGCTAGGTGCAACTGCCATGGAGGTGCGCCTTTAAAAAATATTTAAATGAGTGTAGGGCCAAGCCAATCAAAAGACAGGAGGGGGTGTGAGCTGAGTGAGAGCTGTTGGATGCTTCATAATTTTTTCTCTGCTGGACTGAACAATATTGCCTCTGAAGTGTCTCCCAACTTTCCTTGTTGACAGCATCCTAGTGCTTATCTGGGTAAAGTTTTCCTCATAAATTATTTCCTTCAGTGTGTTGAGTGAAAGTTTTTCCTTATCATTGGTGCTTCGCAAATTTTTTATTTTTAGCGCGATGGCACTATTTTGACTTTATTTTTACCGCGACTATTTAGTTTAAAGTCTAAGTTTATTGAGGGTGCTTAATTTCAACGGTTTCCTTCATTTGTGAGGCAAATTGTTGTGCGAACCGTCAAATTAGGGACAGTTGCCTTGTTTTTTACCTCAGACCTTGCTGGGTTTACCATGAGGCACCTGCAGTAGATATCAAATTTAAATAGAGCCTGGGAGGTTTCTCTCTAGATTGGCAATTATGAGGAAACCTTTTTAGTTATACAGTATTACTGGACCTTGGATTCATCTGTGTCAGGACTGTCCGTAAGGATCCAGCAGCCACCTGTGCGCAGTTGAGTATTACTGGGTTTCTATTAAGATTGGCACTGGTATAGATCCCAGTTTTACAACAACAAAAAAAAGGCACTAGTAATAGACAGAGTTTATTAACTGGGGCAGGACCGGCCAGTGGCATTTTCACAGAAACCTGCACTCAGTTCATAGGTCCAGAACTGGTTTGCTTGCTTAAATTGGTGAACATAGCAGACAAACCTTTGATAATTATGGCTGAGGATAAATCAAAGGCTTCCGACGAGGGGCTGTTCAAAAGTACTAATACCAAAAGCAGAGGTGCTGAGGAACTCTCCAGATCCCAGCCAAAAAATAAAGCTCCCAAAGATGAAGTTCCTTACAAATTGAAAAATAAGAGTGACGAAAAAAGGAAGCTTGATCAAGTCTCTGATGAAGTATCTAAAAAGAAACTCTGTCAAGACAGATATGCTCCCGTTGCTCCTGGGAAAACCAATAGCAAGACAACGGGCAGCTTAAAGCATACAGAAAAAACCAAACACTTACAAACTGTGCTGGTTCTTCTATCAGTGCAAGATATGGAAAAAGCAGGGCCACTGTTTCAGACCCTTCAAAAGATGGGTCCTTAATTTACTGGGACTGGCAAGCACTCTTCCACAGGTCTGTCTTCTGTAGACTGTGAGGGTGACGTAGATGATGATCAATTCTGTGATGCCCCTGACATGGATTTTGATGGCCTTGAGCCCCAGGAGTCCCTGGACCCTCTCCTTGGGGATCCCCTGGGTGACCACGAGGATCCTTCCTCTATATTTACATTTATACAAAATATGCTGGATACCCTGGACCTCCCTACGCAGGAGCCCAACCAGGATGTCTGTGAAGATTATAGGGAGATGAGGGGTCTTTCATCCTCAGAGACCCTGGTCGCCCCTATCTATAATGCATTTAGAAAAAATACCATGAAGGTGCTTCAACACCCCACTTCAGTATCAGGAGTTGATAAGCGGCTTGAGAGAAAATATAAATTGTCTAAAAACGGTACCGAGTTCTTGTCTGCACACCCTAGCCACGAAAGTATAGTACAGCAGGCAGCTTGTGAGAAAGCTGGAGTCTCCTTGTTGCCCTCTCCCCCCTGACAAGGATTCCAAGAAAATTGACTTTATAGCAAAGAAAATGTATACCACAGCTTCCCTGCTTCTCAGGCTTTCTTCTTACATGGCATTCACAGCCAAATATCAGAAAGCCCATTGGAAATCTGTCTAGGCTATCGCCCACAGCAGATCAGAGTCTATGGTGCAGGAGCTGGTGCATATGTCAAACTGCCCTGGAAGCTACTATGTACCAGTTTCACATGGCAGATGACAACAGTGATGCAGCCTCTAGTGCGATGGCCCATGCCATCTCTCTGAGACGCTTCCCCTGGCTTAGAACAACCAGTCTGACCACAGACTCTCAGAACAAGGCCATGTATTTTCCCTGTGATCAAAATATGTTGTTTGATTACGGAACCACTGAGTACAAGGCCTCCTGGCGAGCCACTCATCCAAGCCTAATCCCACCACCCCTCAGAGATCCTGTCCCAGGGGTGGTAGGGGCAGAAGTTTTGTTCCCAGGCCTTACAATCCCTATCTCCAATCTAACTTTAGCCAGTACAGGGGATCTTTCAGAGGCAGGGGCAGAAAGGGCCAAAGAAGAGCCTCCTCTACCCAGTCATCTGCCTCTGTCTGTCCTGATGTGAGTGTCCAGGTTGCCTGTGCGTTTCCGGTTGGATGCAGACTCTCTCACTATC
Organism: Neoceratodus forsteri; assembly: GCA_016271365.2. Lineage (NCBI taxonomy): Eukaryota > Metazoa > Chordata > Ceratodontiformes > Ceratodontidae > Neoceratodus > Neoceratodus forsteri. Next base: position 1,581,509,348 of record CM028130.1, read on the forward strand.
TTCAGCACTGGTCCCATATCACGTCGGACAAGTGGGTGCTGGAGATTGTGGAGAAGAATCTGTCATTACAGTTCAAGTAGCTGCCAGACCTCACACATACCCAGGTTTCAAGACTGCTATCCCCAACACAGATACCGCTGTTAGAAATGGAGGTACAAAACCTTCTGGCTTTATGAACAGTGGAGAGGGTCCCCACTCACGAGAAGGGCAAGAGCTTCTACTCCAGGTATTTTCTGACACACAAGAAAACTGGGGAGTGGTGACCTGTCTTAGATCTCAGATATTTAAACAAACATCTGAAAAAATTCAAATTCAAAATGGTCGCTCTCACTGGTCATACAGTCCTTACAGCAGGGAGACTGGTTAGCCTCCCTCAGCTTAAAGGTCGCCTACTTCCACATACCCGTAAGGAGGTCTCACAGGAAGTTTCTCAGGTTCATACTCCCTTCGGGTCGCTGTCAGTTCACCGCAGTGCCCTTCGGTCTGTCCTCGCCCCCAAGAGTCTTTACCAAGTGTCTCGCAGTGGTAGCAGCACATCTCAGGAGACTGGGTGTCGCCCTGTACCCCTGTCTGGATGACTGGCTCATAGTAGCAAAGTCTTCTTGCCAGGTCAAGGAATCTTTCCCTCACAGAACGCACTCTGGAGTCTCTGGGTTTCTTGTTAAATCATCTTTTTTTTTTTTTTTTTTGTGTTATCTGTTTTTCCCCCACTCCTTCAGGCACTTCTATGGCCCACTGCTATACCACCCTACTACCTCACTTGAGTCCTCACTTCCCCACTAACACCATATCACAGCCCTCCCGTGGTATCCCGGCGTATCCCATTTCTGAGGGGGGAATGCACCAGTGGGGGCTGCCTGGCACTTACCTATAGGCCACAGGATGCTGCTGAGGTTGCAGGGAACGGCTTCCTGGAGGGTTTGGTGGTGCAGAAGACCTGGAGGCCATCATCTGGTGGGCACCCAGCCATTTTTTTCCCTCATTTTCTGCGCGGGGTGGCATAGTGACGTCATGGCTGGCGCTGACGTCCGCCCCTCCCTGATTACATGTTGGTTCAATGTCCTGCGATGCTCTTAGCCTCTGCTAGGAGCTGGCAGGCGCCGGAGCACTCCCCTGCCCTTCCCCCGGAGAAGGAGAGCTGTCCCTGGGATGCTTTGTCCTTCTCCCCCTGGCTGGCCCTCCAGTGACCTGGGCTTGTTCCCGAACCTGGATCACCGGCGTCGCAAACGTAAATCCAACAGCTGCGCTGGCAGGCCGGCTCCTGATAAATCTAAAGAAATCTCACCCTGAATCCACCTAGCTGCTCACCTTCATAGGGGCCCAGCTGGACACTCAGAAGGGATATGCCTTTCTCCCGCAGGAAAGAATTCAGAATTTCCTTTCAGTGGCAGATTCTTCGCCCAGGGACAGCCAAGACCAGCCAGACATTTCCTCAAACTTCTGGGACATATGGCCTCTATGACTGCAGTAGTCCCAGGGGTCGGGTATAGGATGAGACTCCTGCAAGCCTACCTCAGAGCTCGTTGGTCGCAGGGAAGCAGCAAATTTTCAGAGTTGATACCTGTGTTGGGGTAGTTCCTCCAAAACTTGCTGTGATGGAAGAACCCTGTAAATTTGCAGGCAGGGGTTTCCTTTCAAGCTCCTCTTCCCACACAGGTGATCACCACTGATGCCTCCCTTTTTGAGTTGGGGAGCTCATTTAGATAGTGCCTCAGTAAGCAGTAACTGGACTCCCAAAGAGTCACAGTTGCACATAAATCTTTTGGAACTCAAAGAAATCTTACTAGCTCTCAAGGCTTTCGCTCCCAGCATAGAAGGGCAGGTGGTTCAAATTCGAACAGACAACACCACCGCAATGTTCTACATAAACAAGCAGGGTGGTACCAGATCAGGAATACTCTGTTTGGAAGCTCTGAAGCCCTGGTCTCTAGCATTCTCCTTGGGAGTCAGCCTCTCAGCTATTCACCTCCCAGGCAAACTCAGTACTCTGGCGGATGCCCTAAGCTGCATCAGTCAAGGTCAGAGCGAATGGACACTGAACAAGCAAGTACTAGCCACAGTGTTCAGTCGGTGGGGCACACCAGACCTGGATCTGTTTGCCTCTCCTCTCAATTTTCAGCTTCCTCAGTACTGTTGTAGGCCACCAGTTACAGGAACACTTCTTCTGGATGCCCTGATCCTGGACTGGTCAGGCATGTTGCTATACGCATTTCCTCCCTTTCCCTGATATTCAGGGTTTTGCTGAAACTCAAACAGCCTGAATCGATGATCCTAGTGGCTCCGGACTGGCCCAGGCAAGCCTGGTACCCTCTCCTTCTCTCAGTGTCCTGCAACAGGCCCATTCGCCTGCCTCCATCTCACTCCCTGCTGACCCTTCCTCAGATGGGAGTGCAGTACCCACACATATACTCTCTTCACCTCAAGGTCTGGTTCTTGAGGCGTTAGAGTTTCCATCCTCATAGTACTTTGAACAGGTCCTTAAGATACTGAGGATGGCTAAAAAAACGAACACTAAGAAGATTTATGCAGCCAAATGGAAGAGGTTTTCCCTCTGGTGCAGGAGCGAAAAGGTCGAACCCCTATCAGTTTCAGACCCTCAGCTGCTAGACTACCTGGTACACTTACAGGCGTCAGGCTTGAAACCATCTTCACTCAAGCTACACCTGGCGGCAATTTCAGCCTACCTTTCGGTGGGAAAGAAGAAACCAGTTTCTTACCATAACATTTTTAAACAGTTTTTCAAAGGCCTCTTGCACCTCCAGCCTCCAACCAGGGAACCTGTTCCTCCTTGGAGCCTGAACCTTTGCATAGATGGGCTCATGAATCCACCTTTCAAGCCTATGTCCACGGCCCACATCAAGTTTGTAACTTGGAAGACCGTCTTCCTGGTAGCCATTACGTCTGCCAGGAGGATTTTAGAGCTACAGGCCCTGTGCAAGAGCCAAATTACATCATCTCTCACAACGAGAAAGTGAGCTCAGGACAAATAGGACATTTCTGCTAAAGGTAGTTTTAGAGTTTCACTTGAACCAGTCCATTACTCTGCCTGTCTTCTTTACTGAGCCATCCACTCCTGGCAAACAAAACCTTCACAGCTTAGATGTCAGAAGAGCCATCTTTCATTACCTAGAGCATACTAGACAGTCCAGAGGCTCTTCCACTCAGTTGTTCCTCACCTACGGGGATGTAGGCAGAAGAAGACCAGCTACCAAGAGAACTATTTCTCATTGGCTGGTCTCTTGTATTAGATTCTGCTATGAGAAAGCTTGTCAGCAACCTCCAGTGGGGCTCAGGGCCCGTTCCACCAGGGGCACTGCAGCCTTACTTGCAGCAGCAAGGGACATTCCCCTACTGGTTGTCTGCAAAGCAGCTACCTGGAAGTCTGTGCACACCTTTGTGAAACACTACAGTTTGGTTGTGCAGACCAGATCTGATGCAAAATTTAGCAGTGCGTGTTCTCTGCAGAGCTCTCTTTCCTAAGTAGGTTCTCTGCCTGCCTCCCACTTGGTACTGCTTGGTAGTCTGCAAAAATGTTACTGATGCTAAAGGACTCCTGGGGTAAGAAGAAAAAATTACTCGCTGCAGTAATCTTCTTTCTTCCAAGGGGTTCTTTAGCATCAGTAAGCTCCCACCCTTCCTCCCCGGTCACCTGTCGGAGAAGGGCTCTTATGTCACCTTTTACCACATCTGAAGTTTCTTCTTGATGAGTTTTTAGCTTGTGTTGCTGCTGTTTCTATTTCTACTTTTGTGGACATTTGCATGTTTTTTGAATCCTGTTGATTTATTTTTCCGGGCATTTGCCCTCGTTTTTCCTTGAAAAAATTCTGAAGCATCCTACAGCTCTCATCCCCTCCTATCTTTTGATTGGCTTGGCCCTACACTCATTTAAATATCTCTTAAAGGCACACCTCCGTTGCAGTTGCACCTAGCCAGCTAAGTGCAAAAAAGTTACTGATGCTAAAGGACCCCTTGGAAGAAAGAAGATTACTGTGGTGAGTAATTTTTTCATCTGCCTCATCCGGGGCCAACTAGTTTGCTAATGCTCCCTCAAAGGATGCGAGCAAAGAGGCAGAGCAGCTGGACCTTGGTGGGCTTGGGGGTAGAGCACACCTCAGACCTTTTCATTGCACAATTCCTTCACTATTCTGGCAGGATGGGGAATCCAAGAGGATGCACTCGAGGCAGGAGTAAGAGAGGAAGTAGGGGTCCTCAAGGAAGCAGGCCCCAGGGAGGGTGGGAGAGTCCCCTGGCCAAGTATGAGGCAGTTGCTGGTGGGGCAAGCCATAGTCGGGGAGGTTTGAGTTCAGGGCAGGGGAAGGGAGGGACAGGGTAGTATAGTGCAGTCCATGCACTTCGGGGAGGATTGGAGGGCAGATCTTGAAGATAGTCAGGGAAGAGAGAGTAGGGAAGGAGCAGGTTGTTCTCCACCTGGGGATGAACGATCTGGCAAGGGACGCTGTAGGGGTACTGCACGATATGTTTAGGGAGCTGGGGAGGGTTCTCAAGTAGGTAGCTTATACAGTTGCCATAGTAACAAAAAAATTGTCGGCAAATAAGGACCGCTAAGCCCAACCAGTTGGCCTGTAAGCCCTGTATTGGTTGCGGCCTCTGACCCCCATCTGGTCAGTATATACTTCACCCTGTCTAGCCCCTTTAGTATCTTTGGTGCATTGTTTTCTGTATGCCATCAGGTGCTACCTTTGCACCATCGAGGGGAAGGCTTGGGAACTTTGCATCAGGTCCTTCAGTGAGTGGTTGAAGGCATGGTGCAGGGAGAAGGGCTTTGGCTACATGGGGGACTGGTGTCACACCTGGTGGGGATGGAGACCTGTACAAGGGAGATGGCCTCCATCCATCAGGGAGGGGAATGGCAGTTTGTGGTGGAAGGTTCAAATGCTGCTTTGATGAACATTTAAACTAGCCAAGGGGGGAGGCAGAGAACGTACCCCCCCAAGGAGTCTAGTGCAACAGGGAAGGTCAACCTAGAGAGAAGAAATTCCGCGGTGGTTGATCGAAGCATAGAGAAGAGCAGGGCAGGCAAGTCTGGAGGAGGAACTTCAGTTGGAAGGGAGGAGAGGGAAGGGGAAGGCATGAAGACATCGTAACGGGAGGGCAGGACAGGGTAACAGTGGAGGTGGGGGGGAGCTGGAGGGGAGGCATATTAGAGGGAGAGAGGAATGAAGACAATGGGGAGCCATGTGTGACAGCACAAGGCATCTGTGGAAACAAAATTCCTGACCTTGAGGCAGTCCTTGTGGAGGCACACCTGGAGCTGATGGCCATAATGGAATTGTGGTACATGGGCAACCACAGCTGGGAAGTGGCCATTCCAGACTATACTATGTTCCGTGAGGACAGTTCAGGGGAGGAAAGGCAGAGGGTATGAGGGCCACTGAGATACATGGGTAACAGGGACAATGAAGGGCTTAAGGTACTATGGGTTAACCTAGAGATTGGATGGGGCTGTTATTTGCATGGGCCTCCGTTATTGTACAGGCCTCCGACATGGGAAGGATTTAGACGGAGCCCTGGGGGAAGCCATTGGCAAAATGGCCAGCAAGGGGGACGTTTTGATTATGGGGAACTTTAGTCTGCCGGATGTAGAGTGGGGCATTCTCACTGCAGCTGCATATAGAGGTAGGGCCATCCTTGATTCCATACAAGGGGGTATTTCTTAGGCAGGTGGTTTTGGAACCCACTAGGGCAGTGGTGGACCTGGTACTTACCAACAAGAGACAGCATTGCTGATGTCAGAGGATAGTTCCTGGGTACAAGTTATCATTGTACTATGTGGTGCGGCATACGGATAGGACAGGGAAAAAAACACACTAAGACGAGGGTCCTGGACTTCAGAAGGGAAGATTTTAAAGAAATGGGAAACTGCTTTCGAGAATGCCTTGAAGGGGGGAAAGGCAGAGGGGATGTGGAGGCTCATTAGAGAAAAATTAAGGCGGGTATAGTCAGGCTGCTACATGCTGTTTGAAAGAAGTCAGCAAGGGGAAGAGGTTGCTGTAGTTCTCTAAGACAGTGGCAAAAGCAGTGAAGGAAGAGGAAAACAGCATTTAGAAAGTACAAGGAGATCCAAAAGGATGAAGACAGGGAGGTATATCTGACAAAATAAAGTGAGAGAGGAAAGAAGGTGAGGGCAGCTAAAGTACTAACAGAGGAGAGGATAGCTAGGAAGGTCAAAAAAGGTGACAACCTTCAAGTATGTGGGAGGAAAGAGACAAGGGTAGGGATTATGAGACTGGGGGGGGCTGCCCAGAGGGAGTTTGAGAAAATGGATAAATGGTTACTTCTGCTTGGTCTTCATGATAGAGGTTAGGGGGAGGGACGGACCAGCATGCTGCAGTAAGCACCAGGGAGAGGGGGGAGTGAAACAAGTCCTTTCTCAGTGGAGAGAATCCAGAATGGATTGGAAGCCTATAAGGCAGTGGGGCCGAACAGGATTCATCCAAATGTCCTAAAGGCATTGAGCACAGTGCTGGACGCTCCTCTGGCAACACGTTATAGCACCTCATTAGAGATGGGGGAGGTTCCAGAGGACTGGAAGAGGGTCGATGTCCCTTTGCACAAAAGTAGGGAGGATGCTAGCAACTACAGGTTAGTCAGTCTCACATTAGTGGTGGGGAAGTTGAGACACTTCTGAAGGGGAGGCTAATGAAGTGCCTGGAGGCAAGAGGTCTGAAGGACCACCGACAGCGTGTTTTCACAGGGAAGTGGTTACGTCAAATTAATCTCCTAGATTTCTTTGACTGGGTTGCCAGGGATGTGGATCAAGGGAGAGCAGTGGATGTGGCCTGTCTAGACTTCAGTAAGGATTTTGACACTGTGCCACACAGGAGGCTAGTTAAGAAACTAAGCAGCTTGGAGATGGGGGAGACAGTGACAAGCTGGGTATTAAACTGGTTAAGGGATAGGAGGCAAAGGGTTGTGGTTAATGATAGTCACTCAGGTGATAGGGGAGTGATCAGTGGGTGCCACAGAGTTCGATACTGGAACCAGTCCTCTCCAGTGTCTTCATAAGCGACATTGTGGAAGAGCTTGAGGGTAAGGTGTGTCTCTTTGCGCTGATACAAAAATCTGCAACAGGGTTGACACTCGGGGAAGGGGTGGAGAGAATGCAGAGGATCTGAGAAAACTAGAGGAATGGTCTAGGGATGGCAGCTGGCTTTCAAGGTTAATAGCCAGCCTGGTGGTGTGGAGGGCTGAGGCGCTGGGCGCCTTACCTCCCTGCCATGCCAGCGACCCGGGGTTGGGAACGAACTTGAGTTGCTCAGGGGCTGACCGGGATAGGAAGGATTGAGTGTCCCAGGATAGCTCTCCATTCTCGGGGTGGGGTGGGGTTACTGTGGCGTGCTGCTTGACTGCTACCTGGCAGCGACTGTGTGGCAGAACGGCTTCATGTAATAAGAGCACATCAATTATAGCGAACGTCACAACAGCGAATCTGAAGTAGCGATGACAGCAGTGCGCAGAAATAACAGCACAGAACGGCTACAACAGATCACACTTTAATTCACTGTATGAATCCAAGCAGGACCTCCGTATCCCTTCTAAAGATCCCTTCCAGCCACTTGATTTCTATAGTATTTAACGCGTGGGGCTATACCCCCCCAACCCGGCTATCTCTAGGATTCTTACTCCACACTGCTCATTGATGGTAAGGGTATTGGCCAACACCGGTCGCCCAAGTGTGCTGTCGCTGTTTATTGCCCTTCACTATTGTGTCTGTCGCTATATTTGATTCACCCATTTTGGTTCGTTATTTTATACTCGCTGTTTTGACGTGCTACCTGTCAGAACACATGCCCCATTACCATGTAGGGAAGGGGAATTCGCGTTCAGGATGCCTGGGGTGTGTCTGTGGAGGCAGAGCCCATATATCACGTCCATTGCATGTCCGTGGGCCCCAGGGTGAAAATCGGGTGTAAAACAACCATAGGTGTCAGGATGTAGCTCGACCTTCCACAGACCCCACACTGGTGACTGGGCACCATTACAGTCCTGTGGCAGAGAATACCAGTGTAAGGTATGCCCTGGGGAAGCTGGGTGATGGGCCTGGGGTGGGTCAGTTGGAAGGGGCAACCGGGGTGACTAGGAGATAGATTATGGGGGGAAAAATGCAAGGTTATGCACTTACCGCTACGGAACACAAGTGCTATGTATAAGATGGGGGTAGTGGCGCTTAGAGTCACCGAGCAAGAAAAAGACCCTATGGTCATCATCATCTGCCGACCTCAAGGTAGCTGGACGAGGTGACCGAACAGAGCAATGGGGAAGGCTAGCAGGAACTGCGGTGCACTTGTAGAGGGATTTGTAGCAGGAGGAGGGGGTGCTGAAATACTTTTATTTTTTTTATTTTTCCATTTTATAAATTTGTGAGTTTTGCATATGTTTATCAGACAAACATAATTAATTTGTGCAAAACACCGGTTCTGCAGCTCATACCCTGTATTAATATTCAATCAAAATGTCCAGTACTTGCGTAGGGAGACCATTATAGGGTTTTAAATAAACTGAAAAAAATGTTTTGCAGGTTGACGCATGAAAGTGCTGATCAGTTGTGAAAATGCATAGCACTCAGCACAGATTAGCAACATTTAAAAAAATATCGTTTTATTAATGTTGTGCAATGTCATGAACTCACTCAAGCAGTTAGCAGTCTACTACTAAGCATTTCTGAAAATGGTTAACATTAACCCCTGTTTTGCTTAGTGTTTTGATATGCTATACCAGCTGTTTAATGTCTTGCGTTAAATATTAAACATAAAGGTAGTAACTAGACCATTTCATTCCAAGGGAGGAAACTTGGAAAATAAACATTCATATGTCAAATCCCAGTAGAGCCAATATATACTCATATAATCATAACACAGCAGTGACAAACAATTAGATAAGTGCAGTGGAACTGTCTACAAAAATACATTGACAGAGGACTGCCATAGAGGATAATACAAAACATGGATAACAGCAAACAGTGTGAAGTTATTGCATCAAGCCAATAATAACAGGCAGTATGCAATCATTCAGGAGGCCTAGCCGGGAGCGAGCAGTCTGGTAGGCACAGCTAACAGCAGATACCCAAAATAACATGATAGACACATGCATCAGGCCTTGGGATAGGGGAGGCAGACAGTTAGAAACTCTTAAGACACAAAGGCAGTTCTGAGGGGTGGGCAGGTCACAGAGAGGTAGTCCAAGTCGAGAGAAATAACAAGAGGAGAGACAGAAAAGATGTTAAGTGCAGTCACAGGTTCCAGAAACAAGGAGGTGGGAAAATGGGGCATGCTTAAAAGTAAGGTGAGATGAGGAGTTCTTGACACGGTATGGGAGAGAGTTCCACAACCTAGGAGCAAAGTAGGAGAAGGCTTGCTCTCCCATTTTCATGGAGCAAGTCTGAGTAGATAGTAATGGGGAGGTCGAAGACCTGAGGGAGCGAGAGTGAGAGACTGGGGTAAACATGTCCTCCAGAGAGGCAGGACAATGTGTTCTGGTTAAGAAGTCAACAAAACACCCTAGGGAGTATGAACGAAGGGCTTCAGGAGATAGCTAGTTTAAAGCAGTATAGAGACTACAGTGATGTGTAAGGCGGGGAGCAGAAAGGGTAAATCTACAGATATTGTTGTAGGACATATCCCATTTGCGAAGGACGCCCGTGTTAGCATATGAAAGCACTGGCAGGGCATAAAGCAGTTGTGGGAGTAAAACCCCTCATGCAACAGAGATCCTGGCAGCAGGGGTGAGAGAGTGGCGCACTTTGTAGGCCGCACCAATTTTGGCATTAACCAGGTGACACACCTTGCTAGCATGCGTCGAGTAATTAAGTATAGGGTCGAGCATCAACCCTAGATACTTGAAGGATGAAGTGTTGGATACAGCAGTCCCATCGCAGCTACGCACCAGGAGTTTAGGGGACTCTGGCACCTTTTAATTTTATTTTTTTCCCCCTGGCAGGACCCCGTTATTCCATCAGCCCTGGTCACGGCCCCCGGAGACCTCCACCGCCGTCTATGGCTGCTGAGGTCCCCCGGTCACCCCTGGCTTGCCCCCTGGAGGGCGTGGCCATGGGCATCTGCTACGGTGACCACGGAACCAATGTCTGGTCGGGGACCCGTAGTGACGATGATGTAGTGAGGTCCTCTGGGGAGGGCTTCATGTGCACAGTGGTCCTGCCCGCTTCCATTTTCCACCATTTTTTATTACGGAGGCGGGGATATGTAATGACGCCACGGTCCGCCCCGCCTCCCAGAACTGTACTCGTCGGACGCCTGAGATCTCCCGGCCTCCGCCAGGAGTCCTCAGTGTGCCGATCGCTTCCCCCAACCTCCCCTTCCGGAGAAGGAGAGCAGTCCATAGGATGCTCCATCCTTCTCCCCCCAGCTGGCCCTCCGACGATCCGGGTCCATTCCCGAATCCGGGTCGCCGGTGTTGCAAGTGGAAATCCCACCGCTGTGCCAGCGGGCCGGCTCATCTGGCACCTTTCTGTGGGACCCAAAGAGCATGGCCTGGGTCTTAGAAATGTTTAGGACTTGATAGTTGGATGAGAACCAGGATTGAAGGATCTGAAATGCAGAGGAGAGATGAAGATTGATATCGGCAATAGACTTGGAAGCCGAATAAAGCACCAGGTCATCTGCGTACATTATAATGTTACAGTGAGAAGATGGAGTGGGGATATCATTAATGAAGAGGGAGAAAAGTAGAGGACCAAGGATTGAACCCTGTGGAATGCCACAGGTAACTGGGACAGGGGAGGAGATAGACTTACAGAAGGATACAGCCTGAGACAGATTTTCTAGGTAGCTGCCCAGCCAGGAGAGGGTAGAGACAGAGGCACCAAGAGTGTTCAGCTTGGCAAGTTGAAGTGGGTGATGAACCATGTCAAACGTTTTAGAGAGATCAATAAAAACTGCTCCAGTAAGCAAGCCCTTGTCCATATTATTTTTTACATCACTGGTCAGCTGAATAAGAGCAGTAGTAGTGCTGTGCCCTGCCCTAAAACCATGTTGTACAGGGGATTGTAGGTTGAAGTTAAGAAGGTGCGCTGAGATCTGCCAGTGAACACGTTTCTTGAGCAGCATGCTGAGAGTGGGCAGGAGTGAAATGGGCCTGTAGTTAGACATGATCATGGCGTTCCCTTTCTTAAAGATTGGGATAGTTCTGGCAACTTTCCAGACCGAAGGCATGGAGGCAGAGCAGATGGATAGGTTGAAGAGTCTGGTTACAGGTACAGCGAGACTAGAGGCAAACTGCCTCAGAATCCTAGGATGTATATCCTCTGGGCCTGTACTGCCGTTGGCCGGTAAAGACCTTAGTAGCTTAAGCACCACAAGACAAGTGACTGATGGTAGTTCAAGGGACAGGGGAGCAGTGGCTGGCGGGCATGGGGATACAAGGGAGGTATCGGCAGATTGGGGGATAAGAAGGGTGGAAAACCGGGAGCTAAAAGCATTAGCAATGGTAAGGGGGTTATTGCAGTGAGTATCATTTATCAGCATTTTGTTCGGGGTTATAGGCTTATTATTACTCAGAATTTCTTTAATATGGGACCAGTACCGTTTGGGGTTAGTTAACGAAGAACTGAGAAAGTTGCAGTTGTATAAGTTCTTGGCCGCACAAATTTCCCTTTTACAGGAATTCTGCAAGGACCTGTAGGCCTCGAAGTCCGCTTAAAGGGAAGTGGACTTCCAAACTGACCAGAGGTTGTCCTTCCATTTTAACAGCTGAAGTAGAGGGCGCTTGAGCCATTTGGTGACTTTACCTTGTACTCTATGTGTAGTGGCCGGATTATGAAGGTTCTGGAGAGAGATTAGGATATCATTAAAGTAATTTACCGCTTTGTTGACATTATTGTTTATGTAGAGAAGGGACCAGTCAACCGTCTTAAGATCGTGCAGAAATGCAGCATGGTTAAGTTTAGAGATGTTGGAGAAAGATAAGACTTTGGCTGGGTAGGAGGTGGGGTAGGTGTCCCAGGTGCAGTACACAGCAGTGATCACTTATGGAGTCAGGTAGGACTCCTGCCAAAGGGAAGTTCTCAATCATTTTGGTGAGTATCCCGTCAAGGAGGGTGGAGGTGGTGCCTGGATGGGAGATTCTGGTGGGGCTCCTGATAAGCTGAGTGAGGTTAGCCATGCTTGTAATGGAGGCTGAGGGAGGAATTGGGTCCAGTCTAGATTAAAATTGCCCAAGCAAATGACTTTGTTTTTCCCAGTCACAGAGGGCACAAGTTCAATGAACTCATCCAGACCCAGCCTCGAGTTTCTAGGGAATATGTACACGCAGAAGATATAAATTATTTTAACTCCCCCGAGTAGCAGAAGTGAATGGAGCACCTCACAGTTAGCCAGAGGGGGACTTTGTATAAAAGACACGTTGAGGTGTGACTTGAAATACACAGCCAGGCCTCCCCCTTTTTTGCATTAGAGCGATCAGACCGAAGCATATTGTAACCAGGCAAGGAGCAGAGGGAGTCTCTAATAGAAGGTTTCAGCCAAGTTTCAGACAGTGCCAGAACGTCAGGTTTAATTGAGGTGACCCAAGCCTCAAGTTCATGGAGATTAGATGTAAGACTCCCAATGTTAAGGTGGGCAAAAGTGAAACTGGATGTTTGATGCCAACAACTGGTGGTGGGAGACTGGGAGGTGACATTAACTATAGACGGTCCAGGATTGGTCTCAACGTCACCAGCAAGAGTAAGGGAGAGACTAGTTATCCAGAGGGAGGCAATGACAAATGCGTGGGAGACACTCTTACAGGGGAGAGAGTGTATCTCTGTAAAATATTCCTGAGTAAAACCCCAAGGGGTTTATTATTGAGCCCCAGCATAGGTAGAGGTTTAGGGGTGGGATCAGAGAGCAAGTTGGAGTAGCAGAAGTTGTCAGGGGAGCAAAAGAGGCGAGTAGAGGGATGCTTAGTAGGGCTGGTTAATACTACAAGAAACTACATGGCTCCTGATACTAGCAGGAGGGGATAAATAGTTTTAGAGAACATGGTGAGGAAGGACTATAGGCAGAGGTAGGCAGGGATGAGAGGAGACGAATGAGGAGAAGTGGAATCCAGCACTGGAGCAGTAGATACAGAGAAGCACTGAGAGCAGAGACAGGGAGTTAGGACCTACCGGAGTTAGGACCAGCTGGAGTATAGGCGACCTCTAGTGGGGATTGCATATAAAGTGCAGATGGGAATGTAGGGAGATGGTGAAAAAGAATGACTTCTCGCGACACCCTCTAGTATAAATCCAACGACAGCTAAGAGTATTGGGGATAGGCGGGGAGCAGTTGTGAAGCGACTGCGGGGAACTGCTTGGCAGCCCCTGAGCTGAGCTGGCAGCCTGAGCAACCAGCAAGCTACTAGCTGACGGCTCAGAGATGCACTGCACTTATGCTCCACAAAATGCCCTGACTTAAACCAGTTAAATTATATTTAATATTAGGTTTGCTCTGATTTAGATTTAAAATTAAGTTTGCAACCGGGAGCTAGGCTATACCAAAAAATCTCCCTCGGCTCAGAGCACAACTCCCTCAGCTGTACTGCAATTAGATTTCATTAGTTTGCCATGTATGTTTCTTTGAAAAAGATATTGCAGCACTAAATAAATCACCCAGCGATTCCCTGCACATATGTTGCTAACAGTTAGGCTGCCCAGAATAAATCTCCTGTGGCTGAGTGTATTTCTGTTAGGTTGGCAAGACGCAGGAGAGAGAGTAAAAAGGAAAATAATGTAATACAGTGCAGTGCCCTGTAATTGTAATTACAACAGGCACAACAGTAACATGGCACTGATCCTGATTTATCTGAAGGGAGAGGAGAGCTCAGACGGTGAACAGATGGGAGAGTTCCAACGGCCAGAATCAAAAAAGGCGCCAAGTTTAAAAGTGTAGCTGCAAAAGCCGCTGAGTCCTTTGTTCAGTACCTTGAGTTTTGGTGTGCGGGCGGTCCCTGCGCAGCTCCTGGGCAGAATGCCCTGAGGGTTGAGACAGGCTTGAGTTTTGGCGGGTGGGCGGTCCCTACGCAGCTCCTGGGCAGAACTCCCTGGGGGTTGAGACGGGCTTGAGTTTTGGCGGGTGGGTGGTCCCTGCGCAGCTCCTGGGCAGAAAGCTTGTTATAATTGTCTCTCAACAAACTCTGATAGTTTACCTTCAAGGTAGCTATTTTGGTGTTTTGCTTATTCAAGGTATTTGTGCGTTCAGCCAGTTTTTCTGGTAGCCTCCTCTTGTGTTTTCACCTGGTTCATCTCCAACTGAAGGAAATCCAGTTTTTTTTTTTGTTTGTTTGTTTTTTAAAGTAAGGCATCAGACCTTCAATCTCCTCTCTCAGTCCACATAAGCAGTTTGTGGTCTCTGCCCAGCGTTTCCAGTGTGTATTCGTTGGTCTCAAATGAAGATTTTAGAACTGGTAATGATTCTTGTGTCATTTTTTTCTGCTATGAAATGCTGCTGCTGCTGATAATGATTGGGGTGGTGTGCACTGCTTAGCAGAAGTCAGTGGGGAGGTTGGCATGCTGCCAGCACTGCAACCACGCATCGTGCTCTGTTGTCCTGGAAGAAATCGCTGGTCTGGCGGTACAGACCTCGGCAACATGAACTCTGCCTCTGCTTGTAAACTTTGTCTTCCATTGATCCATGACAGTGAAGTTGCCGTTGCAGAGAACTGAAGTAATTGGGAAACAGATTTTTTCAGTCAGGTTCATGAGGGGTTCATCATTCAGGCTACTGCTTCAGTTGCTTCATTGGCCATTTTAGACCCCCCAAATAGAAATACTTCATGAAAAGGGTGGTGGATGACTGGAACAGCCTGTCAGAGGTGGTGATGGGGCAAAGACTGGGGAACTTCAAGCATGCGTGGGAGAGGCATAGGGGCATATTAGGTAGAGGAGTGGGAGAGGGAGTGACACCTGCGATCAACTAGGGTCAGTGTTGATGGAATAGGCAGGGACAAGAGGCAGAGTGGATGGACCTAGAGGTCCTTTTCTGCCGACAAAATGTATGTTCTCTCTCCTGGGCTGGTCTCCCTGGATCCGTCCTGAGTACCACCGAGTTTGGGTGAAAAACTGTGTAGGGCTCTTTGGTTGACAGCGCCCCCAGTTCGCTGATTCTCCTGGCTGGTGTGATGGCCACCAGAAAAAACACCCTCATAGTAAGATGCATGACTGATGCTTCCTTCAAGGGCTCGAATGGTGCTTTTGTGAGGGCCTTGAGGACCAGATTAAGTTTCCAAGGTGGAACAATTGGCTTAATTGGTGGGCGTTTTAGCGTTGCTGCCCTTAAAAAACCTCCAGGACCGCTATCAAACCCAGGACTGCTTCCTAGTGCAGCACACACACAAGCCAACCTAATCCTTTGTGCTACATTGCCAGTGCCTTCAGATTAATTGGGTGTGGGGGGGGGCCATGGCCCCTTTCATTGTAGCCTGGCCCCTTTAAATGCCTGTCTTCTGCTCCAGTCGCTGAGGCTGGGGGGGGGGGGCAGAATGTGGAGTTCCCTTTTAAATGAAGCCTCGCTGTTTTAGTTCCCCTGATGTTTAAATGAGGTCTGGATGAATAAGTCCGCCTAGCGTGCACAAGCGCTAGCCCTGAGCCTCATTTGGCGCCATAAAACAGACCCCCTGAGCGTGAGGTAGCAGGAGCGGTCTTTCCGATGCTCCGACCGCTAAAAAACAGCCATTAAACATACCACGGAGCCCAGGAAGGACTCTAGGGTGCCTCTTTAGCGATCGCGATGGACCCTGAAGCGATCACAGTTTTTTCCCCCCAGCACTGCCTGAGCTGACGAGTTGTGCCTGTCGGGGCTAGCGCATGGGGAAAAAGTGCTAGCCTGGTGGCTGTCGAGAGGTGAGACCAGCCTGTGTAGCATGCAAGACTAAGACTGGATCTCACCAAGGCTACCTACACTGAGTAACAATCACTTACAGGTTGTCCTCAAATGACTCTCGATCCTTGCTAAGAAGTTAATCTTCAGCCCTGCCACGTGTGACAGGGCTCTTTTGCAGAGTGCCTGCTTCACCAAAGGCAGGAAGTAGACTGGTGGTATCGGGAAGTGGAGGGCTTCTTATGCCCCCCCCCCGCTGCAGTTCTGGACCTGCCTATCACTGTCATCAGGAGGAGCAACCCCAGGAGTAAGGAAGTCTGGAGACCAGCCGTCGGAGAAAGAAAATTTACAGGTACCCAAATTTCTGTTTTCCTTCCCACCAGGTTTTACTCATATCCCTGTGTTCTGGCTTTGCTATGCTTGTTGAATATCTCCTCGTTTTTAATCTACCTTGTTTATTCCTTTCAGGAGCTTGAAGGTCTCTCTCATATCGCCCCCTCCTTTCTTACTGCCATTGAGTACATGTTCAGTGCCCTAAGCATATTCTTGTAGGCTCTCTTCCTGCAGGCCATCAGTCATTTTTGTTACTCTGTGCTGCACTGTCTCCTGCCTGTCCCATTCTTTCCTCAAGTGTGGGTTCCAGAACTGGGCACAGTACTTCAGGTGTGGCCTTACCAGTGGTCTGTAGAGAAGTAGTAATACCCCCTTTCTCCTGCTATCAGATCCCCTGCCAGTACACCTAACACCCTGGTTGCCTTGCTGTAGGCTTTGTTAAATTGGCAAAATAGTTTGAGAGTCGCTTCTGATGATGTCTGTGTCCCTTTCCTCAGAAGAAGTAGTGTCCAGTATTCCATCCTGACCTTCCTTTTCCCCACTGTGCATCAACTTGTACTTTTTATTGTTGAACTCTCACTCCTTGGACCCCGCCCCCCCCAAGTCTTGCAATTCCCTTACCCCCTCATTACTGTTTGTCCTACCAAAGAGCTTAGTGTTCTCTGTGAAGAGACGCATCTTTCCCTGTATTCCTTCTCCTCTGTCACTGATGAACATATTGAAAATTACTAGACCCAGGACTGAACCCTGTGGCACCCCACTTGTGACTTGTCTCTTTCCTTAATTGACTCGGTTACTGTCTCCCCCAAACCAACTACCCTTGTATTTAACTATGGCCTTCGCTGCACCTAGATCCTCTAGCTGCTTCAGCAGCTTGTGTGTGGCACCGAGTGGAATGCCTTGCTGAAATCAGAGTAGAGTCAATCTACTGCTTGTCCCTGCCCTAGTTACCTAGTCAAAAGACACTATCAGGTTAGTGTGACACCTCCCTGCCACAGACTCGTGCTGTTTACTATCGTGGAGCCCATTACTCTTCAGGTAGGCCATTAGCTCTTCTTGGACTAGTGTTACCCACCAGCTTACCAGTAACAGTGGTAAGACTGACAGGTCTGTAGTTACCTGGTTGCTTCTTGTCCCCATCATTTTGGAGTGGAACGACATCTGCTACTGTCTAGTCTTTTGGACCCCCCCCCCCGACTGACTAGAGCTGTTGATTAGCTCTGTAGGGGTTCAGCCAGTTCCGATGCTATCTTCCTGAGCATCCTCGGATGCATGCCATCTGGTCCCAGGGCCTTCTCTATATTAAGGGCTGCTCATCCTTTTCTTACACTTTCACTTGGAAGTACCTTTTGCCTCATTTCTGGGATTCCCCTTACTGCAGCCTTTGTCACTTTCTGGCAGAGGCCTTTTGTCTTCCACTGTGAAACATGAGCAGTAGTCATTAGGAGCGGCTGCCTTCTGCATGTCTTATTACCTTGTCTCCCTCTTTCATCCTAATATTTCCTCCTTCAGTCTTTCTTTTTCCAGTTATGTATCTGAAAAAAGTGTTTTTCTCCACCCTGACTCCTCTGGCAGTATGCAGCTCTGTTTCAGCCTTTGTGTCCTTGACTCGGGTTGGAATTATGTTTTGCAGCCACTAGCCAGTAGGGCTAGTGACTGTGAAAATTCACTAGCCCCACAGATGTTTCTACTGGCCCAGCTGGTGTACCTATTAAAATATTACCTTCTTCAGTACAAGCCAGCAGGGCTACTTAAACATTTTTTACTAGCCCGATACAAAATCTACCAGCATTTGGCTAGTTGGCTGGTGCCAGTTTTGACTCCTGCTGATTGCCTTCTTGGCCTCACTTGATTTTACTTGGGCTCACTCCATTCTTCATCTCTCCCCCACATCTCCTTGTATCTGATGAAGGCCTTTTTCTTGGCCTTCACTACCTCCCTAACCTTCTTAGAGAACCAGACTGGTTTCTTATATCTGATTCTCCTGGTGACCATCCTCAAGCGGGACTTACTTGCCTAAAGAGTGGCTCCTTTTGTGTATCCCCAGTTGTCCGCTGATTCTGTCCACCCCAACCAACCTATCCCGAACTAATTCCCTCATTTGGTTAAAGTCTGCTGTTCTGAAATCTAGAACTTCAGCCTTTGACAAGGATGTACTGGTACCAAGGGTCAGTTTGATCCATAAGGTTTTATGGTCATGAGACCCTAATGGTTCCTCGTTTCTACACTTGACTCACCATTTTTTTTTTTTACTTACTATTTTTCTGCCCCCTTCTTCGCTGCTCCAGGAACCTTTCTTCAGGGTTTTCTAGGTCGTGCGCGCTCCCGTAGTTCCACCCTGGGTACCTCTTATTCTGGGTACCAGCTGCCTACCCCCATCCTGCCACGGTTTACCCCCCCCCCGGGCGGTGAGGAGAGGGCCATCCCTTACCCTCTTTCACACCTCGAGACTGTGTCGGGAGGTCAGCTGGCCCCATCTCCAGAGCCCAGTTATTGATTTTCTCAGGACGACTGGAACCTGTCTACAGGAACCTGGGACAGGGTATTTCCGTTTTTCTGATCCCAGTCCTCAAGGTGTCCGTACGCTAGGGAAGCCTAGGGGCCAAGCACGTCATGACGCGCTTGTGCTCTGGCTTCTGACGGGTGCCACCCCCCCGCCTTGTCTGGCAAGGCAAAGTTTATTTAAAAGACGCCCAATCCCAGAGGCTCTGGGCGCCATACAAAATATTTATAAAACAGCACAAAAACAAAACAACATCATAACAGAATTATTTAACTAAAAATAAAATAAGTAACTCCAATAAATAATCTCAGATTCTGCTGCAATTTATAATTATACAATAAAAGCTTGGGAAAATAGGCGTGCCTTCAGGCGAACCTTGAATGTAACCACAGTGGGTGCTTCCCTGACCTGAACCGGCAAAGAATTCCACAGAACGGGCGCCACAACACTAAAGGCTCTATCGCCAGCAGATTTAAGCCTTGTTCTGGGAATGGCCAGGAGGCCCCCACTAGAAGAACGGAGAGGGCGGATAGAGAGAGCAGGTGTCTGAAGGTCCAGCAGATAACCAGGGCTCTGCCTGTGTAGGGCCTTATAGGTGAGAAGACCCACCTTAAAGAGGATTCTCCACCTGACTGGCAGCCAGTGCAATTCACACAACACCGGTATAATATGGCAAAATTTTTGCTGCCCAGTAAGTAACCGGGCAGCTGCGTTTTGCACCAGCTGCAGTCTGCGGAGAGATCCCCCTGTGACCCCGAGGTAGAGCGCATTACAGTAGTCAAGCCTAGATGTGATTAAGGCATGTATCAAGGTAGAGAGGTCCACAGGCGGAATGAGAGGCTTAATCCTGGCGATATTTCTGAGATGGAAAAAACAGGTACGAACCATGGAGGATATTTGAGCCTCCATAGTTAAGTTCCTGTCCAGAATCATTCCACGATTTTGCACCCAAGAAGAGGCCTTCAATAACACAGCTCCAAGAACAAGTCCAGTTGCTGAGTCAGAGACCATCCTATCACGTACTCTGTTCGACTCCACTACCAATACCTCCGTCTTGTCAGCGTTCAGTCGCAACCAGCTGGAGGCCATCCAATCGTTGATCTCAGCCAGACAGATATTTAGCACATCCACTGTGCTGGATGTTCCTGGGGCAAAGGACAGATATAGCTGGGTATCATCGGCATAACAGTGAAAACCCAGACCATACTTTCTAATGATCCCTCCCAGGGGCAGCATGTACACTGTGAACAACATTGGGGCCAGTACCGATCCTTGAGGGACTCCGCAAAATAGGAGACTGGGTGTAGATGAAGAATTCCCCATCATAACCCGTTGCCTCCTGTTGGTAAAAAAAGGACTCAAACCAGTGGATGACAGTGCCGGTGAGTCCGCATAACTCCATAAGGTGGGCAAGCAACACACCATGGTCCATAGTGTCAAACACTGAAGAGAGATCAGGGAGAACAAGAATTGTCTTGTCCCCCCGATCTCTTGCCCTGAGGAGATCATTCTGCACCCGAACAAGCGCAGTTTCTGTACTATGTCTAGCCCGAAATGCCGACTGGAAGGGTTCATGCAACTTGTGAGTCACGAGGTGCTCTTCCAACTGAAACGCTACCACCTTCTCCACCACCTTCGCCAAAAAGGGAAGGTTGGATATAGGATGGTAATTTGCCTTGATCTCCGGGTCCAAAGATGATTTCTTTAAGAGGGGTCTCACTAGAGTCTCCTTCAAGGCATCCAGAAAGACCCCCTCAGATAAGGAACACCGGACAATCAAGGCAAACACCGGACCAACAGAGTCAACACATCTCATTAAGAAACGCGTTGGCACCGGGTCCAGCTCACAAAAGGTATGCTTCAGATTGACTGCCACCTCACTAACCTCCACTGGTCTAAACTCCCCCCAGCTAGGCGGAGCACACTCAGAACACATAAGGTGACCACTGTCAGCTATAACATTGCTGGCTGAAGAAGCCACCTGCTGGATCATGGACACTCTGTCCGAGAAAAGCGAGCAAACTCTTCACACTGTATATTAGAAAAAGCCCTCCCGAGCTGCAGACAAGCAGGATGGAGAAGCCTGTCTACAGCCCGGAAGAGTAAAGCTGGTCGGTTCTTCCCAGCAGTAATCTCCCTGGACAGAAGCACTGCCTTCTTACGGTTGATTGCCTCCTGGTATGCACTATAATGCATACGCAGGACCAGTTTGTCCCCCTCCAGACTGGACCTCCTCCAGCAGCGCTCTAACCTCTGACCCATCCTCTTCATCTCCCTGAGATCCTCGTCAAACCACGGGGACCTCGGGTATGAAGTTCTGGGTCGCACACGGACAGGTGCGAGGGAGTTGATGGTGTCAGATAACACCCTGTTATAGGTGTCAACCCCGGCACCAACACCTCTGACGCATGCAGCACACACACTAGATAATTTAGCTGCCGCCAAAAAACCCTCAGGGGTCAAACCTCATAAAGGGCGACAGCTCATCATCTCAGCAGGGGAAGGGCTTTTGGCGGGAGCCCCAAGCATGAACTGCACCGTGCAACGATCGGACCAAAGTACTCGATCCATCCTGAGATCACTGATCTCAAGCCCCAGTGAGAACAGCGGGTCCAACATGTGGCCATCCTGATGAGTTGCTGCAGTAACAGCTTGTGTCAAACCTAAGGAGGACATAGTCTGTAGAAAATCATAACTACATCTTTGATACCCATCGTCGACCCATACATTGAAATCCCCCAGAAACACATCTGAAAGCTACCTTCACTCCACCTCCACCTGTGGTCACCCAGGTGGTGGTATAGCAGCGAGACTTGCATCTCACCCCACCCGGAGGAGGAGGAGAGCAGCCTTTCGGCGCTCAGTCCTCCTCCTCCTGGCTGGCCCTCCAGCTGCCCGAGTCCGCTCCCGAACCTGGGTCGCTGGTGCCGCGTGTGGTAACCCTACCACTGTGCTGGCAGGCCGGTCTTGACTCACCGTTTCTGAATTGGAGAAGACCATGTCGAGACTGGCAACCTTCCTTTTGCGTTCCCTAACCAGCTGTACTAGTAGGCAGTTCTGCAGTGCATCTAGTAGAGCCTGGCTTCTGGTGTTCCACGCTGTTGGAGTATCCAGTCTATGTCTGGCAGATTGAGATCTCCCACTACCATTACGTCCCATTTTGTGGCCTCCTTCTCAGTTTCTGCCCCAGTCCCCCATCACTCTCTTCCCTCTGTCTCTGTGGTCTATAGAACACACCTGTGTGCACTTTCTTGCATGTTGCTGTTAAGAGCTGAACACACACAGCAGTTCTGTTCCCTCACCCCCACTGATGGACTCATCCTGTACCACCTCAGTTCTGTCTCTGACATAAAGGGTTACCCCCTCCTCCTTTTCCCTTCCCCCATCCTGCCTATACATGATGTAGCCTGGGACCACCAGGTCACATCAATTATTCCTGTGGCCCAGTTTTTTTTCCAACCCTGCATCTGCCACCATTACCTGGAGCTCACTAATTTTGTTTCCCAGGCTCCTGGCATTAAGCCAGACTGCTTTCCATCTTGTGCCTAAATCCCTTCCATCTTTTATAGAATCCCTCCCCCCGGTTCATCCTCCTAATTTCCTGTTTTTCCTATTATTGCTATCTTAGCAAGCCCTACCTCGCTGGCTCCTTTTCCTAACCTGTTTTGATCTGCTTTGCTGCTTCCCTCTCCTGTGTTACCAGTCCCCATTTCTGTGGAGCCCTAGCTAGGATTTCCACTTGTTCTCCTTCCTCTGTGGTTCCTCCAGCCTCAGCCTGTCCCGCAATTTAGCTGTCTACCAGTGTAGACATGAAACTTCTTCCCTAATGCACTGCTCCCCACTTTTGTCAGGTGAAGGCCATCACCATTAAAAGACTTATGTGCCAGGAGCCCATCGAGTTCCTTACAAAACGGTACCCTCTTCCGGACACCATCCCTTCAGCCACCTGTTAAACTCCTCAGTCTCCTCCTTCCTAACTCCTTCTGCTTCTCCCTACCCCACCTAAGGAGGACTTCAGAAAAAGTCAGGGAAACTGAATGCGCCTTCAATTTGTCCCCCAACATTTGTAAATTGCACTTCACTGTTTCAGTAGGCTGGTTTGCCAGATCATTGGTACCCAAATGTACCAGCACCCCCTGCTCCCCCTCCTTCTAACCCAGGAATACTTTGCGTAATGTTTATGCTCTCACCCCCATCTCTCTCCTTTACTAGCCTGTCTCTATCCTAGATGACTGATGTACCAGGAAGGAATCTGACCCACCACCCTTCCCTTTTCTCCTTCCTTTCACCACCTTCAGCTGTGGGAAGAACACAGCACTGAGGCAGGGCTTGTGTTAGCACCTGGCAAAGCAGTGGTCTGTTTGACCCACACCATTCTCCTATACTGCATGCATCTCCGCTTATTTGCTTATGGAATGGGGTGAGCATTAGGGCTGACGACCCCAAGGCACACCCCTGGTGCCTGTTGGTGTGTGCAGGGTGGGATTGGTATGTTAGGGTTGGAAACCCTAACATCATATTTCCCTACGTTTTTCACTTTATACTCAACCCTAACTGATGCATTAACATAGTGTTTTGCAATGAATTTCTTTACTTTTTGAGATAGTGTAATCGTAGCGGTATAGTGGGCCCTGCGCTCCCACCCATATATAGTTTTTGAGATGGAGTAATCGTATGCAGATTTGCCGTAGGATTCGCTCTATAAATGCATATATGTATGTAGCTCTGGAAGAGCACTGCACTTCCATTTATAGGACAATTGTGACCAAATTATCAGCATAGACATCTTATTACCCCAACTCATGTACCCGGTACTGAAAATTTTTGAATCCCTGCCTAAACAGAATTCCACGCAGCTGCAACGTCATTCTGTGCTACACGTCCGAAAAGACATTTTGACTAGGATTTGAAAAATGACAGCTGTGACATACATGAGGTGAGGTAATAGCAAGTCTGTGTGGAAAATTTGGGATCAAAATATTTTATGTTTCCAAAGTTACAAGCGTGCATAGTGAAATTGCAACAAATGTTCATAACTCTGCCATTTTTACATATTTTGACCCCAGATTTTCAACATGGCCTTCTTCTGACCCCCACCTCATGAACAACATGACTGTCATTACACAAATCCCGCTTAAAAGATGAATTCACCAACTGACCGCAAAATCACCTTTCAGGCGGGAGTTGCATAATGACAGTCCTCTTATTCATGAGGTGGGGAATCCCCAAAAGGCCATGTTGAAAATTTGGGGTCAAAAAATGGCTGACTTATGCATTAAAATTGAAGCCCCCATTGAAATACATTGAACTGCATTTACCTAGTTTCTCATATTGTAGTCGCTGGTTCCTGCAGCAAGACTTCGGGAGAGTGGATCTCGAACCTGGGACCTCTTCAGGTGAGTGAGGGTGCATGGGGGTGTCAAGGGGTGTGTGGGGAGGTGGGTGCACAGTGGGACATACAAACATATGAAGAAGCTAGCAGAAGAAGGCTAGTAGGTTGGGTTGGAGGTGCGGGCGTGGGGTGTGATCGGCTAGGGACTTTTTTTTGTGGTTATAAGTTAACAAAAATAAAAAAGATATCAAGGGATATTTTTCTTGTTTCCAGCACAAAAATGGACATGGGAGGGTGGGGGGATGCCACTTACCACCAATGAAATTCAAAAATGGGCTTTGAAGGGTGGGTGGTACCACTAGACACCAGGGAAGTAAAAAAATAACTGTGGGGACAGCAATCGGAGGGTTGGGGGTGCCACTAGATACCAGGGATAAAAGTAAATAAAGTAAAAAAGTAAGAAAACGGAAGGGAATAAGAGAACGTGGGGGGCGAGGGACCACTAGACTACCAGGGAGATATGACAGTTCGAACTGTCATAAACATTTACTGTTTGAAGTCTTTACAGTTCAGGCAGTAAAATTCGAACTGTAAAGAACTTCGAACAGTTATTTTCCAATCGTTTGATTCTTACAAAGTGAGTGAGGGGCAATATGATTCTTGCCTCAAAAACGCATATTTAAGAAAATGTTAAATAAAATAATGTTGTTAAACATATGACTGAGACCTAAATACAGGTCTTGGTTATTCCTAACTAAGTAGGATTTTTAGAAATCCAATTTTAAAAGGGGGTAAAACAAGATGGCGTAAGAACAAATGGTGTTTCTCTGAGCACAACCAGTTAATCCTTAACAATGCAAACGGTTTTCAATAAACTGTCTGTCTGGCAGCTATCACAAAATTCGTTATAATCCAAAAATGGTGATATTTCTTTTCTCCAAACTGTCCAAAGCCACACCCTTGGCACTGCCCCCATCATCCCTGAAAATTTCGGTAAAAATTGTATTCCCTCATCTGTAGATGAGAGCAAAAAATCCCAGGTTAACCAATGGGGGGAAAAAAATTGTTTTTCCTGTTTTTTTTACCACTTTATATTTCTAAAACCATACACGATGCCATCACAAAACTTTCCACATCTTGAGATATTTACAGGGTGACCATGCATGTCAGATTTCAAACTATTTCATCAAAAGATGCTGAAGTTATTAAGGTACAAAATTTTGAATTTAACATAGAACTGTCTATATAACCCTAACCATAGGGGCGCTACTGCACTTCTGTAATATATATCTATTTAAATTCTAGTTGTATATGCCTTGGTCGGAGCAGACCACCCCCCCCTCCCGGCAGGCACCTCCCTAGAACCTACATAGCCCTCAAGTCTCCCATGGATTGAGATAGCCACCACCCCCATTTGCAGGGCTAGAAGGTGTGGAGGGCTGTTTACCTTCCCACCACTGTTGACACTCCTCCAGAATTGGGCACAGAGTCCTGGTGGCGGCCTGCTTTGCTATTTTAGCTCCTGTTTATTCCCAACACCCCCGTTGGGTTGCACACATCAGTGTGTGTGTGTGTGTGTATGTGTAGGCACGTAACAGTGAGAGTCCGCAGCTCCAACCCTTCAGGACGCTCCAGCCTGCACTGCCACACGGCCTCCGCTGGGTGGCAGTTGGAATCTGTAAGCCTTTCTTCCCTGGGAGTGGAGAGCAGGCCATTGGACGCTCAAGCCGCTCTCCCTGGCTGACACCCAGTGATCAGAGCCTGCACCTAAACGTGGATCATTGGCGTGACAGGTGGTAGCTCTGCTGCTGAGCCACTGGACTGGCCCCAAGTCTATGTATTCCTGCATGAGTCTAGACACCTTGGAGAGTGAGTGTACGTGTAAAATAGTCTAAAAAGATTACAAATAGTAGTCAGCAGTAAGAACCAAACTGTCTGGTTCTGCTGAAATAACTGTCACACAGTGTCACTTATCAGCCTGTCAGATTTCTGGAGTTTTTCCAACCTTTTTCATGTATAGAATATTTATTTTTATTTATTTAGTATCCAGGGGACCGTTTTCAGGCATGACATGGGCCAGTATCTGGCGGCAAAGTGCCATAAACAAGGAAATTCTATCATTGTGGGGCAGTTGAGATCATAAAGCCATGAGCCTAAAGGGGAGGTTGCCTTTATGAGCTTGGAGGAGAGGAGGGAGAGAGGGGATATGATAGAGACATACAAGTATCTTACAGGGAGGAACAGGGTGCAGGAAAACACTATTTTTAAGCGAAAAAGATGTTCCAGGACAAGAGGGCATGGGATGAAGTTGGAGGGAGGACGATTCAGAGGAAACATGAGAAAGAATTTCTTCACAGAATGGGTGGTGGACAAGTGGAACACCCTGCCAGAGGAAGTGGTGGGGGCTGAAACAATCACGGGATTTAAGAATGCATGGGATAGACATAAAGGAATTCTGGAGGTCAGGGGTAAGGGGCAACAGACTTCTAGGAAAAAAAACTGAACTTACAAGCTCAAATGGGCAGACTGGGTGGGCCATAGGCCCTTATCTGCTGACACTGTCTGTGTATCTATGTATCTATGTTAGACTCGGCATTGGTACTATAGCAAGAGTATATGGGACTTCACATTGGGATAGTGGTTTACGTATAAATCTCTTAAGATCATTTCCAGGTTTGCGTTTTTCATTCCAATGTATTTTCCATACTGAAGTGGCATTTTTTGTTTATGTGGCACTTTAGTGTTTCTACAGTGTAGGGTCCTCCTATAAAAGGAGGTATGGTTATGGCTTTTTGTGGGTAGTTTTATTTATTTATTTATTTTTGAACTCTGTGTCCTTTTAGGGGCTGTATGGAAGGCTGTTAGATCTTCAGGGTGATTATTAATCATGTGGTAATGAGGTGCCTGTTGCATGTGTTTAAAGAGCCATCGACGTTTCCAGGTGAACTTTAAAAAACATTACATATAGGCAAAGCAGCTTATATTTCTCAAGAGCACTGTATTTCTTTTCACCATTATTTAGTACTGAGGGCATATGCATGAAAACAGGATCTCTGTTCCTTGAGGGTTCATCTGCTCCTGTTGCTTCTTACCACATTGCTGTCCTAATACTCTGCTTGTGACATCGTAGTTATTCCCATGGCAACAGACTGTGATGTCACAGCTGAGAATTATGATTTCAAGTAGGGAATATGTTGTAGGGCAGATGAACTTTCAGGGATTAAGATCCTGTTTTTGTGGAATCTCCTGCAGTAATAAATATGAGGGAGGAGAAATCTATAGAAGGTAAATGAAATAAAAGTTGAATTATGTGTAAATATTATGTTCCAGACACATCAACAGGTAATAAGGGTGTAGTAAGGTGACATGTAGTTTGTTCATCAGGTATTAATAGATGTATAGATTTTGATACATAGAAAGTGACTACACAGAAAAGCCTAGTGGCCCATTCAGTCCGCCCACCTTGCCTAACTGCTCTGTACTGGCCCTAGTGGCCTTTGTTTCTGCCCCCACTTTTTTTTTTTTTTTTTTTTTTTTTTGCGCTGCCTGTCCCATGTTATCGGCCCCACCCCCCAGTAACTAATCCCTCATTCGCCCAGGCTTACCTCCCAAGGCAGGGCCGCTGAGATGAGATGACCTCACCCCACTTCATGGAGACAGGTCCAGGTTACCGGCCACATCGCTGCGACCTGCAGGGCTCCCTAGGCTTACCCCTCCCCAGGTGGGGCCGCGTGGGTGGGCCATCCAGTGGAACACAGTCTCGGTTGGGGTCCGGTACTTTGGGGGGCTGTGGTACCAGGAGGCGGCGTCATCCCTGGGACAAGCATAATTTTTTGTGGATGCTAATCTCCTCAAGAGACTGGACCTGCAATGACATCAGTGGGACAAACCCAATGTCTGTCCCGCCTCCTCACATATCAGGCGCTGGTCGCATCAGATTCCCAGCATGCACCAAGGGTCTGCACTTTTGCACCGGACACTCGGTCACCCCTCTCCCCCCGGAGGAGAGCAGTCCATGGGATGCTCAATTCCCCCCCCCCTCCCCTGACAGGCCCTCCGATGGTCCGAATCCGGATTTGAACTCAGTTTGCCAGCATCACAGGCAGAAATCCTACCCCAGTGCCAATGGGCCGGCCCCTGCCCCCACTTTTCTAACCAACCTCATATTCCTGTCCTACCCCTGCTTGAACCAGTTTGGTCTGTATCACTTCCTCCGGTGGCTTGTTCTTCTTGTCCACCGTTCTTCTTTGTGAAAAAGTGTTTATGGATGGCCCTTTTGAATCCCCCCTGTGACTTTAAACTTAAGTGAGTTCTACCTTGTCCCTGTAGTTAAACTCAAGGAGAAAAGTTTCTTGGCATCCACTCTATTTATCCCATGCAGGTACTTGTATGTCTTGATCATGTTGCCCATTTCCCCCCTCCTCACAAGGGTGTGCATATTTTTGCAGCCTTTACTCTTATGTCTTGCCCCTAGTCCATGGACCATCTTGGTTGCCCTGTGCTGTATTGCTTGCACCATGTCGCAGTCTCTCGTTCGGTGTGGACTCCAGTACCTTGCACAGTATTCCAGGTGTGTTCGCACTAGTGACCTGTACAATGGGAGGATTGCTTCATAGAAACATAGACGTTGACAGCAGATAAGGACCGCTTGGCCCATCTAGTCTGCCCATTTCCCTACCTACAGGATAGGCCGCAGATCCTAGTTAACCAACAGTCTATTTCTTCCTACCCCCCACAAGAATTGCCTTATGTCTGTCCCATGCATTCTTGAATTCTCCCACAGTTTTAGACCCTACAACCTCCTCAGGAAGTCTGTTCCATGCATCCACTACCCTCTCTGTCAAATAATACTTCCTCACATTGTCCCTGAACTGCTCCCCTTCTATCTTTAAATTGTGTCCCCTTGTTCTTGCACGTCTCGTTTTCTGAAAGATGCTACAGTCTTGGACTTTGTTGATTCCACTGAGGTACTTGAAAGTTTCTATCATGTCCCCCCACTCCCTTCTTTCCTCAAGGGTATACATATTAAGCTCCTTTAGTCTCTCCCCATACGACTTCTCTTGCAGACCCTGCACCATTTTAGTTGCCCTCCTGTGGACTGCCTCTATCCTGTCTATGTCCTTGCGGAGATGGGGTCTCCAGAACTGGACACAGTACTCCAGATGGGGTCTCACCAACTGTCTGTACAGAGGGATAACAACTTCCTGTTTTCTGCTGCTGATGCCTCTCTCTACGCATCCCAGTATACCCCCAGCTCTCCCTACTGCCTTCTCACATTGCTTGCTAACCTTAAGGTAATCTGATATGATTACCCCCAGGTCCCTTTCCTTTTTTGTTGTTGTTACTATCTCTCCCCCCATTGTGTATTCTTCCCCTGGATTCTTGTTTCCCAGGTGCATTATTTTGCACTACTTTGCATTGAATCCTAGCTGCCATATTTCTGACCATTCCTCCAACTTTGCCAAGTCCCTTCTCATTCTTTCCACGCCTCCTTAGGTATCAACCCTGTTGCAGATCTTTGTGTCATCTGCAAAAGGGCATACTTTTCCTTCCAGTCCCTCTGCAATGTCACTGATGAAGACATTAAAAAGGACTGGACCCAATACTGAACCCTGCGGTACCCCACTGGTAACCCCTCTTTCTTCAGAGTGGACTCCATTTACAGTTACCTTCTGTGTCCTGTTGTGCAGCCAATGTTTTACCCAGGCTACCACCCTGGGACCTACTCCCAGGCTGGTTAGTTTGTCTATTAATCTTTTGTGTGGGACTGTGTCAAATGCCTTGCTAAAGTCTAGGTAGGCCATGTCCACAGCCCCTCCCTGGTCTACTACTTTGGTCACCCAGTCAAAGAAATCTATTAGATTCGTCTGACATGACCTTCCCACTGTGAACCCATGCTGCCTTGGGTCCTGTGCCCCACTGGCCTCTAGGTACTCAACTATTCTTTCCTTCAAAGTGACTCCATCACTTTCCCTACCACAGAGGTCAGACTGACAGGTCTGTAGTTTCCTGCCTCTGTCTTGGTCCCACTTTTGTGAAGGGAATCACATCCGCCTTCCTCTAGTCCTCGGGTACCACACCATCCTCCCATGATTTATTAAAAAGAGTAGCCAGTGGTTTCACTAGTTCCTCCCTTAATTCTTTTAGAATTCTGGGGTGAATTCCATCAGGACCCATTGCTTTGTCCACCTTCAGTTTTAGGAGTTCTTTCAGAACCCTTTCTTCTGTGAAAGGACTGGGATCGACCCCCCCCCCCCCCATCAAGAGTGTTTCTGTTACTTGGATTAGGGCACTTCCACCTCCTCTTTTGTGAATACTGAGCAGAAATATTTGTTCAGTATCCCTGCTTTTTCACTGTCCCGCCCCCGTCCACCCACCGTTCATTCTGTTCAGCCTCACTATCCCTCCCTTTGTCTTTCTATGCTTGCTGATGTACCTATAAAAGGTTTTATCCCCGTTCTTAACTGAGTTGGCTATTTTTGCCTCAGTTTGGGCCTTTGCTCTTCTGACTTCCCTCCCTGCTTCCTTCTGCCTTAACTGGTACAGCTCTCTGTCCTGCTCCTTCTGTGTTTCCTTATACTTCCGGAATGACATCTTTTTCTTCCTGACTTTCACAGCCACCTCTTTTGAGAACCATAGTGTTTTTTTTCCTTCGTTTTGATTTGTTTATTTGCTTCACACAAAAGCTTGTTGCCGCTGTGATGGCAGTTTTGATGATTCCCCATTGTTGCGCCACACCTCCTTCTAGCCTGTTTGCTAGTGCTTTTCTGAGGCACTCTCCCATCTTGCCAAAGTCAGCCCTCCTAAAGTCCAGTATCCTCACTTTTGTATGGCTTGACTCTGTAGCTGAGTTTAATGAACCACACTGTTTGATGGTCACTTGTTCCCCAGATGGCAACCCACTTCCAGATCTGAGATCCTCTCACTGCCCCCGTTTTGAGAGTACGAGGTCTAAGATTGCTCCCTCACGAGTGGGTTCCGAAACTAGCTGTCTGAGGCCTGCCACCTGTAGGGCATCAAGAATGGCCCTGCTCTTGGATGTGGCTGCAGCAAATGTGCTCCAGTTAACATCTGGCATATTCAGGTCTCCCATCAACAGTATCTCCCCTTTCTCTGTCATGCTTCCTTACCTTTACTGCTTATGCTTCTCCCCATGCAACCCAGCGCCCTTTCTTTCTTTCTTTCTTTATTTATTTTAGATTGGGGTTAATACCTTTGAGTCGGAGACTCATTTACAAAGGTTCCGGGTCATACAGATAGCAATGGACAATAAATGTTTCCAAGAATATATAGTAAGTTTACATTAGCAGTTGAATAGGAAGACAGTGGACCAGGCAGGTCAGGATTAGAAATAAGTGCGAGATCAAAGAACTGTATCATGAATATAGGTAGATTATATGTTAGGCAGTGGCAGAGTAAATGCAGGCTAAAGAATGAGAACTAAGGATCCCCATCATTGTCCTGTATTGAAGCAGCCAGAGAAAGCTTTGTCGGAGAGAGTTAATGAGAAAGAAGGGTGACTGAGTGGCAGCAAGCTTAAGGTGGGCAAGATGGTAGGTGGGGTAGGAGGAAGGGTAAACAGGGTAAATTGTAGGGAGGAGGGAGTGCAAGTGGGGAATGGGATGTGCGGTGGAGTGGGCTGTTTGAAGTAGGAGGGTGGGCATGAGTGGGCAAACGGGGCTGGGGGTCTTAACCACAACCTTTGTTGAAAAAGGGGTTTAAATCTCCTCACGGAGGAATGAGCTCTCTGCTCTAGCAGATGTCAGTTCCTGCAGGTTTACAGGGTCCCAGTTTCTAGCGGGAGACCCTCTCCTGCACAGATCTGCAGCACAGACGACCAGAGCTGCTGAGGGACACTGGCTTCTTAGGGGAGCCAGTCATCACTCGGACCATGCCTACCAGATCCCGCCACACCAATCCAGGGCTCTGCCCTTTTGCTTCCTGGTGCTACTTAAGGAAAACTCCACCAGCTGGCCCCCTTGCACGAAGGACCAACGCACAAAGAACACCAGAGTCTGCCCACCGGAGTCAACCCAATGAGGCAGCCAGCAGTCAACCATTCTGCTGCGTAGCTGACCCATACCAAACAAGCCTTCAGGAAGATCGAGGTACTGTGAATCAAGGCATTTTAGCTTAACTTTATGAGTAGCTAGGACAGTTGGACTGTTTTTGTTTAACTTGGTTGACATCTACTTGTCTAACTTGGTTTATATCTAAGATTTTGTTTCTCATATCTGCTACTACTGCTGGACGTGTCTCTAGAACAGCAAGACATTTTAGTTCTACTTCCTGCGTAATCTGACTTGTATCCAGGGCAACTAGACTGTTTGTTTTTTTATTTGGTTTAAATCTAGGGTAGCTAGATGCTGTTGTTTTACTTGGTTTGCATCTGGGGCAGCTAGTCTTTTTGCATACTGTACTGTCTGCTTAATGGGACTTGAACCTAAGACAGATAGATTTTTTTAGACTGTATACTGTTGTTTAACTCTGCTTCTGTCTAGGGCAACTAGACTTTTGTGTATCATATTTTGTCATCCCTGTATTTTACCATACCTACTTGCTGATTAAGATAGAATGGAGATTGTCAGTTTTAATGGCTGTGGGGCACTCATTTCCTGGGAAGCCCTCTGGAGAAGAGGGCATTGCCCATTTGCAGGATCTTAACAAAGCTCAGGGTTCAGCTGGAAGCAGCAAGGTAGTTATCCAAGCTGTGTTTCCAGCTCAGGTAGCGCTCCCCCCCCCACTCCAATTTTAATTTCCACAGAGGCCCACTGGCCCAGGGGAATGAAAGTGGTGGGGAGGGTGAGGGCACAGGGAGGAGGGCTAGCCACAAGGGGGGTTATTCTGACCAATTGCATCCTGATAGCAAACCACTTTGCACCCTTGGAGGAGGTACAGAAACCTGTCTCCACTGAGGGGGACTCTTATGTCACATGGTGGATCAAGGCAAGACAACACAGTGGCTCCCAAAAGGAAGAAGGTTAGGAAAGTCTTGGTGGTAGGGGACTCTGTGATCAGGGGAGTGGAAAGGGCGGTGGGCGAGGAATCACTGGCGAAAGGGGATGGTTATGTGCCTTCCAGGTGCCTCAGCAATTCGGGATCTAGATGGAATAGGGAGGATGGTGGAGAAGGAACGGGGAGACTTGGGGGTGCTGGTACACCTGGGTACCAACAATCTGGGAAACCATTTTATTGACGCAGTGAAACAAAATTTCCAGGGACTGGGGGACAGACTGACAGCACATTCGGCCACCCTGGCCTTCTGTGAGGTCCTCCCTGTGTGGAGCAAGGGGGGGGATAAAATAAGAGAATAGGCGATAGACGAGTTTAATGGGTGGCTTAAGGAATAGTCAGGAGAAGGTACCATTTTAAAGGTGTCGGGGGGGGGGGAACTTTTGGGATAGGAGACTTTTTAAAGGAGTTGGACTCCACCTGATGAAGGAAGGGACCAGTGCACTGGGGCAGAAGTTTGATATCTATGTCAGATGTTTAAACTGACCAAGGGGCAGACTGAGACTAGGGGAACCAAACTGATAGGCAAAAGGAAGGGGATCCTAGCTAGTTCTTCCCCATGGTTCAGGGCTTGTAGCAGCACTACTGCCCTAAAATTGGTTCAGGCCCATAATGAGGTAGGGACTGGACTAGACTAATGGTAGGTATGCACAAAAAGGGTGATGTGAACAACAGGAAATCAGAAAGGCCAAGGAAGAAAACAAGTACAATTTAGACAAAAAACAAGAAGTGTTCAGGGGGGAGTTGGAAAGGAGTCTGCCTTAACGCCAGAAGTGTGGGCAATAAAATCAGCGAGCTCCAGGCAATGATGGCAGACACTGAGATGGGCCTTGCAGCCATTACTGAAACATGGGTCATGGTTAAAAACGTTTGGGACCTCACTGTGCCTGTGTACTTACTGATAAGGACAGAGGAACTGGAAGAGGGGTACTCGGTGGTAGTAGTAGTAGTAGTAGTAGTCTATGTCAGTGAAGGCATTGAGGTCACGGTAGATGGGAATATCAAAGATGGTGCCAAAGGAACCGAGTCTCTGTGGGTTCAGCTTACAACAGCAACAGGTAGGAAACTACACTTAGGGGTGTTCTACAGACCGCTGGGGGGGGGGGGGCAGAAGTAGAGAGCTCAGTGAGGAAATTAGGCAGGGAGTGGCTAAGGGAGATGTTGTGGTATTTTAACTTACTTGACATACTAACATACTAAAATGCCAGTAGAGGAAACCTATTGGTCTTTTGTGTCTGCTCAATAGTCAGCACTCATACTGGGTGCTGATTTTGCTGTCTCTCCCCCACCTCAGGTTTCTCTGTCCCCAGTCCTAGATGTTCCCCTTGTACTGAACTTCGTCAGCTTCACCCTTCCCCTATGGCTGTCCCAGTCCCTCTTAAACCCCTCCACAGTCACTGCCTCCACCAGTCCCTTGTGCAGTGCATTCCATGGTTCCACGACCCTCTCCATGAAGTAACACCTCCTCCTCTCCCCCCTGAGCTTCTCTTCCCCCCCCCCCAGCTTCCACCCATGCCTCTAGTTGCCCCCCTTTCCTTTGGAGCACCTCGATTGAGCCTCCCTTATTGATCCCCTTCATGTACTTAAAGACCTCTGTCATGTCTCCCCTGTCCCTCTTCTCCTCCAGGGTGTATATGTTGAGCTCCTCGAGCCTCTCCCCATAGGTCCTTTCCCCCAGGCCCCAGATCATTTTGGTTGCCCTCCTTTGTATCCTCTCCAGGAGTGCAATGTCCCTCCTTAAGTGCGGTCTCTAAAACTGCACACAGTACTCGAGGTGCAGCCTAGCCAAGCACTTGTACAATGGAAGGATCACTTCTGCCCTTCCAGAGGTAGTCCCCCTAGTGATGCAACCCAGCATCTTAGTGGCTTTTGCCGCCACCCTCCTACAATTCTCTCACCACCACCCCCAGGTCCCTCTCACCCTCTGACTTGTAGTGTGCCCCCCTCCCCGGTATACCCTTGGCCTGGATTTCTGGCCCCCAGGTGCAGAACCCTTCACTTCCCTGCATTGAGTCAAACAACATGAAGTCTTGCTGTATTCTGACAATTGCAGTGATTCCCAACCTTTGAACGGCCCCAGAGAACAAAGAGTTAACTTTCTATGTAGGGCATAGAATGCTGAGCTTGACCTCGGTTGAAGTGTCTGTCTGGAGTGATTCAAACCTAAACCATCAGATTCTTTACTCCGCCTCACTGAACGGTCGCTCTGGAGAGTTCTCCTTCAGCTCGGTTCGAAAGTCGGTTAAAGTTTCAGTTTTTGTCAGTTTTTTTAAACCGAAAAAGTATCCGCATAGTCGGTTCAGTCTCTGTCTGTGGTGCCGTGAATACTAGATAGGAATTGTTCTGTTTTTCTGTGTGGAACTTGTAAAAGTGCGGCTCGGTTCGGCTGAACCGGCCATTTGACGTGAAATTTGTGTGTTTTATTTAGCGTGTGGTTACCGGTTCTTATCGGTTCTAAAAATAACATGTTTTGTGACTTTTTTTCCAACACCCGTGACACGGTTAGGAACCGATAAGGGAGTCTTGCCTGGTGGTTGCCGAAAAAAGGGTAAGTTTGGTTAGGTTGGCCATGTCTGAGAAACCCAAGAAAAAAAACTGGGCTCACTGGGTTTCAACACTGCAGTGAGTGTGGAGAGGTCTTTGCTAAGGCTGAGCCCCACACCACCTGTGTTTATTGTCTGGGGTTTGACCACTTCAATTCAGATTGCCAAATGTGTAAAAACTTTCCCAAATCTACCCTTGAGAAGAGATTGGATAGACTGAGGGAAAAGGAGGCCGAGAAGTCGACTGACCCAGATGGCCAGCCCGGTTAGGTTTCGACCCGAAGACAGAGGTGCCCTCTGACCAGGGTGATACTTCCGGGCAAAGGAGAGCAGATTCGAGGATTGGTTCTGACAAAAAGGAAAAAACAAAGACAAATCGACCGGTTCGGATCCAGAGGTTCATGTTCCTACCGCCAAAGAGATAGCCAGAGTGATTCGGATTGTAGAATCGCTCATAGAAACATAGACTTTGACGGCTGATAAGGACCGCTTGGCCCATCTAGTCTGCCCATTTCCCTACCTACAGGATAGGCCGCAGATCCTAGTAAACCAACAGCCTATTTCTTCCTACCCCCCACAAGAATTGCCTTATATCTGTCCCATGCTTTCTTGAATTTTCCCACAGTTTGAGACCCAACAACCTCCTCAGGAAGGCTGTTCATGCATCCACTACTCTCTCTGTGAAAAAATACTTCCTCACGTTGCCCCTGAACCGCCCCCTCCCCTCTATCTTTAAATTGTGTCCCCTTGTTCTTGCACATCTCTTTTTGAAAGATGCTACCCTCTTGGACTTTGTTGATTCCACTGAGGTACTTAAAAGTTTCTATCATGTCCCCCCTCTCCCTTCTTTCCTCAAGGGTATTCATATTAAGCTCCTTTAGTCTCTCCTCATACGGCTTCTCTTGCAGACCCTGCACCATTTTAGTTGCCCTCCTCTGGACTGCCTCTATCCCGTCTGTGTCCTTGCGGAGATGGGGTCTCCAGAAGTGGACGCAGTACTCCAGATGGGGTCTCACCAACTGTCTGTACAGAGGGATAACAGTTTCCTGTTTTCTGCTGGTGATGCCTCTCCCCGTGCATCCCATTATACCCCCAGCCCTCCCTACTGCCTTCTCACATTGCTTGCTAACCTTAAGGTCATCTGATATGATTACCCCCAGGTCCCTTTCCTTTTTTGTTTTTGTTACTACCTCCTCCCCCATTGTGTATTCTTCCCTGGGTTCTTTTTTTCCCAGGTGCATTATTTTGCACTTCTTTGCATTGAATCCTAGCTGCCATACTTCTGACCATTCCTCCAACCTTGCCAAGTCCCTTCTCATCCTTTCCACACCTCCTTGTGTATCAACCCTGTTGCAAATCTTTGTGTCATCTGCAAAGAGGCATACTTTTCCTTTCAGTCCCTCTGCAATGTCCGATTCCGACCGATCTGGCTCCTTCTGCCAGGGGTTCAATTCGGCTGGTTCCCCTGGTTCAAGATTATACCCTTGAAGATTTTTATGAACAGGAATTTGAAGAGGAAGGGGAATTTGAGGATGATGATGATGTAAGTGAGGGTCTGGATGTGCCTGTGGAACCGGACATCTCCCCAGACAGACCTTCAGGTTTTTCCCCTCCTAGGCTTTCTGAGTCCCCTTCTCACTTTATGTTTTACAGAAAAGTGGCTGAAACCCTCCAGCTTCCTATGGAGGAGACTGTGGAAGATCAAAAGGAGCCTGATTATGTAGAGATGATGGACATCCCAGAGTCCAGGACACTGTCTGTTCCCCTCCATAAATCTTTTGGGAAACGGACACAAAAAATCCTAAAGTCTCTTAACACTATACCTCCTGTGGATAGAAGAATGGACAAGAGGTATACACTTTCAGGCTCAGACACGGAGTTCTTTTATCAGCAAAGCAGCCATGTTGGGGTTAGTGCAGGCTGCTGCCTGTGATAAGGCAAATATTCCCTTGGCTTCACACACCCCTGACAAGGACTCCAGGAAGATTGATGCCACAGCAAAGAAGCAGTACATGGCATCTTCTTTGGGACTCAGGCAGGTGAATTACATGGCTTATACAGCCAGGTACCAGAAGTCCAGGTGGGACACTGTACTAGCACTGGCTAAACAGGCCTCCCCCCAGCTAGCCAAGGAGCTGGAGGCAGTGGCTGCAGATGGGATTGAGGCATCTAAGGTTCAGTTTCATGCTGCTGTGGACTCTAATGATGTCGTCAAGAGTCATGGCTACATCTGTGGCTCTTCGGAGGATGGCTTAGCTCAGATGTACTAGCCTGTCGCAGGACACCCAGGCTAAGGCCATGGATTTTCCTGTAGTGGGTAATTCTCTGTTTGGGGAGCAGACAGAGAATTACATGAAGAAAATGGATGAGTCCAGGACCACTTACAGTAGTGCTCAGGCCAAGGAAAGGCAGGCAACTCCTCAAAGACAGCAGTCCAGGGGCAGGGGCAGGCCTTTTCAAAGGCCTTTTACCAAGCACAGGCCTCTTCTTCCTTTTCTCAGAGGGGGTTCTTCAGAGGGAGAGGCAGAAGGGGGATGAGCAGGGCTGTATCCGCCCCTCAGCCTAAAACCCCTGCCAAGCAGACACCCTGATGGGCCTGCCCGGGTCGACTCTCCTATTCCAGTAGGGGGCAGGCTGGCTTACTTTGTCCAGGACTGGATGTCTATTACATCAGACAAGTGGGTCCTGGAAGTAGTAAGCCAGGGACTGATTCTCAGCTTCAGAAATTTCCAAAGATGAGAGCCAGATCTTTTCCACCTGCAAATCTCTCAGAAACCCTTGCCCTAGAGGCAGAGGTTTCTTTTCTCCCAGCTTTAAGACCCATAGAGAGAGTACCTACCCTACAGTGAGGCAAAGGACTGTACTCCGGGTACTTCCTGACCCCCCAAAAAACAGGGGAGTGGCGACCCATCCTAGATCTAAGATATCTAAACAAACATCTTTTAAAACCAAAGTTCAAGATAACTCTGGGAGTAATCCTTCCCTCTCTAACACCAGGGGACTGGCTAGCCTCCCTGGACCTCAAAGATGCGTACTTTCATATTCCCATCAGGTGCTCCCACAGAAAGTACCTCAGGTTTGAGTTGCCCTCAGGCCATTATCAGTTCAGAGCAATGTCCTTCAGCCTAACCTCGGCCTCAAAGGTTTTCATAAAGTGCCTGGCAGTAGTAGTTGCCTTTCTAAAAAGGCAAAATATTTCCATTTTTCCATATCTGGACGATTGGCTAATAGTGGGTCAGTCTCCAGACCAAGTCAAGTCCCACCTGTAAGTGACCCAGCAAGTGCTCACTTCTCTAGGATTTCTTCTCAACCTTCCCAAGTCAGTTCTCGAACCAGTCCAGCTCCCTACCTTTATAGGGCAGAACTAGACACACTCAGAGCAAGAGCCTTTCTTCCTCTAGAAAGGGCAAGGGTTCTTATGGAACTAGCTTCTTCCTTCAGCCTTCGTGTATCTCGACCAGCAAGCATTTCCTCCAGCTCTTGGGCCAAATGGCAGCTTCAACAGCAGTGGTCCAAGGGGCAAGATTCCAGATGAGGGATATTCAGTTCCACCTGAGAGCTTTCTGGTCTCTGAGGAAGGATTCCTTACCAGACTGATCCCGTGACTCTGACCTTGATCCAAGCCCTCCAATGGTGGCAGGATCAGGACAATTTAAGACAAAGTGTTCCCTTTGTTACTCAGCCTTGTTCAGTGGTCCTTACCACGGATGCTTCTGTCCTGGGCTGGGGAGCCCATCTGGGGTCCCTCACTGCCCAGGGGCTGTGGCCCCCACCCCCAAGAATCCCTTCTCCACATCAATCTTCTAGAGCTCAGCGCAGTTTTTCTGGCTCTAAAAGCTTTCTCACAGTCAGTACAGAACAAGGTGGTTCAAGTCAGAACAGACACCACCACCACCATGTTGTACATCAACAAGCAGGGAGGCACACAGTCCACGGCCTTGTGCACAGAAGCCATGAAAGTTGTGGTCCCTGGCTTATTCTTTGCAAACCTCTCTTGTAGCAG
Source organism: Neoceratodus forsteri (assembly GCA_016271365.2). Classification (NCBI taxonomy): domain Eukaryota; kingdom Metazoa; phylum Chordata; order Ceratodontiformes; family Ceratodontidae; genus Neoceratodus; species Neoceratodus forsteri. Next base: position 1,581,548,886 of record CM028130.1, read on the forward strand.
TTCAGCTTCCAGGCAAGGACAGTGTGCTAGCAGATGCACTGAGCAGGATCTCTCAGGGCCGTCACGAATGGTCCCTGGACCCTCAAGTGTTGAAAGTGATTTTTTTCAAGGTGGGGCACTCCAGAGATGGATCTCTTTGCAGCCCCAGACAATCACCAACTCCCTCTCTTTTGTTGCAGATCTCCAGTCTTGGGCTCAGTCCCTCTGGACGCCCTGATCCTGAATTGGGAAGGGACGTTTCTGTATGCCTTTCCCCCTTTCCCACTCCTGTTCAAAGTTTTGGTGAAAATAAGGTCTCAATCTTGCAAGGTGATTCTGATTGCTCCAGATTGGGCCAGACAGCCCTGGTACCCCCTGTTGCTGTCCCTAGCAGTCCATCTTCCCCTGTCCATTCCCAGGAATTACAACCTGTTAACTTCCTCTCAGGGAAGGATTTGGTACCCCAATCTTCAGTCTCTCAATCTCAAAGCATGGCTCTTGAAGAGTTAGAGTTTGCAGATCTGCATCTTTCCCAAGGGATTCTGGATATCCTCAAGACTTCTCAAAAAGCCCTCCACCAGAAAGACTTACAACTCCAAATGGAAAAGATTCAGCATTTGGTGTTCAAAGAAGCATATTTCTCCAGACACTGCTGGATTGCCTACGGTTCTGGATTATATGATCCATCTTAATGGCCTAGGCCTCAGACCAGCTACTCTCAAAGTACACTTGTCAACTGTTTCTGCGTTTTTGTCTGTGGGGAAAGTCTTCCTCACTATCTTCCCATCCTGTGTTCTGTAAATTTTTTTAAAGGATTGCTTCACACCAATCCTCCTTTTAGAGACCCTGCCCCTGCTTGGGATTTGAATGTTTGCATTGCTCAACTTATGCAACCCCCTTTTGAGCCTATGTCTTCAGCAGAGCTTAAGTACTTGACTTGGAAAACTGTGTTCCTGGTAGCCATTACCTCTGCCAGGCGTTATCAGTGAATTGCAAGCCCTGTCAGTGGAACCTGATTTTATCTCATTTCACAGGGATAAAATGGTCCTTAGAACCAATAGAAGGTTCTTGCCCAAAGTGGTTTCAGACTTCCATTTAAACCAGTCTGTCTCTCCCTGTTTTCTTCACTGATCATTCTTCCTCAGGAGAGAGGAGGCTACACAATTTAGATGTCAAAAGAGCCCTTAGTTACTACATAGAGTGTACCAAGGGTCACAGGTTTGACTCCCTCCAGTTGTTCGTCACTTATGGAGAAGTTGGAAAGGGCAAACCTGCCACCAAAAGATCTATTGCCAGGTGGATTGTGTCTTGTATACAATTCTGCTATGAAAAACTGGGAAAAACTCCACCCTCAGGCCTGAGGGATCATTCCACAAGAGGTACAGCTGCTTCTCTGGCTGCTGCCAGGGATATCCCTCTCTTAGAAATTTGTCAAGCAGCCACCTGGAAAACAGTCCATACCTTTACCAAGCATTACTCTCTGGATATCCAGGCTAGGAGTGATGCTCGGTTTGGCACAGCAGTACTTCAGAGCCTATTCCCAAAGTAGGTTCTGTCCCTCCTCCTTGGAGGTACTTCTTGGTAGTCTGCAATTGTCAAATACAGCAAGACTTCATGTTGTTTTGAAGAAAAAATTACTCACCTCAGTAATTATGTTTCTTCTAATGGAGTCTTGCTGTATTCTGACCTCCCTCCCTGCCTCCCCTCTCAGAACCTGTTTTTGGGAAGTGGGTGGGCAGGTGCAGTGTTACACCCAGGGGTGTTTTTTGCTTGCACCCTCCTCCTTTTTGTTTGGGTGCTGATTTATTATTGTCACTTACAGTAGATTTTTTTTTTTTGGGTTTTGGGTTTCCTGAATCTAGTCTTCCTTGGGAATCCAAAACTTTTTTCATCCAGTTGGCTAGTAAGAATTTTTACAATTTCCACGTAGAATTTTTAGTTTAGTTGGGCTTGTAAGAATCTGACGGTTTAGGTTTGAATCACTCCAGACAGAGACTTCAACCGATCTCGAGCTCAGCATTCTATGCCTTGCATAGAAAGTTAACTCTTTGTTCTCCGGGGCAGTTCAAAGGTTGGGAATCACTGCAATTGTCAGAATACAGCAAGACTCCATTAGAAGGAACATAATTACTAAGGTGAGTAATTTTGTCTTCTCGACCACCTATCCAGAGTCTGTAGGTCTTCCTGCAGGGCCATTCTCACCTCCTTCCCATCCACCACCGCACCCAGCTTCGAGTCATCTGCAAAGAGACTCATTTCACTCCTGATACCCTTCCGTATGTCAGAGACGTATGTTTTTTTTTTTTGAAACTTGCTGTTTTTCCGCCTTCCCTGCCTCCTACGCTCCGCTTCTTTGGGAGCGCCTGGCATCTGCCTTGGTTCCTTCCATGCCTGGAGCCCCATGGCGGTCCCCCCATGTAGCCTTGGATCTACCCCCCAGGCTGGGATGAGGTGGAGGCCAAGCACCCCGAACTAACATTACTTCGTCTGGGCCGCCGTGTGGGACAGGCAGGGGACCATTGAGGTCTGTGCTGGCTCTCCATCTACCCGGAGCGACAGAGGTGTTTTTCCCCTGTTTTTTCTGGGCGTGCCATGCGCCCTGACATCAAGGCGGAGCTCCGACGACGTCTGGCACGCCCAACCCTCCTGGATTGGTCAGGCCCTTGCTGTACCCCAGGCCTCTGCCTGGGATCAGTCAAGCTCCGAACCTTGTCCCCCCTCCCTCCCTGGAGAAGGCGAGCAGTCCCACGGACACTCAGTCTTCTCCCCGGCTGACCTCCAGCTCCCGGGCTCATTCCAACCGGGTCTAGCGTCGTGGACCGGTAGCGCTATCACGCTACCGACGTACGGCACAGAGACATATAGCTTTAAACAGGAGGCCCCACTGCATCCTGGGGAACCCCACTAATGACCCTCCAGCGAAGAGGAGACTAGTAGCCCAACCACTGTCCTCTGTGTATGCTCCAAGAGCCAGTTTCCTGTCCATCTGATCATCTGCATCCCCACTCACATTTCCCTCAGCTTAGCCAGCAGACCACCATGGGATACCGAATCAGACGCCTTGCTGAAGTCTGGAAAGAGGACGTCCACCGGCCTTACCTGGTCCAGGGCACTCGTCACCCAGTCGTAGAACACCACAAGGTTGGTCTGACATAATCTTTCCAGGACAAATCCATGCTGTCTATCATCCACGTACCCCATTTTCCCCAGTACCCCCAGCCTTTCCCTAACAATATCCTCCATCACCTTGCCCACCTCCTAGGGCAGGCTAATGGGCCTGTAGCTTCCTGTCTCCTCTCTTGATCCTCCCTTGTGAATAGGCATGATATGGGCCACCCTCCAGTCATGTGGTACCCACCCTGTCCTCGGAGAGATGTTAAAAAGCTCTGCCAGGGTGGCCTCTAAGACATCCACCAGTTCCCTCAGTACTCTGGGATGCCTTTCATCCGGCCCTGGTGTTTCCTCCGTCCGAAGAGACCTGCAGGCGTCCTTCACTCTCTCTACCGAAATCTTAACCTCCACATCCCCCACCTCTGCTCCCTGTACTGTCATCCCCCCACCTGATGGTGCTGGCCCTTCCCTGTCTGAGCTCCCTGTCTCTAAGGGCCCCACCCCCTCCCCCGGGTTACCCCCACTCCCCCCGACGGATGTTTAGTACTCGGCCTGCTCCCCCGGATCCTGTACCCATCACTCCCCTGACCTAATCCTACAGATCTGCTCCCTCGCTTTCCTTTTTTCCCCCAATGTAGTGAAAGAACCTTATGTCCCCCCTCCTAATTTCCCTGGCCAAGATCTGCTCCTTCCTTGCTTAGCTGCTCTCACCACCTTGGTGTCCCTCCCGGCCATCGGCTCATTCTCCCCCGATCCCTTTCGCTCCTTGAGTGCTTATAGGCTGTCTTCTTATCCCTCACCGCCTCCTGAACCTCCTGGGTCCACCAGCAGGGTATTATGGCCTTACTGGATTTGCGCCTCTCTCTCTTGCACAGGACCTGGTAGTCTCCTGTACCCCTCCTCCTAATGATCCCCCATCTGCTGTCAGCATCCATGTCTGGCCTTATCCTGTCCAAATGGCCCTTAAGGATCCTTCCCATCTCCCTAAAATCCGCACCCTTGAAGTTTGTTATCAATGTCTCTGTGCGGCTTACCTCCCTCCCTAGGTCCAGGAAAAACCAGACTCTGGTGTGGTCACCGCGAATGGGTCCCTCACCTCCAGATCCCCAATCTGGTCACTGCCCGCTAGGACTACGACCAGTGTCCTGGCCTACCTAGTCAGTTTCCCCCACCTGATGGGTCAGGAACGCATCCTGGAAGGCATCCAGCAACCTCTGCTCCTTGGCCACTGGGGATGATGTAGTCCCCAGTCCATTCCTGGCATGTTTAGGTCCCCATCATCACTACCCCTCCTTTGCCCAATCTACAGTGACCCACAGCATTTTCCACCAAACTCTCTTCTAGGGCCTCTGCCAACGCTGATGGTCTGTATACCACCCCTAACTTTACTCTCTTACCCCTCTGCGTTTGCAGGGTGACCCAGATTTCCTCCACTTTCCCCTCCGCCTCCTCCACCCTGCTATACCGATGCTGTTTTTGACTCTCAGTGCTACCCCCCACTTCCCTCACCCCAGTCCTTCCTGAACATAGTGCAGCCCTCCAGGTTTAGGTCCTAATTGTGCCCTTGGATAGCCCAGGTCTCAATGACAGCTGCCACATCCATAGCCCCCTCCACTAGCATCACCTGAAGCTTGGGTATCTTCTTTCCTAAGCTCCTGGCATTTATCAGGACCACCCTCCTCCCATTTCCTACCCATGTGCTCCCATTTGACCGCGTGCACCTCCTCCCCTGCACCCTACCTGTTGGCATTTTTCCATAGTCCTTCAGCCCCGTAGGGGAGTGGAGACCAAGACCCTCCTTTATCATACCACCGCAACAGTTCCTACTTTGATCCCTCCCCCCCTTCACAAGTTTTAATCCCACCTTTCAATGGTGATCCTGGCTAGTTTCAGCTTCAGGATTTCACGTTCCTCCAAATTGAGGTGGAGCCTGTCCCTAGCGTACTGCCCCTTATCCTCCCAGGTTGCTCCCCATCCCCCACAAGGCAATACCCGCTAGCCTCACACCACTCCCTGAGCCACTGATTTATCACCCTAATTTTCTGCTTGTTCTCCCACTAGCCCTCGGCACCGGCAGGATTTCCGAGAAAGAGATCGAGCATCCTATGGAATGGCAAACTCTGGCAAGCTCCCGAAACCTGGCCTGTATTTCTTTTTTTTGTAAATATATTTTTTATTGATTACTTACAGTTTTACAGTCACAGTTTCCTTAAAAATATACAGGTATTATACAGATATTGGCAGAGATGGAATTAATTTCTTGGTATCACTTATGCAACATCCAGAAAAGGATAAACCCCAGTTCATAGTTCTTTGTTTCAAGTATTTCCCTTCCACTTCAGGTTAGAGCATTCAGATCTGTGCTTAACCCCAGGCTGCTTCATGTCCCATCACCAAAGAAGCCTGCCCGGTCAACCCCCTTTTTCTGTGCTTGGCATGCTTCGCCGTCAGTGGGAGGCCCATTTGGAATAGTTTCCTAGTCAGTTAAGGGAACAGGTTTGTAGGGCAAACCTGACTCGTGGATACCCGAAACCTAGGGGACAAAGCCAGGGTCCCTTGGCATTATATATAGTATCCATCTGTTCCATTTCAAAGAGCATAATGGGGCTCTGTCATTTAAAGAGTAATTTGTTCCGCTCTATATATTTCATTAACTATGGTCCTCCAGTTTTCAGCTTGAGGGAATCTGATTAGTGAGCCAACGTTTAGTTGTGGCTTTTTTTGAGGCTAGTAGAAGAATTCCCAGGAGGGGTCCACTGTATGGGCCTCTTAATTCCCGAGGCAAAATATTCAGCATATAGAATTCTCCTGTCCAAGGGATACTCTGCCCCCATAGTTCTTCTAACTCCACCTTAAGATCCCTTAGGGATGGCTGTAATTTCGAGCAAAACCACAGCACATGTGTGTGGTTAGCTTTTGTCTCACTGCATTGGCGCCAGCAAGCTGCTGAGGCTGTGCCCCCAAAATGTGAGGTTACAGCCAGAGTGCGAAAGAATCTTATGAGAAGTTGCCAGACAAATAGTTACCAAGCATGTGAACAGGTTAGTTTGGAAGACGAGGACCAAATAGCACCCTAGATTTCTTGGGTAAGGCGAAGTTCCAATTCAGAGTTCCATTTTTCCACTACCAAATAGGTATTTTCCCCCCATGGTTTCCATTAAAGATTTATGAAGGGTGGATATAGCATGCCGGAGCCCACTAGTTTGGAATACTTGCTTTAATAATGTTATCAGGTGGGGCTGCTCCTCCAGATTATGTAGCCGGGATGGGGGTGTCGCAGTAGTGCCGGAGTTGCAGGAATCGGAAAAAATGCGATTGCTGAAGGTTGACTTCCTGCCTGATCTCAGTAAACTCCTTAAACCGAGGGCCCTGCAGAAACTGTGTGAGCGTAGTAAGGTGTAAATGTCTCCATCTACCAAAGGTGTGGTCGGTACACCCTGGAAGGAAAGCCTCAAGGTGTCCCAAAGGGCATAGGAGTACTAAGAATGGGGAAATATATAGGGTTTTACAGAGAGTGCCACCAGGCCCGGGTCTGGTGAAGAATCCGTGGGTTTGAGTTGCATTGTCTCATGGGGGTTGGTATATCTCCTCGCTGCCACTCTGGTAGAGGTGTCATGTCCTCGTCTGTCACTCTCCAGCGAGCCTGGGTATCATTCGACCCTCGTTTGACTAGGAACAGTATGTCTGAGGCCCAGTTGTAGAGTTTCAGGTTAGGTAGGGCCAGCCCTCCCTGTAACTTAGGTAGGGTGAGTATGTTAAGTTTTATTCTTGGGCGTCTACCAGCCTAGAGGAATCTGGAGATGGCACCATTCCAGATTCGAAAAAGTTTCGCTGGTAGGTTAAGGGGTATATTTTGGAATAGGTATAGTGCCCTTGGAAGGACCACCATTCTAATCACCTCCACTCTCTGCACCAGGTTCAGGGGTAAAAGGTTCCACATCTCAAAGTCTTGCTTCATTTGCGTAAAGGAGGAGTCGTAGCTAAGTCACATAGCATCTTCTGACCTTTGGGAAAGGTAGATACACAGGTATCTCATCTTGTCCAGGTTCCATCTAAAGGGGTACCTCCCCTTGAACGCGCCTGGGGCGTCAAAATGAAAGACAAGTGCGTCAGTCTTGTTGGTGTTAAGCCTATATCCCGAGCATTTTCCGTACTTCTTAAGAATCCGGAAAACCGCCGGGACTGAATCTATAGGGATGGAGAGAAAGAGTAGGACATCATCCGCATATAGTGCTATGCGGTGTTCAACCTCTCCTATTTGTATGCCTGAAAAAAAATTGCAAAAAGACTCTGAAACAAGGGGCATCCCTGCCTGGTACCCCTGTAAAGTTGGAAGTAGTCAGAGTGGTGGCCTAATAACTTTACACATGCCTGCGGGGAGGAGTATAATGCTTTGATTATGGCTATAAAAGGGGGAGGGAAACCCATCTCTAACATGGTTGTGAAGAGGAAGTGCTAGGAAACTCTGTTGAATGCCTTCTCAGCATCAAGGCTGAGGACTCCCGGGGACCCTCGGGACTGCATCTCATATATTACATGCAGGGCCCTGCGTGTGTTATCTGTAGTGGATCTGGCACTAATGAAGCCTGTTTGATCTAGATTTATCAGGGTTGGCAGGATAGCATTTAGCCTTCAGGCCAGAAAGGAAGTGAAGTACTTGTAATCCTTATTATGGACCGATATCGGTCTGTAGGAACTACAGTGGAGGAGGTCCTTGTCTGGTTTACGGATAAGGGAAATTGTAGCATGGGACCAGCTTGGGGGGTCGGGTCCCCTGTGCCACCTCGTTCATTGCTTTCAGTAAGAGGTTACTTATGGGCTGGATCATACTTTTATAAAATTCTGTCCCATACCCATCCGGCCCTGGGGCTTTCAAACAACATGAAGTCTTGCTGTATTCTGACATATGCAGTTAGGTCCTGCCTTTCAGCTGCCCCGGAGAACAAAGAGTTGAACTTTCCATGGCCAGAATGAAATGTTCACCTCAAGCTCGGTTGAAGCCCCTGTCTGCTGCTGTTTAAACTCCAACCGTCAGATTCTTTACTCCGCCTCACTGAACAGTCGCTCCGGAGATTTCTCCTTTGCTCGGTTCAAAAAAGTCGGTTAAAGTGTTTTTTTTTTTGCTTGGTTTTTACTGAATTGCTGCTACCGAATCTGTCGGTTTTAGTCTCTATCTGTGGTACCGTGAGTACTAGATAGGTTTTCTATTTAGTTTCTGTGTGGAACTTGTAAATTGTGGATCGGTTTGGCTGAACCGATCAGTTCAGGTAGAACAGTTTGTGAATTTACTTAGAGTGTGGTAAACTGATTTTTATTATGTTTTTTTCCCCCAAGACCCGTAACACGGTCAGGAACACATAGGGGAGTCTTGCCTGGCAGATTGCCGAAAAAAGGGTAAGTTTTGGATAGGATTGGCTATGTCTGAGAAACCCAAGAAAAAAACCGGGCCCACTGGGTTTCAACACTGCAGTGTGTGTGGGGAAGTCTTTGCTAAGGCTGATCCCCACACCACCTGTTTTTATCGTCTGGGGTTTGAACACCTCGATTCAGACTGCCAAATTTGTAAGAATTTTCCCAAAGCTACCCTGGAAAAGAGATCAGGTAGACTGAGGGAAAGGGAGGCTGAGAAGTCCGCTGACCTAGATGGCCAGCCCGGTTCGGTTCCGACCAAACCAGAAGGAGTGCCCTCTGACCAGGGCGATACTACTTTGGGCAAAAGGAGAGCCAATTCTGAGGTGTCTGTTCCGGTAAAAAGGAAAAGAAAAGATAAATCGTCCAGTTCAGATCCAGAAATTCATACTCCGACTGCTGATGAGATGGCCAGGGCGATAAGAACAGTGCATTCAAACAACATGAAGTCTTGCTATATTATGACAGTAGCAGTTTGTCCCACCACTAGAACTGCTCCGGAGGTGAAATGGTTAATACCATTCCAGAATGGAACTTTGAGCACGAGCTCTAAGAAGCAGCTCTGTCTGTGATATTTCAAAACTGAACTGTCAGATTCTTTACTCCGCCTCAGTGAACAGTCGCCCGAGATTTCTCCTTCTGCTCGGTTCATTTCGGTTCAAACAGTGTTTCTCGTCCGATTCAACCGAGAATAGCTTTATTTTAACCGCAAAACCGTTCGGTTCAAGCTCTGTCTGTGGTAATCGTAAGTAATTTAAAAGGTTTTGTCTGTGTGGAACTTGTAAGTTTATCGGTTCGGTTTTGAACCGATCAGCTGGGTTTAAAACTCATTAACTTTAAAGTTTAGCATTTTAGAGTGCGGTTCCCGGTTCTTATCGGTTCTAAAAAAAACAGATTTTATTACGTTTTTTTCAAATACCCGTGACACGGTTAGGAACCGATAAGGGTGTCTTGCCTGGCACTGCCGTCTAAAGGGCAAGTTTTTCTGGTTAGGCTGGCATTATGTCTGAGAAACCCAAAAGAAAAACCGGCCCACTGGGTTTCAACACTGTGATGTCTGTGGGGAAGTCTTTGCCAAGGCTGACCCACACACCACATGTGTCTGTTGTCTGGGGTTTGACCACCTCCAGTCAGACTGCCAGATATGAAAGAATTTCCCTGCAGCCACCCTGGAAAAGAGATTGGGCAGGCTCAGGGAACGAGAGGCCAAAAAGTCCGCTGACCCGGATGGCCAGCCCGGTTCGGTGCCAACCGAACCGGAGGGAGTGCCCTCTGACCAGGGCGAGACTTCCTCGGGCAGAAGAAAAGCTGGTTCTGAGGAACCAGTTCCAGTGAAGAAAACAAGAAAGTCAGCAGGTTTGGAGTCCAAAACCCCTTCTCCAACTGCTGCAGAGATAGCAAAAGCCATACAAATTGTCCAGTCACTGTCTCAGGTTCCGTCCGAACCGCCACTATCTGGCAAAAGGTCGGTTTGTCCGGTTCCAGAGGTTCAGGAATATGATGTTGAGGAGTTTTATGAACCAGAGGAGGGGGAGGATGATTATGAACAGTATGAATGTGGCTGGGAAGGTCTGGGTGTGCCCATTGAACCGGACATTTCCCCAGACAGACCTGTAGAATCTCCCCCTATGCTATCTGAGTCCCCATCTCATTTTATGTTTTACAAAAAAGTTGCTGAAACCCTCCAGCTTCCTTGGAAGAAGCTGTGGATGAGCAAGAGGAGCCTGATTTTGTAGAAATGATGGATATTCCAGAGTCTAGGAGATTGTCTATTCTTGCATAAGTCTTTAGGAAGCAAACAATAAAAATTTTAAAACTCCTAATTCTGTGCCTCCTGTAGATAAAAGATGGACAGGAGGTACACATTGTCAGGTCCTGATACAAATTCTTTCTCAGCAATGCAGTCATGTTAGTAGTTCAGGCTGCAGCCTGTGATAAGCTAATATTCCCTGGCTTCACATCCTCCTGACAAGGATTCCAGGAAGATTGATGCCATGGCGAAAAACAGTATATGGCAGCCTCTCTGGGACTCAGGCAAGCAAATTATATGGCTTATGTAGCTAGGTATCAGAAATCTAGATGGGATACTGTTATGGAATTAGCCAAGCAAGCCCATGGCCCAGCTGGCTAGCTGAACTAGAACAGGTGGCTGCTGTTGGCATTGAGGCTTCTAAGGTACAGTTTCATGCTGCTGTGGATGTTAATGATGTTGCCTCTAGGGTCATGGCCACATCTGTAACTTTTTCGTAGAGTTGGCCTGGCTCAGGTGTACTAGCCTGTCACAGGATACCCAAACTAAGGCTATGGATTTTCCTGTGGTGGGAAATTCTCTGTTTGAACAGACAGAGAATTGCATGAAAAGATGGATGAATATAGGACTACTTAAAAGTGCCCAAGCTAAGGAGCGGCAAGCCACTCCCCAGAGGCATACCCCCAGGGGTAGGGGTAGGCCTTTTCACAGGCCTTTTTATCAGACTCAGGCCTCCTCTGCCTATGCTCAGAGGGGCTTCTTCAGAGGCAGAGGCAGACGAGGGGTGGGCAGGCCTGCTCCCACCCCTCAGCCTAAAGCACCTGCTAAGCAGGCACCCTGATGGGGTGCCCAGGGCCGATTCTCCTTACGGTAGGGGCAGGCTGGCTTACTTCAGTCAGAACTGGCTTCTTTTAACCTCAGACAAGTGGGTTCTGGAAGTAGTAAGCCAGGGTCTGGTTCTCAGCTTCAAAAAGTTTCCCAAGTTGAGAGCCAGATTTTTTCTACCTGCAAGTGCTTCAGAGACCCTTGCTCTGGAAGCAGAGGTCTCAACCCTGTTGGCTCTCAGAGCAGTAGAAAGGGTTCCTCCCCTGCACCAGGGCAGGGGTCTGTATTCCAGATACTTCCTTACCCCAAAAAAGACAGGAGAATGGCGGCCCATATTAGACCTCAGATATCTGAACAAGCATCTTTGAAACCAAAGTTCAAAATGGTAACTCTGGCAATGATTTTACCCTCCCTAAGGCCAGGGGACTGGCTAGCCTCCCTGGACCTCAAGGATGCCTATTTTCACGTCCCTAATCAGAAGCTCCCATCGAAAGTACCTCAGATTCGAACTACCTCAGGTCATTACCAGTTCAGAGCAATGCCCTTCGGCCTTACCTCTGCCCCAAGGGTATTCACAAAGTGTCTGGCAGTAGCAGTGGCTCACTTAAGGAGGCAAAGGATTGCTGTTTTTCCCTATCTAGACGATTGGCTCATTGTAGGCCAGTCCCCAGAACAGGTAAAATCTCACCTGCAAGTCACCCAGCAGGTTCTCACCTCCTGGGCTTTCTACTAAATCTACCAAAGTCGGTTCTGGAACCAGTCCAGCTACTCACCTTTATAGGGGCAGAATTGGACACAAAGCTAGCTAGAGCTTTTCTTCCTTGGAAAGGGTGAGGAATTTAGTGGCTCTGGCCTCCTCCTTCACTCTGCAGGTCTCTCGGCCAGCAAGACACTTTCTGCAGCTCCTGGGGCACATGGCTGCATCCACAGGTGTTGTGCAGGGAGCAAGATTTCAGATGAGAGACATTCAGTTTCACTTGAGAACCTATTGGTCTCAGAGAAGAGACCCCTTCCAAGTTGGTCCCAGTGACTCAACCTTGATCCAGGCCTCCAGTGGTGGCAGGATCAGAGCAGTTTAAGATTGGGGTCCCTTCATTCCACCTGCTCACAATTTGACTCTCACTACAGATGCTTCCCTCTGGGTTGGGAGCCTACATGGGCGACCTTTCCACCAGGGAGGTGTGGTCCCCCAGGAATCTCTGCTCCACATCAATTTGCTGGAACTCAGAGCTGTCTTTTAGCTCTTCAAGCATTTTCTGCATCTGTCCACAACAAGGTGATACAAGTCAGAACAGACAACACCACAACAATGTGGTATATCAGCAAACGGGGGCACTCGGTCTTCGGCCTTGTGCACCGAGGCAATGAAGTTTTGGTCTCTGGCCTATTCCCTGAACACTTCCCTCATAGCAGTTCACCTTCCAGGGAAGGACAATGTCCTAGCGGATGCTCTCAGCAGGATTTCCCAGGGCCATCACGAATGGTCCCTAGATCCTCAAGTGCTGGGGATAGTCTTTGCCAGATGGGACACTCCTTAGATCTTTTTGCAGCCCCAGACAATCACCAACTTCCTCTGTTCTGTTGCAGGCCTCCAGTGTTGGGCTCAGTCCCCCTGGATGCCCTTCTCCTGGATTGGGAGGGGAAGTTTCTTTATGCTTTCCCCCCCTTCCCTCTCCTATTCAAAGTATTAGTCAAAATCAGATCCCAGCCTTGCAGGGTGATTCTGATTGCCCCGGATTGGGCCAGGTAGCCCTGGTACCCACTCCTTCTGTCACTGACAATCCATCTTCCCCTTTGTCTCCCCAGGAATCACAACCTATTAACTTGTGCCCAGGGAAGGGTTTGGTATCCGGACATCAAATCCCTCAACCTCAAGGCCTGGCTCTTGAGGAGTTAGAGTTTGCTGATTTACACTCTCTCTGGGTGTTCTTGAAACCTAAAGGCTTCTAGAAAGCCTCCATTAGGGCTACTTATAGTTCTAAATGGAAAGGTTTTCCATTTGGGTGCTGGGAAAAATATTTCCCAGAATCTGCTGATTTGCCCATTGTATTAGATTACATGGTCCATCTTAATTCCTTGGGTCTCAGACCAGCTACCCTGAGAGTTCATTTGGCAGCTGTCTCGCTTTTGTTTCAGCAGGAAAGTCATCCCCTTTCCACTCACCCTGTGTTTTCCAAGTTTTTAAGGGATTACTCCATACTAATCCACCCTTTCGGGAACCTGCCCCTGCCTGGGACCTTAATGTTTGCATTGCCTAGTTAATGCAACCCCCTTTTGAACCTCTGTTTTCTGCAGAGCTTAAGTATCTAACTTGGAAAACTGTTTTTCTGGTGGCTATCGCTTCTGCTAGACGCATAAGTGAGTTGCAAGCCTTGTCAGTAGAAACTGACTTTATCTCTTTCCACAGGGATAAGGTAGTCCTGAGGACTAATAGGAAATTTTTACCTGAGGTGGTTTCAGATTTCCATCTCAACCAATCTATCTCCCTTCCAGTATTTTTCACTGATCACTCCTCTTCTGGTGAGAGGAGGTTGCACAGCCTGGATGTTAAGAGGGCTCTTAGTTATTATGTAGAGCGTACCAAAGGTCACAGGTTCGAATCCCTCCAACTTTTCCTCACCTATGGTGAAGTTGGGAAAGGCAAACCTGCCACTAAGAGATCAGTTGCCAGGTGGATTGTCTCTTGTATCCAATTTTGTTATCAGAAGCTGGGCAGAGATCCTCTGGCTTGAGGGCTCATTCTACCAGGGTACAGCCAGCCTCTAGCTGCTGCCAGAGACATTCCTATATTAGAGATATGCCAGGCTGCTACTTGAAAACGGTACACACTTTCACCAAGCATTACTCCCTGGATGTCCAGGCCAGGAGAGATGCCTCGGTTTGGCACAGCTATTCTTCAGAGCCTATTCCCTAAGTAGGTTCTGTCCTCCACCATGGAGGTACTGCTGTGTAGTCTGCTACTGTCATAATATAGCAAGACTTCATGTTGTTTGAAGAAAAATTACCACCTTAGTAATGTTGTTTCTTCTAATGGAGTTTGCTATATTATGACCTCCCCCAGCCTGCCCTCTCAGAACCTCTACTTGGTGGGTGCGGCAGTTTAGTGTGGGCACTATTTTTATACCCTTTTAGCATTTCTCCCCCCTTTTGGGGGTTTTGGGGGTGTGTTTTATTATCATGTTGTTTTATTCTCTTGTTGTTAGAATTGTATTAGTAGTTCTGGTCCCCTGACTTGAGTCTTGGGTGTTGGGACCAGCAATGATTGTTAATATTTAGGTAGCCATTTGGCTAGTGTAGGTTATAGCTTCCACACAGACCTTAGTGAGTTTTGCTCGTAAAGATCTGACAGTTCAGTTTTCAAATATCACAGACAGAGCTGCTTCTTAGAGCTCGTGCTCTAAGTTCCATTCTGGAATGGTATTAACCATTTCACCTCCGGAGCAGTTCTAGTGGTGGGACAAACTGCTACTGTCATAATATAGCAAGACTCCTACATTAGAAGAAACAACATTACTAAGGTGAGTAATTTTTTCATCGCTTACTTCTGTTCCGGCCGAACCGGCACCATCTGGCAGGGGTTTGGTCTGGCCAGTTCCTCCGGTTCTGATTACACCTTGGAAGAATTTTATGAACCGGATGAGGAGGAGGGAGAGTATGAGGATGATGGTGATTATGAAAGTCTGGATGTGCCTATTGACCCGGACATCTCCCCAGACAGACCTTCAGGTGTTTCTCCTCCTAGGCTTTCTGAGTCCCCTTCCGACTTTATGTTTACAAAAAAGTGGCTGAAACCCTCCAGTTTCCAATGGAAGAAGCAGTAGAGGATCAGGAAGAGCCTGATTTTGTTGAAATGATGGACATACCAGAGTCCAGGAGATTGTCTATTCCCCTCCATAAATCTTTTGGGAAACAGACAAATAAAATTTAAGACTCCTAACTCCATACCTCCTGTGGACAGGCAGAATGGACAAGAGGTATACTCTTTCAGGCTCAGACACGGAGTTCCTTTCTCAGCAATGCAGCCATGTTGGGGTAGTGCAGGCTGCTGCCTGTGATAAGGCAAATATCCCCTTGGCATCACACACCCCCAGATAAAGACTCCAGGAGGATTGATGCCATGGCAAAGAAACAGTACATGGCAGCATCTTTGGGACTCAGGCAGGCTAACTATGTGGCCTGCACAGCTAGATACCAGAAGTCCAGGTGGGACACTGTGCTGGCTCTGGCTAAACAGGCCCCTGACCAGCTTGCCAAGGAGCTGGAGCAGGTGGTTACAGATGGGATTGAGGCATCCAAAGTGCAGTTTCATGCTGCTGTGGACTCCAACGATGTTTCATCAAGAGTCATGGCTACATCTGTGGTTCTGCGGAGGATGGCTTGGCTCAGATGTACTAGCCTAACACAGGATACCCAGGCTAAGGCCATGGATTTCCCTGTTATTGGTAATTCTCTGTTTGGGGAGCAGACCGAGAACTACATGAAAAAGATGGACGAGTACAGGACCACTTACAGGAGTGCTCAGGCCAAAGAAAGGCAAGCCACTCCTCAAAGGCAGCAGTCCAGGGGCAGGGGCAGGCCTTTCCAAAGGCCTTTTAACCAAGCTTAGGCCTCCTCCTCTTATTCTCAGAGGGGGTTCTTCAGAGGGAGAGGCAGACGGGGGTGAGCAGGCCTGCATCCACCCCTCAGCCTAAAGCCCCTGCCAAGCAGACACCCTAATGGGTCTGCCCGGGCCGATTCTCCAATACCAGTAGGGGGCAGGCTGGCTTACTTTGTCCAGGACTGGAAGTCTCTGACATCAGACAAGTGGTCCTGAAGTAGTAAGCCAGGGACTGGTTCTCAACTTCAAAAATTTCCCAAGATGAGAACCAGATCCTTTCCACCTGCAAATCCATCAGAGACCCTTGCCTTAGAGGCAGAGGTTTCTTCCCTCCTAGCTCTCCGAGCCATAGAGAGGGTTCCCACCCTACATAAGGGCAAAGGATTGTACTCCAGGTACTTCCTAACCCCCAAAAAGACAGGAGAATGGCGGCCCATCATGGACCTAAGATATCTGAACAAACACCTTTTAAAACCAAAGTTCAAAATGGTGACTTTGGGAATAATCCTTCCCTCTCTAAGGCCAGGGGACTGGCTAGCCTCCCTGGACCTCAGAGATGCCTATTTTCACATTCCCATCAGGTGCTCCCACAGAAAGTACCTCAGGTTCGAGTTGCCCTCAGGCCACTATCAATTCAGAGCAGTGCCCTTTGGCCTAAAATCAGCCCCAAGGGTTTTCACAAAGTGCCTAGCAGTAGTGGTTGCTTCCCTAAGGAGAAAAAAGATCTCCATCTTCCCATACTTGGATGACTGGCTCATAGTGGGTCAGTCTCCAGACCAAGTCAAGTCACATTTGCAAATAACTCAGCAAGTGCTCACTTCCTTAGGATTCCTTCTCAACCTTCCAAAGTCAGTTCTCGAGCCACTACAGCTCCTCACCTTCATAGGGGCAGAGCTGGATACAGTAAGGGCAAAAGCCTTCCTTCTCCTGGAAAGGGCAAAGACCCTTATGGAACTGGCCTCTTCATTCACCCTTCAGGTGTCTCGACCAGCAAGGCATTTCCTTCAGCTTCTGGGCCACATGGCAGCTTCCACAGCAGTGGTCCAGGGAGCAAGATTCCAGATGAGGGACATTCAGTTCCACTTAAAAGCCTTCTGGTCCCAAAGAAAGGATTCCCTTACTAAAGTGGTCCCAGTGACTCGAACCCTGATCCAGGCCTTGCAGTGGTGGCAGGATCAGGGCAATTTGAGACAAGGAGTTCCTTTTGTCACTCAGTCTCATTCAGTGATACTCACCACAGATGCTTCCCTGCTGGGCTGGGGAGCCCATCTGGGGGATCTTACCACCGAAGGGCTGTGGTCGCCTCAGGAATCTCTGCTTCACATCAGTCTCTTGGAACTCAGAGCAGTGTTTCTGGCACTGCAAGCCTTTTCCAAATCTGTACAGAACAAGGTGGTCCAGGTCAGAACAGACACCACCACCACTATGCGGTACATCAACAAGCAAGGAGGCATTCGGTCTATGGCCTTGTGCACAGAAGCAATGAAGCTGTGGTCCCTGGCCTATTCCCTGCAAATCTCTCTGATAGCAGTTCACCTCCCAGGGAAGGACAATGTCCTAGCAGATGCTCTCAGCAGAATATCCCAGGGCCATCACGAATGGACCCTAGGTCCCCTAGTTTTGAAAGTGATTTTCTCGAGATGGGGCACTCCACAGGTCTTTTTGCAGCCCCAGACAGTCACCAACTTTCTCTCTTTTGTTGCAGACCCCCAGTCTTCGGCTCAGTCCCCCTAGATGCTCTGATCCTGAATTGGGAAGGGAAATTTCTGTATGCTTTTCCCCCTTCCCTCTCCTGTTCAAAGTGTTAGTCAAGATAAGGTCACAGCCATGCAAAGTGATTCTGATTGCTCCAGACTGGGCCAGATAGCCATGGTACCCCCTGTTGCTGTCCTTAGCAGTTCACCTTCCCCTGTCTCTTCGCAGGAATTACAACCTGTTGACATCCTCTCAGGGGAGGATTTGGTACCCGATCCTCAGGTCTCTCAATCTCAAGGCATGGCTCTTGAAAAGTTAGTTTGCTGATCTGCATCTTTCCCAAGGGGTTCTGGATATCCTTATGGCTTCTCGAAAGCCTTCTGCCAGAAAGATTTACAATTCCAAATGGAAAAGGTTCACTATTTGGTGTTTTAAGAAGAATACTTCTCCAGAGTCTGCTGGGTTGCCTACGGTTCTGGACTATATGGTCCATCTCAGTGGCCTAGGCCTTAGGCCAGCTACACTTAAAGTGCATTTGGCAGCTGTTTCTGCTTTCCTGTCAGTAGGTAAGCCCTCTCCTCTGTCAGCCCATCCTGTGTTTTGTAAGTTCTTCAAGAGATTGCTGCACACCAATCCCCCCCCCCTTTAGGGACCCTGCTCCTGCTTGGGACCTTAATGTTTGCATTGCTCAGCTTATGCAGCCACTCTTTGAGCCTTTGTCCTCTGCAGAGCTTAAGTACTTGACTTGGAAAACTGTGTTTTTGGAAGCCATTATCTCTGCCAGGCGTATCGGTGAATTGTAAGCCCTGTCAGTGGAACCTGATTTCATCTCTTTCCATAGAGATAAAGTGGTCCTAAGAACTAACAGGAAGTTTTTGCCTAAGGTGGTTTCAGATTTCCACCTTAACCAGTCTATGTCTCTCCCTGTTTTCTTCACTGACCATTCCTCCTCTGGAGAGAAGAGGCTGCACAGCTTAGATGTTAAAAGGGCCCTCAGCTACTACATAGTGCGCACCAAGGGTCACAGGTTTGAGTCCCTCCAGTTCCTCACGTATGGAGAGGTTGGTAAGGGCAAACCTGCCACTAAGAGATCTATTGCCAGGTGGATTGTTTTTTGTATGCAATTCTGCTATGAAAAACTTGGTAGACCTCCACCCTCAAGCCTGAGGGCTCACTCTACTAGAGGTACAGCTGCTTCCCTGGCTGCTGCCAGGGATATTCCTATCTTAGAAATCTGTCAAGCAGCCACCTGGAAAACAGTCCATACATTCACCAAGCATTACTCTCTGGATATCCAGGCTAGGAGTGATGCTCGGTTTGACACAGCAGTACTTCAGAGCCTGTTTCAAAGTAGGTTCTGTCCCTCCTCCATGGAGGTACTGCTTAGTAGTCTGCATATGTCAGAATACAGCAAGACTTCATGTTGTTTGAAGAAAAAATTACTCACCTTTGTAATGTTGTTTCTTCTAATGGAGTCTTGCTGTATTCTGACCTCCCCCCCCCCCCGCCTCCCCTCTCAGAACCTAGTTTTTGGGATGTGGGTGTGTGGGAGCAGTGTTGGCACCCTAGGTGTGTCCCTTTTTCACCC
The DNA here is from genome assembly GCA_016271365.2 of Neoceratodus forsteri. NCBI lineage: Eukaryota > Metazoa > Chordata > Ceratodontiformes > Ceratodontidae > Neoceratodus > Neoceratodus forsteri. The sequence goes on from CM028130.1 coordinate 1,581,567,840, forward strand.
TCCTTTATTTTGGGTGAGTGTTGTGTTTTGGGATATGTTTTGTTTTCTGGGTTTCCTGTCCTGAGTCTGCTTTGAAACCAAAAAACCCTTTTATATAAATATAGTTGCCAGTTGGCTAGTTTGAGTTTTACAGTTTCCACACAGAACTTGTAGTGAGTATTGCTTGTGAAGATCTGACGGTTGGAGTTTAAACAACAGCAGATAGGGGTTTCAACCGTGCTCGCGGTAAACATTCCATTCTGGCCATGGAAAGTTTAACTCTTTGTTCTCCGGGGCAGTTGAAAGGCAGGACCTAACTGCATATGTCAGAATACAGCAAGACTCCATTAGAAGAAACAACATTACTAAGGTGAGTAATTTTTTTCTTCTGAGTTTTTGACCTGGCTATTGTTGCACTCAGTTCAGCTGAAGTAAGCTGGGTCGGCAGGGTGAGCCGCTGATCTTCTGTGAGTTTGGGTAGATTAAGAGCTGTTAAAGTGTCAACCTGATCGGGGCTTGCCTGTTGTTCTGGTGTGGTAAGCCCTTTGTAAAATTGAGTGAAGGCTTGGGTAATATCTTGGAGTTTGGTAAGGTGGCTTCCTTTGTTTGGATCACTTATAGTTGCAATTGTGGCCAGTCTGTGCTGTCTGCGAATTAGATAGGCAAGCAGTCGGGTTGCTCTAGGGTGTACCTCTTCATATTTTTGCCTTAAAGCCAGAGCAAGCTCTGCCCGCTGACTGCACAGGTCATCTAGGTCTCTTTTAGTCTGCTTAATCTGGGGTAGTACCGAGCTGTCTCTCTGCTGATGCACGCACTGCAGCAATTGCAGTGTCTGTTCCAGTTGTGCCTGCCTCTCTTGTCTCTCTTTGGCTAGGGTGGCAGTGTACTTTATTAAGTGGCCCCTGAGGACTGCCTTCAGGGTGTCCCAACCAATAGTTGAAGGGATATCAGGGTCCATGTTGTCCCTAATAATTTCTTAAATTTTTTTCCCGGAGGAATTCCCAAAAGGCTTCACTCTTAAGGTGGGCCAGGTTAAACCTCCATCGGGTGCAGCGTCTCTCTAGACCCAAGTGCCAGGTGGTAATTACAGGGGCATGGTCCGCATGTGCTATAGCGCCCATAGTAGCATCTGCTAGTTTCTTCAGAGTCTCCTTTTGTGTATAGCAATGATCTATATGGGAGTAGGTGTCATGGGCTGCTGAGTAGAACGAGTACCCCCTAACCCTGGGGTGTAGAGTTCGCCACACATCCGTCCAACCCATCTCCTGAGTAAATTGTTTGAAAAACTTGTGTGGGGCTTGCTGCTTATTATGTGTACTCATGGTGTCGATGGATGGATTGGAGGCAGTGTTAAAATCCCCTGCGAATACTAGGGTACCTTTGGTCATGGTGACCACCTTGTCAAGTAGAAATTTAATTGTGGGTGTGTTTGAGCCGGGGGCATGTATATGTTTGCTAAGGTGACTTCCTGCTCCTGCAGTCTTCCCGGAACCACCACTAGCCTGCCCTCTGGATCTGCCCACTTCTTTGTCAGATGAAAGGGGGTGTGGCCGGAGATCGGAATGGCCACCCCTTTCTTCCGTCCCCCCATCCCCAATGCTGATGAGAAAGTCTGGGGAAAGCCCCTCCCTTTCAGTTTATCATGTTCCAGTTGTGTCATATGTGTTTCTTGCAAATATACAACTTCTGCCTTCATTTCCCTTAGTAGTGTAATAATCCTGGTTCTTTTAATGGGGCTACACAAACCATTCACATTCAGGGAGCATATTTTAAATTGTTGCTTAACCATGGTCATTATTCATTATTTGGAGCATTCCCAACCCTCTGGAAAGCTTATATTTAGTTGTAACCTCTGCCTTCCCAAAATGAATTCTGTGATTGTTTACTAACATTTCAGAGTGAAACCTATTACAGAACAAATTAATAATAGCCCTGAATAAGTGACTTCTCTCATTCCACTTCTTAGGGCATAAAATCTTACAACAAGAAAACAAAGGTAATACAATAACCTGTATGGTACTAGGGATCTGGGATTCCTCCCCAGACCGGTGGGTCCCCAGGAACCTTAGGGCCAACTGAGCCAACGTAACTAAAATGGTTACCCACCGAAATGTGGTACTTCCATCCTTGCAGTCATTCATGATGACCTTGATGCGCGTCCACAGCACGCACCAATGCACCTCCTATGGTTTGGAGGCTTTAGGCACTCTAAGGTGCCCACGGGGAAAAAGGGTAAAGAAGGGGTTGGGAATGTCACTTGTGCCTCAGTTCCTCCCCTTTTAATTAATTCTGCATTTCAAGACGGCAGCCTATTTAAACTTATGGCTGAGACAAGAGACCATGTAACTATTAACTGAGTGGGGGGCTGTAACGGCCCGCTGGATATGTAGACCCCTCTCCGGATCCCTGAGATGATTGTATCCTGCGATTGCCCATCTTAGCATTTCCACCATTCCAGCTGCGCATGCCCCAGCATAAAATCAGTCTTTGCACCCCTAGTACCTTACCTGTCGATTCCTCAACAAGGCCCCTGGCTGCACTGTCTCCCGCCCCGTGTCTCCACTCCTGCCCCAACCAGTTCTCTGACTCCCCTTACCCCTGCACCTCCTTCCTCCCTCGATCTCCTACCTCACTTCCCCCACCCCCCCATTCCCTTGTCTTGCTTATAGCTCAAGTCTTTGTACTGGTTATTGCATGTCTGTAAGTCAATGATTATATGTTTGTAACTAAAAATGATGACTGTTGCACAGGCTGACGTGGAACCTTTGTAAAAGAGCCTCGGCTCAAAGGTATTGTTTGAAATGACAGGTGTCAGCAGTTGTTAAAACCTCTTTCTACCATCTGAGAAATTTCGCCGGGTGAAATATCTGGTTCCTCCCGATGATCTTACAACGTTGGTTCACGCCTTCGTTACCTCCCGCCTTGACTACTGCAATGCCCTTTACCTAGGGCTGTCGGGGGTTGAAATCTACCACTTGCAGCTGGTGCAGAACGCGGCTGCCAGGCTGTTGACTGGTGCTTCAAGAGCCAGTCATATTACGCCTGTGCTCTGTGGTCTGCACTGGCTCCCAATTAAGTGGCGGATCACCTTTAAGGTTGCTTTGTTAACCTATAAGGCCCTACATGACCAGGGACCGAGCTACCTGGAAGATCTTCTTTGCCCGTACTGTCCGTCCTGTCCTCTCCGATCCACCGATGAGGGATTGCTAGAGGTTCCCAGGGTACGTTTGCAGACATCGGGAGCAAGGGCATTCAGCTTTGCTGCTCCGTCCCTGTGGAACTCTCTCTACCTCATCGGGTACGAGATTGCCTGACCGTCCAGAGTTTTAAAACTGCATTAAAACCTATCTTTTTGATCTGGCTTTTGGTAATTGAAGTGTTTTTATCTGGTTTCATATTTATTGGAATTTAATAATTTTGGTAATTTTACTTTGTTTTATTTTATTGTACAAGCGTCTTGGTTTTGGAAAGGCACCTTTTAATAAATAAAAATTGATTGATTAATTGTAATCCTAGATTGAAATAAATAAATAAAATAAATAAAATGATTTTAGGTCCTCTCGGGCCACAGTCTTGCAAGGGTTACCTGCCAGTTCTGCTGCCGATCTCCTCTTAGTCCGGTCCCCACCCTTCGGGGTGAATACTATAACCTACTGTAGCTATATTTTCCAGAGTCCCACCTCACTTATCAGTCACCCCTAGGATGTGGAAACATATATATTAATAAAGGCGGTTAGTAAGAGCTGTCCCAGTCCAGCATAGAAAAAGAGAGGGGAAGCCCCTGCCCCAGTGTCACCGAGGCTGGCAGGCCTTAGGGTCTGTAGGGGGACTGTATGGGGGGACCAAGCAGCGTGTGTCCCCAGTGAGGGAGTTAGTTTAAAAGGGGGTGGAACAACATTAGTTAGGGATACGGGGGAGAAAGGCCAGAGCAGTTATGGTACAGGGGTTCGTGTTAGGTTTTAAAGAGATGTAAGCATAGATTGGTTAAAAAATCCACAGTGAAATAGGAAAGTATTAGTAAGACTGGGACTTGCCTGTCAAGATGGTGTCCGAGAAGTCTGTGCTTGAGGGTTCTCTCTGGACGTCCGAAGAGGGTAGGCAGATGTCACGCTATCCATTCATGTCCGCTCCTTCAGCCAGTTCCTGCTTCTTGCCAAAAATTAGATTGGAGAAAGTCCACAGCATGGGCTCTGAGTCTCCTATTTACTGTCCTCAAAATTCTCAATGAGGGGACCCAGCGGCCACAGACCTGTCGGGATTTGATACTGAGCTCTTCGGTTGGCTCCTAAGGGTGTTGGCAATCTGCAAGATCACTTCCTTTCCTTGTTGTCTGCGCGAGTCCCTATTGCCCGAATTCCATACCTTCGAAGATGTTGTGGCTCTCTGGATTGATTGGTCCTGCAAAATCTCTATTTTCTGGTTCTTGAGCTCTGTTGTTGCCTTCTCACCAGATTCATAGGTTTGTGCCCCCTCTGGAAATTGGATCACCAGCTTGGCAGGATAGGGGTGTGGAATCGGAGTCCTGTTGCTTTAAGGGCCCTCATGACTGGTATTTCAAACAACATGAAGTCTTGCTGTATTCTGACAATCTGCAGTTAGCTCCAGCCTTTAAACTGCCCCAGAAAGTAGAGGGTTAATTTTCTATGCAGTGCATAGAACGTTGAGCTCGAGCTCGGTTGAGTTCTCTGTCTGCAGCACTTTGAAACCCAAGCGTCAGATTCTTTACTCCACCTCACTGAACAGTTGCTCCAGAGATTTCTCCTTCTGCTCAGTTCAAAGTCGGTTAAAAGTTGTTGGTTTCATTCCGAATTTATTTCCGCATTGTCGGTTCAGGCTCTGTCTGCGGTACCATGAGTACTTTAGATAGTTTCTCTGTTATTTTGTGGAAATTGTAAAACTTGTATTCTCAATCGGTTCGGTTGAACTGATCCAACATGTTTGAACTCTTGTGGTGTTCCTTAGTGTGTGGTTACTGGTCCTTATCGGTTTAAAAAAGTGTTTCAACAGTGTTTTCCAATACCCATAACACTGTTAGAAACCGATAAGGGAGTCTTGCCTGGCAGTTGCCGAAAAAAGGGTAGGTTTCGTTAGGTTGGCCATGTCTGAGAAACCCAAGAAAAAAACTGGGCCCACTGGGCTTCAACACTGCAGTGAGTGTGGGGAGGTCTTTGCTAAGGCAGATCCCCACGCCTATTGTGTCTATTGTCTGGGGTTTGACCACCTCGATACAGACTGCCAAATATGTAAAAACTTTCCTAAGTCTACCCTGGAAAAAGATTAGGTAGACTTAGGAAAAAGGAGGCCGAGAAGTCCGCTGATCCAGATGGCCAGCCTGGTTCGGTTCCGACTGAAATAGGAGTGCCCTCTGACCAGGGCGATACTTCTTCGGGCAAGAGGAGAGCCGATCCTGAGGGGTCGGTTCCTACAAAAAGAAAACGCAAAGAGAAATTGACCGGTTCAGATCCAGAGGTTCATGTTCCGACCGCTGAAGAAATAGCCAGAGTGATTCGGATTGTTGAATCGCTTCATCCGTTTCGACAGATCTGGTGCCTTTTGGCAGGGTTTCGGTTCGGTCGGTTTCCCCTGTTCAAGATTATACTCCTGAAGACTTTTTTATGAACTGGAGTTTGAAGATAATGGCGATGATGGTGAAAGTCTGGATGTGCCTGTGGAACTGGACATCTCCTCAGACAGATCTTCTGGTGTTTCCCCTCCTAGGCTGTCTGAGTCCCCTCCCCACTACCTGTTTTACAGAAAAGTGGCTGAAACCCTCCAGCTTCCTATGGAGGAGGCTGTGGAGGATCAAGAGGAGCCTGATTTTGTTGAAATGATGGACATCCCAAAGTCCAGGAGACTGTCTATTCCCCTTCATAAGTCCTTTGGGAAACGGACACAAAAAATCCTAAAGTCTCCTAATTCTGTACCTCCTGTTGACAGAAGGATGGACAAGAGGTATACTTTATCAGGCTCAGATACAGAGTTTTTCCTACCAGCAATGCAGCTGTGTTGGGGTAGTGCAGGCTGTAGCCTGTGACAAGGCAAATATTCCCTTGGCTTCACACCTCCCAGACAAAGACTCCAGGAAGATGGATGTCATGGCAAAGAGGCAGTACATGGCATCCTCTTTGGGAGTCAGGCAGGCTAACTATATGGCCTATACAGCCAGGTACGCGAAGTCCAGGTGGGACATTGTACTGGCACAGGCTAAGCAGGCCTCCCCCCAGCTGGCCAAGGAGCTGGAGGAGGTGGCTGCTAATGGGATTGAGGCATCAAAGGTACAATTTCATGCTGCTGTGGACTCCAATGATGTGTCATCAAGAGTCATGGCTACATCTGTGGCTCTTCAGAGGATGGCTTGGCTTAGATGTACTAGCCTCTCATAGGACACCCAGGCTAAGGCTATGGATTTCCCTGTGGTGGGTAATTCTCTGTTTGGGGAGCAGACAGAGAATTACATGAAGAAAATGGATGAGTACAGGACCACTTATAGGAGTGCTCAGGCCAAGGAGAGGCAGGCAACTCCTCAAAGGAAGCAATCTAGGGGCAGGGGCAGGCCTTTTCATAGGCCTTTCTGCCAAGCACAGGCCTCTTCTCCCTTTTCACAGAGGGAGTTCTTCAGAGGGAGAGGCAGAAGGGGGATGAGCAGGGCTACATCCACTACTCAGCCTAAGGCCCCTGCCAAGCAGACACCCTGATGGGTCTGCCTTGCTCGACTCTTCTATTCCTGTAGGGGGCAGGCTGGCTTACTTTGTCCAGGACTGGATGTCTGTTACTTCAGACAAGTGGGTCCTGGAAGTAGTAAGCCAGGGACTGGTTCTCAGCTTCAAAAAATTTCCAAAGATGAGAGCCAGATCTTTTCCACCTGCAAGTCTCTCCGAAACCCTTGTCCTAGAGGCAGAGGTTTAATCTCTGCTGGCTTTAAGAGCCATAGAGAGAGTTCCTACCCTACACCGGGGCAAAGATCTGTACTCCAGGTACTTCCTTACCCCAAAAAAAGACAGGGGAGTGGCGACCCATCCTAGATCTAAGATACCTGAACAGACAACTTTTAAAACCAAGGTTCAAGATGGTGACTCTGAGAATAATTCTTCCCTCTCTGAGGACAGGGGACTGGGTAGCCTCCCTGGACCTCAAAGATGCCTATTTTCACATTCTCATCAGGTGCTCCCACAGAAAGTACCTCAGGTTCAAGTTGCCCTCAGGCCATTATCAGTTCAAAGCAATGCCCTTTGGTCTAACATTAGCTCTAAGGGTTTTCACAAAGTGCCTGGCAGTGGTAGTTGCCTTTCTAAGAAGGCAAAAGATTTCCATTTTTCCATATTTGGACGACTGGCTCATAGTGGGTCAGTCTCCAGACCAAGTCAAGTCAGATCTGCAAGTGACTCAGCAAGTGTTCACTTCCCTGGGATTTCTACTCAGCCTTCCCAAGTTGGTTCTCGAACCCGTGCAGCTTCTTGCCTTTATAGGGGCAGAGCTAGATACTGTCAAAGCAAGAGCCTTTCTTCCCCTGGAAAGGGCAAGAGTTCTTATAGAACTGGCTTCTTCCTTCAGGTGTCCCGACCAGCAAGGCACTTCCTTCAGCTCTTGGGCCACATGACAGCTTCTACAGCAGTGGTCCAAGGGGCAAGATTCCAGATGAGGGACATTCAGTTCCGTCTGAGGGCCTTTTGGTCCCAAAGGAGGGATTCACTTACCAGACTGATTCCAGTGACTCGGACACTGATCCAAGCTCTTCAGTGGTGGCAGGATATGGGCAATTTAAGGCAAGGGGTCCCATTTGTTACTCAGTCTCATTCGGTACTCCTTACCACCGATGCTTCCCTTTTGGGGTGGTGAGCCCATCTGGGGGCTCTCTCAGCCCAGGGACTGTGGTCCCCTCAGGAATCCCTTCTTCATATCAATCTTCTGGAACTGAGGGCAGTTTCTCTGGCCCGGCAGGCTTTCTCTCAGTCAGTGCAGAACAAGATGGTTCAGGTCAGAACAGACACCACCACCACAACCATGTAGTACATCAACAAGCAGGGAGGCACTCGGTTCACGGCCTTGTGCACGAAAGCCATGACAGTGTGGTCCCTGGCTTATTCTCTGCAGACCTCTCTGATAGCAGTCCACCTTCCAGGGAAGGACAATGTGCTAGCAGATGCACTGAGCAGGATCTCCCAGGGCCATCGCGAATGGTCCCTGGACCTTCTGGTGTTAAAAGTGATTATTTTCAAGGTGGGGCATTCCAGATATAGATCTCTTTGCAGCCCCAGACAATCACCAACTTCCTCTGTTTTGTTGCAGCCCCCCAGTCTTGGGCTCAGTACCTCTGGATGCTCTGATGTTGAACTGGGAAGGGACATTTCTCTATGCCTTCCCTCCCTTTCCTCTACTGTTCAAGGTTCTGGTCAAGGTGAGGTCACAACCCTGCAAAGTGATTCTGATTGCTTCAGATTGGGCCAGGCAGCCCTTGTTCCCCCTCTTACTGTCCCTAGCAGTTCATCTTCCCCTGTCTCTTCCCAGGAATTGCAACCTGTTGACCTTCTCTCAGGGGAGGATTTGGTACCCCAATCTTCAGTCCCTCAATCTCAAGGCATGACTCTTGAAGAGTTAGAGTATGCAGATTTGCATCTGTCTCAAGGGGTTCTGGATATTCTCAAAGCCCTCTTGAAAGCCTGCCACCAGAAAGACTTACGACTCAAAATGGAAAAGATTCAGCATTTGGTGTTCCAAGAAGCATTTATCTTCAGACACTGCTGTATTGCCTACAGTTCTGAATTATGTGGTCATCTTAATGGCCTAGGCCTCAGACCAGCTACTTTCAAGGTGCACTTGTCAGCTGTTTCTGCTTTTCTGTCAGTGGGAAAGCCTTTCTCACTGTCATCTCACCCTGTATTCTATAAATTTTTCCAGGGATTGCTTCATAGTAATCTTCCCTTTAGGGATCCTGCCCCTGCCTGGGACTTAAATGCTTGCATTGCTCAACTTGCGCAACCCCAGTTTGAGCCTATGTCCTCAGCAGAGTTTAAGTACTTGACTTGGAAAACTGTGTTTTTTGGCAGCCATTACCTCTGCCAGACATATCAGCGAATTGCAAGCCCTGTCAGTGGAACCTGATTTTTATCTCATTTCACATGGATAAAGTGGTCCTTAGAACCAATAGGAGGTTCTTGCCCAAAGTGGTTTCAGACTTCCATTTGAATCAGTCTGTGTCTCTTTCTGTTTTCTTCACTGATCATTCTTCCTCAGGAGAGAGGAGGCTACACAGTTTAGATGTCAAAAGAGCCCTTGGTTACTACATAGAGCGTACCAAGGGTCACAGGTTTGACTCCCTCCAGTTCCTCACTTATGGAGAAGTGGGAAAGGGCAAACCTGTCACCAAAAGATCTATTGCCCGGTGGATTGTGTCTTGTATACAGTTCTGCTATGAAAAACTGGGAAAAACTCCACCCTCAGGCCTGAGGGCTCATTCTACAAGAGGTATAGCTGCTTCCCTGGCTGTTGCCAGGGACATCCCTCTCTTAGAAATTTGTCAAGCAGCCACCTGGAAAACAGTCCATACCTTTACCAAGCATTACTTTCTGGATATCCAGGCTAGGAGTGATGCTCGGTTTGGCACAGCAGTACTTCAGAGCCTATTCCCTGCCTCCCCTCTCAGAACCTGTTTTTGGGAAGTGGGTGGGCAGGTGCAGTGTTGCACCCCAGGGGTGTTTTTTGCTTGCATCCTCTTCCTTTTTGTTTGGGTGCTGATTTATTATTATTATTTGTAGTAGATTGGTTTTTGGGTTTCCTGACTTGAGTCTTCCTTGGGAATCCAAAACTTTTTTTCAGCCAGTTGGCTAGTAGGAATTTTTACAATTTCCACATAGAATTTTTAGTTTAGTTGGGCTTGTAAGAATCTGGCGGTTTAGGTTTGAAACACTCCAGACAGAGACTTCAACCAAGCTCGAGCTCAGCATTTTATGCCCTGCATAGAAAGTTAACTCTCTGTTCTCCGGGGCAGTTCTAAGGTTGGGAATCACTGCAATTGTCAGAATACAGCAAGACTCCATTAGAAGAAACATAATTACTAAGGTGAATAAGTTTTTCTTCTATAACAATAGGAGTCAAAACAATCATTGCCTGATTTAGGCAAGGCCAGTGACTTTGCTCAGTATAGTTATACATAATCATAGCAAGGTTCATAACAGTAGGACAGTGAACGGTTACAGACAATCAAGCAGTTATGTAGAATAATTAGTAGAATGGAGACGGCTAGGAATTTTACAAGTTGTGTAATGATCCTCAGTAGGTTGAATAATCAAGCTTCTGGCTAAGGTGATAGGATTAACAACAATAAATCACCGGGCTAAACAATTCTGTAAATACAGGATAGATTGGTAGAGTCATTGAGCTAGGTGTAGGAGGGGGGAGCTGATAGTTTGAAGAGGCTTAGGTATTTAGAGGAGTGGTTGGTAAATTTATGTAGCTTAGGTATAGATAGGGGAGAGGAAAGAACGTGGGAGGGGGGAAATCTGCTGGGAACAAATGGAGGAGTCCATGCTACCCATTGTCAAATTGGGAGGGGAGTGGCGGAGTGGTGGAGGATTAGTCAGTTGAGGGATAGGAGGGTAAACTGCCAGGGGGTAGGAAGGAAGTGAGTAGGTATAGGAAGGTGAATCGACAGGGGATAGTACTGGGGGTAGGGTGGGGGTGGCAGGTTATGGGTAGTGAGGTAGGGAACAGGTCAGGTGGTAAAGGCGAGTGAGGGGCCAGTGCCAAGCAGTAGAAAATGAAGTGCATAGGTAAAAATGCTAATGATGAAGATTCAGCAGCCTGTGCCAAGAGCCTTATTTATTGGGAGCATAAGCAAGCCATTTTGCTGGCGAGGTGAGTTCGGAGTTTTAGTTTGAAGGGACCTAGTTTGGATTCAGTGCGGAGGTCACCAGGGAGTGTGTTTAGCAGCTTAGTGGCACGATATCCAAAGGATCGTTAACCCAGGGCCGTGCGACGGTAATGAACTTCGTGTTTGAGTTGTCTACACCCACACCTTATCACAGTCGCATGCTTGGTATTGTCCCTCGCGCAACGGGAGATGTTTAAGTCCCTGTCCAACCTCTACAGGAAGTGCTGAGACTGGGCCTGATCAGCGTCTGAGGACAGGTGGACAGAACGCTCCTCTTCCCCAGTGGAGGAAGATGAGGAGGTCAGGGAACTTGACGAGTCAGACTCTGGCTGCGGCGGGGGAACTGGTTGGAAGACCTGCTTGTCCATGGCCCTAACGTACTGAGGGAAAGTCGCAGCCCGAGACCTGAACTGATCCCAAGGTCAAAGGCCCCAGAGAACCAACATGGCCTGAGAGAAGGGGAGCTGGGTGCAGAGGCACGGGCGAGCCTGTCACCTGACGTGACGTGCCTCTGCCAGGGCTAGCAGAATGCACAGGAGAGCCTGGCATGAGAGGAAAATCACAGGTCTGTAAATTCACCATCCTATCCTGAAAATCAAAATGGTGAGGGCTTAACCCTGTACGGTGAGCTACCCTATGAGGGGACGAGGGCCGCGTGGATCCAGAAGGGCGGACCCCAGCCCCACCCAGAGAGAGACCTCCATAGGAGAAAACGAGGGGAGGACAAAGGGCCCAGCACTGTGGCTCCTTCCCTTACCCTAGGTGTTGTCCTTCCCGTTGATAACTGCTGGGGGCGAGGATTCCCTCTCCGGTATGGTTGATGTGCTGTTAGGAAGTCCTCGGCCAAGGATATGGCTTTCTCTGCTGTTTCAGGTTTGTGTTCCCTCACCCAGATTTGTACGTCGTGAGGAAGGATCTGTAGAAACTGTTTTACAATAAACATTTCCATAATCGCTGTGACTGATTTCCTTTTTGGCTGGACCCATTTCCAGCATAATTCCTTTAAGCAGGTAAAAGTCTCTCTGGGATTATCTTGGAGGTGGTATTTTAATGTACAAAACTTCTGTCTAAGTTTCAGTGCTGTTTTCATATCGTTTTAGGATCTCTGTCTTTACCAAGTCATAATTATCCGCATTTCTAGTGTCCATGTGACTATATGCCAATTGTGCCTTCCCAGACAGGTAGGGGGGCAAGCTGTACCAGTCATTGGTTTTGGGGCCAGTTACAAGCTCTGGCCACTCTTTCGAAAGTTGATAGGTAGGCTTCGATGTCATCAGTGTTACTCATCTTTGTTAACTTAATATCTTTAGGGTTGGAGGTAACGCCATCCCCACTAGCCCCTGTATTGGTCCCAATAAGTTGCTACACTTTCACAGTCTCAGCCCACCTTAACTCCTTTTGGTTCCTTTCTCCTCTTCTCTCCTGGGCCTCTGTGTGTGTCTGCCATTCCATTTCAACCTGACGAACCGCCAACCAGCGCATTAGGCTTGCCAAGTCTTTAGGTGGTTCTTCTCTAGGTTGCCTCTGCCGTAGTTCCTCCTCCGTCTCGTCTTAACTGTTCATCTCTTCCTTAGCCTTGGGTTCCTTCCTCCGGACAGTCTGGTCTAGACCTGGATTCAAAGGGTCCCCCATCAAGGCCGTTTGAGTTCTGGTTATTGTCCCAGCCTTTTTTCCTTGTCCACTCCAGAAGCCATCTGTGCACAGAGTTATCGAGTACCAGTTCAGATACCCTACTGGTTTCTCCCTATAAGCCACAGACAACCAGTATATCTCACTGCTGACACCACTTTGTGATAGGGTGTGGGTGTAGATAACTCAAACACAGGCAGAGATGTGAAACAGAAATTCAGGTTGTGGCACACAATAACGTCTTGTGTGTCATTTATTTTAAAAGATAACCAAATTTAAACTTGGACAATATAACTAAAAACTTCAAAAGCAAATGCAAAGAAAAACCTAGTTCACCAAGAGCTTGTAAAGATAACTTTTTCACATAGAGTGTGAGTAGTACAAGTCACATTCCCACTATCATCTATATTCTCCAGGAGCAGAGATCGAACTGCTCTCTCCCACCCCCTCCCCCTACTGAGTCTAGTACCGCTTTATATCTAGGCTAGACTAAGCCTAATTAATCATGTGATCAGTGTGATCTGCCCCTATTCTATGAACAAAGTTATATCTATGCTAATACATATATACGGGGGATCACACCACAGTATCATCTTAGCTTTAGTAGTAATGTATTTAATATACCCACTTCAATAACATATATAGGATAGTGCATGGGGAACGGTTGACAACGGGGCTAATCTTTCACCGAGTTGGCACTATGACAACAGATTACCTCGAGAGCGCAGCTCGAGAGGTAATCCATAATCATAGTACACCCAGGTGAAAGATGCCCTGTTGTCAACTGTTCCCCATGCACTTTTCTTTATAGTGTATGGTGGAACGTCGTTTTTTTGGGGAGAAAAAAAAACAGTTACTAGAAGGAAAAAAGAATTTACATTGTGAACGTTTTCACGCTAACCATTAATACTGCCCCCGATATTGCTGCTTTCGCCATGTGTCCTGTCTATGGAGTGAGCCCTAACTGTCAAATCCTGCGCGAGGACACAGTGTGACATTCGCAGTACAGTAGAAAACATCAGTCTGTTGTACTGCGAACGTCACTAGTGTGTGACTACAAGGTTTCTAAAACGATCGATTTCGGTGGAGAACGATGTTCCACCATACACTATAATAGTATAAAATAGAAGAGAAAAAGAGCCTGCATATTTAATAAGCCAGAATGACCTGGGGCTCCACCTACAAGGTGATGTCATCTAGAACATTCTCCCTATAAATGTGCCTTTTTCTGGGCCGACCCGATAATATTGCGCCTAGATTCTTACTCGAGACAGTCAAGGCAATTGTAGTTCCTTTCAAAATAGTATTTAACAAATCTCTTGTAACAGGGCAGATCCCACAGGATTGGCTTACAGCATTTGTTACATCTATACATAAAAACGGTAACAAAGGAAATGTTGAAAATTATCGACCGACAAGCTTAACATCAGTCATTTGTAAGATCATGGAAAAGATCATCAAATTATTAATTGAGAAAGAAATGAGTGAACTCAATTTAATAGGTATCTTCCAGCATGGGTTCAAAACTGGGTACTCATGCACTACTAATTTGGTAGTTTTTTTATAATAATATAAACATTGGTTTGGATAGCAATATTTCATCAGATGTTAAACTATTGGATTTCAGTAAAGCATTTGATAAAGTAGTACATAATAGGTTGGTTCATAAATTGGAATTATTTAGGCTGTCATCTTGCCTGACAGAGTGGATAAGAAATTGGCTGTAAAACGGAACCCAAAGGGTAAAATTCAGCAACTCTGTATCTAGCCAGTGTTTAGTCACTAGTGGAGTACCCCAGGGCTCCGTTTTGGGGCCTACATTGTTTAATTTATATATTAGTGGTATGACAGTTTCAACCCATAATTGGCTTTCCAAATTTGCAGATGATTCGAAATTAGGGGGTTATGTGAACTCTGATAATAATTTGAAACGCTTAATTTCTGATTTATCTGCTATTGAACAATGGGCCACATTGAATTCCATGGAATTTAATGTTGGTAAATGTGTTGTACTTAACTTTGGTAGAACAAATAAAAATAATATATATAAGATAAACAATTTTCCCTTAAAATCATCTTCAGTAGAAAGAGATTTAGGAATTTGTGTTAACATAGAGAAAAAGTGCAGTGGTGGTGTGTAGTCTAGATTTTACCCCCCCCACCCGAGGGGTTGGATGCCAGGAGGGGTTTATCCAGGCATCCAACACCGAGGGTGTGTGTAAAATTCGAGTTTACACATCACTCCGTATTTTATTTTGTATAATTGCTGTGTTAGGCTTTTTCGCCACAGCAATTATATAAAATAAACAGGTTCCAGTGTATTCTACAAGTGTATCCTGCAGTAGGTCCTTTTAGTCTGGTGCCGAGATTTTCGTTTTTTTTAAACATATATTTTTCCTTTCTGCGGGTCTTTGTGTGTTCCCAGGGTATATGGGGGGGGGGGGGAGGAAAGAAAAGGACTACTTACTGCTGAGTTCTTGTGACGGTTCTGTTTCAGGCGACACGGAAGCGGCGAGTGGTCTTGACTTGTCGCGCTGCTGCGTGAGCATGCGCACAGCAAGGGAAATCGTGCTCATGTTTGCCGTTGAACACTCCTTTATAATGGCAAATTACGCCACGGTTTCCCTATGGGACAAAGCCTAAGCCGGTTATTATAAACTAACTCCTCATGACCACTGTATGAAAATAACCAACCGGTCACATTCATTGTGGAGTCAAATCAAACATTCATTCGTTACAGGAACCAAGGAGTGCTTGATTCCACTGCATAGATCACATATTAGGCCCCATCTGGACTATGGATCCCCTTTCTGGAATCCTTATCTGGTTAAGGATGTGGTGTTGCTGGAGAGGGTTCAGTGCAGATCTACAAAAATGGTCTCTGGGTTGAAAAGTAAATTGTATACTGAGAGACTGGAGGCAACTGGACTCCAGACTCTACAAGTTAGACGCTGTAGGGGTGACATTTTGTTCATTCATAAGGTGTTACAATCTCCATCTTTGATGGCCACGTGTAACTTTTTTATTTATATTAATTAAAAAAAAAATCACACAATAAACAGATTATTATTAAGAAGGTTAATATAAATAAAAGGAATAACTACGTAACTATACGTGCAGCTAGACTCTGGAATTTATTACCTCAAGTATTGGTTGATCTTCCCTTGTCAATCTTCACCATTCATTACTTCCTGGGTGTAAGCGGAGGCGCGCACACCCGTCACGAGCTTTTTTTTTTTTTTTTTTAAAGTTTTCGCGGCACGCCCTCGAGAGTGCGCGTGCGTCATGCGCGAGGGGCGGCCGTTAGTAGCAACCGACTCCTCCTCCAACTCAGTTCTGTTTCTCCCGCCGTCGAGGCAGCACCTGCTTGCGTGGAGCATCTTTTTCCCACTGCGTAGTTTGGGCCCACTTCTCTACTTATCGCACTCGACGCCATTCCGGTAAGACTGTTCCTTTTTCTATCATACGGCGTCGGGTGTGTTTTTCCTACTGTGTTTTTTCCTTAATAGTTGCGCATGATGTCCGGTTCTGGAGCTAAGCACTTTTCGAAGACGGGCCGCGCCCCTATGCGTCGGTGCTCCTGTGGCCGGCATTTCTCTGTCTCGGATCGGCATGACGTTTGTCTTCGTTGCCTGGGACTCAACCATGACATGGATTTGTGCGACGCCTGTTTCTCCATGGACCGCCGTGTCCTCGAAGTCCGCGCGTTCAAGCTCGGCAAAGCCCCGCCGACCTTCGGGGGACGATGTCGCTCAAAGGACTCTCAGGTAAGGTCTCTAGGCCCTTCCCCTGGGTCCCCTCCTGGGCCTATACGGTCCGAGGAGGAGGGGGTCTCCTCGTTTTTTCTTGCCGAGGAGGAGGCCCTTTCTGCGGTGTCGGGGGAGCGTCGTAGTCCCTTCTGGGGCCGCGACGCCAACACCGCCTCGGCAGTCACCTCCTCGGAGGTGCAGGCTCCCCCCGTGTTGAGGCCCTCGGCTCTTGGGCCTGGCAGAGGTGGACCCTCGGCGCGCGCCTTCCGGCGCTGTTTCGATCCGGCACGTTCGCGGTGCGGTAATCAGCGGCGCCGTTCGATGCCGTTTTGGATCGGCGCCATTTGCGGCGCCAGTGATCAGGGCGGCCGTTGCAGCGTGCCGCTTGCGGCCTCTGCCCGTTCACGGCACCGATGGTCATGGCGGCACCGTCAGCAGTGCCGCCTCGCCTCCCGGCGCTGCTGGCGGCGCCGTGGGCCTAATCTTGCCTCCTCACGGCGCCGGGTCGGTTTCCGGCACCGGGAGCCGTGCCGTTTGTCCTTCCAGCGCCGTAGGGGGTTGGGAGTCGGGCCTGGCTGCTGCCAGCATTGGGGGGGCGAGTGGCGCCGCCGTTGGTACCGGGGCCGTTCGCGGCGCCATGGCCTCTGGGACCCCTGGGGTGGCCAGCATTGAGGTCCTGCTGGTCTCATCTTCCTCGGAGGACGATGACTCAGACGTGGACCCATCCTGGCACCCCCACTCTTCGGGGTCTGGGTCCCCTGTGGCTAGAGGTACCAGGCGGTGCAGCGGGCCCCTCCCTCTGTCCCCCCTTCCGTCGTCTCCTGAGGGCTCCCCGGCTGGGGGTGGCCTGGGGTCCCAGGGGGCAGGCTTGGGGGCGACGGCGGGGGAGGCTCCCCTCTCTGGAGGGCGGTGACAGATACCCCCAGGGTGCTGTTGCCCCTCTGGGAGAGGGAACGCTGCTGTCGAGGAGGAGCCCTCTGAGTCTGAGGGGTTGAGGGCAGAGGGTCTGGCTCTCGGTCTTCTTTGGCCACCTCGGGGTGGTGGCCAGAGCCGTAGTGCAGAACCCGCCCCTCCCTCCGAGAACTCTAGGGTGCCCTCGTGATCTTAACGGACTGCCTTCTGGATCCATACAGTCCTGGCGTCGTCACAGGGAGGTTCTCCCCTGGGCTCTTCCAGGCTCCGCTTCCCCAGAGTTCTGTCCTGCGGCCTGGTCTGTTGTCGGGATCCCTCCAGCTAGGGCTCCGTTCCCCGGATTCCAGAGCCCTGGCAGAGAGCTGTTGCATCCTCGGAGGTGCCCCTCTCCTATCTCTCTGCCTTCACCACCCCCGCTCCCAGGCCATGTCGGTCCTTCGGTCCGTTATCCTGGGAGCAGTTCAGGGGTTCTGCTGCGGCCTTCCCCTCATATGTTAGATACATGCATGAGCGGGTCTTTCGACTCTCCCCACCGCCACAAGAGTCCTGTGGACATTCCAGCTCCCCATCATCCTCGTCTCCCTCCTCTGAGGGAGAGGAACCCCCTGCTCATCTTTCCTCCGATGCTGATTTCACGGAATATCAGCGTTTCCTTCGAGGATGGTGAGGATCTTGATTTCCTATGTTCGGAGAGACAATACCCGAGCGGAGGCGAGAATTCCTTGGTGAATTCAGTGCCCAGCATTGGTGGTACCTTCCTGGCTATCCCCTTCCAGGAGGCGTCTATCCGGTCCTGGCAGTCCCCAGCCACTTCTTCTCCAGCCCCGGCTGACTGTCAGCGTAGGTATTGTGCACCCTCAGAGTCTCTAGGTACCCTTCCCAACCCCCCCATCTGGTTTGGTCTACCTAGACACTTCTTCCGGGCGCCGCTGCCTGGCGCACGACCGCCCACCGGATCCGGACTCTCTCCAGTTCGACCGTTGGGGGCGAAGAGTGTTCTCTTCTTCTCGTGCGGTTGCCTGTATTGCATCTCATCAGGCTCACCACGCTGCCTACAACCGGCATTTGTGGTTGATGATGTCCCAGCTGTTGGCATCAATGCCTGACACGGAGCAAACCAGACAAGCCGTTGCCCTCTCCGCGGTAGGCCTGGAGCTGGCAAGATACCAAGCAAGGGCATCTTACGACGCCAGTGAGGTGGCTTCCAGGCTTGCGGGGACAGCGATCTGCATCAGGCGGACGGCATGGCTTCGTCTCTCTAGGTTGTCACCCCTGGCCCGGCGTAGGGTGATTCGCTCCGCCTTCCGGGAGACCCGTCTTTTCTCCTCTAGAGCTAGGAGACTTTTGCAGGGGCTTCCTCCATCTCCTCGTCCTCGGGAGGCACCTCCTAGCTCTTCTCCCACTTAGGCTTTCTGAATAAGCCAGGGTCTTCTCCTTCTGTTTCTCACCAACAGGAGGCTGGGGGTCTTGTTCCCTCAGGGTATTTTACCTCTTCCCCCCGGGGGGAGAGGAGCTTGGTACTCACCCAGGAAGTAATGAATGGTGAAGATTGACAAGGGAAGATATGAAAATTGCATTACCTACCGTAATTCTTGATCTTCTCTTGTATCTTCTCATTCATTACTACCACCACCATCCCCTCAGTGGCCTCCTCCTGTGGCTTCTCCACCTCCAGTCTCCTTCCTCTCTCTGCAAAAAAAAAAAGGAGGGGAAAATTACTCCAGTCCCCCAAAAAAAAAAAATGTTATATCTATATCCTTAAAGGGGGATCCTTATTTCTCCAGAAAAATTATTTACTCTAAGATTCTTGGGCCTTTTTCCTGGAATTGCGATATGGTGATCAGGCTGCACAACTATCTCTTGCCATACCTTCTGGCAGATACTTCTGGGGTTTTAGCCTGACTCTGGCTATACAGTTTTGATCCTGCAATTCCCTGCTACCAGCTGTTAAGCCCTAGAATCTCAAACCCCCCCTTTATTCTTGCCCTGCAGAGCAGAGGAACGGGTACGACTATTTTTACTTTAAAAAAAAAAAAAAACTGAGGGAACTCTCTCCGACTGCTATAAGGCAATCTCTAATTTAAGGTCATGCTCCTAAGCCGACAGGCTATGCTCTGTAAAAAAAAAAAAAAAAAAAAAAAAAAAAAATTGAAAAACAAGGGCGAAGAAAATCCTTCTTGTAATATTTTGATGATTGGTTTTTCCCTTCTAGTGTCCTCCTGGACAGTTTTACAGAGCAGCAGTGCTGACCATGACCAATCTTCAGCAGCCTAAGCCTCTGGCCTGCCTTGGCAAGTCCAGCTGAGTTCCATTTATATACCTATAAACCGCCTGAAAGGCCTAGATTTTCCATTTCTAAACCCTTGAGCAGCTCTCACATGCTGCCTGGGAGTTTATCCTTCCCTCCTCGGGTGTCCTCCAGTTAAAGGCCTTTCCTCGGCCAGGAGCCCGAAGTGGGGATCAAGGACCATGGCATGTTGAAGATGAGGACTGTGCCCTCCTGAGTCTGTCTAGTGGGTTCGGTGAACCTTCTCTTCAGCTCTATCACCGGGGATTCTTGCTTCCCTGTTAATCGAGCCTTAAGCTAGCAGCTAACTATGCTCGTTAGGCATTCTGGTCCCTTCAACATCCCATCTTTCTCTTCTCTTCTTCTTCTTCTTCTTCTTCTTCTTCTTTCTTCCTTATTATCTTCCTTCTCTCTCCTCCTAGAGTCGCCCAGGTAAGGAGGCCCTGCGGTCCCTAGGTTAGGGATACTCTTATCTCCTCTGTCCTTCCTCCATCGGCTTATTCCTTTTTCAGTTCATTCTTCCTTACTTTGCTATCCCTTGGCTATCTTGCCTCGCTATCTCTATCTCTATGCTTTCACTTTTTGCCTCTCCGGCTCACAGAACTGAGTTGGAGGAGTGGTCACTACTAATGGCCGCCCTCGTATATGCTTGAAGCGTCCTCTCGAGGCGGTGCCGTTAGTGCAAACTTTCTTAAAAAAAAAAAAAAAGCCTGTGATTGTGCTAGCGCCCGCTTACACCCAGGAAGTAATGAATGGTGAAGATACAAGAGAAGATCAAGAATTACGGTAGGTACGTAATTTTCATATATTTCTAATGCTAATACATTCAAAAACCATTTTGACGACTGGGCGAAGTCTAATCAGGCATCTTTATATTAGCCCACAGGTGTGGGGGAAAGAATCCAGATGGGCCGCGGCCTTCTTTTCTTTCTGTATTAAACCTAGTAAACCTGTCCCTTTAGGAACGCTTTCTTCCACCTAGCGACAGCTTAAGGGAACAATCAAAGATAATACATTTCAGGTACATATTTTCCAAAGATTTAGAACGAAGCTTTTAGTTTTCCCCAGCAACATAATATTTGTATACAGAAAACGTACTGTACCAAAGTATATATCTTTCCTCAGTTGTTCATCTGTTTACAAGTAAAACTAAGTACTCTGTCGGAACAGAAAACTGCCGACTTCAGGCGGCTTTCCTATACTGCCTACATGTATTAATTCATTGGGTTCCTCTCTCTAAAAACCGAGACTAGGCTGGGCTTAATTGGTAGAAGCCTGTCAGTTCTCCTACTGAAAAACCAACCCGTAAGGATCTTTGAAACCCAGACGTCTTTTAATTTCACCCACTCTTTGCAGGTACCAAACCTGACTGAAGCCATGCACCGTAGAGCTACAAAAACGGGGAAGCTTTACTGTGTTTGTTTTTATCTTTTACCATGTGCAGAAAACCACTACCCTTTATGCCCATTTCAGCAAAGGATTCTGAGCGCTATATCATTAGAGTCACTGGTGCTTTGAAACATGAAGGCTAAAGCGCGGTTACCCCCTTCTCCTTTTTAAAACTGGGAGTCTCAGTGACGCATGCAAGCAAAGCACTTGTATAATTTCCTAATATCAACGAAAAAGGGGAATTTCAAGGAAGCACTACAATTCCTGGAACATTTCGAGTATAGATATTGCACATGAATAAAGTACAAGAATAAATATCTTTCTTGCACTACAAGCGGCATACCCCAATGTCATAGGATCTCAAGGCAATTAGGGAATCACAGAGGGGGAAGCAGAGAGAGAGACAGTATAATAGGAGGCCACCCTATTATAGCAGGGAAAGGAAAAAGAAATAGAGAATAAGGAGACTGCTGCACTAGATTTTAAGAAAATGGGGGATGGGTAGAGAGGAGATGCCTCGAGGTTCCTCATTAGACACAAATTAGGGGCTTTACTGCCACAGCGACACAGGTTTTTCTAGGCGAATATGGGGCACATCATTTGGTGGTTCCATCCTGGCCGGTCCCCTTCTGGCAAGCATCGTACAGCACCTGGCAGCATCCATATTCCCTAGAACTAGCCCCTATGGACTGCAGCAGATGGTATTGCACAACCCGCGGGTCTCCAGGCGCCTTGCCTCATCCACCTTCTGGACTGATGTGGCTGGACATCCCTTTCAGGCTTTGACGCACGGTCTGCGACATACCCCCCGAGACTGACTCTCGAGAGTTGGATCGGCTGGGGCGAAGAGTTTTCTCTTCGGCGCAGAGCCTCTTGGCAATTATTTCGCATCAGGCACACCACGCTGCCTACAACAGGCATCTGTGGGCGATGTTAGGTCAAGCTTTAGCATCCTTGCCTGATTTCGAGTCTACCCGGCAAGCCATATCCCCTCCGCTATAGGCCTGGAGTTGGCGAGGCATCAATCAAGGGCATCGTACAACGCCAGTGAGGTCACTTCACTTCACAGCTTGCAGGGACAGCAATCTGCGTTAGGCGGATGACATGGCTTCACCTGTTGAGGTTGTCACTTTTGGCCTGGTGCAGGTTACTGGCATACCTCCTTCCAGGGGACCCATCTGTTCTCCCACAGGGCGAGACAGGAGCTTCAGGGGCACCTTCCTTCCCCAAAGGTCCAGGGGACCCCGTCTCACTCTGACCAGTCCCAGCCTTAAACCGGCTAATGGAGAGTCCCCCCCCCCCCGCGGAGGGGAAGCTGAGGGATGTTTTCCCTCAGGATTTATTGGGCACCCTTTGGGGGTGCTCAGTACTCACTCAACAGTGATGAATGGTGAAGACTGATACAGGTAAGATATGAAAATTACATACCTACTGTAATTTTTGATCTTCCTGTGTATCTTCACCATTCATCACTGAATCCCTCCCACCTTCCCCTCTTGAGGCCTCAGTCCCTGAGACGTGCCTCCTCCCTCTTACCCTCCCCAGCCCACCCATCTCTCCCCATGGAGTTTCTCTCGACTCCTGATGGTTGTCTGGGGGGAGGAGGAGGTTAGTGGGGCAGGGTCGGTTATGGGCGAATGTCTAACTCTTCAGGGTTTCTTAGGGTCTCCGGGGGGCCCCTCCTCTTCTGCACCTCCTTGAAAGGCCTACTCTGGAAGGCCTTTCCCAGTCCAGATGTGGTGCCTCCGGCTTCCTGGGATGCTCTTGCCCTTTCTTCCGTCCCTTGAAGGGGATATGCTCCGGAGTGTTGCTTTTCTCCCTCCCCTTCCCCTTTTCTTCTCAAACCCCTGTTGGGAGTTTTCAGGGGGAGAGGGGGCGAGGACTGTGATATCTCCTAAAAATAGATGGACTTGAGGCTGGGGGTGGCCTTCCTCCAAATTCTGGTGGTGCAGCCACCCATGATTTTCTTGACAATCTCCTTCAGCCTCTGGGCAGTGTGGGCTCTGCCAGTTTGGTCATTGGGGCATGACTGCAGAAATTCCTTGCCAGCAATCTGGCTGCATTCCTTGGTAAATCCTCTGTGCTTAGACCCTTCCAGGGTGCAGCATTTCTTGCCAGGCTTCGTGTCCCGGTGAACCGTCTTAAAGCCACCTCCCCGCTTGATTGGGGCCAAGCTAACCCCCCTCCCTCATCCCGTACTTAGATTCTCTCCCTCTATGTCTTTCTCTCTCTATACCTTCCTCTCTTCCTTCTGCAACCTTGGTCGCTCAGTGACTGAGGACTCCTGGTCCACAACCCTCAGGCCCCCCTTTTTTTTATACCTGTCCTCTTGTCAGCGTACTCTTTTTCAGTTATTCTTTTTCCTTTTACTGTCCCTTGGGCTCCCTTGCCCCATCCTACTTTCTCTTTACTTATTTCCTCTGTCTCTCCAACATGCATAACTGAGGTGGAGGAGGACTCAACGGCCGTTACTGGCCAACCCGTGAGCGCCATGTAGTACGTTGGCCTCGTGGACGGCGATGGCCCCTCCTCCAAAAAAAAAAAGTCTTCCGCTTGGTACCTGTCTCTGGCCAACACCCAACAGTGGTGAATGGTGAAGATACATAAATCTTCCCTTGTCAGTCTTCACCATTCATTACTGCTGGGTGTAAGCCGGAGGCGCGCACCCGCCATGGGATTTTTTTTTTTTTTTTTTAAAGAGGAGTTGATGCTGATGGTGCTGCCCCCCTGAGAGTGACGCACCGCGTGACACGCAGGGGTGGCTGTTAGGCGCCGCAGACTCCTCTTCCATCCCAGTTCTATTTCTGCATCATAGGCTGCATTTTTCTTGAAGCCATCAAGCTCCTTCATCCCGTTTTCTCGATGTCGTCGACCGGTAAGACCGTTCTGTTTTTCTATATTATTTCGACAACGCCGAGAGCTTTTCTGTGTTTTCCTTAATTGTTTCGCATCATGTCTGGTTCGGGGGCAAAACGCAAGTCTAAGGCGGGCCGTGCCCCTAGGCGTTGATGCCCTTGTGGCCGGCAGTTTTCCATCATGGACCGTCATGATGTTTGTCTCCGGTGCCTGGGACCCTACCATGATATGGATCATTGTGACGCCTGCTTCTCCATGGATCACCGTGTGTTGGAAGTCCGCGCATTTAAAGTCTGATGAGCTCCACCGACTTTCGGAGGACGACGTCACCCAAGGGCTTCTCAGGCCAGATCTCTCGACCCTTCCTCTGGGTCCCCTCCTGGGTCTATATGGCCCGGTGAGGAGGAAGCCTCCTCCACTTCCAGCCTTGCCGAGGAGGAGGAGGTTTCTTCTTCATCGCCAGAGGAACGGTGTGATCCCTCCCGGGGTCACGCCGTTGGCGCTGTCCCGGCAGTCACCTCCGTGGAGGTGCAGGCTCCCCCCGGTGTCGCGGCCCCCGGTTGCGGGGCCCAGCTTTGGTGGACCCTCGTTCCCATCTGCCCTTGTCGTCGTAGAGACTGGTGCAGCTTGAGGTGCTGGTGACTCGGGCAGGGCTGTCGGCGGTGCCTTTCTGGGTCTTGGCACCGTCCACGGCACCAGGGACTCGGACAGCGCCGCCGGTGGTACCATTCTGGGTCTTGGCACCGTTAGCGGTGCCAGGGACTCAGGCGGCGCTGTTGGCAGTGCCACACTGGGACAGCGCCGGGGACTCGGACGACACCATTGGCGGTGCCGAGGACTTGGGCAGTGCCGTTCACGGTGTGGCCCGACTACCTGGCGCCTCCGAAGGTGTGGATGACTCTGCGGACGTGGTTGGCGTCGTGGCCTACGGTGGTACCAGGCCTGGTGTTGCCTATGGGCAGGTTCCTGCGGCTGTTGCGATGGAGTCTGCCCTTGTCGACCCCTCCTCAGAGGAGGATGATTCAGGTGAGGACCCAGACCAACGGCTAGAATCCTCGGGCTGGAACCTCCTGTAGGCCGCAGGGCTAGACGTTCCAGTGTTCCTCTCCCAGAGTCCCTGGAGCTGGTTAGCCTGGATCATTCCATGGTTAGAGGTGGCCTGAAGTCTTCCGTGGTGGACCCTTCGGGTGTTCTGGAGAGGATACCTTCTTCTTGGAGGTCCCTGGCAGCTGCCGTTCCTAGTGCTGCTCAGGTCCTTCAGCAGAGGGGGGAGGACTCTGCCTCGGCAAGTTCCCTTCGGGGTCTCGCTCAGCAGCGACCTCCACCACTGGTCGCGAGGAAGGGGGCTGCTTCGGAGTCCGAAGGATTGAGGGGCAGAGGTCAGGAGCGGCGACTATCCCCCAGCACCCTGCAAGGTGTGGGGAGGAGTCACAGCGCTGGTCCTTGCCTTTCTCTTAAGGTCTCTAAAACGCCTTCTGGTGGCAGTTCTGAGGGTTGCCCTTCTGGACTCGTGCAATCCCAGGCGCGTCACAGGGGAGATTCCCCTTCAGAGCTCTTTCTGGAGTTGCCTCATACCCTTTCTACTGCGCAACCCGGCACAATCTCAGGGTCCTCAGTCTTGGCGGCATCGTTACCTGGATCCCAGAGCCCTGGCGGAGGCCGAGCACGTGCTATTAGGTGCCCCTCGCCCATCCCTCTGCAACCACCTCCCTTTATCCCAGGCCATGTGGGGCCCACTGGGCCATTAACTTGGGAGACATTCAGAGCTTCTGTGGCGGCCTTCCTGTCCTATATCAGGGCCATGCATGAACAGGTTTTGCGCCTGCCGCAGGAGTCTTCTGAGCATTCGAGCTCCAGTTCCTCCTAGTCGTCCTCCTCTGAGGAAGAGGAACCTTCTATCCACCTTTCCTCTGACGCTGATTTCACAGAATATCAGCATTTCCTTTTGAGGATGGTTTCGCAGCTTCGTATCTCCTTCATCCGTAGGGACAATACCGAGTGGCAGACGCATGCTTTCCTTAGTGAATTCAGTGCTCGCCATCTGGTGGTGCCTTCCTGGCCGATCCCCTTCCAGGTGACGTCTATCCGCATCTGGCAGTCTCCAGCCACTCCTTCTCCAGTCCCGGGAGACTGCAGGAGACGGTATTGTGTCCCCCACGAGGCTCTAGGTTCTCTGCCTCACCCTCCTTCGGGTTTGACGTCCCTTCCGGGCTTCGGCGCCTGGGGCACAACAGGCCTTCGGATTCGGATTCTGCTGACTTCGACCGGTTGGGACGGAGGGTTTTCTCTTCCGGTTGTGCATTGTTATGCATCTCATCGGGCTCACCACGCTGCTTACAACAGGCATCTGTGGTTGATGCTGGCTCAGGTCTTAGCCTCTTTGCCTGACTCAGAGCAGTCTAGACAAGACATTGCCCTTTCTGCACAGGGTCTGGAGCTTGCAAGGCACCAAGCGAGGGCATCCTATGATGCCAACGAGGTGGCGTCCAGACTAGTAAAGACAGCGATCTGCATTAGGCGGATGGCATGGCTTCATCTCTCCAGACTGTCACCCATTGCCCGGCGTAGGGTGGCTAACTGCATTCCGGGGAACCCACCTCCCCCCGCAGGGCGAGGAGTCTTCTTCAGGGGCAACCTCCCTCCCCCAGCCCACGGGGAACATCTCCTCCTCCTCACACACCTTAGACTTCCTAGTCTATTGGTTAGGGTCTCCCCCTTCCTATTTTTCACCAGTAGGAGGCTAAGGGATCTGTTCCCTCAGGGTCTATCCAGACCCTCTTCGGGGGCTTGGTACTCACCCAGCAGTAATGAATGGTGAAGACTGACAAGGGAAGATATGAAAATTACATACCTACCGTAATTCTTGATCTTCTCTTGTATCTTCACCATTAATTACTGATTCAAACAACATGAAGTCTTGCTATATTATAGACATTAGCAGTTTGTTCCAGCTCTAGAACTGCCCCGGAGTGAAATGGTTAAAACCATTCCAAAATAGAATTTTGGCACGAGAGCAGCTCTATCTGTGTCATTTCAAACTTGAATTGTCAGATTCTTTACTCCGCCTCAGTGAACAGTCGTTCCAGAGATTTCTCCTTCTGCTCGGTTCATTTCTCGGTTTAAAAAGTGTTTTCTCGGTTGGATTTAACCGAGAATAGTTTTATTTTAACCGCAAAACCGTCGGTTCAAGTCTATCTGTGGTAACCGTAAGTAAATGAAGGTTTTGTCTGTGTGGAACTTGTAAGTTATCGGTTCGGTTTTGAACCGATCAGTGGGTTTAAAACTCATTTAAAACTAAAAGTTACTATTTTAGAGTGCGGTTCCCGGTTCTTATCGGTTCTAAAAAAAACGGATTTATTACGTTTTTTTCCAATACCCATGACACGGTTAGGAACCGATAAGGGTGTCTTGCCTGGCACTGCCGTTAAAAGGGCAAGTTTTTGGTTAGGCTGGCATTATGTCTGAGAAACCCAAAAGAAAAACCTGGCCCACTGGGTTTCAACACTGTGATGTTTGTGGGGAAGTCTTTGCCAAGGCTGACCCACACACCACATGTGTTTATTGTCTGGGGTTTGACCACCTCCAGTCAGACTGCCAGGTATGTAAGAATTTCCCTGCAGCCACCCTGGAAAAAGATTGGGCAGGCTCAGGGAACGAGAGGCAAAAAGTCCGCTGACCCGATGGCCAGCCCGGTTCGGTGCCAACCGAACCAGAGGAGTGCCCTCTGACCAGGGCCAGACTTCCTGGCAAAGAAAAGCTGGTTCTGAGGAACCAATTCCAGTAAAGAAAACAAGAAAATCAGCAGGTCTGGAGTCCAAAATTCCTTCTCCAACTGCTGCAGAGATGGCAAAAGCCATACAAATTGTCCAGTCATTGTCTCAGGGTCCGTCCGAACCACCACTGTCTGGTAAAGGTTGGTTCGTCCGGTCCCAGTGGTTCAGGATTATGATATTGAGGAATTTTATGAGCCAGAGGAAGGGAGGAGGATTATGAACAGTATGAATGTGGCTGGGAAGGTCTGGGTGTGCCATTGAACCGACATCTCCCCAGACAGACCTTTAGAATCTCCCTATGCTGTCTGAGTCCCATCTCATTTTATGTTTTATAAAAAGTTGCTGAAACTCTCCAGCTTCCTTTAGAAGAGGCTGTGGATGAGCAAGAGGAGCCTGATTTTGTAGAAATGATGGATATTCCAGAGTCTAGGAGATTGTCTATTCCTTTACATAAGTCTTTAGAAACAAACAATTAAAATTTTAAAAGCTCCTAATTCTGTGCTTCCTGTAGATAAAAGATGGACAGAAGGTATACATTGTCAGGCCCTGATACAGAATTCCTTTCTCAGCAATGCAGTCATGTTGGGGTAGTTCAGGCTGCTGCCTGTGATAAAGCTAATATTCCTTGGCTTCACATCCTCCTGACAAGGATTCCAGGAAGATTGATGCCATGGCAAAAAACAGTATATGGCAGCCTCTCTGGGACTCAGGCAAGCAAATTATATGGCTTATGTAGCTAGGTATCAGAAATCTAGATGGGATACTGTTATGCAATTGGCCAAGCAGGCCCATGGCCAGCTGGCTAGTGAACTAGAACAGGTGGCTGCTGATGGCATTGAAGCCTCTAAGGTTCAGTTTCATGCTGCTGTGGATGTTAATGATGTTTTCTCTAGGGTCATGGCCACATCTGTAGCTTTCGTAGGTTGGCCTGGCTCAGGTGTACTAGTCTGTCACAGGATACCCAGACTAAGGCTATGGATTTTCCTTGGTGGGAAATTCTCTGTTTGGAGAGCAGACAGAGAATTACATGAAGAAGATGGATGAATATGGGACTACTTACAAGAGTGCCCAGGCTAAGGAGGCTGCAAGCCACTCCTCAAGGCATGCCCCAGGGGTAGGGGTAGGCCTTTTCACAGGCCTTCTACCAGACTCAGGCCTCCTCTGCCTATGCTCAGAGGGGCTTCTTCAGAGGCAGGGCAGATGAGGGTGGGCAGACCTGCTCCCACCCCCAGCCTAAAGCTCTCATGGAAACAGGCACCCTGATGGGTGCCCAGGGCCGATTCTCCTGTACCAGTGGTGGGCAGGCTGGCTTACTTCAGTCAGAATTGGGCTTTTTAACCTCAGACAAGTGGGTTCTGGAAGTAGTAAGCCAGGGTCTGGTTCTCAGCTTAAAAGTTTCCAAGTTGAGAAGCAGACTTTTCTTCCTGCAAGTGCTTCAGAGACCCCGCTCTGGAAACAGAGGTCTCATCCCTGTTAGCTCTCAGAGCAGTAGAAAGGGTTCCTCCTGCATCAGGGCAGGGTCTGTATTCCAGATACTTCTTACCCCAAAAGACAGGAGAATGTGCCCATTTTAGATCTCAGATATCTGAACAAGCATCTTCTGAAACCAAAGTTCAAAATGGTAACTCTGGCAATGATTTTTCTTTCCCTAAGGCCAGGGACTGGCTAGCCTCCTGGACCTCAAGGATGCCTATTTCCATGTCCTAATCAGAAGATCCCATCGAAAGTACCTCAGATTCGAACTGCCCTCAGGTCATTACCAGTTCAGAGCAATGCCCTTCGGCCTTACCTCTGCTCCAAGGGTATTCACAAAGTGTCTAGCAGTGGCAGTGGCCTACTTAAGAAGGCAGAGGATTGCTGTTTTTCCCTATCTAGACGACTGGCTCATTGTAGGCCAGTCCCCAGAACAGGTAAAATCTCACCTGCAGGTCACCCAGCAGCTTCTCACCTCCTTGGGTTTTCTGCTAAACCTACTAAAGTCGGTTCTGGAACCAGTCCAGGTACTCACCTTTATAGGTGCAGAATTGGACACAAAGCTAGCCAGAGCTCTTCTTCCCCAGAAAGGGTAAGGAATTTAGTGGCTCTGGCCTCTTCCTTCACTCTGCAGGTCTCGACCAGCAAGATACTTTCTGCAGCTCCTGGGGTACATGGCTGCATCCACTGCTGTTGTGCAGGGAGCCAGATTTCAGATGAGAGACATTCAGTTTCACTTGAGAACCTTTTGGTCTCAGAGAAGAGACCCCCTTTCCAAGTTGGTCCCAGTGACTCGAACCTTGATCCTAGCTCTCCAGTGGTGGCAGGATCAGAGCACTTAAGAGCGGGTCCCTTCATTTCCCCTTCTCACGACTTGACTCTCACTACAGATGCTTCCCTTCTGGGTTGGGAGCCCACATGGGCGACCTTTCCACTCAGGAGTTTGGTCCCCAGGAATCTCTGCTCCACATCAATTTGCTGGAACTCAGAGCTGTCTTTTAGCTCTTCAAGCTTTTTGCATCTGTCCATGACAAGGTGATACAAGTCAGAACAGATAACACCACAACAATGTGGTACATCAACAAGCGGGGCACTCGGTCTTCGGCCTTGTGCACCATGGCGTGAAGTTGTGGTCTCTGGCCTATTCCTGAACACTTCCTCATAGCAGTTCATCTTCCAAGGAAGGACAATGTCCTAGCGGATGCCTTCAGCAGGATTTCCCAGGGCTCACGTAATGGTCCCTGATCCTCAAGTGCTGGGGATAGTTTTTGCCAGGTGGGGCATCCCTCAGATAGATCTTTTTGCAGCCCCAGACAATCACAAACTTCCTCTGTTCTGTTGCAGGCCTCCAGTGCTGGGCTCAGTTCCCCTGGATGCCCTCCTTCTGGATTGGGAGGGGAAGTTCCTCTATGCTTTCCCCCGCTTTCCTCTCCTATTCAAAGTACTAGTCAAAATCAGATCTCAGCCTTGCAGGGTGATTCTGATTGCCCCGGATTGGGCCAGGCAGCCCTGGTACCCACTCCTTCTGTCTCTGACAGTCCATCTTCCCCTGTGCCTCCCAGGAATCACAATCTGTTGACTTGTGCCCAGGGAAGGGTTTGGTATCCGGACCTCAATCCCTCAACCTCAAGGCCTGGCTCTTGAGGAGTTAGGGTTTGCTGATTTACACCCTCTCAGGGTGTTCTGAGATCCTAAAGGCTTCCAGAAAGCCTTCCACTAGGGCTACTTATAGTTCTAAATGGAAAAGTTTTCCATTTGGTGTGCTGGGAAAAATATTTCCCAGAATCTGCTGAATTGCCCATTTTGTTAGATTATTGTACATCTTAATTCCTTGGGTCTCAGACCAGCTACCCTGAGAGTTCATTTGGCAGCTGTCTGCTTTTGTGTCAGCAGGAAAGTCATCCCTCTTTCCTCTCTTCCTGGGTTTTCCAAGTTTTTTAAGGATTACTCCATACTAATCCTCCCTTTGAGAACGGCCCTGCTTGGGACCTTAATGTTTGCATTGCCCGGTTAATGCAACCCTCTTTTGAACCTCTGTCTTCTGCAGAGCTTAAGTACCTAACTTGGAAAACTGTTTTCTAGTGGCTATCACTTCTGCCAGACGATAAGTGAATTGCAAGCCTTGTCAGTGGAGACTGACTTTATTTCTTTCCACAGGGATAAGGTAGTCCTTAGGACTAATAGGAAGTTTTTGCCCAAGGTGGTTTCAGATTTCCATCTTAATCAATCTGTCTCCCTTCCAGTATCTTTCACTGATCACTCCTCTTCGGGTGAGAGAAGGTTGCACAGCCTGGATGTTAAGAGAGCTCTTAGTTATATAGAGCGTACCAAAGGTCACAGGTTCGAATGCCTCCAACTTTTCCTTACCTATGGTGAAGTTGGGAAAGGCAAACCTGCCACTAAGAGATCAGTAGCCAGGTGGATTGTCTCTTGTATCCAATTTTGTTATCAGAAAGTGGGCAGAGCCCCCAGTTTGAGGGCTCATTCTACCAGGGTACAGCTCGTCTCTAGCTGCTGCCAGAGATATCCCTTTATTAGAGATTTGCCAGGCTGCTACTTGGAAAATGGTACACACTTTTACCAAGCATTACTCCCTGGATGTCCAGGCCAGAGAGATGCTCGCTTTGGCACAGCTGTTCTTCATA
The DNA here is from genome assembly GCA_016271365.2 of Neoceratodus forsteri. Classification (NCBI taxonomy): domain Eukaryota; kingdom Metazoa; phylum Chordata; order Ceratodontiformes; family Ceratodontidae; genus Neoceratodus; species Neoceratodus forsteri. The sequence goes on from CM028130.1 coordinate 1,581,599,399, forward strand.
GCCTATTCCCTAAGTAGGTTCTGCCCCTCCTCCATGGAGGTACTGCTGTGTATTCTGCTAATGTCTATAATATAGCAAGACTTCATGTTGTTTGAAGAAAAAATTACTCACCTTAGTAATGTTGTTTCTTCTAATGGAGTCTTGCTGTATTATAGACCTCCCCCTCAACCTGCCCCTCTCAGAGCCTCTACTTGGTGGGGTGCGGGCAACTTAGTGTGGGCACTACTTATGTCCTGTTAGCATTTTGTCCCCTTTGTGACTTTGGGGGTGTGTATGTGTACGCGTGTGTGTGTTTTATTATACTTATGTTCCATTTTCATATTATTAGAATGGTGTTAGTATTTCTGGTCCCCTGACTTGAGTCTTGGGTGTTGGGACCATTAATGGTTGTTATTATTTAGGTAGCCATTTGGCTAGTGTGAGTTACAACTTCCACACAGACCTTAGTGAGTTTGGCTCTTAAAGATCTGACAGTTCAAGTTTGAAATGACACAGATAGAGCTGCTCTCGTGCCAAAATTCTATTTTGGAATGGTTTTAACCATTTCACTCCGGGGCAGTTCTAGATCTGGAACAAACTGCTAATGTCTATAATGTAGCAAGACTCCATTAGAAGAAACAACATTACTAAGGTGAGTAATTTTTTCTTCCCACCCACCATCCCCTTACGGCCTCCTTCGGCGTCTCCCCCTCCCTGCTTGTTCCTCCTCTTTCTCTTTTGGCCTTTAAGCCAAAAAAAACCCTATCTTGGCTTTTCTTCCGTCCTGCTGAACGGATCCCTCCCCTCTGGGGAATGGAGGAACGAGCAGAATTTATCTATCCTGAGGAACTCTTTCTGATTACCCTTAGGGGTGACCTCTTGGCTCTTGTTAGCCGTGTTGTTCAATTCACAGTTAAAGAGACTGCTTCTTACTTGGCCTGGTCCCTTTTTTCCCAGGTACCCTCTGGCAGGTCTCAGTCACCTACTGTGTCAGCTTCTGCTACTTGGTGCTGTCCTGGCACTACAATTTCTTGAGTTGGTGTTCTTTGCCTTGCCTCCAGGGAGTCCGATTGAGTTCCCGCTCTACCCATTACACAATGGGATGTCCTCTGTATGGCACCCTCCACACACACACACACACACACACACTTCTGTGTTAGCACGTAACAAGGTGCTAGTGGGCTTCTCACCTTCCTAGTTATGCGCTCTCCTTTTGGAACAGAATTTCTGCCTTGGCAGTCTGTGAGCTCTCAGCTAGAGTTTAAGGGATTGAGGATGGCGGGAGGTGTAGAGAATCTGCCTTTTGTGTCCAAGCAGTTCAAGTGGTTCAGTTGAACCTCCTCTTCAGTTTTACCAAATGGGATCCTTGCTCCTTTGTTTTTGGTTCCGGGCTTATAAGCCTTAAACCATTTCCTCAATTGGCAGACTTTTTCTTCCTTCCCTACATCCCTCTTCCTTTTTTTCCCTCTCTTCTTCTACCTTCTTCTTTCTCTCCTTTTATCTGTTCCTCCCTTGGAGCCGCCCCAGGAGTGAGGCCCTGCGGTCCCTTAGGGTAGGCATCCTTTTTCTGTCCTCTACCGGCTTATTCCTTTTTCATTTTATATCCTTTACTTTTTCTATCCCTCAGCTCTCCTACCTCGCTCTTCTTTTTTCTTGTGCTTATTTTGCCTCTCCGATTAACAGAACTGGGATGGAGGAGGGAGTCTGCGGCGCCAAGCTGCTCTCATGTGCATCCATGTGATTGCGTCACTGTCTGGGAGTAGCGCCGTCGAGTTGACTCCTCTTAAAATAAATAAATCCCATGGCAGGTGCACACCTCTGGCTTACACCCATCAGTAATGAATGGTGAAGATGCAAGAGATGATCAAGAATTACTGTAGGTACGTAATTTTCATTTATGCACTTGTAACTGCCTAGGACGTGTTCCTGTAGCGTTACCTGATGACTTGAGATACCCCCGAAGAAGACGGAACAGTTACTTAAGAACTTACCATAACAGTGGATCTTTGAGGGGATCTCGGTCTTCGGGTATAATTTCCCTCCCACCATCCTACTTTTTGAGATTCCTGTCCAGGAATTGGCTGTCTGATGTATCCAGCCTTTCTTTTAGTTGTGGGCACCTCTGTCTCTCCTTGGTTCCCCATGGCATGAGCCTAGCTCCCTTAGACTCCGGGGGGAAAGAACTGAGGAGGGAGTGGGGCCACTCATGCCTTTATAGGGTTGGTGACGTCGATGGCGTAGGTGGCCCCAGTTGTACTGCTGAAAATCTTCCATGTGAATTCCCCTGCACCGATGGCAAAGGTTCCTACGGTGTGACCTGATGATTGAGATCCCCTTGAAGATCTACTGTTATGGGAAGTTCTTACGTAACCATTCTTTATGGTAAATGTAGACATGTGGGAGGAGAGAGAGGTCATGAGTAGGGTACCACAGGGTTGATCCTGGGCCCAGCCCTTTCATCGGTGACATCAGAGATGGGATCCAGGGTAGAATAAGCCTCTTCGCATACGATACCAAACTCTGGGGAAGGGTGGATAGTGCCGAGGGAATTGGAGAGATACAGGGTGACCTACAAAGGCTGGAGAAGTGATAAATGTTTGGCAGCTGGAATTCCGTGCCAAAAATGCAAGGTGTGATGCACCTAGGAAAAAGAACCCAAGGACAGAATACTGGATGGAAGGGGTTGAACTTAGTACTACAGCTGAAGAACAGGACCTAGGTGTCCTCATCAGCAACACCTTTAAACAGGCTAGCCAATGCAGTAAGGCAAACAAGAGGCTGGGGTGTATCGGGAGGGGTATTGATAATGTAAAGAAAGATGTGATACCCTCCCATATAGATCCTTGGTGAGGCCACACCTGTAGTACTGTGCCCAGTTCTAGAGCCCTCACCTTAGAAAGGATAAGGATAGGCTAGAGGTGGTACAGCGTAGGGTGACGAAGATGATACTGGGCCAGCAGGGGAAGTCCTGCAAGGTACGCCTCAAGGCACTGAACATGTACTTGCTGGAAACCAGAAAAGGGGGGGATATGATAGAAACCTTCAAATTCCTGGAAGGAATAAACAAAGTAAACTGCAATAAATTACTTTGCAGGATCACCAGTTTGACATCATGGGGTATGACTGGAAGCCGATGGGGAGGTTAGAAGATATGTAAGAAAGTATTATTTTACTGAGGGGTGGTGGAACTATAGAACAGTCTGTGGCCAAGGTGGTGTGTACTAAGACTGAGGGGGGCTTCACATGGGCTTGTGACAGAGCGAAAGGAATAGTGCTCACTTGTAGAGATGAAACTGAAGAAAGGAATAAGAAAACTGCTGGGGAGGGTTAGAACCCTGTATTGACACAAAGTTGCATGGTTATATAGGGCCAAATGGTCAGACTTGACAGACCTTGGTCTTCAAACAACATGAAGTCTTGCTGTATTCTGACAATAGCAGTGAGTCCCAACCTTCGAACTGCCCCGGAGATGAAAGAGTTAACTTTCCATGCCAGGCATGGAACGCTGAGCTCGGTTGAGACTGTCTGTTGCTGTTTAAACTCAAACCGTCAGATTCTTTACTCCGCCTCACCGAACAGTCGCTCCGGAGATTTCTCCTTCTGCTCAGTTCAATTTGTCGGTTAAAGTACCGCTTTTCTCGGTTTTTGACTGAATTTAAACCGTAACCTGTTGGTTCAGTCTCTGTCTGTGGTATTTGTGAGTACTAGATAGGTTTATATTATTTTCTGTTCTGTGTGGAACTTGTAAACGGTTCATTGGTTCGGTTTGAACCGATCAAGTTGTTTAAAAATCTTTAGCTGTACTTTTAGCGTGTGGTTACCGGTTCTTATCAGTTCTAAAAAAAAACAAAACGGATTTTATTACATTTTTTTCCACGACCCGTAACACGGTCAGGAACCGATACGAGGATCTTGCCTGGCGGATTGCCATTAAAAGGGTAAGTCTGGTCTGGACTGGCACAATGTCTGAGAAACCCAAAAGAAAAACCGGGCCCACTGGGTTTCAACACTGCAGTGTGTGTGGGGAAGTCTTTGCTAAGGCTGACCCCCACACCACCTGTGTTTATTGTCTGGGGTTTGACCACCTCAGTGCAGACCTCCAGATTTGTAAAAATTTTCCTGCAGCCACCCTAGAGAAGAGAGTTGGTAGGCTCAGGGAAAGGGAGGCCAAAAAGTCCGCTGAACCGGATGGCCAGCCCGGTTTGGTTCAAACCGAACCAGAAGGAGTGCCCTTTGACCAGGGTGAGACTTCTTTGGGCAAAAGGAGAACTGATTCTGAGGAGTCGGTTCCAGCTAAGAGAACAAGAAAGGAAAAATCAGCTGGTGTGGATCCAAAACTTTCTTCTCCAACCGCTGAAGAAATAGCCAAAGCGATAAAAATTGTGCAGTCGCTTTCCCCGGTTCCGACCGAACCGGCACCATCAGGGAGGCGCTCGGTTCGGCCGGTTCCACCGGTTCAAGATTATGATTTAGAGGAATATTATGAACCAGAGGAGGAGGAAGAGGAGTATGAGGAAAGTGAATGTGGTTTTGAAAGTCTGGATGTGCCCATTGACCTGGACATCTCCCCAGACAGACCTTCAGGAGTGTCTCCTCCTAGGCTTTCTGAGTCCCCATCCCATTTCATGTTTTATAAAAAAGTGGCTGAAACCCTCCAGCTTCCTATGGAAGAAGCTGTAGATGACCAGGAGGAGCCTGACTATGTGGAAATGATGGATATCCCAGAGTCTAGGAGGCTGTCTATTCCCTTACACAAATCTTTTGGGAAACAGACATTTAAGATTTTAAAGACTCCTAATGCTATACCTCCTGTGGATAAAAGAATGGACAAGAGGTATACATTGTCAGGCTCAGATACGGAGTTCCTTACACAACAATGCAGCCATGTTGGGTTAGTGCAGGCTGCAGCCTGTGATAAGGCAAATATTCCCTTGGCTTCACACCCCCCAGATAAGGACTCCAGGAGGATTGATGCCATGGCAAAGAAACGGTACATGGCAGCATCCTTGGGACTCAGACAGGCCAACTATATGGCCTATACTACTAGGTATCAGAAATCCAGATGGGACACTGTCATGGCTTTAGCAAAACAGATCCCTGGCCAGCTTGCCAAGGAGCTGGAGCAGGTGGCTGCTGATGGTTTTGAGGCATCCAAGGTGCAATTCCATGCTGCAGTGGACTCCAATGATGTGTCATCTAGAGTCATGGCTACATCTGTGGCACTTCGTAGAATGGCTTGGCTCAGATGTACTAGCCTGTCACAGGATACCCAGACTAAGGCCATGGATTTTCCTGTTGTGGGTAACTCTCTGTTTGGGGAGCAAACAGAGAATTACATGAAGAAAATGGACGAATATAGGACCACCTATAGGAGTGCACAGGCCAAGGAAAGGCAGGCCACTCCTCAGAGCTAGCATCCCAGGGGCAGGGGCAGGCCTTTTCATAGGCCTTTCTACCAAGCCCAGGCCTCCTCTTCTGTCTATGCTCAGAGGGGGTTCTTTAGAGGGAGAGGCAGACGGGGTATAAGCAGACCTGCTTCCACCCCTCAGCCAAAACCCCCTGCTAAACAGGCACCCTGATGGGTCTGCCAGGGCCGATTCTTCACTACCTGTAGGGGGCAGGCTGGCTTACTTTGTCCAGGACTGGAAGTCTCTAACATCAGACAAGTGGGTCCTGGAAGTAGTAAGCCAGGGATTGGTTCTCAACTTCAAAAAATTCCCAAAGCTGAGAACCAGATCCTTTCCACCTGCAAATCCCTCAGAGGCACTTGCCCTAGAGGCAGAGGTCTCTTCCCTCCTGGCTCTCAGAGCTGTGGAAAGGGTTCCACCCCTACACCAGGGCAAAGGTTTGTACTCCCAGGTACTTCCTTACCCCAAAAAAGACAGGAGAATGGCGGCCCATCCTGGATCTCAGATACTTAAACAAGCACCTTTTAAAACCTAAATTCAAAATGGTGACTCTGGGAATAATTCTACCCTCTCTAAGGCCAGGGGACTGGCTAGTTTCCCTGGACCTCAAGGATGCCTATTTCCATATTCTCATCAGAAGCTCCCATCGAAAGTACCTCAGGTTCAGAGCTGCCCTCAGGCCATTACCAGTTCAGAGCAATGCCCTTCGGTCTAACCTCTGCTCCAAGGGTGTTCACAAAATGCCTGGCAGTAGTAGTTGCTTCTCTAAGAAGGCAAAGGATTGCCATCTTCCCATACTTGGACGAGTGGCTCATTGTAGGCCAGTCCCCAGACCAAGTCGAGTTACATCTGCAGGTAACTCAGCAATTGCTCACCTCTCTGGGTTTCCTTCTGAATCTTTCAAAGTCAGTTCTAGAGCCTGTTCAGCTCCTCACCTTCATAGGCGCAGAACTAGATACAGAAAAGGCCAGAGCCTTCCTTCCCCTGGACAGGGCAAAGACCCTTATTGCACTGGCCTCCTCATTCACCCTACAGGTATCTCGACCAGCAAGGCATTTTCTGCAGCTCCTGGGGCACATGGCTGCTTCTACAGCAGTGGTGCAGGGAGCAAGATTTCAGATGAGGGACATTCAGTTCCATCTGAGAGCCTTTTGGTCCCAGAAAAAGGACCCTCTGACAAACTGATCCCAGTGACTCAGAACCTGATCCAGGCCTTGCAGTGGTGGCAGGATCAGAACAATCTGAGACAAGGAGTTCCCTTTGTCACTCAGTCTCACTCTTTAATCCTTACTACAGATGCCTCCCTCTTGGGGTGGGGGGCTCACTTGGGAGACCTGACCACCCAGGGGTTGTGGTCCCCTCAGGAATCTCTGCTTCAGATCAATCTGTTAGAACTCAGAGCAGTATTTCTAGCACTTCAAGCTTTTTCCAAGTCTGTTCAGAACAAAGTTATTCAGATCAGAACAGACAATACCACCACAATGTGGTACATCAACAAGCAAGGGGACACTTGGTCTACGGCCTTGTGCACAGAAACAATGACGTTGTGGTCTCTGGCTCATTCCCTGAACACCTCTCTCACAGCAGTACACCTCCCAGGCAAGGACAATGTCCTGACAGATGCTCTCAGCAGGATATCTCAGGGCCATCACGAATGGTCACTGGATCCCCTGGTCTTGGAGGTGATATTCTCCAGATGGGGCACCCCTCAGATAGATCTTTTTGCAGCCCCAGACAATCACCAACTTCCCCTTTTCTGCTGCAGGCCTCCAGTGTTGGGCTCAGTCCCCCTGGATGCCTTAGTTCTCAGTTGGGAAGGGAAGTTCGTGTATGCTTTTCCCCCTTCCCCTCTCCTGTTCAAAGTGCTAGTCAAAATCAGGTCTCAACCCTGCAAGGTGATCCTGATTGCTCCAGACTGGGCCAGACAGCCCTGGTATCCTCTCCTGTTGTCCTTCGCAGTCCATCTTCCCCTGTCTCTTCCCAGGAATTGCAACCTGTTAACCTGTGCTCAGGGGAGGGTTTGGTACCCGAATCTCAAATCTCTCAATCTCAAGGCCTGGCTCTTGAAGAGTTAGAGTTTGCTGATTTACACCTCTCCCAGGGTGTAATGGATATTCTAAAGGCTTCTAGGAAACCTTCCACCAGAACTACTTAAAATTCAAAGTGGAAAAGATTTTCCATATGGTGCTCTGGGAAGCATATTTCCCCAGAGTCTGCTGATCTGCCCACAGTCCTTGACTATATGGTCCATTTGAATAACTTGGCACTCAGACCAGCTACACTAAAGGTGCATCTGGCAGCTGTTTCTGCTTTCATTTCAGCAGGTAAGCCCTCTTCTCTTTCAGCTCACCCTGTATTCTCCAAGTTTTTCAAGGGATTGCTTCATACCAATCCTCCATTCTGGGACCCTGCCCCTGCTTGGGACCTTAACGTTTGCACTGCTCAGCTTATGCAACCCCCTTTTGAGCCTTTGTCTTCAGCAGAGCTTAAGTACTTGACTTGGAAAACTGTGTTCCTGGTAGCCATCACCTCTTCCAGGCGCGCAAGTGAGTTACAAGCCCTGTCAGTGGAGCCTGATTTTATCTCCTTCCATAGAGATAAGGTGGTCCTCAGGACTAACAGGAAGTTTTTACCTAAGGTGGTTTCAGACTTCCACCTTAACCAATCTATGTCTCTTCCTGTGTACTTCACTGACCATTCCTCCTCTGGTGAGAGGAGGCTGCACAGTTTAGATGTGAAAAGAGCCCTTAGCTACTACATAGAATGTACCAAGGGTCACAGGTTTGACTCCCTCCAACTGTTCCTCACTTATGGTGAGGGGTTGGTAAAGGAAAACCTGCCACTAAAAGATCCATTGCCAGGTGGATTGTCTCTTGCATTCAATTCTGCTATGAAAAACTGGGTAAGGTTCCACCCTCAGGCCTGAGGGCTCACTCTACCAGAGGTACAGCTGCTTCCAGGGATATTCCTATTCTAGAAATATGTCAAGCAGCTATCTGGAAAACAGTTCACACTTTTACCAAGCATTACTCCCTGGACATCTAGGCTAGGAGTGATGCACAGTTTGGCACAGCTGTGCTTCAGAGCCTATTTCCTAAGTAGGTTCTGTCCTCCTCCATGGAGGTACTGGCAGTAGTCTGCTATTGTCAGAATACAGCAAGACTTCATGTTGTTTGAAGAAAAAATTACTCACCTTAGTAATGTTGTTTATTCTAATGAGTCTTGCTGTATTCTGACCTCCTCTCCCCCACCTTCCCCTCTCACAACCTCTGTTTTTGGGATGTGGGTGGGCAGTGGCAGTGTTGGCACTCAGGAGGTGCCCCACCTTGTTTGTTATCACCCCTTTTTCTTTGGGTGAGTGGGTGTTGTGTTTATTCATTTTTGGGTCTCCTGCCTTGAGTCTTTGTTTTGGGACCAAAAAATCTGTTTATTATATTTAGTAGCCAGTTGGCTAGTGTAGGTTTACAGCTTCCACACAGGACCTCAGTGAGTTTAGCTCGTAAAGATCTGACGGTTTGAGTTTAAACAGCAACAGACAGTGTCTCAACCGAGCTCGAGTTCAGCGTTCCATGCCTGCCATAGAAAGTTAACTCTTTCATCTCTGGGGCAGTTCGAAGGTTGGGACTCACTGCTATTGTCAGAATACAGCAAGACTCCATTAGAAGAAACAACATTACTAAGGTGAGTAATTTTTTTCTTCCTGCCCAGACCCTTCCTGAGTTCCATTCAGGGTGGGACAAGTCACTTTCTGTTGAATCTGGTGGCCAAAATTGTTTGTGGGTAGGCACATTTTTCATGGCCAAAATAAGGAAATCTGGTAGCATTCGTGTTGGTTTTTTTTTTTTTTGGGGGGGTTGCCATTTGGTTGAAGTCATATTTGTTTACAGTTACAGTCCCTCCAACAAAGATTCCTTAATCCCGAGTTCTGTCCCACCACACAGCAATCCCTGGCCCAGGCTCTTAAGATCCCCCTGCTCACTTTGTTCCTTTTCAGCAACAGTACTCCAGTAGTTCTGAAAAAAGTGTTTTTTAAGTTCAAACAAATTACTCAAGCTCCTTTAAATGATTGTCTTTTTAGTCCTGAAAAGAGTATTAGATTATTAACAAAGCAGGCAGATGATATGCTATCCCTGTGTAAACAGCAGCTGCAGCGTGTTTGCCCCTCTCTCTCTTTCATGAAAGTGTGGGGGGCTACAGTACTTTTACGCACTTCCAATGCAGCCCCCACATGACTGTGGTACCATATAGACACAAGATCTTAAGGTAGGCAGCAGTGCAGCAATTGGGTACAATCCCGGGAGGGGTGGGAGAGTCCATATCTGCACAGTGTTGGCGTGGCACAATCACAAGTCTCTGAGGGACAATCTGTGCGCCTCCCAGTGCTGATGATATCCTCATGCTGATGGTTGACTCGGGAGAGGGCATGTTATGCCTGCCAGCCCACTGCCAAGTTGTGCACATCCTGAAGAGAGCTGCACAACCTGGAAATGTCCTTAAACTACAGAGCAACATAAAAGCATAAGTATTGTGCTTCCGTATGTGTACTGCAGCTCATTCCGATCTCGGGTCTGTGCATGCATGATGCTGTCCGACACACTCACGCGTCAGAATTGTGAGTTCATAATTTAAAACAGTGGCCAGCTTGATTTAATGTGACCTGGTGACCCTATTTGTCCCACGCTGGTTTCATTATCCCTTCATCTGTGTCCACCCTTGCACAGATCTTTTCATCGTCTGTGAAGAGGCAGATCTTGCCTTTGATTCCTTCCACTATGTCACAAATGAATACACTGAAAAGGACCATGCCCAGCACCGACCCCTGAGGTACCCCACTAGTTACTTCCCTTGCTTCTGAAAACTCCACATTAACTAATTGCGTTCTTCCCATCAGCCGTTTCTCTACCCAAGTTCCAATTTTTCTCCTACCTCTAAGTCCCTTATCTTCTTAACCAGCCTCCTTTGAAGGGACAGAGTCAAAGGCCTTGCCAAAATCCAGGTATACCACATCTGCTGCCTGTCCCCTGTCTTGGTCACCCAGTTGAATAAGCTGACCAGATTTGTCTGGCAAGGCCTTGGAAGCCCATGTTGTCTGGGGTCCTTTAACCCATTTCACTCTAGCAAGTCTACCAGTTCCTCCCTAAGTAAAGATTGCATACTTTTTCTCACTCTAGATGTCTAGCTGACTGGTCTATAGTTCCCTGGCTCATCCTTCCTTTTGCTGTTGTGTAGAGGGACCACATCAGCCATCCTCCGGTTCCTAGGGACCACCCTCGTGTCCAGTGAGAAGCTGAATAGTCTGCAAAGGTTCCACCCATTCAGAGTGCTGGTGTTAGTGTGCCCAGTCATCAGAGTGCCAAGTTGGGATTTTGTCAGGGTGCTTCCCTGATGGCCCCCTTTTATTAATATTCTGACTCGGGCGCATGAATCCCAAAATTGACGCTCTGATGTACCTGCACACCAATGCTATCTCTCTAATAGTCGGAAAGGGTCTGCATATGGTTCCATCACTTCTGCAGCCTTCTTCAGCATCCTCGGATGTATGCCATCTGCTCTTTTAGAGTTATCTACTTTCAACTCTGTAAGCTTTTCCAACACCCTTTTCTTCATTATTTTGACCATGCCACTTCAGCACTTGCTTTCTTCCCCTTCAAACAACGTGAAGTCTTGCTGTATTCTGACATATGCAGTTAGCCCCCACACTTGAACTGCTCCGGAGAGGAAAGAGTTAACTATGCAGGAAGCATAGAACGTTGGGCTCGAGCTCGGTTTCAAACCTCTGTCTGTAGTGCTTCAGAGTGTAACCGTCAGATTCTTTACTCCGCCTAACTGTTCAGTTGCTCCAGAGATTGCTCCTTTGCTACGGTTCGGTACAGTTCAGAATTTGTTGGTTAATTCAACCGATTTGTTGTTTTTTCGGCTTCAGGTCTCTGTCTACAGTGCAGTAAGTGTTTAGTAGGTAGTGGACTGTATTTGTTTAATTTTCTGTGTGGAAATTGTAAAGCTTTCGGTCGGTCCGGTTTGGAACTGACCGCTTGTGGGTTTTTACTCCTTTCTGGGTTTTAGTGTGAGGTGCCGGTTCCTATCTGTTCAAAAACGTGATTTCACACCTTTTTCCATGGCTGCATACGCTGGTAGCCATAGGAGTGTCTTACCTGGGCAGATAAGCTGTAAAGGGTAAGTTTTGTAGCCTGCCATGTTTGAGAAACCCAAGAAAAAATGAGCCACTGGTTTTCAACACTGTGGTGAGTGTGGGGATGCCTTTGCTAAAGCAGACCCTCACACCACTTGTGTATATTATCTGGGGTTTGACCACCTCAATTCAGACTGCCAAATCTGTAAGAATTTCCCAAAGGCCACCCTGGAAAAAAGGTTGGGTAGGTTGGAGGAAAAGGAGGATGAGAAGTCCGCTAATCTGGATGGCCAGCCCGGTTCGGTTCCTACCGAACCTGAGGGGGTGCCCCTGACCTGGGTGATACGCCCTCGGGCAAGAGGAGATTCGACCCTGAGGGGTCAGTTCCATTCAACTGCAAAAGGAAATCGGCCGGTTCAGATCAAGAACTGCATACTCCAACCGCCGAAGAAATAGCCAGAGCGATAAGCATAATGGAATCACTCCGTTCGGTTCCGCCTGATCCGGCGTCACTCGATAGACTCTCGGTTTGGTCGGTTCCCCTGGTTCCGGAATACGTTCTGGATGAATATTATGAACCGGAGGGGGAGGAAGAACAAGATGACGACGACGACGACGAAAGGTCTGGATGAACCCACTGAACTGGACATCTCCCCAGGCAGGCCTTCCTATGTTTCTCCTCCCAGGCTTTCTGAGTCCCCATCCGACTATTTGTTCTACAAGAAAGTGGCTGATACCCTGCAGCTTCCCTTTGTTGAAGTTGTCGATGAACAAGAGGAGCATGACTTTGTGGAAATGACGGACATCCCAGAGTCCAAGTGGTTGTCTGTTCCCCTCCATAAATCCTTGGGGAAACAGACACAGAAAATTCTTCAAACTAAAAATTCTTTACCTCCTGTGGATAAAAGAATGGACAGGAGGTATATGCGTTCAGGCTCAGGTACAGAGTTCTTGTTCCACCAATGCAGCCATGTTGGGGTGGTGCAGGCTGCAGCCTGTGACAAGGCTAACATACCCTTGGCTTCACCACCCCCAGATAAAGACTCTAGGAAGGTTGATGCTATGGCCAAAAAACAGTACTTGGCATCCTCCTTGAGACTCAGGCAGGTTAATTATATGGCCTACACAGCCAGATATCAGAAGTCTAGATGGGATACTTTTCTGGAGCTGGCTAAACAGGCCTACCTCTAGCTAGCCAAGGAGCTGGAGGAGGTGGCTGCTGATGGGATTGAGGCATCCAAAATGCAGTTCCATACTGCTGTGGACTCGAATGATGTGGCATCATGAGTCATGGCTACATCTGTGTCTCTTTGGAGGTTTGCTTGGCTCAGATGTACTAGCCTCTCACAGGACACTTAGGCTAAGGCCATGGAATTCCCCTGTGGTGGGTAATTCTCTGTTTGGGGAACAGACAGATAATTACGTGAAAAAAAAAATGGATGAATATCGAACCACTTACAGGAGTGCACAGGCCAAGGGAAAGGCAGGCAACTCCTCAGAAGAAGCAGTCTAGGGGCAGGGGCAGGCCTTTTCACAGGTCTTTCTACCAAGCTCAGACCTCTTCTTCCTTTCCACAGAGGGGGTTCTTCAGAGGGAGAGGTAGGAGGGGGATGAGCATGGCTGCATCCTTCTGCCAAGCAGATACTCTGACGTGTCAGCCCGGGTCGACTCCCCAATCCCAGTAGGAGGCAGGCTAGCTTACTACTTCCTGGCCTGGAAGTCTGTTACCTCAGACAAGTGGGTCCTGGAGGTAGTAAGCCAGTGACTGGCCCTCAGTTTCACAAAGTTCCCAAAATTGAGGGCCAAATTCCTTCCACCTGCAAACCTTTCCGAGACCATTGCTCTAGAAGCAGAGGTTTCCTCTCTGCTAGCCCTCAGGGCTGTAGAGAGAGTTCCTACTCAGCATAGGGGCAAAGGTCTATATTCCAGATATTTCCTTACCCCAAAAAAGACAGGGGAGTGGCGACCCATCCTAGACCTACGGTATCTAAACAAGCACATCTTAAAACCAAAGTTCAAAATGGTGACTCTGGGAGTAATTCTTCCCTCTCTAAGGCCAGGGGATTGGATAGCTTCTCTGGACCTCAAAGATGCCTACTTTCACATCCCAATCAGGTGCTCTCACAGAAAGTATCTCTGGTTTGAGTTGCCTTCAGGCCATTATCAGTTCAGAGCAATGCCCTTCGACCTAACATCAGCTCCAAGAGTGTTCACAAAGTACCTAGCAGTAGTAGTGGCCTTCCTCAGGAGGCTAGAGATCTCCATATTCCCATACCTGGACGACTGGCTCATTGTGGGTCAGTCTCCAGACCAGGTCAAATCAGCTCTACAAGTTTCTCAACAGCTGCTCACTTCTGTAGGTTTTCTTCTCAGTCGGCCAAAGTCGGTTCTCAAACCAGTGCAGTTTCTCACCTTTATAGGGGTAGAGTTGGATACTCTGCAGGGAAAGTCCTTTCTCCCTTTGGCAGGGGTGAAGGCCCTTACAGATCTTGCTTCCTCTTTCCGCCTTACGTTTTTTCGACCAGCAAGACATTTTCTTCAGCTCCTGGGCCACATGGCAGCTTCCACTGCGGTGATACAGGGAGCCAGATTCCAAATGAGGAACATTCAGTTCCACTCGAGGTCCTTTTGGTCCCAGAAAAAAGATCCTCTAACCAAATTGATTCCAGTGACTCAGACTCTGGTCCAAGCTCTCCAATGGTGGTTGGATCAGGACAATCTCCGGCAAGGTGTCCCGTTCATCAGCCAGACTCATTCAGTGGTACCAAGCACAGATGCCTCTCTCCTGGGTTGGGGAGCTCACTTGGGAGCCTTACAACACAAGGTGTTTGGTCTCCTCAGGAGTCTCTGCTTCATATCAATCTCCTGGAACTCAGGGCAGCGTTCCTGGCCCTCAGAGCTGTCTTGTACTCGGTACATAACAAGGTGGTTCAGATCAGGATAGACACCACCACCACCATGTGGTGTATCAACAAGCAGGGAGGCACTCAGTCTACAGCTTTGTGCACGGAAGCCATGAAGCTATGGTCTCTGGCTTATGCCCTGCAAGCATCCCTAGTTGCAGTCCATCTACCAGGGAAGGACAGTGTGCTAGCAGATGCCCTGAGCAGAATTTCTCAGGGCCACCACGAGTGGGCCGTAGATCCCTTCATACTGAAAGTAATCTTCTACAGGTGGGGCACTCCAGAGATAGATCTCTTTGCAGCCCCAGACAATCACCAACTTCCTCTCTTCTGTTGCATGCCTCCAGTCCTGGGTACAGTCCCCGTGGATGCTCTGGTTCTGGATTGGGAGGGCAAATTCCTTAGTTTTTCCTCCCTCCCCCGTTTTTCAAAGTCCTGGTCAAGATCAAGTCACAGTCATGCAGGGTTATCCTGATTGCTCCAGACTAGGCCAGACAGCCTTGGTATCCTCTGTTGTTGTCTCTAGCAGTCCATCTTCCCCTGTGTCTTCCCAAGAGGCACAATCTGCTAACCTCCTCTCAGGGGAGAATCTGGTATCCCAATCTCCAGTCTCTCAACCTCAAGGCCTGGTTCTTGAAGAGTTAGAGTATGCAGGCCTGCACCTGTCTCAGAGAGTGTTGGATATTCTTAAGGCCTCTCGAAAACCTGCCACCAGAAAAACGTATAATTCCAAATGGAAGAGATTCAGCATTTGGTGTTCCCATAAGGATATTTTACCGGATACTGCTGATCTTGCTACAGTTCTGGATTACGTGGTTCATCTTAGTGGCCTAGGCCTCAGGTCAGCCATTTTAAAAGTTCATTTAGCAGCTGTATCTGCATTTCTGTCAGCAGGGAACAACTCTTCCCTGGCATCTCATCCTGTCTTCTGTAAGTTCTTTAAAGGTCTGGTTCTTATCAACCCTTCCTTTAGGGACCCCACTCCTGCTTGTGATCTCAATGTTTGCATTGCTTAGCTCATGCAACCTCCTTTCAGGCCTCTGGCTTCAGCCGAACTCAAGTATTTGATGTGGAAGACTGTGTTTCTGGTAGCTATCACTTCAAACAACATGAAGTCTTGCTATAGTATGACAATTGCAGTATGACCGCAGGTTAGAACTGCTCCGGAGGTGAAATAGTTAACTTTCCATGCAGGCATGGAACTTAGAGCGTGAGCTCGGTTGAAAACTCTCTGTTGTGCTTCAAAGACAAACTGTCAGATTCTTTACTCCGCCTCACTGAACAGTCGCTCTGGAGATTTCTCCTTCTGCTCGGTTCATTTTGTCGGTTTAAAAGTATTATTTTTCGGTTTTTAGCCAAAATTAAACCGCAGCCGGTCGGTTCAAGATCTGTCTGTGGTAATGTAAGTAATAGATAGGTTTTACATTTAGTTTTTCTGTGTGGAACTTGTAATTTGTTATCGGTTCGGTTTGAACCGATCAGGTTGTGTTTAAATCTACTAGTCCTTTTTTTAGAGTCACGGTTCCCGGTTCTTATCGGTTCTAAAAAAACAGAATTTCATTATGGTTTTTTCCACGACCCGTGACACGGTTGGGAACCGATAAGGTGTCTTGCTTGGTGGATTGCCATAAGCGGGCAAGTTGGTTAGGCTGGCATTATGTCTGAGAAGCATAAAGAAAACCGGACCCACTGGGTTTCAACACTGTAGTGTTTGTGGGAAGCTTTTGCTAAGGCTGACCCACACACATGTTCTATTGTCTGGGTTTTGACCACCTCAATTCAGACTGCCAGATTTATCACAATTTCCGCTGCCACCATAGATAAGAGATTGGTAGGCTAAGGGAAAGGAGGCCAAAAGTCCGCTGACCTGGATGGCCAGCCCGGTTCGGTACCAACCGAACCGGAGGGAGTCCCCTCTGACCAGGGTGATACTTCCTCGGGCAAACGAAGAGCCGGTTCTGAGGAGCCGGTTCCAGTAAAAGGACTAGAAAGTCAGCTAGTGTAGAGCCAAAAGTTCTCTCCCCAACTGCTG
This sequence comes from Neoceratodus forsteri, assembly GCA_016271365.2. NCBI lineage: Eukaryota > Metazoa > Chordata > Ceratodontiformes > Ceratodontidae > Neoceratodus > Neoceratodus forsteri. Next base: position 1,581,615,851 of record CM028130.1, read on the forward strand.
AGGAAATAGCTAAAGCAATTCAAATTGTCCAGTCTCTCTCTCCGGTTCTGACCGAACCGACACCTTCTGGTAAGCGTTCGGTTCGGCCGGTTCCACCGGTTCAAGATTATGATTTTGAGGATTTTTATGAATCGGGGGAGAGGGAAGAGGAATATGAGGAGAGTGAACATGGTTTTGAAGATCTGGATGTGCCCATTGATCCGGACATCTCTCCAGATAGACCCCTAGGGGTTTCTCCTCCAAGACTTTCTGAGTCCCCTTCTCATTTCATGTTTTATAAAAAAGTTGCTGAAACTCTCCGGCTCCCTGTTGAGGAAGCTATTGATGACGAAGAGGAGCCAGACTATGTAGAAATGATGGATATTCCAGAGTCTAGGAGACTGTCTATTCCTTTGCATAAATCTTTTCGGAAACGGACAGTAAAAGTTTTAAAAACTCCTCACACTATACCTCTTGTGGATAAAAAGATGGACAAGAGGTATACCTTATCAGGCTCCGACACTGATTTCCTCACTCAGCAATGCAGCCATGTATTTATTTTATTTATTTTTATTTATTTAGCTTTTGTTGACCGGGTAAGTGCACTAGACAAATCCTGCCTATTTTCAGGCACGACCCGAGGGAGGGGGATACAGACGAATGCCAACTGACTTTGAACCAGATTAAGCTGTTGGTGGTATTTTTAGTGAATGAGGGAAATTTGGCCAGGACACCGGGGAAATTCCCCTACTCTTTTCGATAAGTGCCATGGGATCTTTAACATCCACCTGAACTACCACCAATCCAGGCAGATGGGACCTCGGTTTAACGTCTCATCGAAGACAGCACCTCAGAGTGCAGCACCCTCTCATGCTGCACTACAGTGACAGTACTGGGATATTAACCCAAGTGCCAGATGTGGGAACTGAACCCACAGCCCTCTGATCTCCCGGCCTCAGAGGCGAGTGTGCTACCTACTGAGCCACTGACACTGCGGGGGTAGTGCAGGCTGCAGCCTGTGACAAGGCTAATATTCCCCTAGCTTCACACCCCCTGAGAAGGACTCCAGGAAGATTGATGCTATGGCAAAGAAACAGTACATGGCAGCATCTTTGGGACTCAGACAAGCAAATTATATGGCTTATGCTCCTAGGTACCAGAAATCCAGATGGGATACTGTGCTGGCCCTAGCAAAACAAGTCCCTGACCAGCTTGCCAGGGAGCTGGAACAGGTGGCTATGGATGGTATTGAGGCATCCAAGGTGCAATTTCATGCTGCAGTGGACTCTAATGATGTTTCATCAAGAGTCATGGCTACATCTGTGGCACTTCGCAGGATGGCTTGGCTCAGATGTACTACGCTGTCTCAGGATACCCAGTCTAAGGCCATGGATTTTCCTGTTGTGGGAAATTCTCTGTTTGGGGAGCAAACCGAGAATTACATGAAGAAAATGGATGAATATAGGACCACCTATAGGAGTGCACAGGCCAAGGAAAGGCAGGCCACTCCTCAAAAGCAGCTTCCTAGAGGCAGGGGCAGGCCTTTTCATAGGCCTTTTACCAAGCCCAAGCTTCCTCCTCCGCCTATGCTCAGAAGGGGTTCTTTAGAGGAGAGGCAGGCCAGGGTACAAGCAGGTCTGCTTCCACCCCTCAGCCAAAGCCCCTGCCAAGCAGGCACCCTGATGGGATTGCCAGGACGATTCTCCTCTACCTGTAGGGGGCAGGCTGGCTTACTTTGTCTAGGACTGGATGTCTTTAACATCAGACAAGTGTGTCCCTGGAAGTAGTAAGCCAGGGACTGGTTCTCAGCTTCAAAAATTTCCAAAGCTGGAACCAGATCTTTTCCACCTGCAACTCCATCAGAGGCACTACGCCCTAGAGGCAGAGGTCTCTACCCTCCTGGCTCTCAGAGCCATGGAAAGGGTTTCTCCCCTACACCAGGGCAAAGGGTTGTACTCCAGGTACTTCCTTACCCCAAAAAAGACAGGAGAATGGTGGCCCATCCTGGATCTCAGGTATTTAAACAAGCACCTTTTAAAGCCAAAGTTCAAAATGGTGACTCTGGGAATTATCCTACCCTCTCTAAGGCCAGGGGACTGGCTAGCTTCCCTGGACCTCAAGGATGCCTACTTCCATATTCCCATCAGAAGCTCCCATCGAAAGTACCTCAGGTTCGAGCTGCCCTCAGACCACTACAGAGCAATGCCCTTCGGCCTCACTTCTGCCCCAAGGGTATTCACCAAATGCCTGGCAGTAGCAGTTGCCTACCTAAGAAGGCAAAATGTTGCCATCTTTCCTTACCTGGATGATTGGCTCATAGTAGGCCAGTCCCCAGACCAGGTCAAATTACACCTTCAGATAACGCAGCAACTGCTTACCTCTCTAGGTTTCCTTCTGAATCTCTCAAAGTCAGTTCTAGAGCTTGTCCAGCTTCTTACCTTCATAGGCGCAGAACTGAACACACAGGAAGCCAGGGCCTTCCTTCCCCTAGACAGGGCAAAGACCCTGGTCTCCCTGGCCTCCTCATTTACCCTGCAGGTCTTCGGCCAGCAAGGCATTTTCTGCAGCTCCTAGGACACATGGCTGCTTCCACAGCAGTTGTGCAAGGAGCAAGATTTCAGATGAGGGACATCCAGTTCCATTTGAGAGCTTTTTGGTCTCAAAGAAAGGATCCTCTTACCAAGTTGATCCCAGTAACTCAAACCCTGATCCAAGCCCTACAGTGGTGGCAGGATCAGACCAACCTGAGACAAGGGGTTCCTTTTGTCACTCAGTCTCATTCTCTAATCCTTACTACAGATGCGTCCCTCTTGGGCTGGGGAGCTCACGTGGGTGACCTCACCACCCAGGGTCTGTGGTCTCCCCAGGAATCCCTGCTCCACATCAACCTGTTGGAGCTCAGAGCAGTTTTTCTAGCACTTCAAGTTTTTTCCAGATCTGCTCAGAACAAGAGTATTCAGGTTAGAACAGACAACACCACTACAATGTGGTACATCAACAAGCAGGAGGGCACTCGGTCTACGGCATTGTGCACCGAAGCGATGAGATTGTGGTCTCTGGCTTACTCCCTGAACACCTCTCTTACGGCAGTTCACCTCCCAGGCAAGGACAATGTCCTGGCAGATGCTCTCAGCAGGATTTCCCAGGGCCACCACGAATGGTCACTGGATCCCCTGGTCTTGGGAGGAGTAGTATTTGCCAGATGGGGCACCCCGCAGATAGATCTTTTTGCAGCCCCAGACAATCACCAACTTCCTCTTTTTTGGTGCAGGCCCCCAGTGTTGGGCTCACTCCCACTGGATGCCTTAGCCCTCAGTTGGGAGGGGAAGTTTCTGTATGCCTTCCCTTCCTTTCCTCTCCTGTTCAAAGTGCTAGTCAAAATCAGATCCCAATCCTGCAAAGTCATTCTGATAGCTCCGGATTGGGTCAGACAGCCCTGGTATCCTCTCCTACTGTCCTTAGCAGTCCATCTTCCCCTGTGCCTTCCCAGGACTCACAATCTGTTAACCTGTGCCCAGGGAAGGGTCTGGTACCCGAATCTCAGATCTCTCAATCTCAAGGCTTGGTTCTTGAAGAGTTAGAGTTTGCTGATTTACACCTTTCCCAAGGTGTAATGGATATATTGAAGGCCTCAAGGAAGCCTTCCACCAGGGCTACTTACAATTCCAAATGGAAAAGGTTTTCCATATGGTGCTCGGAAAAGCACATTTCCCCAGTTTCTGCTGATCTACCCACAGTCCTGGATTATATGGTCCACCTGAATTCTTTGGGGCTGAGACCAGCTACCCTGAAGGTGCACTTGGCAGCTGTGTCTGCTTTTATTTCAGCAGGTAAATCCTCTTCTCTTTCAGCTCATCCTGTATTTTCCAAGTTTTTAAGGGGTTGTTTCACCAACCCTCCATTCAGGGATCCTGCCCTGCTTGGGATCTTAATGTTTGCATTGCTCAAGCTTATCAGCCCCTTGAGCCCTTGTCTTCAGCTGAGCTCAAGTACTTGACTTGGAAAACTGTGTTTCTGGTAGCCATCACCTCTGCCAGGCGCATAAGTGAATTACTAGCGTTGTCAGTGGAGCAGGAGTTTATCTCTTTTCACAGAAATAAGGTGGTCCTTGGACTAACAGAAAGTTCCTGCCTAAGGTGGTTTCAGATTTCCACCTTAATCAATCTATTTCTCTTCCAGTGTACTTCACTGACCACTCCTTCTCTGGGAGAGGAGGCTGCACAGCCTAGATGTGAAGAGAGCCCTTAGTTACTACATGGGCGTACCAAGGGTCAAGGTTTGACTCCCTCCAACTGTTCCTCACTTATGCGTGAGGTTGGTAAAGGAAACCAGCCACTAAAAGATCCATTGCCAGGTGGATTGTCTCTTGTATCCAATTCTGCTACGAGAAGTTGGGTAAAGTTCCTCCCTCAGGCCTGAGGGCTCACTCTACCAGAGGTACAGCTACTTCTCTGGCTGCTGCCAGAGACATTCCTATTCTAGAAATATGTCAAGCAGCTACCTGGAAAACAGTTCACACTTTTACCAAGCATTACTCCCTGGACATCCAGGCTAGGAGTGATGCTCGGTTTGGCACAGCCGTGCTTCAGAGCCTATTTCCTAGGTAGGTTCTGTCCCTCCTCCATGGAGGTACTGCTGTGTAGTCTGCAATTGTCATAATATAGCAAGACTTCATGTTGTTTGAAGAAAAATTACTCACCTTAGTAATGTTGTTTCTTCTAATGGAGTCTTGCTATATTATGACCTCCCCTGCCCCTCTCAGAACCTCTGTTTTGGGATGTGGGTGGGCAGTACAGGAGCTGGCACTTTTTGATGCCCACCTTGTTGTATTTCACCTACCTTTTGGGTGAATTGGTGTTGTGTTTTTTTTGCATTTTGGGTCTCCTGACTTGAGTCTTTGTTTTAGGCCAAAAAAAGTGTTTATTATTAGGTAGCCAGTTGGCTAGTGTAGGTTTACAGCTTCCACACAGAACCTTAGTGAGTTTTAGCTCGTAAAGATCTGACAGTTTGTCTTTGAAGCACAACAGACAGAGTTTTCAACCGAGCTCGCGCTCTAAGTTCCATGCCTACATGGAAAGTTAACTATTTCACCTCCGGAACAGTTCTAACCTGCGGTCATACTGCAATTGTCATAATATAGCAAGACTCCATTAGAAGAAACAACATTACTAAGGTGAGTAATTTTTTCTTCTGTCAGGCGTATTAGTGAATTGCAGGCCCTGTCAGTGGAGCCAGATTTTATCTCATTCCATAGAGATAAGGTGGTCCTCGGAACCCATAGGAGGTTCCTTCCCAAGGTGGTCTCAGATTTTCATCTGAACCAGTCCATGTCTCTTCCTGTGTTTTTCACTGATTACTCTTTTTCAGGGTAAAGAAGATTACACAGTTTAGATGTTAAGGGCACTTTGCTATTACATTGAGCACACTAAAGCACATAGGAAGGAATGTCTTCAATTGTTCGTCACTTACGGTGAAGTGGGGAAGGGTAGACATGCCACTCAGAGAAGTATTGCCAGGTGGATAGTCTCCTGTATACAGTTCTGCTATACTAAGCTAGGTAAAACACCTCCCTCAGGTCTGAGGGCTCACTTGACTAGGGGTATAGCTGCTTCCCTGGCTGCTGCCAGGGATATACCTTTACTAGAGATATCCAGAGCAGCCACCTGGAAAGCTATCCGTACATTCACCAAGCATTACTCTCTGAATATCCAGGCTGGGAGTGATGCTCGGTTTGGAACAGCAGTACTGCAGATCCTGTTCCCAAAATAGGTTTGGTACCCCCGCTTCATGGTGGTACTGCTTGGTAGTCTGCATATGTCAGAATACAGCAAGACTTCATGTTGTTTGAAGAAAAAATTGCTCACCTTAGTAACTGTGTTTCTTCTAATGGAGTCTTGCTGTATTCTGACCTCCCTCCCTGCCTCCCCTCTCAGAACCTGTTTTTTGGGAGGTGGGCTGGCAGGTACAGTGTTGCACCTCAGGGGTGTGCTTGGTACCCCTCCTTTCTAGAAGGAAGGGGTTGGTTATTATGTTTTTACTTATAGTTGTATATTGGTTCACTACCTGTTTTTTTGTCTTGGGTTCTCGACTTGAGTCTTTGGGGGACCCAATCTGTTGCCTGTTGGCTATATGTTCCTTTACAATTTCCACTATAGGAGTGTAGTTAGTTAGTAGTAGCTGATAAGAATCTAACGGTTACACTCTGAAGCACAGCAGGCAGAGGTTTGAAACCGAGCGCAAGCTCAACTTTCTATGCTTCCTGCATAGTTAACTTTTTTCTGTCTGGGGCAGTTCAAGTGCTGGGGCTAACTGCATATGTCTGAATACAGCAAGACTCCATTAGAAGAAACACAATTACTAAGGTGAGTAATTTTTTTCTTTTATCTTAACCCCAGATTCTGGTAGTGTCCCATTCTTCTCTCTAGTAAATACAGAACAAAAGCATTTGTTCAGTATCTGTGCTTTCCTTACCCCCCACCGCTCCCACCCTTCCTCACTCTATAGTCTCACAGTATCCCCTATAACCTTATGCTTCTTCTGGATGTGCCTGAAGAATGCCTTTTCCCTTTGCTTCACTATCTTTGCCAGCCGGGGCTCTGTCTCCACCTTGGCCTCCTTCACCTTGCTGCTGGCTATCTTTGTTGCCTTCAGCTAAATCTCCCTATCCTCCTCCAGATCGCGTCCCTTATACTTTAAGAATGCCCACCTTTTGGGTCTTACACTGTCTTTATTACAGCCAGGAACCACATTGGACCACTTGCTCTTTTTTCCTTTGATAGCTTCACGGTTGAGCTTTCTGTTGCTTCTTTTTTTTTTTTTTTTTTTTATGCACTCCACATAGAAACATAGTAATTAATGGCAGATAAGGACTGCTTGGCTCATCCAGTCTGCCCATTCCTCCCTACCTACATCATTACGGCAGACCGTACCCGATCTACAGCTCTTTCTACCTCCCCCCCTTCCTTTCCACTATGAGTCCGTTGTGCTTATCCCATACATTCTTTAATCTCATGACTGTTTTCGCCCCACCACCTCTTTTGGAAGGCTGTTCTAGAAATTCACCACTCTTTCTGTGAAGAAGTACTTCCTCGCATCTCTCCTGAATCTACTCCTCTCCAGCTTCATAGCATGTTCTTGAGCAGCTTTTCTTTTGAAAAGTACTTCCCTCCTGTATCTTATTTACCCTGTGAGATATTTAACGGTCTCTGTCATATCCTCCTCTACTCCAGGGTGTACATATTGAGGTCCTTTAGTCACTCCTCATAGGGCTTTTGATGCAGACCTTGCACCATTTTAGTTGCCCTCCTCTGGACCTCTTCCACTCTGTCCTTCTGGAGATGTGGTTTCCAGAACTGGATACAGTACTCTAGGTGAGGTCTTTCTAGCAATCTATGCAGAAGCGACACCACCTCTATCTTTGTGCTGGCAATACCCCTACCTATGCACCCCAGTATCCCACTAGTCCTCCCCACTGCATTGTTGCACTGCCTGGCCACCTTCATGACATCCGGGATTATTACCTCCAGGTCTCTTTCTTGCTTGGAGGTTGTCAATACAACTCCACCCATTTTTTGTTCCGACCCTGGATTTTCGTGCTGCAAGTGCATTGTTTTTCACTTTTTCGTAGTGAATCCCAGGTGCCATACCCTTGACCACTCCTTGAGTTTTTTCAGGTCTCTCCTCATCCTTTCTGCCCCACCCCCTGCAGTGTCCACTGTGTTGCAGATTTTGGTGTCCTCCGCAAAGAGGCAACCCTTCCCATCCAGCTCCTCTGCAAAGTCACTTACAGAGACAATAAAGAGGACCAGTCCCATCGCTGATCCCTGATACACCCTCCTGGTCACCCTCTCTTCCTCAGAGTGAACTCTGTTTACCACCACCCTCTGTCGCCTATCCTCTGACCAGTTTCTTATCCAGTTCATCACATTTGCACCCACTCCTGCACTACCCAGTTTGCTTACTAGTTTTCTGTGTGGAAATGGTGTTGAAAGCCTTACTGAAATATAGGCCACGCCTGCTGCTCCACCCTGACCTAATTCCTTTGTCACCCAGTCAAAGAGATCTATCATTTATTTGACACGACCGCCCCTCTGTAAACCCATGCTGCCTCAGGTCTTGTAACTCACTGGATTCAAGATATTCCACTGTCCTTTCCTTCAGCAGTGATTCCATTAAAGTTTCCTACCTCCGACATCAGGCTGACTGGTCTATAATTGCCAGATTCCTCCCTGCTACCACTTTTGTGTTGTGGGACTACATCTGTTCTCTTCCAGTCCTCTGGAACCACTTCTATTTCCAGTGAGCTGTTAAATAGGATTGTCAGAGGTGCAGCCAGTACCATCCTGGGCTTTCTCAGACCCTTGGATGCACCCTGTCTGGCCCCATTGCTTTTTCCACCTTCAGATTAGTGAGTTCCTTTAGGGCTGTCTCCTCCAAAAAAGGACTAGTGTCCAACTCCCTCCCTCCAAACCGTCTGTTATTTTTCTGTGTCCCCTTCCCTCCCCTCCTTCTTTTATTATCTGTGAACACCAAACAGAAGTATTTGTTCAGGATATCTGCCTTTTCCTGGTTCCCTTTTGCACAGTCTACCCCTTCCCGTTTTAAACCTTACAATCCCATCCATGGTCCTCCTCTTTTCCCTTACATACCTAAAGAGAAAAAAAAAAAGTCTTACCACTTTCCTTACGTCCTGGTCTATTCTCACGCCAGTTTGTGCTTTTGCGCTCTTTATTGCTTCCCTGTGTTTCCCCAATACTCTCCTCCCTTGCCGTCTCTTTATATCTTCTGAATTCTACCCTTTTACCTTTTCTGCCACCTGTTTTGAGAACAATAGCGGTCTCTTTTTCTTCTTGCTTTTAGTTAGATTTTGTTGACCGGGAAGGAGGACTAGGCAGTTCTGCCTATTTTCAGCCTGGTGGGTTACAGATGGAAACCAACTCACACTGAACTAGATTAAGCTGTTGGTGATATTTTTTTGTGAATGTAGGAAATTTGGCCAGGACACGGGGGAAATTCATCTATTCTATTTTGAGAAGTGCTATGGGATCTTTAACCTCTACTTGAACTACCACCAGAACGGGCAGACGGGACCTCAGTTTAACGTCTCATCTGAAGGATGGCACCTCAGGAGAGCAAAATCTCCCTCATGCTGCGCTGCAGTGTTAGTACCACGATTTAATACAGGTTCCTGGTGTGGGGCATGGAACCCACAGCCCTCCGATTTTCTGGCCTCTGAGGTGAATGTGCAGCCTGCTGAGCCACAGACTCTGCTCACTTGTTTGATGCAGAGATTTGTTGCCTTTACTATGCTGTCACTGTTCCTTCAGTCCACCCCAGCCATCCCCCACCATCCTGGGAAGTCATCCCTAAAGCATTAATATATCTTTATAAAATCTGCTCTCTTGAAGCCCAGGACCCTCATACTTGTCTGGTTAGATTTCGAAGCCGGCTTGAGGTTGTACTATACCGTACAGTGATCACTGGTTCCCAGGTGGCCTCCCACTTTTGACATCTGCAACATAGTTCCTGTTAGTGTCCGGTCCAGTATTGCCCCTTCATGAGTGGGTTCACTCACTAGTTGTCAGAGGAATGCCCCCATGCACAGAGTCCAGGCTGTCCCTGTTTCTAGCTGAAGCCGCTACTGGGAGGCTCCAGCGTACATCCGGCAGATTGAGGTCCCCCAACAGCAGCACCCCTTTCCTTTCCTGCCATGTTGCCAGTGGCTTCCACCAGTACCATATCTGATTCCTCCCCCTGTGTTGGAGGTCTGTATATCACTCTGGTGCAAATAGTCCATTCCTGTCTCCAAGGTGACCCACAGTGCTTCTGCCTCTCACTGTATTCCCTGTATCTCTGAGGCTTTTATGCTGTCCATCACATAAAGAAACACTCCCCCTTGTTTTCTTCCCACCCGGTACTTCCTGAACAGAGTAAAGCATGGTATGGCCGTGTTCCAGTCATGACTTTCAGTGCCCCATTACTCAATAATGGTCACAATATCCAGGTTGGCCTCTGCCATGATGGCATCTAGGTCCAGAATCTTATTTCCAAGATACAAACATACAAAGAAGCCAGCAGAAGAAGGCCACTTGGTCTATCAAGTCTGCTCTTATTGCAGGGTCCACAGCTTGAGCTAATGTTTCTGCCCTCCCTCCCCACTCCTCCCATCCTCCCTACCCATGATTCTTACCTTCCCCTATGCCTATCCCAGTCTCTTTTAAAGCTCCCCACTGTCTTCAACGAAATGACCTCTTCTGGCAGCGCATTCCAAGTGTCCACTACCCTCTCTGTGAAGAAGTGCTTCCTGGCCTCCCTCCTAAACCTCCAACCCTCCAGCTTAAGACTGTGCCCCCTTGTGATATGGTTGCCACTCAGCTTAAAGAGACACTCCTTATCAACCTTATTTATCCATTTCAAATACTTGAATGTCCCAGTCATGTCCCCTCTCTCTCCCTTGTCTTCCAGGGAGTACATGTTCAATGCCCTCAGCCTCTCCTCGTATGTCTTGCCCTGCTGACCGGCCATCATCCTTGTAGCCCTCCTCTGTACCTTCTCCAGCAGGTTAATGTCCTTTTTGAGGTGCAGGCACCAGTACTGAACTCCATACTGTAGATGCGGCCTTACCAGTGACCTGTACAAGGGCAGTATAACCTCCTCTCTCCTACTACTGATCTATGATCTATTATGTCTAGCATTCGGACACATAGCCTTCCAGATTTTGTTTCCACTCTGCTTGTTGCCCCCCTTTTTTCCTTTTTGCCCTCCCTCCTTCCTCCCTCCCTCTCTTTTTAATGCTCCAGCTCCCTTCCCCCTTTGTCTCTACTACCCTGCTTCCTTTATTAGTTGTCGTTTTCAAACAACATGAAGTCTTGCTATATTATGACAATTGCAGTATGACCGCAGGTTAGAACTGCTCCGGAGGTGAAATAGTTAACTTTCCATGCAGGCATGGAACTTGACCTATGACTCGGTTGAAAACTTCGAGCATAAGCGGTCAGATTCTTTACTCCGCCTCACTGAACAGTCGCTCGGAGAATTTCTCCTTCTGCTCGGTTCATTTGTCGGTTTAAAGTATTATTTTTCGGTTTTAGCGAAATTAAACCCATAACAGTCGGTTCAAGCTCTGTCTGTAGTAATGTAAGTAATAGATAGGTTTTACATTTATTTTTCTGTGTGGAACTTGTAATTCTTTATCGGTTCGGTTTGAACCGATCAGATTATGTTAAAATCTACTAGTCCTTTTTAGAGTGTGGTTCCGGTTCTTATCGGTTCTAAAAAAGCGGATTTCATTACGGTTTTCCACGACCCGTGACACGGTTGGGAACCGATAAAATTATCTGCCAGTGGATTGCCATAAGCGGGCAAGTTGGTTAGGCTGGCATTATGTCTGAGAGGCAAAGAAAAACCGGACCCACTGGGTTTCAACACTGTAGTGTTTGTGGGAAGCTTTTGCTAAGGCTGACCCACACCACATGTCTATTGTCTGGGTTTGACCACCTCAATTCAGACTGCCAGATTTGTCACAATTTCCCTGCTGCCACCATAGATAAGAGAGTTGGTAGGCTCAGGAAGGAGGCCAAAAGTCGCTGACCGGATGGCCAGCCCAGTTCGGTGCCAACCGAACCGGAGGAAGTCCCTCTGACCAGGCGATACTTCCTCGGACAAATGAAGAGCCGGTTCTGAGGAGCCGGTTCCAGTAAAAGGACTAGAAAGTCAGCTAGTGTAGAGCCAAAAGTTCTCTCCCCAACTGCTGAGGAAATAGCTAAAGCAGTTCAAATTGTCCAGTCTCTCTCTCCGGTTCCGACCGAACCGACACCTTCAGGTAAGCGTTTGGTTCGGCCGGTTCCACCGGTTCAAGATTATGATTGTGAGGATTTTTATGAACCGGGGGAGGGGGAAGAGGAATATGAGGAGAGTGAATATGGTTTTGAAGATCTGGATGTGCCCACTGATCTGGACATCTCTCCAGATAGACCCCTAGGGGTTTCTCCTCCAAGACTTTGAGTCCCCTTCTCATTTCATGTTTTATAAAAAAGTTGCTGAAACTCTCCAGCTCCCTGTTGAGGAAGCTGTTGATGACCAAGAGGAGCCAGACTATGTAGAAATGATGGATATTCCAGAGTCTAAGAGACTGTCTATTCCTTTGCATAAATCTTTTCGGAAACAGACAGTAAAAGTTTTAAAAACTCCTCATACTATACCTCCTGTGGATAAAAGGATGGACAAGAGGTATACCTTATCAGGCTCCGACACTGATTTCCTCACTCAACATGCAGCCATGTGGGGGTAGTGCAGGCTGCAGCCTGTGACAAGGCTAATATTCCCCTAGCTTCACACCCCCCTGAGAAGGACTCCAGGAAGATTGATGCTATGGCAAAGAAACAGTACATGGCAGCATCTTTGGGACTCAGACAAGCAAATTATATGGCTTATGCTCCTAGGTACCAGAAATCCAGATGGGATACTGTGCTGGCCCTAGCGAAACAAGTCCCTGACCAGCTTGCCAGGGAGCTGGAACAGGTGGCTATGGATGGTACTGAGGCATCTAAGGTGCAATTTCATGCTGCAGTGGACTCTAATGATGTTTCTTCAAGAGTCATGGCTACATCTGTGGCACTTCGCAGGATGGCTTGGCTCAGATGTACTCGCTGTCTCAGGATACCAGTCTAAGGCCATGGATTTTCCTGTTGTGGGAAATTCTCTATTTGAGGAGCAAACAGAGAATTACATGAAGAAAATGGATGAATATAGGACCACTTATAGGAGTGCACAGGCCAAGAAAAGGCAGGCCACTCCTCAAAGCAACTTCCTAGAGGCAGGGGCAGGCTTTTCATGGCCTTTTACCAAGCCAAGCTTCCTCCTCCGCCTATGCTCAGAGGGTTCTTTAGAGGGAGAGGCAGACGGGGTACAAGCAGGTCTGCTTCCACCCCTCAGCCCAAAGCCCCTGCCAAGCGGGCACCCTGATGGGATTGCCAGGGCCGATTCTCCTCTACCTGTAGGGGGCAGGCTGGCTTACTTTGTCCAGGACTGGATGTCTTTAACATCAGACAAGTGGGTCCTGGAAGTAGTAAGCCAGGGACTGGTTCTCAGCTTCAAAAAATTTCCAAAGCTGAGAACCAGATCTTTTCCACCTGCAACTCCATCAGAGGCACTCGCCCTAGAGGCAGAGGTCTCTACCCTCCTGGCTCTCAGAGCTGTGGAAAGGTTCCTCCCTACACCAGGGCAAAGGTTTGTACTCCAGTACTTCCTTACCCCAAAAAGACAGGAGAATGGGCCCATCCTGGATCTCAGATATTTAAACAAGCACCTTTTAAAGCCAAAGTTCAAAATGGTGACTCTGGGAATTATCCTACCCTCTCTAAGGCCAGGGGACTGGCTAGCTTCCCTGGACCTCAAGGATGCCTACTTCCATATTCCCATCAGAAGCTCCAATCGAAAGTACCTCAGGTTCGAACTGCCCTCAGGCCACTACCAGTTCAGAACAATGCCCTTCGGCCTCACTTCTGCCCCAAGGATATTCACCAAATGCTTGGCTGTAGCAGTTGCCTACCTAAGAAGGCAAAAGATTGCCATCTTTCCTTTTACCTGGACGATTGGCTGTTAGTAGGCCAGTCCCCAGACCAGGTCAATTTACATCTTCAGATAACGCAGCAACTGCTTACCTCTCTAGGTTTCCTTCTGACTCTCTCAAAGTCAGTTCTAGAGCCGGTCCAGCTTCTTACCTTCATAGGCGCAGAACTGAACACACAGGAAGCCAGGGCCTTCCTCCCCCTGGATAGGGCAAAGACCCTGGTTTCCCTGGCCTCCTCATTTACTCTGCAGGTCCCCCGGCCAGCAAGGCATTTTCTGCAGCTCCTAGGACACATGGCTGCTTCCACAGCAGTTGTGCAAGGAGCAAGATTTCAGATGAGGGACATACAGTTCCATTTGAGAGCTTTTTGGTCTCAAAGAAAGGATCCTCTTACCAAGCTGATCCCAGTAACTCGAACCGTGATCAAGCCCTACAGTGGTGGCAGGATCAGAGCAACCTTAGACAAGGGGTTCCTTTTGTCACTCAGTCTCATTCTTTAATCCTTACTACAGATGCGTCCCTCTTGGGCTTGGGAGCTCACATGGGCGACCTCACCACACAGGGTCTGTGGTCTCCCCAGGAATCTCTGCTCCACATCAACCTGTTGGAGCTCAGAGCAGTTTTTCTAGCACTTCAAGCTTTTTCCAAATCTGTTCAGACCAAGAGTATTCAGGTCAGAACAGACAACACCACTACAATGTGGTACATCAACAAGCAAGGGGGCACTCGGTCTACGGCCTTGTGCACCGAAGCGATGCAGTTGTGGTTTCTGGCTTACTCCCTGAACACCTCTCTTACGGCAGTTCACCTCCCAGGCAAGGACAATGTCCTGGCAGATGCTCTCAGCAGGATTTCCCAGGGCCACCAGGAATGGTCACTGGATCCCCTGGTCTTGGGAGTAGTATTTGCCAGATGGGGCACCCCGCAGGTAGATCTTTTTGCAGCCCCAGACAATCACCAACTTCCTCTTTTTTGGTGCAGGCCCCCAGTGTTGGGCTCACTCCCACTGGATGCCTTAGCCCTCAGTTGGGAGGAAGTTTCTCTATGCCTTCCTTCCTTTCTCTCCTGTTCAAAGTGCTAGTCAAATCAGATCCCAATCATGCAAAGTCATTCTGATAGCTCGGATTGGGCAGACAGCCTAGTATCCACTCCTGCTGTCCTTAGCAGTCCATCCTCCCTGTCCCTTCCAGGAATCACAATCTGTTAACCTGTGCCCAGGGAAGGGTCTGGTACCAAATCTCAAATCTCTCAATCTCAAGCTTGGTTCTTGAAGAGTTTAAGTCTGCTGATTTACACCTTTCCAAGGTGTAATGGATATATTGAAGGCCTCAAGGAGAGACTTCCACCAGGGCTACTTACAATTCCAAATGGAAAAGGTTTTCCATATGGTGCTCGAAAAGCATATTTCCCCAGTTTCTGCTGATCTACCCACAGTCCTGGATTATATGGTCCACCTGAATTCTTTGGGGCTGAGACCAGCTACCCTGAAGGTGCACTTGGCAGCTATGTCTGCTTTTATTTCAGCAGGTAAATCCTCTTCCCTTTCAGCTCATCCTGTATTTTCCAAGTTTTTAAGGGTTGTTTCACACCAACCCTCCATTCAGGATCCTGCCCCTGCCTGGGATCTTAATGTTTGCATTGCTCAGCTTATGCAGCCCCCTTTGAGCCCTTGTCTTCAGCTGGGCTGAAGTAGCTAGCGTGAAAACTGTGTTTTGGTAGCCATCACCTCTGCCAGATGCATAAGTGAATTACAAGCGTTGTCAGTGGAGCAGGAGTTTATCTCTTTCACAGAGATAAGGTGGTCCTTGACTAAGAGAAAGTTCCTGCCTAAGGTGGTTTCAGATTTCCACCTTAATCAATCTGTTTCACTTCCAGTGTACTTCACTGACCACTCCTCCTCTGGGGAGGGATGCTGCACAGCCTAGATGTGAAGAGAGCCCTTAGTTACTACATAGAGCGTACAAGGGTCATAGGTTTGACTCCTTCAACTTTTCCTCACCTGTTGGAGTTGGTAAAGGAAGCCAGCCAGTAAAGATCCATTGCCAGGTGGATTGTCTCTTGTATCCAATTCTGCTATGAGAAGTTGGGTAAAGTTCCCCCTCAGGCCTGAGGGCTCACTCTACAGAGGTACAGCTGCTTCTCTGGCTGCTGCCAGAGACATTCATATTCTAGAAATATGTCAAGCAGCTACCTGGAAAACAGTTCACACTTTTACCAAGCATTACTCCCTGGACATCCAGGCTAGGAGTGATGCTCGGTTTGCACAGCTATGCTTCAGAGCCTATTTCCTAGGTGGTTCTCCCCTCCTCCATGGGGGTACTGCTGTGTAGTCTGCAATTGTGTCATAATATAGCAAGACTTCATGTTGTTTGAAGAAAAATTACTCACCTTAGTAATGTTGTTTCTTCTAAAGGAGTCTTGCTATATTATGACCTCCTCCCTGCCTGCCCTCTCAGAACCTCTGTTTTGGGGATGTGGGTGGCAGTACAGGAGTTGGCACTTTTTTTTTGGATGCCCACCTTGTTGTTTTTCACCTACCTTTTGGGTGAATTGGTGTTGTGTTTTGCATTTTTGGGTCTCCTGACTTGAGTCTTTGTTTTAGGCCAAAATGAGTGTTTATATTAGTAGTCAGTTGGCTAGTGTAGGTTTACAGCTTCCACACAGAACCTTAGTGAGTTTTAGCTCGTAAAGATCTGACAGTTTGCGTTTGAAGCACAACAGACAGAGTTTTCAACCGAGCTCGCGCTCTAAGTTCCATGCCTGCATGGAAAGTTAACTATTTCACCTCCGGAGCAGTTCTAACCTGCGGTCATACTGCAATTGTCATAATATAGCAAGACTCCATTAGAAGAAACAACATTACTAAGGTGAGTAATTTTTTCTTCTCTACCTTGGGGACAACCAGATCTACTCTATGCCTTTTTTATTCCAGTTCCTGTACTACAGTGGGGCCTTACTGGATAGCACAGGTTCGATGCACACCATGGATGAGAGAAAAACAGTCGCTCGGCCACGTGGCAACATGTTTTTAATAACTGAGCATGGCCTTGGGGTAGAATATAATCACCAGGGAGCCCTTCGAACTGCACTATCATCTCTTTAACTGCATTATCCACTTTTACCTCTTGCACTTGACCATCCAGTGGTTCTACAGTCCCACATTGGACCTTCTGTTGGGACTAACAGGACACACTCCCATTGGGATCCGTACTACTGCTCGACTGGCAACTTACCGACAGTTAACTTGCTGACTTCAAATTACCGAAAGGGTTTGTTTGCCGACAAATTCTGTCCCACAGCGACCAATTACCAACACACACAATCCACAACACAGCCACATAAATGTACAGGAAAGCTACTGCCAAATCAGAAATGACCACCTCAGTCAGCCATAGCAGCGCAAAGCAGTGGATCAGTAAATCTGGTGTGAGGCAAGCAAATCAGAGTAGGGCTCGGGAATGCCGCATTGATAGACTCCAGTCAGTGCCTCAGTGTCCTGAGCAAATCACTGTAAAGGTCATTGGTAGACCAGTTACATCTGTTAAACCTCAGCACAGTCCATTGCGCATTTCCATTTTCTTTTTGCTGCAAAGTACCCTTTCAGTGAATGAGCAAGCAACACGCTTATCTGATGTAAAAGGTAGTAAACCTTTTATGCCCTTGAGGCTTTTAATCCATTTCATTTTTGTAAACTTTTTTAAAGTTAGCTTTTATACATCGAACCACAGCAAGGGTTTTCAGCACTGGTCCAGGAAGTGATTTTTTTTGTTGCCAAAGACGTACCAAGGTTTTCAAATTCTGTACATTTAGCCTGCAAGGGTTTTTGATGTTTATCTTTCAAATCTGGTCCTGTACATTTATGTGAAGCCTGCAAGTGATGTACTGCTAGTGGAGTTTTGTTGGTTGGGAATAGATTTGTCGACAAATGATACTGAGTGGGAAATTACTTTACGGGAACTTGCAGTCGGGAGGTATATTGTCAGGAGATCGGCAGACAGGAAGTCATACCAGACCCCTCCCATTGCCTCCTTCAGTTCAGTCTGGAAACTACGAGTGTTGCCCATTGTTACCTAGTTCATACACTCCTTCCTGTAACTCAAATGATATCCTGTGTGCTCTTTAACTTCTCTAGATGCCTAAAGGGGGCTGTAGTACTGTACTTGACACCCATTGTTGGTGCAGCAATGTTCTGTTGCTTTTTCTGTGCTCAGATTCCCCAGGCTGGATTTTTTGGGGGGCAAGATGCCAGTCTACACTTCACTAAAACCTATTTTGTAGGGTTAGTCAGATGTGTCATGGTAATACTGTCTGCCTGAACAGAGCTAGTAGAAACACATGGCACTTTCTGTGCGTTCTTTCAACAACCTGTCCAGTCTGGTCTATACTACCTTGTTGGATGTCTCCATCATCATCAGTTCCATCAGTAGTACAGTTTGTCAGCAGTACCATTGTTATTAGATTACTCCTTATGCAAGGGTCGATCTTTACATTATATTACTGGCCCGGGGCATAGTGCAAATTGATTTGGGCCAGTGCAGTGCCTCCCCGACTTTCCTGGCTTGGCTAGTGCAGTCTATCCCATTTTGTGAACCTGGCCCTTTAAAAGAAATTCCCCATAAGAAAAAAAACTGCAGTTCCGTTTTTTTTTTTTTTGTCGCCTTTTTTTTTTTGTCCGAATAGCCCAGCAATTACCACAGAAAGCCCTTTGATTGGAGGGAACATTTGGTGCATGTCTGCAGCCAGTCCCCACCTTGAGAGCCTCTGACGTCGATCTCCACATGTGCCTTTGCCACACATGCTGAGCAGACAGACCAAGAAGGTGCGATCAAGTACTGACCACTGCCGACAGATCCCAGACCTAGAGGAATATGCTGCCTGATTGCGTCAAACACGGTAAGCCAGCACAGAAAAGGTAAATTAAGTGGGTTAAAAAAACTAGCACCTGATTGCAACATTTTTAAAAATGGGAATGAAGGCCAGAGTGCCGCCATCCTCTGGGCTACTAGCGTTCTCCTTGGGATTCGAGGGCCACGGTGTGAGTTAGTACAAATTGAGCTTTAATGAAGCTCAACTTTGGGGTGGAGGGAGTTGAGGCGTGCGAGTTCTGACATGCTGTCCTAATTGTAAACTGAATCCAGATTCCTAAAGTGTTTGTCAGAGTGAATTCCCTTGTAATGTGTGTGCCTTGCTACATACTTATGCACGTGTCGAGTCACAATCAAACTTTGTCTAGATGAATTCATTTCTGACTAAACACTTTATGATTCGGATATCAGTTTATAATTAGTACGGTGTCAGAACCGCGAGTGATCCCTGCTCCCCCCCCCCAAAAAAAAAGAGCTAAGTCTCATCAAAAATCAATTGAGGAACCAGGCCCTGAGTAATTTATTTTGTGGTGAGGCAGCCAGAGTAGCTATTAGTGTTTAAGATGTACGTGCCTGATCCATGAGAATATCAGGTAAATTGTGCTTGCGCCTTTCTTTGATGTGTACTGCGGGTGGGGTTCCCATACTTTGAGGTGTTCCCAGAAACTGAGGAACAAAACTGCTTGTTGCTGGCTGGAGCATAATCTGCGGGTTGAGACAGTGTTTATTGGGTGGTGGGAGGGGGTGTGGGAGGGAGTGGCAGCTGGACTGCAACAGGCAAGCCACAGTATTAGGATTTGCCATGAGTTCAGTTCAGTGCACAAGGGAGGAGTGCCTGAATTTGAAGCCCACTTAGTATGGGTTGCAGCTGGTAGCCGAATGGCATAGTCATATTATGAGTGTGCGTTACATGCTAGTAAATGTACATCATGGTGATGTTTGCTCAGTTCATGGGTGATGTGCTGGGGATCTGGGCTGCAGGTCATGCAGGAACTGGTGACTGGACCTGATGCTGGCTCCTATGCTGTGGGGTTTGGGTAGGGGCATGAGCTGCTAGCTGCTAGTACCCCCCCCCCCCCAAAACCAACACTGCCAGCTTCTTCCCTGATACCATGAGTAGTGACGAGTGTGCTTGGGGATTTATCATGAAGCCAGCAAACACTGATGATTTGTACTGTATTTCTGGGGCCCACTTCCTGCCAGCCACCAGACCTTCCTGGCTCACTCAGGTTGCATCAGTGTCATTATTGGGGCTGAGGTGTTCTGGTTGGTGATGTTTGGTCTAGTGTGTTCATTTTGGAGGCCTGGGATTGCACAATTCTTAATGGTTTAACAAGGCTTCGTGCAGACACCACCTTGCCTTAGTTGAAAACTGCTGCCATTACACGCTGGCTACACTTGTGTCCTTTTCATAAATCTCTGAATGTTATGTTGGGGCTAGTGCAAGCTCTGGGGGGCCAGTGCAGCGGGGGCATCACTTGCCCGGGTGGACCAGTGCAAAAAAAAAAGTTAAGCCTGACCCCGCTTATGGACCCACCTGTTTGGCCTTTGGTATCATTGCTGTTATATAATCTAGGGGAAATGAAGTCCTGTGAATAGCATGAGGGGAGAGAGACAACAAAATTTAAATACCGTAAATTCAAACAACATGAAGTCTTGTTGTATTCTGACAATTGCAGTGATTCCCAACCTTTGAACTGCCTCGGAGAACAGAGTTAACTTTCTATGCAGGGCATAGAATGCTGAGCTCGAGCTCGGTTGAAGTCTCTGTCTGGAGTGATTCAAACCTAAACCATCAGATTCTTTACTCCGCCTCACTGAACGGTTGCTCCGGAGATTTCTCCTTCAGCTTGGTTCGAAAGTCAGTTAAAGTTTCAGTTTTCGTCGGTTTTTAAACTGAAAAGTATCCGCATAGTCGGTTCAGTCTCTGTCTGTGGTGCCGTGAGTACTGGATAGGAATTGTTCTGTTTTTCTGCGTGGAACTTGTAAAAGTGTGGCTCGGTTCAGCTGAACTGGCCATGTGATGTGAAATTTGTGTGTTTTACTTAGTGTGTGGTTACCAGTTCTTATCGGTTCTAAAAAAAAAAAAAAAAAAAAGTGTTTTGAGACTGTTTGTTTTTTCCAACACCCGTGACATGGTTAGGAACCGATAAGGGAGTCTTGCCTGGCAGTTGCCAAAAAAAGGGTAAGTTTGGTTAGGTTGGCCATGTCTGAGAAACCCAGGGAAAAAAACCTGGCCTACTGGTTTTCAACACTGCAGTGTGTGGGGGGAGGTCTTTGCTAAGGCCGATCCCCACACCACCTGTGTTTATTGTCTGGGGTTTGACCACCTCGATTCAGAATGCCAAATATGTAAAAACTTTCCCAAATCTACCCTTGAGAAGAGATTAGGTAGACTGAGAGAAAAGGAGGCCGAGAAGTCCGCTAAACCGGATGGCCAGCCCGGTTCGGTTTCGACCGAACCAGAAGGAGTGCCCTCTGACCAGGGCGATACTTCTTCGGGCCAAAGGAGAGCCGATTCCGAGGGATCGGTTCCGACAAAAAGAAAACGCAAAGACAAATCGACTGGTTCGGATCCAGAGGTTAATGTTCCGACTGCCAAAGAAATAGCCAGAGTGATTCAGATTGTGGAATCGCTCCGTATGGTTCTGACCGATCCAGCTCCTTCTGGCAGGGGTTCGGTTCGGTTGGTTCCCCCGGTTCAAGATTATACCCTTGAAGATTTTTATAAACTGGAATTTGAGGATAATGATGTAAGTGAGGGGTCTGGGTGTGCCTGTGGAACCGGACATCTCCCCAGACAGACCTTCAGGTGTTTCCCCTTCCTAGGCTTTGAGTCCCCTTCTCACTTTGTTTTACAGAAAGGTGGCGGAAACCCTCCAGCTTCCTATGGAGGAGGCTGTGGAAGATCAAGAGGAGCCTGACTATGTAGAGATGATGGACATCCCAGAGTCCAGGAGACTGTCTATTCCCCTCCATAAATCTTTTGGGAAACGGACACAAAAAATCCTAAAGTCTCCTAACACTATACCTCCTGTGGATAGAAGAATGGACAAGTGGTATACACTTTCAGGCTCAGACACGGAGTTCTTATATCAGCAGTGCAGCCATGTTGGGGTAGTGCAGGCTGCTGCCTGTGATAAGGCAAATATTCCCTTGGCTTCACACCCCCCTGATAAGGACTCCAGGAAGATTGATGCCATGGCAAAGTAGTAGTACATGGCACCTTCTTTGGGACTCAGGCAGGCGAATTACATGGCCTGTATTATACAGCCAGGTACCAGAAGTCCAGGTGGGACACTGTACTGGCACTGGCTAAACCGGCCTCTCCCCAGCTAGCCAAGGAGCTGGAGGCGGTGGCTGCAGATGGGATTGAGGCATCTAAGGTTCAGTTTCATTCTGCTGTGGACTCTAATGATGTGTCATCAAGAGTCATGGCTACATCTGTGGCTCTTCGGAGGATGGCTTGGCTCAGATGTACTAGCCTCTCGCAGGACACCCAGGCTAAGGCCATGGATTTCCTGTAGTGGGTAATTCTCTGTTTGGGGAGCAGACAGAGAATTACATGAAGAAAATGGATGAGTACAGGATCACTTACAGGAGTACTCAGGCCAAGGAAAGGCAGGCAACTCCTCAAACGCAGCAGTCTAGGGGCAGGGGCAGGCCTTTTCAAAGGCCTTTTAACACAGGCCTCCTCTTCCTTTTCTCAGAGGGGGTTCTTCAGAGGGAGAGGCAGAAGGGGGATGAGCAGAGCTGCATCCACCCCTCAGCCTAAAGGCCCTGCCAAGCAGACACCCTGATAGGCCTGCCCAGGTCGACTCTCCTATTCCAGTAGGGGGCAGGCTGGCTTAGTTTGTCCAGGACTGGGTGTCTATTACATCAGACAAGTGGGTCCTGGAAGTAGTAAGCCAGGGACTAGTTCTCAGCTTCAAAAAATGTCCATAGATGAGAGCCAGATGTTTTCCACCTGCAAATCTCTCAGAAACCCTTGCCCTAGAGGCAGAGGTTTCTTCTCTCCTAGCTTTAAGAGCCATAGAGAGAGTACCTACCCTACACTGTGGCAAAGGACTGTACTCCAGATACTTCCTGACCCCCAAAAAGACGGGAGTGGCGACCCATCCTAGACCTAAGATATCTAAACAAACATCTTCTAAAACCAAAGTTCAAGATGACAACTCTGGGAATAATCCTTCCCTCTCTAAGGCCAGGGGACTGGCTAGCCTCCCTGGGCTTCAAAGATGCCTACTTTCACATTCCCATCAGGTGCTCCCACAGAAAGTACCTCAAGTTCGAGTTGCCCTCAGGCTATTATCAGTTCAGAGCAATGCCCTTCGGCCTAACCTCAGCCCCAAGGGTTTTCACAAAGTTCCTGGCAGTAGTAGTTGCCTTTCTAAGAAGGCAAAAGATCTCCATTTTTCCATATCTGGACGATTGGCTAATAGTGGGTCAGTCTCCAGACCAAGTCAAGTCCCACCTGCAAGTGACCCAGCAAGTGCTCACTTCTCTAGGATTTCTTCTCAGCCTTTCCAAGTCAGTTCTCGAACCAGTCCAGCTTCTTACCTTTATAGGGGCAGAACTGGACACACGTGGAGCAAGAGCCTTTCTTCCTCTAGAAAGGGCAAGGGTTCTTATGGAACTAGCTTCTTCCTTCAGCCTTCCGGTATCTCGACCAGCAAGGCATTTCCTCCAGCTCTTGGGCCATATGGCAGCTTCAACAGCAGTGGTCCAAGGGGCAAGATTCCAGATGAGGGATATTCAGTTCCACCTGAGAGCTTTCTGGTCTCAGACGAAGGATTCCCTTACCAAACTGATCCCAGTGACTCTGACCTTGATCCAAGCCCTCCAGTGGTGGCAGGATCAGGACAATTTAAGACAAAGTGTTCCCTTTGTTACTCAGCCTTGTTCATTGGTCCTTACCACGGATGCTTCTGTCCTGGGCTGGGGAGCCCATCTGGGGTCCCTCACTGCCCAGGGGCTGTGGTCCCCAAGAATCCCTTCTCCACTTCAATCTTCTAGAGCTCAGAGCAGTTTTTCTGGCTCTAAAAGCTTTCTCACAGTTGGTACAGAACAAGGTGGTTCAAGCCAGAACAGGCAACACCACCACCATGTGGTACATCAGCAAGCAGGGAGGCACTCTGTCCATGGCCTTGTGCACAGAAGCCATGTAGTTGTGGTCCCTGGCTTATTCCCTGCAAACCTCTCTTGTAGCAGTTCACCTTCCAGGCAAGGACAGTGTGCTAGCAGATGCACTGAGCAGGATCTCTCAGGGCCATCACCAATGGTCCCTGGACCCTCAAGTGTTGAAAGTGATTTTTTCAAGGTGGGGCACTCCAGAGATAGTTCTCTTTGCAGCCCCAGACAATCACCAACTCCCTCTCTTTTGTTGCAGACCTCCAGTCCTGGGCTCAGTCCCTCTGGATGCCCTGATCCTGAATTGGGAAGGGAAGTTTCTGTATGCCTTCCCCCCTTCCCACTCCTGTTCAAAGTTCTGGTGAAAATAAGGTCTCAACCTTGCAAGGTGATTCTGATTGCTCCAGGTTGGGCCAGACAGCCCTGGTACCCCTTTTGCTGTCCCTAGCAGTCCATCTTCCCCTGTCCCTTCCCAGGAATTACAACTTGTTAACATCCTCTCAGGGAAGGATTTGGTATCCCAATCTTCAGTCTCTCAATCTCAAAGCATGGCTCTTGAAGAGTTAGAGTTTACAGATCTGCATCTTTCCCAAGGGGTTCTGGATATCCTCAAGGCTTCTCGAAAGCCCTCCGCCAGAAAGACTTAAAACTCCAAATGGAAAAGATTCAGCATTTGGTGTTCTAAGAAGCATATTTCTCCAGACACTGATGGATTGCCTATGGTTCTGGATTATATGGTCCATCTTAATGGCCTAGGCCTCAGACCAGCTACTCTCAAAGTACGCTTGACAGCTGTTTCTGCATTTTTGTCTGTGGGAAAGTCTTCCTCACTATCTTCCCATCATGTGTTCTGTAAATTTTTTTAAAGGATTGCTTCACACCAATCCTCCTTTTAGAGACCCTGTCCCTGCCTGGGATTTGAATGTTTGCATTTCCCCATTTACAGTGTTACATGTGGGTACAAATGATATAGGGAAAAGGAATATAGTGGAAATACAGAGGGATTTTGAATCAGTAGGTACTACACTTAAAAGGAGAGGGTGTGACGTGTTGATTTCTGGGATATTACCTAAACCAAGGGCTAATGAACAAACATACCAGGAAATCTTTAGATTTAATGGTTGGCTTAGGAGGTGGACTGCCAGAGAGGGTTATAGGTATATTGATCATTGGCATGAATTTCAGAATAAGCAGCTATTTGCAAGGGATGGGTTACATCTTAATAAAATGAGCAAACGCTTGTTAGCACAACAACTCAAAAATTCTGTTCACCATCATTTAAACTTCACAGGCAGGGGGATGTGGGGGATATAAAGACTGGTCACCCCAAAAATGAGTGGAATATTATGCTCATTAATGCAAGGAGTTTAACGGACAAGTTTGATGAGTTACAGCTAACTTTAAAAATGCATAAAGTACACATTTGTGCGATTGTGGAAACATGATGGCAACCTGAGGACACCTGGGATGGGCAAATTCAGGGGTACATACTCTATAATAAGGATCGTTCCATATCTAGAGGTGGAGGGGTGGCACTATATGTTGCTGAGGGTATCCCCAGAGAGTATAGATACAACCAGATGGACAGATGCTGAAGTCATCTGGGTAAGGATTAGCCCCCATAGAGCTGCTAAAATCAATCTAGCAGTAATTTATAGGCCACCATGCGCTAGGATATCAGAGGATGAAACTATACTAAATCTTGTAAACCAGTTATCAGCAGTAGGTAATGTAATACTAGTTGGTGACTTCAACCTCCCAGGTATTGAGTGGGATATTTTAAAGGCAAGTACATCGGCGGAGAATACATTTTTGGAGACTTTCAGTCTTGGAGGGTTAGATCAATATGTTACAGCTAATACAAGGGGGAATCATATATTGGATCTAATATTAAGTGACCTTGGTGACAATATTATAAACAGTAAGATATTCCCACCTTTGGGTTCAGGCGATCATGCTATAATAGGGTTTCAGTACTCCGGTACGCTAGGGGACAATAGGGGTACTACATTGACACATCGATATAATGCTGCAGATTATGAACGGATTTATGTATTTGTTTAGTTTTTGTTTACCGGGTAAGTACACTAGACAAGTTTTATGCCTATTTTCAGGAACGACCCGGGAGAGTACAAAAGGGTACAACAGGTACATTGATACAGTAATTGGTTCAGACGAATACATTCAGGTACAAAAACAGGAGAAAAGACAATTTTTACAGTTTTTACATTTACGTGGAAGGTACACCCAGGTACAGTGCTGGGGCAAGGTATAAGTTAGAGATAAATTCAATGACCAACAGGGCTGGTGAGGATTATGAGCATAGTAACATCATAGCGTCGGTCAAGCAAGGGAGGGGGGATTTGGATGAGGACATAGCACAAGAGTGGTGATGCCAGAGCAGGAGAGAAGAAGCCGGCACCAGTGGACACCGGGAGGCTAAGGAGGCTTGGGACATTCAAGCAGAAGCCACCTTAAGATGATCCCACAGGAGGTCCGGAAACTCTTGTGAGAGGAGGCAGTCGGACTCTTTCAGGTAAGGAGTTCCAGAGCCTGGGGCCATGGACAGCAAAACTCCGGTCCCCCATGTTGGTGCAGGAAGTAGGTACACTTAGTAGGCCGGGCCTTGGGATCTAAGCAGGTAGGGGAGAGGTCAGCAGGAGCAAGAAACGGGCCAGTTCGGAGGGGTGCGGAGCTAAGTACTTTACTCACGAAGGCACCCAGTGCTAAAGATTAAGGTGATTGGCCAGGGATAGCCAGCCAAGCTTCTCGTAGAGCTCCATGTGATGGGTAGGGGGGTGGCCAGGGCAAAGCGACAGATGTTGTTGTCGTTGTGCTCCACTTGCTTAGGAGGGTCTTAGAAGTATGAGCAAATATAGAGAGAGCAGTAGCTGAGGGAGGAAGTAGTACTCCCCTGGCAAGAGCCTAAGCGAGCCGCTGGAGTGAGGTTGTACCGAGCCCTGTAGGCCATCCCAGTTCGCGGTTTACCCCACTGCAGGCATTATGGATATGACTACCAAGGTCCAATTGGGGATCAGCGTCACTCCAAGATATTTGAGGGAGGTCACGGTAGGGAGAGGGAGCCATCTCGTAAGTTGATATGTAGGGGAGTTGAAGAGGCTCGTATTTTGGCAGAGGAACCAAGAGCATAGCCTGGGTTTTGTTTTGATTTAGGACCAATTTATGGTTGGAGAGCCATGCCTGGATGTTCCAGAGGTCTTCAGATAAGTCCACGGTTTAGTGTGGCTGTATCACAGGAGTGGGCCAGGAGAACCAGGTCATCCACATACATGATGACATGGCAGCTGGAGACCACATCAGGGAGATTGTTGATGAACATGGAAAAGAGTAGGGGACCCAGCACAGAGCCCTGAGGGACACCAGAGGTGACAGGCCGGGGGGCAGAGAGGACTTTATTGAATTTAGTTAGTTGTTTTCTGCCATATAGGTAGTCAGAGACCCAGTTTAGGGCGGTGGGGGACAAACCAAGGGACCTCATCTGCAGGGCAAGCAGGTCGTGGTCAACGAGGTTGAACGCCTTGGATAAGTCAATAGATACCACACCTGAGACAGGACCTGGCAACATGGGACTGGAAATCTGAGTTTGAAAAACAGACAGTAGATCAAATGTGGGGAAGATTAACAAATACTATAGACGGCCTAACTACTAGATATGTACCAACCAGGAACAAATATAAGGGGTCTACAAGTCTAACTGAGCCCTGGATAACCCATTCTATAAAGGGATTAATTAAAAACCAAAATAAAGCATACCATCTAGCAAGACATAATAATATGGAAGAAGGCTGGGAATATTATAGGATTAATCTTAAAATAGCAAAAAAAGCTATAGCCCAGGCTAAAAGGGAATACGAGTATACAATAGCAACTAAGGTCCAAGATAATTACAAAACCTTGTATTCATATATAAATAATAAAAAAGGGAAAAGTAAAGTCATAGGACCCTTAAAAACATATGATGGAAATATTATAACAGAAAATAAGGCTCTTGCGGAGGAATATAATGTATACTTTTCATCGGTCTTTGGCAAAAGTCTTCCAACTTCGTGGGATAAAAGAAAATTAGACATAGAGAACAGAGCCCAAAGATCGACCCAGCTGAAGTACTTATTAGATTGCAGAAGGTTAACCAAAATAAAGCACAGGGGCCAGATGGGATTCACCCAAGGGTGATTAAGGAAATGGCAACACTATTAGTGGAGCCAGTAACTTACCTTTTTCAGGAAAGTATTAACATTGGTGAGGTTCCTGAGGCATGGAGGCAAGCTGTGATTGTACCCATATACAAAAAAGGTTGTAGGCAGACCGTCTCAAATTATAGACCTATTAGTCTAACCTCCGTTCTTGGTAAGATTCTAGAGGGTATAATCAAGGATTGTATTATGGAACATATTGAGAGGACAGGCAGGATAGACATGACTCGGCACGGATTCGCCAAGGGAAGATCATGCCAAACTAACTTATTAGAATTCTACGATAAGGTTAGCAAGGCTATGGATATGGGTAATGCAGTGGATGTGTTCTTTCTGGACTTTGCAAAAGCCTTTGATAAAGTGCCCCATGGGGAGCTTGTTAAAGCAGTTTATGAGCTGGAGATACCAATATGGATACAAATGTAGGTGAAGGCTTGGCTTTACGGACAGAGTCCAGAAAGTCTGCATAAAAGGTGAATACTCTGATTATGTCGGAGTGACTAGTGGTGTCCCACAGGGCTCGGTCTTGGGACCATGTTTGTTTAATATGTATATTTCATCCATGCAGGTGCATACAGATGTGTGGCTATCTAAATTTGCAGACAACACTAGGGTTGGGAGTCCAGTAAATAACTGGGAAGAACATCTAGTCCTACAAACAGCTCTGGATAAGCTAGACACATGGGCCTCCCAGAAACTATCTATTTTTAACATTGGAAAGTGTAATGTTATGCACTTTGGAAAGAAAAATAACAAATTCCAGTATAATTTAGGAGGATCTGTACTAAAAGTAGTGGATGAAGAGAAAGACTTCGGGGTTATGGTTAATAAAGATCTTGGCTTCAGCTTACACTGTAATACAGCTATTAAAAAGGTGGGTAGTATAACACACTGTATATTGAGACACATAAAAAGTAGATAGGCAGGTTGTGATGCCTCTGTATATAATGCATTGATGCACCACGATGAGTACTGTGTCCAGTTTTGGGCCCGTATAAGAGGAGGGATGTTGCGGATGGAGGGTTCCAGGAGACTTACAAAGAGAATCAAGGGATTGGATGGATTGAGTTGTGAGCAGAGACTGCAGGATTTGGAGCTGTATTCCCTGGAATATCGTAGAATGAGAGGCGATATAGGGCATGGACCGATACTAACTTATGGGACTTACTGGGCTTGGTTAAAAGGGCTCAAATATATGACAGTAGAGCACATTGTTACTAACTGGTTAAGGATAGATATAAAACAAATAGAAGGAAATACTGGTTAAGTAATAGGGTAACAGAAATTTGGAATATGCTACCAGGAGAGGTTGTGGAAAGCAGTACAATGCAGGAATTTAAAACACAGCTAGATAAATTCTTGGAAAGGAAGAATATAAAAGGATATAATTAGGTGTTACTTGAGAGCTCACGGACAAATGTCTTTATGCTCAGTATTGTCTATGTAACCTATGTAATCTATTGCTCAATTTATGCAACCCCCTTTTGAGCCTATGTCTTCAGCAGAGCTTAAGTACTTGACTTGGAAATCTGTGTTCCTGGTAGGCATTACCTCTGCCAGGCGTATCAGTGAATTGCAAGCCCTGTCAGTGGAACCTGATTTTATCTCATTTCAGAGGGATAAAGTGGTCCTTACAACCAATAGAAGGTTCTTGCCCAAAGTGGTTTCAGACATCCATTTAAACCAGTCTGTGTCTCCCTGTTTTCTTCACTGATCATTCTTCCTCAGGAGAGAGGAGGCTACACAGTTTAGATGTCAAAAGAGCCCTTAGTTACTACATAGAGCATACCTAGGGTCACAGGTTTGACTCCCTCCAGTTGTTCCTCACTTATGGAGAAGTGGGAAAGGGCAAACGTGCCACCAAAAGATTTATTGCCAGGTGGATTGTCTCTTGTATACAATTCTGTTATGAAAAACTGGGAAAAACTCCACCCTCAGGCCTGAGGGCTCATTCCACAAGAGGTACAGCTGCTTCCCTGGCTCCTGCCAGGGATATCCCTCTCTTAGAAATTTGTCAAGCAGCCACCTGAAACAGTCCATGCCTTTACCAAGCATTACTCTCTGGATATCCAGGCTAGGAGTGATGCTGGGTTGCTACAAGCAGTACTCAGAGCCTATTCCCAAGTAGGTTCTGTCCCTCCTCTTTGGAGGTACTGCTTGAGTAGTCTGCAGTTGTCAGAATACAGCAAGACTTCATGTTGTTTGAAGAAAAATTACTCACCTTAGTAATTATATTTCTTCTAATGGAGTCTTGCTGTATTCTGAAACCTCCTCCCTGCCTCCCTCTCAGAACCTGTTTTTGGGAAGTGGGTGGGCAGGTGATGTGCACCCAGGGGGTGTTTTTGCTTACACCTCCTCCTTTTGTTTGGGTGCTGATTTATTATTGTTACTATAGTGGGTGTTTTTTTTGTTTTTGGGTTTCTGACTTGAGTCTTCCTTGGGAATCCAAAACTTTTTTCAGCCAGTTGGCTAGTAAGATTTTTACAATTTCACATAGAATTTTTAGTTTAGTTGAGCTCGTAAGAATCTGATGGTTTAGGTTTGAATCACTCAGACAGAGACTTCAACCCGAGCTTCGAGCTCAGCATTCTATGCCCTGCATAGAAAGTTAACACTCTGTTCTCCAGGGCAGTTCAAAGGTTGGGAATCACTGCAATTGTCAGAATACAGCAAGACTCCATTAGAAGAAACATAATTACTAAGGTAAGTAATTTTTTCTTTTCTCTCGTGACTGCTGGTCGCAGGGCTGGCCCTTCCCTAGATGTTCGTGTGTTTACACTCGTAACTGAAATAAATACTTGTAGCTAAATACATATTTTGACCTATCTTGTTTGTTGTGGATTGATTTGTTTGCGCCATGACATGTTTCTGCTTTAGAACAAACTGGCACAACCACACCTGTGCTGCTGTGTCAGAAGTCTAATTCCTGCCTCTACAGAAGCCTAAGAGGGAAGAGTCCGGTGGTGATGAAGCCCTGCAACCAGCAGTTGGAGAAAGAAAATTTACAGCTAATTAAATTTTGTTTTCCTCTACGCCTTTCCTTCTCTGCCTCTAATTCAGAGGGTTCTGACCAAGGTTAGGCAGGAAGCAGCCAAAAAGATACTACTGGTACCCTTGTGGCACAGGCAGCTCTGGTTTCCATGCCTGTGGGAACTGGCAGTAGAGGCTCCGTTTTCAGTGCCCCTCCAGCCTGGCCTTCTGTGCCATAACAGTGGCGCGCTGCTGCATCTGATCCCCCAGTACCTGCTGTAACTGGCATGGCCACATTGTTACAGTCAACCCACCAAATATAGATAAAAGTTGAGGGTCTCTTACCTGGGTATTAGGGAGCCAGAGGTTAAGAGTCTTGAAGGGACGACATCGGTTGGACTTGTAAGATAAAATACAGGATGGGGGTCACAAAGGATCTGAAGTTCTTAGAGAGTAACTAGGATGGCTAGGACAGGGTAGACATAGACTAATTTTTATTTATTTATTGAAAAATTTCACCAGGAAAAGTACACTGAGCAAAAACTTCCTTGTCTCGCGGTGCATCCTGGGGTGCTTATCTGATGGGGAGGAATCAGTGTCCTGTCAGTCCTATTAAAATAAAGAGAAAATTAGGTTAATATGGAGAAAATACAGTAGTGAAAGCAGAGACAGAGCGTAGAGACTTGAACGGGGGGTTAGGACAGCATAGAAGTAAAGAAAAATGTTAACAGTTGGGGCAAAGTAGGAAAATAGATATATAAGGGGAAAAAATAAAAAGTTAAGAGATGAGAGGGACTTCTGGTGGCACCATGGAGTAGGAGGCAGCGTGAGTGAGAGCTCTCCCCTAGCATTTTCTTTAAAACTTTCTTCAGCCTAGCCTAAGACACCCAGACTAAACAAAAATCGCAATCGGAGCTCTTCTACCGCCAGGCTTTTTCTATGAGGCATCAAAAATTAATTTTAATCACTACCTACCTCTAGCTAAACTTATGGCCCAGATGGAACCAGAGGCATCCGGTAATGAGGAAGAGATGGCGGCCCCAGCTCCAGAAGACGGCAAAAGAACTTGCCAAAGCCAAAGTAGACATGCTGCCTCTAAACCCTTGGCTTCTCCTCCCGATCTGGTTCTGTTCGCCATCCAAGAGTTCCGCAGTGAGATGAAACAAACCCTCTCGGACCTCCGATCTGACGAGGGATTTGCGGGGCCGAATAGATGAAGCTGACACCCAAATTTTTTCTAGCATGGAGTGACTCGATAACTTAGAGTCCTCCATGAAAGATTTAACACTTTTTCAATTTAAAACTATGCAAAGGCAAGAAGATGCTGAAAATCATGCCCGCCGGAATAACCTTTGGTTCTACAACCTCCTGGAAGGAGTGGAGGGAGATGATACAGCGGCCTTTCTCGACCACCTTCTGTGCTCTGTACTAGAACTGGATCCTGAGTACCCAATAGAGTGGGCCCATCGAGCGCTTGGGCCCCAGACCTCCTCCTGGTTCTCATCAGAGGTCTATTGTGGCACGCTTTTTGAACTTTGCAGTAAAAGGGTCTCTCCTACATAAGGCTTGGGCAAAGAAAACCTTACACTATGAAAACAAAAGAATCTATATAGACAATGACTTTGCCCCGGTGACCCAGCATCTCAGGAGAGAGTACTCCTCTCTTCTTCCCTGTTTGAGATCCCGGAAACTGAAGTTCCTAACTCCCTATCCTGCTAGACTGGTCATATTCTATTCAGAGGGGCCCCAATCTTATTCACCTGCTGCAGAGGCCAGGAGGGATTTGGTCACCAGGGGTCTGTTGAGGGAACAAGAGGCTCTAGAGATGGGTAGGCGACTCTGTTCGACAGAATCCCCGCACCCAGTTGGCGGGGTCTTTTGACTCAGGCTGCTGGGATGTGCTGGTGGTGGGCGGGGCTTCTTCCTGGGCCCAGCCTTGACGGGGGCCTTGGCTGAGGCGCCATGCCCCTTCCACTCTGGGTCTCCTTGCCTCCTCCTCCTTACTATGTGGCACTCTTTGGAAGAAATCATTGAACATCAGATGGGCTCCAACGAACACTGAAACTCTAGGGGGCCTCCTTTTTTCTTTCTTTCTTTTCTTTCTCTTTTCCGCTCTCCCTCCCTGCCCTTCCTCCCTCTTTTCTCTGTTTTCTTTTACTGACTTTAGTCTAACTACAGAAACATTACATTGGCTTCACCAGTGGGGTTTGATTGATACTTTTAAAGGTGAACCATGCTCCCCCCCCCCTGGCTTTGTTAACCCTAGTGATGTTGATTACTAGCCCAAAGTTAGTAAACATGAGACCGGAGGGATGGCGGATGGGCATTTTTTTCTACCCTGTTGCCCGTCCTCCGTTATCCTAACCTTTCCAGCAAGAGGTCCTTGTAAATTATAGGACACAGGGACCTTGGCTAATCTCTTGGACCCTCCAGTATAGATATACCCTAACATATTCCCCCAAAATTAAGGCTAACTCCCCTATTTAGTTCTATATTTCCCCTCCCCCCCCCCGGCTTCTCTCTGCAAATGAGCAGCAGGTAAGTCTTAGGGATGAGGACTTTGGGGGAGTCCCCCTCCTCTCCTCCCTGCTTAGGTTATGATCTTTTACATGACGCCACTAAACCTAATGTTTGTCATCTTACTGACGATGCTCCCTATTTTGGGGATCATCCCAGTACCCCAGAGGGATAGTGTCATCTCGGTGCCTTCTACCCTCTCATTCAAGGACATTCCTGTTACAGGCACCCTCCTTGAACCCTTCAAGAGACTGTTGACTTACCCATCTCCAAACTGGAAGCCACTATGTATATAGGTAAATGGTTTAAGTACCCTTTTTTTTGTACTACTCATATTTTGGGATATGTACATATTGTTTACGTTTCAACTTCTCATGGGTTAGAGGAGTAACTGGGTATGGGATTCTTTTGTTCCCATCCCAGATGTTTGTTTTAGTATTTGAATTTGCTAGGTTAGAGGCCAATCCAAATGCTAAGGACTTTACATTTACTCTAGCTTTTAAGTACTGTTTTAACTTGAGCCTCAAGCAAAATGTTTACTTCCAAGTTTTGCTACAAAAAAATCGAGATGCACATATTCATGCTTTGTTTATTGTTTATTACAGTCAACTTATATCAATATTACTGTTCTCTGAGAGAATATACAGTGGCAGTTAATCCAACGATACTGAGGGATCCTGAATACATAAAATATGTTACAGCTAGAATTCCACAGTTTCTTAATGAAAACGGTGGGGGAGAAGTATCTGACCCAGTCCTTTGGGATTCCCTGAAAGCTACTTTGAAAGGAGAGACAATAGCTCTCTCAACAAATTAAAAAAGGAAATCGGAGGCTCTATATAAATACTACATAGAACAATTAGAGAATTACCAAATGCTATATCGGGTAGGAGATACGGCCCTCCAACAAAAAATGAGGGAAACCAAACAAGAACTACAAAATATAATGGATTCTAAGATTCCCCATACCATGATTTATTTAAAACAGGCCAGCTGCGAGGGTGGTGCCAGAGGGACACGCCTTTTAGCTAGGAAACTGAGGAATAGGAAATGGGCAGTGACTAAAACATTAGACATCCAGTAACGAAACAAATTTCACATTTTGGGGAGCATATTAGTACGTCTTTCCTAGAATATTACGGCACCTTATACACACCCTCCCCCACACCATCAAACTCTGAAACAAGAACAGAATTTCTAGATAAGTTAAATTTTCCAAAGCTATCTGACTCACAACAGGCTGTTCTTCATTCACCCAGACAAGATCTTAACCCTTATAAAAGCTTTGAAGCCTCTAAAATGCTCGGGCCCCGACGGTTATACGGCAGAATGGTACAAGACATTTGCAAATTTTCTTCTTCCAATGCTTCTGCCTTCTTATCGGGCTGTGGCAGATGGTGAAGACCATCCACTCTCATGGCACCAGGCTATCATTACCCCTATTTCCAAACCTAACAAAGACACATACATCAGATCCCTCTTCATACCGTCCTATTTCTATTCTTAATGTTGATTAGAA
The DNA here is from genome assembly GCA_016271365.2 of Neoceratodus forsteri. Taxonomy (NCBI): domain Eukaryota; kingdom Metazoa; phylum Chordata; order Ceratodontiformes; family Ceratodontidae; genus Neoceratodus; species Neoceratodus forsteri. Next base: position 1,581,650,615 of record CM028130.1, read on the forward strand.
AATCTGTATGGCTATCTGGGCTTCTCGTCTTGAAACGCTCCTCTCCTCTCTAGTACACCCTGACCAGGCTGGCTTTATTAAGCACCGCAGTACAACTGATAACATTAGACGAACCATGCTTCTTCTGGAATACTCATATACTAGGAAATCCCTTCGGCCCTCCTCAGCTTTGATGCTGAGAAGGCATTTGACAGAGTTGCATGGAATTTCCTTCGGGACATACTTGAATGCTTTTCTTTTCCTGGCCAAGTTCTCTCTCGGTTCAAAAATATATATTCCTGACCCCAAGCTTACCTCTGTTTTAAATGGGGCAATGACCTCTCCCATTCAGTTGCGCCAGAGAACACTTCAGGAATGCCCTCTCTCCCCTTATCTCTTTGCGTTATACATGAAACCACTGGCTAGGATCATTAGACAAAACCCTTGTGTGGAGGGCATACTGTTAGGCCAAAAGACATACAAGATATATCTCTTTGCCGACGATATTCTCTTAACCCTTCTTTCTCCTGAATTTTCTATTCTGGCAGTTTAGGAATCTTTCAAGAACTACGAGGAACTAGCCAGTTTCAAGTTGAACATTACAAAAACAGAGGCCCTAATGCTTAACTTTATTCCCTCACAGAACCTTTAAAGTGGCGCTGTACACAATTTAAATATCTTGGCATACATATCCCACAAAATCTTGAGCACCTTGAGCTTGTTAATTATGAACCCGCCTATCTTTTAGTTCAGGAGGATTTGATCAGGTGGGCTAACCTAAAATTAACCTTCTGTCAAAGAATAGAAACCATATGAATGAATATTCTTCCCAGGTTGCTTTACTTGTTTTAGAACATACTGATTTTTCACATCCGCCTTCTATTTCAAATCCTGGAACAGGATGATATCTTCTTTTATCTGGTAAGATCAGAGACCCAGGGTCCGTTTCACTTTACTTCTCTCCCTCTAAACCGGGGGGGTTATGAATCTTCTGGACCTGAAGATGTATGCAATGGCAGCATTCCTAAAAATATTCTTCCTTTGGCACTCTCTTTCTAATTCTCCTATCTGGAAAGATACTGAGTTTCTAATAAGTGTCATTTATGGTATAGAGAAGGTGACTCTTTCTACTCCTAAACTCTCCCCTCCTTACTAGGTTTACTAGGTTTTAAAGGAAAAAAGAAGGCCGAGGCCCATCTAGATCCCCCCCCCACCCACAGTGTGGACAATTTAAAGCATATGATTCTGGCTTAGCCAATTATCAAGACCCTTCTGAAAAGCATCAGTATTGGCAGAATTGACCAGTACCTGTGGTAATTTGTTCCATAGTCTAGGCGCCTTAACTGAGAAGAAGTTTAATCTATGGTTGGTTTTCGCTTGAGGGACAAAAAGTTGTTTGGTATGGTGTCTAGGCACAGTTCGTCTCACAGTAGAACAGAGTCCACACTTATTCACAAGGTCTGGATTTTTCATTCATTTATAGACTAAAAGTAGGTCCCCTTCAGTTCTTCTATTTTGCAGGGAGTTTAAGCCTGTAATAAGGAGTCTGACATGTTAGGGGCTATTAGCAAGTCTTGGGACCATCCTGGTTGCCCGTCTTTGAATCCTCTCAAGTCGGTCAATATCTCCCCTAAGGTGAGGGCTCTGAAATGGAAAATCAATGAGACTTTTTTCCCTACACTGCCCACATTCTCAGAATATGGCGCAACTTTAGAAGTAAAACAATTCAAACAAACCAACTTTTTCTTTACCCTTATATCAGGAGATCAAAAATTCCTCCAGCTCAACTAGACACAACCTTCAGGAACTGGCGTAGGCTAAGCCTTAATTGCTTCTACCAATTGATGAGCAACTCAGGCATTCTGTCTTTTGCTGAACTTCAACAAATACTCTCTCCCTGATAGAGATGAATACTGATATACCCAGGTGAGAAACTATATCTTAAGGCAAAGGGATTTTCCTACCTGCTGTCCCTCACCAGTACCTACTCTTTGGGCTCTCCTTAGAGACACATTGGCGGGTGCCATGTGGGGGAAACTAATAGGCCACCTTTGTAGAATAACACGAGACAGTTTGGGAGACTCTTCCAAGTCAGTCTTGGAAGCCTGAAATAAAGATCTAGAAATGGAAATATCTCTCTCACAGTGGGAAATGGCAACTTTGAAAGTTATCAAAATTGCTGCTTCTAATAGTTGGCGAGAATTCACATGAAAGTCTCGTTTCAGATTTTTCTGTTCTCCTGCTGTGCTCGCGAAGTACATGCTGGCCTCCTATGGGCACTGTTGGAGGGCTTGTAATTGTAATATGGCTGACCAGGGACATATATTCTGTGTTTTTCCAGTCTTTTTTTTTTTTTTCCAATCTCTTTTTCCCTCTGGTTGCGATCTGGGGGGCCTCTCTCAGGCATCCTGCCTGCTCCTGCCCTACCTGAAGTCCTCCACCTGTGCCTCCTCTCTCCCTCCTCCTCTGTCCACGATCAGCACCACTGGCTTAACCCATCCAGGGTGGGGCCACCCCTCCTCTTGGGTGCACTTATTGTCAGACTCTGACATGGGAGAGGACCCGGGTGGAGGAACCTGGAAGGCCAGGCAGGATGGACCCGGCCTTGGGCAGGTGCTGTTACCTAACCCACAGATTTACCTACCCCACAGACTGGGTTTTTCCTTGTTCTGGTGATCTCTCCCCGTGCTCGTGCAATCCCGGCGCTAGGCGCATGCCCTGCCTGTGTTGGGGCATGCTGATTTCATGCAGCCGAGTGTGCTGCAGCGGCCCTGGTGTCCACCAGAAGTCGCTGGCATACCGGGCGATCCCCGACCTCCCCCTCCCCGGGGAGGAGAGCAGCCCATCAGGTGCTCAGTCCTCACCTGCCGTCCCCTGGTGGCCTGAGCTCGCTCCGGAACCTGGGTCACCAGCGTGGTGTGGCGTCCAGCGCCTCAACCCTCAGCGCTACCGGGCCGGCTACGTTTTGTCCGGTCTTGATGCCCTTTTGGGTAACTTTACAGGTGGAATTGGGGAACTGTATGAATGAACCTATAGAGTCAACGGCAGAGATGATCTTGATGTCCATTTTCCCTCCCCACAATCCAAGATGGACGAACACCTTGCTTCCACTTTTTCTGTTAGCTTCCAAAAAAGCAATCACATGTAGATGGATGTTAAAAGATCCCCCCGCAGTATCAGACTGGCATAAAATAGTTTGTGACATTTACAGACTCGAATCCTTGACAGCCAAGCTTCACAATCAACATGTGAATTTTCTGAGGAAGTGGCAGCAGTGGGTATTATTTTTCTCTCAGGTGGATCCCGAGTTTATTCCCTAGATTGGGGGGGGGATCCCTTCCTGGTTTGCCATATAACTGGACTCTTTTCTCACTATCCTCCCCGGGGTAGTGTGACTGGCTCCTGGTGATGGCCCATTTCTTCATTCCTGGGGGTTGGGGCCTGTCCGCCTATTTAGCAATTTAATGGGCTGTAATTACAAAATCTAAGTGTGAATGCTGATATAACTCTGTTTAAAAAGAAGTGTAAATTACTTTTTCCTTAACATTGAATTGTAACTCTTGCAGAATTACACTGTACAATGTCTCTTATAAAAAAATGAAGAGAGAAGAGAAAGTGTTTTGGGATGCTCAGCTAAAACCCCTTAATGCCGCTAGATGGCCTGGTGACCAGTATTTTAAATTGGTAGCCCAGGTGGGCTACTGGTGGTTCTTTTGGGCTAGTGGACCCTGTAGTAAATTTTAGCATTGGTGGTCCAGGGGTGCTAGAGTTGTCCCAAGGAGGCCAGTTGTTTATATGGTAGCCCCAGTGGACTAGTTTTCGTGGTGGCCAGCGGCCACTGTATTTAAATAAAATACTCTTCTTCCCTGGGGTCTAGTGGGGGCCCCCTGGGCCCTGATATTGTTATGGCAGGCAGGTGGAGAGTAAGGAAGAGGACGAGCTGTGACTGGAGGCAGGCATCTGTGTAGCACGAGTGCTGTGCATCAGTGAAAGTGCCAGCCGGCACGTTCTGCTTCCAGTCTGTGTGAAGCTCAGGCTGCAGTCTGCTCTGTGTGGGTGGGAGAAGACGACAACAGAAGGTGTCCGGAGGTGGTGTAGGTAAGAGCAGGTATGCCTCCCTCCACCAACCCCATCAGCCACACAGCGGCTGTTAGTTAAAATCCCTCATTGTATGTGTTTGCAGGCAGCAAGAGGCTGCATGTAGAGAACAGCACTCATGGCTGTACAAGTGGGAAGCTGCCGGTAAGTGGAGCTGCACCTGCGGCTATGTTAAAGTGCCTTGAGAGGGCTTTTGTGAAGGATGGCAGCAGCCAAGTGTGCACTATACAGAAGAGCAGGAGGGCACAAGAAGGGAAGCCACACCATGGCCAGTTCATGGAGCCCTGAGGGGCAAGAGATAAAATCATGAAATACAAGCATTTGTCAATGCCGAATGTTGCATGCTTATATGTGCTGTTTAGGTATTTGGAAGTGATAGTACCATGCTTAAGAACTGTCATGTGCCTCCCCCCCCCACAAAGACATCCACTGTGTCTTTCTGTTCAGTATTCACAGAAGAGGGGAGGGGCCAGGGCCACAGCAGTACAGCAGTTGCCAAGGCGGTGAAGAGGTGGACAATAGTCCATTCACAGGCAAAAGAATCCTGCAGGAGCTGACAAAATTGAAGGTGGACAAAGCAATGGAACCAGATGGCATACACTCAAGGATATAAGAACTGTGAAGGGAGATAGCAGTACCTCTGGCAGCCATGTTCACTGTGTCATTCAGCACAGGGGTGGTGCCAGAGAATTGGAGGACAGCACATGTGGTCCCTCTACACAAATCCAGCAGCAGGGAGGATGCGGGGAACTATAGACCGGTCAGCCTCGCCTCAGTAGTGGGGAAGATCATGGAGACATTGCTTAAAGAAAGAATAGTGGGGCATCTGTTTTTTTTTTCCTTTTTTATTTAGTTATTTAACCAGGAGTAGAATCTAGATCTAATCTAGAAGCCATTGGAGCCCAGGACAGTAAGCAACATGGATTCACAGTGGGGAGGTCATGTCAGACAAATCTGGTTGATCTCTTTGACTGGGTGATAAAGGAAGTAAATCAGTGTGGGGCAGTGGACAACGCTTACCTTGATTTCAGCAAGGCCTTTGACACCGTCCCACATAGGAGGCTGATAAACTAGCTGGGTAGGCTGGGCATGGGGGAAAGGGTGGTAAACTGCGTTAGAAACTGGCTAACAGACAGGAGGCAGAGAGTGGTGGTAAATGGGGTGCAGTCTGGGGAGAGGGGGTGACCAATGGGGTGCCACGGGGATCGGTCGTGGGGCCGTCCTGTTCGATGTCTTCATTAGTGACATTACAGAAGGGCTGAAGGGAAAGGTCTGCCTATTTGCAGATAACACCAAGATCTGTAACACAGTGGATACCCCAGAGGGGGTGGAGAAAATGAGGAGGGACCTGGGGAAGCTTGAAAAATGGTCTGAGGACTGGCAACTGAAGTTTAATTCAAAAAATTGGAAAATTATGCACCTGCGACACAGAAACCCTGGGGAAAGCTACAGGATTTTTTTTTTGGTGGGGGGTTGCTAACAGTCACAAAGAAGGAAATGGACCTCTGGGTTCTTACTTCAGATGACCTGAAAATGTCAAAGTGGTAAGGCAGCTGGGAGAGCCAGTGACATGCTAGGGTGCATAGGCAGGGGTATCACCAGCATAGGGAGGGAGGTAGTGATGCCATTATATAAAACCATGGTCAGGTCTCACATGGAGTACTGTGTGCAGTTCTGGAGGTCGCATCTTCATAAGGATATCAACCGGCTGGAGATGGTACAGAGCTTACAACACAAGACTTGTGAGGAGAAATTGAGGGACCTCAATATGTACTCACTGGAAGAGAGGAGGGAAAGAGGGGATATGATAGAAACATTCAAGTACCTCAAGGGTATAAATATAACTACTGAGAAGTAGGAGACCACTGCTATGCATATGTGCTAGCTTCTGTGTGATATTCTTTTTCTTATAAATTTGAAATCTCCAGTATTTCAGCAACCACATGACCACACTGCCTTCTTTTGGCAATTTTAAGTTGGTTGATGCCTGGTGTCAGACTGCTCACCAGATTGTGTTGCCATTTGAAAATCTTCATTGAGTATTCTTGTACTGGTAAGCATTTTGGAAAGCTGGTGAAGGTCTCACAATTTTATATTATGATTTTATCTTCTTATGTCTGTCCCCTTTGGCCCCCCCATCCCCACACCCTAGCAGTCATCGGTGGCCACAGCTGCAGCCGCCTTCCTGCCAAGATGGTGGGTGAGCAGCAGCCTCCGATCTGTGAAGTCTGACGTCATTCAGTGGCGCTTACTGGTCATCTTCCAACACAGGCGAGGTGCTGCCAGCCTAAAACCAACTCAGGACAAGCAACTTTCAAAGTGTGGAAGAAATGGAGTGAGCAAGAATCAAGTACTCATTCAGATGCAGTGTCGATTTTAAGATCAGCATACCAGTGTGGACACTGCAAATAGAACACCAGCTCTTTAAACAGCCTTATGAAGAGTAAAAGCTTTTTGAAGCACTGGTGTTCTGTTTATTGTACTGTAATTGGGCTGCATCTTATTCGGTAATTTACTGTGCCTTACATCTGGATGTATGGTAGGCCCAACTTTAAATAAGCACTGCACCTGAATGAACACATAATGCCATAGAAACACAGAATTTGTCAGCAGAAAAGGACCGCTCAGCCCACCCAGTCTGCCCAGGTGTTCTGTACTTACTTGTAACTCTTGCCTGTATATGTTACTGTATGTCTTATCCTGCCTGCATCCATCAGGACCTTCTTGTTAATGAGCTTCAATGGATTTTTCCTGCAGTGAACTTGAACCTACTCCACCTCCATAGCCCTATTGATCTCCGTTGACCCCCTCCTTCCCCTTGTTCTAATACACCCCTATGTTTATCCCATGCATTCTTCATGCCCCCTACCATTTTAGCCTCCACCACTTCTCCTGGCAGTCTGTTCAAGGCATCTACCACCCTTTCAGTAAAGAAATATTTCTTCACATCTATCTTGAACCCCTCCCCCCCCCCAGTTTCATTGTATGCCCTTTGGTTTGGGTGCTCATCCTCATTTGAAGAAAACTCCCCAACTGTACCCTGTTTAACCCTGTGAGGTACTTTGTCGGTTTTGATCATGTCACCTCTCGCCCTCCTCTCTTCCGAAGAGTACATGTTGAGATTCTTCAGCCTTCCTTGTAGGAATTCCTGTGAAAATCCTGAACCATTTTCATTGCCCTCCTCTGGAAAACCTCCACCCTATGTCCTTTCTGAAGAGTGGACTCTAAAGCTGGACACAGTACTCCAGCTAGGGGTATACCAGGGAGTGATACAATGGCAGCACAACATCCCTCCTCCTCCTACTGGAGATGCCACTCCTTATGCACCCCAGAATCCAATTTACCCTGCCCATAGCCTTGTCGCATTGTACTGCCACCTTGAGGTCCTCTAATATAATAACCTCAAGGACCCTTTCATGTCTAGTGAGTGTCAGTACCTCCCCCATCCTATACTCAGCATCGGGGTTCCTATGCCCTAGGTACATGATTTTACACTTGTTGGCGTTGAACCCCAACTAAGTAAGAAAATGGAATTGATTTTGAATGAATTGCATGTTTTTAAGCAGCTTTTTGGGGAGTGTGTGTAGGAGGGAGTGGGCTTTCTTATTGTAACTATTTGCTTTTGGCCTCAAATCAGGTGCACTCCTGTAAACAAATAAAACACATTTAAGAAAGACTCATAAGAAATGTGATAAAGTCTTTGTACATTAGCCAGGGCTGAGCTTACTGGACCCTTAACACTGCACTGCAGACAGGAGAGATGCAGCCTGTTCCTAATTAATGAGCTTCTTACTGGTCACCTGTGAGCCTCTTATGGGCCAGAGCTCACTACACAAGCATTTGTCAATGCTGAATGGTTGTTTGTTGGCATTAGCAGTGGAAGTGCAGGAGTTATAGATGAGGCCTGATTCTCAAAGTCCTCTGTTGGACACAAGGTGCCTGCGCCAAACAGTTCAAACAACATGAAGTCTTGCTGTATTCTGACAGTTGCAGTGATTCCCAACCTTTGAACTGCCCCGGAGAACTAAGAGTTAACTTTACATGCAGGGCATGGAACGCTAAGCTCGAGCTCGGTTGAAGTCTCTGACTGGAGTGTTTTGAACTTAAACCGTCAGATTCTTTACTCCGCCTCACTGAATGGTTGCTCCGGAGATTTCTCCTTCAGCTCGGTTCGAAAGTCGGTTAAAGTTTTCAATTTTTTTTCGGTTTTAAACCGTAAAAAGTATCTGCATAGTTGGTTCAGTCTCTGTCTGTGGTGCCATGAGTACTAGATAGGAATTGTTCTTTTTTCTGTGTGGAACTTGTAAAAGTGCGGTCAGTTCGGCTGAACCGGCCATTTGATTGTGAATTTTGTTGGTATAATTAGTGTGTGGTTACCGGTTCTTATCGGTTCTAAAAAAAAAAAAAATGTGTTTCTAATTGTTTTTTTTCCAATACCCGTGACACGGTTAGGAACTGATAAGGGAGTCTTGCCTGGCAGTTGCCAAAAAAAGGATAAGTTTGGTTAGGTTGGCCATGTCTGAGAAACCCAAGGAAAAAAAGTGCCCACTGGGTTTCAGCACTGCAGTGAGTGTGGGGAGGTCTTTGCTAAGGCCGATCCCCACACCACCTGTGTTTATTGTCTGGGGTTTGACCACCTCGATTCAGACTACCAAATATGTAAAAACTTTCCCAAATCTACCCTTGAAGAGATTAGGTAGACTGAGGGAAAAGGAGGCCGAGAAGTCCGCTGACCCGGATGGCCAGCCCGGTTCGGTTTCGACCGAACCAGAAGGAGGGCCCTCTGACCAGGGCGTACTTCTTCTGGCAAAAGGAGAGCCGATTCCGGGGGATCAGTTCCAACAAAAAGAAAGCGCAAAGATAAATCGACCGGTTCGGATCCAGAGGTTCATGTTCCGACCGCCAAAGAGATGGCCAGGACGATTCAGATTGTGGAATCACTCCGTCCGGTTCCCACCGATCCAGCCAGGTACCAGAAGTCCAGGTGGGACACTGTTCTGGCACTGGCTAAACAGGCCTCCCCCAGCTAGCCAAGGAGCTGGAGGCGGTGGCTGCAGATGGGATTGAGGCATCTAAGGTTCAGTTTCATGCTGCTGTGGACTCCAGTGATGTATCATCAAGAGTCATGGCTACATCTGTGGCTCTTTGGAGGATGGCTTGGCTCAGATGTACTAGTCTCTCACAGGATACCCAGGCTAAGGCCATGGATTTCCCTGTGGTGGGTAATTCTCTGTTTGTGGAGCAGACAGAGAATTGCATGAAGAAAATGGATGAGTGCAGGACCACTTACAGGAGTGCTCAGGCCAAGGAGAGGCAGGCAACTCCTCAAAGGCAGCAGTCTAGGGGCAGAGGGAGGCCTTTTCAAAGGCTCTTTTACCAAGCACAGGCCTCTTCTTCCTTTTCTCAGAGGGGGTTCTTCAGAGGGAGAGGCAGAAGGGAGATGAGCAGGGCTGCATCCACTCCTCAGCCTAAAGCCCCTGCCAAGCAGACACCCTGATGGGCCTGCCCTGGTCAACTCTGCTATTCCAGTAGGGGGCTGGCTGGCTTACTTTGTCCAGGACTGGATGTCTGTTACATCAGAAAAGGGGGTCCTGGAAGTAGTAAGCCAGGGACTGGTTCTCAGCTTCAAAAAATTTCCAAAGATGAGAGCCAGATCTTTTCCACATGCAAATCTCTCGGAAACCCTTGCCCTAGAGGCAGAGGTTTCTTCTCTCCTAGCTTTAAGAGCTGTAGTGAGAGTACCTACCCTACACTGAGGCAAAGGACTGTACTCCAGGTACTTCCTGACCCCCAAAAAGACAGGGGAGTGGCGACCCATCCTAGACCTAAGATATCTAAACAAACATCTTTTAAAACCAAAGTTCAAGATGATAACTCTGGGAATAATCCTTCCCTCTGTAAGGCCAGGGGACTGGCTAGCCTCCCTGGACCTCAAAGATGCCTACTTTCACATTCCCATCAGGTGCTCCCACAGAAAGTACCTCAAGTTCGAATTGCCCTCAGGCCATTATCAGTTCAGAGCAGTGCTCTTTAGCCTAACCTCAGCCCCAAGGGTTTTCACGAAGTGCCTGGCAGTAGTAGTTGCCTTTCTAAGAAGGCAAAAGATTTCCATTTTTCCATATCTGGATGATTGGCTAATAGTGGGTCAGTCTCCAGACCAAGTCAAGTCTCACCTGAAAGTGACCCAGCAAGTGCTCACTTCTCTAGGATTTCTTCTCAGCCTTCCCAAGTCAGTTCTCGAACCAGTCCAGCTTCTTACCTTCATAGGAGCAGTACTGGACATACTCAGAGCAAGAGCCTTTCTTTCTCTAGAAAGGGCAAGGGCTCTTACAGAACTAGCTTCTTCCTTCAGCCTTCAGGTATCTTGACCAGCAAGGCATTTCCTCCAGCTCTTGGGCCACATGGCAGCTTCAACAGCAGTGGTCCAAGGGGCAAGATTCCAGATGAGGGATATTCAGTTCCACCTGAGAGCTTTCTGGTCTCAGAGAAAGGACTCCCTTACCAAACTGATTCCAGTGACTCTGACCTTGATCCAAGCCCTCCAGTGGTGGCAGGATCAGGACAATTTAAGGCAAGGTGTTGCTTTTGTTGCTCAGCCTTGTTCAGTGGTCCTTACCACGGATGCTTCTCTCCTGGGCTGGGGAGCCCACCTGGGATCCCTCACTGCCCAGGGCCTGTGGTCCCCCTAAGAATCCCTTCTCCACATCAGTCTTCTGCAGCTCAGGGCAGTTTTTCTGGCTCTAAAAGCATTCTCACAGTCAGTTCAGAACAAGGTGGTTCAAGTCAGAACAGACACCACCACCACCACCATGTGGTACATCAACACTGAATGGTGGGCGGCATCTTTCCTTCGGCTTCGTGGGAACTGAGAGGCCGACGGAGAAGCCATCGCCTTGGGGACACCACGCAATGCACCAAAACAGCTGATTGCATAGTGGCCGGCGAATTTCTTCAAGCATTGTGGCATGCTCATTTACTGCTGTTATCAACAGCATGCTCCTCTATTCGCTGCTCAGAGAACAGCCCTAGAACGGACTGCTGCCATTCGGCACAACACTGCCACACCTCCATAACTCGCTTTTGAAGGAAGCTGATTAAGTGTATTTTTTGAACATAAGTACAAGCAACACAAAAATATTCGGGGAAGGGGCAAGTAGTCCCTGAGGAGTTGTACAGAACAGGCAGGCCATGTTGGAGCCTGCTGGCTGATGTTGGGCATCAGTAGGACATCCTAACCTCAGCAGCAGTAGCTAGGATCAGCCAGATATAAATGGAAAGTGGGTGGGTGGGGGGTTCTGCTCAGACACTCAGAACAGTCCTATCAGGGAGACTTCCGGTTCTGCCTCTAAGGTTGATAGCTGTGTAGACGACTCGCTCCGTCTGAACCCTCAGCATTTCTATCTCCATCAAATGCTACTTTCCAAAAAAAGAGACTCTAATGAATAGGAGGGGAAACAAAGGGAGTAAGCCACCGGGGGTCCAGAAATCTGAAGGACAAACTGTGGATGAAGAGCGATCCGACTCGGATGTAACCGACACAGATGGTGCGCCCCCCATCCAGTTGTGGCCTTCCTCAAGTCAGCTAGTGCTACCCCGAAGACTTCCAAAGCGAAGAAAAGAATTAAACTAGATACCATTTACAATGAACTCTGCGCATTTCCGAGCGGACATTAAACAGCTCTATGGCGAAATGCGCAGAGACATCACCCAGCTGGAACAACGAGCTGACGATACTGAGAGGCAAGTGACTGCAAATGAAAACGGAGTGGACGATTTGGAAACTTTAGTCCAGCAGCTCTAGGATCAGCAAGAATCATTGGCAGCTCGGCAGGAGGATGCTGAGAACCAGGCCTGATGTAAAAATGTCTGTATTTACTGTGTAACTGAAGGAGCAGAAGGCACCAATATAAAAGAGTTTTGTCACTACATAGAAACATTGAATTTGACGGCAGATAAGGACCGCTTGGCCCACCCAGTCCAAGTGGTCCTTATCTACTCTACTGAAAACCTCCCTGGACCTGCTGCCTGACATGGTGCTTGGTTTTGAAATGTTCACCGGGCTCTGGCACCCTGGCCCACCTCCCCTGCAGCTAGTCCCAGGTCCATCATAGCCAGTTTTGGTAGCTATTCAATTAAGGAACAAGTGCTCCTAATGGCTTGGTGCAAAAAGCAGATTTTCCATGATCAATGCTGGTTCTACCTGGATCATGACTACGCGCCTAAAACAGTGAGGTTTCATAGGACATGTCTTCCTCTGTTACCAACTCTGAAGGCCCAGGGACTGAAATTTACCACACCCTACCCTGCAAAATTGATTGTGTACTTACCCTCAGGGAAGCAGAAATTCGCCACAGCGGAGGAGGCATGTGAGGCCCTTCTTCTTTTTTTTTTTTTTTTTTGAACTTTCTCTTTTTATCCTCCTGGTCGCCCTCACCACTCTACTCCTTCGGGCTAGCTCAGTGCCCTCCAGTCCCTATTGAGTCTGCCCCTAGAGTGCCTTCTGGTGACTCCCTACCTGCCTCCTTCACCTTGCACAGTGGGGTCTGCCCGTGATTTTGCGGACTGGGTGGCTGGAGCGGCCGTCATCCAGAGTGCAGCGGGTTGTTTTCGGTTTTTCTGTCCTCCTCCCTCCCACTGAGGATGCTGGCTCGGGCGGGCGTGCCACGCCTGCCCAGTGCCAGATAGCGTCCTCCCCTCCCGACTCCCTATGGGAGTCGCTGCCCTCCCTGGTCGGGGTGCTCCCACAGCTTCGCTTGCAGCGAGTGCGTTGCATACCCCGGTATCCCTCCCGAAGAGGAGGAGCATCCGTGGGGCGCTTGATCCTCCTTCCTCCTGCCGACCCCGGCGACCCAGGCTCGTTCCCGAACCCGGGTCACCGACGTAGCGCGAGGTGTGGTGTCCAGCGCCTCAACCCTCAGCGCCACCGGGCCGGCCGTGAGGCCCTTCTTAAACAAGGTCTGGTTTTCCCGGAACGTACAGCCCCGCCTGTGGTCCAGAAAGCATAACCTCTGAGATGGCAGACATGGGAGGGAAAGCAACGCAAGCGGGAAGATGGCACTAATTCCAGTAAGGATCCGAAGCAGCTCCTGGCTGAGTTTCGTAGAACAGAAAACACCCAGAATACCCGAAGAACAAAATATATTCTTCACATTGCCTTGTGTATGAAGTACTTTTTTTTGGGGGGTGTGGGTTTTTGGGGGTAGGGAGGGCTGAGGTGGTTGGGTAAACCACTGTGGTTCTCAAAAGAGGTGGAAGGGAAGGTTAAGGAGAAAAGGTTAGCATTCCGGAAATATAAGGAAACACAGAAGGAGCAGACAGAGAACTTCCAGTTAAAGCAGAAGGAAACGGGGAAGGCAGTCCGAATAGCAAAGGCACCAACTGAGGAAAAGATAGCCAACTCTGTTAAGAAAGGGGATAAAATCTTTATTGCAGGGATCGACAAATTTCAAAATGGCATACTAGTCCAGGACAACTGGCCTTGCCAAAAATGGTGGTCCCCGAGTTTCAAGTGGTAGTCCAATACATTTCAATGTAAGTTTTTTAAAAACGTATGTAGAAACAAAGTACATGGTGTGGGGGTTTTACTGTTAATAGTATGTAGATACAGAACATCAGAAGGCAGGTAAAAAATGTTTTTCGATGCTAATAACATTTCTTTTACCAGTCACTATGTGGTGTGCGTCTTTCACTGGGTGGTGGTACTAGTAGACTGAGATGGAGGCGGATCAGTGGGAACAGGCAGGCACTTGTTAGTACAGTTATCAACCATCTGGGTGTCTGTCAGTTAGGATACAAGCCGGCAGTGTGGCTGTAGCTGAATACATTCACCCCTACAACTGCATGCCCAAGTGCCCCATACACAGCAAGCCCTGACAATTAGGCCTCCTTAAACCTGTCCCACAGTCTTTTGCTGTGGTTTTCACAACAGTACCTACAGCACAGCGAGCACAAAACTACAGTGCACTTTGGTGTTCACCTGGCCCCTCTAGATGTCAGGTAGGGTAAGGTGGGGTAGAATTTTTTTTTAAATAATACTCTTTAGTTTATAGTGCATAGTTTTCTCTTTTTTTCTTTTTCTTTTCCTTAACCAGTCCATCTCTTTCTTTAAAGTCCTGTTCCTCAACTGCCCAATATTTCCTTTCCCACACCACACACAAGTCCAGTCTCACACCTGTGCCCTTTCCTCTTTTCCTCCTGTGTCACCCTAAACTGCCCAACTCCAATGGCTCCCACACTTTCCTGCTGAACTGCAGGCTGTTCTTAAAATATTCTTTTTTTTTTTTTTAAGCTAAAGCATTGGCAACCACTTTTATTTTCTTTCTGGTTGCCTGCTGGTTGATGCGTTACTATGGCTTAGGTCGGGGTCCTTCTCAGTCACTGACTAACAATTCAAATTGTACTTTTTCTGATCTTTTATTTCTCACTATTGTCCTCCTTTTGATGAGTTTGACGTCGACGATCCTGACATAAGTCTCGAGAGCTACAGACATCACCCAACTGGCAAGGAAGCTTCCCACCTCCTCCCTTCCCCGTTTGTCTTTTTTTTTTTTGTTTGTTTCCTCCCCACAAGTACACTCTTGAGCAGCCAACCCCTCCAAACCACAGTGTCACCATGCCACTTGAACAGCCCATGCAGTTGCTATAACACCGAAGTTCTCCAGCATTGCCTCATGAAAATGGCGCATCAGTGTGCAGTGCAGTACTGTACTAACCCGCCCAGCTCCATCCCCATCCATCATGCCCGCACCCTGCAGGACTGTCCCAAAACATTGCTGGAATTACCTGGCAGTCCTGTGGGTGGCCCACTGTCAGCAAGTGCTGTGGTGATCTTGGGTGGGTAGCAGGAGGTCCCCATTGCAGTGGGAACACGGTGCTCACTGTCCCTCTCGGCTTCCACACTGGCGGCGGCGCTCTCTGCTACTGCACTGGTGATCAAAAAGCTATCACGTGACGGGAGCGCCGCTGCTTCATCTGCACACAGCCGAGCGAGAGATCTGGGAACATCTAGCAGTGGAGTTGGTTGGACCGAATGAGAAGTTAAACAAAAAAAAAAGACATCACTGATTTGGTTGTCCGTGGGACAAGCAACTACTGTGAAATTGGTTGTCCCATAGCTAAAAATTGTAGCCCGGGACGTCGGGCTATGGGATTTGTCGATCCCTGCTTTATTGGTACATTAGGGAGCGGAGAAAGACCAAGGGAAGGATACAGAGACTTAATAAAGGGGAAGGAATGTGGGCAGAGGGTGACAGTGAAAAAGCAGAGATACTGAACAAATATTTCTGCTCAGTATTCACAAAGGAAGAGGAGGGGGAGTTACCTAACCCAAACAAGAGAAACAGTTTGAATAGGGGGGTTGATAACAGTCCATTTACAGAAGAAAGGGTTTTGAAAGAACTCTTGAAACTGAGAGTGGACAAAGCAATGGGGCCTGATGGGATTCACCCCAGAATTCTAAAAGAACTAAGGGTAGAACTAGTAACGCCATTGACTACTCTCTTTAACAAATCATGGGAGGATGGGGTGGTACCTGAGGACTGGAGGAGTGCAGATGTGATTCCACTTCACAAAAGTGGGAGCAGGGCAGAGGCAGGAAACTACAGACCAGTTAGTTTGACCTTAGTGGTAGGGAAAATGATGGCATCACTTCTGAAGGAAAGAATTGTTGAGTACCTAGAGGCCAGTGGGGCACAGGACCCAAGGCAGCATGGTTTCACAGCAGGAAGGTCATGTCAGATGAACCTAATAGATTTCTTTGACTGGGTGACCAAAGTAGTAGACCAGGGATTGGCTGTGGATATGGCCTGCCTAGATTTTAGCAGGGCATTTGACACAGTCTCACACAAAAGATTAGTGTACAAATTAGCCAGCCTTGGAGTGGGTCCCAAGGTGGTAGCCTGGATAAAAAACTGACTGGACAACAGGATGCAAATGGTAATAGTATACTGAGTCCACAGTGAAGAAAGGAGGGTAACTAGCGGGGTACCGCAGGGTTTGGTATTGGGACCAGTCCTCTTTAATGTCTTTATAGGTGACATTGAAGAGCACTTGGAAGGAAAAGTATGTCTCTTTGCAGATGACAGAAAGATCTGCAACAGGGTTGATACACAAGGTGGGGTGGAAAGGATGAAAAGGGGCTTGGCAAGGTTGGAGGACTGGTCAAATATATGGCAGCTCAGATTCAGTGCAAAGAAGTGCAAGGTAATGCATCTGGGAAACAAAAACCCAGGTGAGATAACAACAGAAATTGAAAAAGACCTAGGAGTAATTATATCAGATGACCTAAAGGTGGGCAAGCAATGTGAGAAGGCAGTAAGGAGGGCTGGGGGGATACTGAGATGCATAGGGAGAGGCATCAACAGTATAAAACAGGAAGCTGTTATTCCTCTGTACAGACAGTTGGTGAGACCACATCTAGAGTACTGTGTGCAATTCTGGAGACCCCATCTCCGAAAAGACATAGAGTGGAGGCTGTTCAGAGGAGGGCAACCAAAATGGTGCAGGGTCTGCACCAGAAGACATACGAGGAGAGACTAAAGCAGCTTAATATATATACCCTTGAGGAAAGGAGTGAGAGGGGGGACAGGATAGAAACTTGAAAGTATCTCAAGGGACTTAACAAAGTACAAGAGGGTAGTATCTTTCAGAAAAAGAGATGTGTAAGAACAAGGGGGCACAATTCGAAGATAGAGGGGGGACGGCTCAGAGGTAATGTTAGAAAGTATTTGTTCATAGAGAGGGTTGTGGATACATGAAACAGCCTTCCTGAGGAGGTTGTGGAGTCAGGAACAGTGGGAGAATTCAAGAATGCATGGGACAGACATAAGGCAATTCTAGTGGGGGGTAGGAGGAAGTAAGCTGTTGATTAACTAGAATCTGCAGCTTATCCATCAGGTAGGGAAATGGGCAGATTGGGTGGGCCAAGTGATCCTTATCTGCCATCAAATTCTATGTTTCTGTGTAAGGGTTATTATATTCCTGCCTGGGCTCTGATGGCAAGCCTGATTCTAAGCCACACATTTTGATTATTCTACCCTCTATTCAGCTGGGTTACCTTAAGGCCACTTGTCGTGGCACTTCCTCAGGGGCCACCTGCCCTCCAGGCCCTTTCCACATTCTCGCCCTCAGGCCCTGATGAGGTGGTTTAGGCCTCATTGCCACCAGGATTTTATGCCTGTATCATTGAGTCTCACACAGGGGACTCTGATTCCCCATTATTGACTGCATATCAAATGCCAAACGGCAGAGGACTGATTCATGGGGTGGCTGGGGCCCTCACTATGGAGGGTCCTATCTCCTAGCTTCTATTTCTATAAAAATGTTTTATTCTTTACTAAGGGGATTAATAGTGATTTGAAACAGTTGTTCAAACAACATGAAGTCTTGCTATATTATGACAAGTTGCAGTTTGTCCCACCAGTAGAACTGCTCCGGAGGTGAAATAGTTAAATCCATTCCATGAATGGAACTTTGAGCACGAGCTCTAAGATAGAAGCTCTGTCTGTGTAGTTTCAAACCTGAACTGTCAGATTCTTTACTCCGCCTCACTGAACAGTCGCTCGGAGATTTCTCCTACTGCTCGGTTCATTTCTCGGTTTAAACAGTGTTTCTCGGTTCGATTCAACCGAGAATAGTTTTATTTAACCTTAAACACGTTCAGTTCAAGCTCTGTCTGTGGTATTGTAAGTAATTTAAAATTGTATTTTCTGTGTGGAACTTGTAAGTTTATCGGTTCGGTTTTGAACCGATCAGCTGGAGTTAAAGCTTAAAATTTTAAAGCTTGTCATTTTAAAGTCACGGTTCCGGTTCTTATGGTTCTAAAAAAAGCGGATTTGTTACGGTTTTTCAATACCTGTTGACGGTTAGGAACGATAAGTGTCTTACCTACTCTCACCGCGCTCAAAGGGCAAGTTTTTCTGGTTAGGCTGGCATTATGTCTGAGAAACCCAAAAAGGAAAACCGGGCCCACTGGGTTTCAACACTGTGATGTCTGTGGGGAAGTCTTTGCCAAGGCTGACCCACACACCACATGTGTTTATTGTCTGGGGTTTGACCACCTCCAGTCAGACTGCCAGATTTGTAAGAATTTCCCTGCAGCCACCCTGGAAAAGAGATTGGGCAGGCTCAGGGAATGAGAGGCCAAAAAGTCCGCTGACCCGGATGGCCAGCCCGGTTTGGTGCCAACCGAATTGGAGAGTGCCCTCTGACCAGGCGAGACTTCCTCGGGAAAAGAAAAGCTGGTTCGGAGGAACCAGTTCCAGTAAAGAGAACAAGGAAGTCAGCAGGTTTGAGTCCAAAATCCTTCTCCAACTGCTGCAGAGATAGCAAGAGCTATTCAAATTGTCCAGTCACTGTCTCCGGTCCCGTCCGAACCGCCACTATCTGGTAAAGGGTCGGTTCATCCAGTTCCATCGGTTCAAGAATATGAGGTTGAGGAGTTTTATGAACCAGAGGAGGAGGATGATTATGAACAGTATGAATGTGGCTGGGAGAGTCTGGTGTGCCCATTGAACGGACATTTCCCCAGACAGACCTTAGAATCTCCCCTATGCTTTCTGAGTCCCCTCTCATTTTATGTTTTACAAGAAAGTTGCTGAAACCCTCCAGCTTCCTTTGGAAGAAGCTGTGGATGAGCAAGAGGAGCCTGATTTGTAGAAATGATGGATATTCAGAGTCTAGGAGATTGTCTGTTCCTTTGCATAAGTCTTTTAGGAAGCAAACAATAAAAATTTTAAAACTCCTAATTCTGTGCCTCCTGTAGATAAAAGATGGACAGAAGGTACACATTGTCGAGTCCTGATACAGAATTCCTTTCTCAACAATGCAGTCATGTTGGGGTAGTTCAGGCTGCAGCCTGTGATAAAAGCTAATATTCCCCTGGCTTCACATCCTCCTGACAAAGATTCCAGGAAGATTGATGCCATGGCAAAAAACAGTACATGGCAGTCCTTGGGACTCAGGCAAGCAAATTATATGAGCTATAGCAAGGTATCAGAAATCTAGATGGGATACTGTTATGGAATTAGCCAAACAAGCCCATAGCCCAGCTTGCTAGCGAGCTGGAACAGGTGGCTGCCGATGGCATTGAGGCTTCTAAGGTGCATGGATGTTAATGATGTCTCCTCTAGAGTCATGGGCCACATCTGTAGCTTTTCGTGGTTGGCCTGGCTCAGGTGTACTTAAGCCTCTCACAGGATACCCAGACTAAGGCTATGGATTTTCCTGTGGTGGGAAATTCTCTGTTTGGGGAGCAGACAGAGAATGCATGAATAGATGGATGAATATAGGACTACTTACAAAGTGCCCAAGCTAAGGAGGCGACAAGCCACTCCCCAGGAGGCATACCCCAGGGTGAGGTGAGCCTTTCCACAGGCCTTTCTGCAAACTCTGGCCTCCTCTGCTTATGCTCAGAGGAGGTTCTTCAGAGGCAGAGGCAGGCGGTGTGGGCAGGCCTGCTCCCACCCCTCAGCCTAAAGCTCCTGCCAAGCAGGCACCCTGATGGGGTGCCCAGGGCGATCTCCTTACCAGTAGGGGCAGGTTGGCTTACTTCAGTCAGAACTGGGTGTCTTTTAACCTCAGACAAGTGGGTTCTGGAAGTAGTAAGCCAGGGTCTGATTCTCAGCTTCAAAAGTTCCCCAAGATGAGAGCCAGGCCTTTTACTACAAGTTCTTTAGAGACCCTTGCTCTAGAAGCAGAGGTCTCAACCCTGTTGGCTCTCAGAGCAGTAGAAGGGTTCCTCCCTACACCAGGGCAGGGTCTGTATTCAGATACTTCTTACCCCAAAAGACAGGAGAATGGCGGCCATCTTAGACCTCAGATATCTGAACAAGCATCTTTTGAAACCAAAGTTCAGAATGGTAACTCTGGCAATGATTTTACCTTCTCTAAGGCCAGGGGACTGGCTAGCTTCCCTGGACCTCAAGGATGCCTATTTTCACGTCCTAATCAGAGCTCCACGAAAGTACCTCAGATTCGAACTGCCCTCAGGTCATTACCAGTTCAGAGCAATGCCCTTGGCTTGACCTCTGCCCCAAGGGTATTCACAAAATGTCTGGCAGTAGCAGTGGCTCACTTAAGGAGGCAAAGGATTGCTGTTTTTCCCTATCTAGACGACTGGCTCATTGTAGGCCAGTCCCCAGCACAGGTAAAATCTCACCTGCAGGTCACCCAGCAGCTTCTCACCTCCCTGGGCTTCCTGCTAAATCTGCCAAAGTTGGTTCTGGAACCAGTCCAGGTACTCACCTTCATAGGTGCAGAATTGGACACAAACCGGGCCAGAGCTTTTCTTCCCTTAGAAAGGGTAAGGAACTTGGTGGCTCTGGCCTCCTCCTTCACTCTGCGGGTCTCTCGACCAGCAAGACACTTTTTGCAGCTCCTGGGTCACATGGCTGCATCCACAGCTGTAGTGCAGGGAGCAAGATTTCAGATGAGAGACATTCAGTTTCACTTGAGAACCTGTTGGTCTCAGAGAAGAGACCCCCTTTCCAAGTTGATCCCAGTGACTCGAACCTTGATCCAGGCCCTCCAGTGGTGGCAGGATCAGAGCAATTTAAGATTGGGGGTCCCCTTCATTCCCCCTGCTCACACGTTGACTCTCACTACAGATGCTTCCCTCCTGGGGTGGGGAGCCCACATGGGCGACCTCTCCACTCAGGGAGTGTGGTCTCCCCAGGAGTCTCTGTTCCACATCAATTTGCTGGAACTCAGAGCTGTCTGTTTAGCACTTCAAGTGTTTTCTGCATCTGTTCAGAACAAAGTGGTACAAGTCAGAACAGACAACACCACAACAATGTGGTACATCAACAAGCAGGGGGGCACTCGGTCTTTGGCCTTGTGCACCGAGGCAATGAAGTTGTGGTCTCTGGCCTATTCCCTGAACACTTCCCTCATAGCAGTTCACCTTCCAGGAAAGGACAATGTTCTAGCAGATGCTCTCAGCAGGATTTCTCAGGGCCATCACGAATGGTCCCTGGATCCTCAAGTACTAGGGATAGTCTTTGCCAGATGGGGCACCCTCAGATAGAATCTTTTTGCAGCCCCAGACAATCACCAACTTCCACTGTTCTGCTGCAGGCCTCCAGTGTTGGGCTCAGTCCCCCTGGACGCCCTCCTTCTGGATTGGGAAAGGAAGTTTCTTTATGCTTTCCCCACCTTCCCTCTCCTATTCAAAGTGTTAGTCAAAATCAGATCCCAGCCTTGCAGGGTGATTCTGATTGCCCCGGATTGGGCCAGGCAGCCCTGGTACCCACTCCTTCTGTCCCTGACAGTCAATCTTCCCCTGTGTCTCCCAGGAATCACAACCTATTATCCTGTGCCCAGGGAGAGTTTGGTATCGAACCTCAAATCCTCAACCTCAAGGCCTGGCTCTTGAGGTTAGAAGTGCTGACTTACACCTCTCTCAGGGTGTTCTTGAAATTCTAAAGGCTTCTAGGAAGCCTTCCACTAGGAGCTACTTATAATTCTAAATGGAAAGGTTTTCCATTTGGTGTTCTAGGAAGCATATTTCCCCAGAATCTGCTGATTTGCCCATTGTGTTAGATTACATGGTCCATCTTAATTCCTTGGGCCTCAGACCAGCTACCCTGAGAGTTCATTTGGCAGCTGTCTCTGCTTTTGTTTCAGCAGGAAAGTCATCCTCTCTTTCCGCTCACCCTGTTTTCCAAGTTTTTTAAGGGATTACTCCATACTAATCCACCTTTTCGGGATCCAGCCCCTGCCTGGGACCTTAATGTTTGCATTGCCCAGTTAATGCAACCCCCTTTTGAACCTCTGTTTTCTGCAGAGCTGAAGTATCTAACTTGGAAAACTGTTTTTCTGGTGGCTATCGCTTCTGCTAGACGCATAAGTGAGTTGCAAGCCTTGTCAGTAGAAACTGACTTAATTTCTTTCCACAGGGATAAGGTAGTCCTCAGGACTAACAGGAAGTTTTGCCTAAGGTGGTTTCAGATTTCCATCTTAACCAATCTATCTCCCTTCAGTATTCTTCACTGAACACTCCTCTTCTGGTGAGAGGAGATTGCACAGTTTGGATGTTAAGAGGGCCCTTAGTTACTATTTAGAACGTACCAAGGGTCACAGGTTCGAATACCTCCAACTTTTCCTCACTTATGGTGAGGTTGGGAAAGGGAAACCTGCCACTAAGAGATCAATTGCCAGGTGGATTGTCTCTTGTATCCAATTTTGTTATCAGAAACTGGGCAGAGATCCCCCCTCTGGCTTGAGGGCTCATTCTACCAGAGGTACAGCCGCGTCTCTAGCTGCTGCCAGAGACATCCCTATATTGGAGATATGCCAGGCTGCTACTTGGAAAACGGTACACACTTTCACCAAGCATTACTCCCTGGATGTCCAGGCTAGGAGAGATGCTCAGTTTGGCACAGCTGTGCTTCAGAGCCTATTCCCTAAGTAGGTTCTGTCCCTCCTCCATGGAGGTACTGCTGTGTAGTCTGCAACTTGTCATAATGTAGCAAGACTTCATGTTGTTTGAAGAAAAAATTACTCACCTTAGTAATGTTGTTTCTTCTAATGGAGTCTTGCTATATTATGACCTCCCCAGCCTGCCCCTCTCAGAACTTCTACTTGGGTATGGTGTGGGCAACCTAGTGTGGGCACTATTTTTAGCCCTTTTAGGCGTTTCACCCTTTTTGGGGTTTGGGGTGTGGTGTTTATTATTCTCTTGTGTTATTTCTCATATTGTTAAATTATATTATTAATTCTGGTCCCCTGACTTGGAGTCTTTGGTGTTGGGACCAGCAATAGAGTTATTATTTAGGTAGCCAGTTGGCTAGTGTAGGTTACAGCTTCCACACAGACCTTAGTGAGTTTTTGCTCGTAAAGATCTGACAGTTCAGGTTTGAAACTACACAGACAGAGCTTCTATCTTAGAGCTCGTGCTCAAAGTTCCATTCATGGAATGGATTTAACTATTTCACCTCCGGAGCAGTTCTAGTGGTGGGACAAACTGCAACTTGTCATAATATAGCAAGACTCCATTAGAAGAAACAACATTACTAAGGTGAGTAATTTTTTCTTACGAATTATATTTAATGTACCATTTAAAGGTATGGACTATGAGACACTTCATTCCACGGGACATTTATTTAGTCTGGATGCCTTTTTCTTTTTTAATTATTATGCCATGGGGCTTTACCCGTGATAACTTATGGCAGCAGCTTTTTGGTAATGGGGGCAGGCGAGTACTTATGGCCAAGCCGACAGGTGAATTCCCAGCGATGACCCTCTGGACTACCCCTCCCATGCCTCCCCTCTTATGTTTCTTATTCCTGCAATATTTTCTGTTTTGTTGGGACTTGCGTAGTCCGCAGGGGGCCTGGGGCCAGGTGAGCACCGGATCTACCCCCTTTTCTGGTCTGAAGCACGATTACATCTGTGTATTCCCAGAAATACTAGGGAAATCGGCTAAAATGTCCCCTACCTTGGAAGTTTAGTTTGAATATAAGGGGTTGCACATTGTAAAGAGTTTTTTTTTTTTTACAATACTACTTACTGTTACTGATTTTTGGTTTGCCCAGTTGGCAACCAGTTCTATATCTTGTTCTTTATTAGCAGCAATACAGAATGAAAGAATTAAGGGCATTAGGATTATTATAAGTGGGTGGAGCAGTCCGAGGGGACCTCCAGTAGGGTTTTGACATAGGTCCCAGGCAGTAATGGGCCTGTGAATTTGTTTATCCAGAAGTGTGGATATTGGGTGGGGATGGAAATATCAAAATGAGCTACATAGGCAGCGGCAGAGAAATTCTCAATTATAATGGTTAAACCAGCTTTAATATCATTTAATGTAAATGGTATTCACAGCCCAATGAAAAGGAGAAGGTTGCTTAATTTATTTAAACAAGAGAAGCCGGATGTTATCCTTGTGCAAGAAATGCACCTCCCCCAAATTGAACACACTAAGCTTAGGTCCTGGGGGTTCCAGGTGGTGGCCTCTTCGCACGCCTCGGGTAGGCGGAGGGGAGCTGCAGTACTGGTGCCCCGAGGAATCCAATTTCAGCTCCAAAGTGAGATTATAGATGGGGAGGGACGTCATGCCATTGTGGTGGGTAAACTCTATGCCACACAAATCACCTTGGCATCTATATATCTTCCGCCAGGCTCCCTGGTCTAAATAGTGAGTACATTTTTTGATGACCTTCTGGCCCATACACAGGGTATATGTATTGTTGGTGGCGATCTTAACGTCACATTAAACACCAAATTGGTTACAGTCAGCGCCACTTAAACGGGACCCGCTTAAAGGGGACGATTCCTAGGGACTGATTTAGATCCCATGATATCCTATGTATGCTCATTTCTTTTAATCGGGACCCTTGAATCGCTTAATTGGGACGATTTGCTTCTGCTGTGCCTGATACTCTCATCATTAACTGCCATTAGCATTCAATAACACCACATTACATAAACGGTCACTGATAATGGAGCATTGTTCCCAGTTTTGAAAACTTGTTTGCTTGTTGTAGCTACACAATGGCATCCACTAAAAGAGTAGACCTCCCTGTCGGAAAAGATTAAGGTGCTGGAATGCCTTCAGCAACCGAACTCCTCCCTTGCAAAGACTGCTAAACTGTTTGGAATTTCCAAGAGCCAGGCTGGGAGGATAAGCACAACAAACACAAATTCAAAAAAGAGCTGTAAATCACTGATTTGTGTTGTTGTCTGTTTGTTACCTTGTGTAAAGTATTTGTGTTAGCGTTGTTAGCGGTTGTGCGGGAAGGAAGATAAAATTTAAAAAATACATGCTTCCTTTAAACGGGACGTTTTGTGGTCCACGGAGGCGTCCCCATTAAGTGGCTTCAACTGTACCACCTTCCCCTCTCAGCATAGGTTTACACCATTACAAAAATATCTCAAGGTGGCCCTCCCTAAGTTGGGTGTGGTGGATATTTGGCGCCATTTCTTCCCCTCTACCAGGTCCTATTCTTATTATTCCCCCAAAACCCATACATCCTCCCGATTGGATTATTTTTTACTTCTATTGAACACTTCGACTCAATAGGAGATCTAGTGGTGGGTGCCTCTGTTTTGTCAGATCACTCTCCCCTGTATCTCAGAATTGATGTTGCAACACCGAGGAACGCCTCCTTTTGGCACCTGAATTTAATGCATTTACAGGACCCAGAATTTATTAAGATGGTTAAAGCAGCCATACCAAACGTTTTAGCGGATAATAATTCTCTGGAGACTCCACATAAAATAAGATGGGATACCCTCAAAACTGTGTTATGGGGGGGAGTTCATTAGATACTCCACCTATAAGAAGAAAGCCCGGGAGAACCTGCGGAGGGAACTGCAGACACAGCTGCTACACCTGCAGACCAAGCAATTTCAGGGGGAATCTCACTGTCTGGGCACAGCTGGCTAATGTCAAGCAGCAAATACAGAAACTGGTGGACCAGCAGATAGAGCAACGACTGCTCTATTTGAAACTCTGACACCAGGAGGGAGGACTCCGGGGAACTAGGAATCTGGCCAGACGTCTACAAAGTGCAAAAGCACAAACTATGGTGATAAAAGTAAGAGACCCTGTTTCTGGTCATCTATTACTGCACCAAGCTGAGATCAGGCAAGTGATGGCCAGTTTTTGTCAGACTTTATATACTGAAGAGATCCATCCCACCCCCCAGCAATTGGTTACTTATCTACAAAATTCCCACTTTTTCAACTTTCACAAGCCCAGGCGGAAGGACTACCTAGTCATATTATAGCCGCTGAAATATGGGACACCCTCAAACACACTAAATATCAGAAAGCCCCGGGACCTGACTGATATCCAGCGGAGTGCTATGAAACATTTCATAGATTGCTGACCCCACCCCTCACAGCAGCCTATACAGACATCCAGGGGAACAACCTCCCTCACGGAGATGCACGGAGATAGTGGCTGTCCCCAAACCTAGAAAGGACCCGTCCTTGATGGCCTCTTAGCGACTCATCTCAAAGCTTAACTGTAACTACAAATTATTTATGTCTATACTGGCAAATAGGGTTGCAGTTCTACTCACTACTTTAAGTTTATGATGACCAAGTGGGCTTCGTCATGAAGTGTCAGGCACAAGATGCAGTCAGGCAGGTGTTGCTGCTCACGAATATGCATCCCACAGGCAGATACCTATAGTCCTTCCCGGTCTTAAAGCCGAGAAGGCGTTTGACAGAGTGTCTTGGCCCTTTATGTGGGCCACCCTGAAGCGCTTTACATTTTCGGATAAATTCATTTCCCAGATTCAGGCCATGTATCACACACCCCTAGATTATCTTAAACTTGATGGGATGCTTTCTTCACCATTCCCTCTCTCTCGAGGCACCAGACAAGGATGCCCACTATCCCCGTTGTTGTTCACCCTCTATTTAGAACTGTTAGCTGCCAATATCAGGGTCCAAACCCAGGTAGAGGGAATTCCAGTGGGCGGACGGTCCCATAAACTGACACTTTTTGCTGACGATATTTTGTTGACTCTTGCTTCTCCAGAAACCTCTGTTCCAGTGGTCTGGGCTCAGTTAGATATGTTTAGCAAGTTGACTGGCTATAAAGTTAACAGTACTAAGACAGAGGTCTTAATGTATTCCTTTCAACCCTCTAGAATGTTGAAGGCAGACTTCCCATTCCGTTGGAGCAGAGTGGAGATGAGATATTTAGATGTAAAAAAAAATACCATATAAAATGACACATCTGGATCTGATGAACTTCGAACCTATCGCCCAACAAATTACTTCTGACCTATCCAGATGGGCCTTGCTTCCTCTGGGGAGCCTATCCCGAGTCAGAGTGGTACAACAGAATATTCTGCCTCGCCTGCTTTTCTTTTTACAAACTCTCCCGGTGCTCCCCTCGAATACCTATTTCCAAACGTGGGACAACTTAATTTCTAGGTTTGTCTGGGGAGGCAAAACACCACGAGTAAAATATTCCACGTTACAGCTGAACAGGGCACGGGGGATTAAATCTCCCAAACATGAAAAGATATGCCCAAATGGCTCAAATTCCCATATCCCTGTTACATACGGCCAACCGTTATACTGCATATTGGAAGGATATTGAAGTCACACTAAATGGTCTGGAGAGTTTTCTGTCTTTTATTATTAGGGATCCACTAGGGTGCATACCACTCATAAGATTTACGAAACATACCTCAGAATTTTTTAGAAGCTGGTTATACATGTGGAGAACTGTGCTATCCCCTTCAGAAAGAACGTACTTCTCTATGACCCCGACCCAACCATGGGAGAGGTTCGACCTCCGATATACCTTTCAAGTAGTGGGTCCACTAGGTATTCATTCTTTCTCCCGTTTACAGACCGAGTATAAGCTTCCTAATGACCAATATAGGTCCTATATGGCCCTTAGAAATAGTTTGACCCCATTTGAGGAGACCCTATCAGGAGTATCCGAATCCCCCTCTCTCTTGATCCAAATGGTGATGCACCACTTAAAGGGGGCAAGTACAGGAGCATATCATTGGGGGTTCATATCTGGCTCTTAGATCATACAGTACTGAGTCACTAGACTACCTTAGAATTAAGTGGTTATGGGACCTAAATTAGAGGTCGATCAGTGGCAAACCACAACTTTGTTATACTCCAGGATCTCCTCTAATATCTATTGGCGGGAATTTGCCTGGAAGGACAGAATAAGGTTCTTTGGAACCCCAGCTATCAGTGCAAAATTTAGAGGACTTGGATATGGAACCTGTTGGAGGGGGTGTGGACAAGATTAGGCGGAGGTGGAACATATTTTGTGGTCATGTTCACATTTATTGGGATGTTGGCAAGAGATTATAAATGAGCTAAATGCCATCTATGAGAGGCCGCAGATACTCGCAGTGACCTTTATCTTGACAGCAGTGCCCCCTACTGGACTTAAGGTCCAGGAGAAGCTCTTTAGAATCCTAACGCTGTTGGTCTGAACGGCCCAAAAGATTATTACTCGACTCTGGCTTTCCACTCAGATCCCGACTAAAGAGTCCAGGAGAAAATTGACATATGAAATATATAATTTGGAGAGGATTTCAGCTAGGGGATGAGTAGCAGGATTCATAGTTTTGACAGTCTTTGGAAATGCCGGATGCTCTATCAACTGGAACATTATCCGGACTTTGTCCCTTGAATATACCATATAATGCCTGAAACACGGCAGGGTTTTAGAGGGTGGACAGGGTCGGGGGAAAGAGTCGATTGGGGTCGTTCTTTCTTTGGTAAATTATTTTTCCAGCCTGAACACTAGGGGGGGATACCATTGTCATCACTTTTAGTATCGTTGTTCTTATTATAGCTAGGAGTAGGCCACTGTTTTTTAAGATAAGTCAAACCAATATATAGGCCCCCCCTGTGTACTTGGGGGGGGGGGTCTCTGAATGCATGCATTGCTATTGCCCATGGTTTTGTATGATGTCTTTAAATGTATTTCTGTATTATATGTGGTACTATATTATGCTGCTAAAACCAATAAAATACAATTAAAAAGACAGCCCTATAAGCCCCATAAGTGAGGGGCTCAAAGGTGAGCACAGACTGCAGTTGGGAGGAACTAGCTTGTGATGTTCTTGTCTTTAGGGGGTGTAAGCTCACTCCTGATTGGCTGCCAGGGGCCTTCGAGACTCAACGGTCAGATCAGGAATCGAGGAGGGATGGCTAAAGGGCTGGATGAGGAGTAACTCGGAGTCTCTCTTTTCCTCCTTAAGCTCACTGGAGTGCTGTGGATGGCCTCTGCCACAGGCAACTGTTCCTCTCAGGACTGAAGGAAATAAGTACAGGAGAAAGTTAAAGTGACAAGTTAGGGGGCTACCCCAGCCAACGTTAGTAAAGCAACCAACACACCAAACAAACAAAACAAAAAAAACTCAAGTCAGGAAAAGTTCAGTCAGATTAATTTTGTCAAAGAAATATTTGAGCCTTGATAGTCCAATTTAAAGAGGAGTGAGGGGTAATCCTTTTTTGTCAAGTTAATTGCTCAAGACATCCCAAAGAGTTTATCTTACTTAGTTAAATATTATAGGGCAGGAATTCACCTAATCATTGGAAGACCAGAGGTGCAGGGGAGCCAGAGGATCAGAAGAGGACCAGAGATGCTACGGAGCCATCAAAAGGACCTGGAAGACAATGCCACATCATCCCTGGCCAGGGCACTGCATTGGTGTAACCATTACCATCATGGACAGCACCCATTTGTACAGAGGTAGAAGGGACTGTGACCTCAGAGCCTCTGAATTTGACTTTGGGACATTTTACTGTTTTGGGGGTGTGGGATTCAAAGTGATGATTGTACAGTAAATGATAGAATCTTCCTGGACATAAAGTCTCCACCACTCATTCACATTAATGGGACTACGCCAGAGGTGCTAGGACCGACCGGGAGCCAAAAATCTTTAGGAGGGCTGGCACCGAGGTAGAGCCACGTGAAAGTGGCGCTGCGAGACTGGCTCACGCTGTATAGGCTATGTCGGCATCAACCCTCTAACCCTCACTTCCATTTTTCCTGCCGTCGAGTGCGCTTCAGTGACCACGTTGCTCGCCTGCCAGGTGTCAAATCTTCATGTCTATATGACAGCAACTTTAGTCATTCTGTTTTTGATTTGTAGTATTTATTTTATTATTTAAAAACAAACAAAAAAAACCACATTTTTTTCACTGAAAGAAGCAGACGTCTTCTTCAGCCCGCCTTCTACAAAGTCGACCATGAACGGGGCTGTTGACTGTAGGGAGACTTTGCATGAATGCTGTGTTTCCATCTGGGCTGGATCCGGTCCACCACCTTCTATAGAGGGAAGGTCTGACTATGGGCAGTTCGGTGCTTTGGAGGAAGGGCGGTCCTCCCGAAAACACAAAAAAAAACAGGCCCATTCTCGATTTTCGTCGAGAACCTGGCACTGCTCAGCCTCAAGCTCTTCTTCGTCCCACCGGTTGAAGAAGAAACAGTACCACTCAAGGTCGCCCTCTGGTATGTCTGCATGTCGATC
Source organism: Neoceratodus forsteri (assembly GCA_016271365.2). Lineage (NCBI taxonomy): Eukaryota > Metazoa > Chordata > Ceratodontiformes > Ceratodontidae > Neoceratodus > Neoceratodus forsteri. The sequence goes on from CM028130.1 coordinate 1,581,680,662, forward strand.
GTCAGTAACTGGGGACAGAAGGCTGACTCTGAATCCGTCAGGGTCACCTGCAGCCTCTGTTCCTAGTGGCTAGCATCTTTGACTCCATATGACTCCATAGTCCTTCCCTGCCCCCTGGGTGGGGGTCCTCCGGTGAGCAGTGTCATCATTGGACAGCTCTTATGGAGCAGTGGGTTCGGTGGTTGTTCCGACTTTCCGAGCTTTTGGAGTCGGCTCCAGGGCCTTTGAACCCATGGACAGGACAGTTGGGTCTTCCTAGTCGTGCGGCACCTTCTTCCGTGCTGTCGACGCTGCACAGTTGTGCTTTTCCCCCCTCACATGGCTGAGGCACAGGGGCCAGCACAGGTACCATTTTCTCCTACTCTTGTTTTCAGATCTTCATCCTTGGGGGCTCCGAGAGTTGGTTTGGAGTCTCCAGGTGCTGGCGCACCGACGGTTGCGGTGCCACCTACAACTTGGGTCTTAGCGGCACCGCCGCCTTGGATGCTGGGATTCTTGACTCCGATTCAAGGAGCACCTCCTCCTGCTCTCTTTCCTCTCTTTCCTTTATATACTATCGCTTCTGAGCTAGTAGGAGATGATATTGAACCTGATCCTGATCTGCAATTAGGAAACGACTTTGATGAAGATTCATCTGTCTAAGTGGGAAGTAAGCCCTCTACTTCAGCAGAGCTTCTGGTCGAGGACACGTCCTTTAATTCTCTACTGAAAAATATGAATTCCACCCTCTGTCTCTAGACTTTGGAGGTTGATCCGGGGAAATTATTGCGCCTTAAATATCTGCATGTCCCGGAGATCCCTATGGAATTGACTCCTCCGGTACAGCCCTCCTTCAAGACTCTCTCGAAAATGGTGTGGGACAATCTGGCGCTTATTCCTTCGATGATGAAGTCCATAGACAGGAAGTATGCTTCCCCTAAGGATTGACCAATCCTGGCCTTGCAAGCTTTTGCTGACATCATAATGGTCTTGGCAGAAAATGACAAAGCTGTTCTCCCTCAGGAGTCTACAACCCTTCCAGTGAACAAGAAATCTCGTAAGATTGATACATTGGGGAAGCGAGTCTTCACCGACACTACTCTAGAGGTATGCGTATTGCTAGCTACCAGGGCTATTTCTCACAATATGAGTTATACCCTCTGGCATTCACTAAAAGCTACTGTGGAGACTCTCTTGGAGTCGGACGTTACCTCAGAGCTCCTGCAAACTATCACTAGAGGTACTGAGTCCAATAATCAGCAACTTAAAGCTGCTATGTATGCCTTTGACACTGCTTCTAGAGCAGCAGCAGCTGGGATATGCACCTGAGTTGTGGTTATGAACCTCTGGGCTCACAAATGATGCCCAGCAAAGAGTCATGAATTTACCATTTGATGGTGCTTATCTGTTTGGCTCACAGGTGGAGCAGGCACTCGAGACCACACAGAAAACTAGGATGCTATCAAAACTGCCAGACTGGCTCCTTCTGCCCCTTAACAGGGTGGGAACCGCCGGCAGTTTCATAACGGTCAGTAATTTCGTGGCAAAGGCATGGGGGGGTGTTCAACAGAAGCCAAGCTCCTCAGCCACAAAAGAAAACGCAGCAGAAGGCACAGGGCCCGAAAGCGCCTAGTGCCACTCTCTGAAATTCTGGCCTATGTCCCTCCTCAGCTGTCAGAGGGGGGACTCTTCTTCGACAGTAGGGGGCGTCTGTCTCAGTTTTACAGTTAGCGGAAGTCAAGTCACTGCAGATAAATTGGGTTCTTAGGATAGTTCGCGAGGGTTGTTCTCTGAAATTTTCAGATACCCGTCCGGATCATCCACCCAAATGACAGCCCAGACTGTTGGGATACTCAGTCAGACCTCTTTGTTTCCAAGATTCAAGGCAGGGGTTGAAACTAACTTTTTCAGCCACCAGCCCACGGGGCTAGTGGCTGGAAAAATCCACCAGGCTGCCATGATTTTTACTAGTCTGGCACACAAAAAAACGCAAAAAACTCGGGTTTAAAGATAAAAATGTTTTATTGCTGTTGAATTTTTTTTTTCTAAGTAATTATTAAACTATGAATCTGAAAAACTAAAGTATGTTGTCTTTTCTTTTACTGGCAAGGGATTTTGCTGCAGAAACATATTATACAAACACCAGTAAGAGTTCCGAAACTGTGTCTAGTCCAGATTGAGCAAATGTTTTAGTCCAGATCCTCTTTGTCACTGATGCAAGTTTCTTCCTCCTCCTCCTCCTGCTCTTCTTCCTTCACTGTTCCATGATCATGGCTGGTCATGTCAGCAGATTCCAAATCATGATATGTCCTTTCTTCTTGCATGCCAGTGCTGGTCACGTCCATGTCTTGTTCGGATGCTGCTAGCATGCCACAACTCTACTGCAGGGTTTGTTCAGACTGTTGTATTTTTGTTGAAACAAGCTGGACAGTCATCAGGTCAGTGAGGGTGTCACATCTCAGTTTGAACCGCCAGCCACTTTTTATTTACCTCATAACACTGAAGCCCCGTTCACGCACTGCTGTGGAGGCAGGCAGAGACAGGACAAGATCTATGAGTGCAAGGACTGTGGCACATTGATCCCGGTGCATTCTGTTCACAGCTGGCCAAGAAAGCCTCTGTAGAACCTCTGTGGTGAATGTAGGATTTTGGTATATCTTAGCTTTCAGAATAGTCCACTGGTCGGGTATTTCCTGTACCATAATGGGTTGAAAGTGTTCTACCAGTAAATCTGTTTCTGAGTCACCAAAATGTGCAAAAAAAAATAGAAAAAAAAAAACCCCCATTAACTCTGGCCAGCTTGACACATTAAGTAAAAGCTAGGCACATTCGACACGTATTTAAAGTTTGAGACATATTTAAAGCTTGACCCATTAAGTAAAAAGTTAGTAAAATTTGACACATTACGTAAAAAGTTAGCAAAATCAAATCAGTCTCATTTACCTGAAATATAATCTGTGCTGGCCAAGAGTTGAAATTCACCACTTTGGTGGCACAGAGCACTCCAGCAGACGCATCCAAAAATCAGTTGCTGAGGCTAAACTTCAGCTCATCCAGCAGTTTGTTCTTGGATGCTGTAGTGGTAGTGTAGTCCTCATTGCCTGTCAGAATCACTCCCTCAAAGCTGCCCTTTCCAGTGACCGTCTTCAACATTGGACCAGGCCTCTAAGTGAAAAAGAGAAGGATCTGATCACACCTGTTCATAATACAAGATTATTTTTGACAAAAATCAAACACTTACTAGCTTGCCTGGATTTATACTTGTCAGGTACTGTCTGGGTTGACGTGAGGGCTTCATGCACTTCTTTGACAGCTTGCTCAGGTTAGTGAGAATAGTGAGAATATCATGCATCAGCCAGCTGAATGTCACCATGGCACTTCTTACAGTGGTCTTGAAATATTTTTTGGCCTTGCATTGTTGGTCGCCATGAACACCTACTGCATCTGGAGACTGAATCTAAAAAAGGAACATTGCAAAGATTGTGTCAAAATAAAAAAGATTACACATCGGGGGGGGGGTAGCAAACAAGGAAATGCACCTGTTCTGGGTGCTGTGTGATGGCTTTATACCCTTTCAGAAAATGGTCCAAAGCATTCAGCAGGTGACCGACCCATCTTGTGCCTCCTATTCATGTGGGTGTAAGTGGCTTCAGTCCAAGAGCTCCGTAGCTGTTCTTCAGGTTAGCCCTATTCAGTAGACTGTTGTGGTAAAAGTAGTACAGGTCCGTCAGCAGCTCATCCTGTTTCTTGCAGGACGCATGTAGCCTCTTCAGTTCCTTCTGCCACTTTGCCCTGGATGCCCCCCTCACACCCATCACTGCTATCTTTGTTGTGCCCTATCCTTCCCCACTCTTACAAATAGGCGACTCTCCAAATGTGCTAAATTCACCTCCAAGCACTGGTTTGGTAAGCTCCCTTCCTACCTCACCTCCTCCTTTATAACACCCCCCGCCCTCTCATATCCTGGTGGTCCCCCGCAGATCCACCCAAATCGGTCAATTCAGTTACTCTCACCGCCTCCCAAAAATGTGGAATTCCCTCTCCCCCAAATCTGGCACTCATCCTCCACCTACTCCATCAGCTCTGCCTTAAATAATTACCTTGCACCTAGCTGCTCCTGCCATGTCCCTCCCTAGCTCCCTCCTCTAAGCCATGGACGGACCCACCCCCACCCTCACTTCGCTTTACCCCTGTGCACACCCACCCCCAAATCCTAGCCTTTCCTTCCCCCCAAATTGCTCCTCATTGGCCTCCCTTGATCTCTCACAGAATGTAAAGGACTCTGAATGCTCTACATGGGTCCCTCTCCTTCCCCACAAGGGGCTTGTTATCTCTCATTTACTCCCACCATCTTAAAGGGGTCTCTCTGGGACACTGCCTTATCCCCTTCTCTTTGGTCTCCCCAGTCCCCTTGCAGGGTTCCTCGCATCCTGAAGGGGTCTTCAGGGGCATGACTGTTACCCTTCCCACACCTCTCCCCTCCCTTCTAGATACATAGATACATAGACAGTGTCGGCAGATAAGGGCCTATGGCCCACCTAGTCTGCCCATTTGAGCTTGTAAGTTCAGTTTGTTTTCCTAGAAGTCTATTTCCTCTTACCCCTGACCTCTAGAATTCCTTTTATGTCTATCCCATGCATTCTTAAATCCGTGATTGTTTCAGCCCCCACCACTTCCTCTGGCAGGGTGTTCCACTTGTCCACCACCGTTCTGTGAAGAAATTCTTTCTCACGTTTCCTCTGAATCGTCCTCCTCCAACCTTCATCCCATGCCCTAGTCCTGAAACATCTTTTTCGCTTAAAATAGTGTTTTCCTGCACCCTGTTCCTCCCTGTAAGATACTTGTATATCTCTACTATATCCCTCTCTCCCTCCTCTCCTCCAGGGAGTACATGTTCAGTTCCTTCAACCTGTCTTCATAGGACTTGTGATGCAACCCATGCACCATCTTTGTTGCCCTCCTCTGAACCTTCTTACCCTGTCTATGTCCTCACGTGAGGTATGGTCTCCAGAACTGTACACTGTACTCCAGGTGGGCCTCACTAGTGTCTTGTATAGCGGAATTATGACCTCCTTTTCCTGCTGGTGATGCCCCTGCCTATACATCCCAGCATCCTATTTGCTTTACCTGATGCCTTGTCACACTGTTTCCTAACTTGAGGTCATCAGAGATGACAACCCCAAGATCCCTTTCCTGCTTGGTGCATGCTATATCCTCACCCCCAACTGATATATTGTGCCAGGGTTTTTGTGCCCCATATGCATTATCTTGCACTTCTTTGCATTGAATTTCAACTCCAAACCCTTGACCATTCTTCAAGTTTCTGCAGGTCCTTCTCATTCTGTCTACACCCTCTGGTGTGTCTACTCTGTTACAGAGCTTTGTGTCATCAGCAAACAGTGAAATTCTGCCTTCTATATCCTGTGCAATGTCACTGATGAAGATGTTGAATAGGACCGGTCCCAGCACTGATCCCTGTGGTACCCCACTGGTCACTCTTCCCTCTGTGGAGTGACAGCCATTTACCACCACCCTCTGTGTCCTGCCACCCAGCCAGTTACCTACCCACCTCCCTCCCCTTCCCTCTTTTTCCTTTATGTAAGCACTTGTTTACTTATTAACCAGGCACTTATTATTGTCCACTCTTTCTACATGTTATGCGCAACACTCTTGTAACACTAACAGCTGTCTTACAACTGTATGTTAATGTTGATCTTGTAACTTGAATGTATAATATCTCATTCCAGTTGTAACCCTTCCCCCAGGTCGCACCAGGAGATGAGCAACTTGCTGATCAATGTGCCTTCCTGGTGAAATATTTCAAGAAATAAATATTTATTTTTTACAGAGTCTGCAAAGGCCAGTTCAAGTCGGTGAGCCATGCAGTGAATGCCTAGCACATAGGGCTGGTCCTCACGAAGCCTGGTAACAACACCGGTTTTGGATCCAGTCATCACTGATGCACCATCCTTGCCACAAGCAACCAGCTTCTTTTTCCACGTTTCATCATGAGTTGATGCCGCTGTACCTCCTTCTGGCTCTTGAACCACCTGCTTCATTAGTGAACTGATGGCTTCTGTAATGTGCTGTGCATCTGCCTTCTCCACTGATTGAATTCCCATAAACTGCACTGCGATTTCGCCTTGATGACAGAAGTGGACATACACAAGCTCTTCTAACATGGCAGCATCAGTTGAGTCATCACACATGACGGACAGAAGTTTAGCTTCTTTCAGCCTTGCTTGCAGCTTCATCTTCTACTTTGGCGATGTAGTGCAAAAATACTCTGGCTTGTTTGTTGTTCCGGTACATCTCCCCACGTTCAGCCCTTTTTTCTCATCAACACTGTGACCGGAGAAGAAAACAATTACTTACTGAGTACATAAATTACACAGGGTCGGTGCCTGGTTGCTACTTACTCGCACATCCATGTGAAGTCTGTGAAAGGCCTGCCTTTCTTTTCTGTTGCATGTGCTATTCTGAAGAGTATCCTCAGCTTGTCAAAGTTGGCTGCTTTCAGTGATGCCAGAGCCTTCTCTGCTGTTGACGATGCTGGAGGTGCCTTCTTTGCAGAAGAAATCTTCATGCGCTGCTGGTGACTCTGCAAACTTTCGTGGTCCTTCACACTCTCCAATTTCCAGTTGGCAGTTCTGCCACAAATGGACTTTTCTTCATGGACTCTTGAGAAAACGGGCGGCATTCAGAGCAGTACATAACCTTCTGTTCCTCATGGAAAATGAGCCATTCCCGTTTATGGCCACTGTCATCCGTTCTCCATTTCTCATTGAACTGTCACACTCTCTTCTCCCTCTCATATGTCTTGTTGCGCTCAGCCTTCTCAACATCATCAAGCTTTCGTTTTTTGGGCTGATCCACTCCCTCTGCATATCGCCACATAATGCCCGCCGGCGGATGGACTAAACCTTTTCTTACTGCAGAGAAAATTAACAGTAAATGAAAAGCCCCGCAGTTGCACAGCAGAAAAATCTCTCGGGGAAATCATCCGCGAGTAACATGTAGGAACAAATCAGCCAGACAGCACGGCCAGCTGTTGGTCACAATTTTAGGAAATGGTCACTACACACCGTGCTATAGATTGTACAATGATCCTGCAATCAAATGTCAGTCTGATGCCCATCACACCGACCCGAACAGTAAGTAACAGTGCAGTATTAAGTAACGCCGGACCCTGGATTACCTCAGCTGGCCAAGTTAAACAGTAAAATATTTGCCTAATAAAGTTTTTTCTGAAGTGTGTCTATGTCTTGGTCTTAATCACTGCACACCACACACAACACTACACCCGCACTGCAGAAGTCACTCAGACTAGGCAATTATCAGACAGCTATAAGTAACTAGTAAACCTTCTCAGTGAGTTACACATACATGCATATCGGTTTCCTTTTAAAATTCAGATAGTCCCCTGAGCAATACAGTTTTTTATGTAAGCAACTTTTGTTAACATAAAAGTAGCCACAAAACAGTTTAGCATGTTAGCTTCAGTCAGTCACAGAACTTACAACGTTAGGATGATGACTCTCCAGCAAAGTTTTGAAACACCACAACAAAATAACCCTGAGATTAATAATGTTAACAGTTTTATTTCAGGTTGAGCATTGTTCTGTATAGAAATCCATCCTTTTCAAAATGCTGTTCTACCAGTTCAAAGGTCCTGGAATGTGATTGTACCCTTCTGTGGTAGAATAGTATTCTAGAACCTCTACAGACTGAATAGTCAGCGTCATGATGAACTAAGAAAAAAAGAAAAAAAAAAACAATACACATTTCACATAACAGGATGAGCAACATTATGCATACACAGTTCATACCAGACTGTGTTCTGTCACATGGGGCTCAGATCACAGGCAGGGGACCTCTCGAGCTTCAGTGGTCAGAGGGAATCCGAACCCGATGTGGCATAACACACTTCTTGTTGCCCAGCACCTCTTCAGAGATTACAAACTGGTTGTATGGCAGAAAATATAAGACAAAAATGGAAGCATTGCCAGAAATGAGACAGAGCCCCACTAGTCCGAGAAACACAGTAGTGAAACTAGTACTATCAGATCGTAAAAACATCACAAATAATAATTTTTAAGCAGGAATTCCCCAGGATACAGACCCACAGCATATCTCATGACGTAGACCTTCAAAGAAATGTAAATTAGTCATTAGCTGTAGTTCTGCCAAATTGTACCCTGACATTCTGTCATGCACATGATTACCAAGTGTGAAAAGTTTAATCCCTTCACAATAGATCTGTGCTTAGCTTGCATGGCAGAAAGTCAGACACATTATTCACAGTTAATAGCAGTGAATGACACCCACTTTACCTTTAAACACACACAAATTAGGCAAAACTTGACCAAGTCAAATAATCTTTTAAACTGAAGCTGGAATGTCCCAGACAGGATAAAAATAAATAAATAAATAAATAAATTTAACAATCTCTGTTCTTAAGTGTTTTTTTCCCCAGCAGACTGCAGCCTCCTTTCATCAGTGGGGAAGGAACATTTACCACACAGGTAGGAAGGCCCCCACCCCACAAAAAAAAAAAAAAAAATCAGCAGGCACATATTAGCAGAGCACCAATCATGCAAGAAGCTAAGGACAACACAATACTGTCCAATACAGCACGATCTAAATATCTAAAAAAAATCCACAGAGAAATAATGATTTTTCAGCAGCATGGGGAGTGTCCAAGGAGAGTCAAGTCAATGGAACAACCCACCTCAGAAGTGTTTCCTTCAGAAGTTTTATTTATTTATGTTTTTGGTTACCAGGTAAGTGCACTGATCCAGAGGACGGTTTTCAGTCACGACCCGGGCCACAAGGTGGCGATGCATTGGTACAGAGTACATACAATATATAATATAAGCAGTTGTTATACATACAGTAGAGCACAGGTGAACAACGAAACAGACCTTATTTACATGAGTTCAACAAGCATGGCAACAAAGTACCCTAAGAAAGCGGACAGCAATGTCATGCATTTGTACAGTGCGTGTAGGTTTCTGCTCTGGGCATTGGGTACAGGGGTGGGGGAAAGAGACCAGGAACGGCCAGATTGTGGTAGGATTATGGTGGCTTTTGGGCTTCTGCTCTGCCCCATGAACATTTACAGGTGGATTCTTCAGGTTAGATTTGAAAGACACATGGGATGGAGATGTACGGACAGATTTGGGAAGGCGATTCCACAGGGAGGGGGGCAGAGACAGTTAAGGCCTTACTACCCATCACTGTAGAGACACTGGGATCTTCAAGGATTTGACTGAAGCAGGCCCTAAGAGGTCTAGTGGCCGTTCTAATTGTGAGTAGGGAAGCATAGGGGGATAGCTGGTTACTTCTGAGAGCACTGTCTACTAGGCAGTCTGTGGCATAGTCAGAGTGTGCCTGGAGAGGGAGCTATGCAAGGGACTGGTAGAGTGAACAGTTGTGAGTTAATGAGGGGGCTTTGAGAACAAAGCGACAGATGGCGTTGTATGTCGTATTGAGGTGGGAGTGTTGCTTTATGGAGATGTGGGAGTAGGTGGGGGAGCAGTAATCCAGGAGTGGGAGAAGGTTGCATTATGCAATGGCAAGGCGAGCTTCTGGTTGTAGCAGGTGGTTTGTGCGGTACGCCACACCTAGCTTCTTGATTAATCTTACTTATGGTCAGAGATGCATGATCATTGTAGGTGAACGATGGGTTGAGGGTAACCCCAAGATATTTGAAGGAGGTGACCTGCTCGAGTGGTGGGCCTGTGGATGTACATACTGTGAGGGGGGCAGTTTGATTTGGCGGCCTTAATTAGGAAGTGCTTGGATCCAAAGAGCATGGCCTTAGTCTTTTTCCCATTTACAAGGAGTTTTCTGGTTGCAAGTTCCCAGCAAGCAGATTGCATTGCAGCCTCCTTTCATGGATAAAACTTAACAATACCCAGCATGATCAAGCACCCCGCCCCCAAAAAATAATATACCTCTCAACCTCTTGCATCATAAGATGGGGTTTAAAAAAATCGGGGACAAAGACCCCAAATCAGAGACACGTTTTAAAAATTGATATTCACTCAGAAAGCTTTAACAACAAGGGGGTTGGTGTAAGATGCATTTTCTGAGCAACAGGTCTGCAACTTAATGTTTAACATTAACTTGTGCTTAAAACAGTCTCCACTGTGTTCAGTCACAAAAACACACAACTCTCACAAATTGTACAAGGGACAGAGGAAAAGTGAGGCAGTTTTGAGGGAAGATCAGGGACGTCCCTGAAAATCACAGGGACAGTTGAGGCGAGGTATGCAGACCCCACCCCCACCCCAATTCAGCAGGGACATTCATAAAATGATCTTGTAATTCAGCAGGGACATTCATAAAATGATCTTGTAACATGACAGCAATGAACAATGGAAAGTGATTGGCCAAAATGCAGCAGGTGCCCAGAGTTGGAGCGGGGATTAATCACTGGTAATGCCCGCTCCAACTAAGCAATAATCCGTGCCTCAACTAGCAGTACCTGACATTGCCAGCATAAAATGCGCGATGTGTGACTCACAGAAACACAGACCGCAGAGCTGGAAAATGTCCCAAAATGCTGACTTTTTGATTAGTGCAGTACCTCAGAGTGCCAGATGAAAATCAATAGCTGACACATATTACCCTAACAGTACATTTCAGAGTCACCTGACTGCTAAATCGTAAGATGCAAACCCGACATATGTACCGAATGTTTTCTACCACCCACCCACCCAGTGGACAGTGACTGTTGCACCAAGTCAGGCCATTGAAAAACTACAGTTTTCACAATAATTGTCAGTACCTGTACCTTAGTGTTAGGACTCCAAAAGGAACAGTTTCAATGATGATCGTGCACATTGTGCAGCGAGAAGTGTACCAGCAGCAGCTGGTTTGCGATCTCTGTCGGCACAGTCGAGGAATAGTGGGGCAAATGTACCAGCAGGTAAAACTGTGCCACTTCATCAGACAAAATACAGCCCCCAATTAGAGACAGAAAAATAATTTCTTTTGCATGTGCCAGTCACGGTCACCCTCTGTCTCTCTCGTTCTCTCTGACGGTATTGGAGGCTGCGCGCAGAAACAATATGTGGGAAAATGCAGACTATCAGAAGAAAGGACAGCACACTGTCATGTCGGTGTTACTGACACAGTGAGCACCAGAACGCAGTGATGGACACTTATTTTCACAATATTAGCACATTGTTGTTCACAGTACTGTAGATATGAAAAAATGTCAGTTTATACATCCCAGCATACAACGTGGTATTACTAAACAGCGTCTCAAACTGTGTAGTCTGCTAATATCGAGACATGTTGCAAAATATCTACCAATTCAAAATGTGTAAAAGGCAGCACAATGTGTTACACCACAGTATACTATTAGATATGCTTGCATCTGTTTCCTAGCATAAGTATAATAATAAATGTTGCTCTGTTTCTGACATTCTGTGCCTACTGAACACTAGTAAGCACTAAGACCAATGTTTTGTTTATATGTGTTGTATAAAAAAAAAAAGCTTTCTAATGATGATTCCTTGTCATGTTACAAGCGCATTAAGCCACTCCAGTCAACTACTGGGAATTAATGCATGGTTGCGTGGTTGTAGGCACTCGCCCAAAAACATGTGTGTTAATTCCAGTAGTAGCCTCCTTTGTCGCGGGCTTGATGCTTACATGGACAACACGGACTGGAAAGGTTGCTCAGGGCAGGGCCAGGAGACAACCATAGACCAGACCCCCTTCCTTTCATCAGAGACATTAATAAATATAACAGACTGAAAAGGCTGCAAGGCAGGGCCAAAGGAATCAACAGCATATTCAACAGCACATCAGTGCATGCAGCATTCATTGAGAATACACAATTGAATAAGTGCTGTAGCTGAAAACAACATCACAGACCAAATTAGAAGCGGCATGTAGTCACTCATGAGGCAGCAATTTGTTATATTTTTTTAAACAGCCCCAAACTCTGTAATTCAAACTCACAGTAGTCTTCAGACATGTCACACAGGTTAGTTTGCTTTCAGACTGCTCCCTTCCTGCAGACAGTTATTTTTTTTTTTTTTTTTTACAGCTCCCGACTGTAAGTTGCTCCTTAATGCAGAAGACATCTATCCAACTGCTCCCCTTCCTGCCACAACAGTAGGTGTCAGACCGTGGGTATCGACTGTGGGGCACACTCAGACTACACCTCATGTCAATCACAGTCTGTATAGCCACCGAGTGATTTTATTTAACAGTGCACACATACTTTTAGTAGGGCTGCATCTGCCCCAAAGTTTCTCATCCAGCGGTCCTATAAATCCCTCAACCTAGCCACTGTGCTCGAAGACCTAGCCCTCGCTAACTGGACCACACCCTCTGCTGTCTGCTCCATAGATGATGCCCTCATACACTTCCAAGACACATTCCTTAATGTCTGGAATACTCATGCCCCGCTGCGTTGCTCAAGGGTATGCAGTAACCACCTGCCTTGGATTACCCAAGAACATATAGCCTGCCAACATGCCCGTGACAAAGCATGGCGAGCGCATAAATCTTCATGCCTCCCACAGCACTTCACCACGTACTGTATGCTGCTTAACAAATGTACCAGAGCAGCTCAGCTCACTAAAGCGGAATACTTCAACTCCTCCCTCCAGTCAAACTTAAATAGCCCATCCAAATTCTGGAAGGTCATCCACTCCCTCTTCTCCCCTTCTGGCTGCAAACCCCACACCGCTCCTGAAAGTAAACAACTCACTCCTCTCTGACTCGGGGGCGGTGGCTACTGAGTTCAGTACATATTTTACCTCTTGTGCCTCAACTCTTCTCTCCTCCCTGGCCCCCACTGCTCCTCCCGACCCTGCCGCGGGAGCCTTGAACTGACTAGGGTTGTCCTCCTTCTCCTTCAAAGCTATCACACCTACTGAAGCCCTTGAGGCGCTGCTGGCCCTAAACCCATCTAAAGGTAATTCCCCCGATGGGCTGGACACAAAACTCCTCCACCTCTCTGCGCCAGCCATAGCGACACCTCTTGCCAATCTCCTAAACCTCTCCTTTACCACTGCTGTTGTCCCACAGGCCTAGAAACACACCATTGTCATCCCCCTTCCTAAAGGGAGCCGCCCCCTTCTCCACTTCAAACTACCGCCCTGTCTCTCTCCTCCCAGTCCTTGCTAAACTACAAGAACACCTGGTGCTCGCCCAACTTGCCTCCTTTCTCTACGACTCTAGCTTTTTCACACCGTTTCAGTCTGGGTTCAGAAAAGGTCACTCTACCGCATCCTCCTTATTACGACTCACTGACACCATCCTCTCTGGAATGGATTTTGGGGGCAGATCTCCTCTGCAATATTTGTCATAGAAACATAGACTTTGATGGCAGATAAGGACCACTTGGCCCACCCAGTCTGCCCATTTCCCTACCTATTGGATAAGCTGCAGATTCTAGTTAACCAACCGCCTACTTCCTGCAACCCCCCACTATAATTGCATTATGTCTGTCCCATGCATGTTTGAATTCCCCCACTGTTTTGGACCCCACAACCTCTCCAGGAAGGCGGTTCCATGTATCCACCACTCTCTCCGTGAAAAAGAATTTCCTCACATTACCCCTGAGCCGTCCCCTCTAACTTTAAATTGTGCCCCCTTGTTCTTACACATCTCTTTTTCTGAAAGATGCTACCCTCCTGGACTTTGTTGATTCCCTTGAGGTACTTAAAAGTTTCTATCATGTCCCCCCCTGTCCCTCCTTTCATCAAGGGTATACATATTAAGCTCTCTGTCTCTCTTCATATGGTTTCTGATGTAGACCCTGCACCATTTGTGTCGACCTTGCTAAAGCATTCAACACGGTCTCCTACCCCTTGCTGTTAACAAGCTTCTCAGATGCAGGCCTTACTATCTCAGCCACTAACTGTTTCAGTGCCTACTTCTCGGGAAGAACGCAATCAGTAAAAATTGCACATGCCACTTCCTCCCCCCTCCCTGTGACTACTGGTGTCCCCCAAGGGTCAGTACTTGGCCCCATCCTGTTCTCCATTTTCCTGAACAACCTGCCACAAATCTGTACAACCACATCTATTCACATGTATGCGGATGGCGCCGTCCTATTCGCCACCGGCTCCTTGCCGGAAGAAGTAGCTCTCAATCCCCAGTCTGATTTCAATATTGTTCAACACTGGTTCAGTTCACACCGGCTCTCTCTCAATGCTAAAAAAAATTGTTACCATGACCTTCGGTACGAGTCAGCGGCTATCCCAACTCCCCTCCTTTCATACTCTGGCTGGGACAACTCTAGAGGACGTCACTTCCTTCTGCTATTTAGGAGTATGGCTCGACCGACACCTTATCTTCTCTAACCACATTGATGCAATCCTAAAAAACTGTGCCCCAAGCTTGGTGCCTTGTACAGGAACTGCTCTTGCCTCCCCTTTCCGTTTAGGCGGGAACTAGTGCAGAAGATGATCCTCCCCTCCTTAGACTACTGTGACATAGTCTACAGTGCTGCTCCTAAATCCACCTTATCTAAACTAGACCCCCTTTTCATTGCCTTCTGACGTTTTGCCCCCAGTGCCCCCCCTTTCCCACCACTGTGACCTCTACCACTCTCTCGCCCTTCCATCTCTCGAAAATAGCCGACAACTACACTGCACCAAATTTGTCTCAACATTCTGCCTTGGTGCCCTCCCCTCCTACCTCACCACCATACTGTTGCCAGCTCCCCCCCCCCCCATGCCCTCCGGCCATTTATCACCCAGCTACTAAATCTACCCAGACAAAAGACCTCTGTTGAACAGTCAGTCTTTTTGCACTGATTCCCAAAAATCTGGAATGCTCTTCCTCCTCAGATTCGCCAGTCTTCCTCCACCCATTTCCTATCAGTCATGCTGGCTAACTACCTCACGGTAAATTGTACCTGCACTTGCTGCCTGTGGTTGTCACACCCTTCAAAATTCCCATTGCCTGACCAGCGGCTATACCCTACCCCTGGAAGCTGGCTTATATAATATAAGATGCGGCTATCTGCCACAGCAAGCTCTCTATGTATGTATGTATGCAAGTATATATGCATGTACTAAGAACCATTCTAAGAACTGAAAGAAGCAAAAGGCTGTGAGGCCCATGAAGCTTCATAACTTATACACACACACACACACACATATATATATATATATATATATATATATATATATATATATATATATATATATAATATGTATAGTATGTATGTATGTATATATATATATATCTCTCTCATTGTATATAATCGGCTATTTCCTGATCTCATGAAATTATCCAGTCTATTCTTGGAGGTAGTTTTTATTACTACTAACAATAATATTTAATGGTAACATATTTATGTAAGTATGTATGCCTCTGTCCACACTTTTAGCTGACTGTTGACCTATGTGGCAAAATGTTACATTTTCCTCTGTATCTGATATTAGCTGTCTGTTAACCTGTGTGACAATTTGTTACATTTTCCCATGTATATCTGATTAATTGTTATGGTGATGACCTGCGTGTTATCCTCTCCTTGTAACCCTTCCCCCAAGTCGCACTGGGAGACTAGCATCTTTTTGCTTAGTGTGCTTTTCCTGGTGAATCAATTGAATAAATAAATAAAATCAGTTGATGTAGATTTGGTGGAAAGCCCGATTGGAATAGTGCTGCGCTGTGCGGCTGCTGGCTCACTGCGCAGTTCAAAATTCTGCCAGAATGCGGGGTGCCAGAGTCAGTCGGTGGCAGTCTCCCTTAACTCTGACTGTGGCCTGAAATCTAACATGGCAGGTTCACCAGTTGATAGCAAAGGGAAAGGCAGAACCAGAGTCTCTCTCTTTTCACTCCCAATACCACGGCTCCTGGCTTAACAGCTGAGCAAATGTCAAAGGGCAGCCCCGTCCGTCTTCCTTTGCTCCTGACTGGACTTCCACAGCCTCGGTCACAAAACTGCAGCTTCACCCGCTGACAGCATAGCAGACGTCGATCTTCTGGTGGCTCCGAGTCTCTGTCTCTCTCTCTCTCTCTTGGGATCGCGTAGTTGATGCAGGATAGATCTTGGGTCACTTCAGGAATCTCAGGTATTTTTGCAATGCTGACATTTCTGCATTTAAACCCACGGCACTAATTAGGCACACCTCTGCCCTGACTTCATGGCCAATCAAGAGCTTGGCAGAGCTGGTGGACCTGATTGAGCTCTTCACCCGCTGCAGCAGTTCTCCCGCCCCCTCCCCCGCTGAAAACATACAGAAAGCATGCCAGCTAAATAAAGGAGATGAGCGGCCATGCTTATTTCGGCTTTCTTTCTGCTTTCATTTTTCAGGCGCCCACTGGGCGCTCTGCAGGGACAGTTTTACCTGCCCGACCTGAAATGCACCCACATTTGGCGGGCGGGTGCCAGTTTCAATCCCTGTAAAACCTTCTGAACAACAGGGCAGTAGACGTAGTTCTGGAGGAGCGGCAGAACATGGGTTTCTACTCCATTACTTCCTAGTTCCAAAGAAAACAGGCAGTATGCACCCTGTTCTACACCCAAGGAAGTTAAACAAGTTTCTCTTCAAAGAAAAATTCAAGATGATATCACTCGGTATGCTTCTACTTCTGATTCATCAAAATGATTGCTTGGCCTCCCTGGACATGCAGGATGCCCACTATCAGGTTCCTGTGTACCCAAGCCACCACAGATCTCTCTGATTTGTGGCCTGGGTCAGCACTATCAATTCAGAGTATTGCCCTTTGGGCTGTCCTCAGCGCCACTAGTTTTTACAAAGTGCTTTGTGATTCTCACAGTACACCTAAGGAAACTCAGAATTCAAGTCTTCCCATATCTGGACAACTGGCTCCTAGCAAGCTCCTCCAGACAAGGGACACAGGAAACGGTGACTACAGCTTCCCGGTTCCTCACATCTATGGGAGTTCTGTTGAATCTGGAAAAATCACAGCTACAGCCCTTCCAGCAACTCCTCTTCATAGGAGCCCTCCTGGATACCTCCAATGCAAGGGCCTTCCTCCTGGAGGATAGGAGGAATGATATCCTCCAGATGGCTCGCTTCATCATAGAGAACGACTCAGTCTAAGCTCTCTCGATGCAGCGGCTGCTGGGTCTCATGGCGTCATCAGTGTTCACAGTGCCTTTGGCTCGTCTTCACATGAGGGCCAATCAGTGGATGCTCAGGACTCAGTGGTCACCGACCACACATCCCCAGTCCTTTCATATCAATGTGATGGAACCTGTAAAATGATCACTCACCTGGTGGACTCAAGATAACAGCCTTCTGCAAGGATTTCCCTTTGCCCCACTGGAGACACAGATCACCATCACCATAGATGCATCTCCACTCGGATGGGGAGCTCACTGTCAAGATCTCCAAACTCAAGGTCTATGGAGTTAGGACGAGTTTCAGCTCCACATAAATATCCTGGAAATGAGAACTGTCCTGTAGCAGTCTGAGCCCTGAAGGACATTCTCTGTCGCAGAATAAATCTCCTTCAGATGGACATCAAAGTGGTGATGTACTACATCAACAAGCAGGGTGGGGCACACTCTTATCCCCTGAGCAGGGAAGCAATGAGTGTGGGAATGGTGTTTGGAGCACGAAGCCCTGATCCAAGCAGTTTACCTGCCTGGAGTACAGAACGATCTAGCAGATCGCCTCAGCAGAACGGAGGTGGATCCTCACGAGTGGTCTTGCGACGTAAATGTCATGCAGTTGCTCTTTGAAGACTGGGGCACACCGGACCTGGACCTTTTTGCGTCCCCATTCAATGCAAAACTGCCTCTGTTCTGCTCCAGAAATCCAGAATCTGGCATTTTCTGTCAGGATGCATTTAGGCTGCGTTGGACAAGACGCTTTCTGTACGCATTGCCTCCTCTTCCCTTTGTTCAGAGGGTGCTGCTCAAGCTGGAGGCACAGGGGGAGCGGAATGATCCTCATTGCCCCTTTCTGGGGTCGTCTGATTTGGTTTCCGTTAACAGATTATTGGAATTTCCACAGAGACAACTTCCACTTCAAACAGACCTTCTGACCCAGGTCCCAGTGATGCATCCCAACCTGAGATCCCATCATCTCCACACATGGCTGCTGAGGAGATAGAACGGAGCAGATTTGATGTCTCACATAGAGTCTCAGACATTCTCTTAGCGGCACACAAGCCAGCTACTAGGAAAACTTGCACGGCGAACTGGAAGAGTTTCTCCGTCTGGTGTGCAAAGTCCTCCCTGGATCCCTTTTCTTGCCCACCAAACAGTCCTGGAGTATCTACTAGGTCTGTCGAATAAAAGGCTACGATGCTCAGCCGTGAAGGTACATACATCTCTGCGCGATCTCAGCTTATCAAGAGCCTATACATACTCTCTGGCTCAGTTACCCTTGGTTAAGAGGTTCCTTAAAGGTATACTCCACACTAGGCCACCAGTCAGGAGACTGGTAGCCGCTTAGGATATTAACCTTGTGCTAGACATGCTGACCCGGAAACCTTTCGAGCCTCTAGTGACATATGAGCTGAAGTTCCTGACCTGGAAGGCCGCCTTCCTTGTAGCCATTACCTCTGCTTGCTGAGTGTCTGAAATATAAGCCCTGGTCACAGACCCTCCTTATACAGTATTTCAGAAAGACAAGGTGGTTCTCAGAACTCACCCTAAGTTTCTCCTCAAAGTAGTCTCGGAATTCCATCTGAACCAGCCCTTGGTGCTTCCGACCTACTTCGTGAACTTCCAGAATGAAGGAGAACGTACACTACATTCTCTGGATGTTAAAAGGGTTTTGCGGTTGTACATAAACAGAACTAAAGAGAACCACAGGTCAAAGCAACTCTTTGTCTCGTTCAGCATGGCCTGGCTGGGTCAGCCTGTTGCCATCAGGTGTATTTTGGCGTGGCTGGTGGTATGTCTTCGCCACTGCTATTCCATGGCACAGGTTAAGCTGGAAGGCAGAGTATATGCCCATTCTGCCAGAGCAGTCACGGCATCTCTGGCAGAAATACAGAATGTGCTGATTGCAAACACCTCATTCTGCAGTGCAGCTACTTGGAGCTCTGTGCACAATTTTGTGAAGCACTGCGCTTTGGATGTCTATGCCAGACAGCATCAGTCCTTTGGCAGGACAATCCTTAACGGACTGCTGTCCTAAGTGAGCTACTCTTTCTTGCTGCCCTTCTCGGGGTGAGTTTATTTTAGCTGTACTCTCCCATTAGTGTGAATGAGTGGTGGAGACTTTATGTCCAGGAAGATATGAAAATTACTTACCTACCATAATTCTTAATCTTCTTGGACGAAGTCTCCACCACTCATTCACATGCCCACCCTCCATCACCCAGGCTTACTTATCTGTTTTTGGTCTTCACTCCCTCGATGGCTGGGCTGTGAAGACTCTGTTGTGTTGACCCTTCTTATATGGGTCATTCGGACTATCTTATGTCCAGTGTAGGTTAGTTTCACTAGCTTAGTTTACGCTGCACCTCCTTGGTAAAAAGGGTACTGAGGCGGTTGGAGGGTTGATGCCGAGGTAGCCTATATGTCGTGAGTCGTTCTGGTGGCACTGCTTCCGTGCGGCCCTATCTCGGTGCTGGCCCTCCTGAAGATTTTTGGCTCCCGCTCGGTACTAGCACCTCCTGCGTAGTCCCATTAGTGTGAATGAATGGTGGAGACTTCGTCCAAGGAGACCAAGAATTGCGGTAGTTATGTAATTTTCATTTTTTGTTTTTGTCAGGGACAGAAGAAATGGTATTCTGAGTGTGCAGATGTAAGCAATAAGGCATGATGGGGTGTGCGTGGAACACATTTTACTGCATGGCCAGGGGCGTAATAAGGCACGAGATCGAAGGCCGAGTGACTTTAGCCACTGGCCGTGTGGTAAAATGTGTTCCACGCACAACCCAGAGTGCCTTATTGCGCTTATAAAATGGGCTCCTTTTTTTAAAACTTTTTACACTTGGGAAAAGCATGTTTATATGTAGGAACAATAGATTTACTTCTGTGCATTTATGATCAAATAGTCCTTTTGTCCAGTACAAATGATGTCATTGATGATGTCATTGTGTTGTTGCCTTTCTTCTTCCTGTTCTTTTTTCTCTGTTTTTCACCATGTTCACATATGGAGTGTTTGTCATGGAATGTTTACCATGGAATACATGGATTCAAAATTCTGCTCAGTTCCACTGCTAGAATGTTACTCCCCTAACATACTGTGTGCCGCGCGCGCACACACACACACACACACACACACACACACACAAAACAAAGGCCTCTGTTACAACCAGAGACTCAATTATCTCACTGTCAGGGCAAGGAGAAAAGATTTCCCTGATGAGCAGGTAAAGATAGAAAGGGGATTTTTCATTGTCAGCAAAGAAACAGTTGTAATGAAAACTATAAACAATACTTAATATTTCTAATTATTTTATGTGTGTAAGGAGAATGTGATGATCAGGGAAACAACATTTAATTAATGTTTTATTTTGTATTTATGGTAGTTTTATTTTTAGGGCCCAGTGCAAGTAAATGTGATGCTTGCAGTTACAGGGCAAAAAACAATGGCTGCCAGTTGAATTCTTAACATTCTATTAGCGTAATGATTCCAGTGGTGATCAGTGCACATTGGGCAGCATTTTTATTTTCCATGCGTGGAACATAATTGCTACATGAACAGCCATTCATATTTCAGAATTTTCTCTTACCATTTTATAAGTTAATTTATTGAATAGGCATAAGGGAACAATACAGATGAGTATGAATAAATAGGCCATTAACAGAGTAAAGGCCTATGGCACATTCATAAGGTAGACAAAATAGGAAGACCAGATGGGCCTTGTGGTCCTTATCTGCCGTCAGTGTCTGTGTTTCTGTGCTGTATAACCATTAGCTTAGTAATTGGTAGAGCCATTGCCTGAAGTTGAAAATAAATTTGCTCTGTCTTTGAAAGTGATCCCCCTTATCAGTGGTATTTCCTATTAGCACTATCATTTTTTTATTACTGCATATAAATATCTGCCAGCCCTTGTAGCTAACAATCCTTGCAGCTAGCTGGACACCATCACCCAAGTTGGTGAAAGCAGAGTGCAGGAAGATGTTTTACTGTGGTTCCATGCTTGGCTCCTGAGGACATAGATATCTCTTAGTTCGGAGTCTCATCCAAGGTCTGGGCTGTTCTGCTTCTTGCTAGGAAGCCTATCAGGTTACACCTACTCCTTGAAGTGGAAGTGTTTTACTGTGCAGTGCCAAGTGACATCCCAGGATTCCTTCACTTACGTGATGCAGAGGGTTCTGGACTATCTCTTGACACTCTCTTGGCCAGGACTGGAATAAAATATTAGAGAGAGAGAGAGAGACACACACACGCACACACAGAAAACAAATCTGAGTACTCTTCGGTGAATGTTCACCCCTTGGCCATTTTGGCCTTTCATGCCCATATTAGAGACAGGACTGTGGCCCAGTATGAATATGGTTTGCAGGTTCCTGAAGGGCCTGTTGCATGTGACCCCTCTGGTCCACAAGTCTGTTTCAGTTTGGGACCTGAACCTTATTGCAGAATCACTGATGAAAGCCTCTTTTGAGCCCGTATCTTGCTGTGACTTGAAGTTCCTGTCCTGGAAGACTTTATTCTTTGAGGCTATTGCCTTGACCAGACATGCATCTGATGTTCCACCCATGGTTCATTACCCTCCTTTCCTGGTGTTCCACATGGATAGGGTGTCATTGCTTTGTTGTCCTAAATTCCTGCCTAAGGTGGTATCTGATTTGAAATTAAATCAATACATTGATTTTGACTTGATTTTCCTGGACTAAAAGTCTCCACCACTGATTCGCACTAATGGGACTATGCCGGAGGTGCTAGGACCCCGCCGGAGTAAAAAATCTTCAGGAGGGCCGGGGCTGGGATAGGAGCGCGCATGCGTGGTATCACGAGACTAGCTTGCGCCGTATAGGCTATCTCGGTGTCGACCCTCCAACTGCCTCAGTTTCTTTTCTTCCGCCATCGAGTATGCTTCGATGACGTCACTTGCATGGTGGGAGTCGAGGCTTTGTCTATACAGCAACTATAGCCATTCGGTATTCGTTTAACTTGCCATTTTTAGTGTTCTTTTCTTATTTAAAAGAGAAGGAGGAGGTTCTCAGCCTGCCATCAATGGAGTCTACCTTAGACAGTAGCGGTGACAGTAGGGAGACTTTGTTTGAAAGCTGTGATTGCAGTGGGGCTGTGTCCTGTCCACTTCCCTCTTGCGGAGGGGGGGTCCACTTACAGGCAGTCCGGGTGTTGGGGGACGGTCCACTTGAAGTACAAAAAGTAGTGCAGTTCCAGGACTCTGGCTCCGCTTGGACTCGAGCTCTTCTTCCTCCTGTCGGTGGAACAAGAATTGGTACCGCTTGAGGTTGCCCTCTGGTACTTGTGCGTGGGGATCGTCCATGGTTTAAAGCGCTAGGCCTGAACTGACTCCTGTAGGTTCCTCTCTGGCTCTGCTCTTAATGACCGTAATCTTCGACACTGGATCCAGTCTCTGTCCTCGATGGGGTTCCAGTGAGCAGTTTCACCTCTGGGCTGCTCTTTTAGAGCAGGGGGTACGACGTCTGCCCAGTTGTCCTGGCCAGTGGATCAGGTTCTGGGATCTTCAGGCCTCAGAGCCACTGGGCCACGACCGGGTCTGTCGGGCCAGGATGTGCGAGGTGCCCTTTCTGGTGCCAATGCCATCAATGCCGGCTCCTCGTGCCTACCCCCTCTCCTTTTACCCTGCAGGGGCCGGCATGGGTACCACTTTCCTTCTCTCCCTTTTCTTCAGGTCTAACAGTGGTTCTGGTGCCATTGTGGTGCTGGTGCCGGATCTGGCGCCGTGGATGGCGCTGAACATTTAGCCAATCCGGGTGGTGGCGTTTCCAGTGTTCCTGGTCTAGACCTGCTTTTTGGAGGTTATTTTGAGGTAGAAGTGGATCTGGATGAGTGTCTCCCTAGTCTACTTTGTTGAAAACGCAGCGGATGACTCTTTCTATGGGCTGGAATGTAAGCCTTCTGTGTCAGTGTGATGGAAGATCTTCTTTCCAGTTCTTTTTCCTCAGGGATATGGGGCCACCATAACATTTCAGTCTTAATCTGTGGACCAAAGCAGACTTCTGTGTCTTGAGTTCCTGCATTCCTCAGTACAAGTACACCCTGTGGAACATATTCAGTGCAGTGGTAGAGAGCCTCCCGGAATCTAACGCTCCATTACTAGGGGCTTATAGCCTAATAATCAGCTGAAAGCTTTTATGGATACCTAAGACTCTGCCTCTAGGACAGCTGCTGCTGGCAGCAGGTGGTTAACATCTCCTTGACAGTGCTTATCTGTTCGGCCCTCAGGTTGAGTTCTGGGGACCACTCAGAACACTACGACTGTCATTTAAACAATAGGCGGCGCCTGCTGCCTCTCAGAGGGACGGGACCTTCGACATTCTCGTACAGGCAGTTCTTTTAAAGTAAAGGCCTAAGTGCCTTTATCAGGAACCAACCCAGTAGATGACACAGGGTCCCAAAGTGCCCTGTGCCAACCTCTGTGGATCCAACCCAGGTCCCACCTCAGCTGTCTGAGTGAGATGCCTCTTGGTGGTAGAAGGGCATCTGATTCAGTTTTACAGCCAGTGGAAGTCTATTACAGTGGACATATGGGTCATCAGGATTGTCTGAGAGGGAGAATCTCCCAGTTTTGCAGATTTCCCCAGACCTTCCACCTAGATGGCAGCCCAGTCTGTCCGCCTCTCAGTCACATTCTCTTGCTTCTGAGATATGGGGCCTCTGCGGGAACTGGGTGGTAGAAGTTGTTCCACAGCGGAATGGAGCACTCCTTCCTATTTCCATTGCTTCTGGTTCCAGGCTAACAGGTGGCACGCACCATTTGTCGACCTTGGAAGGTTAAACAAGTACCTGTTCAGGTAGGAGTTCACTAAAACCTCTGTGTTCAAGTATTCACTTCCTGGACATTTGGCTCCTAGCTAGCCCATCCGGGCAAGAGACACAGGAGGCAATTACCACAGCTTCTCAGTTCTCTTCTGGGTTTTTTATAATTTGGAGAAGGTGCCAGTTTCATCTTTCCAGCAGCTCCTTCTCTTAGGAGCCCTCTTGGATACTTGAAGGGCGTCGTTTTTCATTCCAGAGGACAAGAGAAATGACATTTTCAGATGGCTCATTACATCATAGAAAATGACTTGGTTGAGTGGATGCTGGGACTGTGGGCATCCCCCGCAGCAATCAGTGGTCTCCGACCATGCATCCGCTATCCTCCATTCAAAATGATGGATCCTCGGACAAAATCTCTCATGGGGAGCTCACTGTCAAGACCTCCACACACTGGTGTAGAGCCAGGAGGAACCTCATCTTCAAACAACATGAAGTCTTGCTGTATTCTGACATATGCAGTTAGGTCCTGCGTCTCAACTGCCCCGGAGAACAAAGAGTTAAACTTTCCATGGCCAGCATGGAATGTTCACCGCAGCTCGGTTGAAGCCCCTGTCTGCTGTTGTTTAAACTCCAACCGTCAGATTCTTTACTCCGCCTCACTGAACAGTCGTTCCGGAGATTTCTCCTTTGCTCGGTTCAAAAAAGTCAGTTAAAGTGTCATTTTTCGCTCGGTTTCTACCGAATTGCTGCTACCGTATCTGTCGGTTTAAGTCTCTATCTGTGGTACCGTGAGTACTAGATAGGATTTCTATTTAGTTTCTGTGTGGAACTTGTAAATTGTGGATCGTTCGGCTGAACCCGATCAGTTCAAGTAAAAAGTTTGTGAATTTACTTAGAGTGTGGTAACTTGGTCCATATCGGTTCTAAAAAAAAATGGATTTTATTACGCTTTTCCAAGACCCAACACAGTCAGGAACCGATAGGGGAGTCTTGCTCACGGATTGCTGAAAAAGGGTAAGTTTGGATAGGATTGGCCATGTCTGAGAAACCCAAGAAAAAAAAATGGGCCCACTGGGTTTCAACACTGCAGTGTGTGTGGGGAAGTCTTTGCTGAGGCTGATCCCCACACCACCTGTGTTTATTGTCTGGGGTTTGACCACCTCAGTTCAGACTGCCAAATTTGTAAGAATTTTTCCAAAGCTACCCTGGAAAAGAGATTAGGTAGACTGAGGGAAAGGGAGGCTGAGAAGTGGGCTGACCCGGATGGCCAGCCCGGTTCGGTTCCGACCGAACCAGAAGGAGTGCCCTCTGACCAGGGCGATACTTCTTCGGGCAAAAGGAGAGCCGATTCTGAGGAGTCAGTTCTGGTAAAAAGGAAAAGAAAAGATAAATTGTCCGGTTCGGATCCAGAAATTCATACTCCGACCGCTGATGAGATAGCCAAGGCGATAAGAATAGTGCAATCGTTTACTTTGGTTCCAACCGAACCGGCACCATCTGGCAGGGGTTCGGTTCCGTCGGTTCCCCCGGTTCCGTAATACACCTTAGAAGAATTTTATGAACCAGATGAGGAGGCGGGAGAGTATGAGGATGATGATGGTGATTATGAAAGTCTGGATGTGCCTATTGACCCGGACATCTCCCCAGACAGACCTTCAGGTGTTTCTCCTCCTAGGCTTTCTGAGTCCCCTTCTCACTTTATGTTTTACAAAAATGTGGCTGAAACCCTCCAGCTTCCTATGGAAGAAGCAGTGGAGGATCAGGAGGAGCCTGATTTTGTTGAAATGATGGACATCCCAGAGTCCCAGGAGACTGTCTATTCCCCTCTGTAAATCTTTTGGGAAACAGACAAATAAAATTCTTAAGACTCCTAACTCCATACCTCCTGTGGACAGACGAATGGACAAGAGGTATAGTTTTTCAGGCTCAGGCACAGAGTTCCTTTCTCAGCAATGCAGCCAAGTTGGGGTAGTGCAGGCTGCTGCCTGTGATAAGGCAAATATCCCCTTGGCATCACACCCCCCCAGATAAGGACTCCAGGAGGACTGATGCCATGGCAAAGAAACAGTACATGGCAGCATCTTTGGGACTCAGGCAGGCTAACTATATGGGCTACACAGCTAGATACCAAAAGTCCAGGTGGGACACTGTTCTGGCTCTGGCTAAACAGGCCCCTGACCAGCTTGCCAAGGAGCTGGAGCAGGTGGCTGTAGATGGAATTGAGGCATCCAAAGTGAAATTTCATGCTGCTGTGGACTCCAGTGATGTTTCATCAAGAGTCATGGCTACATCTGTGGCTCTTCGGAGGATGGCTTAGCTCAAATGTACTAGCCTATCACAGGATACCCAGGCTAAGGCCATGGATTTCCCTGTTATTGGTAATTCTCTGTTTGGGGAGCAGACAGAGAACTACATGAAAAAGATGGACGAGTACAGGACCACTTACAGGAGTGCTCAGGTCAAAGAAAGGCAAGCCATTCCTCAAAGGCAGCAGTCCAGGGGCAGGGGCAGGCCTTTCCAAAGGCCTTTTTACCAAGCTCAGGCCGCCTCTTCTTATTCTCAGAGGGGGTTCTTCAGAGGGAGAGGCAGAGGGGGGATGAGCAGGCCTGCATCCACCCCTCAGCCTAAAGCCCCTACCAAGCAGACACCCTGATGGTTCTGGCCGGGCCGATTCTCCAATACCAGTAGGGGGCAGGCTGGCGTACTTTGTCTAGGACTGGAAGTCTCTGACATCAGACAAGTGGGTCCTGGAAGTAGTAAGCCAAGGACTGGTTCTCGGCTTCAAAAAATTTCCCAAGGTGAGAACCAGATCCTTTCCACCTGCAAATCCATCAGAGACCCTTGCCTTAGAGGCAGAGGTTTCTTCCCTCCTAGCTCTGAGCCATAGAGAGGGTTCCCACCCTACACAAGGGCAAAGGATTGTACTCCAGGTACTTCCTAACCCCCAAAAAAAGGCAGGAGAATAGCGGCCCATCATGGACCTAAGATACCTGAACAAACATCTTTTAAAACCAAAGTTCAAAATGGTGACTCTGGGAATAATCCTTCCCTCTCTAAGGCCAGGGGACTGGCTAGCCTCCCTGGACCTCAAAGATGCCTATTTTCACATTCCCATCAGGTGCTCCCACAGAAAGTACCTCGGGTTCGAGTTGCCCTCAGGCCACTATCAATTTGGAGCAATGCCCTTTGGCCTTACATCAGCCCCAAGGGTTTTCACAAAGTGCCTGGCAGTAGTGGTTGTTTTCCTAAGGAGGAAAAAGATCTCCATCTTCCCATACTTGGACGACTGGCTCATAGTGGGTCAGTCTCCAGACCAAGTCAAGTCACATTTGCAAATAACTCCGAAAGTGCTTACCTCCTTAGGATTCCTTCTTAACCTTCCAAAGTCAGATCTTACTTCGAGAGGGCTCTTGCAGTAGGTAATTACATATAGGACTGATGCCGGCAGGTGGTAGGACCCCACGGAAAAATTTCTAGCTAGCAGTCCCTGACGAGGGACCGCCCCCACGTCAGGTGACCGGCGTCAGGAGACGTCGGTATAAAGGGGCGGTCCCGGACGCCCAACTTCCAGTTCTTTTCCGCCGTTAGCTCGTGCAGTGCCTCACAGAAAAGTTTGTGATTCGTCAGCCCTACCTTCATCATTTTTTTTTTACCGAAAAATCTTATTTCTAGGGACATGGATATGTTGTTCATCCACACTCATTGGCAGTATCCTTGCCGCTTTAAATCTTGCCGGAAGGTCTTCAAGCTTGCTCCTCCCACCCACCGGGTGGTATAACTCGGCTCCGCTGATGACGTAGATCTTCCACCGCGAGCTCAGGTTCCCTCCTTAACGCTCTGCGTTGTGACTGGTTCCTATTTCTCCGTTTGCGGATTTAAAAATAAAATTTTGCAAAAGACTTCAGTCTTCTATCCCACCAGCTGCGATGGACAATCGACTCCGGTTTAGGGATGCCCATGCGGGCAGAAGATGTCTCGGACGGATCCACACTCACGTGTGTCTACTGCTTAGGCCTTGAGCACGCACGCCGCAGGCTTGCGACCTGTGCTCATCTTTCCGGCCTCGTCTCGAAGACCGTGCTGCCCGGTTGCAACTGGGCGTCCGAAGCGTTTTCCCTCGGTGAAGTCCAAGGAGGCCGGTTGGCGGTGTCAGCGGCCCCGGCGGGCCTCGGCGGATCAGCTCGGCGGATGGTCGCCCTCGAAGAGGAGGCGGCGCGGGCGTATCTTCCTCGACGCGGCATTTATCCCGCTCTCTGGTTCTTCCGACACGGCTTCTTTTAAGGAGCTTTGTCTGTCCCTCTCCACTAAAGAGAAGGGCCTGCGTCTGCTGGACCCTTATTCTCGGTCCAAAGAGGACGAGAGGTAAGTCCCTCGTCGGCGCTCTTGGGGCGGGAAAGGTCCCTCTCCGGGCCGTCCGACCGTGGCCGGTCGACCGGCTGGCTTGACCACTGGCCTCACGGTGTCCCCGTCAGGTCAGTTGACAGAGACTCCCACCGATGAAGCCAATTTTCTCGACCCATTGAACGACTGCGCCTTTAGCAGCCGAGATTCCCTCTCCCGGTTCCCCGGGAGGAGTTGAGGATCCCGTGGGCTCGCCTGTGCCTCGGTTCCGAGCCCTCGGATGGACCATCGAGCGAAGGAGTGCGGTTCGGCCGACACCTCCCGCACCGACCTACAAATTCGGGACTCTCGGTCTCGGTCACCGGACCTTGGCGGTCAGCCGATCCCACCGTCACCAAAGCGGTCTCGATCTCGGCACCCCAGTGGCCGGCGTCGCGCTCGTCCTCGTCTTCCTCCTCGGATGAGGGAGGCTTGAGTAAGTCGTGGCGATGCGAGGACCTTGTTGCCAAAAGCTCCTCCTGGCGGGGAATGGCCGGACTCCGTCGCCTTCCCCGGCCATTAAGTGACTGTCCGGAGCGGCGACACAACCCTCGAACATCCGAGGAGCCTATACCAGGCGGTTGTTGGCCAAAACCAGCTGCTCCACCGATTCGGTGGAACCTCCGCCTCCACAGCCTCCAGTTGGGGCTCCGACCAGGATTCTCGATCGACTGAGGTCTACCCATCGGCACATCAGTTACCCTCACTCCCGACCGACCTCGGCAGGTGAAGGGTGGCTCAGGCCAGAGCAGCTCTTCGAGGACTCTTCGAGTCGAAGATGATTCCTCCTTTTACTCCAAGCGACTGGACTTGGAGTCTTCAGGAGGTCAGTCAATGGGCGATAGCCCGTCGTCCTTCCTAGAGACTCTTGGCTCATCACGGAGTCTACGGGATGGAGCTCGAACCCGTTCAAAGCGGGCCAGGTATCCCCTCACGAGATTCTGGACCGAG
Organism: Neoceratodus forsteri; assembly: GCA_016271365.2. Classification (NCBI taxonomy): domain Eukaryota; kingdom Metazoa; phylum Chordata; order Ceratodontiformes; family Ceratodontidae; genus Neoceratodus; species Neoceratodus forsteri. The sequence goes on from CM028130.1 coordinate 1,581,709,812, forward strand.
GATTCTCGACGGAGGCCTTTCGGTGGCGAGGCCATAGTGGGTCGGCACTGGAACTTTAGCAGCGCCCTGCTTCCTGTCTGCGCCTTCGGCCAGGATGGCCAGAGTATCTTGGTCCCTACGGTTCCTTGTCCGGTTTTGGAACACCCACCTCTGCTGAGGGTTGGTTACCGACAGCGTTTTTTACCGGTAGCGCCGGCTGCGCGCCAGGGATGTGGACAAACCTCTGACAAGGGTCAAGAAAGTGGACTATGTCGAGGCGAAAGTCTCGCTGCGTCCTCTCGGCATACGTCAGGCCAGTTGGCCGTCCTCATAGCACATTTTTCTCATGCCCTGTTGGGCTCCTGGATGGTCATCCCTCATCTTCCCGCCCGATCTGCAGACTACGGTTAAGCAGGTGCGGGACCAGGGCAAACAGTGGCCAAACAGCAGCTCCAGACTGCTCTGGATAGAGGACTCATGTGCCAGATCGGTGTGGCGCAGTGGCTATCGTCGGGGCTTGGCTGAGGATATCCACCTTTACTTGGATCCACCCAGCACAAGTTGGCGGATGTTCCCTTTACGAGGACTGACCTCTTGACCCTGGGGTGGAAGGTCACCTGCAGAGGATCGAGGTCAATGCCACCTTGGACTCGGTCTCTTCATCAGAAGGACAAGGCCGCCAAACCACAGCCTAAGCCCTTTTCGTCCTTCTGTGCTCCCGTCGCCGGTAACGCGTCAGGGCCCAGCAGGCTCGAAGCTTGCATCCCAAGCCAAACCGCCGGCTTCCTCTAACAGGAGGCAGGGAGGAAAGGGCCCAGGAGGTCCCTCGGCCGGTCCCTCTCCTCAAGCCTGCCCAGTGCGCTGAGGGGTGTCGCCCCATCCCGTCTGCCCACCCCTGGGTCCCCGTGGGGAGAGAACTGGCTCAGCCTCGCCTGGTCCGCTGTTACCACGGACAGGTGGGTCTTGGAGGTGGTGGGAAGAGGCCTGCCTCTGGAAGTCGAGCAGGCACCACCCTTCAGAGCCGTCGCCTCGAGCCAGGATCCCAACCTCACTGGCGGCTCGTGAGACGACATGCTCTCCTCCTCCAGAAGGAGGTGAGGTAAGAAGGTGGTGGACCCTCACCTCAGACCCAAGGGTTTGTGTCCAGGTACTTCCTGGTTCCAGAAAGCAGACGGGCTGCCATTCTCGACCTACGACCTAAACAAGTTACTAGGTCTCGAACCTTCCAGGATGGTCACTCTGGCTCAGAATAATACCATCCTTGGAGCGTAATGGTTCTGCTCTCTGGACTTCAGGGCAGCGTTTTCACGTCCTATCTGTCCATCTCACCAGAGATTCCTTAAACTCGGCGGAGGATCCTCACAATTCAAGCCATGCCCTTCGGCTTGTCTCAGCTCCCAGGTCTTCACCAAATGCATGGCAGTGGTGACAGCATTCCCTGCGGCGAGGGGAGTCAGGTGTACCCCACTTACCTGGACGACTGGCTGATAGCAGCTCACTCAGGAAGGGCGGGTGGTCGAGATCTGGCCCCAGGTCTGCTCTCAACTGGGCCCCCCCTTATCAGGAGGCCAAGTCGGTTCGAAACGAAGCAGGTGATTCTATTCCTTCGGGGGCTGGCGCTCGGCTCTCTTGACCAGAGCGTGGCTCCCGGACAGGGCCGAGGTTCTTTCCTCCTTTGCCCGATCATTTCTGGTTGAGCAATTCGCCTCCGGACTCCCACGCATCCTGAGTCTCATGGCGGCCTGCACAGCGTGGTCGGTGGGCCGCTGGACAGCCGTCCCCCTTCAGTGGGGACTGACCAGCCCAGTAATCCTAACTCGTCCATAGACCAGCAGCGCCAGTGACACAGGGATGAACGCTCTCCAGTGGTGGCCGTTCCAGATCATTTGCAGGAAGGCATCCCGTTAGTCCGCCCGGCAGCGGTCTCTATCGACCGATGCCTCACGATGGGTTAAGTGCCCATCTGGGGAACACCAGACATAACTCTGATACGTGAAGTCCGTACATCAACCTGCTGGAGCTCGGCGGTCCGCCTAGCTCTCACCGCCTTTGCTCCGTTCCTCGGGGTCCGTGGTCCGGTCAGATGGACAATACCACGACCGCCTTACTATCTGAACCGCCCAGGGGCGGGGCCCAGCTCATGCTTCTGTGCAGGAAGCTCTCCGCATTTGATGCTAAATGCGCAGCCTGGGCGGATCTCCTAGCCATTCGTGCGGGAGCCTCCAACACCCTGGCGTGCCCTGGGCAGATGGGGCTGTCCCAGTGGTCTTCCCTACCAGGAGGTAGTACAGCATCTGTTCTCCCTTGGGGGCACACCTCAGGTGGACCTGTTTGCCTCCATGAGCGAGAGGCTGAGTCTGTTCCATGCCGCCCCTCAGCAGGGCTCGCTGCAGGGATGCCTTCTCGAACAATGGACCCCGGGCCTCTTTCGCCTTTCCCCATTTCCTTGATCACAAGGTGCTTCTCAAGCGAGGGGGACAAGGCGCGGTCGATAGCCCCAGACTGGCCTACAACAGTTCTGGTACCAGATCTCCTCAGTCTCAGCTCCAGGACTCCGCGGCAGCTTTCGCCCGGACCTGCTCTCAATCAATCAGGGAGTGTTCCATCGGACCTTCAATCCCTGCCCCACGCCTGGTTCCTAGCCGGCTAGGTTCAGGCCGGGTCTTTCCGCAGTCCTCAGTAGTTGGACGTGGAGTCGACCAGAAAATGCTGTGCCTTCAAATGAAAAGGTTTTCCATTTGGTGTCGAACAGACTTGGACCTTCCTCTGTTCTAGCAAGCATCTTGGACTATTATGGTCCCTTTCTAGTCAAGGGCTTAGGTCGGACCCTAAGGGTGCTACAACAGCCATCTCTGCTTACAGGCGCGGGCCGGGAAGCAGTCCCGTGTAAGCGCAGGAGAAAGGAGTGGTCTTTTCCATTGCCTTGATCACTTCCTCAGTCGAGAACCCACCTCCGTGGGATCTACTGCTGGTACTGGGCTCATGGGCGTCATTCGAACCTATGCAGGTGTGCTCTCTCACCTGTCGTGGAGCCCGCCTTGGTGGCTATCCGTCAGCCAGAAGGATGGGAGAGCTCAGGCGCTTTCATCGAGTGCTACCTGGTCTTACAGGACAAGGTTGTCCTCTTCCCGAAATTCCTTCCGAAGGTGGTGTCGGAGTTTCACCTTAACCAGGTGTTGATTCTCGTGTTCACCCCAATCACCTCGGAGGCGAATAGGCTCAGACTCCTGGACCCTAGAAAGGCTAGCTTATTATAAGGCGCACGGCTGAAAAATCGGAGAGAGGTTCGCCAGCTGTTGTCACCACGCTGAAGCCGCATCTGGCAGACCTGCAGCCAGCGGACGATAAGCAGGTGGTAACCTCCTGCAGATCTCTACTATAAGTTGGCGGGCATGAGCCTCCCAGAGGATAGGCTATTCACCGCCATACTGCTGTGGTGGCTGCTTCAGGGCGTCCCTATCCAGGAAATCTGCAGACTGCTGAGTCGCAAACACCTTCATTACCACCACCACATGAGCCTTGAGTCACGCCGGGATGTTTTGGTTTTGGGGCCTGGTTCTCCAGTCTCTCTTTCCCAAGTAAGTATTATTGGGGTGTAGTCTTGCTCTCACTCCCGGGAGAACTGAGGAGTCTGCCAATGGTGTGGATGAACAACATATCCATGTCCCTGAAATGGGTTACTCACCTGCTTAACAGGAGTTCTAGAATGGTATATATTGTTCATCCTACTCTAACCCTCGGCAGACTGCACAAACTTAGCGGACAGATCTGGCGTCATGGGAACCAGAGTTATACCGGGTGGGTGAACAAGCTTGAGGAACCTTCGGCAAGATTTAAAGCGGCAAGGATACTGCCAATGGTGTGGAGGAACAACCATTCCTAGAACTCCTGTTCAGGTGAGTAACGTATTTTTGACGTCCAGTACTAGCATTGGTGTATGTAGACCCCTACACCCTCTGAGCACAAGAACAAGTGCGATCGGTAGCTCCAACTACCGCTAGGGCGGCCACTCTCTGTGCCTGTTTGCCTAGCCGGATCATCAAGTGAAAGTGCCCATGCCTTAGCTTTAGCCGCCAAAAAGGCCAGCAATCCTGGGCCCATGTTCTTAAAGAAAATGAGCTCTGTGAAGGGCTTAAAAAGCTAAGCAATCACTTCGAAGGCCATCGAAGAAGGACAAGGAGAGGCACAGGGACAAAGGCTCAGACGCATCTCCCTCTGGAGTCGCGGGCATACAGGTAACATCCCCTCCGGGGATCGCTCCTGATAGCCGCCTGAGGTTTCTGGTAGCTCAGCCATGGCTAGCTCAGCCTTGGGTCTAGCGAGCCTCCAGGGGTGGAGCCTCCGCCCGGACCAGCCGCAACTACGGCCGCCATCGGGCTGACTCGATGGCGAATGTGGCTCCTCTGGCGTCTGCCGGAGGGCTGGTAGGCGTCCGACCCCCGAGGACCGCGCAGCTTCTTCCCACTGGACCAGGCCGACCTTCCTCTCGACCTGCCTCGGTGAAGGCTCTCATAAGTCGGACGTCAGCTCTCCGCCCACCGAAACTTGCATCGCCTCCGTCGGCTCGTCGATATCGGCAGCGAACAGGCGATGGACCCCCAGTCCACCGTTCCGGTTCACGCAGCCGCCGCTGCCGTCGAGAACCAAGTCCCATCTGACCCGAGGCTCCCCGTCTGGCGCGGCAGCTGGGGATTTTGCCTCCGTTGGTCCCTCCTGCATCTGGGCGGCGGACCTGGCGTCGGCTTCTGGGCGCGCCCGGCTCCGGCGCCCCGCCCTCCGGACGTTCGTACCTCCGGCGTCAGGGCCTCCGCCGTCGACCTGACTCAGGGAGACGCCTCCAGTGGGCCCTCCTCAGGCTGCTGGAGGCGCCAGTGAGGTCCAACGGGCAGTCTCGCAGGCAACCCCGGCATCCGGTGCCGCCATCTTATTAAACCACGGTATACCGAGAAGACGCATCCGCCGCGGTCCGATCGAACTTCCCGGCGCTGCGGGCTCTATGTCTCAGTACAGCGCCGGGTTCCCGCAGCTGGGTTTTGGACAGCTCCATATGGGTAGCCCATATTCTTATCCCCCTACTCCTCCTCACGCCCCCGCGGCCCTGGTGGACCTGGAGACTTGGGCCTGGGCTGAGCCAAGGCTCACTCACAAGAGGTGAAACCCTTCGGTGACAGTGCGTCCATTCCTGCGCCCAGGCGGCTCCCTCACCACCTCCGGACTCCAGGGTTCTTCCGTCTGGATACAGAGAGGCAGGACACGATCCTCGGGGACTACAAAGACCTGTTCCTCCCGAGTAGGAAAGAGTCTTATTCCTCTTCTTCCTTCTCTTCACTCCGGACTCCTCTGACTCTTCCAGCGGCTGCTCAGGAGACAACCTCACTTTCCGTGAGAAGCCCAGCCGAGACTCTTCTGAAGTCTTCTCCGGAGATCCTTCTTTTCTGAGTTGCTTAGAAAAATCCGGGGTCCATCAGTGGCTCTTTGGAAACAGATCCTCATCCAAACTCCTGAACATCTGGATCTGCCGTGACCGCTCTACTAGTGCCACCTGGATAGAGCCTCACGTGACCTGTCTGCGATAGCAAGAGCAACCCCGTCGTACTTAGTCCCACTTCCCAGGAAGTCGAACAGGCTATATCAGGCTCAGGGTGTTCATTTCCGCAGTTCTCACCCTCGTGCCTCGGTCGTGATTAGTGCCGCTCATGGCGGTCCGGCGAACTTAACAACAGCTCCTCACCTCCTGATAAGGAATCTCGTTGTGGTTTTGTTAGGAAAAGCATAGATAAATTATGCTTAAGAAATACACAACTAAAGTGTTTAGTTTATGGGGCATGCATAAAATTGCACCGCAATTGCGCTTGTTACAAATGCGCAGTCAGGGTGGATGTGCTCGAGGTCGCCATTTCGATCGACCACCTGGATATAAAATAATGCAAAATAAAAGGAACCAGTAAACATTGTTACTTTGGCACATGCAGGGTTTTACTAGTAATTTGTTTAGTATGTGCCTCGGGAACACTGACTAGAAATGTGCAAAAACGCTGGGACAAAGCTGATAGTGCCCTTTAAACTCCAAACGTCGATCTTTAAGAGCAATACTACTAGAAGTTCTGTGGAAACTGTAAACTCAAACTAGCCAACTGGCAACTAAATTTATATAAAAGGTTTTGGTTTCAAAGCAAAGACTCAAGTCAGGAAACCCAAAACAAAACACATCCAAAACACAACACTCACCCAAAATAAAGGAGGGTGAAAAGGACACCCTAGGGTGCCAACACTGCTCCTGCCCACCCACATTCCAAAAACTAGGTTCTGAGAGGGAGGCAGGGGAGGTCAGAATACAGCAAGACTCCATTAGAAAAATGAAAATTACGCACTTACCGTAATTATGATCTTTCTGTGTATCTTCACCATTCATCACAGATGGGTTATCTGGCGGAGTCAGGACCAGCGAGCTTTTTTTTTTTTTTTTTTTTTAAAAGGTGGTGAGGCCGACACCATCGGCGCGCCCTCGAGCCCGGCGTGCTGTGGTGCTCGAGGGCTGGCTGCTAGGCTGCGGGCCGACCTACCGCCTGCCAGTTCGGAGTTGCCGGAGAGGTAAGAGGAAGGGATGGAGGGTGGGACAAGAGAGTCCAAGGGACAGAAAAAGGAAAGGATGTCTGAACTAAAAGGAGAAATAACGACAGAAGACAGCAAAGAAGAGGTTAGACTAAGGGGATTGGGAGGGGCCCCAATCTCTGGAAGCGGAGGAAGGGAAAAGTAGGGTGGGGAAAGAATTTAGGAGAGAGGGAGAGGTATTAAGATATCCGAGACCCTTGTCCGTCACCAGATTGTATAGGAACTGCAAGGAGTAGCAAAGCTGTCTGCCAGAATTCAAGCCTCGGAATAACTGGCAAATACTCCAGAAAGCAGAGTCGGCTATTCTGGAAGAAGGACAGAGTACAGGGATTCAGTACTCTCTCAAGAAAAGATGTTTGGTGCAAAAAAGATTTTTTTTTTTTTTTTTTTTAGAGAAATAGTTGGATGGAAACCAGGAGGAGGATAGAAGGAGGACAACTACCAACTCTCCCCCCACAGGGGTGGAGACAAAGTAGTAGAGTAGGAGTGCCACTCGAGCTGTCCACTCTCCTTGGAAAATACTCCCCTGTGTGTCCCTACTTTACCCCACTCCTAAGGAGGAGGGGGTCACAGAGAGGAGGGGACCCAGAGACTCAAGGCCCCAGGGGGATGGTGGGTGGTGGTGTGATGAATAGTGAAGATACACAGAAAGATCATAATTACGGTAGGTACGTAATTTACGTATCTTATCTGTGTCAATCTTCACCATTCATCACAGATGGGTGAGCACCAAGCCCCCCCCGGAGGGGGTTGTTTCTTTACACCCTAAGGGACAAAGTCCCTTAGCCCTCAGTGGGTGACACACTAAGGGGGGGAACCTTCAGAGCCTGGAGAGGCCAGAGAGTGGGGAGAGAGAGACGGAGTCCCCCCGGAGGGGGAAGGAAGTTGCCCTGACAAGCGCCCGTCTCACTCTCACGGGAGAAAAGGTAGGTTCCTGGGGCGGAGCTAATCACCCTCACGCCGGGCAAGGGTGACAACCGGAAAGACGTAGCCATGCCGACGCTTAGTGCAGATCGCTGTCCCTACGACCCTGGTAGCTACCTCGCTGGCATCACAAGATGCCCTCGCTGGTGCCTTGCTAGCTCCAGGCCACGTGCAGAGAGTGCGATGGCTTGTCTGGTTTGCTCTGAGTCAGCAAAGAGGCTAGGAGCTGACCTAGCCTGGACCACAAGAACCTGTTGTAGGCTGCATAGTGGGCCTGATGAGCAGAAATAGAGAGGAGTAGAACAGTGCAGTAGAAGGTCCTCCTCCCAGAAATCAAAACTGAGGAGTCTTGATCTGGGGGCCGGTCACGGTGAAGGGCGCGAAGCCCATCAGGAGTATCCAAGTGCGTCAAACCAGACTGTGGATGAGGCATGGAACCTGGAAACTCCGGGAGCGCAATACCTCTGGCTGAGATCCCTTGGGGCAGGAACTCCGGAGAAGGGCCTCTGCCAGAAACGCAATGACGCCTCCCGAAAGGCACCTGGCCAGGGCGGCACCACAAGGGTGGCCTCGCCAAAATCGCCTAGAAAGGCGTGCGCCGTGTGCTCAGGATTGCTGATAGTGGAGGGTGAAAGGTGCAAATCCTCCAACATCCTCACGAGGAATCGCTGATACTCTTGAGAGATCAGCAGCTGGAGCGATGTGGACAGAAGGTTACTCTCACCCTGAAGAGGGGGATGAGGAGCTGGAGGTCACCATGTGCTCAGTGGGTGGCTGAACGGGGGAAGGTTAAAAAACCTGGCTGTCCATTGCCCTAACGTAAGCAGGGAACCGGGCAGCCACCGCTCTGAACTGCTCCCAGCTGAGAGGGCCGTTAGGACCTGGGAGCGCAGGAGAGTGTGGCAGAGGGATGGGGGCAGAGCCGAGAAGAGATGTCGGCTGACCTCCGCCAGGGCTAGGGAGCGGACAGTGGGCACCCGTGGAAGAAGGTGCCCCGGAAGACCCCACAGCCGACAGCTGCACAACCACATTGGTACTGCCTTGGCTGCGCCCGGAAGAATCCCACCAGTGAGGCAACCGGGGACGTAAAGGTCCAGAAGGACAGTCCCCTACCTCAAAAGAACGGGACTCCCTCAAAGAAACCGAGGGGGAGGAGTAGAAATCTGCACTACGGCTCCTCCCAGGGCCCGGGTGGACCCCAGAAAAAGGCCGACGCGCCGATCCCACACCCCTCGACCCCTCAAAGTCCTCCTCGAGAGGGCTAGCCTAGGTAGCTGGCATCTCTGGGCAGCCCCCGAAAGGGATACCTAGGGAGCAGTACCCTCCCCCCCTGCAGGTGCCTTGATGGGCCCCAAAATCGGGCGATCAAGACACACCACTGGAGGGGGTACCACAACTGAGGGATCGATGAAACCCCCAAGACCAGGCTGCAGAGCTATGGTGGCACGCACCACTGCCTGCTGGTCAGCACCACTGACCCTAGTCTCGGGGGCCACCGACCTCTCCTCAGGAGGGGGCTGGCTCCGACTCGTCGATGAGACCACCGTGCTGCCCACATCCACAGCCAACCCCGAGGGGTGTGACTGCACGTCCGACTCAGAGCTCGACTCCGTCTCTGAAGAGGTAGAGTCCGAGGCTCTGAGCCAAACCGTAGGAGGGTGGGCAGAACTATCCCTACCACCGGGCCCGGATGACATCGCTGTGCCCGAGTCGGTGCCAGTACCCCCCACAACCCCGCGAGTGGGATCCGAGGGAGGCACGGCCCCAGGCCGAGCCAGAGGTCCAATGCCAGGACCAGTCGCGGTACCATCCGATCCACCGGCACCGGGGGCGGCACCAAGGACAGGGACGGCACAGACGACAGCCCCGGCGGCACCCTCGGCGCTGACGTCGACACCACCCAGTTCCCCGGTGCCGACCGTGGCAGCGCCGCCAACAGCCCCGAAGGTGGACCCAGCGCTGAACACGGTGCCGCCCGGCTCCCCGGCGCCGCGAGCAGCACAGAGTGCGTGGACGGCACCACTGACGACACCGACAGATGGAGCCAAAGGCCCCACGGCGCCAAGCCTCGAGGACACGGTGCCGTGCTCAACCTCGGCGCCGAGGCGAGACATGGCAAAAGACGACATTGGAATGGGTCTCATGGCGCCGCGAACAGTGTCGGCGCTGCGATCGGCGTTGACTGAGCCCACGGCGCCAAGCGACAATTCGGCGCCGACGACGGCCCCGCCAGGGCCCACGGCAATGCGAACGGCGCCAAGCCGGGCCTTCCGTGCCGCGGGAATGACACCAGTGGAACCTTCACCCCCGAGGGCGATTGCCATGGCGGGCGCCCGCCCACTCCCGGGAGGGAGCAGGGCGGGCTCATGCGCCGCAGAAGGAGCCTCGCAATGGCTAGGCTAAGGCAGCCGAGGCTCCCTCCCTCGGCCCGTATAGAACCGGGAGGGGACCCGGAGGAAAGGCCGAGAGAGCGCGGCTTGGCCCGACGAGTGCGAACCCTACCCCTGAAAGTCGGCGGAGCTCGCCCCACTTTCAACGCGCGCTGTTCGAGGACCCAGCGGTCCATGGAGAAGCAGGCGTCGCACGAGTCCATGTCGTGAAGCAGGCCAAGACACGCAAGACACCGGTCGTGCTGGTCGGTGGCGGAGAATTTTCGGCCGCATGGGCACTGTCGCATGGGGGGCTGACCCGTCTTCAAAGACTTCTTGCCCTCCGACTGAGACATGACCTACGGAAAAAAACATCAAAACAGACTCGACATTGCAAAATTCAAAAAATAAGGAAAGATCTTACCGGGTGACGTCGAGTAGAGGCAGAAAACAGAACTGGCAGGAAACCGACGGACTTAATGCAAAAGGAATAGGATGCAATCAGGCCTACAATCTTCTTCAAGCTTCCCACGAGGCGACCTCGACGGCGGGAGATGAAGAACTGGCAGGCAGGCAGAGTCGACACAGCCTAACGGCCAACCCTCGAGCACCACACAGTACGACGGCCTCGAGGGCGGCGCCGATGGTGTGTTGGCTCCGCCTACCCTTTAAAAAAATATAAAAAATAAAAAAAAAGCTCCTGAGGGGTCCTGACCTCCGGCCAGATAACCCATCTGTGATGAATGGTGAAGACTGACACAGATAAGATCAACATTACTAAGGTGAGTAATTTTTTCTTCAAACATGAAGTCTTGCTGTATTCTGACATATGCAGACTACCAAGCAGTACCTCCATGGAGGAGGGACAGAACCTACTTTGGAAACACGCTCTGAAGTACTGCTGTGCCAAACCGAGCATCACTCCTAGCCTGGATATCCAGAGAGTAATGCTTGGTGAATGTATGGACTGTTTTCCAGGTGGCTGCTTGACAAATTTCTAAGATAGGAATATCCCTGACAGCAGCCAGGGAAGCAGCTGTACCTCTAGAAGAGTGAGCCCTCAGGCCTGAGGGTGGAGTTCTACCCAGTTTTTCATAGCAGAATTGTATACAAGAAACAATTCACCTGGCAATAGATCTCTTAGTGGCAGGTTTGCCCTTACCAACCTCTCCATATGTGAGGAACAATTGGAAGGACTCAAACCTGTGACCCTTGGTGCGCTCTATGTAGTAGCGGAGTGCCCTTTTAACATCCAAGCTGTGCAGCCTCCTCTCTCCAGAGGAGGAATGGTCAGTGAAGAAAACAGGGAGAGACAGACTGGTTAAGGTGGAAATATGAAACCACCTTAAGCAAAAACTTCCTCTTAGTTCTTAGGACCACTTTATCTCTATGGAAAGAGATGAAATCAGGCTCCACTGACAGGGCTTGCAATTCACTGATATGCCTGGCAGAGGTAATGGCTACCAAAAACAGTTTTCCAAGTCAAGTACTTAAACTCTGCAGAGGACAAAGGCTCAAAGTGGGGTTGCATAAGCTGAGCAATGCAAACATTAAGGACCCAAGCAATCTCTTGAAGAACTTACAAAACACAGGATGGGCTGACAGAGGAGAGGACTTGCCTACTGACAGGAAAGCAGAAACAGCTGCCAAATGCACTTTAAGTGTAGCTGGCCTAAGGCCTACGCCATTGAGATGGATCATATAGTCCAGAACCGTAGGCAACCCAGCAGACTCTGGAGAAATATTCTTATTAGAACACCAAATAGTGAACCTTTTCCATTTGGAGTTGTAAGTCTTTCTTGTGGAAGGCTTTTCGAGAAGTCTTAAGGATATCCAGAACCCCTTGGGAAAGATGCAGATCAGCAAACTCTAACTCTTCAAGAGCCATGCCTTGAGATTGAGAGACCTGAGGTTCGGGTACCAAATCCTCCCCTGAGAGGATGTCAACAGGTTGTAATTCCTGGGAAGAGATAGGGGAAGGTGGACTGCTAAGGACAGCAACAGGTGATACCAGGGCCGTCGGGCCCAGTCTGGAGCAATCAGAATCACTCTGCATGGTTTTGACCTTATCTTGACTAACACCTTGAACAGGAGAGGGAAGGGGTGGAAAGCATACAGAAATTTCCCTTCCCAATTCAGGATCAGAGCATCCAGGGGGACTGAGTCCAAGACTGGGGGGTCTGCAACAAAAGAGAGGAAGTTGGTGATTGTCTGGTGCTGCAAAACGATCTATCTGTGGCGTGCTCCATCTCAAGAAAATCACTTTCAAAACTAGGGGATCTAGAGTCCATTCATGATGGCCCTGGGATATTCTGCTCAGAGCATCTGCTAGGACATTGTCCTTTATTTATTTGTACATCAGTTTACAACCTTTGAGCCAGAGGTTCATTTAGAAAGGTACCTCGTCACAATGAGGACAAATACATTACAACATTTAGTTACAGCACTGCGGTTACAGTTTTGGCAATCACATGCAGTTATTTCTTTGTTACATCTTTTAGGTTACTGGTTTGGCATTCACAAGCTTTTATTTGGGTACAGAGTAACAAATTCAACATACACTGGTATAAGCATACACGTGGTAGGGTGCAGAGACTGCAGGAACACAAAGATTCAGACAGCTATGTGGCGTGGTCGGAGACTGGTTTGGGTGAGGAGCCACTCAGTGAGTTTTGTCATGGCATAGTGTGCTAGACAAGCACAGCTACGCATGTTAAATAGCTGACTCCGAAGTGAAGTTTTGAAGAGGGAGATTGTGCGGGTATCAGAGATGGAGGTAGGGAGTGTGTTGTACCAGGAGAAAGCTCTGCGACGGAAGGCCCTTTGTCCATGTGTGGTCCTGGACCTAGGGACTAGTAGAGTGGCCTTGGAGGAGGTTCGAGTTTGAACTAAGGGTTGTGCTAGGTGGATGGAGGCTGTCAGCCCAGGCGAGGATAGTCCAAGGAGGGTTTTTTTCGTTATGAGGCAGGTTTGGTATCTGAGTCGTTCATCCAGGTTAAGCAGCATTGCCATGTCATAAAGCTGGCAGGTATGTGTTAACCTAGGGGCTCCCGTAATTAGCCTACAGGCTTTATTCAAGGTGAGGTGGATTTTATTGAGGGCGGTCGAGTCTGCAGCCCATAAACTGGTAGGCCATAGTCCACAAGGGACATTATTGAGGATGTGACCGCTAGTCGGAGGGCATCGGGGGGGAGGCAGTTTTTGTAGCGGTATCGGATACCTAGCCGAACATTGGTAGCTGAGGCAAGAGCATCAATGTGGTCGTGGTATGTGAGGGCTGAGTCAAAGGAGACCCCAAGGTACTTGTACAAGCCGACTTGTTTGAGAGGAAGCTTGGAACTAGGGAGGATATGGAGTGGGAAGTTGCTGGCTTTGTTTTGGGGATGGGCAAAGAGCATAGATTTAGTTTTTTTGAGACTGATTATGTCTATGCTCTTTGAACCAGGTTTCGGCATCATTAAAGGATAGTTGCAAGGTGTCTTGTAGGGAGATGGGGTTTCGGTGGGTGGCAAAGATGACGGCATCATCTGCATATAGCATATAGCAGAATTTTATCAGTGCAAGCATTGGGCAGGGTGTTGAGGTAGAGTGAGCACCAGAAGACCAGCCCAGTGGCGAAGCCGGTGTGGCTAAGGGTATCCAGCAGGAGGAGGTGGGGAGACAGTGTCAAATGCCTTTGAGAGGTCAATGAACACTGCCCCAGCTAGTGAGCCAGAGTCCAGGGAGGAGTGTAAAAAGTTTGAAAACTCTATGAGGGCAGTGCTGGTACTGTGACCAGCATGGAAACTGTGCTGTTCAGGGCAGAGGATGTTGTGTTTGGTCAGGTAATCCGTAATTTGAGTAGCCACCAGTTTTTCAAAGGATTTGGAGAGGGGTGGGAGAATGGAGATGGGCTGGTAATTCCCGGCTGTGGACCTGTCACCTCCTTTGTGTATGGGCATAACTATGGCAGTTTTCCAGGCCGAAGGGAATTGCCCCAGGCAGAGGGATTTATTGAGAAGGCTAGTGAGTGGAGCAAGGACCTGATCCAGAACCCGGCGGAGAATACTGGGGCCCAGGGAGTCGCTGCCAGTACTATTGCTCTTTAGTGCTTTAAGCAGGTGTGGTCTGACTTCCTGGGCAGTTCCCTGCGTAAGTGGAAACTAGGATGCTGGATGACTGGGGCAGGTAGGGAGGGGGAAGGGTCAAAGAAATCGCTAGGGAGTACCAAACTAAGATCCGTGAAGGATGAGTTGAGGAAGTTGGCTATGCGTGCTGAGTCGGTGGAGATAGAGCCGTCAATGGTGATCTTGGGGGGGGTGCACGCTCCCATTTAGTTGTTTGATGTTGTCCCAGAATGTTCTTGCACTCCCCTAGGAGGAGGTGAGCGTGGCCCGATAGTGACCGGCCTTTGCTTTTCTGATAGCTCAGGTGCATTTGTTTCTTGCGGCATTGTATGCCTGTCTGTCCGCCGACCGGCCTGTTTCTGTGGCCAGGTGCCATAGGTTATCCCTGTGCTTGAGCAGTTGAAGCAGGGCAGGGGTAACCCAAGGGGCATTACGTACTTTTGTTCGGACTTCCGTTAGGGGTGCGAAAATGTCACAGGCTTTGTTGAAGGTTTGTGAAAAGAAGGCTAGGGCAGTATCTATATCAGGGGCGTAGTGTATGGGAGACCAGTTAATATGGGCAAGAAGATGCTTAAGGCCTTTTAGTCCACCTGGTCTGAGGCGCCGACGTACAATGGAAAGGGCCGTGGGTTTGGGTGTGGAGGTCGCCCAACGGAAAAGGATAGGGGAGTGGTCACTAAGTGAGTCAGGAAGAACCTGGGTATCATGGATTTGTTGAGGGCGGTTGGTGATGACCACATCTAGGAGGGTGCTGGTACCTTTGTGTTTACTCTGGTGGGTTGGGAAATGAGTTGTGTCATGTCTATGGCTGCGAAGGAGTCACGGGTGGAGGCGGAGGATGTGCTGAGCCAGTTAACGTTCAGGTCACCCAGAAGGATTTGGTCAGCTGTGTGATGTAGGGTTGTAAGAATCTGTGAGCAAGACCAGTGCCAGGGTTTGTTTTTTTTGGGGGGAATGTAGGCAGAGATGAGATAGAGGGGGCCCCTGGAAGAGTCCGGGGTCAGTTTGAGGGTTAGGGCCTGCGCCCCGTATACGAGAGCTGGGGCAGGGAGTGCTTGACCAGAGAGTCTCCTGGTATAGACTGCACAGCTCTCCCTGCCTACTCCACACGATCCTCCCGGTAAAGGAGTAGCCCTGGAAGGGAGACAAAGGAGTCTGGAGTGGATTTTGATAGCCAGGTTTCCACCACTGCTATGACATCTGGTCTATGCAATGTGACCCAGCACTGGAGGGAATTCAATTTTTTCAGAAGGCTACATATATTCATAGATGCTATGCAGAGCCCAGGTGACCCTGCTGGTGGGCTAGTGTGGGCTGGGCCACGGTTGAGATGTATATTGCCTGTCAGGAGTAGTAGAATAACCACCGCCCTGGCCAGGGGATGGTGGAAGGCCAGCTTTCGGTAGGTATGTGGAGGAGAGATGGGGAGTTTCTGTGCACAGGGGGTGGGCAGGGTTTTCCAGGCTGGAAAAGTGAGAACAATCGGCCTCCAGTGTGAGCCTGGGGAAGCAGCTGGGAGGTGACTAGGGGGAGGGTGTCGTGGGCTAGGGCAAATGGTAAGTGTGGGGTGGGATTGTACTAGCTCCGGAACAGAAGAGGCAGCTAGTGCCGGTGAGCCTGGGGGGGTGTCAGGTAGGTGGGACAGTGGTATCAGGGTAAGGATGAGAGGGAGGCATTTTAGTAAGAGGTGGGCTAGCATATCACTAGCGGTAGCAGCAGGGGAGGTACGCAGAACTAGTTTTGTTGCCCTCCAGCAAGCGTGGATGCCACTTTGGATCAGTGGTAGTGACACGGACTCTGGTGGACAGGGTATCAGGTTCAGGACTCACTCAAGGCAGTTGGAAAAGAGGCCTGGGCGAGAGCCGTGCTCCACGTTCTGGGGGCCAGAAGCAGGCTAGGTTTGGGCTCAGAATGGGGTGCGAAATAGTGACTCCTAGTGGTCACTCAGTGTGGGCTTGGTGGTAATGGCAAAGGTCCGAGAGTGGACTAGCTATAGGGCTGGGTGTGGGAGGAGGTGTGGGCAGGGTAGCTGTAGCTGAAGAGAAAGGAAGTGGGAATAGGTGGTTAGAAGGGATCCAGGAAGAGGAGAGGGGGCTTTCTGGCTAGAGGTACTTGTGGTAGGATCTCAGTGTCCCTCTACTGGCCAGCAGGTATAACCTGCAAATGGAGAAATGGGGACTTAGTATTTCAGACAACAGGAAGTGATGTCATGAGGCAGGGCCAATAAATCAAGGGAGTGGGTGGCTGGGGTGGGCCGGGCAGTCGACGCGCACAGCGCGTCAACGGGCTAACCCGCCTCACAGAGGTGCTGCTGAATGAGGTCGTTTATTACCTCGATGCAGCCCTGAGACATCCGCTCCAGGAGGGAGCTGGGGAAGGGAGTAGGGAACTGCTATCAGAGAGGTTTGCAGGGAATAGGCCAGGGACCACAACTTCATTGCTTCTGTGCACAAGGCCATAGACCAAGTGCCTCCTTGCTTGCTGATGTACCACGTGGTGGTGTTGTGAACAGTACAGATTTGGAAAAGGCTTGCAGTGCCAGAAACACTGCTCTGAGTTCCAAGACACTGATGTGAAGCACAGATTCCTGAGGCGACCACAGCCCTTGGGTGGTAAGATCCCCCAGATGGGCTCCCCAGCCCAGCAGGGAAGCATCTGTGGTGAGTATCACTGAATGAGACCGAGTCACAAAAGGAACTCCTTGTCTCAAACTGTCCTGATCCTGCCACCACTGCAAGGCCTGGATCAGGGTTCGAGTCACTGGGACTAGTTTGGTAAGGCATCCTTTCTTTGGGACCAGAAGGCTTTAAAGTGGAACTGAATGTCCCTCATCTGGAATCTTTCCCCCTGGACCACTGCTGTGGCAGCTGCCATGTGGCCCAGAAGCTGAAGGAAATGCCTTGCTGGTCGAGACACCTGTAGGGTGAATGAAGAGGCCAGTTCTATAAGGGTCCTTGCCCTGTCCAAGGGAAGGAAGGCTCTTGCCCTTACTGTATCCAGCTCCGCCCCATGAAGGTGATGAGCTGTACTGGCTCGAGAAAGTACAGTTATGTAAGGACTTACCGTAACAGTAGATCTTTGAGAGAGGCTCTTGCAGTAGGTAATTACATATAGGACTGACGCCGGCAGGCGGCAGGACCCCACGGAAAAATCTTCTAACTAGCAGTCCCTGGTGAGGACTGCCCCATCGCCAGGTGACCGCGCCAGGAGACATCGGCATAAAGGAGCGGTCCCGACCCCGCTTCCAGTTCTTTTCCTGCCACAGGCCAAAAAGAGGCCGGATGAGAGAGAAGCTGATATTTCATATGGAAAAGGAGCTGAAAGCCTAGGGGATGGAGGGCGGGAAGGTATTACCTACTGCAAGAGCCTCTCTCAAAGATCTACTGTTACAGTAAGTTCTTACGTAACTGTACTATCTTACTTCGAGAGGGCTCTTGCAGTAGGTAATTACATATAGGACTGAATCCCAAGCAGTCTGGAATAAAGAAATGCACCGGGAGGAGGAAACTACTCCAAGAAATAGCTGTAGCCGTGCAAGCCTCAAGACAGGAGGCTTGCAAAACAGCTAACCCGAAGCCTGCTCTACTGGCGCAGAGGCCATCCAAACTGTAGTGTTTTTGTAAAGGTATGGACAGAAGTCCAGGTGGCGGCAGCACATATGTCTGCCGTGAGACACATTCTTGAAACAAGCTGCAGAGGCAGCTACTCCCTTGTGGAGTGACTCTCTGACTTGACCCGGAGGGTCTTGTGGTACTTGGTCATAACAGAAAGTGATGCAATGAGCTAACCACTTAGACAGGCATTGCTTGAAACAGCATTGCCTTCCTTTTGTGAGCAAAAGAGACAAACAACTGATCAGTCTTTCCGAGATCCTTCGTCCTGTTGGTGTCGTATCTCAGAATCCGGTGAACATCCATAGTATGGAGTAAATATTCCCCTTGGTTAGAGTACTGCGTAAAAAAGGCAAGCAGCTCTATGGACTGATTTAAGGTAGACTCTGCTACTACTTTAGGTAGAAACTTAGGATCGGTGCGAAGAGCAACTCGCTCCTTGTGAAAAATCACGAGGGGATTTTACGGATCAGGGCTTGGAGCTCGGAGATTCTTCTTGAGCCAAGTAATGGCCACCAAGAAGAGCGCCTTCCATTTAAAGAACTTCAAATTCTGCAGAAGCTGCAGGTTCAAGGAGGAAGGGTAGTTCCGAGAACAAAATTCAAGTCCTCGGGGGCAGGAGTACGGATGGGAGCCCCAGATGGAGGACCCTCTGAGAAAGGTCTTAGAGACCTCCAGAGAGTGTCCCTCCAGGACCTCCAGTTGAGCGAAAGCTTTGTCTGCGAAGGGAACATGATAGGCCGAGATAGCCACCATGTGTACCTTCAAAGAGGAATGGCTGAGACCCAGGTCGAACAGAAGACGTAAATACTCCAGCAGAAGGCTCGCTGAACAAGAGAAAGGCTCCACGTTCTTGGAGGCAGTCCAAATAGTGAATCTTTTCCACTTCATGGCATAAGTGGACCTGGTGGAGGGTTTTCTGGCCTCCACTAAAATCTCCACCACTTTGGGAGACACACCAAAACAGGATTGAGCTAGCTCTGCAGGAGCCATGCATGCAGTTGAAGGGATTTAAGGCCTGGATGGACCAGGGTCCCCTGATCCTGAGTCAACAAACCTCAAGACAAAGGAAGAGGAGGATCCTCTGAATATTGTTGTAGAAGAGAGAACCAGATTTGCCTGGGCCAGAAAGGAACGATCAGAATCATTCTCGCTCCTTCTGAAGCTAGTTTCTGCAAGACTCGTGGGATAAGACTGAGTGGGATAAGAGGAATTGGGGGAAAGGCACAGACGAATCTGTTCTTCCAGTCTAGAGACAGAGCATCGTTCCAGAAAGCGCCTCGCTCTGGAACAAGCGAGCAGAAGGTGGAAGTTTTGCATTTTGGGGGGATGCGAACAGGTCGACCTGTGGTGTTCCCCAATGTTGGAAGATATTGTCTAGGACCTCTTGGTCCAGTTCCCACTTGTGAGTCAGAGCAGAAGAGCAACTTGGCCTGTCTGCCAGGGTGTTGTCGACTCCTGGAACGTGAATCGCCGTGAGGTGAAGGTCGTGTTGTGTTGCCCAATCCCAAACCCTCATTGCTTCCCTGCATAGAGGGTAGGACCGAGTTCCTCCCTGCTTGTTGATGTACCACACTACGCACATGTCCGTCTGGACGGCTAGGTGGCTGGGAAGGATGTACTGGTGAAGGGCTTGGAGAGCGTACAACACTGCCCGAAGCTTGAGCACACTGATGTGAAGAGCTTGTTCTAGCCTGGACCAAGAGCCCAGGGTCCGATGAGGACCTAGATGGGCTTCCCAACCTTCGCTTGAGGCGTCTGTGGTTAGAGTCTGGGAGGGGGGAGGATGAAAGAAAGGGACCCCCTGAAACAGGTTCTCTCGAACCATCCACCACTGCAAGTCTCGCATCATCTGCAATGAGATCAGAACTGAGTGATCTAGGTCGTCCACTAGTTGATCCCACTGAGAGCGTAGAGTCCACCGAGAGATCCTCATGTGGAGTCGAGCGCGGGGGACTGTTGGTATAGCAGCTGCCATGAGCCCGAGAAGGCAAAGCACCGCACCTCGCCGAGCATCCCGAAGGCCGGATAACAGACATCTGGGTCTGAAGGGAGGCTGCCCTGTCCGAGGCAGGAAGGCTCTTGCCCATGGTCGATCGAGGATCGCCTAATGAACTGTAGCCTCTGGGAAGGGTCCAGATGAGACTTGGAATGGTTTATAGTAATACCCAGGCAGGCAAAACCTGCTGGGTGAGGGAGAGGAAACGCAGGAGTTCCTCCCTGGACGAGGCCACCAGGAGCCAGTCGTTCAGGTAAGGGAACACCTGTACTCCCTTGGTACGCAGGTGGACCGCCACCACTGCCAGGCATTTGGTAAATACTCGGGGGACGAGGACAGACCAAACGGGAGCGCCTTGAACTGGTAGTGGTCCCCCTGGAACGCAAAACGAAGGTATTTGCGATGGGATGGGCGAATGGGAATCTGCAAACAGGCATCATGCATATCCAGGGCACAAAGACATTGACTCGGCCGGAGGAGGGGCAGAAAGCTCTGCAGAGAGAGCATCCTGAACCTTTTGTACTCTACATAAAGATTCAGGGAACGGAGATCTAAAATCAGTCTGAGATCCCCATCTTCTTTGGGACCAGGAAGAAAATGAATAGTAACCAGTCCCTGAAGATGAAGGGGACGGCTCTATCACTGTTTCGAGCAGAAGCAGAGATTTCTCCTGGACCAAAGGAAGGTGTTCCGTGAATTTGATGACTTCAGAGGGGTGGCGGGTGATTTCTGAAGAAACTCTATGAAGTGTCCTTCTGCTATGAGCTGGAGCACCTAAGAATTGCGGTTATCCTCTCCCATCCCGGAAAGTGGAGGGGAACCTCCTCCTACCGGGTTCCTCCAGGGAGTCTGAGGCAGGGAGGAAAGGAGTCAGGTGGTGTGGGGCAACGCTGCACCTGAAGTTCACCCGCTGCTTTTTTTGGCGGAGGGGCTTAGCAGTCACAAACTACCGCTGTGGCCTGGCTCTCTCCTGGGGTTTCACCTTGGCCGATTCTGTCTGCGAAAGGGACGGCGCTGCTGCTGATGGGGATGGTACATGGAATCAACCGATTTCAGAGCCGTCCCCTTCTCCTGCAAATCGGTAATGATGTCCTTGACATCACCCCCGAAAAGCACTGACCCCCGGAAAGGTGCTTCCTGGATAGCAGATTGCACCTCCAGGACCAGACCTAACACACGGAGCCAAGCATGACGCCGTAGGCCTACGGTAAAAGCTGAGCTCCTCCCAGCAGTGTCCACTGCGTCGTATGTCGCTCGTAGCATGTGGCGACTGGCCGAACGAGCAGAGCAGGGACGAGATCAGACAACTCCTGTTTGACTTGGGAGTCAGGCAAGGAGTCCAGCTTGGCTTCCACCTGAGTAGGATGGCTTTGGTAGTCCCCATGTGGCCGATATAGTTCAGGGCCCTCAATTTGCGTGTGAGGAAGCGAAATCTTCCTCCGCACTGGTCCACAACGCGAGATTCCTTATCAGGAGGTGAGGAGTTGTTGCTGCCGGTTCGCCGACGCCATGAGCGGCACTAATCACGACTCGAGTCGGCACGAGGGTGAGAATCTATGAAATCAACAATCTCTGAGCCTGATATAGCCTGTTCGACTTCCTGGGAAGTGGGACTAAGGCCGACGGCTGTTTCCATATCGTGGTGACAAGGTCAGCGTGAGGCTCTATCCAGGGTGGCACTAGTGTAGGAGCGGTCACGGGCAGATCCAGATGTTCAGTGAGTTTCAGACGCGGAGGATCTGGTTCCAAAGAGCGCCACTGATGGACCTCCTGGATTTTTCTAAGCAACTCCGTAAAAGAAGGATCCTCCGGAGAAGACTTCAGGAAGAGTCCCCTCGGCTGGGGCTTCGACGGAAAGTGAGGCTCATATCCTCCTGGAGCAGCCGCTGGAAGAGTCAGAGGAGTCCGAGAGTGAAGAGAAGGAAGAAGAGGAATAAGACTCCCTTTCCGACCCGGGGGAGGAACAGGTCCCTTGGGTAGTCCCCGAGGACGCGTGTCCTGCCCCTCTCTGTATCCAGACGGAAGAACCCTGGAGTCCGGAGGTGGTGAGGGAGTGTGCCGCCTGGGGCGTACAGGAACATGGGACGGCACTGTCACCGGAAGGTGGCTCTCGACCTCTTTGGTGAGTTGAGCCTTGGCCTCAGCCCACCAGGAGGCCCAAGTCTCCTGCAGAGTCCACCAGCGGCTGCGAGGCGGTGGAGGAGGAGGCGGGGGTCGAAATATGGGCTATACACCCACATATGGGCGTATCCAAACCCAGCTGCAGGGGAACCCGGCGTTGGGTACTGAGACATAGAGTACTGCAGCGTCGAGGCCCGGCATCGGGTACCGCGGGCGGATGCGGCATTCCCGGTATACCGTGTCGAATAAGATGGCGTGGTACCGGATGCCGGGTTGCTCATGAGATCGGCCCTGCTTGGAACCTCACGGGCGCGCTCCATAGCAGAGCGCCCGGAGGGGAGGGCCCATGGGAGCAGCAACTCTCCCTGAGTTCGGTAAGGCCGACGGGCGGAGGCCCTGACGCCGGAGGTACCAACGCCGGAGGGCTGACGCTGGAGCCAAGGCCCAGGAAGCCGACGCCAGGTCCGCCGCCTCCAGATGGAGGAGGGACTAACGGAGGTCAAAATCCCCAGCTGCGCCTGGGGACGGGGGGGAGTCCGGGTCAGGATGGGGGAGACTTGGTTCTCAGACGGCAGCGGCGGCTGCGGTGAACCGGAACGATGGACGTTGGGGGGTCCATCGTCTGTTCCCCGCCGCCGGACATCGGACGCAGCCGACGTGAGGCGATGATGCAAGCTCTGGGGCGGCTCGGAGGAGCTGACGTCCGACTTATGAGAGCTTCACCGGAGGCAGGTCGAGGAGAAGGGTCGGCCTGGTCCAGTGGGGAAGAAGCCGTCGGCCGCCTCAAGGGTCGGACGCCTTTACCAGCCCCTCCGGCAGACGCTGAGGAGCCGACACCGCCACCGGAGTCACCCACGATGGTAGGTCAGAAGCCCGCGGTTGAACCAGGGGCGGAGGCCTCCAACTGCCTGAGGCGCCCGCAAGACCCAAGCGTGAGCCAGACGGGCGGGGCTGGCGCCCTCAGAAACCCGGAGGCGGCCTCGAGGAGCGATATCCCTCGAGGGATGTACCTGCATGCCCGCGACTCCAGAGGAGATGCGGTGGCGGAGCTCTTGTCCCTGTGCCTCTCCTTGTCCTTCTTCGATGGCCTTCGGGGAAGTGGGGATTGCCCGCTTTTTTAAGCTCCTTCTCCACAGAGCTCATTTTCTTTTTAAGAATATGGGCCCAGGGGATCAAGGCCGCCTTTTTCGGGTGGGTCATAAGTAGTTTGGCAATGCTGGCACTTTTCGACTTGATGATCGGGCCTAGGCAAAACAGGCACAGAGAGTGGCCGTCCTTGTGCGGTAGTTGGGAGCCACACGAATCGCACTTGTTCTTGTGCTCAGAGGGTGTAGGGGACGACATACACTGACGTTAGTACTGACGTGTCGAAAAAATACAGGTTACTCACCTGTAACAGGAGTTCTAGGAATGGTACATGTTGTTCATCCACACTCATTGGCAGTATCCTTGCCGCTTTAAATCTTGCTGGGAAGGTCTTCAAGTTTGCTCCTGCACCGACCCGGTGGTATAACTCTTGCCCGCCCATGACGCCAGATCTGGCCCGGCTGGAAGCTCAGGTTGT
This sequence comes from Neoceratodus forsteri, assembly GCA_016271365.2. Lineage (NCBI taxonomy): Eukaryota > Metazoa > Chordata > Ceratodontiformes > Ceratodontidae > Neoceratodus > Neoceratodus forsteri. The sequence goes on from CM028130.1 coordinate 1,581,733,097, forward strand.
GCGTCGAGGCGGGAGGTACCGGGTTGTAGGGATGAACAACATATACCATTCCTAGAACTCCTGTTGGCAGGTGAGTAACCTGTATTTAGGACATGGATATGTTGTTCATCCACACTCATTTGAGACTCCTAGCAGTTCTCCGGGAGGAGGGAGGCAAGATGACACCCCAATACTTACTTGGAAAGAGACTGAGAACTCGAGGCCCCAAAACCAGCATCCCGGGGCGTGACTCAAGGTCGACAGGTAGTGGGTAATGAAGGTGTTTGCTGACTTCAGGTAGCAGCCCTGCAGATTTCCTGGATAGGGACGCCCTGGAAGCAGCCACCGCTGCAGCAGTATGCGTGGTAGAATGAGCTCTTATCCCTCTGGGAGGCTCCGTTCTCCAACTTATAGTAGAGATCTATGCAGGAGGTTACCCACCTGCTTATCGTCCCGGCTTAGCTGCAGGTCTTCCAGATGCGTCTTCAGCGTGAGGTGACAAATAGCTGGCTAACCTCTCCTCGAATCTCAGCCGTGCGCCCTTATACTAAGCGAGCGCTTCTAGGGTCCAGAGTATGGCCTATATTCGCTCCAGGTGTGATTGGGTAGAACACCGGCAGAGTCAACACCTGGTTAAGGTGAAACTCCGACACCACTCTTCGGAAGGAATTTCGGTGGGGCGCAGGACAACCTTGTCCCTGTGGAAGACCAGGTAGGAGACTCGATGGAGAGCCGAGCTCTCCTATCCTTCTGGCTGACGTGATAGCCACCAAGAAGGGGCGGTCTCCACACAGGTGAGAGAGAGAGAGCACACCCAGTATAGGTTCGAAATGACTTGCCCATGAGCTTTGCTAGTACCAGCAGTAGATCCTCATTTGAGGGGTGGGGGGTTCTGCGCTTGAGGAATGTGATCAAGGCCTTGAAAAAGCGCCAGACCACTCTCCTGCGCCATCGACGTTTCCTGCCTCATGCCTCGTAAGCAGAGATGGCTGCCAGGGTGCACCGTTAGGGTCGCGACCTAAGCCCTTGACTAGAAAGGGACCATAAATAGTCCAAGATGCTTGCTTAGGAACAGGAGGAAGGGTCCAAGCCTCGTTCTGACACCAAATGGAAAACCTTCCATTTGAAGGCATAGCATTTTCTGGTCGACTCACGGACGCCCCACCACATTGAGGACCTTGCTGAAAGACCTAAGGCCTGGAACTCTAGCAGCCAGGAACCAGGCCGTCCAGGTGCAGGGATTGAAGGTCCGGATGGAACACCTTTCCCTGATTGACTGAGAGCAGGTCCGGCGAGCTGGAAGCTGCCGGTGAGTCCTGGAGCTGAGACTGAGGAGATCTGGTACCAGAACTGGCGAGGCCAGTCTGGGGCTATTAGAATCACCTGCCTTGTCCCTCCTCGCTTTGGAGAAGCACCTGTGGATCAAGGGAAATGGGGGAAAGGCGTAAAAGAGGTCGGGGTCCATTGCCTCGAGAAGGCATCCCCGCAGCGAGCCCCGCTGAGGGGGCGGGCATGGAACAGACTCTGCGCTTGCTGCTCTCCATGGAGGCAAACAGGTCCACCTGAGGTGTGCCCCAAAGGAGAACAGATGCTGTACTACCTCCGCAGGAGAGACCACTCGGGATGCAGCCCCTATCCGCTCAGGGCATCGGCCAGGGTGTTGGAGGCTCCTGCCGCGTGAATGGCTAGGAGATCCGCCTCCGGCTGCGCATTTCGAGTGACCAATGCGGAGAGCTCTTGCATAGAAGCATGGAGCGCGGCTCCCCGCCCTGGCGGTTCAGATAGTACATGGTCGTGGGTATTGTCCATCTGGCTCGGACCGCTTGACCCCGAGGAACGGAGCAAAGGCGGTGAGAGCTAGGCGGACCGCTTGAGCTCCAGCAGGTTGATGTGGCATCGGTTTCGGTGACCAGAGGCCATGAGCTGTTCCCCAGATGGGCACCCCAACCCATCAGAGAGGCATCGGTCGAGCAGAGAGACCACGGTCAAGCGGATTTAACGGGATGCCCTCCTGCAAATGATCTGGAACGGTCCACCACTGGAGAGCATTCCACATCCCCTGTGTCACCCGGCTAAAGCTGGTCCAAGGGATCGCAGCTGCCAGGACCACTGGCTGGCTAGCCCACTGAAGGGACGATGTTCCAGCGGGCCCAACGGACCACGCTGGTGCAGGCCGCCATGAGACCCAGGGAGGCGAGGAGTCCCGGCAGGCGCATTGCCCAACCAGAAATGATCGGGCAAAGGAGGAAAGAACTCGGCCCTGTCCGTGGGGCCTGGGAGCTCCTGGTCGGAAGAGAGTCGAGCTGCGCCCATGAATAGAATCACCTGCTTCGCCTCGAGTCCACTCTTGCCTCAAGTGGATAAGGAGGCCCAGTTGAGAGCAGACCTGAGGGCCAGATCTCTGACCACCCCGCCTCCTTCCTGGAGCGGAGCTATCAGCCAGTCGTCCAGGTAAGGGGTACACCCGGACCCCTCGCCGCAGGGAATGCTGTCACCACTGCCATGCATTTGGTGAAGACCCTGGGAGCTTGAGACAAGCCAAGGGCATGGCTTGACTAAGAGGGATCCTTCCGCTCGGAAGCTTGATCATCTTCTGAGACGGACAGATAGGGACGTGAAAACGGCCCCTGCAAGTCCAGAGAGCAGAACCACACGCTGCCTCCAAGGATGGTATTATCTGAGCTTTCAGAGTGACCATCCTGAAGGTTCGGTAGGACCTTAGGAACTTGTTTAGGTCAGGGTTTGTGAATGGCGCCGTCTGCTGGAACCAGGAAGTACCTGAGACAAACCTGGGTCTGAAGGAGGGTCCACCACCTCTCTACCACCTCCTTCTGGAGGAGGATGCGGTGTCGGCTCGACGAGCCGCCGGTGAGGCTGGGGATCCCGGCTCTTCGAGGGGCGTACGGCTTGAAGGGTGGTGCCTGCTCAATTCCTGTGAGGCAGGCCCTTCCACCACCTCTCCAAGACCCACCTGTCCATGGTAACAGAAGTGACCAGGCGGAACGGAAGTGCGTGAGCTGCCTTCACGGGGGGACCTAGGGGGTAAGGTGACGGTGGCGGGCGACCCCTCAGCCGGTCACTGGGCAGGCTTGGAGAGGACCGCCGAGGGACCTCCTGGGCCCTTCCTCCCTGCCTCCTGTTAGAGGAAGCCGCGGCTTGGGTTTGGATGTAAGGCCGAGCCTGGCTGCCTGGACGTTGCTGGGCTGGGCACGGGGGAGCACAGAAGGGCGAAAGGGCTTAGGCTGTGGTTTGGCCTTTGTCCTTCTGAGCGGAGATCGAGTCCAAGGTGGCATTGGACTTCTCGATCCTCTGCAGGTGACCTTCCACCCCAGGGTCAAGAGGTCAGTCCCCAAAAAGGGAACATCCGCCAATCTCAGCTGGGTATCCGAAGTAAAGGTGGATATCTCAGCTAAGCCTGGCGACGGATAGCCACCGCGGCCGCCAACCGATCTGGCACATGGAGTCCCTATATCCAGAGTAGTCTGAGCTGCTGTTTGGCCACTGTCTCTGCCCTGGTCCCCGCACTCTGTTTAACCGTAGTCTGCAGATCGGTCGGGAAGATGAGGGATGACCTCATCCAGGAGCCCAACAGGCATGAGAAAATGTGCCATGAGGATCGGCCGAACTGGCCTGACGTAAGCCGAGAGAGGACGCATCGTGACTTTTCGCCCGACATAGTCCACTTCTTGGACTCCTTGTCAGGAGGTTTGTCCACATCCCTGGCGCTAGCCGGGCGCTGGCCGAAACGCTGTCGGTAACCAACCCTCAGCAGAGGGGTGTTCCTAAAACCGGACATGGCAACCGGTAGGGACCGTGATACTCTCTCGGGTCATCCTGGCCGGGCGCAGGACAGGAAGCAGGGCGCTGCCAAAGTTCCAGTGCCGGACCCACTGTGGCCTGCCACCGAAAGGCCTCCACAGCCGGAGAATCCCCCGGTCCAGAATCTCCGTGAGGATACCTGGGCCCGCTTGGAACGTGGGTTCAGCCCATCCCGGTAGACTTCAGCGATGAGCCAAGCAGTCCTAGGAAGGACGACGGGCTTCGTCCCATTGACTGACCTCCTGAAGACTCCAAGTCCAGTCGCTGGAGAAAGGAGGAATTAGTCTTCGGACTCGGAAGAGTCCTCGAAGAGCTGCCTCTGGCCTGAGTCACCCTTCACCTGCCGAGGTCGGTCGGGAGTGAGGGTAACTGACACCGGCGGGTGACTCTTAGCTGGATCGAGAATCCTTGGTCGGAGCCCCAATTGGTGGCTGTGGAGGCGGAGGTTCCACCGAATCGGTGGAGAAGCTGGTTTGGCGAACAACCGCTCAGGCCTCGGATAGTCGAGGGGTTGTGTCGCCGCTCCGGGACAGCCACTTAATGGCCGGGAAGGCCACGGAGTCGCTTATTCGCCAGGAGGCTGGTTAAACATAAGGCTCGCATCGCGACGACTTACGTCAAGCCTCTGTCATCCGCGAGGAGGATGATACGCCGCCACGTGCCGACCGAGACCGCTTATGACGGTGGGACTGCTGGACCGCCGAAGAGGTCCAGACTTGCAGACCGAGAGTCCCGGAATACTTCCCTAGGTCGTAAGGGAGGTGTCGGCTGAACCGGACTTCTTCGGCTCGGATGGTCCATCCGAGGGTTCGAACCGAGGCACAGGCGAGCCCACGGATCCTCAACCCTCTCCGGGGAACCGGGAGAGGAATCTCAAGCAAGAAGGCGAAAGCTCACCAATGGGTCGAAAACTACTATCGGGTGGGAGTCTCGGCCAACTGACCTGACGGGACACCGGGAGGCCAGGCCGGGGTCGAGCGGTCGACCGGGCCGACGGCCCGACGTCCGGGAGGGACCTTCCCCATCCCCAAGAGCGCCGACGGAGGGGACTTACCCCTGTCCTCTTTTGGAGAATAAGGTCCAGCAGACGAGGCTCTTCTCCTTAGTGGAGAGGGACAGACAAAGCTCCTTAACAGAAGCCGTGTCGGAAGAACCCAGAGAGAGCCGGATAAATGCCGTCGAGGAAGATACGTGCCCGCGCCGCTTCCCTCTTCGAGGGGCGCATCCGCCGAGCTGATCCGCTTTGAGCCCGCCGCGGGATAATCGCCAACCGGCCTCTTGGACTTCACCGAGGGAAACGCTTCTCGGACGGCCCAGCTGCAATCGGGCAGCACGGTCTTCGAGGACTAGGGCCGAAAGATACAGTCGTCGCGGGTCGTGCTCAAGGCCTGCTGTAGACACACGCGGGAGTGTGGATCCGTCCGGAGAACCTTTCTACCTGCTTGGGCATCTCCAACCGAGTCGATGGTCTATCGCAGCCGCGAGGGATAGAAGACTGAAGTCTTTTGCAAAATTTTATTTTAAATCCGCAAACGGAGAAATAGGAACTAGTCACAAACCGAGAGCGTTAAGGAGGAACCTGAGCCCAAGCGTAAGGAAGATCTAGGGTCATGGGGCGGAGCTGAGTTATACCATCCGGTGGGTGGGAGGAGCAAGTTTAAGACCTTCCGCAAGATTTAAAGCGGCAAGGATACTGCCAATAGTGTGATGAACAACATATCCATGTCCCTAGAAATAAGATTTTTCGGTAAAAAAATGATGAAGGTAGGGCTGATTAATCACAAACTTTTCTGTGAGGCACTGCAGGTGCTAACGCGGAAAAGAACTGAAGTTGGGCCGTCCGGACCGCTCTTTATACCGACGCTTCCTGACGCCGGGTCACCTGACGGGGGCGGTCCGTCAGGGACCGCTAGCTAGAAATTTTCCGTGGGGTCCTACCACCCGCCGGCATCAGTCCTATATGTATTACCTACTGCAAGAGCCCTCTCGGCGGCAGATCTGACGAAGGTTAAGAAGGAACTTAAGGAGGCAAGCACGGCGGAGTTATTTGCAATGGACGATCAATCTGGAGACTGACCACTATGAGCCAGTCGTCCAAGTATGGGAAGATGCTGAATCTTTTTTCCTCCTTAGGAAACAACCACTACTGCCAGGCACTTTGTGAAAACCCTTGGGGCTGATGTAGGCCAAAGGCATTGCTCCAAATTGATAGTGGCCTGATGCAACTCAACCGAGGTACTTTCTGTGGGAGCACCGATGGGAATGTGAAAATAGGCATCTTTTGAGGTCCAGGGAGGCTGCCGTCCCCTGGCCTGAGAGGGAAAGGATTATCTCTAGAGTCACCATTTTGAACTTTTTTAAAAGATGTTTGTTCAGGTATCTCAGTCAGGGTGGATGCTGCCCGAGGTCGGCTTACTGAATGGGACCACTTGGATATAAAATAATGCAAAATAAAAGGTAACGATAAACATTGTTACTTTTGGCACATGGGGTTTTTACTTTAGTAATTTGTTTAGTATGTGCCTCGGGAACACTGACTAGAAATGCAAAAGCGTTGGGATAAGCTGATAGTGCCCCTTTAAAACAGCAGCAGCAGACAGGGGCTTCAACCGAGCTCGCGGTGAACATTCCATGCTGGCCATGGAAAGTTTACTCTCTGGTCTCCGGGGCAGTTGAAAGGCAGGACCTAACTGCATATGTCAGAATTCAGCAAGACTCCATTAGAAGAAACAACATTACCAAGGTGAATAATTTTTTTCTTTTCATATATTTCTTAGTGATGAGAACTGTCTTATAAACAAAGTCCTGCAGGATGCCCTCTGCCACAGAGTGATCCCGCTTCGGATGGACGACAAGCCTGTGATGTGTAACATCAGCAAGCAGGGTGGGGAGCCCTCCCTCCCTCTCTGCACAGTTCAGATTTCATGCAGTCACTTTCTGCAAGTGGGGCAGTTCGGATATGCTCCTTTTTGCGTCCCATTTCAACGCGAAACTGCCTCTATCCTGCTTCAGAAATCCAGACCCTGGTGTTTTCTGTCAGGATGTATTCACTGCAGTAGACAAGATGCTCCCTGTACATTTTCCTCCTCTTCTCTTAATTCAGAGGGTGATGCACAAGTTGTAGGCTCAGGGGGGCAGGATGATTCTCATCGTCCTAGACTGGCCTCGGCAGATATGATTGCATTGATCAGCAGACTGTCAGAAGTTCCCCAGAGGCGACTCCCTCTACTAGTGGACCTCTGACACAGGGACTTTAATCCATCCTAACCTGCGTTCCTTTCATCTCCATGCCACGCTCCTCAGGAAATGGAAGTGGACAAGTTTTAGGTTTCCCAAACCATCACATACATCTTCTAAGCCATGCATAGGCCTTCCACCAGGAGGGCTTGCATGGTTAAGTGGGAATCCCTTCTCCTTCTGGGGTGCATGTTCCATCTGGAGCTTACAGTTGCTCACCAAGTAAGGTGTTAGGGTACTTCTTGAACCTGTTGAACGCAGGTCTGCATTACTCAGCAGTGAAGGTACTCCTCTGTGCGTTTTCAGTCTATCTTGAGCCAGTAGACAGCATGTCACTGGCTCAGTTATCGTTAGTCAAGTTTTATTTCTCCCTACTAACTTCGTTAGCTCCAGAATGAAGGAAAGCACTCCCTTGATTTCTCTGGAAATTAAGAGGGTTCTGTGGTTCTACATCGACAGAATGAAGAGATGCACGTCCGATCAACTTTTATATTTTTTCAGCATGCCTCGGCTGGGTCAGCCTGATGCCACAAGATGCATTTCTGCTTGGTTAGTTGCATGTCTTTGACACTACTAATCCATGGCACAGGTCAAGTTGGAAGGCTGGGTTCACACCAGCTACCGGAGTGGTTGCAGCTTTCCTAGCGGGGATTCGTAATGTACCCATTGCAGATTTCTGCAAGGCGGTGAGTTGGAGCTTATTGCATACCTTTGTAAAAGTAATATGTTCTGGATGTCCATGCCAGACGGTTCACTTTTTTCAGCAGGACAGTTCTTATGGACTTCTGTCCTGAGTGAACTCTGTCTCCTGCTGCCCTACTTGAGGGTTTAATTTTCAGCTCGGTACTCTTACATTTGTGTGAATGAGTGGTGGAGACTTTTAGTCCAGGAAGATATGGAAATTATGTACTTACTCTAATTTTTGATCTTGTACGAAATCTCCACCACTCATTCACATGCCCACCCTCCATCCCCCAAGCTCGCGCATTCTGTTTTGGTCTTCACTTTCCTTGTTGTTCGGGCTGTGAAGACTTTGTTGAATTGAGCCTTCTTACATACGCCCGGAAGTTAGGGTTAGATTTTCTTTTGTAGTTTACGCTGCACCTCCTTGGTCAAAAAGGTACTGAAGCGGTTGGAGGGTTGACACCGAGATAGCCTATATGGCACAAGCTATTCTTGCGGCACCAGCATGCATGTGGTCCCCATCTCAGCCGCCTTCCTGAAGATTTTTGGCCCCCACACGGTCCTAGCACTTCTGGCGAAATCCGCACTTCAGGAAGTGTTTGTGTTTTGTAACAGTTTCCAAGTAACGTCTGTGTTTTATAACAGGCTTATGTAACTGAGTTTATATAGCTGTGTGCTCTTACCACTACCTTTAGTTCTTTTTCTTTAAACTAACTTTCTTTATAATTTTAGTTCAGGAAAACAGGACAGACAATTCACATACAAACAGATAACAAATATATTATTTTCATGGGCAATTCAGTTAACTCATTTCAAAACCTTGGGCTTTGACATACAGTAATCAGATGGGTAGCAGCAGGAATGAGTGGTAGAGACTTCGTCCAAGAAGGTCAAGAATTACGATAAGTGCTTAATTTCCATTTCTTCCCTTCAGAACCCAGGTGAAGTGCTGTTGCACTCTGTGAATGTCCACAGAATCCTTCGGTAGTACTGTCTGGACCATACCAATGAGCCCAGTTCTCTTAGCTGTTTGTTTCCCTGAATCCCTTGGCCCATTCACGAGGGATAAGCCTGTTTTATAAACAGTGCCCGTCGAAATGGGTCTCCTCCTGTATCATGTTTTGCTACAGGCAGGCACTTCAGGAAGTGTTTGTGTTTTGTAACAGATTCCAAGTAACGTGTGTGTTTTGTAACAGGCTTATGTAACTGAGTTTGTATAGCTGTGTGCTCTTACCACTACCTTTAGTTCTTTTTTTTTTTTTAAACTTCTTTCTTCATAATTTTAGTTCAGGAAAACAGGACAGACAATTCACATACAAACAGATAACAAATATATTATTTTCATGGGCAATTCAGTTAACTCATTTCAAAACCTTGGGCTTTGACATACAATAATCAGATGGGTAGCAGCAGGAAATCTGAGGATATTCCCATGTTAGACTACTATATACCACAGATAAGGCAGATTTTATTCATTAACAACCAAGTTACAAAGAGATACTTACTACATTCATTATATTCATAAGCAATTCATTTGACTTATGCCATGTCTAAAATCTGTGGTATACAAGCTCAAAATGGGGGTAATAACCGGACATTTATTAGATCTCTCCTGCCGGCATGCCCAAATTACAGCTGGGACAATTTTCCATGTATATCAGCTAATATATGAGAGAGGAGGAGAGAGGGATTATTATCCATCAACATATCAACCAGGAGAAATCAAAAAGATTTTATGTACTATGCTGATTTCTGTTATACTTCATATGACCTAATTTCTAGGGTAAAGATCTTGACTTAATGCCTTGTGCACCCATCTCACTAGGGAACGAAATCAGGTCTCACCTCTGCCATGTATAGAACCCAAAGCCTCCACAGAATCTCAAACTGAGGAATCTTTTTATTAATGGAGGCCGTTAATGTCTTCATTCTGTATATATTGATCATGCGCTCTTGCCATATGTTTAGGGTGTTAGGTTTTTGAGATAACCAATTATTAGTTATTACCTTCTGACCCGCTAAGAATGATATTTTCAAAAGCTTAATTGTGAGAGGGTCTCTATGCTCCCTTGATAGTTCCAAAAAGAAGTAACAAGAGGTGTTAGATTTATGCTAGGGTCTATCATTGCCTTTAGGGCCTGGTGCAAATCGTGAAAGAAGGGGGTTAGCACTGGGCAACTCCACAACATATGTACTAGTGCTGCTGGAGATTGCCCGCAGTTTCTTCAGCAGGTTGAGAACCCACCTCCCTGATATTTCATCTGAATTGCTGGGATCCAGAAGCATCTAACAAAAATCTTCCTAGAGAATTCCTGCCAACTAATGACTGATATGCCCCAATGAATCCTTGTTTGGGTCCAGGCCCAAAAATCCTCTGGAATTTGAATCCCCAGATCATATTCCCAGGTCTTTTTTTTATAGAAGAGGAAGTATCCCCTTTCCATGCAAGAAAAGCTTGGTATAAATTAGAGATGATGTGTGTTGTGACAGGTGCATCTTCTGTTGCCTTCTTAAAGATAACTGCAATCTGTGGAGGCACTGAGTCCCCAAATTCCTGGGCTTATAAGAAGACTTTTAATATAGTTTCTAATTTGAAAGTATGTAAACCTGTCCTGCCAAGGAATTCCAAATTTGTTAATTAGTGCTTCAAAAGACATAATCTCTCTTCCCTCTAAAAAGTCCCATATCAGATGTAAGCCACTTTCCTCCCACCTCCTGAATCCCACATCCCACTTGGCTGGGAAGAAAGAATCCAGGTATGGAATAGAGAATAAGAGACCCTTCCACCCAGCAGCCTTCCTGTCCCTCAAAGTCCCAAACCATGTGCTTAAGGTGGATGCAGTATATGGGTTGTCCTTTTGACATGTATATAGTCTCTTCCTCTGTCTAAGGAGTGTGTCCTTCAAATTTGTAAGAGCCCCTTCCCTTAATTCCAAGTGTTCCACTTGGACAGATACACTTGGTCCAGCCAATACATGATTGTCCGTAACTGTTCTGCCTGATGATGCAATTTAAAGTTTGGTAATGATAAGCCTCCTTCTTTCTTTGGAATTTGGAGCACTGAGAGACGGACTCTAGGTTTTTGTGACCCCCACACAAAGCAGGAGATCGCCCTATTAAGCGAATTAAAATAAGAGTCCGGGATACGAATGGGTACTGTTTGGATCAGGTATAAAAATTGTGATAGGATTACCATTTTTATCACCTTCACTCTTTGCACCAAGGGGATGGGAATGGGTGCCCACTGCTCTAATTCCAATTTAATGCTTTTTAAAATTGGAATAAAATTGAGAGAAAATAGTTGGTCTGCCTGAAAACCCATCTGAACTCCTAGGTATTTAATATGGGCTAGGTTCCATTTAAACGGGAATCTCTGTCTAATCCGTTCTGATGGTTCGTAATGTACTTTTAAAATTTCAGTTTTAGATGTGTTCACCTTGTATCCAGCCAGGAGACTAAATTCTACCAGATGTGCCCACAGGTGATCCAGTGACCGTTCTGGGTTTTGAAGATAAATCAGCTGATCATCCGCATATAAGGCTAACTTATGTGTTTCCCCACCAAACTCCCACCCCCTGTATTGTCTCATCTTGTCTCAACGCGTGAGCTAAAGGTTCAAGGTATAGGGCAAAAAGTAGGGGGGAAAGGGACATCCCTGCCTGATACCACGTTGTAGGGCTATCGGGTAAGAGTCTCTACCATTGATTTTTACATAAGCTTTAGGGCTGGTGTAAATATTATTTATGATTTTGATAAAGGATTCTGAGAAACCAAACCCACGCAGAGCTAGGCCCAGGAATTTCCATGCCACCCGGTTGAAGGTCTTCTCAGCATCCAGCCTCAGTATCATGCAAGGAACCCCCAACCGGGTGGCATGGAACATCATGTGTAATGTTCTTTTAATATTATCCTGGGTCTGTCTACCCAGAACAAAGCCTGGGTTTGAGCATAGTTAATTAACCTAGGCAGAACCACCTCCAGTCGCTTTGCCAAAATTGAGGCATATAGTTTATAGTCAATGTTCAGAACGGATATAGGGTGGAAAGAGCTGCATTGTGTGGTATCCTGCCCCGGTTTGGGGATACTTGAGATAACTGTGTAATTCCAGGTGTCTGGGAATGCTTCTCCTAATTGTGCCATCCTACAGGCCTTCAACAAAGGACGCTTAATTTCTTTTATGAAAAACTTAAAATTCTGGGGTATACCCATCGGGGCCTGGGGATTTTTTTGTTTTCAATCTTTTAATCGCAGATGCTAATTCTATAGGGGTTATAGGGGTATCTAGAGAAGCTCTGATATCCTGTGTCAGTTTCAGTAATTTTAGCTTAGCTAAGTATGATTCTATTTGTTCCCTGTCTGGTGAATGTTCCGACTTATATAGATTTGTGTAGAAGTCCTTAAAGCCGGCTAGAATTTTTTCTGGGGATTTTAAAAAATGACTAGTCCTGGGATCTCGTATCTGCGTGACCGAAGTCCGAGCAGTTTGTGGTCTCAGCCGATGGGCCAAGAGAGGCGTAAGCCCGAGGTCCGGACTCGTGGTATCTCTGGTGTAGGCGTTGTAATGCCTGCTCCGTCTTTATATCTATCAGTCTTTGAATCTATTGTTTAGTAGTTTGAATCTCCAGCAATACAGAATTGTCCCCCTTAACATGATGACCCTGCAGGGCATGCCGTTGTCTTTGGAGGTCTTCCAGTTGTTGGTTTTGTTGCCGTTTAAAACGGGCAGCATATATGATACAGTCTCCCCTAAATACTGTCTTAATAGTATCCCATAACACAATGTCAGAAACCTCAAGGGACCCGTCCTACTGGATTTGAGCCAGTCTAGCGATAGCCATATCCGTAAATTCCTTTAAATTTAGGAAATAGTTATTAAATTTCCAAAGGGACTGACCCTTAACTTTCCAGTTCAATCTTAGTAATAATTGTGTGTGATCCGAGAGAACAGACAGAACATGTCTACATTCCAGCACTTGGTCTTTGTGTTCTCCAGAGATCAACATGCTGTCAATCCTGGCATAAGAACCGTGGAGAAATGAATAGTGTGTGTATTCTTTTTTATTTTTGTTCTGCCTTCTCCAGGTATCTACCCAGAAAGCCCCCTTCAAATGGTCTCTAATTAGTCTGTTAGCTGGGTTCTGCCGGAAAGATTTAGTTTTAGAAGTGTCTTTTTGCTCCCAAACCTGATTTAAGTCCCCACTACTATTAATAGTCCTTTGTGGTATTCAGTGATTTTGTGCAGTAAAGAACGGATAACTTCCCTGGTAGAGCCCAGGGGTGCATACAAGGAGGCCAGTGTGATCGGGGCACCCTCCAAATTGCCTGAAAGTATAGCCAAGCGGCCCTCTGGATCCATATAGCTGGCTGTCTTTTGGAACTGGATTCCTCTGGAGACCAGTATAGCAGATCCTCTTCTCTTTCCCTTCCCAAATGAGGCTGCTACCACCTGGTCATAATCAAATTTCCCCAGCTTCTGGTGTTCAGATTTATTAAGATGGGTTTCTTGTATTAAAATGAAAGTGGGGCTCTGTCTTTTTATGGTAGACATAACCTTATATCATTTTACCAGGTTATTTAACCCATTAACATTATGTGAGACAATTTTAATAATATTCTTGTCCTCCATTTATGAACAGATAACTGAATTTCCTCAAAAAAAACAGGACCAGTCCCTCCTATCACCAGCCCCTTCTTTAGGATTCTCCAGAATACTCTCCCTCTTCCTTCCCCATTGTTGTTCCAGGTACCCCTAAAAGGTTGTAATGAATCATGCCATCCCCTTTGATGTTCATCTATCACTTGCCCATGGAGACTTCTGTCTAAAATTTTAACAGATAACCAAACATCAACATATATAAAACACATAACCTTTAAACCCCTGTAGGGAGGTGCTAACTGAGCAGTCCTCACCCAGGAGAGATAATTATTTACAGAGCGACTCCCAAGGTAGGGAAACAGAAAATATTGTTCCCTAAATGTTCGTGTAATCAATACTCGAAGGGGAGGAGAAGGGGCCAAAAAAGTGGCTCGTCCCTCCTGGACCCTGAGGCTAATGGGTCCTAGCCAGATGAATTGTCTCGTTGTCACCAACACCATACTCAACAGGAAAAATGATGCAAAGTACAACAAATGGCTCCACATCGCCTGCAGTAATTCTGAGGCTCTGTCCCCCCACCAAGCTCAACAATATTTTAGACTGTGACCCCGAATTTCTAAAGTCCATATAGACCCAGTAATATTCCATTAATAGTAGCCTGCCTTCTTGACATTAGTGCAGGGACAATAATTTTCTAAACCCCCACTAGGAGGCATCTGGTGTCAAGCCTTTGAATTTATAAGCCTTCACCTAGACTATACAGTGACATTTTGAATCAGTAAAGTAATTGTAACATTGGCTTAAAAGTACAACATTCTGAAAGTTTCCTCCCAGCGTTGATCCCCAGCTGCAACTGTTTATAATCACTCAAACACAACTTCCCTTCAGTAAGAGGTATCACGTATAGACAAAATTAAAGGGTAAATAAGGAACTTGAGGTTCCCTGCAACTCACTGTAATTTGGAATGGAGTCCAATTCGGGAAGCTTTATCCCACTATACGGACTGTCTGCCTTGCTGCCATGTTCCTTGTGGAAGCATGCGACGATGCAGGGTCTCAGCAGTGTATCCCTCCCTCTCGGGAACACGGGGACCTCAGCATATAGAGATCCTCGCCAATGCAAGGAGTGTTGTTATTGCTCTGAAGGGCTGATGCAATGCCTTTTGTCTCAAGATCATGGTTCGCGCTGGGAGACGCGAGACCTTTCAGGTCTGAGCACATTTTTTGCATCAGCCTAACATTACGCCCCCCTAAACTCAGAGTGGGTGTTGTTGCAAATTAATTTACGCTCCGGGGAAGTTTATGATGCCTGAGCGGTTCACAATTGCAATATAAGGTGGTCCCATTAACAGACAAGTATATTCCTCCAAACAGAAGCCCTCCCCACTGACATGAAGCCTGTGAGTGCATATATCCGCTTGGAGCCTCAACAGCACCGCTAGCCCTCATAGTCCACATCAATGGGATTGAGATCATTAAGGAGACCCCTACATACTAAGCGACCCCTCCCCAATGGGGCTTGGAAAGGTTTACAACGCATGAGCGATCTCTTGATGCAATTGCTAGTGATCTCACAGGTGTAACCTAACAATTGCGGAGGGCATCGTCTCGCTAAAGGCATACTAAACACCAGAGCCCCCTAGCGATCCCTGTGGAGTATTGCACTTAGGCTCAAACTACTATTTCAGGGAGGAACCAACCATTCATGCGAAGCGCCCGCCCCATTGTAAAACCCCCTGCAAATTTTGGCCTCCGAGTGAGGTTTCAACTTTAAAACCTACCTCATCCAACCACTCTAGCGGGAGTGGGGACCCGCATGCGTGAAGGGTACGGCATCTGGAATTTAGCATTTAATGCTTTCAATTTCCTGAGTAATAGAGCGTAAGCCAGTCGCTGTTGCTGTATCACAGGGGGGTAGTCCTGGTCAAACAGCAGTCGGGCACCATTATATTCTACGTGGCTCTGTTTCCAAGCAGCTCTGAGGATCTTCTCCTTTTCGCTGAAGCTTGAGAATTTGGCCACTATTGATCGGGGCCTGGCTGTCGCCGATGTGGGTTTAGGCACCGGCGCATGATGCGCTCTTTCAGTTCTAAGTGAAAAGGCCTGTGGCAGGTCGAGCACATGGTGCAGCAGATCTTCTAGGAACTCATTCATGTTTCCAACCTCAGCTGATTCAGGTAGGCCATAAATTCTGAGGTTGTCTCGTCGCGATCGGGCTTCTAAATCCAGGCATTTGGCTGACATGTTTTCTTGTTGCTGTACTAAGTATTCCATCACTTTGGAGATTTGTATGAGGTCATCTTCAGCCGTTGATGCACAATCCTCCGTGGTGGAAACTCTGGCCTCTAATTTGTTCAGATCTGAGTGCAGCCTACTAAATTCAAGCTTTGTCTCCATCCTGAATTGTTTAATTTCGGACAGTAGCATCTCAAATCTGGATCTAGACAGAGTATCCATTTCTAACTCGGTGTCTCCTCCTGCCGTGCTCATAGGAGACTTTCTCCCACTCGCAGCAGAGCTTGTAGGGCTCAATCCTGGCTGATCGCGCTTCAATTTTGGGTTTTTAGATCGGGATCTTCTCGCAAGTGTATTTCCACTTTGCATTTTATGCATATTTGAATATATTGCCATTGTCGGTGCTGAGTGGAACCGAGTTTTATTGTTGGTGAAGGGGAGAGCTCCTCAGTTAGACCGTCATGATGCTGGTGACGTCACCGGAAGTCCACCACTACCTTTAGTTCTAAAGTGATTTTCCATAGTTTGCCTTTGAGGAGTTCTTTTGCTGAGACACTTCAGGAAGTGTTTGTGTTTGGTAACAGATTCTAGGTAACTTCCGTGTTTTGTAACAGGTTTTATGCAATTCTTCTGTAATTTACAGAAGTGTTTTTTTTTTTTTTTTTACCTGATTGTTTTTATAGACACAGAGTACCAAAGGAACTACCCACCCCCATTCCCCAACCACCCACAGGTGGTCTAACTTTATAGTGGTAGGCCAAGTCACACCTACATAAAGACACAGGAACAGTTAGGCAGCACAGCACAAGCAATAGCCTAGGTGGTATCTAGGCAGAAGTACAAAGGGTGCAGCTAGCAACTAGGTCCGCAAGGGCACATACAAGAGGAGGAGAAGAGAGAAGCTGTAAGTCACTACAGAAGAAGAGAGACGGGGAGAGAGAGAAGGGGGAAAAAAAAGGGTTGGCACACACAACAGGGAAGAGGGTTAGGAGTTAGCAGATAGCAACTAGGAGGCAGAAGAGTGAGGATGGTAACAGTCATTATGAGAGTGATGCAGTGCAGTGGTTGTGGAGCAGCAGTCTTCAGGGAGACATTCTGGAGGCTGCGATGCTGCCCTACCTGTAGGCACCTCTCTGGGCTGAGGCTGGAGGTTGCCTGTCTCTGCGCAGAGTTGGCCAGGTTACAGGTGGCATCCACCCCACCCAGAGGCCACCGGGTCTACAACATGAATGTCATAGGATGCCCAGAAAGAAGTGTGACTGGACCATGGTGGGCTCAGGGAGGGTGAGGGGGGAGTCAGAAGCACATTCCCCAACTGGTCCAGCTGAATAACTCCTACACTGTTTTGGAAGAACAGGAATACTCCGCACAGGCACCCGCAGCTGGGACCGGGGGGATGGTCAGGACCTCCAAGCTGGAGCCCCAGGGAAGGGAGACAGGGGACCACGGAGGAGGGGGGAAGCGTCTCCTAGTGGGAGACTCTATTGTCCGGGGTGTGAAGTTAGGGACACCTTGCAGGGGGGAGAGGGAGGTCAAGTACATCCCAGAAAGTGCTGTATGGAGGGCTGGGAAGCGAATCCATAGGATCGCTAGGGTGATAGCTAGGAGGGAGGAGCTGGATGTCATTGTCCACTTGGGGACCAATGACCTGGCAGGGAGAAGAGTGGAATTAGCCAGAGTCCAAGAGGATTTCAGGAAGCTGGTGGGGGGACCTGAAACATGCAGCACTTTCTGTCTCATTCTCTGAGGTGCTACCTGTCCAAGGCACAGGGGAGGATAGGGCACTCCACATCCAAGCTTTCAACACCTAGTTGAAGGACTGGTGTGGAAGGGAAGGATTTGGCTTCATAGGGGCTGGGGCCCCACCTGGGAAGATGTGAGCTCATATCAGGAGGATGGCCTTCATCTGTCCAGGAAGGGGACCTCACTCCTTGGTGAGAAGTTGGAATGCTTCAGCAGAGAGCATTTAAGCTGGCCGGGGGGGTTAGTCAGAAGGGACAGGTGGCTTAGGATCACTCCCTCATGGTAGCAGCAAAAAGACAAGTCAACAACAGGAACAGCTGAAGCCAGCAAGGAGGAGCAGGCAGGTGAAACATGTAAAAGGGGGGCATGGGGGGCAGGAGCACATGAACAAGAAAACTGGGGTGGGGAAAACGAGCAAGGGAGGGGGAGAGAGAACAACAACAGAGGGAGGGCAGGGTATAAAACATGGAAGGTCATGCTCACAAATGCCCGCAGTCTGGGAAATAAGGTTCCAGACCTGGAAGCCTTGGTGACGGATGCAGACCTTGACATAGCAGCAATAACAGAGACATGGTGTTCTGCTAATCACGGCTGGAATGTCAGTGTACTAAGCTATACACTGTTCAGAAGGGACAGGGAAGGTAAAAAGGGAGGGGGGTAGCCCTGTACATCAGAGAAGGCATAAAGGTTACAGAAGTACAGGGAAAATGGGGGGAGGCTGAGGCAGTGTGAGTCACCCTTGAACCAGGGAATGGCACAGCAATACGTACTGGTGTAAAAGCACAAGGTTCTTGGCTAGTGGTCCCTGGTAATCCAGTAAAGCCACCTGACACCAAATGTTGTTTTAAATCAGTTTGCAATTTATTAATACCAAATAAGCCCCAACAGTTTTACCTCTAACATGATCAAATCTAAACAGCTGATGGCTTTTTACCACCAGGGCTACAGGTACAGAAAAGTGGAGTGAACCACTCCCTTTTCTGGGTGTTTTAGCATCTGTAGCAGCCATAGCTATTCCTCTAAAAACACACTGGCCATGACATTTAGGTTCTATATTTATACCCCAAAAATGCATGGTGGAAATTTTCAAAGCCTACTACAGCACATTTTAGCCTAGACACTAGGTCATCTGATGCATCCTGAGGTTTGGGTTCGAAAAATAGAGTGGCCATGAGATACCGTGGTCATAAGATGGATTTGACACTTTGCTGAGACATGTGGTCATTCTTAGATGGAAAAACAAGTGATCAGGGGATTTTACATTCATCAAAAATAACTTGCTTTAGGATACAGAAAACATATGTGGGGACTTCACATTCACTTTAAATAACTCGCTGACTAGACAGTGGCCAAAACAAAGATATAATTGTTTCTTATCAACTCTCTTACACATTTTTTTTTTTTTTAAACATAAGAAATTATAAAATGAGGAACTCTATCTAAGCTGCTGTGGTTTGAAGCAGCTGAACCTTATCTTGGCTGTGACCTTGGGTTGAAGGAAGATTTTGTACAAAATATCTCTGCTAAGCAAAGCTAATTTTCTTTAAAACACTTATTTTTTTAAACACGGTTTATGCTCTTCACTTATTTTCTACAGTTATTTAAAGGGCCTCAACACCTTTTGAACCTGGGTGTCTACACAGGCATTGATTTGCACAGTGGTATCATTATTTGCATGGTTTTAACAATTACTCTCCAAACACCTCTGCACTTACAAGGCACATCAATCTATATGTTGGTATCATTTAGTTATTTATTACTCATTTGCAGCCTCTACATGAGCCATTTTATATCTTCCTATCTTCTCAACCTTTTGGTTAGCCAGTTACATATTGTTAATAAAAGTTTGGTCACTGGTCACTAAACTTTGGCCACTGGCCACTTTCAACACTGGGGGTGATTTACAGACCTCCAGCACAAAGGGAGGAAGTGGACAGGGTATTAATGGAGGAAATTCATTACATGGCAGCTGAAGGTGAAATCCGGCTGATGGGGGATTTCAGTATGCTGAATGTAGATTGGACCACCCAGGCAGCTGCTTCAGCCAGAAGCACGGCTATCCTGGAATCCCTGCAAGAGGTTGGACTCAGACAGCTGGTGCATGAACCAACCAGAGACAAATCTATTCTGGACCTGGTATGGACCAATGGAAACAGAGTCAAAGGAGTTCAGGTGGAAGGGCAGCTGGGATCCAGCGACCACCACATGGTGTGGTTTGGCATGGAGACAGGGACTCAAAGCCACACAAGGGCAAAAGTATTAGATTTCAGGAAGGCAGATTTCAGTGAAATGGGTAGATGTTTAAGAGCAGCCCTGGAGAAGGGAGAGGTCATGGGAGTAGGAGAACAATGAGGGAAACTAAAAGGAGCCATAGTGGTGGTAACTAACCAGTGCCTTAGGATAGTGGCCAAAGGGAAAAAGAAGAAACCGCTATGGTTCTCTAAAGAGGTAGCAGACAAAGTAAGGGCTAAAAGCGCAGGTTTCAGGAAGTATAAGGGAACCCAAAGGGAGGAGGACAGGGAGGTGTACACTGAATGTCTAAAGGAAACAGGGAAGGCTGTTAGGAGAGCCAAGGCACAGACAGAGGAGGGTTTAGCACGGACTGTTTAAAAAAAATATATAAATAAATAAATAAAGGGACGAGACGTTTTATAGGTACGTCAGTGATAGAAGAAAACCCGGGGGAGGGGGATTGTGAGGCTCAAAGGGAAGGAGGGGGATCTAGATAGAGCAGAAATACTGATCAAATACCTTTTGTTCAGTATTCACTAAGGAGGGAGAGAGTGAAGGACCACAGTTGGGGAGAAGAGGCAGTGGGGTGGGGGGGGTAGTGGTCACTAGTCCATTTACAGTGGAGAGAGTTCTGGAGGAACTCACAAAGCTGAAGGTGGATAAAGTCATGGGGCCAGACTACATACACCTGAGGATATTAAGGGAGCTGAGAAGGGAACTAGCAGTGCCTCTGGCCACCCTGTTCACAGAGTCACTCAACACAGGCTTGGTTCCAGAGGACTGGAGGAGTGTGCATGTAGTCATACTGCACAAATGTGGCAGTAGAGAGGAAGCGGAGAACTACAGGCCAGTCAGCCTCACCTCAGTGGTGGGGAAGATCACGGAGACACTGCTGAAAGAAAGCATAGTGGCACACCTGGAATCCAGTGGTGCCCAGGATCTGAGGCAACACAGATTCATAGCAAGAAGGTCTTTTCAAACAAATCTGATAGATTTATTTGATTGGGTGACTAGGGAAGTGAATCAGAGAGGGGTGGTAGACATTGCCTACCTAGATTTCAGCAAAGCCTTTGATGCCGTCCCACACAGAAGGCTGGTTAACAAGATGAGTAGTCTGGGCATGGGGCATATGGTGATACATTGTGTTAGAAACTGGCTGATGGACAGAAGAAAGAGGATGGTGGTAAGTGGGATCCAATCTAGGGAGAGAGGGGGGGGGTGACCAGCCGAGTACCACAGGGATCAGTACTGAGACCAGTCCTGTTCAGTGCCTTCATAAGTGACATTGCAGAGGGGCTGGAAGGAAAGAGCTGTCTATTTGCAGATGACACCAGGATCTGCAACAGAATGGTTATTCCAGAAGGGGTGCAGAAAATGAAGAGGGACCTGGAGAAGCTTGAAAGATGGTCAGAGGTGTGGCAACTGAAGTTCAGTTTAAAAAAGTGCAAGATAATGGGTAAGGGGAACCCTGTGGAGAGCTACAGAATGGGGGGGGGGTGCTGACTGTCACCAAAGAGGAAAGAGACCTAGGGGTTATCATATCTGATGACCTTAAGGTATCAGAGTAGTGCGCGCAAAGGCTGCAGGGAGGGCCAGTGGCATGCTGGAGTGCATAGGCAGAGGCATTACTAGCAGGAGAAAGGAGGTGTTGATGCTATTGTATAAAACACTGGTAAGGCTTCACCTGGAGTACTGCGTGCAGTACTGGAGACTACACATGTGTAAGGACATAGACGGGGTGGAGGCTATCCAGAGGAGGGCGACAAAGATGGTGCATGGCTTGCATCAGAAAACATATGAGGAGAGATGGAGTCCTCAGTATGTACTCACTGGAGGAGAGGCGAGAAAGGGGGGACATGATAGAAACTTTCAAGTACCTCAAAGGCATAAACAGTGTGCAGGTGGGGGATCTTTTCCAATGTAGAAAAGATATCAGAACGAGGGGACACAATATGAAATTGAAGGGGAGTAGATTGAGGTAACGTGAGGAAGTTTTTCTGCACAGAGAGGGTGGTTGGACGCTTGGAACAGTCTACCACAAGAGGTGGTGGGGTCAAGCACAGTGGAGGGGTTTAAACATGCAAGGGACTGGCACAAGAGAACATTGGGTGGGGAAGGAGCGATGAAAAGCCATTGATCGCGTAGGGTCATTGACTGCATACAAGTTTAGTAATAATATTTATTTATAAAGCGCAATTCAAGCAGATATCAAAGCGCTGTACAAAGGTTTAAAACCATAATGCAATAAAATATCTGAGATAGATCAGTAACATAAAATTACAGATTCAGATTCAACGGTCTCCGAATGCATGGCTAAATAAATACGTTTTTAAAGCTCTTCAAGGTCAGGCAGTCTCTAATCTGATGAGGTAGAGAATTCCACAGGGTCGGGGCTGCATAACTAAATGCTGTTGCACCAGAGGTTTTCAGTGGAACCCTGGGAATGTCTAGCAATCCCTCGTTGGCTGAGTGGAGGAGTCGGAGGGGGCAGTAAGGAGCCAGGAGCTCTTGCAGGTAGCCAGGACCAAGACTGTGCAGGGCCTTATAAGTCAGTAAATCGACCTTGAGGGTGATCCGCCACTCAACAGGCAGCCAGTGCAGTTTGTGCAGCACAGGGGTGATATGACTGGTCCGGGAAACCCCTGCCAGTAAGCTGGCCACAGTGTTCTGCACCAGCTGCAAGCGGTGGATATCAAGCCCTGGAAGCCCTAGCCCTAGGTATAGGGAGTTTCTGTAGTCAAGGTGAGAGGTCACGAAGGCATGGATCAGCATTGGAAGATCACGAGACGGAACAAGGTGCTTAATCTGGGCGATGTTCCTCAGATGGTAGAAAGAGGATTTGACTACAGCCGACACCTGCCAAGGAAGTTTAGGGCTTATGGGCAGATTAGATGGGTCTAGTGGTCCTTCTCTGCCAACAATATCTATGTACTATTACGGTGCCTGCCACTAGGGGCATGGTGGTCTGTTTTAGTTCTGTCTTAGCTACTAACATTTGCAGGGCTGCTAGCTGGTACAAGATCCATACTCTTACTAAGCACTGCAGACTGGATCTAGTTTCCTGAAGGAGGGCTGGGTTTGGCGTGGTTGTCTAGCAAAACCTGCTCTTTGAGGGGTCTGTCCACAGTTAATATGGACTGCGCGGTTGGGAGTTGGTACTGCTTGGTAATCGTCCAATAAATTATGGCAGTATGGAAGTACCCTTGAAGCTGATAGGTATGCCAGTAATAGAAAATCTTTGTGAGGCTCTTCATAGAGCCATTCTTTTTTCCACCTGTTGTACCTCTGGTGTGGCGGACCTTTGCTTTCAGCTACTTGGCATTGGCACTCTACATTCTTTTTTTTTTTTATATTTTAAACAGTTCTCAGAACATATGACTGTAAACCGGACATAGGAGAACAACAAATCAATGCAGGGATATTACAATCAAGATATACACACATAGTGACATTTATCAGCTATCCTGGCCTATGTAGAGTAGACCAAATTCAGCAGAGTGGGGCCCCCCTTTGGCAGGGTGAATTCTGTCTGTCTGCATCCAAATCCTTCACTAGCTGCATGGTGGGCAGTGTTTTCTTCACCCCCCCCCCGCCTCTCTGTGTATAATTGGCAGGGGTGATCCCACTCTTGCTGTTGGTTGATGTTTGGAACTTCTTTCACCGATGGTGGGAAAATGGAGTGGTTGAGGCTCGACCACGTTATATAGGTGAGGCTGTACGCTGACGACATGCACAGCACTGTTGTGTAAAAGCTTCCTGTGATGTCCTGATGTTGGTGGCTTATAGTCTGTCTATCCACACATTCAGTAGATGGAATATTTGTCATGGAATGTAGGAATTTAGACCTCTACAGAATTCTTCTGGCCGAATGTTCACCTCTCCCAACACAAACACACATAACAGATGGCCTCTGTAAAGCCACAGATTCTATTTTATCTGAGGCAGGGCAGGCAGCAACAATTTCCATGGTAAGGATGAGGAGAAGTGGGGCTTCCATGGTCAGAAAAGAAGCTCCAAAAAATAAACTTTTGTGTAGTAGTTGTACATCTTACTTCAAGAGGGTTCCTTTAGTAGGTCATTACATATAGGACTGGCGCCACCTAGCGTCGGGCCACACGGTAGACTTTTCTAGCGATTCTTGATGGGGGACCGCGCACCTGACGTCACGTGACCGACATCAGTGTGGTCGTATATAATGGGTGGTCCCCACACCCGCCCTCCAGTTCTTTCCCGCCGTTGCCTCGTGTCAGTCACATAGCAGACTTCCATAGTGATAGTTGTCTTACTACTTGTGTCGGATTTCCTTCGAGATTTTTTTTCCTTAATTCTCGCTTATGTCTTCTCCTAAGAAAAAGTGCTCGTCCTGTGGCATGCAGATTTCTCATACGGATGGTCATCTGAAGTGCGTTATCGGTCTGGGCCCAGACCATCCTGTCTCATCCTGCTTGGAGTGACAAACATTTAACCAGGCCATCAAAAAGCGGAGACAGCAAGCTTTCGAGGCCTACCTTTTAAAAATCTGCCTCGCTTCATTAGTAAAGCAAATGGACCACATCAGAGAGTCCTCATCCGAAAAATCTTCTCCCTCCAAGAAACATCACAAGGGGAACTCTTGAGAGCGGAAGCGCTTCATGGACCAACCTGAGGCCTAGCAGCCCTCGATGAGCAAGGCTGCCTCACAGCCACCGCCTAAGAAGACTTCGGATGGTAAGTCTGAAAAGTCTTCTGGGGGTCAGTCGACTGTCGGCTCCTCTGATGGCCGCACCGCTACGGCCGCTAAGTCGCCCCCGGCTCCTTTGGGGACCACCTGGCCGCCGGTAAGATGGCTCCCCAGGCTTCAGGGACCTGCCTGGCACCAACTGATAAGTCGGCCGGGAGCTCCTTCCCCACCCAACTCGGTCTGGTAAGACGCCAGTTTCTGACGACCGTTCAGCTGTGGTTCTCCCATTGGGGCCTAACGGCGCCACATCAGACATCCGGCAGAACCAGGGGGAGAATGCCCCTCTCCCCCCTCCTTGCCTATACCCTCCCCATCTCAGGCGGGTACCTCAGGTGAAGATAGGGCGGGACCCCTCGACATCGTAGACCATTCCTCAGGGTCAGTCCCACGCTTCCTGGACGGGGTCATGGGAAAGGAGGCTCCCCCCCCTCAGCTGTCTGGCCTTACAGTGGAGGCCCCTCTTCCTCCTCCTCCAGGTGGGATCCCTTTGGACCCGACGAATGTCCCGTCCCGATCGCAACCGTTGGATCCGGTGATACCAATTCTGACGCCTGAACCTCCTCAGCCAGGGCCCAGTGGTCTACCTCAGCTTCCGGCTCTGGTGCCAGAATTGGTCCAGCCGTTGGGCTCCCTTCGTCCGGTCCCGATGCCAGCTCCTCTGACGCCGGATCCCTTTCTGGCACTGAATTGGGCAGTGCCGGTCCCGACATCGGTCACCCTGACATTGGCCATCCTGACGCCGGAACCCCCGCTGATTTACACTACGGCGGGTCCGACGTGGGTCCCCCCTCCATCAAACCTGATGACAGTGATTTACACTAGACCCCGGACTGTCCCTCATTACCTCCTTGGGTATCCTGGGGACCACTTCCCGGCTGGTCCTCCTCCTGAGTGGAGTTCTTTTGGACAGTACTACCCTGGTTACAACCCCTACCACTATTTTCAGGGTTACCAGGGGTATCTTTACCCACCCCCACCAGTAATGCCTCCTCCTCCTCCACCACCTGCCCCTCAGCCTCAACCTCCTCCACCAATCCCTCCTCCTCTGCCGGCTATGCCGGGCTTCAAGACCTTAATCCAGTCTTGGTTTCAGGGGGCGCGTTCTGAGTTGATGTCAGACCTGGAGACGAGACACCCACTTCCACGCTTTCCAAGGTCTGCTTCCCTGAGGAGCCCTTCTCCATCCATGGTACATGTCTCGGGGATGGCACGTCCAGACATTACCCTTCCGGGCATTTGTAACCTTCCTGATGAGGGGGCAGGTGATGACTGTGATGATGACGAGGATGCATACGAATTGACAGAGGATACCTTGGAGCAACCCGAGGGTCCAAAAGGCAAGATTTCCCCCAGGTCCCCCTCCCCCCCGGGGACCCTACCTTCTCTGATCTTCTGAGGTCCATGAAAGATTTTTCGACTGGGAGTCAGAGGAACAGGACCCCAGGAGACCGAGCCTAGCTGAACACTTGGACTTAGAGTCTCTGTCTCCGGTCCCAATTCCTCTCTGAATCCTCACCTCTACGGTCTGGCAGGTGCCTCATTCTCTCCCGGCTGTCCCCAAAAGGGTGGACAGGATATACGGGATGCCGAAGGAGGTTCCTTTTCTTAAGATGCAACCCAAGGTGGACTGTCATTTCAGCTGCTCATGATTGCTCTGCTGCTCCCAAGCACATGAGCACCTCTCCTTCAGACAGAGTTGAAGCAAATGGACCAGTTCGGCAGAAGGGTTTATGCTTCGGCCACATGTGCGCTCGGATCCCTCAACTATGTGGCCCACATGGTGTCACACCAAAAGGCTACCTTAGCCAGGTTAGAGGCCAGAGTCTGGACAATGGAACCTTCAAGCCTCGAAGAGGAGCTTTCCAAGGATCTTTGCCTCTCTCGCTACTCCTGTAGGCATGCTCTGCGGGCTGCATACAACTCTATGAACTCTGTAGCTTGCACCTCGGCAACTGCCGTTGCCTTAAGATGGCATTCCTGGCTTTGCATCTCTGGCCTCGCCAACGAGGTACAGTCGGCGATTCAGGATGCCCCCTTCCAGGGCTCAGTACTTTTTGGTGGGGACGCCAAAGACATTATTACTGATCTTCAGGACAGCGGCCTTGCCCTCAGATCAGTGAGGTCCATGTACCGATTGGGCACTCAATGGCAGCAGCAACCCTTTCCGAAAAGGACCTGGAGGCAGAGGAAGATGGCCCCAGCTTGATGCCAGGGCAAATGCAAGGCCACGTGTTCTGTCACTTCTCTCACCTCCAAAAATCAGACACGTTCAGGGGGCCCTCCCCCAAATGCCTTTCGACTTCCTGACTTCCTGTCTCCACTACCTCCTCAGTCACATGACATCGAGCTGATTGGGTTCTCCGGCCATGCGCAGGAATGGCAGGCAGTAACCTCAGACGCATGGGTCTTGTAGCTGGTGTCCATTGGACACACTATAGAGTTTCTGGAAATTCCTCCAGAATCTTCGCCAAAAAGGTCTTCCTACTTCAGGGATCAGGTTCTTCTCTTTCGGGAAGAAATTCAGAGCTTTTTTGCCCAAGGAAGCAATAGAGCACATCCCCCTCCAGCAAAGGGGCAGGGGGTTTTACTCCCATTTTTATTTTCCTGATTCCAAAAAAGACTAGACTTGAGACCCATTCTCGACTTGAGCAGTCTCAATCTGTTCATCAAGTACAAAAAGTTCCGGATGCTAATGCTCCAGAGCTTTCTTCTACTCTTTTTTGAAGAATCATTGGTTGTGTGCTCTGGACATGCAGGATGCTTACCTGCACATCCCAATCTTCTCCAGTCACCACCGATTCCTGCGGTCCCTTTTCCAATGGGAACACTTCCAGTTTCGGGCCCTTCCCTTTGGTCTATACTCGGCACCTTGGGTGTTGACCAAATGCCTGGCAGTGGTGTTCACCTTTTTGCGTCACCAGGGTATTGCGGTTTTCCCTTAGCTGGACGATTGGCTGATCTCAGCCTCTTCCAGGGACTCCTTACTGGAGGTTCTGTCCTTTACTCTGGACCTCTTCAGCAAACTGGGAATTACTGTCAGTATTCCCAAGTCATCCATGAACCCGTCCCAGAGACTACAATTCATTGGGGCGGTTTTGGATATGGTACAATGCAGAGCCTTCCTTCCTCCCGACAGGACGGACAACCCTAGACCAAGAGTGCAAGGTGCATATCACTGTCATATCCTCTCAAGCACACTGCACTGACAATATAAGCATACACATTGTATAATATATATATTTCTATATAACAAACCAATCACACACACAGAAAAAAGTAGATAAACATGTGGGGAGTAGTACAGTGTAATGGCTGTGGGGCAGCAGTCTTCCGGGAGTCTTTCTGGAGGCTGAGATGCTGCCCTATTTGCAGACAACTCTCTGCCCTGAGGGAGGAAGTTGCCCATCTTCAGGCCATGCTGGACAGTAGTAAGGGAACCTTCCCCCAGGCCACACTGGATGGTAGGAAGGGAACCTCCCCCATCCAGGGAGCATCAGAGCCACCACCACTACCTCAGAGGTTGCTAAGAAAACACAGCAGTTGAACCACAGTGGCTCAGGAAGGGTGGAGGATGGTGGAACAGAGGCACACCCAGTCAGTTGTTCCACCCACAATCCATACACCATTCTGGGAGCATAGCTCCCATGGATGCACCCACAGAGGAGACTAAGGAGGCTGAGGACAGCTGTCACAAGGAGGCCCACAGGAAGGAGACAGAGGACACCACAAGGAAAGGAAGCAGCTCCTGGTGGGGGACTCGATTATTAGGGGGATAGAACTGGGAGGAGCAGGGAAAACTGAAGTAAGGTGCCTGCCTGGTGCCATGGCTTGGAGGGACAGGAAGCGCATCCTTACGATCACGGGAACAGCTGCACGGGAGTCTGAGCTGGACGTCATTGTCCACCTAGGGACAAATGACTTGGCTCATCATGAGATTAGAGCAGTGCAGAAGGACTTTGTAGAATTGGGGAGGGGCCTAAGACAAGTAGCACACACAGTATCCTTCTCAGAGGTGCTGCCTGTCAATGGCATGAGTGAGGTGAGGGTACTTTGCACCATGCAGTTTAATGAATGGTTGAAAATATGGTGGAGCACAGGGGTTTGGCTTCATTAGACTGGGGTTCCACCTGGAGGGACACCAGCCTATACTGGCAGGATGGTCTGCATCTGTCCAGGAAGGGAACAAGTCTTTTGAGCAGTCGGTTTAAATGCTTCATTGGCAAGCTTTTGAACTAGTCAAGGGGGGAGGCACTGATAAGCAGCAGGAAAATCCCGGCCTCCCCCTACAAAACAGGGTACTAAATGAGAAAAGGACCAAGGTAGAAAGGTCAGTGGGGGATGCTGCAAAGAAGGTAAAGCCATCAAAAAATTGAGAGCAGTGAGTACCAGTGCCCGTAGTCTGAGCAACAAGCTTCCTGAATTAGTGGCCTTGATGGAGGAGGAACATCTGGATATCGTGGCAGTCACAGAAACATGGTACACACAAAACCATGACTGGGATGTAAACATACCAGGATACACTATCTACAGGAGGGACAGGGAGGGTAAAAGAGGAAGAGGAGTAGCTTTACATAAGGGAAGGAATCAAAGCAACAGAACAAAAGGGTAAACAGGGAGGAGAAGAAGCACTGTGGGTAAATTTGGAGACCGCAATGGCACCACAATACTATATGGGTTGTATAACAGACCTTCTCAGGGGAGGAAATGGACAAGGAAATGATAGAAAGTATACTTAGAATGGCAGAAAAATGGGAGATATTGCTGATGGGTGATCTGAATATGCCAGATGTTAACTGGAGTGCAGTTGCAGCAGCCACTTCTAAGAGTGGGTTATTCTAGATGCCCTACAGGGGCATGCCTTAGACAACTAGTATTGGAGCCCACTTAGAGGGAGCAATCTTAGACCTGGTTCTCTCAATGCAGATGAAGAGAGGATCACAGATGTAGAAGTGGTTAGCCATCTGGGAACTAGCGACCATCGAACAGTATGGTTCACAAATAAACACAGCAATAGAGTCAAGCCACAAAGACAAAGGTACTGGATTTTAGGAGGGCTGACTTTGTCAAATGGGTGAGTGCCTAAGGAATGCACTAGCAAATGGGCAGGAAGGAGGGTGGAAGAACAATGGGGAATAATAAAACTGCCATCACAGAGGTATCAAGCCTTGTGTAAAGCAAATAAACGAATGAAACGAGGTAAGAAACCACTATGGTTCTCAAAGGAAGTGGCAGTGAAGGTTCAAGAGAAAAAGAAAGCATCAGGAAGTAAAAGGAATCACAGAAGGAACAGGACAGAGAACTATATCAGTTAAAGCAAAAGGAAGCTGGGAAGGCAGTCAGATCAGCAAAGGCCCAAACTGAGGAAAAGATAGCCAACTCAGTTAAGAAGGGATAAAACCTTTATAGGTACATCAGGAGCCGAAGGAAGACCAAGGAGGGATAGTGAGGCTTAATAAAGGGAGGAGGTGGGCAGAGGGTGACTGTGAAAGGCAGAGATACTAAACAAATATTTTTGCTCAGTATTTACAAAGGAAGAGGGGAGGTACCTAAAACAAACAGTAGAAACACTCTGGATACAGAAGTTGATACCAGCCATTTACAGAAGAAAGGGTTCTGAAAGAACTCTTAAAACTGAAGGTGGACAAAGCAATGGGGCCTGATGGGATTCATCCCAGAATTCTAAAAGAACTAAGGGTAGAACTAGTGACACCACTGACTACCTCTTTAACAAATCATGGGAGGATGGGTGGTACCCGAGGACTGGAGGAGGGCAGATGTGATTCCCCTTCACAAAAGTGGAGCAAGGCAGAAGCAGGAAACTACAGACCTGTTGGTTTAACCTCAGTGGTAGGGAAATGATGGAATCACTTCTGAAGGAAAGAATTGTTAAATATCTAGAGGCCAGAGGGGCACAGGACCCAAGGCAGCATGGATTCACAGCAGGAAGGTCATGCCAGACAAATCTGATAGATTTCTTTGACTGGGTGATCAAAGTAGTTGATCAGGGAGGGGCTGTGGACATGGCCTACCTAGACTTTAGCAAGGCATTTGACACAGTCCCACACAAAAGATTAATATACAATTAGCCAGCCTGGGAGTGGGTCTCAAGATGACAGCCTGGGTAAAAGAATTGGCTGGAGAATAGGACACAGAGAGTATAGTAAATGGAGTCCACTCTGAAAAAGGGGGTTAGTAGTGGGTACCGCAGGGTTCAGTATTAGGACCAGTCCTCTTCAGTGTCTTTATAAGTGATGTTGCAGAGGGACTGGAAGGAAAAGTATGTCTCTTTGCAGATGACACAAAGATCTGCAACAGAGTTGATGCACAGGGTGGGGTGGAAAGGATGAGAAGGGACTTGGCAAGGTTAGAGGAATGGTCAAATGCATGGCAGCTTAGATTCAGTGCTAAGAAGTGCAAGGTAATGCACCTAGGAAACAGAAACCCAGGGGAAGAATACACAGTGGGGGGTGAGACACTAACAACAACAAAAATGGAAAGGGACCTGGGGGTAGTCATATCAGATGACCTAAAGGTGGGAAAGCAATGTGAGAGTGCAGCAAGGAGGGCTGGGGGATACTGGGATGCATAGGGAGAGGCATCACCAGTAGAAAACAGGAAGTTATTATCCCTCTGTACAGACAGCTGGTGAGACCCCATCTGGAGTACTGCGTGCAGTTCTGGAGACCCAATCTCCGCAAAGACATAGACAGGATGGAAGCTGTCCAGAGGAGGGCAACTAAAATGGTGCAGGGTCTGCACCGGAAGACATATGAAGAGAGACTTAAGGAGCTTAATATGTATAGCCTCGAGGAAAGGAGGGAGAGGGGGGACATGATAGAAACTTTCAAGTACCTCAAGGGAATCAACAAAGTCCAAGAGGGTAGCATCTTTCAAAAAAAGAGGTGTGCAAGAACAAGGGGCACAATTTGAAGATAGAAGGGGCGCTCAGAGGTAATTTAAGGAAGTATTTTTCACAGAGAGGGTGGTGGATGTGGAAAAGCCTTCCAGAGGAGGTTGTGGAGTCACAAACAGTGGTGGAATTCAAGCATGCATGGGACAGTCATAAGGCAATTCTAGGGGGTGGGGTAGGAAGAAGTAGGCTGCTGGTTAACTAGGATCTGCTGCTTATCCATTAGGTAGGGAAATGGGCAGACTGGGTGGGCCAAGCGGTCCTTATCTGCCGTCAAATTCTGTGTTTCTATGTTTCTATCTGGACCTAGTCTCCGTGGCAGCTCAGAAACAATTGCTGTGGTGGAGGGACCCCTGCAACCTTTCCTTGAGTCTTCCTTTCAGGAGCCGGCCCCCTCAGCATCCCTAACTACAGATGCATCGAACATAGGATGGGGAGCACCAAGCTTAAGGACTGTGGTCCAGCTTGGAAGCATCATTACACATCAATGTACTGGAGAGGACGGCGGTCTTGTATGCCTTACCTTCCTTCCAGACCCTTCTTCACCAGGGATCACTGCTGGTGCAAACGGACAACAAGTCGGTAGTTTGGTACCTCAACAAACAAGGAGGAACTCGCTCGTACCCCCTGTGCGGGGAGGCGATGCTGGTGTGGAACTGGGCAGTCCAGTACGATCTGGCCCTAGTGGCCGTGCATGTTTCAGGTGTTCAAAATGTCCTGGCGGACAGTCTCAGCAGGTCTTGGACTCTAACTCACGAATGGGAATTAAATCAGGAAGTGGCAGAATCTCACTTCCTAAGATGGGGCGTGCGGAAATCGAACTTTTCGCCTCTCAATACAACGAAAAACTTCCCAGTTTTTGCTTGCTCATTCCAGGGCATGGTGCTTTATGGCATGACATGCTGCCTTTCTCCTGGACAGGGAAATTTTTATACACCTTCCCTCCGTTTCCCATTCTCCAGAGTGTCCTTTTCAAGCTTCAGGCAGAGAAGGCGAGGATGATCCTCATCGCCCCTCTCTGGCCAAGACAAATTTGGTTCTCGCTGCTACAGCAGCTAACGAGGGAACCTCCAGTTCTACTTCTAGTGACTCGCGACCTCTTGACTCAGGATGAAGGTCGCCTTGTCCATCCGGGGCTCAGGACTCTGCATCTTCATGTGTGGCTTCTGCAGATATAGCGATTTCTCACTTTGGGGTCTCCTCTCAAGTAGTTAAAGTTCTTTTAGAGGCTAGAAAACCCTCTACTCGTTCCACTTATGCCGTGAAGTGGAATTGTTTTTCCATCTGGGGGACTTCCAAGAATTGGAACCCCTTTTCTTGTTATGCCCCACAAGAAATGGAATACCTCCTTCATCTGTCAGACTCTGGTCTGTCACATTGTTCCTTGAAGGTCCATCTTTCGGCAATTTTGGCATACCACGAGCTGGTGGATGGTAAACCTGTGGCTCAGCTGGAGGTCTCAAAAACCTTTCTGAAAGGGATCCTCCATCTGAAACCCCCCATCCACAGCCAAACTCCACCTTGGGATTTGAACTTTGTGTTGGAGAAACTCACTCTCCTCCACTTTTGAACCAGCAATGAGCTGCGATTTATGCTTCCTTTCCTGGAAGACGTTATTTTGAGTTGCCATTACGTCTGCTCAAAGGATTTCGGAGCTTCACACTCTGGTTTGTAAAGAGCCTTATCTTATTTTCCACAAGGACCGGACGGTCCTCAGGACAAATCCTAAGTTTTTACCCAAGGTGGTGTTAGAAACCACACTGAACCAATCGGTAGAGCTTCCAGTTTACTTTCCATCCCCTATGACCAGAGGTGAGGCACTCCTGCACACCATGGACGTCCATCAGATCCTTCGATGCTACATACACCGAACAAAGGATCTCTGTAGCTGTGATCAGCTTTTTGTTTCCTTTGCCCCCAGGTCGAAGGGCAAAACGGTTCTGAAGTGGTGCCTTTCCAGTTGGTTAGGCAACTGTATTTGGTATTGTTATCAAAAGTACGACAGACCTCTGCCGGGTCCCATCAGAGGTCATTCTACTAGGGACATGGCTGCTTCCGCTGCTTTTTTGTGGAACGTGTCTGCGGCTGATATCTGTGCCGCAGCCACTTGGAGTTCTGCCCAAAACCTTTACTAAACACTACAGTCTGGACATTGCGTGTAGGCGGAGGGCAGGCTTCGACCTAGCTGTCCTGCAGGGCCTTCTGTCCTAGGCTGGGTCCATTCGTGTGCCCAGTTTTGTTGGAGTGATTTTCTCCTCCTCCTCCTCCCTTGTTTCTCTTGGTCTCTCTTTGGAGGGACTGCTTGGGACTCGGTTCTATATGTAATAACCTACTGAAGGAACCTTCTCGAAGTAAGATAGTACAGTTACGTAGGAACTTACTGTAACTGTAGGTCACCCCCCCCATTTTATTTCTTACACAGGGACTCCAAATCCTGTTTACTCCTGTTGTCAGGCCTCTTCCTGGCTCCGGCGGGGGAACTGGAGGGTGGGTGTGGGGACCACCCACTATATACGACCATGCTGACGTCAGTCATATGACATCGGGTGGGCGGTCTCCCATCAGGGATTGCTTGAAAAGTCTGCCAAGTGGCCCGATGCCAGTTGGTGCCAGTCCTATATGTAATGACTTACTGAAGGAACCTCTCTCAAAGATCTACTGTTATGGTAAGTTCCTACATAACTGTACCTTATTGTTTTAATGTGTGTATGTGTAGGAAGGGTGCAACGGGGTTGAATACGGCCCTGTCCCAGTTATGAAGAAGGAGTTTAAATGCAAGGATCTGTTCTGTTCTCTCCTTTTCTGTCTCTTCTCTGTCTGGTTGCGCAACCACATTTTCTTGTGAGACCTAGGACTTGATCACTCCGACAGTCTTGCAGTTCTCTGCCTCTTGCTGTCTGTCTACCATCACATGCTGTTTCTGTGTTTCTTCCCCCTTGCATAACTGCAGGTATAAAAATATATGTGAATATTTTTGTGGAAATGTAATTGATACTGGGATCCCATTGTTTAAAACTGTAAATAGTTATACTGTTGAAATGATTGCAAAGCTAAAACTGTATATAGTTATACTGTTGAAATGACTGCAAAGCTATTTGGAAGTTAAGGGATTAACCTGCGATGCAATTTTTAAGTGTTTTGCAGACGATGTAAACAAAAGATCAGTTCTGGGTCACAATGTTCTTTTTGCTGCAGCTGCTGAAACGGACAAGAACATTGGAAACTTATAAGAACACTGAGAAGCATGCTATTGTCTTAACGAGTTCCTGCACAGACTTATAAAAAGCTGCAATATTTTGCAAAAGAGGGACACTGAGACTGAGAGAGACTGAGATTGGAAACTGAGAAGAAACCCAGACGGACCTTTTCTGTTTATACTGCCTTTGTAAATAGTTATACTGAACAAGTTTGTTTTTTTATTTTACTGTTAATAATAATAAAACTCTTGTTGTGAATTTTACAACTGCTCCTGGTTTTCCAATGTTTCCTGACCTGTGCCTGGATGACAGATGGTGTAAGAAGTGGGATTTACGCCATGCATACTCTAAGCCAGAAGTTTTGTGCATGGGTACTAGACCTGGTACCAGGGAAACATAGAAGAAAGGTATGGATTCTGCAGCAGCAAGCCCAGGAGTCATTACCAGAAGAATGGCAGCTAAACTAGAAGCAGAATCAAAAGTCCAAACTGAGACTGTACAGCCAGCGCCAACCATGGGAAAAAAAAAAAGAGCAAGCAGTGACAGAACCTGGATGCCTGACTGCCTTTTTCAAATGATGGGCTATACTACTACTACTACAACAACAAGAGACAGAGAAACTGAGAAAAGAAGAGATGCAGTGACAGGAGCAGCCAAGAAAAGAAGAGATACAGTGACAGACACAACAGAGAAGAGATGCAGCGCCTGGAGCAGCAATAGCTGGATGCCTTGCAAGCTGTCAAAGCTGGAGGATCTAGCACAGGTCCAGCAGAGCAGCAGAACACCAACAACTTAAGACCTTAAACTTACAAAGTTGTGTCCCTTGGATGATATCGAAGCATACCTGACAAGTTTTCAAAGGGATGCCACAGCCTGCCAGTGGCCAGAGCAGCAATGGGCAATCGGACTTGGTACCTTACCTGACAGGGAAAGCCTAACGTGCCTGCAATATGGACACTGTACAGTCAGAAAACTATGACCTGGTGAAAAGAGAGGTTTTTAAAAGATATGACATCTCAGGAGAGACCTACAGGCAGAGATTTTGGTCTGTGAAGTACAACTCTGTCAGCAATCCTCAAGAAGCTTTCACCTGACTCCGAGAACTCCTTATGAAATGGCTGCAACCAGAGGGAAAAACAGTCCCACAGATCGACACATTTGCAATGGAAGCAGTTCATCAACATCCTACCCACAGATGTACAGCTTTGGGTAAAAGAACACCGACCAGAAAGTGGGGAAAAGGCTGTTTCTTTGGCTGAAAACTACCAAGTGGCCAGACAGACATCACAGCAGTGAGGTAACAGCCAAGCATCAGTAAGACACTTTTTTTCCCATTTAAACTCCAAGTCTGATAAGAACTGTGGTGGGGATAACAAATCTGCGCCCAAAGACTTTATTTGCTACAACTGTAATAAGCCAGGTTATATTGCAAGAAAGTGCCGTAGTAAGAAGAGTGACACTGGAGCAGATTTGTCCTTGGCAGATTGGGGCAACTACTTAACAGATGTGAAGGTGGGAAATAAGACTGTGAAGGAACTTGTAGATATGGGGAGCAGACAGACCCTAGCGCATGTTGAAGTGCTGGGGAAACAGTGTCCGAAAGGACCAGGTACTGGTGCTGTCTGCATCCACGGGGACACTCGATACTATTCCAGCAGCGAGTAACTCTGTTACTTTTAAAGCATCTTTGAAATCGTATTTATTTACTCTGGCTTTCGGAGACATTGCTTAGTTTATTTCTGCTGCCTTTTTAATTTTCATATATATGTTTTATTAATTGTTTGTTATAATGTATTCACGCTTTGATTTTTGAAAAGCGCGTTATAAATAAATATTGATTGATTGATTAATTAATGGGGTGTTGCACAAAATTAAAGTGGGGGTAGTACCTGAGTTACCTGCATCTGTGATTGTTGGAAATGACTTTCCAGGATTTACTGAGTTAATCAAAGAGGGAGTAAATACTGATGTTTCAGCAGCTGTGGTGACAAGAGCTCAGGCAAAGAAAATCTCAGTTGTTGGGGACTCTTTTCCTTTTGCTGATTTTGATTCGGACTTGTTTAAGCACAGCTCCAAGATCCGGAAGTCCAGGAAAGAAAGAATACGCCTGAAACAACAGTGGCAACAAAAGACTGATGGACATAAGGGGTTAAAATATGAAAATGCTGAAACTAAACTGATCACTGATTGTGATCCCCCAGAACAAGCTAATTATCTTCCTGACATAGTCTCCACCACTCATTCACACTAATGGGACTATGCCGGTGGCGCTAAAACCCAGCAGGAGCCAAAATCTTCAGGAGGGCTCATGGGCGTAGGACTGCACATAGCGGCATCGTGAGATTGGCTCGCATATATAGGCTCGTGGCATCAACGCCCAACCGCTTCAGTTCCTTTTTCCCCACTGTCAAGTGTGCTTCAATGATGACGTTGCTTGCCCATTGGGAGTCAAATCTTCACGTCTATATGACAGCTGCTATAGTTGTTTCAGTATTTGATTAGATTTATTGTTTTATTATCAGTTTTTAGAATAAAATAATAAAGTAAATTTTTCGTCAGAAGTAGTCTTCAGCCCTCCTTTGACGGAGTCGACCATGAATGGTAGAGAGACTTCACAAGAAAGCTGCGATGTCAGGAAGGCCGGGTCTTGTCTGCTGCCCTCTATGGGGGGGGGGGAGTGTGACTACAGGCAGTCCAGTGCTTGGGGGGGATGTGCTGTCCTCCCAAAAGCACAAAAAGGAGTGGTCCCATTCTTGATACTCGTCGAGGACTTGGCACCGTTTGACTTAGAGTTCTTCTTCGGCCTCCCGGTCGCAAAAGAAATGGTACTGCTCGAGGTTGCTTTCTGATATGTCTAAGCATTGATTGTCGGTTGTTGCAGGGGCCCGACTCAGTCTCCTCTGGCCTCTGTTTCTGGTGACCAGCATCCTCGACTCAGGGGTCCCTTCCCGCCCCCTGGGGGGGTCCTCAGGTGAGCAGTTTCACAACTGGGCCGCTCTTATGGAGCAGTGGGTTCGGCGGTTGTCCCATCTGCCTGAGCTGGTGAGTCCGTCACTTGGGCCTTCAGGCCTTTCAGTTTCGGGCCTGCGGGCAGGGCAGTTGGGGCTTCTTAGTCATGAGGCATCTGCTCCGGTGCCATTGACACCACATTCAGGTGTTTTTCCCCCCTCATATGGCTGTGACACAGGGGTCAATACTGGTGCCTTTATCTCCTGCTGAATTTCTCAGATTTTCTTCAGTGAGTCAGGGGTTGGGAACCTCTGGTTCAGCGGTGCTGGCGTAGAGTCTGGCGCCACGTCCTATGCCGGTGCCACTGGTATTCTCGGCGCCACCTTCTGTTCCGGCGCCGTGAGCGCCTGTGGTGCCACATGGGGCACTGGGGGTTTAGACTTAGATTCATGGGGCTCCTCCATCTCTTTTTCCACCTTTTCCTATCTGTTCTGTCCCTTCGGGACTAGTAGGAGATGATATTAAGCCTGATCCTGATCTTCAATTGAGGGACGACTTTGATGATGATTCCTCCCTAGGGGATGGTAAATAAATCTTCTCTTACAGCATAGTCGCTGGTCGAGGACCTTTCTTGTAAGTATCTGCTTAGAAAGGTGAATACCACTCTCTCTCTCTCTCTCTCTGTCTCTCTCTCTCTAGACTTCAGAGGTCGATCCTGGGAAATTGCTGCGCCTGCAGTACCTGCACGTTCTGGACATTCCTGTGGAATTGACTCCTCCCGTGCAACCCCCTTTTGAGACTCTCTCACAAATGATGTGGGATAATCTGATGCTTATTCTCTCTGTAGCCAAGTCCATAGATAGGAAATACGCCCCTTCCAAAGATCGTCCTATTTTGGCCTAGCAAGCCTTTGCTGATGCCATAGTTGTCCTGGCAGAAAATAAGGCCGTTCTTCCTCAAGAATCTACCACACGTCCAATAAACAAGGAATCTCACAAAATCGACACTTTGGGAAAGCGAGTCTTTGCTGCTTCCACCCTGGGCATGTGCATTGCAAGCTACCAGGGTTATTTCTCTCAGTATGAGTATACACTCTGGCATTTGCTCGAGGCTACGGTAGAAGTTCTCCCAGATTCAAAAGTCAACACAGAGCTCCTTGAAACCATTACTAGAGGCATTGAATCCAATAAGCAGCAGCTTAAAGCTGCTGTGGATGCCTTTGACACTACTTCCAGAGCAGCAGCGGCTGGTATATGCACCCAATGCGCTCTTCGTTATGCATGTCAGGATTCACGAATGATGCCCAGCAGAGAGTCACGAGTTTGCTTTTTTTTTTTTTTATTTCATTTTATTTAGTGGATGTGACCACAAGTCAAGTACAGTCAACTTTGTTGGCTTTCAGCAAGTACATTCTTTACAGTACATGTATATATGATTGATAGAGTTAAGTACAAGTTATTGTATCTGAACAAAGTAACTCTTTTACAGTATGGCTGAGCTTGTTATTTCATAATCATTCCAGCCCCCTCTGTACTATGTATTAAATGATCTTTTCCTGTGGCAATAGCTATTGTTGCAAAAGTGAAGGTTGTCCTGTACATTTGCTCAGAACTAAGATTCCTCAAGCAGCTGAAAACTTATTCTAAATGACACATCAAGGAATAAAATCAGGGTCGTGTCTAGATATATAGAATACCCATGGCCTCCAGAACACCTCATTCACAGGGATTTTATGTAATTTGGCCGTAAGAGATTCCATATAATAAATATCTGAAACCATCCCCCTCCAGTCTTTAATAGTAGGAACGTCTGGTGATATCCATCTTCTTGTTATAGCCTTTTTGGCTGCCAGACTATAAATAGGTAACAAAGTTCGGTGCCAAGATGGTCGATGGGGGGAAATATAGCCAGTAAAACCATCTCAGCAGTTAACTCTATCCTCACACCCAGACAATCTGATATCTCTTGTTGTAGTATACACCAGTAAGGTGTCAAACGTGGACACTTTCCAGAAATATGGCCAAGGTCAGCGTGTGAACAAATACAATTCCTCCAACACCTACCATCTGAAGAGGGGAGGTGCTTAGTGAGGATAGCCGGAGAACAAAAGAGCCTGACTCGACATTTCCAGGTGAATTCACGCCATATAGTAGAATGAGTTACCTGCAGGCCAGTGGAGAAGCTTGCAACCAATCCTGTTCTGATATTTTTATTTCAAGAACCCTATACCAGCTGTTTAAAATGGAGAGTGGTGAATCACCCATCCCTTCCCTAAGGATCCGGTATAAATATCCCACCTGGTATCCCCATGTCATGGTGTCCTCAAATTATTTCCAAAACATTGGGATAGGATCGGGCTGTTTAGGCACTACATCCCTCTGTCTCAGAAGGTCATTTCTGACTCGAGTGTATCTGTAAAGATCACTGGTTGACTGGTTGGCTAAACTTCCAACAAAGACTAAAATACCACACCTGCATTCTCGCAAAAAAAATCCACCTTCAGCTTGCCCCCATCGGACTACTTCCCATTATCAGTGCAGCCCCCACCAGACGCAATACA
Organism: Neoceratodus forsteri; assembly: GCA_016271365.2. Lineage (NCBI taxonomy): Eukaryota > Metazoa > Chordata > Ceratodontiformes > Ceratodontidae > Neoceratodus > Neoceratodus forsteri. Next base: position 1,581,772,958 of record CM028130.1, read on the forward strand.
AGACTCACAGCACACCCATCTTTCCTAGTTCCCCTCTGTAGAACAGCACTAGGGCAAAGATCCTTCCGGTACCGTGCTCCTCTCTGGCTCAACTCTCTACCCGCCCCCCTCTCCCAGTCCCATAGCATCTCGCTATTCAAATCTGGCCTTAAAACCCAAATAAAGGAGAGTGCTAAGTGTTATTGGGGCTAATCTATCCTCTCTCCTAACCTCCTCTTCTCCTGACTCTGGGTCTTCCTAGACCCTACGTGATGGCACCCAGTAAACCTCTGCCTAGGGACCCTGTGTATGCTAAGTATCACTGCTGATTAGGTTCATATCTCATTTCCTCACCTGTCAAATAAGTTTCTATGCCTGGACTGCTCTATCAGTACTGAAACTTTTAATACTGCCTGTCATTGTTAGTCCTTACTGTACCCTGTGTTACCCTCCTCCCCCTGTAACCAACGTGGAGACTCTGAAACACTGCTGTGTCAGTACTGAAACTGTAAATACTGCCTGTTCATGTATGTCTTTTCTGTATTTGTCTATCATCCACCCCCTGTAACCTGACGTGGAGCCTTTGCAAAAGAGTCTATGACGCAAAGGATTGTAATTCCGATCTTATTCAATAAATAAATAAAAATATTAGATAAGCCATAAGTTGTTTGAAGGGTTTCAAACAAAACAATACCCTCCTGAGAAAGGAACTGCCTGAAAAATTGGAGCCCAACCCTCTTCCATTTTGCAAAAGTGTGGTCTGTAGAAGCGGGGAAAAAACCTATCGTCCTCTGAGACTAATCTATAAAAGAAAAAAAATTCTCTGAAGCCCTGATGCCTTTTCAACCTATACCATTGCTTTAAGATTTGGGCAGTAAAGGGTGTAAAATTCCGCAAGCAAGGAATTTTAGCTACTGAGGCTAAGGTTATCCTTGTTATATCGTATAGATAATGTATCACAAATTCCAGATCCTTTGGAGCAAACCAAATGGACAATATTTTAAAGAAAGCTGCAAGAGCATAAAATTTCAGGTTAGGTAGGTTGGGTTCCACCCTGTGAGAGCGGGAGCTGCAACAAGGACATCCTAATCCAAGTTCCTGGGAACAGTAATGTCCAAATATTTAAACTGTGTTCAATGCCATTTTATTGGATATTTATTTTTAAGAGATTGGGATGGGGTAAAATTTAAGGGGAGAGCAGGTCTGTTTTAGCTATATTTAGTTGAAACCCCGAAACCTCAGTAAAGTGTGCCAGGGTTTCCCATAGGGCGGGGAGGGAGGTCTCTGGGGAGAGGGCCGACACCAGAATATCATCCGCGAATAGGGCCACCTTATGTTCTCTCTGACCTGTGGGAACTCCCTCTACCTGGGTATTTCTCCAGATAGCCTCTGCCAGGGGCTCAATATAAAGAGCAAATAGAAGTGGGGATAAAGGACATCCCTGTGTCGTGCCCCTTTGTATAGTTGTTTGTTGGGACAAGGATGGGAGAGTGGGATCCTTGTCAGGCTTCAGTAGAGGGGCGAGGACAGCATAGCTCTAGGAAGGAGGAGGGGCTTCCCCCTTTGTCACTGCACCACATGCTGGTAGAAAGGTAACTGGGGAATAAAAGTTTTATATCATTCAGGGCCGAAGCCATCTGGGCCGGGGCATTTCAGGGATTTGATATGCTTAACCTGTTGAAGGATCTCTTCAGGTCTAATAGGATATTCTAATTGGTTAATCTGGAGATCAGGTAAAGGGATCCTATTTAAGAAATCTGATATCAGGGTATTTTGTTCCTGGGGTGGGGGCTGCGTACAGGGTCTCATAAAATTGATTAAAGACCGGTTTAATTTGTTCCTTCTTATAAGTGGTAGTGCCTGTTATGGTAGATTTTATTTTTAGAATTGTAGATGCCCTTTTGTTGGCCTTTAGCTTCTGGGCTGGTGCCCCTTTTGCACCCCCTCATAATTATATTGACGTAGGTAAGCCAGGTTCTGTAATCTAATATTTTTTGTATTTCTTGTTTTAAACCTCTGATCTGCCTCTGGAGGGCAGTATCACCTTCTCGAAATAAGTTGGTATGAAGCCAAAAGGTCCATTAAGAACTTAAGTCTAGCATTCTGTATTTTTTTGTTTCCGAGAAGTGTATTCCAGTATCTTACCTCTCAAGACAGCTTTCAGTGTATCCCACTGTATTGAGTGGGATACTTCTGGAGTTAAATTATCCTGAATTACTTGTGGAATTCGTCCCTTCATGGAATCCAGGAATTCCTGATCCCTGAGTAGGGACGCATTGGAGGAGCAGTCAGGGTGCTTCGAAGGAAGGAGGAGGGGGCAACTAGAGGGCATGGGTGGAAGCTGGAGGGGGGAAGATTCAGGGGAGAAAGGAGGAGGTGCTACTTCACTGAGAGGGTGGTGGAGCCATGGAATGCGCTGCCCAGGGGTTAGTGGAGGCAGAGATGGTGGAGGTGTTCAAAAGGGGGTGGGACAGGTACAGGGGAAGGGTTCTGGAAGCAAAATCCAGTGCAGCGAGAATATCTGGAACTGGGAAGGGAGAAGTCAGAGAAGGCGAGGGGGGCAGCAAGGTCAGCTCCCAGGGTGGGGGCTGATCAAACGAGCAGACACAAAAGACCGTTAGGCCTATTCTGCTGGCATTTTAGTATGTAAACTGAATTTCTTTTGTTTACCCAAATCTATTTTAAGAGTTAATGGGTTATGGTCAGATAATACCCTTGGTTCAATTAAAATTTCTTGAACTAGGCCGGCCCGGTGGCACTGAGGGTTGAGGCACTGGGCATACATCTCATGCTATACTTGACCGGGTTCGAGAGCGGACTCTGGGCGCTGGGGCTGGCAAAGGAAGGAGTGGATCGAGCGTCCGTAGGGACTGCTCTCCTTGGGCAGGTAGCGGGTTGGCGTCGCTCTGCAGCGGCCTCTGGTGGAGACCAGGAGCACTGCAGAAGACGCACGTGAGAACAGCATAGAAAAGCAGAAATCCGCCTCTCGACCAACCAGATGACGGCTACCGGTCCTCCGTTACTGACGATGCCCTGAAAGAGCCTCTCCACTTCAGCAGTACCCTGGGGCCAAATATGTGCTGGTTGCCCCCATGGTGCCTTCCCCCTCGGAGGAGGGGGACCTGCCTGGTGAAGGGTTATGTCCGGGTTACCTCAGGGGCGGCTGCAATATGAAGATGGAGGGCTCAGGACGGGACAGGCGGAGCGGGTGAAGGACCTAGGCAGCCCGAAGGAGTGGTGGGTCGAGGGGCATCAGGGGGTGAAAAAAAAAAAAAGTCTTGAAATAATGTAAAATGTTCCTCAGTAACAAAAAAAGTAATCTAGCCTAGAATATGTTCTATGGTGTCCTGAAAAAAAAAAGTATACCCTGGTACAGATGGAAATAATTTCCGCCAGACATCCTCTGCGCCCATAAAAGCCAGGTTTCCTTTCAAATATTTACCTGCTTTAGGTAGCCTGTTTGGCTTAGGGTTAGAAGAGTCAAAATGTGGATTAAATGCAAAATTGAGATCCCCCAATAATCAAAATCCCTTTAAGTCTCTCCATTACCCGGTGTAGGAAGGTCTGTACCACCCGGTAGAGAAGTTTGTGGAGGGAGGTAGGTATTAACCAAAGTTATTGTCTGGGAATATAAAGTGCCTGTTAAAATTATGTATCTACCCTGTGGATCTAAATAGGTGTCCTACACTTCCAATGGGTTTGTGGAAGGGATTAAAATTACTGTGCCCCTCTTATGTCCCCTTGGATGAGAGGAGGCCACTACTTTATATCTACCCCCAGTGTAATTTTGAATGTTCAAGGGAAGAAAGATGGGACTCCTGTAAGAAATATAAATCCGCTTTCTGTTTTCCCAAATGCTGCATTATCTTGTATGACTTAACAGGGGAATGCAAACCATTCACATTTTGAGAAGAGATTTTTACTGGAACATTAACCATTGGCACAAGGAGAGAGTATTATATTAAGTAGGCTGGAACATTGTCTGGTCTCCGGAGGGCTTAAAAGGTTAGGAAGTATGCCTTGACTGGTATCCCTCTGGTGGTCTTATACGACCAAACACAGCTATCCGGGAGACATCCATATGAACTACCCTTTGGACCAGGAGCCATCCAACTATTACAGGGGTGTAGAATGTCCAAATTGAAATTGTCACCATCCATTTTCAAAGTTAACAAAACCATTAAACCTAGCCAACTAATTAACCTCAATAACCGTTGAATAGTAACCTGTCCCCTAGTAAAGAGAACTATATACATGCGGTCTTCCATTTGTGGGGGAGAAAAAAACACATCTCCCACCCTGGTCCCACGGCCTAGGATCCCCTTTGCCCTAAGAAAGTGGGGCACCACCCACCAGAAGGTGGATATAGACCCACCCGAGAGGTAACACCCCCTCTGGGAGCAGTCTTGAACAACTGCAGAAATTGCTCCTGTATTGGTTGGGACCTAAACTCTAGTAGGTGAAATGGTACTTGGTTCCAAATATTACTAGGGGGATGTATCCTCTACCCCACCAAAACTGTGTGGCCCAATGATGGGGTAGATAACGACCCCTGAGGGAGCACAGCTGTATCCAAAGGGTACTAGGGACAAATACCTGCCTAAAAGTAAGAAACCCAGTGTGATGGGAAAGAGAGAGGCACCCTCGAGATCCTCTAGGGGGAAAAACTAGAGTACTCGTCCCCCTTGTTCAGACCTTGTATGGTCTTACGATCTTTTATTGCATCTCTTTCCTTATAGTACCTGAAAACTAAAGGCTGATCTGGGAGAAGTTGTTATATTGCCAAAGAGGGTTTAATTGGGAACTGGAGGCGTCGTGGAAATCCATCCTTGTATATGAGCCCCAGGAAGCTAAAACAATGCCTGGGAATGGGATATTCCCTCTCTCTAGAGAGGAGATATCATATTTTACCACTGGCTTCCTCTTATGGAAGGAGATATTGTTACTGCCATGAGGTCAGGTCAGTAATCTCCCCCCCCCCCAATCACCATAGCAGCAAAATCCACCCACCATTTTAAAACCAAACTAACCCTCTGATGTGAGGAAGGTGGAGAGGGGAGGCAAGTCCATCTGTTACCCATTCCGCTCCACAAGCGATCCTTCCCATAGAAATCATGAAAAAACAGTATAACTAACTAATGTCCTTATGGGCCGTGAGTCCCACAATCCATGATCCATCTTTCAAAAACTGTACTCTCCCAAAGCCTCACTGTGGGAGAAAGAGGCATGTATAGACCTTCACTGATAGCAGCCCTCGCAGGTGCCCTGGAGTAGACTGAAGTTGTAGTTTATAATGTTCATTGAAAGGGCATGCCAGAGTATTCGGACTGTGAGGTATAAAAACTTTCTCCTTCTGGTTTGTGGGGGAGGACAGCCAGCCAGGTCACCGAGAGGAAGGGGGAGGGAAAGGTGTTCCCAAGGCCCCAGCCAACAGCCAAGTATTTATTAGAAGGCTAGTCTGTTTGTAGTAATGTTATGATAAAGCCTACACTGGAGCAATAGCCCCCCCCCCCAAACCCACAACACTGCAACCAACCTGTCTTGTTCCCCGAGCCCCACTACCCCACCAGTACCTGATATGGAGCTCTGATCCTACTCTGCTTGTAGGGTAGGATTCTGTAGTGATTGCACTCTATCCAGGATCTTCTGTAGATGCTGATCTCCAATATCAGTTCGAGACTGATCTTGGGAGCCATTTCTGGAAGGTCTGGTCGAGTCCCTTATTGCTAGTTTAGGGTCATTTTTTGATAGAATCCCTCATTGGAGCAGATCCAGTCTGGCCTCCGCTGCTGTAGTATACGTTATAGATCCATTGGGGAATTGGACAACCAGTTTGGCTAAATAGGGGGTGCGGAATCTCATATTCTTAACTCTGAGGGTGGGGAATAATGGAAAATATTCCCATCTCATGCGCTGAGTGGCCGGTGCGTAGTCATTATCAAAGATGATGCGTTGCTCTCCCCACATCACCTTCTGTTTGTGCCAGGCTTTTAAAAGTAGCTGATCTCTCTGATAAAAGCTAACGAAGTGCATGACAAATGATCTTGGTCATGCATCAGGCTTAGAAGGGCGAGGGCCCTGTGCAGTCTTTCAATATCTGTTTGGAAGTCCAGGCCCAAATCTAGGGCTTGGCACAATAAGTATTCCGCGAATGCTACTGGGTCGTTCCTCTCTTCTCCCTCGGGGATACCATATACCCTTATGTTCTTTCACCTTCCACGATTCTCCATATCCTCTAGCCTCAAAGATGTGTAGAGTTGTTCCTCAGCTAATTTGTGTACTGTTCTTTCTAGGACCGAGATTTTGTGTTGTCTGTTATTTGTACTTCTGCCTCTGCGGCCCTTGACTGCAGCTCAGTGAGGTCTGTACGAATTTCTTTTAAAGAGTCCCTCATTTTGGTGCGAAACTCCGAAATCTCCAATAGGATTGCCTTCGAGTTTGAAATTTCTGGCATTTGTTCTTTTTATCTTGTTTCCCCCATTTACTATCAGATAGAAGAGGAGCAGGTAAGGTGGTGTCAGAGCTCTGTAGGCCGCTCTTCTTGTCGTCAGGCAAGTCCTCAGCGGCTGGTAGCAGTTGCGATCATGGCGTGCCATACCCTGAAGGTACGTCGTAAATGCAGCTTTATTTTTGTTGGAGTTCTCCTCCCTAAACTGTCAGCATTTGAAATAGAAGGTTTTAGTATAGAATGGTAGAGGTTTTGGGGAAGAAAAGCCTGAAATGGCTATGGTGGGGTGAGAGCTCAGTTCCCTCTTGTCTTCACGCCACCATGTTCCAGTCGGAAGTCCCATGAGTTTGCCTTTTGATGGAACGTATCTGTTTGGCCCTCAGGTCGAGCAGGCATTAGAGGCCACACAGAAAACTGAACGGCTATCAAAATAGCCAGGCCACCATCTACAGCCGCTCAGCGGGGTGGGAACCGGTGGCAGTTTCATAACCGTCTGTCTTTTTGTGGCAAAGGCAGAGGGGGTTTCAACAGAAATCAAGCCTCCCAGCCACAAAAGAAAACGCAGCAGAAGGCACAGGGCCCAAAAGCGCCTAGTGCCACCCTCTGAGATTCCGGCCCAAGTCTCACTTCAGCTGTCTGAGGGGGACTCTTCCTCAGCAGTAGGGGCCATCTGACTCAGTTTTACAACCAATGGAAGTCTGTCACATCAGACAAATGGGTGCTCGGGATAATCCATGAGGGCTACTCTCTAAATCTTTCAGAAACCCCTATGGATCATCCAAACAAATGACAACTCAAGCTGTCTGTCTCTGTCAGACCTTCTTGCTTCCGAGATTCAAGGCCTTCTGAACAACAGGGCAGTAGAAGTAGTATCACTGGATCAACGGAACACATGTTTCTACTCCTATTACTTCCTAGTTCCTTAGAAAACAGGCGGCATGTGCCCTATTCTCGATCTAAGGAAGTTAAACAAATTCAAGATATCATCACTCGGTACCCTTTTAACCCTGATTCATCAAAACAATTGGCTGGCCTCCCTGGACATGCAGGGCGCCTACCAGCATGTCCTCATTTATCCAAACCATTACAAATTCCTCAGATTTGTGGCATTGGATCAACACTACCAGTTCAGAGTCCTGCCCTTTGGGCTATCCTTGGCTCCTCAAATCTTTACAAAGTGCTTTGCAGTTCTTGCAGCGTATCTCAGGAAGCTCGGAATTCAGTTGTTCCCATATCTGGATGATTGGCTCCTACCAAGTCCCTCCAGACAAGAGACTCTGGAAGCCATGGCTATGGCTTCAAAGTTCCTCGCGTCCATGGGAGTCCTGCTAAATTTGGGAAAGTCGCAACTACAGCCCTCCCAACGGCTCCTCTTCATAGGAGCCCTCCTGGATACCTCCAACGCAAAAGCCTTTCTTCTGGAGAACAGAGGGAATGGCATGCTTCAGATGGCCCACTTCATCAGGGAGAATGACTCAGTTCGAGCTCTCTCGATGAAACTGATGCTGGGTCTCATGGCGTCCTAAGTGTTCACCGTGCCCCTGGCTCGTCTTCACATGAGGACTACCCAGTGGATGCTCAGCACTCAGTGGTCACCTACCACGCACCCACAGTCCTTTCACATCAAGGTGATGGAACCCCTGAAACGGTCACTCACCTGGTGGACTCAGGAAGACCACCTTCTGGAAAGTTATCCCTTTGCCCCTCTAGAATCTGAGGTCTTCATCACCACGGATGCATCCCTTCTCAAATGGGGAGCTCACTGCCAGGATCTCCACACCCAGGGTCGATGGAATCAGGGTGAATCTCAGCTTCACATAAATGTTCTAGAAATGAGAGCTGTCCTGTATGCAGTCCGAGCCTTGAAGGACATACTCTGTCACAAGATCATTCTCCTTCAAACAGACAACAAAGCAGTGATGTACTACATCAACAAGCAGGGCAAAGCACACTCTTACCCCTTATGCAAGGAAGCAATGAGAGTTTGGGGATGGTGCATGGAGCACAAAGCACTGATCCATTCGGTCTGCCTGCTGGGAGTGCAGAATGATCTGGCGGATTGCCTTAGCAGAACAGAGGCAGACCTCACGAGTGGTTTCTCGACACAAACGTCATGTAATCGCTCTTCGAAGAGTGGGGAACTCCAGACCGTGGACCTTTTTGCGTCCCCATTCAACGCAAAACTGCCTCTCTTCGCCGGCCTGGTGGCGCTGTGAGCTAAGGCTATGGATGCTTAACCTTGCAGCACACCGGCAACCCGGGTTCGGGAACTAGCCCGAGCCGTTGGAGGTCAGCAACGGGGGGGGGGCAGAGCTGGATGGAGCTGCTGACAGGCAACTCTCATCTCCGGGGAGGTGGTAGTGGCAACCCTCAGTTAATGGCTGCATTTTGGTAGAGGACGGGGGCAGCACAGTCCTTGAGGGGTGCCAGGCATTAGGTCAGTGGGGTGGGTGGAAGGGGGTCATTACCGGGGTCCGTAAGGTGCATGCATGCCTCCACATGAATGCGCTCCTACTCCTTGGGCCCTGGGAGAAAATTACTGGCGGCAGGATGGCGACCGACACTCCCCCGAAGGCGCCGCTCCTGGGGCCAGGCATAAGATAAGCCCCAGTAATTCTGGGTGACAGGCTGGGGGGCTCGATCAGGTGGGGGCTGTCGGCAAGGCGTAGAAAACAATGACGTTTAAAAAAAAAAAAAAAATGCTCTCTCTGTGCTCCAGAAATCCAGAACCTGGTGTTTTCTGTTAGGATGCATTCAGACTGCGGTGCACAAGACGCTTTTCTGTACCCATTTCCTCCTCTTGACCTACTTCAGAGGGTGCTGCTCAAACTGGAGGCGCAGGGGGGCAGAATGATCCTCATCGCCCCATTCTGGCCTTGTCAGATCTAGTTTCCATTAATCAACAGATTATCGGAAACTTCTCCGAGACAGCTTCCACTTCATACAAACCTATTGACCCAGGGCCCTGTGGTTAATCCCAGCCTTAAGTTCCATCACCTCCATGCCTGGCTCCTGAAGAGACAGAGGTGAATACTGTAGGTTTAACGTTTCACGTAGGGTCTCGGATATTCTGTTAGCTGCACGCAAGCCAGCTACTCGAAAAACTTGCATGGCTAAGTGGAAGCGGTTCTCCATCTGGTGCACAAAATTCTCCTTGGAATCCTTTTTCCTGCTCACCAAGCAAAGTCCTAAAGTATCTTCTAGATCTATTGAACACAGGCCTACAATACTCTACCATGAAGGTTCACCTTTGCATGATCTCAGCGTACCATGAGCCCGTACACTCCATGTCTCTGGCTCAGTTACCTGTGGTCAAGAGGTTCCTTAAGGGCATACTGCATATTAGGCCACTGGTCAGATGACTGGTAGCCACCTAGGACATTAATCTTGTGCTAGACATGCTCACCTGTAAACCTTTCGAGCCCCTAGCTACTTGTGAGCTGAAGTTTCTGACTTGGAAGACTGCTTTCCTTGCAGCCATTACCTCCGCTTGCACAGTGTCTGAAATACATGCTTTGGTCACAGACCCTCCGTATACTGTATTTCACAAAGACAAGGTGGTTCTTAGGACTCACCCTAAGTTTCTCCCCACGGTTGCCTCAGAATTCCATCTGAATCACCCCTTGGTACTCCCAACCTAGCTCGCGAACTTCCAGAATGAAGGGGAGCATGCCCTGCATTTTCTGGATGTGAAGAGAGCTTTGTGGTTCTATTTAGACAGAACTAAAGAAATCCGCATGTCAAAACAACTGTTTGACCCAGCCGGGCCGTACTGAAGGAGACAGTCTGTTGCTGTCAGATGCATTTCAGCATTGCTAGTGGCATGTCTTCGCCAATACTACTCCATGGCACAGGTTAAGCTGGAATGCAGAGTATATATGCACATTCTACCAGAGCAGTTGCTGCATCTCTGACAGAAATCCAAAACATGCCTATTGTGGACATCTGCAATGCGGCCACTTTTGTAGCACTTTCATAAAGCACTGTGCTTTGGATGTCTGTGCCAGGCAGCATCAATCCTTTGGCAGGACAATCCTTAATGGACTTCTGTCCTAAGTGAGCTCCTCTTTCCTGCAGCGTGTCTCAGGGGCTTATTTTAGCTCGGTACTCTCCCATTAGTGTGAATGAGTGGTGGAGACTTTATGTCCGGGAAGATATGGAAATAATGTACCTACCGTAATTCTTGATCTTCTTGGACGAAGTCTCCACCACTCATTCACATGTCCACCCACCATACCCCAAGCTTACTCATCCTGTTTTTGGCCTTCATTCTCTCGTTGTTTGGGCTGTAAAGACTCTTTTGAGTTGACCCTTCTTACACGTGTCATGCAGACTTTTTAAGTGGTCCTCCTGAAGATTTTTGGCTCTTGCTGGGTCCTAGCGCCTCCGGCGTAGTCCTGTTAGTGTAAATGAGTGGTGGAGACTTCGTTCAAGAAGATCAAGAACTACAGTAGGGTATGTAATTTCCATATGTTTCTCTCCAGGGTTATTTTAAGCAGTTTGGGGGTGAAACCAAAACAGGGTGAACCTATGTTTAAAAAATGTAATGGGCTACTGTACAGAGTTTGGGTTAAACCTCAGACACAGGACCAGATAGAACTAAGTTGTTACAGATAACACATGATAGTCCTATAGCTGGTGACCGGGGGTGTCGCACCCTTGCCAGATTGCTATACAGATTTTACTGGCCTGGTATTGATGAAGATGTGGATACCTATTGCATTTGTGCTGAGTGTCAGAAAGTAGCTCCAGTGGCTGAAAAAGACAAGATGCCCCTACCCTTGATAGATATGCCTTTTGAGAGAATTGCAGTAGATGTGGTTGGCCCCTTAGACAAAAGTAAAAAGGGTAATCGATTCATTTTGATAGTATGTGACTATGCTACTTGATACCCAGAAGCAGTTTCGATGTGTACTGTCACAGCCCCAAAAGTGGCAGCAGAACTTGCAAAAACTTTTAGCAGGGTGGCATACCAAAAGAGATTATTACTGATCAGGTTGTAATTTTGGTGCTGCATTACTTAAGGAGCCGTACAGACTACTAGGTCTCACTGCCATAAGAACCTCCCCCATCACCCTCAGACAGATGGTGTTGTTGAACGTTTTAATCAAACCCTAAAATGCATGTTAAAAAAGGTTTGTAAACAGGGAAGGGAAAGACTGGGATCAATACTTACCTTACCTGCTTTTTGCTTAGAGAAGAGCCACAGGCATCTACAGGTTTTTCACCATTTGAAATGCTGTACTGTAGACAACCTAGAGGGCCACTAGATGTAATAAAAGAAACACGGGAAGATAACCCCCATCAGAAACTATTACATTTTATATGTGTGCCCTGAGAAAGAAGCTGGCAAAATATGTTGAAATCACCCATAGTAATCAGGAAGAGGCCCAAAACCAGCAGAAGGTGTATTATGACCATGGGGTAAAAGAAAAAGGTTTTGAGCCAGGTGAAAAGGTCTTGCTACTGTTACCCACTACAGAAAATAAACTATTAATGAAGTGGCAAGGGCCTTATAACGTGCTTAGGCATACTGGCACAATTAACTATGAGATTGAGACACCTGATAGGAAAAATCCTACTAAGATATACCATGCTAACCTCCTCAAGAAATGGGTCGGGGGCCAAAAACACCAAAAGTTGTTTTGCTAGTTTTACCAGAAACTATAACTGCTGATGCTGTTAAAGTGAATGTTTCCTTAACCTCTGAACAAACCGCAGAAATTTGTAACTTGCTAAAGATGTTTAACAGTACTTTTACCATAGTACCAGGCCGAGCAAAAGGGGTTGAGCACGTAATAGTGACAAGGAATGCTTGCCATATTAGACAAAAGACATGCAGATTACCAGAGCGGTTAAGAGCAGACATGGTTAAGGAGATAAAACAAGTTAAGGAATTGAATATCATAGTAAAGTCAAAGTGCTAGGTTATCACCAATGGTGATTGTAAACAAAAAAGAAGGGGGTGTAAGAATCTGCCTTGATTTTAGGAAACTTAATCAGGTGTCAGAATTTGACAGTTATCCTATGCCCAGGATAGATGACTTGGTGGACAGATTGGCAAGTGCCAATTACATCATCACCCTCGATCTCACCAAGGGTTACTGGCAAATCCCCCCTGGCTAAAGACTCCAGAGACAAAACAATATTTGCCACTCCTGTTGGATTCTGTCAGTTCATGACTATGCCGTTTGGTTTACATGCTGCACCCACTGCATTCCAGCAGTACATGGATGTAATTTTATTCCCTCACACTGGTTATTGTGCTGCGTACCTGGATGATGTTGTGGTGCACAGTCCAGATTGGAAAAACATCCTGAAACACGTACGAGCAGTTGTCCAATTGATCAAAAAGGCAGGTCTGACAATCCTACCAAGTGTGCATTGGGCATGCAGGAAACCAGATATTTGGCTATGCTGTGGGAAATAGAGACGTCAAGCCAGAGTTTTCCAAGATAGAAGTTGTAGCTAACAGCCCTGTCCCCGAAACCAAGAAACCTGTCAGGTCATTTTTAGGGCTGGCTGGTTATTATTGGAGATTAGATAATGGGTAAATTCAAACTCACTTCCTGATTGGCTGAAAGAGCCTGGCACCCGGGCCGTTATTTCTTAACAACGGCCTGCTCAGAAAAAGTGCCAGCTCGATCGTTTGGAACCGAAACTTGCCAGACGCCATTTTACTACTCAGCTACCGAGACGGCAGCCCGAACTCGAAGCACAGCATGCTGCTAAAATTAAATGTCACAGACAGCCTCATACCGCCTCCTGAACTCACTCTGGCACCTCCTCTCTGTCACCGCAAAAAAAACCCAAACATCTATTTTTACATTCTTTCCAGCTCTCTCCACCTCGCGTTTCCCTTCACTGCTGCACCCCCTCTAAATCCTGTGCTTACTTTTAAAAACAGTGACAGACTCCTGCCACACTTCTAATCCCTATCACATTAAACAAAATTAACTCTCACTAAAACTCACCACTCTAGATTTCTCTCGGTCTCTGACACCATTTTTCAATTGAGGAATGTTTGTGTGTGTGTATGTGAGACACAAACAAATACAAAGCAGGAGGGCAAGCTAATCTGAAAGACCATAAAAAAAAAATACAGAGCAGCGACCTCTTGCGGTGATTCCAGCACTTCACACCATAGGAACTATTTTACAACAAACACTACTTCTGCTTAGTTTTTGCTTATTTTTTTTTTATATATAAATTTTTGTCTTGTATTTTCTTCCCACAAATAGCATCTGTAGTCCATTATCTAAGTGTAATAATAGCCTCCAGGATGGGCGTTATGGGATATAACGGACCTTCCAGAGGCTATAAGGCCCTCCGCCTGCGGCGTCGGGCCTCATTACGCCCCTGGGCGGTCCGTTATATCCCAGTAGCGCCCACCCTGTCGGGTATTATTACTTACTTTGTTCCCAGCTTTGCCCAGTTAGCTATTCCACTCACTAAACTTACAAAAAAGCGGTACCCGAATAATGTGAAATGGTCCCCAGAGTGTGATTAGGCTTTTCGAGCCATTAAGGCTGCATTATGATCAACCCCTGTTTTAAGAAGCCCAGGCTTTGAGAAACAATTTCTGTTACAGACTGATGCATTAGAGGTAGGCCTAGGTGCAGTCTTGAGTCAGTATATAGATGGAAAAGAACATCCTATTCTGTATATCAGTAGGAAATTGCACGACAGAAAAGGTATTCCACCATTGAAAAAGAATGCCTTGCAGTAAAGTGGGCCATGGAGTCCCTTAAGTTTTACTTACTAGGAGTTGACTTTGTACTTGTAACAGGTCACAGTCCTCTCTGTTGGCTTAACAAAATAAAGGATATACATTCTAGAATCACACGGTGGTACCTGGCACTGCAGCCATTATAAAGTGTTGCACAAATCTGGGGAAGAGAATGTCAGTGCTGATTTTCTGTCTAGATATGGATCTGGAATTGAGAATTCTGAAGGCTGAAAAAACAAATGTGTGAGTTTAAACTTCATTATTTGCTGTACTGTCATGGGAAAAAAGATACTGCATATCAGGGCTAGAAGTAATTTTTTGAGGATGGCTGTCCAAGGGACAGGTGGTATGCAAATTTTACCTGTCCCACAGGAAAAGTACCTGTCCTATAAATTTTTAAGTAATTTTAAATATCTAGTTTCTGAATAGGGCTTTCAAACTGGTACCTGCTGGAATGGAAACATGTGCCTTAAATAGGGCGAAGTAACTGGCATCTGATGACTGGACAGATTTGTGCCCTATACCACCGATTGTAACTAGCACCCTCGGAGTAAGCAGACCAGTGCCTTTAAAGTTTTTTAATTGATCCCCCCACCCATTCTGCCCTGCAGACTGCTAACTTAAGTGTTTTCTGAGACCCCCCAACCCCGTTTGCTCAATCAGCCCAGAAATGGTCTTTTAATTCCTTCCCCTCCTTTGTCAGCCTGCCCTTCCATTTTAGCCTTGACAAAGGCTTTTATATTGACCTTTTCTTTGTTTAAATTAAATTTCGGTATATCTTGTCTGCTGCTAGCTGCTGTGTTGACAACCCTGAATTTTGTTTTTAATTTGCTTCTCCTTTTCATCGATTCTCTCACCCACTTAAGCAGAAGACTGCCTGCCTTGCATATTCCTTAGCCCAGATAGGGGCTTTTTTAATTTTCTTCCATTTCTTTTCCTGCTGCTTTTGGTTAGCCCTAAAAAGGTTTTTAAATAACTGCTCCCCAAGCCCATTAAAGTGAAAGAAAAATGTGTTCTCTTCATGCTCACCTCCTGTTGTTGCCTTTCCTTGGCCTGACTTAGTTTCAGTGAGGAACGCAGTGGAGGCAAGCAAGGACTGGCTACTGTGCATGTGCAATGACTAGATCTGACGTATGCAGCTGCAGATTTGTCTGCCAAAATGCAAACTAAGTGCAGAACTGGAGCACATCAGGTGAGGTGTTGGACAGGGACGGTATTCACAATGTGTCACTTGACGTGGCACTTCCATTACTATGCATTCTCACAGACTGCGTGAGGCAGGCTGACTCTGTTAATGTGCTCCAGGGTCCTAGTGCCCATAACTCACAGTAAAGCTCACTGCCTGTCCCAGAGATTGGCACTGGGAACAAAATGCCTGTCCTCTGTGAAAACTGGCTATCTGGGATAGGTGGACAGCTGGTTATTTCGAGCCCTGCTGCATATGCACAGAACTGTAATGGTTATTTGCTTATGTTAGATGAGAATTACTAGAAAGTTTTGGAAACCTGTTTTTGTAAAACAGGTTCCCTCTTAAGGAGGGGGATATGTGACGGGGTTGAATATGGCCCTGTCCCAGTTGTTATGGAGGAGTTTAAATGCAAGGATTTGTGCTATTCTCTCCTTTTCTCTCTCTTCTCTGTCTGTTTGTGCAACCAGATTTTCTCGTAAGACCTAGGACTTGATCACCCTAGTGGTCTTGCAGTTCTCTGCCTCTCGCTATCTCTCTAACCTCGCTTGCTGTTTCTGTCTTCCCCCCCCTTGCATATCTGCAGATATAAAAATATATGTGGATATTTGTGTGGCAATGTAATTGGTACTGGGATCCCTGTGCTTAAAACTGTATATAGTTATACAGTTGAAATGATTGCAAAGCTAAAACTGTATATAGTTATACTGTTGAAATGATTACAAAGCTATTTGGAACTTAAGGGGTTAACCTGAGATGCAATTTTTAGGCGTCTTGCAGAAGATGTAAACAAGAGGTCAGTTCTGGGTCACAGTGTTCTTTTTGCTGCACCTGCTGAAACTGACAAGAGCATTGGAAACTTACAAGAACACTGTGTGAGAAGCATGTTATTTTCTTAACAAACTCCTGCACAGACTTATAAAAAGCTGCAATGTTTTGCAAAAGAGAGAGACTAAGATTGGAAATTGAGAAGAAACCCAGACGGACTTTCTCTGTTTATACTACCTTTGTAAATAGTTATATTGAACAAGTTTGTTTTATTTTACTGTTAATAAAAAAAACTATTGCTGTGAATTTTACAACTGCTCCTGGTTTTCCTGTGTCCCTGACCTGTGCGTCGACAACAAACGGGAATATAGAAGACAAGAACATTCAGTCATTGTGTTTGATCTTTTTATTTTGAAGTTTTATTTTGGGGGTCTAGATGATTTCTTTAGCAAATGTGCCAGGCGTGCTTGTAATTAAAATCAGGAATTTTTGAAAAAGGCATTGATAATGTTACTGGGCTGTGTTGTGCTTGCTAATACTTTTTTTTAATTTTTAACCTGTGCATTAGGCAGATCTGAGACATGGGTGCCAACCACACAGGATGAAGGTGTTTCCCTACCCATTTTATAAAGCCTCCTTTAGTGATACAGGTGTGGTTCTTAGTGTCAGTCAGGTTCAGGATGAGATCTCTTCCACCTTGTGTTTGGCACTGCCCTGTTTTCTCTGAGTGATATGGCCGTCACAATGTAGTTACGCCTCTTTTTTTTTTTCATTTTCAGAAAGCGATTGACCTAGTTACGAAAGCCACAGAGGAAGATAAAGCCAAGAACTATGAGGAGGCACTGCGGCTGTACCAGCACGCTGTGGAGTATTTCCTGCATGCCATCAAGTGTGAGTTTTGTCTTCAGTGAATAATGTCTACTGCATTGGTGTAATGTTCCTTTCATTGTACTTACTAATCTGGTCATCAGTCAGTAACAATTGCTGTATGTGTGTAATGTTCATTTCAGTGTGTATACTAATGTGGTCTTCAGTTAGTAATGCCTGCTGTATGCGTGTAAAATTTATTTCGGAGTATATACTAATCTGGTCTTTGGTCAGTAATATTTGCTGCACAGTATGTAACATAGAAGCATAAATGATGATGGAAGAAGAAGGCCGATGGTCCAGTCAGTCTGCCCATATTACCCTATCATACCCCAAGATCTGTTGTCTCTGTGGGGTCTTTGCTTACATTTTTCCCTCCTTTTGTTGTCTGTGTTTGACCCCTCACTTCCCACTGAGTAGCTGATATCCCTACTATTTCCCAATCCTACCTGAATTGACTTCCAAACACTCTACCCGCCTCTCTCTCTCTCTCGCTGCAGCCCCCTACCCGCTGGCCACACATTCTGCTTCAAGATTGTCCCTTTGTTCATTCTCATGCAGTCTTGACCTTAAGCCCTCTTAATACCTGCGCTGTGTTTCTTCAGGCAACTCAGGGTAGTGAGGGCATGGTGTTAGGCTCTTCCCACAGCAGCAGCCATCTCCCCATGAAGCAACATGCAACAATCTCTGGAGCAGCATCCCACAGAAGCCTGCATACAAACTGGTATACAGCCTCAGATTATAGCTCCAGCTCAGTAGCTCAGCATACTGGCAGCACCATGCTTTGTGTAGCATTGCTTAGCGTCATCCCGTGCCCCCCCCAACCTGGTCTGCCTTTTATTGGGGCTGTGTGTCTGTCAGTCAGCCAACATCTGCACCCCTCCATACCAATTAAAATGGTGCAGTCCATCCTTCCTCTGTAGTCGATTGCTCCGTAAGTTTTCACTCCTCCGCACTTCTCCCTACCTACCCACTTGGTGCAGCCCATTCCACCTCTGTACTCTGTAGCCAAGTTTATACTCCCCCCCCCCCACAACTGACACCACAGCCCACATGACCATAGAACAACACCAGGTACTGCGCCTGTAGTGCAGAGGACAAGGCAGAGGGATGGGAGATCCAAGGGTCCTGGGTTCAAGGCCAGACTCTCCATATTAATCAGCTGCATCTCTCGGGGCAGAAAAGGGACTCTCCTGACTGCTAGGAAGCAGATCAGGGCTTCAAGTCGGGGGAATCTGCAACGGCTCACAGGACCGCAAAGGTGACATTCCAGGCTGCTAGTTAGTGGGCCAGGGCTGGCAAGAGCGGAGTGAGCGGCATCTCTCAGGACAGAAAAGGGACTCTCCTGGCCACTAGGAAGCGGGTCAGGGCTTCAGGTCTGGGGATCAGTGGCGGCTCTTGGGGCCGCAGAAGGTGACATTCCCAGCTGCTAGGAAGCGGGTCAGGACTGGCAAAAGTGGAGCATCTTTCCCAGAGAAGCAGGAGGAATTGAGCAGTGGCACTGGCTGTGTGGCACACTGGCAAGGAGAACTTCCAGGAGGAGCTGTAGTGACTGGTGTTTGTGTGCCACCCGCCCTCCCAAGCCCTGACCTCTATTAAATGCTCTAGGAAGTACAAGGAATCGCAGAAGGAGCAGGACAGAGAACTGTACCAGTTAAAGCAAAGGAGCCTGGGAAGGCAGTCAGAACAGCAAAGGCCCAAACCGAGGAAAAGATAGCCAACTCAGTTAAGAAGGGGATAAAACCTTTATAGGTACATCAGGGAGCGAAGGAAGACCAAGGCAGGGATAGTGAGGCTTGATAAAGGGAGGGAGGGTGGGCAGAGGGAGACTGTGAAAGGGCAGAGATACTAAACAAATATTTTGCTCAGTATTTACAAAGGAAGAGGGGAGGTACATAAACAAACAGTAGTAACACGCTGGATACAGAAGTTGATACTGGCCCATTTACAGAAGAAAGGGTTCTGAAAGAACTCTTAAAACTGAAGGTGGACAAAGCAATGGGGCCTGATGGGATTCATCCCAGAATTCTAAAGAACTATGAGAAACTAGTGACACCACTGACTACCCTTTTAACAAATCATGGGAGGATGGGGTGGTATCCGAGGACTGGAGGAGGGCAGATGTGATTCCCTCTCACAAAGTGGGAGCAAGGCAGAAGCAGGAAACTATAGACCTGTTAGTTTAACCTCAGTGATAGGGAAAATGATGGAATCACTTCTAAAGGAAAGAATTGTCGAGTATCTAGAGGCCAGAGGGGCACAGGACCCCAGGCAGCATGGATTCACAGCGGAAGGTCATGCCAGATGAATCTGATAGATTTCTGACTGGGTGACCAAAGTAGTAGATCAGGGAGGGGCTGTGGACATGGCCTACCTAGACTCTTAGCAAGGCATTTGACACAGTCCCACACAAAAGATTACTATATGTTAGCCAGCCTGGGAGTGGGTCCCAAGATGACAGCCTGGGTAAAGAATTGGCTGGAGAATAGGACACAGAGAGTAATAGTAAATGGAGTCCACTCAGAAGAAAGGAGGGTTACCAGGGGTACCGTAGGGTTCAGTATTAGGACTGGTCCTCTCTTCAATGTCTTTATAAGCCGACATTGCAGAAGGACTGGAAGGAAAGTATGTCTCTTGCAGATGACACTAAGATCTGCAACAGAGTTGATACACAGGGTGGGGTGGAAAGGATGAGAAGGACTTGGCAAGGTTAGAGGAATGGTCAAATGTATGGCAGCTTAGATTCAGTGCTAAGAAGTGCATGGTAATGCACCTGGGAAACAAAACCCAGGGAAGAGTACACAATGTGGGGGAGATACTAACAACAACAAAAATGGAGAGGGACCTGGGGTAGTCAGTATCAGATGACCTAAAGATGGGCAAGCAATGTGAGAGGGCAGCAAGGAGGGTTGGGGATACTGGGCTGCATAGGGAGAGGCATCACCAGTAGAAAACAGGAAGTTATTATCCTCTGTACAGACAGCTGGTGAGACCCCATCTGCAGTACTGTGTGCAGTTCTGGAGACCCAATCTCATAAAGACATAGACAGGATGGAAGCTGTCCAGAGGAGGGGTAACTAAAATGGTGCAGGATCTGCAACGGAAGACACATGAAGAGAGACTTAAGGAGCTTAATATGTATAGCCCTCGAGGAAAGGAGGAGAGGGGGGACATGATAGAAACTTTCAAGTACCCCAGTGGAATCAACAAAGTCCAAGAGGGTAGCATCTTTCAAAAAGAGTGTGCAAGAACAAGAGGCACAATTTGAAGATAGAGGGGGCGGCTCAGAGGTAATTTAAGGAAGTATTTTTCACAGAGAGGGTTGTGGATGCATGGAACGGCCTTCCGGAGGAGGTTGTGGAGTCAAAATCAGTGGTGGAATTCAAGCATGCATGGGATAGTCATAAGGCAGTTCTGGGGGGTTGGGGTAGGAAGAAGTAGGCTGCTGGTTAACTAGGATCTGCAGCTTATCCAATAGGTAGGGAAATGGGCAGACTGGGTGGGCCAAGCGGTCCTTATCTGCCGTCAAATTCTATGTTTCTATGTAGAGGAAGGAGCTAGCTAAAAGGGGTTGTGACTAAGAATGGAGGGAGTGAACTCTGGGGGTAGGGCTGCAGAACTGGTGCAGTCGTGTCAGTGGTAGTTATTCTATTTTTTTGATCCTGTATCTGTGCTTTGCTGTTTTTCTAACACGTCTAAGAAGGGCAGTCTTTATATGGTAACTGGCCTTACAGGCATTGGTGGGGGGGGTCCAACATGCTCTGGCATTGCTAGGACAAATGGGGAAGGGGCAGCCAACCTGGAGGGAAATGGGGCAGGGTCCACATACCATGAGGGCCGGTATCTTTTGAAGGGTGGTGAGGTGCGTAGGGTGTGGGTCGACCATAGTGCTAGCCCTGGCCTGGAGGATGGGGGGGGGTTGTATGGTGTGCCAGCGATTGGCTCATCTCAAGGAGGTGGTCGAGTGGCTAAGATGGTTGTTTGGTAGGGAGGGGAGGAGGGGAGAACAGGATGGTGGCTCTGTGGAGGGAGTGGGTTGTGGGAAAAATGGTAGAATGGTAGTGGGTCCAGGTGAGGCACACAAAATAGGAGGGAACAGACTGGAGAAGGATGACACGAGTGCATGGCACCGCGCTACCATAAAGGGAGGTGTTGGAGTTGACTCTAGAGGAAGGAGAGGATTAGTAGGGGGCATGGTTTGGGGTGGCCCTGAACACAATAAGGATTAGGGGGTCTGGCATGAGGTTAGGAGAAATAGGGAGTAGATTGGGGCCTGGCTAGAGGCTAGGAGAAGTGGACCGGGGTATGGTCATGAGAGAGAATTTGAGGGGGGGTGTGGGACAGCAGGGAGGAACTGGACGATGGGATAGAGCATAGCAACTGATTTGCACCCTGGCAAAGTCAAGTGAGGGGGGAGGGAATCTGGGATGGAGGAGGCTCATCTGAAGGCAGACAACTAGGGGATGGCAATAGGCTCAGCAAACTGGGGAGGAGAAGGAGGGATACTCCCGACATAGTCTCGGGGGGGGGATACGGAGGATGTGAAAGCACCAGCAGGAGGGATGGGAGGCAGGATGCCTGGGGAAGGGAGGGGACGGCAAGGAAGAGGGAGTCGAGGAGAGGCCTTGAGGGAGGGGGTAGAGGGGACCTAGTAAGGGAGGGTAAAATACAAGGTGTTGAGGTTATGCGGTGAGGGGAGAGGAAATTCAGAGGAGGGAGGAGAGGGGAGGCAAATGCATTCGCCAGTAGGTTGGAGGGGGTCCTTTGCCCCTGGGGGAAATACAGGGATGGGTCTGGCTGCAGCAGGGGGAAGGGGTTGTGGAGGACAGGTCTGCGAAGGCAAGGAACTGGGGGCAGGGGGACCCTTGCCCCAGGTGGGGATACGGGGATGGACCTGGATGGAGAAGGGAAGTGGTTGAGGCGGATAGGGTTGTGAGGAGGAGGAACCGGGGGCAAGGGGCCCCTTATCCCTGGGGGAAATATGGGGATGGCCCCAGGTACAGTGGGGGAAAGGAAAGTGGATGAGGTGGACAGGTCTGTGAGGAGGAAGAGCTGGGGGGGGGGGACCTTGGTCCTGGGGGAAATGTGGGGATGGACCAGTGTGCCGTAGCAGGATGGGAAAAGGCCTGGGTGGTCAGGGCAATGAGGAATAAGGACTGGAGTGGAAGGGATAGTATGGAAATTGGCACGAGGGGGATGGGACGTGCAAGGTAATGGGGGAGGTGGCAGCTGGGATAGCGAGCAGGCCAAGGGAAAAGGAGGAGGTAAGAGTGCTTCTCTTGGGTGACTCCATGATTAGGGGGTTCGGGGGAGCGGGGGGGGGGGGAGACTTTCTGTGATGTTAGGACTAAGAGTATATCTGGCTTGATGGTGCACCAGGCCAAATATCGGGTCTGTGCTGTGGCGAGAGAGTGTGGTGGGACTCTGATATATTAGTGCACCTAGGTACAGACGATACAGAGGGGAACAGTGTGCTGGAGATTCAGGCTAGATTTAGGGAGCTAGCCCGGGTCTGTCAGGATGTGGGGTGCTCGGTCTCCTTCTTGGAGATACTACCGGTGCCTAGGGCTAGTGTGGAGAATAAGTACAAAATTAGGGAGATAACTGTATGGCTTGGTGAATGGTGCGAGGCCAGGGGGGGTATGGGGGACTAGGGTGCAACCTGGCAAGGGACAGGCTTCGCCTTAGCCCAGAGGGGAAAGAGGTCTTGCAGCTTAGACTGGCAGAATTCATCCACTCCACGTGAGGTTTAAACTTGTGAAGGGGGAAGGAGGGGACTTCCTGGCAGGACAAGTCAGGATGGCCAGGACCTTCTCCCACCAACGAGGGAAAGGGGGAACAGACCAGGAGCACCAGATAGTTCACAAGGGGGTCCATGTAGGCAGAGACCAGAGAGAGACCCCCAGGGCCGGGAGGGGGGGGATAAGGGGGCAAGTTGGAGGGTGGTCCTGATTAATGCCACGAGCATGGGGAACAAGATGCCGGAGCTTCAGGCACTGTTAGTGGAGGGTGGGGTGGATTTGGTGGCTGTCACTGAGACTTGGGCCCATTCCAGACATGACTGGGACCTAAACCTACCAGGATGCGCCACGTGCAGAAGGGGTAGGGCAGAAGGAAGGGGGGTAGCATGTATCATCAGGGAAGGCATAGGGATAAGCAAAATTGAGGAAGCAGGGGATCAGGTGGAAGCTTTATGGGTCACCCTGCAGGCTCCAGGGGACAAGCAGGTGAAAATGGGAGTAGTATATAGACCACCAGGGCAGGGGGAGGTACAGGAAGAAAGCCTGGTGGCAAACCTTAGGGATCACTGTGGTAGGAGAGAGGGCAAAACTGTGGTGCTGAGGGACCTGAATGTGCCAGGAGCAGAATGGGGAACGATGGCATCCTCATCAAGCAGGGAGCAGCGCCTGTTGGACATGTTCCGGGGTGCATTTCTTGCCTAGCTGGTGACTGACCCAGCAAGAGGGGGTAGGGCGTCCTGGATGTGATCCTGTCAGAAAGAGAGCTCATCAGGGACCTAGTTGTTGGGGACCCACTGGCAGGAAGTGATTACGCCATGGTCTAGTTCTCCCTTGACCTGGGGGGGGGAGGGTAGATCACATAAAAACGTCAGTGGTTGATTTCAGAGGTGCGGACTTTAAGGGGATGGAGCAGATCCTTGGGGGCTACTTAGAGGAGATCAGGCCAGGTATGGGCACTGAGGCCCAGTGGAAAATTATTAAAAAGGAGCTCCTGGAGGCTACCAAGGCCTGCATGAGGGAGAGACACAAGTGGGGAAAATCTAAGAGGCCGAGCTGGTGGACAGGGGAGGTCCAGGATGCGAGGGGAAAAAAGGCTGCTTATAGCTGTTACAAGCGTCTCTGGGGCTATCCAAGGGGGAGTATGATATGATAGCTAGGAGGGTCACCAGGGTGGTGAGGTTGGCGGCGGGGCAGAGCTGAGACTGGCACAGGGGATTAGAATGGGGGAATTAGGGTTTTCAGGTATATCAGAGAAAGAAGAAAAGGAAGGGGCTAGTAGGTTGAGGATAGGGAATGGTGGGCTGATGGCAGGGGAGCAGGCAGAAGTACTAAATGACTTTTTTGCCTCGGCCTTCACCAAGGAGGATGGGGGGGGCACGCGACATGGCAAGGTGGGGGGAGGGGACCAGCAAGATGAAGGGAGGACAATGAATGTTGAAATCCCTATTGGGAGGGTGTGGGAAGCCCTCAAGGCCCTAGGAGCAGAAAAAGCACCGGGACCAGATGGGGATCCATCCCAGGGTGCTTAAAGAACTGGCTGATACCCTGGCCGAACTCCTGGTGGACCCTTTTAACTCCTCCCTTCAGACAGGGTGGGTGCCTCAAGACTGGAGGATGGCCCATATCTTGCCAATACACAGTGCACAAGAGTGGCTCGCGAGAGGAGACGGGGAAACTATAGGCCAGTTAGCCTGACGTCGGTAGTGGGCAAGGTGATGGTCATTTTGAAAGAGAAACTGGAGAGGATTCTGAAGGCACGGGGCCACCTAGATGACCACCAACATGACTTTGCTAAGGGCAGATCATGTCAGACCAACTTGGTGGAGTTCTATGAGGGGATGACGAGAGCGCTGGATCAGGGCAGGCCAGTGGTTGTCCTTGTTCTAGACTTCAGCAGGGCGTTTAACTCAGTACCACATCCTGGGCTACTGGAGAACCTGGGGGATATGGGGGTGGGGGGACAGATGGTCAGGTGGATAGGAAACTGGCTAGCAGGGTGTGTACAGAGGGCAGTGGTTGGGGGGAGCTGTCATGCCCCTGGAGAGTCATTAGCAGGGTCCCACAGGGATCGGTACTGGGTTCACTCCTGTTTAATGTCTATATCTCAGACATCAGAAGCAGTATCCAGAGTGGGATGAGCTTCTTTGCAGATGACTTGAAGCTGTGGGCTGTGGTGGATGGGGAGGAAGGAAAGTTGGCTCTCCAGGAGGATCTAGAGACTCTGGGGAGGTGGTCACGCGCCTGGAAACCAAAGTTTAACACTGGGAAATGTAGGGTGCTGCACCTGGGGACCAAAATCCTGGCTCATGTATACACCTTTGGGGAGGGGGCAGGCATTGCAGGCTTCTAGGGGGGATAGGACCTCAGGGTAGTGGTGGATACCAAAATGAATAACTTGGAGCAGTGTAGAAGGGCTGTGGCCCAAACAAACAAAATACTGGGATGCATTGCCAGGGGAATAACCTCAAAGAGCCAAGAGGTGCTCCTTCCACTGTATAATTGCCCTTCCCGGCCGACCCCCAGCGGCCTGCTCGCACTGCGAACACGGGTCACCGGCGTGACATGAGGTATTGCACAGATACCTCAGCCCTCCACGCCACTATTTCAGCTGTTAAGTTTCTCTTTAAATTACAACAGACACAAACAAAGGGCAGACAGCTATACTTGCCCAAATCAGTGATGCCCACGATTCGACTATCGATCACAGTTCCACCCCCCACCCCAGTTCAAATATTACATGAGTGACTAGATGCACCTTCCTGCTGGTAGTGCTCGTAGCTTCCCTCAACTACTCTCGTCTTATGATAAGCGGGTCACAGCAGGCCATCCCCTACCTCATAGCTGGTGACTATACCTGCCAAGGTGCAACAACGCACTGTGTGTAGAACTATACACTCGAGCCCATTGTGGAACATTTTGAGTCTCTGGTAACAAATTGGGACAGTAGTACCCAGTGCTGGTCCACCCTCCTACGAGGGATCTTTAGCCCACACATTAAACTGTCACTAAGGAGCACCAAATTCATTTTCAGACCAGATCCCTATAGGGTGCTGTGAAAAACTCTATTGCTCCTTCTCCTTATTTCTGGAAATACGCACCCCAGTCCTGGCCTACTGCAAGGAGCCCCAACCCCTAAGGACAAGCTAGGGCCCTTGCGTATAGTATCCATCAACACCGGGAGTGTACTCCCTAAATTAGAACAATTTGAAGCATGGGTTGCATAAATTCAACCTGACTTAATGTCCATTACAGAATCCTGGCTCCTTGCCAAGGTCCCAGACTCCTCAATTGCTCTGAAAGGATACTCAGTTCACAGGCAGGACAGACAAGGAGAAACTGGGTAGGGGATGTCTACAATACACAAAGACCCACCTCCAGGCCCAATTAATCCCCCTGAACAGTATCACAAGTGAATGCGAATGTTTAGCAGCAAGAATATCACTAGGCAAAGGACACAAAGGCCTGCAGATTGACAATATACATTCCCCCCTGCTGCACACAAACAGGTTTCGAGTCTTCTGCCACTACTTCCAGGAAATAAGTCCCCTAGCATGAGACCCTGGTCGCAGGAGATTTCAGCATGGACTGGAACTTAAAGTCCAACCTAGCACAAAAGGACCAAATCAGGAACTTATACCTGACCCAGGTTGTAAATGAATGCACCAGGTCAAACTACTGAGCTGGCACAAGTACCTTAATAGACTGGATCCTCACCACTCACCCAGAGAGAGTCCATAATCTCAGAGTTCTCCCAGATGCCCTGAGTGACCACTCGCCGGTCCTTTGTGGATGCTCAGCAAAGTATGCTAAACCCCTCCAAAGCTTATAAACAGTAGGGTACTCCAGGAAAGTGGACTAGAGGTCTTCAGACTTCACCTAGCCTTTTGTTGATTGAAGCTTCCTGGACTCAATCCCTGATGTAGACCTTGCCCTGTTCTTCTTCATTAATGAATTCAATACAGCTGCAGACAAGTATGCACCATATAAAAAGCGAATGCTTCGAGGAAACACGTCAGAATGGGTTACACCCCAGGTGCGGGATCTAATGAGGCAAAGTGACCACCTTTGGAGCAGGGCCAGAGCCACAGGGACCCCACATGATTATCAGAACTATGGAGCTGCCAGGAACAAATGCACAAAAGAAATAAGGCTAGCCGAGGCACACTGTTATAAAACACAACAGTCGCAAAGCTGGGGAAATAGCAGAAGTTAAATCCTCTCCTACAGTAGTCGCCCAAAATAATGCAGATATAACAGACCCCATTGAAATAGTCCATCTATTTAACGAGTCATTCTCTAACCTGAGCCACATCCTGACCGATCTGGATTCCACAGCCTGACCTCTCTC
This sequence comes from Neoceratodus forsteri, assembly GCA_016271365.2. NCBI lineage: Eukaryota > Metazoa > Chordata > Ceratodontiformes > Ceratodontidae > Neoceratodus > Neoceratodus forsteri. The sequence continues at coordinate 1,581,800,024 of CM028130.1, forward strand.
TCCCCCCCGCCGCTTCTTTTGGATGAGCCTGGTCAAGCTCCTGCCACCTTACCCCACCCAAACTTCTATTTTAAAACTATCTCAGTATCTGCTACCCTTTGCTATGTTAAACGAATACTAGACAAAACAAGGATGGATAGTGACTCTATTGATATGAAGCTACTAGCCTCTGCAGCTGAAGTATTAACCCTTCCAATAGCCAAGCTACGCATACATATGGGTATTAAAAAAAAAAATATGAATTCCACCAGTAAATCTGGTGGTGAATCCATAGAAGGCATTTCTTGCATACCGGATTCGTACAACATCTATGAAAGATCTTTAACCACTCACTTCAGTATGCACAGATCTTCCTGGACATTGTCTCCACCACTCATTCACACTATTGGGATCTACGCTGGAGGCGCTAGGACCCAGTGGGAGCAAACTTTTTGCAGGAGGGCCGGCGCCAGAGATGTAGCCGCGAGCCTCTGCTTGTGCGGCAATGACTGTCTAGGTGTCGACCCTCCAACCGCCTCCGTTCCTTTTTTCCCCCCACTGTCGAGTGCGCTCCAGTAATGACGTCGCTCACCCACCGGGAGTTAAACTTCAAACTAGCAATATAGTTTTTTATTTTGTAGTATTTTTCGAATAAAGTACCGCTTACGATAATTGATTCTTATTAAAGAAAGAAGTCTCAGCCTTCAATGAGGGAGTCGACCATGAGCGGGTCTGGTGACAGTGGGGAAACTTCGTATGAAAGTGGTTCAAGGCACGGTCTGCCGCTTTCTCCGGGGGGGGTTCTGACAATGAACAGTCCAATGCCCGAGGAGAAGGGCGGTCTCCCCGGAAGCATAAAAGAAAACAGTCGCGTTCTCTGCACCGTTCAGCCTCGAGCTCTTCTTTGGCCCGTAGGTCAAGAAAGAGAAGGCATTACTCGAGGTCGCTTCTGATATGTCTGCACGCCGACGTCGGTCATTAAGTCAGCCGGCCCTCATTCGAGTCCCCGTTTGTTTCTGGTCACTGACCTCTTCGACATTGGAGCCCTTCCCCGCCTTCTGGTAGGGCTTCCGATGAGCAGTTTCATCAGTGAGTCGTTCTTATGGAGCAGTGGGCTCGGAGGTTGGTCCAGCTGCCTGGCCCGGCACTCCAGGGCTTCGGGTTCTTCAGGAGGCCGGGCAGGGCGATTGGGCCTTCCAGGTTGTGCGGCGCCCTCTTCGGTGCCGTCGACTCCGTGCTCAGGTGTTCTCCCCCCTCGCATGCCTGCGGTGCAGGGAGCCACACCGATGCCTCTATCTCCTGGTATTCTTTATTCTTTCCCCTCAAATCCAAATTTTCGGGGCCCTGGGTTGGTGTCGGCTCCATCGGCGTCAGTGGGTTGCTTGGTGCTGATTTCAGCGCCAATATGCCTGTCGGCGCCGTCCTCTGCACCGTGTGGTTTTTCGGTGCTATTGAGTTTCTTGGCGCCCTGTGCCCTTTCGGTGCCATCTTTGGAGTCAAGGCTTTTTGGTGCCATGTTCTTCAGCGCCGTCTGCTTTGTCGGCGTCGTGCGGCCTTTCCGCGCCGTGTTCTTAGGCGTTGAGGCTGGGCTTTTCGTTAACCAATCTTCAGGGCTTCTGCTCTCCGAATTCTTTTCCTTCCTGTTTTCCTGCTGATTTTCTATTCCTTTCCTGTCCATACAGTCCCTCCTGGACTGTCAGGAGATAATGTTGAGCCCGACCCAGATCTTAGACTGGATGATGATGTGGAAGGAGCGGGACCTAATCCTGTTACAGAGCCTGTGGCTGAGGACCTGTCTTTTAAGTCTCTGTTGAGAAATTTGAATTCCACTTTTTCTCTCCAGAGTATGGACATCGATCCTGGGAAGCTTTTAAGACTCCAATACCTTCATGTTCCGGACATCCCTATGGATTTAACTCCTCCAGTACAACCCTCCTTTGAGACGCTGTCTCAAATGGTATGGAATAGTCCTGCTCTCATTCCTTCTGTGGCTAAGTCCATAGATAGGAAGTATACTGCTACCAAGGATCAACCTATTTTGTCCTCCCAAGCCTTTGTGGATCCTATTGTAGTCTTGGCAGAGAATAAGGTCGTCCTTCCTCAGACTACTACAGCTTGACCTATAAACAAAGAATCTCGTAAGATACATACTTTAGGTAAGAGAGTCTTTGCTGCATCCACCCTGGGTATGCGTATCGCTAGCTATTAGGGCTAGTTCTCTCAATATGAGTATATTCTTTGGCGGTCGCTCAAATAAATGGTTGAAGCTCTACCGGACTCGGATGCTATTTCAGAGCTTCTTCAAACCATAACCAGGAGTATTGAGTCCAACAACTAGCAGGTTAAAGCAGCTATGGACGCTATCGATACAGCCTCACGAGCGGCGGTGGCGGGCATTTGTACCCGCCGTCATTCCTGGCTGCGCATTTCAGGTTTCACAAATGATGCCCAGCAACAGGTCATGGCGTTGCTCTTCGATGGTGTGTATCTCTTTGGCTGTCAAGTAGAACAAGCTGTAAAGGCCACACAGAAAACTAGGTCAGCCATTAAATTGGCTCAACGACCTCCTCCCATCCCCTCTCGAGTGGGAGTTAGCAAACGCCAGTTTCATAACCGTCAGTCCTTTCGAGGCAAAGGCGGGGGGGTTTGAATAAAAACCAAGCCCCTCAGCCTCAAAAGAAAATGCAACAGAAGGCGCAAGGACTCAAAGTGCCCAGTGCCGCCTTCTGAGTTGTTGGCCTAAGTCCCACCTCAGCTGCCCGAGGGGGACTCTTCCTCAGCGGTGGGAGGTCATCTGACTCAATTCTACAATCAGTGGAAGTCCATAACATCAGACAAATGGGTCCTCCAGATAATCCGCGAGGGATATTTCCTCAATCTTTTAGAGACCCCTCCGGATCATCCCCCCAAACGACAGCCCAGGCTGTCAGAACTTCAGTCAGAACTTCTCGCCTCCAAGATACAAGTTTCTATTTGTTTTTGTACTCATTTATTTTTCATTTTCACCATAAGTCTTCATTTCTATCTCCTTCCCACACATTTGTCACCTTTCAGCCTTCTTACTAGGCCTGTTAATTAGTCCCCACCTGGGAACTTCCCTAGCTCTTTCACTCCCATTATGCTATATCTTTCCCATCATCACCTTTTTGTTTCACAGATTCTCTCTTAATCTTACCATTTATCACTTCTTCTCCCTGAGCCTCCCCTTTCTTCTTTCCCCACATATATATCTCTCTCATTTTACCTCCCCTCTATACTAACTTTGTTTTTTTTTCTCTCTTAGATATTTCCTGAAGAAGACCTAAGGTCGAAACGTAGATTTTTAACTCTATTTTCAGCGTGCATTTAATATAACCATTTTGTTTTGCTCCAAGATGCAAGGCCTTCTGAACAACAGGGCAGTGGAAGTAGTTCCGCTGTATCAACGGAACACAGGGTTCTACCCAGTACTTTCTGGTTCCAAAGAAAACCGGGGGCATGCACCCCATTTTGGACCTCAGGAAATTAAACACATTTTTTCCCAAAGAGAAATTCAAAATATCACTAGGAACCCTGTTACCTTTGCTTTATCAACACGACTGGTTAGCCTCCCTGGACATGCAGGATGCTTACCAGCATATCCCTATTCACCCAAGGCATCACAAATACCTGAGGTTCGTGGATTTGGGCCAGCATTATCAGTTCAGAGTCTTGCCCTTTGGGCTGTCCTCGGCGCCGCTTGTTTTTACAAAGTGTTGTGCAATACTCGCAGCACATCTCAGAAAACTTGGAATACAAGTGTTCCCATACCTGGACGACTGGCTTCTAGCAAGCCCTTCCAGGCAGGAAACCCTCGATGCCGTTGCCACGACCTCAGACTTTCTCATGTCCATGGGAGTCCTGCTAAACCTCAAGAAATCACAGCTACAGCCCTCCCAGAGGCTACTTTTCATAGGAACTCTTCCAGACACCACCTGTGCGAAAGCTTTTCTACCAGAGGATAGAAGGACTGATATCCTGTAGATGGCCCCGAAACATCAGAGAGAACAGCTCGGTAAGGGCTATCTCGATGCAGCGGATGCTAGGTCTCATGGCATCCTCGGTGTTCACTGTACCCCTAGCTCACCTGCACATGAGAACCTCTCAATGGATGCTCAGTACTCAGTGATCCCCAGCCACTCACTCTGTCCTTTCTCATCAAGGTGACAGAACCTCTGAAGAAGTCACTCACCTGGTGGTCGCAAGAGGACAACCTTCTGAAAGGGTATCCCTTTGCTCCTCTCGAACATCAAATTTCCATTACCACAGATGCGTCCCTGATTGGGTGGGGAGCTCACTATCAGACTCTCCACACTCAAGGTACATGGACTCAGGAAGAGTCCCAGCTTCACACAAATGTCCTAGAAATGAGGGCTGTCCTTTCTGCAGTCCGGGCTGTGAAGGACATTCTCTGTCAAAAGAACATTGTCCTTCAAACGGACAACAAAGCAGTGATGTATTACATCAACAAGCACGGCGGTGCTCAATCTTACCCCTTATGCAGGGAAGCGATGAGAGTGTGGGAATGGTGCTTGGAGCACAAGGCTCTAATTCAGGCGGTCTGCCTGCCGGGAGTGCAGAACGAACTGGCAGACCGTCTCAGCAGAACAGAGACAGATCCTCACGAATGGTTTCTCGACTCAACCGTAGTTCAATCACTATTCACAGAGTGGAGAACTCCAGACCTGGACCTTTTTGCATCCCCACTAAATACAAAACTGCCTCTCTTCTGCTCCAGAAATCCAGGACCTGGCATTTTCTGTCAGGATGCGTTCAGGCTGCAGTGGACAAAATGCTTTCTATACGCCTTTCCGCCTCTTCCTCTAATTCAGAGGGTACTTCTCAAGTTTGAGTCCCAGGGGGATACAATGATCCTCATTGCTCTCTTCTGGCCTTGACAAATATGGTTTATGTTACTCAACAGTATGTTGGAAACCCCTCTGAAACCGCTTCCCCTTCAGACGAACCTTCTGGCTCGGGGCCTGTGGTCCATCCCAATCTGAGATCGCTTCACCTTCACGCTTGGCTCCTGAAGAAATAGAAGTGAACAGGTTCAATGTCTCTGCAGAGTTTCCTCGGATATCCTCAAGGCCGCAAGCCAGCCATACTAGAAACTTACGCAGCCAAATGGAAGCTGCCGCTGTGGTGCAAAATCCTCTTTGAATCCCTTTTACTGCCCACCAAATAAAGTTCTAGAGTACCTTTTAGACCTCTCAAATTCAGGTCTGCAATACTCTACAGTCAAGGTTCACCTTTGTGCCGTTTCAGCTTATCATGAGCCAGTACTTCCTTGTCACTGGATCAGTTACCTGTGGTTAAGAGGTTTCTTAAGGGTATTCTGCATACCAGACCTCTTGTCAGATGGCCAGTTGCAGCCTGGGACATTAATCTTGTGCTAGACATGCTCACTCGAAAACCTTTCGAGCCTCTAGCTACCTGCGAGTTGAAATTTCTCACTTGGAAAACGGCCTTCCTGGTAGCCATTACCTCGGCCCGCAGGGTCTCTGAGATACATGCCTTGGTCACAGACCCCCGTATACTGTGTTTCATAACGACAAAGTAGTTCTTAGAACCCATCCTAAGTTTCTCCCTAAGGTTGTTTCAGAATTCCATTTAAACCAACCTTTGGTCCTTTCTACTTACTTTGCGAACTTCCAGAATGAAGGGGAGCGTTCTCTTCATTCTTTGGACGTCAAAAGAGCTTTTCGTTTCTATTTAGATAGAATGAAAGAATTTTGCAAAGCTCAACAACTGTTTGTTTCCTTCAGCGAGATCCGGCTGGGTCAGCCTGTCGCTATCTTATGCATTTCAGCATAGCTGGTGGCATGCCTTCGCCACTGTTGTTCCATGGTGCAGGTTAAGCTGGAATGCAGATTGTACGCTCACTCTACTAGAGCGGTCGTGGCATCCCTTGCGGAGATCCGCAGTGTGCCCATTGCAGATATTTGCAGTGCAGCTACCTGGAGCTCAGTGCATACTTTCGTCAAACACTATGCCCTGGATGTCTGTGCCAGACGACATATTTCGTTTGGCAGATCCATCCTTAATGGACTTCTGTCCTAAATTTGTGAGCTCTTGGTCTCTCCTGCCGCCCACTTGGGGGATTATTAGCTCGGTACTCTCCCAATAGTGTGAATGAGTGGTGGAGACTTATTGTCCAGAAAGATATGGAAATTACGTACCTATAGTAATTCTTGATCTTCTTGGACGAAGTCTCCACCACTCATTCACACGCCCACCTACCATCCCCCGAGCTCATCTCTGTTGTTGGTCTTCACTCTCTCAACGTTTAGGCTGTGAAGACTTCTTTCTTGACCCTTCTTATACGGGGCTTCCGGACTATCTTATGTCCGGTTTTTGTTAGGCGATCCTTCTAGGTTAGTTAAGCTGCACCTCCCTCGGGGAGAGGAAGGTACTGAGGCGGTTGAGGGTTGACGCCGAGATAGTCATTGCCACACGAGCACAGGCTTGCGGCGCCACTCCTCGTGGCTCCATCTCTGGCGCCAGCCCTCCTGCAAAAAGTTTGCTCCCGCTGGGTTCTAGCGCCTCTGGCGTAGATCCCAATAGTGTGGATGAGTGGTGGGACTTTGTCCAAGAAGATCAAGAATTACGGTAGGTACATAATTTCCATTTTCCGAGCATCTTGAAAACAGCACTTGTAACCCCTGAGCATAAAGGGGGAACTAAAACTGCCATTTTAAACTACTGACCCATTTCAGTCTTTCCCCACTATCCAAAGCCCTAGAGAAGATAGTAGCTGAGCAGCTGGTAACCTATCTTAGCCAGCATAACATACAGTGCAAGCAACAGCATGGATTCAGAATACATAGTACCATCACCGCTTTAATAGAGTACACCAACTTCGCGCATCAGGTCCTCAATAATAACCAACTGGTGGGCTCCATCTTCATAGATTTAATGAAGGCCTTTGACCTCATTAACCATTCCCTTCTCCTTAACAAGCTCTCCAGGTTAGGACTGTCCACAGATGTAGTTACCTGGTTGAAAGTCTACCTGACCGGGCACTCCCAGAGCGTAAAAATAAACAAGACTTTGTCTAACTCATGTCCTGTCACTGTGGGGGTGCCCCCAGTGCTCAATCTTTGGACCCCTACTTTTCAGTATGTTCATCAGTGACCTTCCCCAGCATGCCCGGACTCACAGATCCTCCTCTACGCGGATGATGCGGTGATCTACAAGAAGTCTTGACAATTAACCTTTAGAGTAGCTTCTCTGACCGGGAGCAATGGTTCTCTCACAATATGTTACTACTAAATTACAAGAAAACCAAAACCATGCTGATCACATGCCACCAAAAAAAGAAAATGCTACAACCCGTTGCTATCCTCTTCAGAGAAAGCAAAACCCTGGAGCTGGTCATCACTTTCAAATACAGTATCTAGGTGTCTACCTAGATGACAATCTCTCTTTTACATACCATGTCGACAAAGCTGTAACAACGGTAAATAAAAAACTGGGCGCCCTCTATAGACATAAATCAGACAAGCAACACATGCATAGGATTAATACAAAGGCATCCTAGCACTCGGCAGTAAATATTGGGGGGGGGGGGAGTTACTCTAAAATGGGCAGTCTAGATGGATTGTAAGGTCCCCTTCTGCCATCACTTTTCTGTATACATGACCGAGGAGACTAAGATGACTAACAGTTCCCTCCTCAGTCCTCCCTGTGATGGACTGTGGGCTAGTGGTCTGTGGTGCAGCCACAGATTTGATTCTTGAAAGGCTAAAAGTTGCCCTTAACAAAGTGTGTCACCTAGTCCTTGGTGCTGACAGACTGGCGCACACCTGCGACATCTACATCAATACAGGTTGGCTACCTCTTGACCTATGTATCAAGTACCAAATGACCCCACTTGCAAAAAAGACCCTCCCTGGTCTCTCCTCCCCCTCTCTTAAATCGCTTATCTGCTCAGCTCGTCACAAACACTCCACCTAGAGTGCCCTCAGGACAACCCTCCAAGCACCTTTTTGTAGGACCAACCTGGCTAAGTGCTCTTTCCCTGTTAGATCACCAGCATGGCTAAATGAGCTCCCAACTGCTATACTGGACCTGTCCACCCATAGTCATTATGTTGCTTGCGTGTATGCGCAAGAAACATGTTGAGGCAACTTGCTGCAGAAGCAGGTTGTGAAGGTGTGGCACTGTTGTGACCAATGCCCCCACTGCCTTTTGAGGCTTGGTCTGCTTTCCCCAATGGGGTGGCACGCTGCTGCTGACACTAGTTCAGCCAGTGTGCCACCACCTTGAAACGTTTTAGTCACTGCAATCAGGGGCCGCTTTGTCATTGCAGTGTCAGCCATTCCGCTGCAGTGAGAGAGCGACCCGTCATTGCAGGGCGGTCCCTTGTATGCCCCTGAACCAGTTTGCCGACAGGTAGCCCAGTCCCCTTCGACATAATGTCACCGCCCGGAAGTGTCTGTTGTCTGCCGAGGGGGTTCCCAATCCCCCTCGGCATCATATCCTCCCCTTTCTTTGTCAAGGCACCCAATCCTCGCCGGCTTCAGTCCCCTTCTCACATGAATTTGCCGATGGAGGAGCCCACCCCGTCGTGGGCATAATGCGCCCGCAATGAATTGTGTGCCGAGGTGGGCTATCCTCTTGGCTCTCCCTCCGTGTGTGCTGACGGGGTGCCCAGTCCCCGCCGGCTACAGCCCCCACCCAAAACACTCAGGTGGCATGCTGAGAGCCCACCCCAGATTGCCATATGTCCCTGTAAAAAGAAAAACCGTCCTGCGATGTTTTTCTTTTTTTTTAAAACCCTGTAAAACAGAAGACGGTCCCCTATTGAGTCTGTGGCCCCGGCCCCAACCCGCACCCACTTTCTGCGCACCCTGCCTCCCCACACCCCATACTTCCCTCCGGAGCCCAGCGTAACGATCTTCAGTAGACCGGGAACATGTCTGCACTCTTCAAAGCTAACCATGAACTGAAGAAATGCTTGTAATCTGTATGGCTTTTTCAACTTTGGTGCATATCTCAGGCATTTTGTGGAATTTTGGCACCAAATTTTCAACATGGGGTTATTGGGACCTCTCCTCATGAATTCAGCCACTGTCATGGCATTACTCGGTCCCGGAAGGTGATTTTTGTGGTCACTGCGTGGAATTACCTTTTGGGACTGATTAACAAAGTGACAGTGCCAGTGTTCATGAGGTTGGCTCTCTAAAAGCCTATGTTGCAAATTTGGTGGAAAAAAATCCAAAGAAATTACATGCCATTTAGCGCAGTGCTGGTACAGTTGCTCCGCACGCTCGTAACTTTAAGAATTTGCAATATTTTCATGACAGATTTTCAACATTGGCATTTTTTCACACCTCCTTATGAACAATACAGCTGTCATTTCTCACATCCTGGCCGAAATGTGTTTTTTGCACTTCCGGCGCAGAAAAGCGCAGTCGCTGCGGGAAATCAGTGTTCAGGACAGATTAAGAAAATGACAGTGACACTGTTCATGAGCAGAGGTCCTAAAATGCTTATGTTGAAAATTTGGTGACGATGGTCCATCAAATGACTGTATTACAAATGTGCGTTGTGCAGTTTCCACGCACCCTTGCCATTTCGCAGATTTGTAATATTTTCACGCCAGATTTTCAACACTGTCATTTTTTCACACCTCCTTATGAGCAGTAGAGCTGTCATTTTTCATATCCTGGCTGAAATGTGTTTTTGCACTTCTGGTGCAGGATAGCTCGGTGGCTGTGGGAAATCAGTGTATGGGACAGATTAAGATCAAGCGAGTGAGAGGGGGGAGTGAATGAGCTCAACTGAGCTCTTTTGGGACTGCTGCGGATTTCTTTGTGGACAGGAAAAAGGTGCCAACACAGGCAGGAGCCCAGTACAAAAGGGCAGCCTGCAGCGCCAGGAGAAACAGAACGCACGAGTGAGAGGGGGAGTGAGCGAGCTCAGTGGAGCTCTGTTGGGACTACTGCAGATTTCTTTGTGGGCAGAAAAAGGCATCAACACAGGCAGGGGCCTAGTACAAAAGCGCAGCCTGTAGTGCTGGGAGAAACGGAACGAGCAAGTGAGAGAGAGGGAGTGAGCAAGCTCAACGGAGTTCTGTTGGGACTGCTGAGGATTTCTTTGTGGGCAGAAAAAGGCGTCAACGCAGGCAGGAGCCCAGTACAAAAGGGAGCCTGCAGCGCTGGGAGAAACGGAATGAGCGAGTGAGAGAGGGGGTGTGAGCGAGCTCAACGGAGCTCTGTCAGGACCACTGTGGATTTCTTTGTGGGCAGAAAAAGGCGCCATTGCAAGCAAGAGCTCAGTACAAAACGGCAACCTGCAGCGTCGGGAGAAATAGAATGAGCGAGTGAGAGAGGGGTAGTGAGTGAGCTTAATGCAGCTCTGCCAGGACTTTACAGTTGCCCACTCTCCTGTCCCGGGTCCTCTGTAGTCCTATATTACAGTAGGGTCTCTGGAGTGTAGACAAAGGAATCATTGGATACTTTCAGGATTGCTGTAATAATACAGATTCAGTTCTATTTATTTCGCTAACTGAACTAAGTACTGAGCTATACCGTTATGATTGCTGTAATAATACATATTTGTTGTGTTTATTTCTCTAACTGAGCTGAGTAATACTTGGAGTGTAGCAGGATTTCTAACTGGGCTAATTGAAACTATATGAGAGCTGAGAACAAAAAGTATGGTAGCTGAGGGGTGAAAAATTGACAAGGAGGCTTTAGGATTGCTACAGTAATACAGTATCTAATGGATGAGATTTGAGACTGAATTAACCCGGTCGGCAAGGGGGCAGTAGTGGGACTACTGTGGGGAGGGAACAGGAATTTGATTAAATAGGGGCCTAACAGTTGCAGTAGGGTACAGAACCTGGGAGTAAGAGCCCGTAACATAAGATGGGGGCCAAAATGGGGCAGGTGCCACATGTCAGTAGAGCGGGCATCTTCGGAAGGGTGGTGGGCTGAACAGGGTGTGGGTCCACCATGATCCTGGATTGGGCTTGGAGGAGGGGGGGCGATGTATGGACTGTAGATGACTGGCTAGTTTGAGGGAGGAACTGTGGAGGTTAGGGAGGAGTCTTAAGTGGCGGGGTAGAAGAGTATGGCAGGCATCCTGGGGTGGGATAGGGGATGGCAAAGGGTGACGCAGGAACAACAACTAGGGAGTGAAACAGACCCCAGTATCAGAGGCACTAACAGAAAAGACAGGAGAAGAGAGGGGGTGCCTGAGGCGAGTGGGGGGGCTCCTGATGGGGGAGGCAGAGAGCACAAGGAGTACCGGGGAGAGAGCAAATGGCTTATGGGTAGGGAGGCACAGGGGTGGCACGGAGGGGAACAAGTGGGGGTGGGGGGACCGATAGGGGAAGAGATGTAGGAGGAGTATCGACTAGGAATAGATGCGAACCTCTGCTATGGGAGAGAGCAGGGGAGCAGGAACATACTGACGGGAGGAGAAGCGGGGCATGAGAGGGATGGCAACAGGTAGGGGAAGAGATAGCGAGGATGAAAGGGTATAAGGGGGCTAGTAAGGTAGGAGGGGTGGTGACTGAAGGAGAGAAGGCTACGGGAAGGGAGAAGGATGGGAGGGGCATCACTATCAGGGTAGAAGGGAATAGGGGCTCTAAATCGACAACAGCGGGGACAGGAGAGGGATTGGAAATCAGCAGGGGAAGAGGAGAGGTCGACATGAGAAACCCAGTAGGAAGTAGTCAGGCTGGGAAGGGGTTCAAGGGGAATGGGAGGAATAAGGCCGAGAAAAGGGGTGAGGCGGAAGTAGGGGGTACAGATACAGAAGTCACAGAGGGTGCACCTGGCGGGGGTAAGGGGCAGGGAAGAATGAATACTGGGGTGGTGTAAGGGCATTAGAAGGAAAGGCATAGGGGGGTACTTGTCCTGGGGGATTTTATACTGAAATGGATGAGATGGGGCTGAAAGGGGGAAAGGCACAGCCATATTTGGGTTGAAGACATCCCCAGGTTGACTGCAGGAGGGACAGGGCAGGCACTGCTCAAGCGTGCAGCAAGGGGGAGGAAGAAACCTAATTTACTGTTGCATGTGCGTACAAATGACTTGGCAGAGGACACTGTGGAAGTAGTGAGGGGGAGGTTCGAGTAGTTGAGCAGGCAGTGTGAGGGGGTGGGGAATTTGGTGGCATTCTTGGAGGTACTGCCAGTGCCATGTGCAAGCATGGGGAGGAAGGGTAGGCTTGAGGAGTTTGAGTGGCTGAGGGATTGGTGCCACATCAAACATTATGGGTTAGTGACTAACTGGGCTAGGGTCTGGGGGTAATAATGACTTGTACTTGGGGGGCAGGGTACACTGGAGCAGGGAGGGGGGTAATGAAGGTAGCATTACTGCTGGCCCACTGGCGCTGAAGGTTGAGGCGCTGGACCTCGCGCCACGCTGGCGACCCGGGTTCAGATGCAAGCCCAGGTTGGCAGGGGAGGGATAGGATTGAGCATCCGGAGGACTCCTCTCCTATCTCGGGGCAGGATCCAGGGACCCACCACTCTGTAGCGGCCCCTGGTGACGACTGGGGGCACTACTAGAGTGGTGCAGCAAAGGAGTGGAGTGGAGAGACATTGGCACGCTTGTGGTTTGCCGCCATTGCTCTTCACTCGCATTCAAGTAAAGGAGAAAGTAGGAACATTTATTTATTTATTTATTATTTAGCTTTGTTGACCAGGTAAGTGCACTAGACAAATCCTCGCCTATTTTCAGGCACGCACCGGGAGGGGATACAGATGAATGCCAACTGACCTTGAACCAGATTAAGCTGTTGGTGGTATTTTTTAGTGAATGAGGGAATTTGGCCAGGACACTGGGGAAATTCCCCTACTCTTTCGATAAGTGCCATGGGATCTTTAACATCCACCTGAACTACCACCAATCCAGGCAGATGGGACCTCGGTTTAACGTCTCATCCGAAAAACGGCACCTCAGAAATGCAGCACCCCTCTCATGCTGCATTACAGTGTCAGTACTGGGATATTAACGCAAGTGCCAGATGTGGGAACTGAACCCACAGCCCTCTGATCTCCCGGCCTCAGAGGCGAGTGTGCTACCTACTGAGCCACTGACACCGCTAATGGGCTATGGTCAGGTAGCATGAGCTTCCGACCCCCTCTGACAGTTCTTAGGCATGGTACTTTCACTTCCAAATACCTAAACAGCATATATAAGCAAGCAACATTCCGCATTGACAAATCCTTGTTTTAAATCTGCCTTGAGAAAGAACTTAACGTTGAAAATAACCTGCAGCTGCACTTAAATGCCTATCATAAACTCCCCTTATGGGACTACATCATACAACTCACCCCTCCCTCCCTATCCTCGCCTATGTTCCTGACTTCCCTGACAATGCTACCTGGTAACGGCGGTTTGTTTATTTCTAGACTGAATGAAGGCCATTTTTGGTGAAATGTTTGTCCAAATCATTGTATTGCTTGAATCTCTTCTAATTAATGCTCACTAATGTACGACGTGGAACATTTGTAAATGAGCCCTGGCACACAGGTGTATCTCTGAATCACTAATAAATAAAAGAAAAATAAAAAGTATGTGTTTGCAGCTATTTATGGTTTTGACACTCGCCATATCTGCCAGCAGACCATTCAAACAACATAAAGTCTTGCTGTATTCTGACATATTGCAGTGATTCCCAACCTTTGAACTGCCCTGGAGAACAAAGAGTTAACTTGCTATGCAGGGCATAGAATGCTGAGCTTGATCTCGGTTGAAGTCTCTGTCTGGAGTGTTTCAAACTCAAACCGTTAGATTCTTTACTCCGCCTCACTGAACGGTCGCTCCGGAGATTTCTCCTTCAGCTCGGTTCGAAAGTCGATTAAAGTTTCAGTTTTCGTCAGTTTTTTAAACCGTAAAAGTTTTCCGCATAGTCTGTTCAGTCTCTGTGGTGCCGTGAGTACTAGATAGGAATTGTTCTGTTTTTCTGTGTGGAACTTGTAAAAGTGCAGCTCGGTTCAGCTGAACCGGCCATTTGATAGTGAAATCTTGTGTTTTGTGTTTTAACTTAGTGTGTGGTTATCGGTTCTAAAAAAACAAACAAACCAAAAAAAAAACGTGTTTTAATATGTTTTTTTCCAATACCCGTGACATGGTTAGGAGAGTTAAAGGAGTTTTGCCTGGCGGTTGCCATAAAAGGGTAAGTTGGTTAGGCTGGCCATGTCTGAGAAACGTAAGAAAAAAAACGGGCCCACTGGGTTTCAACACTGCAGTGAGTGTGGGGAGGTCTTTGCTAAGGCCGATCCCCAGACCACCTGTGCTTATTGTCTGCGGTTTGACCACCTCGATTCAGAGTACCAAATATGTAAACACTTTCCCAAATCTACCCTTGAGAAGAGATTAGGTAGACTGAGGGAAAAGGAGGCTGAGAAGTCCGCTAACCCGGATGGCCAGCCCGGTTCGGTTCCGACCAAACCAGGAGTGCCTCTGACCAGGGCGATACTTCTTCGGGCAAAAGGAGAGCTGATTCTGAGGGATCAGTTCCGACAAAAAGAAAACGCAAAGACAAATCGTCTGGTTCGGATCCAGAGGTTAATGTTCCGACCGCCGAAGAGATAGCCAGAGCGATTCAGATTGTGGAGTCATTCCGCCTGGTTCCTACCGTTCCGGCTCCTTCTGGCAGGGGTTCGGTTCACTTGGTTCCCTTGGTTCAAGATTATACCCTTGAAGATTTTTATGAACCGGAATTTGAAGAGGAAGGGGAATTTGAGGACGATGATGGTGAAAGTGAGGGTCTGGATGTGCTTGTGGAACCAGACATCTCCCCAGACAGACCTTCAGGTGTTTCTCCTCCTAGGCTTTCTGAGTCCCCTTCTCACTTTATGTTCTACAGAAAGGTGGCTGAAACCCTCCAGCTTCCTATGGAGGAGGCTGTGGAAGATCAAGAGGAGCCTGATTATGTAGAAATGATGGACATCCCAGAGTCCAGGATATTGACTATTCCCCTCCACAAATCCTTTGGGAAACCGACACAAAAAATCCTGAAGTCTCCTAACACTATACCTCCTGTGGATAGAAGAATGAACAAGAGGTATACACTTTCAGGCTCAGACACAGAGTTCTTGTACCAGTAATGCAGCCATGTTGGGGTAGTGCAGGCTGCAGCCTGTGACAAGGCAAATATTCCCTTAGCTTCACACCCCCCAGACAAGGACTCCAGGAAGATTGATGCCATGGCAAAGAAACAGTACATGGCATCTTCTTTGGGACTCAGGCAGGCGAATTACATGGCCTATACAGCCAGGTACCAGAAGTCCAGGTGGGACACTGTACTGGCATTGGCTAAACGGGCCTCCCCCCAGCTAGTCAAGGAGCTGGAGGCGGTGGCTGCAGATGGAATTGAGGCATCTAAGGTTCAGTTTCATGCTGCTGTGGACTCTTAATGATGTGTCATCAAGAGTCATGGCTACATCTGTGGCTCTTCGGAGGATGGCTTGGCTCAGATGTACTAGCCTCTCACAGGACACCCAGGCTAAGGCCATGGATTTTTCTGTAGCAGGTAATTCTCTGTTTGGGGAGCAGACAGAGAATTACATGAAGAAAATGGATGAGCACAGTACCACTTACAGGAGTGCTCAGGCCAAGGAGAGACAGGCAACTCCTCAAAGGCAACAGTCTAGGGGCAGAGGCAGGCCTTTTCAAAGGCCTTTTTACCAAGCACAGGCCTCTTCTTTCTTTTCTCAGAGGGGGTTCTTCAGAGGGAGAGGCAGAAGGGGGATGAGCAGAGCTGCATCCACTCCTCAGCCTAAAGCCCCTGTCAAGCAGACACCCTGATGGGCCTGCCCGAGTTGACTGTCCTGTTCCAGTAGGGGGCAGGCTGGCTTACTTTGTCCAGGACTGGATGTCTGTTACATCAGACAAGTGGGTCCTGGAAGTAGTAAGCCAGAGTCTGGTTCTCAGCTTCAAAAAATTTCCGAAGATGAGAGCCAGATCTTTTCCACCTGCAAATCTCTCAGAAACACTTGCCCTAGAGGCAGAGGTTTCTTTTCTTCTAGCCTTAAGAGCCATAGAGAGAGTACCTGCTCTACACTGGGGCAAAGGACTGTACTCCAGGTACTTCCTGACCCCAAAAAAGACAGGGGAGTGGCGACCCATCCTAGACCTAAGATATCTAAACAAACTCTTTTAAAACCAAAGTTCAGGATGGCAACTCTGGGAATAATCCTTCCCTCTCTAAGGCCAAGGGACTGGCTAGCCTCCCTGGACCTCAAAGTTGCCTACTTTCACATGCCCATCAGGTGCTTCCGCAGAAAGTACCTCAGGTTCGAGTTGCCCTTAGGCCACTATCAATTCAGAGCAATGCCCTTTGGCCTTACCTCAGCCCCAAGTGTTTTCACAAAATGCCTGGCAGTAGTAGTTGCCTTTCTAAGAAGGCAAAATATTTCCGTTTTTCCATATCTGGACGATTGGCTAATAGTGGGTCAGTCTCCAGACCAAGTCAAGTCTCACCTGCAAGTGACCCAGCATGTGCTCACTTCTCTAGGATTTCTTTTCAACCTTCCCAAGTCAGTTCTCTATCCAGTCCAGCTTCTACCTTTATAGGGCAGAACTGACACACTCGAGCAAGAGCCTTTCTTCCTTTAGAAAGAGCAAGGGTTCTTATGGAATTAGCCTCTTCTTTCAGACTTCAGGTATCTCGCCAGCAAGGCATTTCCTGTTGTTGGGCCACATGGCAGCTTCAACAGCAGTGGTCCAAGGCAAGATTCCAGATGAGGGATATTCAGTTCCACCTGAGAGCTTTTTGGTCTCAGAGGAAGGATTCCCTTACCAAACTGATCCCGTGACTCTGACCTTGATCCAAGCCCTCCAGTGGTGGCAGGATCAGGACAGTTTAAGACAAGGTGTTCCTTTTGTTACTGAGCCTTGTTCAGTGGTCCTTAGCACGGAGGCTTCTCTTCTGGGCTGGGGAGCCCATCTGGGGTTCCTCACTGTCCTGGGGCTGTGGTCCCCCCAAGAATCCCTTCTCCATGTCAGTCTCCTAGAGCTCAGGATAGTTTTTCTGGCCCTAAAAGCTTTTTCTCAGTCAGCACAGCACAAGGTGGTTCAAGTCAGAACGGACAGCACCACCACCATGTGGTACATCAACAAGCAGGGAAGCACTCGATCTTACTTCGAGATACAGCTCTTGCAGCAGGTAACACCATTAGGACTGAAGCCGGCAGGTGTCAGGACCCCACAGAATTCTTATAGCTAGCTATCTTCAGCGGGGACCGCCCCTGACGTCAGGCGTAGTACATATGGGGGTGGTCCCGCCAGATTCCCCAGTTCTTTCCCGCCGTTGACTTGCATGTCTCGACCCTTCGGATCATTTCTAAGCGCGTGACGCACGGTTAAGTTCTTCCTTCGGGAAAACCTTATTTTCTTTGGCTCAGTTGCTGTCTGATGTCCTCTCCAACCTCCGCCGAAGGCCATCCCTCGAAGTGCGCCTGTGGGAAGCAAATCCCGTTTAAGGATACGCATTCGGCCTGCGTCCGGTGCCTAGGCCCAGACCACGACACCTGGTCCTGCAATTTCTGCCAGGGGTTCAACAGCCGGACCTGGATCAGTCGCCGGAAGGCTCTGCAAGCGTTCCTGCTTGAGGAGAAGATTAAGGCCATGGACACCTCCAAGGGGGATTCAGCAGAAAAGGCTCGGAAACTCTCTGAGAAGCACAGGGAGAGGGTTCCTTCCAAGTCCCCGTCTAGGGCCTCTGACTCCCGTAGTTCCAGCTCCTGGCCTGACCGTTCGCCCTCCCGGGCCCTGTCTCAGCCTCCCCGCTGCGGTGAAGAAACCTTCGGGCTCCTCTTCCTCTTCACAGGCCATGACCTCCAGGCCCTCTTCGTCGTCTTCCTCCAAAGCCCTGACTAGGTCTGGGGACCGTCATCATCATCACAAGTCGGGTTCCCGCCATTCCGAACCCGACGTCAGGTCTGTCTCCTTGCCTCCTCCTCCCCAGAGAAAGACCAAGGAGCTCACCTCTCTGAAGAAGCCGTCGGACCTGCCGTCAGCCCGTCCGACGTCGGCCACTCATCACAGGTCCCAGGGGCCGTCGACCGCCAGATGCCCGTCGCCGGTCAGGCCTTCGCCCTCTCGGTCGTCGGCAGGAGGGCCGACATCCGTACCCGTACGTTTAGAGAAGAGGACCCCGACGCCTCCTACCGACGTCGGTCAGGAGACTATCACAGAGGAGGAGTTGACGCAGCCCGAGGACCAGACGGGCGAACCCGGTCCTGTCACACCTCCCAGGGAGCCCTCTCCACAACCTGAGGCCCCTGAGGAGCCGACGCCGGAACCAGACGACCGGCCACCGGTGCCCGGTACATTGTCGGGCCTTTCCCTTTCAGAGGTTAAGGAGCTCTTTTCTCACTGGTGGGATACCATCAAAAGGGATATGGTTCCCACACTGCCTCCTCTTCCTCCTCCACCACCTGCAACCCCTCCGGCTCCTGCGCCCCGTTCCCCATCCGGGGCTGCAGGCCGAGTACCTCTCCCCCAGGAGCCTACGGACCCTCCAAGGGGGAGACCTCCGTCTAGATCTTCTTCAGGGTCACCCAGTCCTAAGAGACCCAGAAGACGCCATCGTTCGCCTTCGGTGGAGGTTACGGGATCGGAGTTCTCATCAGGATCCAGATCCCCCTCTCCTCTTCACATCCCCTCTCCGGACCCACATGAGCTTCAGAGATCTCCTCCGGATGACCCATCGTTCTCCGAAATCATGAGACATATCCAAGAGAACATGGGATGGGATGCGGAAGAATTAGACCCAGAGACTACTCTGCAGGTATCTTCGGCAGAAGGATCCCAAGCCTGTGGTGGTACCACCCTTGGTGGACACTTTGTGGGCGCCACCAAGGCAGCGTGGAAGCGTCCCACACTCGCCCCGGCGATGCAGAAGAAAGCTGACCGCCTGTACAAGGCCCCAAGGAGGACCAGTACTTGGCTCAACATCTCTGGCCGACTCTCTGGTCATAACAACCTCTTCATGACCGGTCCCAGAGACCGCAACATTTGAGCACCTGCCACGGACCCGAGTCCAAACAGCTGGACGCTATGGGCAGGCGCACGTATGCTTCCGCTACTTGCGCCATCAGGTCCCTGAACTACTTGACCCACATGGTACAGTTCCAAAATGCCTTGTGGGAACAGGGACTGGATCTGGCGGAGAAATTGCCAGAAGGTGAGCAGAAGGAGGAGATGTTACAGCTCCTCCGTACGGGTTTGGACGTGGGAACCCAGGTGCTGCGAGCCGCGTACGATTCCGTGGACTCCTCGGCCAGAGCAGCAGTTTCAGGCGTATGCCTCCGGAGACACTCATGGCTCCGTGTCTCCGGATTTACCCCGGATGTCCAGAAAAACATCATGGATGCCTCTTTCCAAGGAGAAGTTCTCTTTGGTGCACCCTCTGAGAAGGTTCTCACCAAGCTCCAAGAGGCCGGGAAGGCGGTGAGGTCGGTCCAGGCAATGTACCGACCGAGGCTTAGTTCCTTTCGTAGGAACCAAAGCAGTTTTCGTGGACGGACACAGAGACAACAGTCCCGCACCAGTCCATAGCAGAGGGGTTCCGGTTCCCGCAGAGCCCAGTGAAGACAGCCCGCGGGCCAAGGTCAGCGTCCAGCTAAACTGGCTCAGCCTGCGGGCCCCTCCGACGCCACAGCCTGACTCCTTCCCGGCCCCCGCCCCTCAGGATCAATGGGATATCAAGGTCGGGGGTCGTATTGTGAATTTCCTGCCAGGATGGCAGTCCATAACCACTGACAGGTGGGTTCTTCAGTTGGTCGAAAAAGGCCACTTTATAGAATTCGCAGACAAGCCACCCTCGAGGCCTCCTCTGCTCTCCTGTTACTCGGGTCAGCACAAATTGCTTATCAGGCAAGAAATACTCGCGCTCCTGCAAAAGGAAGCAGTAGAGTATGTTCCAGAGAACCAGAGAGGGTACGGATACTATTCCCACTTCTTCCTGGTTCTGAAGAAAACAGGGGACCTCCGTCCAATCCTGGACCTCAGCAACCTCAATATGTTGGTCGCCTGCAGACGATTTCGCATGGTGACCCTGCAGGGTCTTATTCCCATGCTAAAGAAGGAGGCCTTCTTAGCGTCCCTGGACATGCAGGACGCATACCTGCATATACCCGTAGCTCAAGCACACAGGAGGTTCCTGCGCTTCGAGTTCCTCAGCCACCACTTCCAGTTCCGAGCTCTCCCGTTTGGACTGTCATCGGCCCCCAGGGTCTTTACCAAATGCATGGCAGTCGTGGCAGCGTCTCTAAGGAGACAGGGCCACTATGTGTTTCCGTACTTGGACGATTGGCTTCTCATGGCCGCCTCCAGAGAGGCGTTGTTGATGGCTATCCAGAGCACCCAGACTCTGTTTCGGTGTGTGGGCATCATAATCAATTATGAGAAGTCTCTCCTTGTACCGTCGCAGAAGCTGCAGTTCATAGGCACAGTTCTGGACACCGTTCAGGGGAGAGCATTTCTTCCAGACGACAGAGCGGAACGCATCAGATCCCTCATCAGGGATCTCTCAGCGAAGAAGACTGTCCCTGCCAGGCTGGTCCTTCGTCTGCTCGGACACATGGCTGCCGACCGTCCCTTTGGCAAGGCTCCACATGCGGGTAACTCAGTGGATGCTCAAGGTGCAGTGGGACCAAAGGCAAGACCACATGCAGCATCCGGTCAGGATCACGCATGCCGTGATTCGAGATTGGCAATGGTGGCTAGACCCAGGGACACTTTCTGCGGGTGTCCCATTTACAGCGCCGTCCCCGGAGGTAATCCTCTCCACAGACGCCTCAGGGCTGGGGTGGGGAGCACACCTGGACGGGGTGAGGTTCCAGGGAACGTGGACCTCTCAAGAAGCTCATCTCCACATCAACATTCTGGAGATGAGGGCGGTCCTTTATGCCCTGCAGGCCTTTCAGTCAGAGATCCCGCCAAATACTCTCTTGCTCCAAACAGACAATACGGCGGTAATGTATTACCTCAACAAACAAGGAGGCGCACACTCTTACCCCCTTTGCAGGGAAGCGATGAGAGTGTGGGATTGGGTAATCCGACACAGCGTGAGCCTGATTGCAGTTCACGTCCCTGGAGTGGACAATACAATCGCAGACGGCCTGAGTCATTCCTAGGCCAGAGTCCACGAGTGGGAACTTCTTCAAGGGGTAGCAGAGGACCTGTTTCTTCGATGGGGCACTCCAGAACTGGACTTATTTGCTTGCCCAATTTTTGCTCGCTAGATCCAGGGCCTGGTGTTTTCTGTCGAGACGCGTTGTCCCTCTCCTGGGTGGACAGATTCCTCTACGCTTTCCCTCCCTTCCCGTTGATCCAGAGAGTTTTTCTCAAACTGCGCAGGGAGCATGCAGCAATAATCCTGGTAGCCCCATTCTGGCCCATACAGATCTGGTTTCCCCGCTAACGCAGCTGTCCCGGGAACCTCCAATTCCGTTGCCTTTCAGCTCCCATCTCTTGTCTCAGGAGGAGGGTTCTCTAGTCCACCCGGACTTATGCTCACTGAACCTGCATGCTTGGCTCCTAGAGACATAGCCATTTTGCGACACGGGGTCTCGCAAGAGGTGGCGGAAGTCCTTTCTGCGGCCAGAAAGCCGGCAACGCATGCGACGTATGCTATGAAATGGTGCAGTTTTTGCCTGTGGTCGCAAGCACGCAGCCTTTCCCCTTTAGGTTGCCCAGTGAAAGCGGTGTTAGAATACCTGCTCTCCCTTTTCCATTCGGGTCTCGCCTACTACTCTATTAAGGTGCACCTCTGCGCTATTTCTGCTTACCACTTCCCGGTGGGACAGCGCACAGTGGCGCAACTTGACGCCTCTCGAGATTTTCTGAGAGGGGTGTTACACCTTAGGCCACCCATTAAGGACCCTGTTCCTCCATGGGATTTACTCTTTGTCCTGGAACAACTCACGCTCCCCCCTTTTGAACCTGCTGCGGATTGCGAGCTGCGTTTCCTGTCATGGAAAACGTTATTTTTAGTTGCTGTTACATCAGCAAGGAGAATTTCCGAGCTTCACGCTGTCGTGTAAGGAACCTTATTTGATTTTCCACCAGGACAGAGTGTCCCTGAGGACGAATCCTAAGTTCTTGCCTAAGGTGGTCTCTGCACTCACTCTCAATCAGGACATTGACCTGCCTGTATATTTCCCTAAATATGCTAATAGAGGAGAAGCGCTGCTCCACACCCTGGATGTTCACCGCTGTCTTAGGTATTACCTGAACAGGACTAAACAGCTTTGCAAGTCGGAGCAACTCTTCGTTTCCTTCGCTGACAGGATGATGGGCCAACCAGTATCGAAGCAGTCCCTTTCTCGCTGGCTTGTCCAGTGTATATCATACTGCTATGATACAAAGCAGAAACCCCTCCCGGGTACAGTCCGGGGCCATTCCACTAGAGGGGTGGCTACCTCCTTTGCAGCACTCTGTAACACATCCTCCTCTGCCATCTGTGCTGCAGCCACTTGGAGCTCTGTGCATACTTTTATCAGGCATTATAGCCTGGACATTGCTTCACGGCGAAGAGCCGGTTTCGGCCTGGCCGTGCTACAGGGTCTCCTGTCCTAGAGTCAGGACTTGGTATGGATTTTCCTAGTTTCCTCCTCCCAGAATGCTTAAGCGTTGTATTGTTTGGAAATCAGTCCTAATGGTGTTACCTGCTGCAAGAGCTGTATCTCGAAGTAAGATGGTACAGTTACGTAAGAACTTACCATAACAGTAGATCTTCGAGAACAGCTCTTACAGCAGGTACCTTCCGCCCACCTTCCCCTTGGAGGAGGCATGCTCTCGAGCCTCTGCAGGGTTTACGCCTTACCTTCTGATGGTGGATCCGTCTCCCTTCTGATATCGTCCTGCGGCGGAAGTCTCTGGCGGGAGAACTGGGAAATCTGGTAGGGACCGTACCTCCTTAATACTCGCCTGACATCGGGCGGGACCCGACGTCGGGCGGTCCCGCTGAAGATAGCTAGCTAGAAGAATTCCGTGGAGTCCTGACGCCTGCCGGCTTCAGTCCTAATGGTGTTACCAGCTGCAAGAGCTGTTCTTGAAGATCTACTGTTACGGTAAGTTCTTACATAACTGTACTGTCCATGACCTTGTGCACAGAAGTCATGAAGTTGTGGTCCCTGGCTTATTCCCTGCAAACCTCTCTTGTAGTAGTTCACCTTGCAGGCAAGGACAATGTGCTAGCAGATGCACTGAGCAGGATCTCTCTGGGCCATCATGAATGGTCTCTGGACCCTCAGGTGTTGAAAGTGATTTTTTCAACGTGTGGCACTCCAGAGATGGATCTCTTTGCAGTCCCAGACAATCACCAACTCCCTCTCTTTTGTTGCAGACCTCCAGTCTTGGGCTCAGTCCCCCTGGATGCCCTGATACTGAATTGGGAAGGGAAGATCTTACTTCGAGAGGGCTCTTGCAGTAGGTAATTACATATAGGACTGACGTCGGCATGCGGCAGGACCCCATGGAAAAATTTCTAGCTAGCAGTCTCTGGCGAGGGACTGCCCCCACGTCAGGTGACCGGCATCAGAAGACGTCTGTATAAAGGGGCGGTCCCTGACACACGGCTTCCAGTTCTTTCCCGCTGTTAGCTCATGCAGCGCCTTGCGGAAAAGTTTGTTGCTTCGTCAGCCTACCCTTCATCGGTTTTTACTGAAGTATTTTGATTTTTTTCGATTAACGTCAGGTCATCGTCTGTGTATGTCATCCCCTACACCCTCCGAGCACAAAAATAAGTGCAATTCGTGCGGCACCCAACTCCCGCACAAGGACAGCCATTCCCTGTGCCTGTTCTGCCTAGGCCTCGATCACCCGGTCGAGAAGTGCCAGCACTGCCTCAGCTTCAACGCGGCTACCCGGAAAAGGTGGCAGCAATCCCTGGAAGCCCATATTTTGAAGAAAAAGATGAGTTCGATGGAGAAGGAGCTCAAAAAACTGAGGCAGGCATCCACTTTCCCCGAAGGCTATCGGAAGAAGGATAAGGAGAGGCACCGGGACAAGGGCTCCTCTACCGTGTCTCCCTTGGGAACCGCTGGGTCACAGGTAACGTCCCCTCCTGGGGACCGCCTCCATGGCCATCTCGGAGGTTTCCGAGGAGGTGTCGCCGCGCTTGGGCCTTTTGGGTGCCTCCGGCAGTGGAGGCCTCCGCCTGGTTGCCACAGGCTCGCGGCTTACTGGCGTGGGAGACTGCAAGCGGACGCCGGCTCTTCACATCCGTATGGAGCAGGCTGGTAAGATGCACGTACCTTCAGGGTGGCGCGACCCCTCCCATCGGACCAGGCCCATCCTTCTCGGTCTGCCTCCGTGAAGGCTCCCATAAGCCGGACACCGCTCCTCTGGCACCCGCTGGGAGCTCGCCGTGGCTGCACGTGGGTTGCCGGACGCCTGGTGGGCAACTGAACGCGACGATGGACCTCCCTCATCCGCTGGTCCTCAAGTTCTCCAGCCTTCGCTGCCATCCGGGGACCCAGAGTCCCCCAGCCCGACCCTGGGAATTTTTCCCCTCCATCCCCGAGTGACGCTGGGGACTTTCCTCTGTCGGACTGTCCTCCTGTGGGTGCGCCGGATCAGACGTTGGCTCCCCTGACGCTGGTACCTCCGACGCCAGGGCCCCCGACGCCGGTTCTACCAACTCCGGCCGACATCCCGCTTCTGGATGTCGCCCCACCGCCGGGCCCTCTGGGCCCTCCAACTTGGATCTGCCTATGAGGCCGCTGGCCGGGCCGTCTGCTCCGGCAGCTCCTCCGGCTCCTGGTTACCCTCCGCCAGTGTACCCGGGACCACAGTATCCGGCGCCGCAGTACCCGACACAGGTCTTTCTGACGCCGCAGTACCCAACCCCACAATACCCGACGTTGGGCTCTCCGCAGCCGGGTTTTGGATACTCTCCATATGGGTACAACCTGTATCCTTATCCTCCGCCTCCTCCCCCACCGCCCCTACAGCTGCCGGTGGACTTGCAGGAGACTCTGGCCTCCTGGTGGGCTGAGGCCAAGGCTCAGCTCACCAGGGAGGTTGAGAGCGCCTACCGGCACGGTGCCATCTCAGGTTCCCGATGCGTCCAAGGCGACTCCTCACCACCCGAACTCCAGGCTCTCCGCCTGGGTCCAGAGAGGGGGCAGGACACGCTTCCCTTGGGGCTTCCCAAGGGGTCCGTTCCTCCTCTGTTTGGGAAAGGGCATCTTTTTCCTCTTCCTCCTCCTCTTCACCCTCGGATTCCTCGGATGGTTGCTCCGAAAGGGACGACGAGCCACGCTCTCCGTCAAAGCCCAGGCCAAGGACTCCTCCGAAGTCTCCTCCGGAAGATCCTTCTTTTATGGTGTTGCTAAGGAAAATCCAGCAAGGTTCATCAGTGGCACTCTTTGGAACCAGATCCTCAGCGTCTGAAACTCGCTGAGCATCTAGATCTGCCTGTGACATCTCTTACCTTGGTGCCACCCTGGATAGAGCCTCATGCCGACCTTGTCACCACCATATGGAAACAGCCATCGACTCTAGTCCCACTTCTGAGGAAGTCGAATAGGCTATACCAGGCTCCCGATGGTGTTGATTTTCTAGATTATCACCCTCGTGCCGACTCGGTTGTGATTAGCGCCGCTCACGGCCAGTCGGCCAACCCAAAAGACCTCATGTCGTCGCCACCTGACAAAGAATCCCGCCTTCTGGACCAGTATGGAAAGAAGATCTTTGCTTCCTCCACGCTGGGGATTAGGGCCCTGAATTATGTCGGCCATATGGGGGACTACCAGAAGGCCATTATGAGTCAGGTGGAAGCCAAACTGGACTCCTTGCCAGAATGCCAAGTCAAGCAGGAGTTGGTTGATCTTGTCCACCGTGCACGTTCGGCCAGTCGACACATGCTTCGTGCGACCTACAATGCAGTGGACACTGCTGGACGGAGCTCAGCTTTCACCGTAGGCTTACATCGTCATGCTTGGCTCTGCGTGTCAGGATTGGTCCTCGAAGTGCAATCCGCTATCGTGGAAGCGCCCTTCTGGGGGTTGGTGCTTTTTGGCGGTGATGTCAAGGACATCATCACCGATTTGCAGGAGAAGGGGATGGCACTGAAGTCTGTTGACTCCATGTACTGCCCCCAACAGCAGCAGCGCCGTCCCTTTCGCAGACGGAATCGGCCCAAGGTGAAACCCCAGAGAAGGCGGGCCACAAAATGCCGGGCCCCCACAGAAGCTAATCCCCCCTACGCGCAAAAAAGCAGCGGGTGCTTCAGCTGCGGCGCTGCCCCACACCACCTGACTCCTTCCCTCTCCCACAGCCTCCGGACTCCCCAGAGGAACCGGTAGGAGGGAGGTTTTCCCTCCACCTTCCGGGCTGGGAGAGGATAACATCAGATTCTTGGGTGCTCCAGCTCATCGCAGAAGGACGCTCGATAGAGTTTCTTCAGAAACCACCTCGCCATGCCCCTCTAAAGTCGTCATATTCAAGGGAAAACCTTCTCTTGGTCCAGGAGGAAATTTCAACTCTACTTCTGAAACAAGCAATAGAACCCGTCCCCCTTCATCTGCAAGGGACGGGTTACTATTCTCATTTCTTCCTGGTCCCAGAGAAGACAGGAGATCTCAGACCAATTCTGATCTCAGTTCCCTGAATCTCTTTGTGGAATACAAAAGGTTCAGGATGCTCTCGTTGCAGAGCCTTCTGCCCCTCCTCCGGCCGGGTCAATGGCTGTGTGCCCTGGATATGCAGGATGCTTACCTGCACGTTTCCATTTGCCCGTCTCACCGCAGATACCTTCGATTTGCATTCCAGGGGGACCACTATCAATTCAAGGCACTTCCATTTGGCCTGTCCTCGGCGCTCCGGGTGTTTACCAAATGCCTGGCAGTGGTGGCAGCCTACCTGCATACCAGGGGGGTGCAGGTTTTCCCGTACCTGGACGATTGGCTCCTGGCGGTCTCGTCCAAGGAGGAACTCCTGTGCTGCCTCACCCTTACCCAGCAGGTTTTTGCCTGCCTGGGTATTACCATCAACCATTCCAAGTCTCACCTGATCCCATCCCAGAGACTACAGTTTATCGGGGTGATTCTAGACACGACCACAGGCAGGGCCTTCCTGCCACTGGACAGGGCGTCCACCCTCCAGACTCAGATAAGTCTGCTGTCCGGCCACAGGTGGGTCTGTGCAAGGTCAGTCCTTCGCCTTCTCGGGCTCATGGCGGCTGCTATCCCGACAGTTCCTCGCACTCGAGTCGACTCCACATGAGAGTTTCTCAGTGGACTCTCCGCTCCCAATGGAATCAGTTAGTGGACGACTTAAATCACCCAGTTTTAGTCTCCTCGCCGATGCTTCGAGACTTGCAATGGTGGATGGTTCGAGAGAACCTGTTTCGGGGAGTTCCTTTCTTTCGTCCTCCCCCCTCCCAGACTTTAACCACAGACGCCTCGGGCGAAGGTTGAGGAGCCCTTCTAGGCTCCCATCGGACCCAGGGCTCCTGGTCCAAACTCAAACAAACTCTCCACATCAATGTGCTCGAGCTTCAGGCAGTGTTGTATGCTCTCCAAGCCCTTCACCAATACATCCTTCCCGGCCACCTAGCTGTCCAGACGGACAACATGTGCATGGTTTGGTACATTAACAGACAAGGGGGGACTTGGTCCTACCCTCTTTGCAGGGAAGCAATGAGGGTTTGGGATTGGGCAACACAACACAACCTTCACCTCACGGCAGTTCACGTTCTGGGAGTCTACAACACCCTGGCAGACAAGCTAAGTCACTCTTCTGCTCTGACTCACAAGTGGGAACTGGACCAAGGGGTCCTAGACAATATCTTCTGACTTTGGGGAACACCACAGTCACCCTGTTCGCATCCCCTAAACGCAAAGCTTCCTGCTTCTGCTCGCCTGCTCCAGAGCGAGGTGCTTTTCTGGAGAGACGCTCTGTCTCTAGACTGGACGGACAGATTCGTCTATGCCTTTCCCCCAATTTCACTTATCCCACGAGTCTTGCAGAAACTGCCTTCAGAAGGAGCATTCTGATTGCTCCTTTCTGGCCCAGGCAAGTTCGGTTCTCTCTTCTACAACAATACTCAGAGGATCATCCTCTTCCTCTATCTCGAGGTTTATTGACCTAGGATCAGGGGACCCTGGTCCATCCAGGCCTCAGATCTCTTCAGCTGCACGCATGGCTCCTGCAGACTTAGCTCAATCCCGTTTTGGGGTGTCTCCCCAAGTGGCGGAGATTTTGGTGGAGGCTAGAAAACCCTCCACCAGCTCCACCTACGCCATGAAGTGGAAAAGATTCACTATCTGGGCTAATTCCAAGAACATGGAACCCTTCTCCTGCTCAGCAGGGCTTCTGCTGGAGTATCTACGTCATCTGTTTGACCTGGGTCTCAGTCATTCTTCTCTGAAGGTACACATGGCGGCCATCTCGGCCTATCATGTCCCCTTTGCAGACAAGACATTTGCTCAATTGGAGGTCTCTAAGACCTTTCTCAGAGGGGTTCTCCATCTGAGACCCCCTATACGTACTCCTGCTCCTCCTTGGGACTTGAACTTTGTTCTCGAGAAACTTACTCTGCCTCCTTTGAACCGGCAGCTTCCGTGGAATTGAAGTTCCTTTCGTGGAAGACTCTCTTCCTGGTGGCCATTACTTCCGCTCAAAGAATTTCCGAGCTACAGGCCCTGATGTGTAAAATTCAGTACTTGATTTTTCACAAGGAACGTGTTGCTCTGCGCACGAACCCCAAGTTTCTCCCTAAGGTAGTAGCGGAGTCTACTCTAAATCAGTCCATAGAGTTACCCGCCTTTTTCACGCAGTACTCTAATCAAGGGGAGTATTTACTCCATACTATGGATGTTCACCGGATTCTGAGATACTACCCCAACAGGACGAAGGATCTCAGAAAGACTGATCAATTGTTCGTCTCTTTTGCTCATAAACGGGAAGGCAATGCTGTTTCTAAGCAATGCCTATCTAAGTGGTTGGCTCATTGCATCACTTTCTGTTATGACAAATACAAGACCCTCCCGGGTCAAGTAAGAGGTCACTCCACCAGAGGAGTAGCTGCCTCAGTGACTTGTTTCAAAAATGTGTCAGCGGCAGATATCTGTGCTGCTGCCACCTGGACTTCCGTCCATACCTTTACTAAACACTACAGTTTGGATATTGCCTCTCGCCGTAGAGCAGGCTTCGGGCTGGCTGTTCCGCAAGGCTTCTTATCTTGAAGCTTGCACAGCTAGCACTGCTTTTTGGAGTAATTTTCCTCCTCCCGGTGCCTCTCTCTGTTCCAGACTGCTTGGGATTCAGTCCTATATGTAATTACCTACTGCAGGAGCCCTCTCGAAGTAAGATAGTACAGTTACGTAAGAACTTATCGTAAAAGTAGATCTTTGAGAGAGGCTCTTGCAGTAGGTAATACCTTCCCGCCCTCCATCGCCCTAGGCTTTTTCAGCTCCTTTTCCAGTGATGGAAATATCCGATTCTCTCTCGTCCGGCCTTTTCTGGCCTGTGGCGGGAAAGAACTGGAAGGCGGGCATCAGGGACCGCCCCTTTATACCGACGTTTCCTGACGCTGGTCACCTGACGTGTGGGCGGTCCCTCGCCAGGGACTGCTAGCTAGTAATTTTTCCGTGGGGTCCTGCCGCCTGCTGACGTCAGTCCTATATGTAATTACCTACCGCAAGAGCCTCTCTCGAGGATCTACTGTTACGGTAAGTTCTTACGTAACTGTACTTTTCTGTATGCCTTCCCCCCCCTTCCCACTCCTGTTCAAAGTTATGATCAAAATAAGGTCTCAACCTTGCAAAGTGATTCTGATTGCTCCAGATTGGGCCAGACAGCCCTGGTACCCCCTGTTGCTGTCCCTAGCAGTCCATCTTCCCCTGTCTCTCCCCAGGAATTACAACCTGTTGACATCCTCTCAGGGAAGGACTTGGTACTCCAGTCTTCAGTCTCTCAATCTCAAGGCATGTCTCTTGAAGAGTTAGTTTGCAGATCTGCATCTTTCCCAAGGGGTCTGGATATCCTCAAGGCTTCTCAAAAGCCCTCCACCAGAAAAACTTATAACTCCAAATGGAAGAGATTTAGCATTTGGTGTTCTAAGAAGCATGTTTCTCCAGACACTGCTGGATTGCCTACAGTTCTGGATTATATGGTCCATCTTAATGGCCTAGGCCTCAGACCAGCTACTCTCAAGGTACACATGTCAGCTGTTTCTGCGTTTTTGTCTGTGGGGAAGTCTTCCTCACTGTCTTCTCATCCTGTGTTCTGTAAATTTTTTAAAGGATTGCTTCACACCAATCCTCCTTTTAGAGACCCTGCCTGGGATTTGAATGTTTGCATTGCTCAATTTATGCAACCCCCTTTTAAGCCTTTGTCTTCATCAGAGTTTAAGTACTTGACTTGGAAAAACTGTGTTCCTGGTAGCCATTACCTCTGCCGGGCGTATCAGTGAATTGCAAGCCCTGTCAGTGGAACCTGATTTTATCTCATTTCACAGGGATAAAGTGGTCGTTAGAACCAATAGAAGGTTCTTGCCCAAAGTGGTTTCAGATTTCCATTTGAATCAGTCTGTGTCTCTCCCTGTTTTCTTCACTGATCATTCTTCCTCAGGAGAGAGAGGAGGCTACACAGTTTAGATGTTAAAAGAGCCCTTAGTTGCTACATAGCGCGTACCAAGGTTCACAGGTTTGACTCCCTCCAGTTGTTCCTCACTTATGGAGAGGTGGGAAAGGGCAAACCTGCCACCAAGAGATCTGTTGCCAGGCTGATTGTGTCTTGTATACAATTCTGCTATGAAAAACTGGGAAAAACTCCACACTCAGGCCTGAGGGCTCATTCCACAAGAGGTACAGCTGCTTCCCTGGCTGCTGCCAGGGATATCCCTCTCTTAGAAATTTGTCAAGCAGCCACCTGGAAAACAGTCTATACCTTTACCAAGCATTACTGTCTGGATATCCAGGCTAGGAGTGATGCTCGGTTTGGCACAGCAGTACTTCAGAGCCTATTCCAAAGTGGGGTCTGCTCCTCCTTGAGGTACTGCTTTAGTTCGGTAATAGTCAGAATACAGCAAGACTTCATGTTGTTTGAAGAAAAAATTACTCATCTTAGTAATTATGTTTCTTCTAATGGAGTCTTGTTGTATTCTGACCTCCCTTCCTCCCTGCCTCCCCTCTCAGAACCTGTTTTTGGGAAGTGGGTGGGCAGGTGCAGTGTTGCACCCCAAGGGTGTTTTTTGCTTGCACGCTCCTCCTTTTTATTTGGGTGCTGATTTATTATTGTCATTTGTATTAGATTGGTTTTTGGGTTTCCTGACGCGAGTCTTCCCTGGGAATCCAAAACTTTTTTCAGCCAGTTGGCTAGTACGAATTTTTACAATTTCCACATAGAATTTTTAGTTAGTTGGGCTCGTAAGAATCTGACAGTTTAAGTTTGAAACACTCCAGACAGAGACTTCAACCGAGCTTAAGCTCAGCATTCTATGCCCTGCATAGAAAGTTAGCTCTTTGTTTTCTGGGGCAGTTCAAAGGTTGGGAATCACTGCAATTGTCAGAATACAGCAAGACTCCATTAGAAGAACCATAATTACTAAGGTGAGTAATTTTTTCTTATTGCTCTTTGGCAAAAAAAGTTTAGAAATAATTTCTTCCTTACTAAGCTAGTTTAGTGCTTGTACGAATCTGACGGTTACACTTCAGAGGACCACAGACAGAGGTCTGAAACCCGAGCTCGTGCTCAGCGTTCTATGCCTTGGCATAAAGTTAACCCTTTACTGTCCGGAGCAGTTCAAGTGCTGGAGCTACCTGCATATAGTCAGAATACAGCAAGACTCCATTAGAAGAAACATCATTACTATGGTGAGTAATTGTGTCATACTGCCTGTCATTCTAGTTCCACCAAAACTGAAACACTGGCGGCAAACCCTCCTCCGGCTGGGGAGGTGGAGGTGCAGGATTGCGTGTTGGGGAGGCTGACGTCAGAAAACCTGGAGAAAGGTGACCTGATGTCAGAAATCCTAGTGGTTGGAAACCTGGGGCTGGGTAAACCAATGAAGGAGAGGAAAAACACGGCATTGGATGAGCCGACCTAAGCCACCCTGACGTCTGGGACTCTTATCAGTGGAGAAATGAAAGGTGGGAAGCCATGCACGGGACAACCTTGCACAAGAGAACCTGATGAAGGCTCTGATGACAGGGCCTGAAAGTCTGATGGGAGGGCCTGGGTGGATTCTGAGGCCCTGACGAAGTCAGACTTGACGTCGGACATTCGGGGGAGCCAGCAGGCCACGGAGGTCTGGTGGGGGGAAAAAGGCCCAGATGGGAAACCTAGGCACAGGGACCTGGAGTCCGTAGATAGAGTTGGGGAAAGATGATCACGATGCTGGGTGTGGGGAAAAAGGGCAGGCACTGCTTCTTCCGCCAGTGCCCCAGCACAGCCGAAGTTTGGGGACTCCACCGAAAAGACTGGAAGGGAGGACTCCTGGGAAGGATAACCCTGACCGGGTGGCTGCGGCTGAAGCAGCAGCGGGCGCGGATCTGGAGGACCGATGGGCTAGACATGGGGGCCCTGACGGAAGCTCCATGGCTGAATGCTCGCCAGCAGTGCGTGCGAGCGGCTTACTAGCCTGGGCTAAGCGATCGCCGTCTGAGGCAGCGACTGACTTATCAGCCGTGTCTGAGCGCTTGCCGGGAAGACCGACAAACGACTTACCAGCCAGGGCTGGGCGCTCGTCAGGGGAGCCGGCAACCGACTTATCGGAAAGAGCTGCGTGGTTGCTAGAGGAGCCAGCGAGCGACTTAACAGCTAGAGCTAGGCACGCGTCGGAGGAGCTGGCGAACGACTTATCAGCGGGAGGTGGGCGGTCACCAGAGGGGCCAGCGAGCGACTTACCAGCTAGGGCTGGGCGGTTGCTGGAGGGCCCGGTGAGCGACTTATCAGCAGGAACTGGGTAGACGTTGGGAGGGCCAGTGAGCGACTTAGCAGGTGCTAGGCGGTTGCTGGAGGAGCCGGCGAGTGACTTACCAGCAGGGGCTGAGAACCTGCCTGCTGAGCCGGCGAGTGACTTACCAGCCTCGCCACAGAGATTGGGCCTGAGAGGGAGGAAGGGCCCAAGAGTGGTGAGAGTCCCCAGAGAACTAGAGATGTCCACCTGAACCAGGCCTGGCTGAGGCGGAGGACCCGAGGGCCGCTCCCCAGACAGGAGGAAGCGCTCTCCTCGCCCACAATTCCCCGGGGCACAGGCACAAAGAAAATTGGTCCCGAAGTTTCTCCATGTCCCGATGACGCTTCTACTTGAGGACGCCTGAAGAACCTCCCCTCAAAGATGACGAGGTCCGCCTCTGCTGGTGATCCCTATCCGTGGAGCCGTCCAGGGAGAGAGACAATTAGTCCATGTGGTCTAGAAAAAACTGGCAGGCTGCAGAGTCCCCGGGAAAAGGCACAGATCCAAGGCAGAAGGGGAAAGGCCGCCTATGCGAGGGATCCGTGTTGAGAAAGAAAATTCTCCTGAAGGAGACAAGGACGAAGGAGAAAAGGAACAACAGAAACAGGAGAACAGTTAAAGAAAATTTTTGGGGAATACTATAATAATATTCTTTATTTTTAATGTGCTTTTCAAAAAATCAAAGTGCAGAACAAGTTATAGGATCATATCATAATAAAACATTACCATAAAAATTATTAATACATTACATCAAACAGCATGAGACAATAATAAAATCAAACCAAATCAGTCACTCTTCCCCATAAGCCTTAATCCATAGGAAGGATTTTAAGGCTTGTTTAAAATCCCCCACTGTCGCACACTTTCTAATCCGACGTGGTAGAGAGTTCCAGAGGGTCGGAGCTATAAACTCAAAGGCCCTGGCACCCGATGATTTCAAAATAACCCTCGAAATCTCCAGCAACCCCTCTCCGGCCGAGAGGAGCGGTCGCTCCGGGAGATAGGGAACCAGGAGCTCTTTCAGGTAGTCAGGGTCCAAACCATGCAGGGCTTTGTAGGTCAGCAGACCAACTTTAAAGGTGATCCGCCACTGAACCGGCAGCCAGTGCAGTTTCTGCAGCACCGGTGTAACATGGGAAAAACGAGAAGTCCCAGTTAACAACCGGGCTGTAGAGTTCTGCACCAGCTGCAAGCGCGGATATCAACCCCAGGAAGCCCAGAGTAAAGGGGAGTTGCAGTAGTCCAGGCGCGAGGTCACAAAGGTGTGGATCAGCGTAGGTAGATCCCCGGACGGAACAAGGTGCTTGATCCTAGCAATGTTCCTAAGATGGTAAAAGGAAACTTTAATGACGGCCGACACTTGATCACGTAGTGTCAGCCGATCGTCAAGAATCACCCCTAGGTTCCGCACCCGTTCAGAGGTGGGGAGCTCCACACCCACCAGGAATAAACCTGAGGGATGGTTTATCCCCCAACCCCCTATCCGGCGACCAGGATCCACAACCATCACCTCCGTCTTCCCGGGATTTCACTTCAACCAGCTGGACCTCATCCAACCTTGGATTTCACCGAGGCAACTATTAAACACCGAGAGTGCTCTATTCTGGTCAGGTGCAAAAGACAGGTAGAGCTGAGTATCATCGGCATAACAATGAAACTCCAGCCCATACCGTCTTACAATGTCTCTGAGGGAAGCATGTACACATCGAAACAACATGGGAGACAGCACAGAGCCCTGAGGCACCCCACATGACAGAGAGACAGGATCGGAAGAAAACACTCCCGATACCACCCTCTGAGTTCTACCGCTGAGGAAAGATGTAAACCATCTGAGGACTAAACCTGAAAGCCCACAGATGATTATCAGGCGCTCAAGCAGAACCCCATGGTCTGCAGTGTCAAATGCTGATGACGGGTCCAAAATGGACCATTTTTTCTGGTCTCTCGCCATCAGGAGATCATTGAGCACCCGAACCAGCGCAGTCTCGGTGCTGTGCCTCTTTCGAAAACCCGATTGAAGGGGATCGTAGATGCTATGGATGGTCTAGTGGTTGTCTAACTGGGTAGCCACTACTTTCTCAATTACCTTCCCAACAAAGGGAAGGTTTGAGATAGGCCGGTAGTTACCGAGGAAGTCAGGGTCCAAAGAAGCCTTCTTCAACACTGGTGTCACCACTGCCTCCTTCAGGGAGCAAGGATATTCACCAGAGTCTAAGGAGCACCAGACTATCCTCATCAGAATCGGGAAGATAATCTCCCTACAGCCCATAACCAAGGCTGTGGGGCCCAGATCTGAACTACAGGACGTAGTGTGCATACCACGGACAATCCTCATAACATCCTCGATTTCCGGCCTCTTGAAGAAACTCCAGGAAAAAAGAGGGCATGTGACCAGGGCTAGGTCCACGGCCATTCCCATAGAGAGTGTCATGCAGGTCTCTGCTCTGATGTCTTCCACCTTATCTGCAAAGAACCGAGCGAGCTCCTCACACTGAAATTGCGAAAAAGCTGTACGAACCTGCAGACAGGCTGGGTTGCACAGTCTGTCTACGGTTCGAAAGAGCTGAGCTGGTCGGTTCTGAGCAGCAGCAGTTTCCCCGGACAGGAATACTGCCTTCTTACAGGCGATTGCTGACTGGTAGAGTTGATAATGCTCTAGCAGTCTAAGGTGGTCGGCATCTAAGCCGGATTTCTGCCAACACCTCTCAAACCTGTGTCCAAGTCGACGCATCTCCCTCAAGTCCCCATCGAACCATGGGGATCGGGGGCAAAGGGAGAGAAGACGCACACGGATGGGAGCAATAGAATCCAGGGCATTGGTAATGGCCTTACTATAGGCCAGAACCAAGGCCTCAGGATCCATGCTCATCATCGGAAATTCTGATAGGTCAAGCACCACAGATAGACCTTCGGGAGTAACATCCCGTAAAGGGCGGTACTTGACCATCTCTACAGGGGTAGGTCTACGCAAGGTGGTGCTGAAATTGAATCTCACAGTGTGATGATCAGACCATCCGACAAGTTCCACCCCCACGCCGGAGGCTTCCATCCCCAGGAGGAAAACCAGATCAAGGGAATAGTCGCATTTATGAGTGCCAGAGGTAACAACCTGTGAGAGGCCCAGTGAATTCATCAATTGGAGGAAGTGCTGTCCAAAATGCGAGAGTTCATTGTCGATCCAGGCATTGAAGTTGCCCAGCACCATCAACCTGGGAGACTCCAATACCAGGTCAACAACGAAGTCCGCCACTTCCTTAAGGAATGGCTTCTCATCCCTGGGTGGATGGTAGATGAGAGCCACTCTGTAGCCCCCACCTGCCACTACAACACATTCGAAAGATCTGGTCTCCTCAACTGGAACACTAGTGAGACCCAATTCTGTCTTAAAGCAGACTGCAACTCCCCCAACCCTGCAATCCAATCTTGGGCGGTGTATCACCGAATACCCAGCTGAAACAGCCGCCTCAAGAACGGGGCCAGCATTACCATCCAGCCAGGTTTTGGTGATGCAAGCCAGATCCGCCATTCCCACCAAGTCCGCCACAACGGCAGTCTTGTTTACAACGGATCTGGCATTGCACAAAACTGCCTGAGTTGGACAGGGTTCTGAAGATCCCCCAGCCACCTGCCTGCCGTTATTAGTGGCGGTGCCCTTGGGTATGGGGATCAGACAAGGAAACCCACGTTCTGACCTCCATTTCGCCCCAGGGCGTCTTCTGGACCTAACAGTCCCGATTTGAGCGCTCCCCTCATTCATCCTCCACTGTTCAGGCCCCCTGCCCCGTCCCCTCCTCCTTTGGGCAATTCCCAAAGCCCTACAATGTTGATAGATGGAAAACAATAAAGGAGGGGGAGAGAAAGGGTGGAGGGCCCGAAGAGCGGAGGATGAGTAGCGCACGACGGGGGGGAGGAATAATAACACATATCTACGTCCTTCAACAAAAACTAATAAAGTCCTACTCTCACAAATCAGTGCAGGAAACAAACCCCCTAAAATTAAAATCAAATTTGCCAAATAACATAAGCAAAAAATAAAATGAATCCCAATTACTCCCTATTTCTCAGAATCGAAACCTACTTTCCAGAACCCAAAAATAAACAAAAAACTAACGATAACATAAACTAAAGAATAATAATAAATAATAAATACAGATGGGAGACCCTCCTCTCACAAGGATATCCCGTCATAAAATCAAAAAACAAAAAAAAAACACAACATACAAAACTATAAAAAAATTAAATAATAAATTTGCCAAGAAAACATGTACTCCCACTACAAGCTTAATTAGCACCAGGCACTCTCACTACCTGAAAATAAAATAA
This sequence comes from Neoceratodus forsteri, assembly GCA_016271365.2. NCBI lineage: Eukaryota > Metazoa > Chordata > Ceratodontiformes > Ceratodontidae > Neoceratodus > Neoceratodus forsteri. Next base: position 1,581,837,233 of record CM028130.1, read on the forward strand.
CATATAATACTTCAAAATAATAATATAAAAATTTGTGAGTAGGCAAGGACTCACACTCCCCACGAACGCACGATAGCCAAGCACTCTCACTGCACGGACAAAGTATTTAGGTCTAGAGAGAAGGTTTCAGTTTGGAAAAACATCCAGAGAAACGATAAAATAGTCCAGTCACCAAGGATTGATCTACAGTCACCTCGATGGATAAAATAAGTCTTCAAAACAAGCAAGTCAAAAAAAAATGCAAAATAGTAAATTGAAGACCTCTTCATGGGTAAATGGGATACCAGTTATTCGCCATTCATCGCTGCAAAATATTACTCCGTTCAGGCCAATAACAATGGTAGCATCAAACTTGAGCAATAGCCCAAGACTGCAGGTACTCGGGACAAAATAAACCCCACAGATCGCGCTGGCCAGGGGGGAGCCCCACAGACCCTACCCCTAGGGTCAGGGCCCCAGAGACAGGGCGGTATCACGACCACCCCAGCACCGCAAGCCCCTTGGGGGCAGACAGAAGCCCAACCCTCCGGCTGGTCGACGACTAGCCCCCTCACCCTCTGGTAGCAAGGACCGGGGGATCCCACCCACCACAGCCGTCTTAGGGCATGGCCCGGCTTAAAATCTTTCACTTCCACAGTATCAGGTAGAACCTGCACTCGATGAAAATCAATACAAATGTCAAAGTTCCCCAAGTAACCAAGCACCAACCAAAGGGGAACAACGTCCAAGTAACAGGTTCCTGAAACTCCCAAAACAGGCCAGACAGATTTCTTCTCGCAGACCTCTAAGAGAAGTAGCTAAGTAATCACCAGCAAGATGCTGGAAAAGTTCCAATCTAATCCACGGTCCAATAAAGTCCAGTGGAGTCCTGGTCCGGAAGATTAACAGTCACATAAAAACGAATTAGGAAGACCGTAAACTTCAGGGCGACCACACATATTCATAGAACGAGTAAAACAGTCCAATCCTGTAGTTCCTCGCACACAAAAAACAAACAGAACCAGAATTATTCCATTTGTCTAGGCTTCAAATTAGCGTTGATACCGTCATTGAAACACAGCCAGGTCGTACTCACAAAAGCGTCCTTATTCCGCTTGATTCAACTCCAAGTTAGCGTCGAAGCTGCCTTAAAACACAGCCAGTCAGTTTCACAAGGAAGCATAACTCCATGGACAAACTAAAAGGAGACTTCCGATCCGAAAGTCCAAATCTCGTAACCAGACACTCAAAATAGCGATAAAACAATAAAATAGCGCAATGATACAAAACATGAACTAAAAACGAATGTAAACCAAACTAAAATTGGTAAAACAAAACAAACGAGAATAGGACTTCAACATAAGGCTAAGAGGAAGCGTGATTCAGTGCAGACCCACATCTTCCACTGCTTCCACCGCCATATTGTCCACCTCATCCAAAAAAGGCAGTCGACTCAAGCAACGTTCTCTGTGAGGTCCGACATGTGCAGGTCAGTGGCAGGAAAGAACTGGAAGGTGGTTGTAGGAACTGCCCCAAATATAGCATCACGCTGGTGCCAGTCACGTGACGTCGGGGATGGGGTTGGTCCCCCACCAGACATTGTTAGCTAAAATTTTCCATGTGGTCCTAGCGCCTGCGGCTAACTCCTCAAGGTTATTACCTACTGCAAGAGCCCTCTCGAAGTAAGATCATTAGTTCCTGCAAGATCTGTCAGAAATTCGGCTAGGTCACGAGGATACACCTAAAGAAAGCTCTGGAAACCTTCATCGTCATATATGCCATGGAAGCTCAAGCCAAGGCTGTGGGCTCCAAGCAGACTTCTCCCTCATGCCCGGTCGCTGCCGGGAATGAAACTCCCAGGCGTTCAGTGACGCTGTCACTGCTGCAATAGGTGAGGACTTCTGAGAAAGGTAAAGAAAAAGACAAGTCATTATCAAAGTCCTCCTCCTCTACCCATCACCACAAGCATAGAGCTAAAAATCCTGCTTCACTGGTGAGGTCGAGGTCTCTGCTGAAGGAGGGTAAGTCCTTCTCATCACCTGCTCTGGCAGCAACGACTACAGCCCCCTGACCGTTGCTAAGACACCAAGGTGTCAGTTTCCAGTATATAACGGCTCTTGCAAAAGAACTGCCATCACAGAGGTAACAAGCCTTTGTGTGAAGCAAATAAACAAAACAAAACGATGTAAGAAACCACTATGGTTCTCAAAGGAAGTGGCAGTGAAGGTTCAAGAGAAAAAGAAAGCATTCAGGAAGTACAAGGAATCACAGAAGGAGCAGGACAGAGAGCTGTATCAGTTAAAGCAAAAGGAAGATGGGAAGGCAGTCAGAACAGCAAAGGCCCAAACTGAGGAAAAGATAGCCAACTCAGTTAAGAAGGGAATAAAACCTTTTATAGGTACATCAGGGAGCGAAGGAAGACCAAAGGAGGGATAGTGAGGCTTAATAAAGGGGAGGAGGGTGGGCAGAGGGTGACTGTGAAAAGGCAGAGATACTAAACAAATATTTTTGCTCAGTATTTACAAATGAAGAGGGGGAGGTACCTAAAACAAACGGTAGAAACACTCTGGATACAGAAGTTGATACCAGTCCATTTACAGAAGAAAGGGTTCTGAAAGAACTCTTAAAACTGAAGGTGGACAAAGCAATGGGGCCTGATAGGACTCATGCCAGAATTCTAAAAGAACTAAGGGTAGAACTAGTGACACCACTGACTACCGTCTTTAACAAATCATGGGAGGATGGGGTGGTACCCAAGGACTGGAGGAGGGCAGATGTGATTCCCTTTCACAAAAGTGGGAGCAAGGCAGAAGCAGGAAACTACAGACCTGTTAGTTTAACCTCAGTGATAGGGAAAATGATGGAAGCACTTCTGAAGGAAAGAATTGTTGAGTATCTAGAGGCCAGAGGGCTGGGACCCAAGGCAGCATGGATTCACAGCGGAAGGTCATGCAGATGAATCTGATAGATTTCTTTGACTGGGTGACCAAAGTAGTAGATCAGGGAGGGGCTGTGGACATGGCCTACCTAGACTTTAGCAAGGCATTTGACACAGTCCCACACAAAGATTAATATACAAGTTAGCCAGGCTGGGGTGGGTCCCAGATGACAGCCTGGGTAAAATTGGCTGGAGAATAGGACACAAGTAATAGTAAATGGAGTCCACTCTGAAGAAAGGGGGTTACTAGTGGGGTACCGCAGGGTTCAGTATTAGGACCTGTCCTCTTCAATTTCTTTATAAGCGACATTGCAGAGGGACTGGAAGGAAAAGTATGTCTGTTTGCAGATGACACAAAGATCTGCAACATAGTTGATGCACAGGGTGGGGTGGGAAGGATGAGAAGGGACTTCGCAAGGTTGGAGGAATGGTCAAATGTATGGCAGCTTAGATTCAATGCTAAGAAGTGCAAGGTAATGCACATGGGAAACAAAAACCCAAGGGAAGAGTACACAATGGGGGGTGAGATACTAACAGCAACAAAAATGGAAAGGGACCTGGGGGTAGTCATATCAGTTGACCTAAATGTGGGCAAGCAATGTGAGAGGGCAGCAAGGAGGGCTGGGGGGATACTGGGATGCATAGGGAGACGCATCACCAGTAGAAAACAGGAAGTTATTATCCCTCTGTACAAACAGCTGATGAGACCCCATCTGGAGTTCTGTGTGCAGTTCTGGAGACCCAATCTCCGCAAAGACATAGACAGGATGGAAGCTGTCCAGAGGAGGGCAACTAAAATGGTGCAGGTGTATACCGGAAGACATATGAAGAGAGACTTGAGGGCTTATATGTAGCCTCGAGGAAAGGAGGAGAGGGGGACATGATGGAAACTTTCAAGTACCTCAAGGAATCGACAAAGTCCAAGAGGTAGCATCTTTCAAAAAGAGGTGTGCAAGAACAAGGGGCACAATTTGAAGATAGAAGAGGCGGCTCAGAGGTAATTTAAGGAAGTATTTTTTCGCAGAGAGGGTTGTGGATGCATGGAACGGCCTTCCGGAGGAGCTTGTGGAGTCAAAAACAGTGGTGGAATTCAAGCATGCATGGGACAGTCACAAGGCAATTCTAGGGGGTGGGGGTAGGAAGAAGTAGGCTGTTGGTTAACTAGGATCGGCAGCTTATCCATTAGGTAGGGAAATGGGCAGACTGGGTGGGCCAAGTGGTCCTTATCTGCCGTCAGATTCTATGTTTCTATGTTTCTAAGGTTGGGGTCTGGTTCTGGCACTGCTGTACATACTACAGATGGTATGCAGCTTCTGTCATCAGGTTCTATCCTGTTGACGCTGGTAGTTCCGAACCCTGTAATGTGTGCCATCGACTTCCAAGTTGTGCTGGTGGTGTTCTCTAAACTGACATATCGCCTGCTATTGTCGCTTTCGATAATTTTTTGATTTTATTTTTATTTAGTTTTTGTTGACCGGGAAAGGAGGTCTAGACAAGTCTTCCTAGTTTCAGTCTTGTCCCAGGGGAGAGGGATACAGATGGATGCCGAATGACATTGAACCAGATTAAGCTGTTGGTGGTATTTTTAGAGAATGGGGGAAATTTGGCCAGGACACTGCGGAAATTCCCCTACTCTCCAGTAGGAAAACATTTGTCATCCTGGTCACTGGCCAAGATGACTGCCGTGGAGGAGCCTGAGGAGCAGATGGATGCTGAAGAGGCTGTGGAGAAGGTCTCATCCCCTTCCTCGTCTTTGCCTGAGACCGCTTCGAATTCAGCACAAAACAGGAAAGAAAATTATGAAGATGAACAGACTAACCCTGGACAGCAGACATCCTTTAAAAATATAAAGCAGAAGGCTATGGTAAGGCGGAATGATGTGACATGTTTTGCAAACAGATCCTTGTCAGTTTCCAGTATATAACAGCTGTTGCAAAAGAAGGGCGCTTTGCGTAGAGATGAGTAGCGTTGCAACAAGTCCTTTTACAAGTGCAGACTGAGGCTCCTAATACAGAAACTGCTCACTGTTCTCAAACAGCTATTGACACACCTGTATCGGAGCAGCCTAAGGAAATTGACGATAATGTGAAGACAGCTACTCATTTGTCAGTGCCTGAGAATAGTTGTAATGCGATGGAGGCATGTCCGATTTTATAAACGGCAGCACAGTGTAATGAGGGAGTGCCGGAAATGGCATGTACAGACCGAGGGTCTGGCCTAAGACACCCTTCAGAAGTTACAGCTGCAGGAAACACCTTGACACAGCATTGGAAGGAGCTGGATGGGTTTGTTTTGAATCTGGGCAGTGGATGTCCAGACCAACGCTTGTTTCCACTTCTCCACTACATCAACCTGAGGTAATAACTGCTGACCTATCTTCTGCTACTGATATTAATCGACAAACGGGTGGAGATGAGAGTATTACTGTTTCTAACACCCTGCTAGATTTACCAGCTGAACTGAGACTTAACTGGAAACCCTGTATTATAGTTAACTAACACTGAATCACGAACTCGCCTAACTGAAAGTAATATGCCATCTACTTCAACAGCTGCAGTAGAGGGGCCCCCAGAAACATAGAAACATAGAATCTGACGGCAGATAAGGACCGCTTGGCCCACCCAGTCTGCCCATTTCCCTACCTAATGGATAAGCTGCAGATCCTAGTTACCCAGCAGCCTACTTCCTTCTACCTCCACCCCCTAAAATTGCCTTATGACTGTCCCATGCATGCTTGAATTCAGCCACTGTTTTTGACTCCACAACCTCCTCCGGAAGGCTGTTCCATGCATCCACAACCCTCTCTGTGAAAAAATGCTTCCTTACATTACCTCTGAGCCGCCCCTCCCCATCTTCAGATTGTGCTCCCTTGTTCTTGCACACCTCTTTTTTTGAAAGATGCTACTCTCTTGGACTTTTTTGATTCCCTTGAGGTACTTGAAAGTTTCGATCATGTCTCCCCTCTCCCTCCTTTCCTCGAGGCTATACATATTGAGCTCCTTTAGTCTCTCTTCATATGTCTTCCAGTGCAGACCCTGCACCATTTTAGTTGCCCTCCTCTGGGCAGCTTCCATCCTGTCTGTGTCCTTGTGGAGACTGGGTCTCCAGAACTGCACACAGTACTCTGGATGGGATCTCACCAGCTGTCTGTACAGAGGGATAACGACTTCCTGTTTTCTACTGGTGATGCCTCTCCCTATGCATCCCAATATCTCCCCAGCCCTCCTTACTGCCCTCTCACATTGCTTGCCCACCTTTAAGGCCCTGTCCACACTATGCCTCTGTAACGTTACAGAGGGCTCAAACCGTTACCGCAATGGTTTGCGTTTACATCTGTAATGTTACAGAAGGCGTTTTCGTAACCGTTGTTGAAACCGCATGAGGTGGTTTGAACAGCGATTCACAACGATTGTATGTAATATTCCAGCCATAGTGTGGGCCAGCGTGAGCGTGTAGCTCCAGTATTCCCCCAGTGCAGCACGAACTGCATTGTGGGATAGGGTGCAGCTGTAACGTTACAGGGCACCCACCAATGTGGACAGGCTGTAACGGTTCCAAACCGTTATCAAAACTGTTTGCCGGCAGTGTGGACACACTGTAACGGTTCCGGTCTGTAACGGTTTGGAACCGTTATAGACTGTAAGTGGTGTAGTGTGGACAGGGCCCAAGTCATCTGATATGACTACCCCCAGGTCCCTTTCCATTTTTGTTGCTGTTAGTATCTCACCCCCCCACTGTATACTCTTCCTCTGGGTTTTTGTTTCCCAGGTGCATTACCTTGCACTTCCTAGCGTTGAATCTAAGCTGCCATACATTTGACCATTTCTCTAACCTTGACAAGTCTCTTCTCATCCTTTCCACCCCACCTTGTGCATCAACTCTGTTGCAGATCTTTGTGTCATCTGCAAAGAGACATACTTTTCCTTTCAGTCCCTCTGCAATGTCACTTATAAAGACATTGAAGAGGACCGGTCCTAATACTGAACCCTGCGGTACCCCACTAGTAACCGCCCTTTCTTCAGCGTGGACTCCATTTACTATTACCCTCTATGTCCTATTCTCCAGCCAATTCTTTACCCAGGCTATTATTTTGGGACCCACTCCCAGGCTGGCTAACTTGTATCTCCTAGCTCTAATCCTGCTTTCTTCTATTGCACGACATTGTGTTGCTGTAGGTTCACAAGCAACCTAGACGCTTAGTGACTCCTGCCAGTATTTTGATCTTATCTCCCGAGGCAGTAACCGCATATTGTACCCCTGCTGGCGTGCCTGAGTTAGTGGTCTCTTCCCCTAAGACCTCTCTCGCATTACTAACTCTCTGGGAACCTGTTACTAAGGCGTGAACTGCTCTTGCCATATGTATCTGTCTGGGTGCTGAACTTACCCCTGTGCACTAGCAGTGGTAGTGCTGTACTAGGGAACTTAGACATAGGCTCTACCGTCTATAACAATCCCTTTGCCTCCTGGCCCTGTACTTGATATCAAGGCAAGAAGCACAGATAAGCCCTATCATGCCCCCTCCCAACTGGAATAGGGGCACTATCCTCGCAACAATTTTCATTCTGGTGCAACTAGGGTCTGACTCCCTCGCCAGAAATGCCTTCTGCCCCCACGACCCCCATGGGGGGTCAAGAGAGGGCATGATCGGACACTTTTCGTGTCCCTCCCCAAGGTGTAACTTACTTCTCCTAGCAGCTCATGAATTCTCTTGGAAAGGGGTCCTCTACAAGGTCCTTCTCTTTAGTAGGAGCCCAACCCCTTGTCAGGTCATCCTGTCCATTCCACTTCCAACCCTCACTCTCCTGAGCTCACTAGCTGCCCTGCTACTAATGGCAGGAGATATCCAGCCTAACCCTGGCCCAACGACATCTAATGTCTCTGTCTCCTCCCCCCTTGATACGGCTTGGGATGGAGCCAAGGGTCTGAGGCTGGTGCACATGAACATTTGCAGCCTGAGACCGAAGGTCTCAGAGGTTCGGGCATGGCTGTCAGTCTACAAACCGAATCTATTAGCGGTCTCAGAGACCTGGCTAAAACCCCACATTCTGGATCACGAAGTAGCAATCTCCAGTTACGTCCTTTTCAGAAAGGATAGACCCTCCAAAAGAGGGGGCGGTGTGCTAATGTATGTTAAGGACACTATCCTTCCTCCCTCATCAGGCTGCCCCTTGACATGTCCCTGGGCGCTGAAGCAATCTTCGTACGGCTCAAAATAGGTGGTGCTAAACACCTCACTATTGGCTGTGTATACAGCCCCCCTCCCAATGCTCTCGGCTCTCTGGATGCGCTCCTGAAGAGCCCAGTGGTTGACACTGCATCTGAGATTATCCTTTTACGTGACTTCAGTTTAAACTGGGGACTTGAAGTGAAGTCTGCCATCAACGAAATGGTACACGACTCCCACCTCGCTCAAATTATTACCCTTCCGACCAGAATGAACCACAAAACCAGTAGGCACTCTACAATAGACTGGGTCCTGACCTCATCCCCAAGTAATGTAAAGCTGGCCGGGATCCTGGGTGATGCCTTGAGCGACCATTCACCTATATTTGCCATTTGGAAGAATAGTAGTATCAAAATCCCTCCTAGATCTTTTACTACTAGGGTCTACTCCAACATCCACCCTGACCAGCTTATAGGCTACCTTAATAGTATTGATTGGAGCCCCATCAGACACCTACCTAACCTGGAGGAAGCTGTAAAATTTTTCCAAGCCACCCTTACTAGAGTCACTGACCTCGTTGCCCCTATGAAAACCCATAGGGTTAAGGGTAGCTGTTATAAGTGGATCTCACCACCCCTGAAAGCCCTGATGGCTACTCGGGACAAAGCGTGGAAAAAATTCAGGACAACAAAGTTTCCTGTGGACTTTACTAGATACAGGGACCTTAGGAACCAATGCAAACTGGCCATAAAGAAAGCTAAGAAAGAATATATCACTAATCTCCAAAAAACTAACCTGGGAAACCCTAGACACTTCTGGTCACACATTAACGAACTCCTAAAAGGACATACGAAAGCAACAACTGGCCCGATTCTGGCGAATGGTCAACTACTCGAAGAGGCGCTACTCATCGCAGAGGCCCTAAACGGCTACTTCACAAATCTTGATGCGTACAAGGTGGGACCCTTAGATAACAGGATCGAGCCTTACTTGCCCCTGCCCTGTGAACTTGACCGCCCTCTGTTTCATCTGCGGCTGGTTAGGGTTAGGGAGGTTCTGCTCAGCCTTAAATCCCTGCGGGCGGGAGGCTCTGGGGGCTCCGATGGGATCCAGACTCGAATCCTCAAGGAGGGTGCCCCAGCATTAGCCAAGCCTCTAACTTGGCTGATAAACCGGTCCATTACAGAGGGGTCTGTCCCTGAGCCTTGGAAGCAGGCCCTAGTGGTCCCCATTCACAAGGGAGGGTCTACCGAACCTATTGGGAACTATAGGCCTATCTCCTTGTTGTGCGCTATAGCAAAAATACAAGAGAAGCTAGTCTACTCCCAACTACGCAAATATCTGGAAACTCACCAGATAATCTCTTCGTCTCAGCACAGCTTCAGAGCCAAGCATGGGACCGACACTGCACTAACCAAATTTTCAGTAGAAATCCTGAGCAATAATGACTCGGGGGTCAGCACAGGCGCGGTCTTCATAGACCTCTCTAAAGCGTTTGACCTGGTAAACCATAACCTCCTTTTACAAAAAAATGGTCTCTCTTGGCCTGGACACACATGCCCTAGGATGATTTGCGAGTTACCTCACGGGCCGTACCCAAAGGGTCAAGTGGAAAGACTATGTCTCCCAGTCGGCACCACTCAAAGAAGGGGTACCTCAGGGTTCAATACTTGGCCCCCTTCTCTTTACTCTGTTTATAAATGATCTGCACTTACATTGCGGGAGCAACAGCGTCATCAATACAGCAGACGATGCTATCATTGCCGAGCCTCCCCTAACTTAGGAGAACTGAAGCATGCCTTCAAGAGACATCCTTCAGATGGAGGACTGGCTCACCGGAACAAAATGGTATTAAATACCAGTAAAACTAAGGCGATGTTGTTCGGGCCCAGATCCTTGGGAACCGAGAGGTCGCTGCTCCTCCAGCTGCAGTCCAGAGCGGGTGCTAAACTTGAGGTGGTTACCTCCACTAAATACCTGGGGCTAACCCTGGACCAAGGCTTCACCCTAAAAAATCATGTTGACCAACTCACCAAAACCATGTATGGGAAACTCTGTATCCTCTACAGATTAAAGGACCAGATTATCCCTGAAGCCAGAGTTGCCATCGCAACTAGTGTCCTTCTCCCTAAGCTCACTTACGCGGCACCTGTTCTCCAAGGCGTTGCCTCTACGGAACTTGGCAGGCTCCAGACCCTATACAATAAGATTGTCCAATTCGCCACATTATCACACCCCAGGACCCACCACTGTGAGGCTCAATCTAAGCTCAGCTGGCCGTCATTGGAAGTCCGCCTCATCTACCCAACACTATGCCTCACATTCAAGCTTCTGGGGCCCTCATCTCCCCCTAGTCTCAAAGGAATAGTTAGGGTCAAATCCAATCTGAGGTGTCTTCGTTCCTCAGGTCAAAATCTCCTTGTGGTCCCCAAAACAAAGACCAAAGCTGGGTCCAGGTCCTTTGCTTTCACAGCCCCTTCCTTCTGGAACAAACTCCTGCTGGAGGTACGGGAGGCAGGGTCAGGCCCCTGCTTCCGGTCTAAGCTCAAAGCACACCTGCTCGACAGGAGCACTTGCCAATGCCTTAGGATCTGACCTTACGGCAGGGCCCCTCCCTCCCAGGGAGGCGAGTAGTCTTCCCTCCCATCTAGCCGTAAAAAAAAAAAAAAAAGTAATCTGTTTTTGCCCGAGTGGCTTTCACTGTTAGACAATATGTAATTTACCCAATATGTACTGCTCTGTTTACCTGTATGTACTTTCTGCTTACCTGTATGTTACCAATATGTACTGCTCTGTTTACCTGTATGTATTTTCTGCTCACCTGTATGTTATATTTTACCCCGGGTCGCCCCTGAAAAAGGGACCTCCGGGGCCTAGTGGGCCTACCTGGTCAACAAAATTCAATAAATAAATATTAATAAATAATATTAATCTTTTGTGTGGGATTGTGTCAAATGCCGTGCTAAAGTCTAGGTATGCCATGTCCACAGCCCCTCCCTGATCTACTACTTTGGTCACCCAGTCAAAGAGATCTATTAGATTTGTCTGGCATGACCTTCCCACTGTGAACCCACGCTGCCTTGGGTCCTGTGCCCCTCTGGCCTCTAGGTACTCAGCAATTCTTTCCTTCAGAAGTGATTCTATCATTTTCCCTATCACTGAGGTTAAACTAACAGGTCTGTAGTTTCCTGCTTCTGCCCTGCTCCCACTTTTGTGAAAGGGAATCACATCTGCCCTCCTCCAGTCCTCAGGTACCACCCCATTTTCCCATGATTTGTTAAAGAGGGTAGTCAGTGGTGTCACTAGTTCTACCCTTAGTTCTTTTAGAATTCTGGGATGAATCCCATCAGGCCCCATTGCTTTGTTCACCTTCAGTTTTAAGAGTTCTTTCAGAACCCTTTCTTCTGTAAATGGGCTGGTATCAACTTCTGTATCCAGAGTGTTTCTAGTGTTTGTTTTAGGTACCTCCACCTCTTCATTTGTAAATACTGAGCAAAAATATTTGTTTAGTATCGCTGCCTTTTCACAGTCACCCTCTGCCCACCCCTCTCCCTTTATTAAGCCTCACTATCCCTCCCTCCCTCCCTTGGTCTTCCTTCGCTCCCTGATGTACCTATAAAAGGTTTTATCCCCCTTCTTAACTGAGTTGGCTATCTTTTCCTCAGTTTGGGCCTTTGCTATTCTGACTGCCTTCCCAGCTTCCTTTTGCTTTAACTGATACAGTTCTCTGTCCTGCTCCTTCTGTGATTCCTTGTACTTCCTGAATGCTTTCTTTTTCTCTTGAACCTTCACTGCCACTTCCTTTGAGAACCATAGTGGTTTCTTAATCGTTTAGTTTTGTTTATTTGCTTCACACAAATGTTTGTTACCTCTGTGATGGCAGTTTTTATTATTCCCCATTGTTCTTCCACTCCTCCTTCCTGCCCATTTGCTGATGCATTCCTTAGGCACTCACCTATTTTGGCAAAGTCAACCCTCCTGAAGTCCAGTAGTTTTGCCTTTGTATGACTTGACTCTATTGCTGTGTTTATTGTGAACCATACTGTTCGATGGTCGTTAGTTCCCAGATGCCTACCCACTTCTACATCTGTGATCCTCTCTCCATCTCCATTTGAGAGAACCAGATCTAAAATTGCTCCCTCTTGAGTGGGTTCCAATACTAGTTGTCTAAGGCGTGCCCCCTGTAGGGCATCTAGAATAACCCCACTTTTAGAAGTGGCTGCTGCAACTGCACTCCAGTTATCATCTGGCATATTCAGATCACCCATCAGCAATATCTCCCATTTTTCTGCCATTCTTAGTATACTTTCTGTCATTTCCTTGTCCATTTTCACCCTCTGAGAGGGGGGTCTGTATACATCCCCTTTGCGGATTGTGGTGCCATTGCCTGTCTCCAAATTGACCCACAGTGCTTCTTCTCCTCCTCCCTATTTACCCTTTTGTTCTGTTGCTTTGATTCCTTCCCTTATGTAGAGAGCTACTCCTCCTCCTCCTCTTTTACCCTCCCTGTCCCTCCTGTAGATAGTGTATCCTAGTATGTTTACGTCCCAGTCATGGTTCTATGTGTATCATGTTTCTTTGACTGCCACGATATCCAGATGTTCCTCCTCCATCAAGGCCACTAATTCAGGAAGCTTGTTACCCAGACTACGGGCATTGGTACTCATTGCTTTCCATTTTTTGACGGCTTTACCTTCTGTAGCAGCATCCCCCACTGACCTTTCTACCTTGGCCTTTTTCTCATTTAGTACCTTGTTTTGCAGGGGAAGGCTGGGATTTTCCTGCTACTTATCAGTGCCTCCCCCCCTGACTAGTTTAAAAGCTTGCCAATGAAGCATTTAAACCGATTGCCCAAAAGACTTGTTCCCTTCCTGGACAGATGCAGACCATCCTGCCAGTATAGGCTGGTGTCCCTCCAGGTGGAACCCCAGTCCCCAATGAAGCCAAACCCCTGTGCTCCACACCATTTTTTCAACCATTCGTTAAACTGCATGGTGCAAAGTACCCTCGCCTCACCCATGCCACTGACAGGCAGCACCTCTGAGAAGGATACTGCGTGTGCTACTTATCTTAGGCCCCTTCCCAACTCTTCAAAGTCCTTGTGCACTGCTCTAATCTCATTATGAGCCAAGTCATTTGTTCCTAGGTGGACAATGACGTCCATCTCAGACTCCCGTGCAACTGTTCTCATGATCCTAAGGATGCGCTTCCTGTCCCTCCAGGCCATGGCACCAGGCAGGTACCTTACTTCAGTTTTCCCTGCTCCCCCCAGTTCTATCCCCCTAATAATTGAGTCCCCTACCAGGAGCTGCTTCCTTTCCCTGTGGTGTCCTCTGCCTCCTTCCTGAGGCCTCCCTTGTGACAGTTGTCTGCAACCTCCTTAGTCTCCTCTGCGGGTGCATCCATAGGGGAACTGTGCTCCCCCAGAATGGTGTATGGATTGTGGAGTGGAACAGCTGACTGGGTGTGCCTCTGTTCCACCACTCTTACCCTCCCTGAGCCCACTGTGGTCCAACTGCTGTGCTTTCTTCGCAACTTCTGAGGTAGTGGTGGTGGCTCTGGTGCTCCCTGGATGGGGGAGGTTCCCTTACTACTGTCCAGTGCGGCCTGGTGGAAGGTTCCCTTACTACTGTCCGGTGTGGCCTGAAGATGGGTAACTTCCTCTCTCAGGGCAGAGAGTTGTCTGCAAACAGGGCAGCATCTCAGCCTCCAGAAAGACTTCTGGAAGACTGCTGCCCCACAGCCATTACATTGCACTACTCCCCACATGTCTGTCTACCTTCTTGTTTGTTTTATTTATTTATTTTTGTGTGTGTGTGAGAGATTGGTTTGTTATATAGAAATATATATATTATATAATGTGTGTGCTTATATTGTCAGTGCAGTGTGCTAGAGAGGATATGACAGTGATATGCACCTTGCCCTCATAAGGAAATGATGTCAGAACCCCAGGTATAAAGGATCTATTTCCAGGGTGGTGGGGTGAGGGTGGGAAGGGTTTGGGCCTAAACTGTGCCCTCATGAGACAATCAGCTAAAAGCTCTGACCTACCGCTGCGATGAGTGCCTTTCTGTCAGCAAGATGCCCTACACGACAATTTGACAGAGACAATACCCTGCTAATCAAGCAGAGAAAAATCTAAACATCCAAGCAGACACAGGTAAACGTCCCCAGCCCCAAAATAGCCTGGTGACTTGTGCTCTGAAAGCAGTCAGCCCCAAAACAAGTCCGCTATGCACAAGGACAGACACAGTAAACAGTGTTCAGTCCCTTTGGGTTTAAACTCTTCCTGCACTGAAAATCTTAACAACTGTAACAAAAGTAAAGCAAGGTCCACCTCCCTCTGTTGATTGAAAGACTGCCTATTCTGATAATTGTAAGTTCCTTATTTCACCTTTCAGTTAGAAGTAGCCTCCACCTGAAGAATATTAACTTTCCTAATGAATCTACTACAAACTAAAGACAATTGTAAGGTTCACCTCCCTCTGTTGTGAGCACAACTCGCTTTCTTGCAAATCCTAAATCCAGTGTTGCAGGTTCCAGCCAGAGGTAGCTTCAGCTGATAAACAGAATTACATCAAGACCATATGCCTCTTTATTTCACCAGCCTATTTTTCCAGCTAAAAGGCACAGCGTAGTTAGACTCCTTTATAAAGAGGCTATAGATACATTGCCTGATAGTTCTTGTTGCCAGAACTTTGAATTTTTTTGCCAATGAAATACACGCTGTTTTTCATGTCTCAGGTGAGACTACATTCAGTATTAGTTTTAAGTTAAATACAGGCTTACAAAGGTTTTGGGCTAAATTCCATGCACTAAAACAAGCCCCATTATGGGCACCATTTGAAGCTATACCCCTGACGAAACCCGCGTACAAAACCATTACTTTGTTTCGAAATGAGGGGGTGAGCTTCACTGATCTAACATACTGGCTAAAACAAAGATGTTCAGTCCTGGGGGCTCCTGAAGCCATATTCGATTCCGAACATATATGGACGCGGGAATGGGAGGTTAAGGTTATGTTACATTCTACTGGTATAGGTTTAAGTTGCCTCCAAATTGTTTTTTCTTAGGTAGGGACTTTGGTACTTTTTTACGCAGGTCAGCCAAAGGCCTGGTATAAATGTGGCTCCACCTCTCATCTTAGTAGCATCTGTGACCAGGTGAAATGCACATTATGCCAAGAATTTGGTCATACTAGTGGGAATTGTTTAAATGAGCCAAAATGTAATTTGTGCGATTCATTGAGACGTACTTATCAGAGCTCTTCATGGGCAGCCCACAATCAAGCAAATTCTTCTGATGATGTAGAACAAAGACTTCTGATTGCCATTGCTCAGAGAATCCTTCCCCCACCCTCCCAGATGGGTTACAACCCCTAGGGATCACACAGCTCCACAAGATTTACCAACAGGTCCATCTACTTTGCAGACAGAGAGGAAGAGCACCCCCAAGCAGGAATGTGGAGGAAGAAAAAAATCCTCTATGGAAGGAATAACACCACATCTGTTGAACCAGCAGTTATGTGCCCCCACTGAAGTTAGCAAAGGATGACCAGAAGGAATCAGGCCTCTGAGCAACCTGCTCCGAAGTCTCTCGAACCTCGGAATTGCCTTTACAAATTAGATATGAGGCTTTCTAGACTGCTTCAGAATTTTCTGATGCAAATTCGGAAGACTTTTCCCTTTGGTCTTCGCAGATTTATTTATTTAGTTTTTGTTGACCGGGTAAGTGCACTAGAGAAATCCTGCCTATTTTCAGGCACGACCCGGGGGAAGGGGATACAGATGAATGCCAACTGACCTTGAACCAGATTAAGCTGTTGATGGTATTTTAGTGAATGAGGGAAATTTGGCCAGGACACCGGGGAAATTCCCCTACTCTTTTCGATAAGTGCCATGGGATCTTTAACATCTACCTGAATTACCACCAGTCCAGGCAGATGGGACCTCGGTTTAACGTCTCATCCAAAAGACGGCACCTCAGAAGTGCAGCACCCCTCTCATGCTGCACTACAGTGTCAGTACTGGGATATTAACCCAAGTGCCAGATGTGGGAACTGAACCCACAGCCCTCTGATCTCCTGACCTCAGAGGCGAATGTGCTAGCTACTGAGCCACTGACTACTGTGCATTGATCCTCAATCTGAACGTGAGGAGCAGAAAAAGAAACCATGAGAGCAACAAAGAAGGTCTAGAAGAACAAGAAAGATGCCCCCTTGAAAGTTTAGTTATTTCTTGTTTCAGTGTATCACACCTTTTCCCTAATGGCACTTGCACCACTTAACATAGGTTCTCTTAATGTCAACAGTAAAAAAAGTAGCAGGAAAAACATAGTACTATCCTAGTTACTGTCTAGTCACATTAATGTGCTCTTCTGGCAAGATACTAGGCTACATACTGTTCTCTGAAATTGGACGTACTACAAAAATGTGGCATGTAGGTCCATCTTACTGGTCTGTTGGAGCAGATACCTGCTCAGGGGGTAAGGATTCTTTTTAAATCAGACATCCAGGTACATTTGGTTAAATTAGTTCATTTAATACCAGGTAGGGTCCTGGTTTTAGATACAAAATTTCAAATAATTATTATAGATTTGTTGATGTCTATGCCCCACAAACTAAGGCAGAAAGAATTGCATTATTTAAAACAATACAACCATATTTAGTATCTTCTCAAGCAGTTACTAGGGGGTGATTTTAATTGTGGTATGGATAAACAGGATAGGGGAAGACATGCGACAACACAAAAAAATTTTGTGATATGTCCACCCTAAAATCCATTATATCCACCTCAAATTTAAAAGATGCCTATATGTCCGTTCATAATGTTGCCCAGCCAACATTTCAAAAAGGACATCTAGCTAGAAGAATAATTTTTATTTTTTTTTATTTCTGCAACTCTAAATGTTTCTTCCGTACAAATTGCAGAAGTAGAATTCTCGGATCATAAACTCCTAAAATTACACCTAGGCTTCTCACCAGTAACTACACAAGGTCCAGGAATATGGAAATTAAATTATTCCCTATTGTCAAATGCAGAGATTTCACAGACTATTCAGTATTTTATAGGACTGAAAAAAAATCTGTCGTTGAAATGTATGACAACCCTGCCCTCTGGTGGGAAGATGTGAAAATTGCACTTGGGTGGTTCTTTTTTTTTTTTTTTTTTTAGTTGTTTAACCAGGTATAGCACACTAAGCTGAAAGCTTTTTTACAGGAGCAACCTGGGAGCACAAGGTGGTTAAGTGACTTGCTCAGGGTCACACATTATGCAAGTGGAAGCTGTGGGATTGAAACCCAGGTCTGGTCTGCTGGATGTCACCAGATTTGCAGCTCAGAACCTTAGACCACTGCGCTCTACTGCCTCCTTAAAAAAAGAGAGTAAAAGTAGCAGGGATGCAATATTCAATACTTCAGACAGACAGCAATTACAAAAAGTACAATCCTTAGCATGAACCTCAACTCATAATTTTAATACACAAATTAAATTGCTAAAACAAGAAATGCAGACCTTTCATGTAAGGCAACAAGAGAGCCTATAAAAACAGAGTGTTGATATGCAAGGAAGGGTAGAAGTAATTTGCCCCTTTCTACATTGCAGGGATAGAATAAAACACAAACAGATGGATTCCCTTATGGATTCTGATGGGACTATATTTTCAGACAAAGATAATATGCTAAGAATAGTTTCCCAGTATGCTAAACATCTCTTTTCTCAGAAGAACTCTCTGACAGGTAAAGTGACAGATTTTTTACCTAAAACCCAAGTACCGGCTTGTCCTTCATTTGTGTTAGAAGACCTTATTAAAGATTTTTCGGCTATAGAAGTTGAGACCACAATTAAATCATTACATAATAATAAAGTACCGGAATTAGATGGATTGACTTCTGAGTTATATATATTATTAGGCTCTTCTATATCTACAGAATTGGCTTTAATTTTCACATATATGCTAAAACATGATTCTGTTCCACTGGATATGGCAAAAGGACTGTTAATATTCCTGTTTAAAAAAGACAAAAACTTGATATGACTAATTGGAGGCCCATTAGTCTCCTTAATACAGATTTTTTTTGTTCTTTTTATTTATATATTTATACTGTACAGTACAAGATTTACACTTGGAACAGAGCATACAACAGATTTCCGTATTAATTTGATACTAGGCAAAGTGAGTCAGCGTTACCGTTGTTACAAGATACAGGGGGAATACCAAAAGTTGTTCCAAAATTATACAAAATGGCTTATCAGCTGCTAAATGCCTTAGACTACTAGTATCCTATTAAATTTTATACAGTATGATAGACAGCCTTATAAGCCTTTATTTGAAAGCACCCTTAAAATAAATCAGAGTAAAGTTTCCCCTCTCAGTTTGCTCCCTTAAGCCTATTCGGTGAACAACATTTAATAGTCGCTCTAAAAGCGGATCTTCAATAAACAAAGAGGATGTGAGGCCTTCCTATAAATACAATCAGTATCAGGACCACCATTTTAACTAAATTCTGCACCGAGACCAAAAACCAGCGCCATATTCATACTTAACTGGGTAACAGTAAAGGTTAAATTGTCCAAAGCAGAGAGAAACAGAAATAAAAATATTAGAAAAACTTTAAGTTAAAATCAACAAGATTCGAAAGGATACTGTCCAGTTTTAACTATCTTCTGTGGGAAAGTCCCGTAATATCATTTGCAGTGTTTTTTAAACCTTCCCCATGTCAGTCGCCGGGAATTTTATGAGTACCTGCCGCTTGGGTTTAGAACTACCAGACTTAAAAGTCCGCTTCTAGGTCTCTTCCTCGCCTTCCAACTCTGATGAGATCTCTCCCTCTTGGGCTGCCTTTTCGACCTCTAGCTTTTCAGCCATTCTACCAGCTTCTTTTAGGGTTACCACCTTTGGATGAGGTAAAAACCGGATCCGAAACCACATCCCAAACTCCGCCTCTGGCTCCACCCATTTTTTTTATGACTGGCAAGTATCACTCCGCCTCCAAAGCCATTTGTAACGTTGGAATAGACAGTACTAATGATAGGAAATTATTTTTATACTTTATTTATTCAGTTATTTATTTTTATTCTTTGGCAACCAGGTTAACTCCCATAGTGCACATAGCCCATTTTACAGGAGTGACCCAGGAGCACAGGAAGGTTAAGTGACTTGCTCAGGGTCACACAGTATTTAAGTGGAGGTTGTGGGAATCAAACTCAGGTCTGCTGGATGTGCCAAGCTCAGCCACAGCTTATTGCTCAGCCCTCTGTAAAACACTCTTCCATTTTCCTTTCCATGTCAGTCGTGTATTCTGATGCTTTGACCAATTTTTGATAACTTAATTATCAGTGCTTGTGGTACCCTTAATACTGCATTGTGTTCCTCTTTACCTCAGCAGCTACTGCTGTTTGTTTTCATATTTCTAAGACATTCCACAATTTCAGATACACCATTCCATGCTGTTTATCTGAATGACCTGTCAAAGTGTAGCTAATATCATGGAATGTTCAGGTAATAAAAAAAATCAGAGCAAATGTAGTGATAAAAGCAATAAAAGTTAGATTATTAATTTAACAAAAATTGGTCTAAAACTTACCACGATATAGAATAGAACAAACAAAAGAAGGAAACCCATGAGAGCACATAAAGGTGTAAAAACTGTTTCCTGTCATAGCAGTAAAAGACCGTACTTAAAATTCAGAGTGGAAAAGAATAGGTTAATTTACTGCTAATGATCTTAATGGCCATACTTTACACCTCTCAGACAGTCTGGTTTTACAAACAAAGGCAGATCTGAATGACTGTGACAGCAGAACTTCTTTGTAACCTGGACATGTAATGCAGCCAAAACAGTGAATGATTTGATGCATCAGTTTTAAGAGTATATGAGCACTCAAAATGGCCCAAAAACCGGACTGCATGTAACCAAAACCGGATGACCGGATAAGGACCCTAAAAACTGGATTATCCGGTCAAAAACCGGATAGATGGCAACCCTAGCTTCTTTGGGGTTGTTGTAAATATATGTTTTCCGCCCGATGTTTACGTGGAGTCGAGCCGGCATCAACATACTTGTCAAGATCTCCGAATCACGAAATCGCCGGCTCACCGCATTGAAACCCTTTCTTTTTGTTCTGGTTGCATAGGAGAGGTCCGGGAATAGCAATACCCGGGATCCCTCAATGTGCACATTTCTCTTGGCCCTGGCAGCTTGCAGGATTCGATCCCGGATCACTGAAGAGACTGTGGCTACTAACACCGTGAGGGGCTCTGATTTCTGTCCACTGGGTCTCCGTGGTATACTCCGGTAGGCACGAAGGATTAAGTCTTGAAGGTCTAACCCACAGGTCTGGTCGAGCCAAGAAATTATGTATGAACACAAATCTTTACCCTCAGTGTTTTCAGGGCTCCCCAGAACTCTGATGTGCGAGGCTCTAACAGTATTTTCAAGATGTTCCAACCTACTTTGTAATGGGGTATGCTCTTTTACACAAGATGTAGCTGTGACCAACGCTTTATTGGAGGTTCTTTCTGCACTTGTTGCTGTTTCCCCCAGGCCCTCTACCTTTTGTTCCATAGCCAGCATTCGTTCGTGGTAGGAGTCCATTTTTTTGTCCATATGTTGGACCATTTTAGTAAGGGTAGAAAGAGTGTGCTGGAGTGAGTCGAGTGATGCCGGGTGTGAGTGCTGTCTGCTGGATTCCTCCAATACAGGCTCCGAGGATGCTGTCGGTGCCTTCACGGCTCTGCCACGAGGGGCGAAAAAGTTAGCTTTGTCAGAGTTTTTCTGTCCCATAATAGCGTAACCCACCGCTAGTGATACACAAACCTTCAGTGAATAAAAATATATAATTCTGCTTCACCAAATAGGTTGTAACTCTATTTTCTTTTGAGTTTTATATAGTAATTTTAGGGAGCTCTCTGAAAGAGCGTGTTGATGGCTGAGCAGCTAGCCATGCCCCCGTCAATACAGATTTTTAAAATTATATCTAAAATACTGCATACAAGACTATTGCAAGCTGCCATATACCTTATTTCTCCAACACAATTGTGTTCTATTCCAGAAAGAAAAATAAGTGATCACTTCTTATTAAGAGAATTAATAGAAAGAGACAACAATGGAGATTAGAAGATTTTCTTCTCTCTTTAGATCAGAAACAAGCTTTCGACACAGTAGAAATTCAGTATTTATGGGAAGTTCTCTCTCATTGTGGTATTCCAGGTCCTTTCATAAAATGGCTTACAACATTATATAGAACTGCAACTATAACCCCACAAGTTAACAGATGGTTAGGGCCAATGATTCAGATACAGAGGAGGAGCACGGCAGGGCTGCCCACTTGTTTGTTTGTTGTTGTTTGTTGTTGAATTTTGTTGACCCGGTAAGCCCACTGGGCCTAGAAGTCCCTTTTTCAGGGGCGACCGGGGGGAGGGGGGATACAGATGGTAAGCAACTGAATTTGAACCAGATTAAGCTGTTGGTGGTATTTTTAGTGAATGAGGGAAATTTGGCCAGGACACCGGGGAAATTCCCGTACTCTTTTCGATAAGTGCCATAGGATCTTTAACATCCACCTGAAATACCACCAATCCAGGCAGATGGGACCTCGGTTTAACGTCTCATCCGAAAGATGGCACCTCAGAAGTGCAGCACCCCTCTCATGCTGCACTACAGTATCAGTATTGGGATATTAACCCAAGTGCCAGATGTGGGAACTGAACCCACAGCCCTCTGATCTCCCGGCCTCAGAGGCCTTAGTCCCTTGTTATATGTTTTCAGTATCGACCCTCTTCTGAGGGCACTTAACTCTACCCCGAACCTTGCACACATTCAAGTGGACTCGTGTACTGCCCCTCATGTAGCACAAGCATATACAGATATCACTATTCTAGTGAGAAACACAGCTTCAGTGGAACAGGTAATAGAAATGTGTCACAAGTTTGGGACATTATCTGACACTTCTCTTAATATGAGAAAATGTATAGGGAGACAGTTCGGTAACCCTGTGTCTCCATTGTCCGAATTAGCAGGTATTCCCTTTACCCAGGAGCCAATTAACATTCTAGGAGTACTATTTGGAGCAGGAGAATTGTATGTTGTTTTTTTTTTTTTTTCAGTATTTCTATTTCTTCTCTCCCCCTCCCCTTCCCTGTACGGCCCCCATCTGACCGGCTCCCCCAGCTCCATCTCCCGTAATTACTGGGGCTTACCTTACGCCCGATCCGGGAGCAGTACACTATGAGATCTGCCGCCATCCTGCCGCTGCTTTTTTCCCGCCCATTTTTCCCCGAGGAACCCCAGCAGAAGGTCGCATGCGTGTGGAGGCACGCATGCGCCTTATAGCCCCAGTAACAGCCCTCCTCCGGCCGCCCCATTGGCCTATCGCCGGCACACTGCTTGCACAGCTCCTCTGCCTCCACCAGGGGGTAGCCGTGAGCGAGGGATGCCACCCTACCTACCCGGAGAGGAGAGCTGCCTGACGGCCGCTCCATCCAGCTCCGCCTACCCCACCCCCGTGCCGACCTCCGACGACCCAGGCTCGCTCCCGAACCCGGGTCGCCAGTGTGCGCGAGGTGAGATGTCCAGTGCCTCGGCCCTCTGCGCCATCGGGCCGGCTCTAGAATTGTATGTTCTTAACTGGAGTCCAAAGATTAGCCAGGCACAGAGACTGGTACAAAGTTGGAATAACTGGCAAATGAGCAAGAAAAAAAGATTTCATCTTGTAAAGACTTTCTTATTGCCTATTTTTTTTACACACAAGTCTGCTGTCCCCGGGCTATGGAGGTCACACTGTATAGTGTTTTCTTCCAAGCCATGGGGAGAAGGTTAAACCCTTTAAAACTAAATATTCTGTACCTCCCTTGAAATCAAGGGGTTTAGGAATGGTAAACCCCATAGTTATGTATTACTGCTTGTATATAGTATTTAATCTACGGCCGTTGTTATACCACACAGAACCGGCCTGGATGCCTTTGTATGAACTTACCTGTGGCACTTGACGCCCCCAGTGGACAACTGCTTCACTCAGACAAGTAAAAAAATTCAACGCGAGCCCACAATATGCAAGAGAGGTTTTTGTAAAAATGTAAAGTTGGCAAATAACAGCTCATATGGTTAGTAGCCAGCATAGGAAGTTTCTGTATAAACAGATTATACAAAGAAAGTTTAGGGAACAGGTTTCCTTCCCTAGCTGCCTGGCACATGTACTTCCAGTAATGCTCGACTATCTTAATTGCCCCAGAATACCGGAAAACATGTGGAATATCCACTGGTTGTGTTGCCATAATAGGCTTAATGTAAAAGCTAACCAAAAGCACAAGCAGTTACCAGAAAGAATGTGTTCTAGGCCTCATTGCCCACAACAGTTAGTCAGTGTCTCGTTTATTTTTCACATGTACCTATATTTCATCATTCTGGGCCTTACTAGCACAAAAATGGAACATGCCTAACTTAAATAGCTTAACATTAGAAGTACTACTATATGAGTATTTAGATGTGACCTGGGGGGCATGGGAAACCTCCACTTTACAAGTGATTTTTACAGTTGTAAAATGGTACATTTGGAATTCATGTTGTTGGTTCACATTGCAGCAAAATAATGTATCCCTTGTTGAGTTATTGGAAAAAAATCACATGGGAACTGAAATTAATTTATCAAAAGAGATCAAGGAAAGATCCCATACCTGGGTGTTACAATCTTGGAGAAATCTCCCTTGGATTTGAGGACTTCGATGTACCTGTTGCATAACGTTGTAATTCTCTGTTTTTGTTAGTTTTTTGTGGGGAGGCTTCCTGAATACTGATAATTGTTTATTTTTTCTCTCTGATTTCTGTGTTTGTTCTGATTTGTTTGCTTTGTATGTGTGAATTTCAATAAAAACTAAATACCCCTACTCTTTTTGACAAGTGCCATGAGATCTTTAATGTCCACCTGAACAACCACCAGGACAGGCAGACAGGACTTTGGTTTAACATCTCATCCGAAAGACAGGTGATAACTACTGTCCCGACATCTGGGCCTCCACTTCGTTGATAGAATCCAAAGATCACCCATTATTCCTCCATCACAGCCGCCGCTTCCATTGTCATTCCAGACAGCACTGAGGCGGAATATAATACTAGTCTCTTTAATATGGAGGAGGATGAGGATAGGGATGAAAATCCATATGATGGGGGTTTACTTTCCAGTCCCATCCTTATCTCATGTAATGAGGACTCTGGTTTATAACCCCAGGTCTCTTTCTGAAGATTCCTCATTTCAGGCTTTGCTCAGACAAATCCAAGATGCCGTTGGCTTTGAGGGTGAAGAGGAAGACTCCAGTAAAAAAAAAAAAAATGTAATTCTTGGAGATTGCAGCTGCCCCATCTTTGGAGTGCCTTCATCCTGCATTAGAGGATGCTACTTTCAAACAACATGAAGTCTTGCTGTATTTGGACAATATTCTGGCACTATGCAGTATGACTGACTGGTTCAGCTGCCCTGGAGAACCAAGAGTTAAACATGTAGAATAGTGGATGGGCGACCATCCACAACAAGGCTGTGTTTCCTTCGAGGGAGTTGACATCATTGAGAGGTCTCACTGATGTTATCAACTCCTGAGAGGGAAACACAGCCTTAGTTGTGGATGGTCACCCATCCACTGTTTTACACAGTATGTGGTTAGGGCTTATTTCTTTTTTTACATTGCAGGAGGATCCACGGTTCTGGTGCTATGCACCCACTTAATCGCGCCACCATGTTTTTACCTTTTTTTCCTTCTCTGATGCAGCCAGTCGAGTCAGCCAATCAGGAGGTAGGACAAGGCTGAAAAGTTGTTGTACTATCGATGTGACGTCTGAACGATATACAACTTTTCTGACCTTTGAACTGTCCTACAACAAGATTTGAAAAGCCACTGATTTCAGTGTGCAATAAGCCCTAACCATATACTATACTATGCAAATGCATAGAACGTCGAGCTCGTTTTTCAAACCACTATTCTCAGTAGATTCTAGGTAACCAACCAGATTCTTTACTGTACTCGCCTGTGAAGACACCTCGGAGACTGCTCCTCATGTTCTTTGATTGAATTTCAAATATCAACAGTCATTTAAACTGTTTATTTCTTTTGTCTTTCAAACCTCTGTCCTGCGGTTACAGGTTAGACTAGCCTAGGTTTAGCTTCATTTTGGTAAGTTTTCGGTTTCCGAGCAGTTTTCCGTGACTGGGAGGAAGCTGAAGATTTTTCTTTATTTTCTTGTGGTAAAGTTTCATTTAAAACATATCCTTATTGTGTTTTGGGATCCGGTTCAAAGTTTCAGACTAAAAACCGAGACTTTTTCAGGCCTTGCGTTAGGGTTGGAAATCAGGGGGTCAGTCTGCCCCCTGCTTCCAAAGTAGGGGGTCAGAAGCCAAAAGTTGAGGGTCAATGCACCGAAATTATAAATTTTCGTGAACACCAAAATAAATGGCATTTATTAATTTGGCTTGATTCTTACAACCTCCACTTGCTTACTCTGCGACTCTAAGCAAGTCACTTAACCAGCCAGTGCTCCCAGGTCGCCCCTGAAGACAGGCAGTTGTGCCTAGTGGGCCTTACCCAGTTACCAAAGACCAAAAAAAAAAAAAAATCTAGAAAGAATATTAAAGTCAGTACAGAGAGGCAATGTACCACTTTAGCCAGATTGTGCTGACTAATCAATCAGAGAAATGCAAAGGTTACTCAGAAATTCAACATCCAGCCCCCAAGACTAAAGTCTGAGTTATACAGACGGTCTTCTTCAAATCCTGAGTGCTTTGCCAACTAGCAAGCTCTTCAGTAATTACTCAAAGCAAGCTGTTTTTTAAGAGTCACTTTTCTCTGCCTCCTTTGTTTTTTGTCAGCAAGTTACATCCAAAGTCAGAAATAATGTGTATAAAAAAAAATGAAAATAAAAATCTGGTTTCTGATCCATTTCACTGAGGCCCCTATTCCCTCAGACTCTCCTATACTACAGTCATGCTGTTAGTGATCTATCTCAAAAGCTGTTGTCCAGAGTAATTCTTTTATCAAAAACTCAGAAGAAAGAATATTTAGAATGAGTTCTTCTCAGAGGAGAAAGTTTTAATGTTTTACTTAGCCAAATAGTTCAACTGCTCAGCACTGCTAAAAGGAGATCCTTCTCCAATGGCTGAGTAGCTTAAAGTAACTGGGCGTGTTAATGCATAGTCAGAAAGGTTAACAGTCTGTGTACCACAGCGTATGGAACACTGGAAAGAGGCACCACGTGATACAGACTTTCTGTTCATGAGCATGCATCTTGGGCGGACACTTACTGGAACCCCTGCCTCTCATATCTGAGTCACAGCACTTCACTGAATATGGCTAAATTATTGCATGCTGCTGTGTAATTAATGCCGTGACTAGAGCCTGCATAGTGTATCACTCATTTTTTTCCCCCCCAACTCCAGCATTGCCACCCCTCCAGGTAGGTCTCATTACACTCACTGCCTCCCAGTAAGAGAAAACGTTTTAGCCCAAGTTCTGTCAGTCTGTTACGGCAAGTTCAACTTAAGTCCTCCTAGTTGGGTCAGCACAGTAAGCAGCGTGAAGATCGGAGGACGCAGGCAGCTGATGTGCGAGTCAGACACATGAGTAAAAGCTGCTCTGCTGGCTGTGAAACAAGAAAAAAATCTGGGCTGGCTGATTTAAATGGCAAGTCGTCAGCAGCGTTGTTAATGCCGCACCTTCAGTGAACTGTCAAGAGAACAGCAAAAAAACACCAGCCCCTGATGCAGTACAAAACACAGAAGGTTAATAATGAACCCATCTGTGTTGTGTAATACATAAGGCGCTGGTGTTTTTTTTGCTGTTCTCTCTTTACATTACACTGAAGGTGCGGCATTAGCAGCGCCATTGACGACTTGCCATTTAAATAAGTTAGCCTGGAATTTTTTCTGTAGTTACGGCGTTGGACAAGCAGAACACCTTTCTATGTCTGACTCAGCACAGCTTACGGAACCCTCCTTCACGCTGCTCAACCCCTGCTCTCTGCATCGGCCATCCGATCCATCATGAGCCTTGCCGCGATCCTGAGTAAATGAGGACCCCGCCCCCCAAACACACACCAGCAGAACCCAACCCAAAAAAGCACCCATTTAGTCTGTCCGTCTCTCTCTCTTTACCCCTGTGCACTCAGAAAATTGGTGGGCTGACAGTCGCTGTCTTCTTCGGTACTCCTCCTGCCAGACTCTCAAAACAGACCTAGCAGGTGCAACATCACTGGACACCACCACGTACACCAAAGCATTTACCATCCAACAAAAGGCACATCGGGGAGAGGAGGTATTGCAGGGGTTGAAATAAGGATTTAATGGCCAGAAGCCTGGAATAGCTTCTGGGTATCGGCACTTTCTAGCCAACCAGGAGCTACTTTGGCAAAACCAGGAGCTGACTTTTAAATACGAACATACATACGAAACTGCCAGCATAAAAAGGCCATTTGGTCTGTCGAGTCTGCTAGATTTTGCAGCTAGCACCCCTACTCTGCAGCTGCCTCTCCCATGACCCTCCCTTTCCCCCTATCCTAGCCCCTCTTGAAGCATCCCACTGTTTTATAGGCCACCACCTCTGCTGGTAGTGTGTTCCATTCTGTTACCACCCTTTCTATAAAGAAATGCCTCCTGATTTCCCTCCTAAACCTTCCACTGTCCAATCTCAAATCATGACGACTGTCTCTCCCCATTCTCCCCCTTGAACAGTCCCTCTGTGCCTGTCCTGTTTATTCCTCTCATGTACTTAAAGGTCTCAGTCATATCCCCCTGTCCCTTCTCTCCTCCAGAGAATACATGTTCAACTTCCTCAGTCTAACCTCATATGGTAACTCCTGCAGACCCAGGACAATATTTGTTGTTTGGCACTGCACCCCCTTCTAGAAATCTAATGTTCCCTATTTAGATAAGGATGCCAAACCTGAATGCAGTACTGCAGGTGGGGTCTGACCAGTGATCTGTGTGATGGCAGAATCACCTTCTTCCCTTACAAAATGTATGCATTGAGGCAGTGAGGTCTGTTAGGAGACTTGTGGGTATCTTAAGGGTAAGTCTGTGGGTTATAATGGTAACACTGGTCTGGGATTTGGGAGACCACAGGCTCAAACCCTACTGAAGCCAAATACAGACTGTGTGACTTCAAGTTTGGGCAAGCAATTTCCAGTTGTTTGACCAGGAGAGACACACTAAGCTGAAAGCTTGTTTACAGGTGTGACCTGGGAGCACAGTGAAGTGACTTGCTCAGGACCACACAATATGCAAGCCGGGGCTGTGGGATTCAAACCCAGGTCTCCAGATTTGTAGCTCAGAGCCTTAAACCACTGTGTTATACTGCCTCAAACCTGCCTCCATTTAACTTCTCAGTGCTCCCGTCCACCAAGCTGCAGGAATTGGAAGAAGCAGGACCACACAAGAAACAAGATGTTGAATCCAGGCTGGGCTTTCCAGGATAAAAAAGAAAAATATAGAACTTTTTTTTTTTAAGCTCTCTGACACAATTGTGCTGTTTATCATAATTTTATTTTTCACAATAACCTGGCTGCCATGGGGAGGGTGTGTCTACCAGCTTATCCGTTTCCTCTGCTGTACCAATGCTTCTGTGCTGTTTATAGGTTTAGGGGTGTGTGTGTGTGTGTAGGAGTTCAATATATCCTTCCCTGCTGTAGTATTCAAGGATATTTGGCAGTGGTAAACACTTACACAATACCTGTAACCTGCCACATTATGATTTCTTTCTCAGACTGTAAAAGTACATTACATTCTCAGGCTATTACACAAAGTGTACACACAGCACACTCTGTACCTATACCAGCAAAACTGAAACTGTGGTAAGGGCACAAGAGTCTGGTAGGGTACAGGTCCATTGAAGCCAGTGCTAGCTTCCCCCCTCCTCTTGTGTGCTACTTAGCTTAGACTGTTCATATTTGAACTGGCTTCCTCCCATGACATTTCCAAATTGCAGCTCATCACTATTTGAATACTTCCCCATTCTCTGTCCCCCGTCTTGTGCTCCATCTGTTTACATACTTCCCCAGTCCCTACCTCTCTTCACATGCACTCGCTCTAATCATTTCTTTCTTCTGGCTTTGCAAAGGAATTTCAGTTCTCCAGCACGTTTTGCATACTTCACTCCCCTTCCATTTTCAGCCGGCTGACTCGTCCGTATCCAGTTTTAGCTATCCAGCAACATGATTTACATATATCACGCCCCTTCCATTTTGTGCTCACTGACTCGTCTGCATGCAGTTTCAGCCCTGGGAATTTCAGCTTTCTGGAAACATATTTAAATATGTCGCGCCCCTTTCCTTTTCTGCTTGCCGACTCTCCGCATCCGATTTCAGCACAATGTGCTGTTTACTTAAGACAGAGCTTGGACATGCCCCTCCTGACATTGCAGACACACAAGGAGCTTTTGGAAGCGCCCTTAACATGCTGCCTCTTTCGACCCCTGTATTGTAATGATGAGAGCTGACTCGCGATCCCGAGCTCAGGCAGTGTAATTAAATGGGCTAAGTGCTAGCTGTGCACTTCGTGTGGTGGCTTTTTGTATTGCAGCTCACAGGCAAGCAAAATAAATAGTTTTTTTTCCCCTTCCAGCTGCGATTAAAAGCTAGGGAGTGCTGCATCAATCAAGAGCGCACTGAATCCGAATCAGTGCGTCAAAATAAACTTATTTCTCCGATGAGGACGTCACTAGTGCGTTAACGCGACCCCTGCTTTTTCCTTGGCTTTTAACGCAGGCGCTGAACCGCTTGCTGCCTGAAACTTTGTTCTCTCTCTTTTACTTGGCCTAACTAAAGCCGCCAAGGGTAAATACATCCGTTTATTTTCTTTATCTGGGCCTGAGCCATTTTCGGATAAAATAATTTAACTGGATTCGCATAATCAGCTTAACTAAAGCCTCTAGGTTAAGCTCTAAATTTGGTAAATGTTATATCATTGAAACCTTAGAGAAAAACCGGTCCCACAAGATTTGAATGCTGCACTGAATGCGGGGAGCAATTTGCTAAGGCTGAACCGCACTTGGTGTGTCTGTGTTGCCTGGGTTTTGACCATTTGCAATTAGACTGCGGAATTTGTAAAAAAAAAAAAAAAAAAAAAAAAATTCCCTCAATCTACCCTAGATAGACATTTGGGTAAACTGGGGGATAGAATGGAGAAACCCTCTGACAAGGTCCGGCCCGGTTCAAAAGAGCCCGCTGAACTGGCAACCGAACGCTTGGATCAAGGTGAATCTTCATCTAGTAAAAGGCAAACTAAATCGGCCCCTGAAATGGGTCCTGCTAAGAAGACAAGAAAAAGTGATTCGGAACCCTGGAAGCAAGCGGTTCCAACCGCTGAAGAAATTGCGAAAGCGATATGCATCGTTCAGTTGCTACAGCCCGGTTGAGGTGAACCAAATCAATGACCAGTTGTGTACACCTCGGTTCAGGCACCTGTTGATTCGGTTCCTTCAGGCTCCCTGGATTCGGAGGAATATTATGAATCCAAATAGGAGGATTATGATGAGGATGAGGGAGAACCTGTTGAGCCTGAGGTTTCTCCTGAACATCCTCAGTATGAGTCTCCTCCTCATCCTACAAGAGAATCTACCTCTCATTTTTCTTTTATGAGACAGGTAGCAGAAACTTTGCAGTTGTCTGTTCAGGAGACTAGACAGGAGGAGGAGGAGGAGGAAGAGGACAATTACAGGGAAATGATGGATCTCCCTGTCTCCAGGGGACTCGTGATTCCTATCCACAAGTCCCTCAAGAGGCAGACCTCTAGAATCCTCCAGACCCCATGTTATGTCCCCCAGTGGATAAGAAAATGGACAGAAAGTGTGTATTGGCTGGCAATGGCACTGAATTTCTGAGTAGCCACTGCTATCATGTGGGAGTAGTTCAAGCTGCAGCTTGCAAAAAAGGTGTCATCCCTCTCGCTTCTCATCCTCCTGATAAGGACTCAAGAAAAATTGACTCCTTAGCTAAAAAAGGGTACCTAGCTGCCTCCCTGGGCATCAGGCAGGCATCCTATATGGCCTATGTATCTAGGTACCAGAAGTCTCTGGGAGTCAGTGGAACAACTAGCTAAGAAGGCTCCCCCTGAACTGGCAGCCAACCTACAGGAGTTGGTCAGTAAAGGGGTCCAGTCATCCAAATGCCAGTTCCACATGGCAGTGGATGCCAGTGATGCAGCCTCTTGTTCCATGGCTTCTGCCATGTGTCTCAGGAGGTTCTCCTGGCTGAGGTGTACAAACCTTTCCCAGGACACACAGAACAATGCCATTGATTTTCCCGTTACACAAAATTCTGTTGGAGCAAACAGGCATATATGGAAAAGATGAATGAGTATAGGGTAGCCTACCAGAATACGATATGTGCAAACTACTGGAAAGTTTAAGGATACTGGGATACATAGGAAGAGGCATCACAAGTAGAAAAAGGGAAGTGAGTGGTTATCCCTCTGTACAGATAGTTGGTGAGACCCCATCTGGAGTACTGCGTGCAGGTTTGGAGACCCCATCTCCGCAAGGACATAGACAGGATGGAGGCAGTCCAGAGGAGGACGACTAAAATGGTGAAGGGTCTACATCAGAAACCATATGAAGAAAGACAGAGAGAGCTTAATATGTATACCCTTGATGAAAGGAGGTACGGGGGACATGATAGAAACTTTCAAGTACCTCAAGGGAATCAACAAAGTCCAGGAGGGTAGCATCTTTCAGAAAGAGATGTGCAAGAACAATGGGGCACAATTTAAAGACGGGGAGATGGCTCAGGGGCAATATGAGGACATTTTTTTTCGCAGAGAGAGAGTGGTGGACACATGGAACAGCATTCCTGGGGAGATTGTGGGGTCTAAAACAGTGGGGGAATTCAAACATGCATGGAACGGACATAAGACAGTTATAGTGGAGGGTAGGAGGAAGTAGGCTGTTGGTTAACTAGAATCTGCAACTTATCCAATAGATGGGGAATTGCTGTCTGAGTCTACGTTTCTATGTTATCACTCCATTACTTAATACTGATTCAGCACAACATAGACTCAAACCTCATGTATTTCTATGAGCATGTTAGCTCGCACTTAGATAATAATACTCCAGTGGATATTGTTTATATAGATTTCAGTAAGGCATTTGACGTTATGCCTTATCAGTCACTACTAACAAGCTCCAAACCATAGGGATAAATGGTTGTATTGTTAATTGGATAGCCAACTGGCTTAGTAATCTTACTCAGAGAGTACTCATTAATGGACACATAACCAAGGGGGGGGGTAGGGTGACTAGTGGTGTCCCACAGGGTTCAGTACTCGGCCCATGTTTTTTTCAAATTTTCATAGCTGACCTGACCAATGATTTTTATCTTTATCTATAAAATATGCAGATATCATCAAAATTGGGGGGCTCTGTAATAACAGTGATAACATTTTAACCGTACAAAGGGACTTTGATATAATCAACTGGGTTCACACTTGGGGCATGAGACTTGCTGTCTCAAAGTGCAAAGTTATGCACTTGGGTAATAAAAATCCGTCAGCCAACCATTATCTGGATGGTTCCTTCTCTCCTTTTCTCTTTCCTCCTCCAGATTTCGGAGCCCACCCCCCCGACTGGGAGCTGAGTCGCTGAGGTGCGGGCCCGTCAGCCACGTCGCCCGCTCTTGCCGTCTGAAGCCGCTGCTAGCCCCTCCACCTCATCAGATTTTGGAGCGCCCTCCCCCGACTGGGAGCCGAATCGCTGATTTTCTGCCCCTAATGCTCAGTGCTTATCCGCCCTGCCCCCGCACCTCTCCGTGCCACTGATCCTTAGCCCGCCCCCCAGTTAACTTAATTTCAGGTCCTCAATAGACAGTGATTAAGTTCTGAATCTCCTGCTCTTTCACTGTCTCTGCCCCCCATACCTTTGTCTGGGCTCCTGCCCCGCCTCTATGTGCATATCTTCTACATCCCCCACCCCTGTCTTTCTCCCTTTCTCTTTTCTCCTCCAGATTTCAGAGCCCCCCCCACCCCGACTGGGAGCAGAGTTGCTGCGGCGCGGGCCCGTCTACCATGCCGCACACTCCTGCTGCCTGAAGCCGCTGCCAGCCCCTCTACCTCTTCAGGTACAGTCAACTCCTGGGTGTGCGGTTTTGAAATCGGGTGCCCGTGCTGGAGGTAGCCACCGATTGGACCTTTTCTGGCTGCCGCTGGTACACGATTGGCTGCCTTGCAATCCCTGCTGTTGCTGCAGTCCAAAGAAGCTGTGTTTTTTTTTTTTTTCCTGCCCTGTATTATTCTGTACCTCTGCCCTGTATTATTTGTCCCACACTGCCCGCCCCGACCCCGGCCTCTATTAAATAGAGCTTGATCCCGCTCTCTAACCACCTTCCTCTCTCCCATTGGCTCCTAGTCTCCGGCTGCCAAGCCAACTAAGGACCAACACACTTAAGTCTTACTTTGCAGCACAAATCCTCTCTCTCGCTGCAGTTTCCACCCCTCGCATATCTCTTTAATTTTTTCTTTTTTTAGAGGTGAAACCAGACAGAAAATCTGTGTCCATTCTACATAGCGTTTCTAGCCCCCACTGCTTAAACTGTACAGCTATGTCTCAGTCCAGTATCATGTATAACCCGGTATCTACATGTCTTCTAATCCTCAGTCTCTTACTCAAAACTCACCTAATGATCCTGCGCTAACACAATGTGAGGCCACCTCGCCAATCACAGTTTGCATGCCCTACCAGCCCAGAACCAAATCAACCTTACCTCTGGGACCAGACTTTGCCAAAAAATTTCAGCCTCGTCACTATACGACTCTACCCTGTCCCTTCTACAAGTTTCTCCTTTTCTCCTCCTCATGAGCTAATATTTCTAAATGCCCAGTCTAAGCAACATACTGCAAAAGCGCAAAAACAATTGCTAATCCTAAAAAAAAAAAAACTCAAGTGGCAAGCTGTCTGCCGGGCTTGGCTATTGCTCCTCCTCTCTGGGAATATTCACCCCAATCCAGGCCCTCTAGCAAATGACTTACCAACCCAAAGGACTCATGGCGGGCTCGCTCTAGCCTCCATAAATATTTGCAGCCTGCTGGCAAAGCTTGACCCCCTACAAGTTTGGGTTGCTCAACACCAGCCACATATTCTCTCCATAGTGGAGACCTGGCTCAGTCCGAAAATTCGTGATGCAGCAGTCCAGCTACCAGGCTATAAAATATTTAGGCTGGATAGGACTGGTAAACGAGGGGGTGGATATGCTCGAGAACACCTCCAGACTCTAATACTACCTAACGACACATCCTCCGGTGGCACCCAGCTCCTAACAATCAAAGTCTTGCTAGGCAAAAATAGAAAATCACTAATAGTGGCATCTGTCTACATTCCCCCTAAGGACCTACAAAATGGCTTTAAAATTATACATAACTTTCTGGCTGGACAACGACTTAGGACAGCGCTCATAATGATGGGGGACTTTAATGTCAACTGGCTATCCCCAAAAGCTGCTCCAATCAAAGATGCCCTTGCCACACTAAACTTGTCACAACAGGTCTCCTCCCCCACATGGTCTAACTACCAAACAGGAACAAATTCTCTCATTGACTGGCTCATTACAAACCGCCCAGATAGAATAGTCAGCACTACAGATCTTACTTCGAGAGTGCTCTTGCAGTAGGTAATTACATATAGGACTGACGCCGGTCGGCGGCAGGACCCCACGGAAAAATTTCTAGCTAGCAGTCCCTGCAAAGGGATCACCCCGGTCAGGTGACGCGCATCATCGACGTTGGTATAAAGGGGCAGTCCGGACGCCTACCTTCCGGTTCTTTCTCCTCACCAGCTCGTGCAGCTCGTGGTTAAGTTCTTATTGCTCAGTCCTGTTACTTCGCCGTTTTTCCAACAAGTTTTCAGTTTAGAATTTTATTCTTCTTTCGCCAGGTGAATGTCGGTTTATGTCGCCCCTTCAAAGAATAAGTGCGACTCGTGCGGCGCCCAACTGCCTCACAAAGACGGTCACTCCCTCTGCCTTTTCTGCTTAGGCGGTCGACAAGTGTCCGCACTGCCTTCGATTCAACGCGGCCACCCGCAGACGACGCCAGCAGTCCCTCGAAGCCCATCTCCTCAAAAAGAAGATGTCCGCGATAGAGAAGGAGTTGAAGAAACTTCGGCAGGCGTTGACCTCCCCTGAAGGGCATAAGAAGCGGGACAAGGAAAGGCACCGGAGAAGGCCCCTCCTCCGCGACTCCGGCGGGTCGGCACGCAAGTTTACTCCTCCAGGGGATCGCCCGACAGCAGCTTCAAGGCTTTGGAGGAGGCGCGCGGCCTGCCCGCCGGGTTCGCGTCGAGCCCGGCCGGGTGTCTCCGGCAAAGGAGACTCTAGCCCCAGTAGCGCCAAGAGGCCCGCGCCTACTGCGCGGCACCCCTGCCGGACGCCGGCCCTCTGATGTACGCCCGGAGAAGGCCACTAAGACGCCGACCCTTCGGGCGGCGACCGGCAGTGTCCCTCGACCGGGCCTCCTCCCATACTCTGGTCCGGGCCCGACGTAGGGACCCCAAAGTCGGACGCTGGCTTCTCTGGCGTCCGCCGATCTCGGCCCATAGCCACACGCCGGCCTCCGACGTGCAGTGGCCTCGGAGCCTATGGCAGACCCCTGCCGCATCTGTCGCACTAGGCTCCCCGCAGCCTTCGCTGCCATCAGGGGAGCCCCAGTCCCCTGGCCGACCTCGGGATTTTTCCCTCTGTCCCCGAACAAGGCTGGGACCCTGGCTACCATCCGATCCTCTTCCTGAAGAGCCAGATCGACGCCGCTCCTGACCATGGCGCGATACGCCCCTCCGGCGCGGCGAGGAATATTCTTCCATCGGGCCCTCACCCCACGGGCCTGTCCCGACTGATCCGCCCGTGGAGTACCCGGCTGGGCCGTCTGCTCCGGCAGCTCCTCCAGTGCCTGGGCATCCGCCGTCATATCCGACGCCGGTTTTCCCAGGTCCGCAGTATCCTGCGCTGCAGTACCCGGTGCCGACCCCTTCGATGCCGCAGTACCCGACTCTGGTATACCCGCAGCCGGGTTACGGATACTCCCCCTACGGATTTCCTCCGTACACCTATCCGCCCCTCCTCCTCCACCGCCCCCTAGGCCGCCAGTGGATCTTCAGGAGACTCTTGCCTCCTGGTGGGCTGAGGCCAAGGCTCAGCTCACCAAGGAAGTCGAGAGCCGTCTTACGGCGATGGTGCCACCCCCGGCTCCCGTACGCCCCAGACGGCACACTCCTTCTCCTTCTCCTTCTCCGGATTCCCGGTCTTTACCCTCGGGATCCAGAGAGGGGCAGGACACGCGTTCTGGGATTCCCCCCAAGGAACCCGTTCCTCTCCCTAGTCGAGTTAGGGAGTCTTACTCTGCTTCAGATTCTTCCTCTTCTCTCTCGGACTCCTCGGAGGCTTCCGATGGATGTTCCGAGAAAGACGACGAGCCATGCTCTCCATCCAAGCCCCGGCCGAGGACTCCTCCGAAGTTTCCTCCAGAGGATCCTTCCTTCATGGAATTGCTCAGGAAGATCCAGGAGGTCCATCAGTGGCACTCCTTAGAGCCAGATCCTCAACGGGTTAAACTCGCCGAACATCTGGACTTACCCCTTACGGCTCCTACCCTAGTGCCACCCTGGATCGAGCCTCACGCCCACCTTGTTTCCATGATTTGGAAGCAATCGTCGGCTTTAACACCACTTCCCAGGAAGTCAAACAGGCTATACCAGGCTCCGGAGGGTGTAGACTTTTTAGACTCTCACCCCCGTGCAGACTCTGTTGTGATTAGCGCCGCTCACGGCCGGTCAGCACACCCAAAACACTTGAGCTCGTCTCCCCCGGATAAGGAATCTCGCCTTCTGGATCAGTATGGAAGGAAGATCTACGCTTCTTCCACACTGGGGATTAGGGCCCTGAACTATGTAGCACATATGGGGGATTACCAGAAGGCTGTCCTTACCCAGGTGGAATCTAAGATCTACTCTTTGCCTGACTCCCAAGTCGAGCAGGAGTTGGCCAACCTGGTCCGTTCTGCTCGTTCGGCCAGTCGTCATATTTTGAGAATGACCTACGATGCAGTGGACACCGCAGGATGGAGTTCTGCCTTTGCCGTCAGTCTTCGGTGTCATGCATGGCTCCGTGTGTCAGGTCTGGTCCCGGAGGTGCAGTCAGCGATCCAAGAAGCACCTTTCAGAGGTTCTGTGCTTTTCGGTGGTGATGTCAAGGACGTCATCACTGATTTGCAGGAGAAGGGGACGGCCCTTAAATCTGTTGATTCAGTGTACCGTCCCCATCCCCCACAGTGCCGTCCCTGTTGCAGACGCAGCCGGCCTCAAGCGAAACCTCAGGGAGGGCGGGCCGCTAAACGTCGGGCCCCCACAGCTGCCAGGCCCCCGCCGCCCAAAAAAGCAACGGGTGCCCCAGCTGTGGCGCTGCCTCACACCACCTGACTCCTCCCCACTCCCACCGCCTCCGGCAGCCCTGGAGGAACCGGTAGGAGGGAGGTTCTCCTCCACCTTCCGGGTTGGGAGAGGATAACATCGATTCATGGGTGCTTCAGATCATAGCAGAGGGCACTCCATAGAGTTTCTACAGAAACCTCCGCATCACCCCTCTGAACTCCGCCTACTCAGGGATCATCTTCCTTGGTCAGGGAAGAAATCTCGCGCCCTTGTGAAACAGGCTATAGAACCCGTCCCCCTCACCTCCACGGACGGGTTACTATCCCACTTCTTCCTTGTACCAAAGAAGACAGGAGATCTCAGACCTATTCTCGATCTCAGCTCTCTGAACCTGTATGTGGAATACAAGAGGTTCAGGATGCTTTCCTTCAAACCCTTTGCCCTGCTCGCCGGGCCAATGGCTTTGTGCACTGGATATGCAGGATGCGTACCTGCACATCCCATCGTCCTTCGCACCAAAAGTACCTCAGGTTTGCATTCCAGAGGGTCCACTACCAATTCCGGGCACTCCCGTTTGGTCTTTCCTCAGCTCCACCCGAGTCTTTACCAAATGCATGGCGGTGGTAGCGGCCCACCTGCGTTCTTTGGGAGTGCAGGTTTTTCCCTACCTGCACAACTGGCTCCTGGCGGCCTCATCCAGGGAGGAACTCCTGCATTTTCTCTCCCTTACCCAGCAGGTTTTCACTGGCCTGGGTATTACCATCAACCATTCCAAGTCTCACCTGGAGCCTTCACAGAGGCTCCAGTTCATCGGGGCAATTCTCGACACATCACTGTGCAAGGCCTTTCTGCTTCCGGACAGGGGGGACCTCCTCCAGTCACAGATTTCCTCCTATCGAACACAGGAGGGTCCCGCGAGGTCAGTGCTTCGCCCATCAGCTTATGGCGGGCCATCCCGACAGTTCCATCGCACGCCTCCACATGAGAATATCTCAGTGGACTCTCCGATCTCAGTGGGATCAACGGGTAGACGACCCAGATCATCTAGTTCTGATCTCCTCGCTGATGGTAAGAGACTTGCAATGGTGGATGGTTCGAGAGAACCTATTCCGGGGGGTCCCCTTTTTTCATCCTCCCCCCGATCAGACTCTGACCACGGACGCTTCAGGCGAAGGTTGGGGAGCCCATCTGGGTCCTCACCGAACCCAGGGCCTATGATCAAAGATGGAGATAGTTCTCCATATCAGTGTGCTCAAGCTTCGAGCAGTGCTGTATGCTCTCCAGGCCCTTCACCAATTCATTCTTCCCGGCCACCTAGCTGTCCAAACGGACAACATATGCGTGGTGTGGTACATCAGCAAGCAGGGAGGGACTCGGTCCTACCCACTTTGCAGGGAAGCGATGAAGGTTTGGGATTGGGCAACGCTTCACAACCTTCACCTCACGGCGATCCATGTTCCGGGAGTCGACAATGTCCTGGCAGACATACTAAGTCGCTCGTTGGCTCTACCACACGAGTGGGAATTGGACGAAAAAGTTCTAAAAAGCATCTTCCAGATTTGGGGGACTCCTCAGATAGACCTGTTTGCTTCCTTCCAAAACGCAAAGCTTCCAATCTTTTGCTTGCTCGTTCCAGAGCGAGGCGCTTTCTGGAACGACGCTCTATCTCTAAGCTGGAAGGACAGATTAGTCTATGCTTTTCCCCCAATTCCTCTGGTCCCTCGTGTGTTACAGAAGCTGGCTTTAGAAGGAGCGAGAATGATTCTGATTGCTCCTTTCTGGCCCAGGCAAATCTGGTTCTCTCTTCTACAACAATACTCAGAGGTTCCTCCTCTTCCTCTTCCTTTATCTCCAGGATTGCTGACCCAGGATCAGGGGACCCTGGTCCATCCGGGATTCAAGTCCCTTCAACTTCATGCATGGCTCCTGCAGACCTAGCTCAGTCTCGTTTTGGCGTT
Source organism: Neoceratodus forsteri (assembly GCA_016271365.2). Taxonomy (NCBI): domain Eukaryota; kingdom Metazoa; phylum Chordata; order Ceratodontiformes; family Ceratodontidae; genus Neoceratodus; species Neoceratodus forsteri. The sequence goes on from CM028130.1 coordinate 1,581,876,651, forward strand.
TCTCCTAAGGTGGCCGAGATTCTGGTGGAGGCTAGAAAACCCTCCACTAGGTCCACCTACGCCATGAAATGGAAAAGATTTTCAATCTGGGCTGTGGCCAGGAACTTGGAACCCTTTTCCTGCCCTGTGACCATTCTGCTTGAGTACATGCGTCATCTTTTTGACCTGGGTCTCAGTCACTCCTCTTTGAAAGTCCATATGGCGGCTATTTCAACCTACCATGTCCCTTTCACTGACAAGGCATTTGCCCAGCTGGAGGTATCCAAAACTTTCCTCAGAGGGGTCCTCCATCTCAGGCCCCCTGTCCGGATACCAGCTCCCCCATGGGACTTGAACTTTGTCCTCGAGAAACTTACCCATCCTCCTTTTGAGCCTGCGGCTTCCGCAGACTTGAAGTTTTTATAGTGGAAGATGCTCTTCTTGGTGGCCATTACTTCTGCTCGCAGAATTTCCAAGCTCCAGGCCCTGATGTGCAAAATCCCTTATCTGATTTTTCACAAAGAACGAGTAGCTCTTCGCACGAATCCTAAGTTTCTCCCAAAGGTGGTAGCGGAATCTACCTTGAATCAGTCTATTGAATTACCTGCCTTCTTCACGCAGTACTCCAATCAAGGAGAATACCTGCTCCACACCATGGATGTTCACAGGATCCTGAGGTACTACACTGATAGGATGAAGGATCTCAGAAAGACTGATCAGTTGTTCGTCTCTTTTGCTCACAAAAGAGAAGGCAATGCAGTCTCTAAGCAATGCCTATCAAAATGGTTGGCCCATTGCATCACTTTCTGTTATGACAAGTACAACAAGACCCTACCGGGTCAAGTCAGAGGTCACTCCACTCGTGGAGTAGCAGTCTCTGCGGCTTGTTTCAAGAACGTGTCTGCGGCAGACATCTGTGCTGCCGCCACTTGGACTTCAGTCCATACCTTTACTAAACATTACAGTTTGGACATTGCCTCTCGCCATAGAGCAGGCTTTGGGTTAGCTGTCTTGCAAGGCCTCCTTTCTTGAGACCTGCTAGATTATTGGCTATTTTTTTTTTTTTTTTTTGGAGTAGTTCCTCCTCCCGGTGCCTTTCATTTGTTCCAGACTGCTTGGGATTCTGTTCTGTATGTAATTACCTACTGCAAGAGCCCTCTTGAAGTAAGATAGTACAGTTATGTAAGAACTTACCGTAACAGTAGATCTTCGAGAGAGGCTCTTGCAGTAGGTAATACCTTCTCGCCCTCCATCCCCCTAGGCTTTTTCAGCTCCTTTTCCATTGAGGGAAATGTCTGCTCTCTCGTCCGGGTCAGGGCGGAAAGATGGAAGGCGGAAGGTCCGGGACTGCCTTTTATACCGACGTCAGATAACGCCGGTCACCTGACGGGGGTCCTCGCCAGGGACTGCTAGCTAGAAATTCTTCCGTGGTCCTGCCGCTGACTGGTGTCAGTCCTATATGTAATTACCTACTGCAAGAGCCTCTCTCGAAGATCTACTGTTACAGTAAGTTCTTACGTAACTGTACTTTCTCCCTGACTCCCATTAGTGACCTCTCATTGGTTATTTGTTGCTGGTCAAATAAATAGAAACATAGACTTTGACAGCAGATAAGGACCACTTGGCCTACCCAGTCTGCCCATTTCCCTACCTACTGGATAAGCTGGATAAGCTTCTAGTTAACCAACAGCCTACTTCCTGCCACCCCCCACTACAATTGCCTTGTGTCTGTCCCATGCATGTTTGAATTCCCCCACTGTTTTAGCCCCAACAACCTCCCCAGGAAGGCAGTTCCACACATCCACCACTCTCTCCATGAAAAAAGATTTCCTCACATTACCACTGAGCCGTCCCCCATTATCTTTAAATTGTGTCCCCTTGTTCTTACACATCTCTTTTTCTGAAAGATGCTACCCTCCTGGACTTTGTTGATTCCCTTGAGGTACCTGAACGTTTCTATCATGTCCCCCCCGTCCCTTCTTTCATCAAGGGTATACATATTAAGCTCTCTCATCTCTCTTCATATGATTTCTGATGCAGACCCTGCACCATTTTAGTTGCCTCCTCTGGACTGCTTCCATCCTGTCTATGTCCTTGCGTAGATGAGGTCTCCAAAACTGCACACAGTACTCCAGATGGGGTGTCACCAACTGTCTGTACAGAGGGATAACCACTTCCCTTTTTCTACTTGTGATGCCCCTTCCTATGCTTCCCAGTATCCCCCTGGCTCTCTTCACTGACTTCTCACATTGCTTACCCACCTTTAGATCATCTGATATGACTACCCCCAAGTCCCGTTCCATTTTTGTTGTTGTTAGTACCTCCCCTGCTACTGTGTACTCTTCTCCTGCGTTTTTGTTTCTCAGGTGCATTACTTTGCACTTCTTTGCATTGAATCTAAGTTGCCATATGATTGACCATTCCTCCAACCTTGCCAAGTCCCTTCTCATCCTTTCTACCCCCCCCTTGTGTATCAACTCTGTTACAGATCTTTGTATCATCTGCAAAGAGGCATACCTTTCCCTCCAGACCCTCTGCAGTGTCACCTATAAAGATGTTAAAGAGGACTGGACCCAGTACTGAGCCCTGAGGTACACCACTAGTGACCCCCCTTTCTTCGGAATGTGTGCCTCACTGTTACCTTCTGTGTCCTGTTGTGCAGCCAGTTTGCAACCCAGGCTACCACCCTGGGACCCACTCCCAAGCTGGCTAACTTGATTATTAATCTTTGTGCAGGACTGTGTCAAATGCCTTGCTAAAGTCTAGGTAGGCCATATCCACAGCCCCTCCCTGGTCTATTACTTTGGTCACCCAGTCAAAGAAATCTATTAGATTCGTCTGACGTGACCTGCCTGCTATAAATCCATGCTGCTTTGGGTCCTGTGCCCCGCTGGCCTCTAAGTACTCAACAGTTCTTTCTTTCAGAAGTGATTCCATCATTTTCCCTACCAATGAGGTCAAACTTACAGGTCTGTAGTTTCCTGCTTCTGCCTTGCTCCCACTTTTGTGAAAGGGAATCACATCTGCCCTCCTCCAGTCCTCAGGTACGACCCCATCCTCCCATGATTTGTTAAAAAGTGTGGTCAATGGTGTCACTAGGTCCTCCCTTAGTTCTTTTAGGATTCTGGGGTGAATCCCATCAGGCCCCATTGCTTTGTCCACCTTGAGTTTTAGGAGTTCTTTCTTTTCTTCTGTAAATGGACTGGTGTCAACCCCCCTACCCAGAGTGTTTCTATTGTCTGGTTTAGGTAACTCATTCTCATCTTCTTTTGTGAATACTGAGCAAAAGTATTCATTCAGTATCTCTGCCTTTTCACTGTCTCCCTCTGCCCACCTCCTCTCTCCCTTATTAATCTTCACTATTCCTCCCTTAACCTTTCTATGCTCCCTAATGTACCTCTAAAAGGTTTTATCCCCCTTCTTAAGTGACTTGGCTATTCTTCCACAAGAACTGTCACTCACAGGTTGCTGAAAAAAGGCAAGTTGGAGGCCTTTAAAGCACACCTGAGACAGCATGATTGGAGCTTTCTTGACAGCACAAATGACGTAGAAACTGCACTTGCCGGGCTAATTAACTATTTTAACAAAACCTGTGATATCTTTGCTCCTACCACCACACAGAAGATCCAGGCCTCCTATAATACCTGGATCACACCTCAGCTTCTTCAGTTACTTAAACACAGGGATGACCTGTGGTCGAAAACCAAGGGCTCTGGCACAGCCTCTGACCTGCACAACTATGAAACTGCTAGGAACAATTGTACATGGGCAATTAGGAAAGCAAAAAGCCTCCATTTTAGATCAGAGCTAACCAATACGTGGGGGAACCCCAGAAGGTTCTGGGAAAACATCAAGCAGCTCACAGGTAAACCAACCAAGACCTCCCCCACATTACTTAATATTGACAATACCCATACTATGGACCCAAAGACTATTGCAGACACATTCAACAATGCATTTACAGACTTAAGCTCCGTCCTGCCCCCTGCCTTCCTAGAATCCGTGGAGGACAAGCCTCACTCTGAGGCCCCGGGAACATACCAGGACCTTTCACCCCCCTTCTACTTGAAGATCATCTCCTCAATGAAGGCAACAAAATACCTATCTAAAGCTCTCAACAGCTGCAGATCTAGCAGTGATTCACTCTAGCTAAAGCTTGTTAGGCTCGCCATTGACATCCTCCTTGCCCCTCTAACATAAATTATAAACCTAGCCCTTACCACTGGGGTTTTCCCGGCCCTATGGAAATCTGCAGTGGTCATGACTATTCATAAAGGTGGGGACCACACAAACCTCGCTAACTACAGGCCTTTTTCAATCATTCCATCCCGTTCAAAAGCACTTGAGCGTATTGTTGCGGATCAGCTAACCGTCTACTTGGACAAATACCAGATACAGTGCCGCCAACAGCACGGCTTCCAAAAGGGACACAGCACCACTACTGCTTTAGTAGAATTTACAGGCTTCATACACAATGCCCTTGACAGAGGGTTTGTGGTGGGTGCACTCTATGTTGACCTCACCAAAGCCTTCGACACCGTTAACCATGAACTGTTGCTGCACCAACTAACCCAAGTTGGTCTCTCACCTGACAAAAGTCCGTGGTTCAGGAGTTGCCTTTCTGGGAGAGAGCAAAGGGTAAAAATACAAAACACCCTCTCTGATAGCAAACCAGTAAGGACAGGTGTTCCGCAAGGGTCCATCCTTGGACCGCTTCTTTTCATCTTGTTCCTTAACCAACTCCCGGAAGCTCTTAGACAATATCCTTCTGTACGCAGATGATGCATTACTTTTTTCAAGCCACCGAGACCCTACTGTACTGGAAAGTCAAATGCAAGCCACTTTCACTGCTGCTGAGCAATGGTTCCTCAAATTGAGACTATTGTTAAATTACAATAGAAACATAGAATGTGACGGCAGATAAGGACTGTTTGGCCCACCTAGTCTGCCCATTTTCCTACCTAACAGATAAGCTGCAGATCCTAGTTAACCAACAGCTTACATCCTCCTACCCCCCACTAGGACTGCTTTATGTCTGTCCCATGCATTCTTGAATTCCCCCACTGTACTTGACTCCATGACCTCCTCAGGAGGCTGTTCCATGCATCCACAACCTCTCTGTGAAAAATACTTCTCACATTACCTCTGAGCCGTCCCCTCTGTCATCAAATTGTGCCCCTTGTTGTTGCACATCTCTTTTTCTGAAAGATGCTACCCTCTTGGACTTTGATTCCCTTGAGGTACTTGAAAGTTTCTATCATGTCCCCGCTCTCCCTTTTTTCCTAAAGGGTATACATATTAAACTCCTTTAGTCTTTCTTTGCATGTCTTCTGGTGCAGACCCTGCACCATTTTGGTTGCCCTCCTCTGGACAGCCTCCACTCTATCTATGTCTTTGCGGAGATGGGGTCTCCAGAACTGCACACAGTACTCCAGATGGGGTCTCACCAACTGTCTGTACAGAGGGATAACAACTTCCTGTTTTCTACTATTGATGCCTCTCCCTATGCATCCCAGTATCCCCCCAGCCTTCCTTACCGCCTTCTCACATTGCTTGCCCACCTTTAGGTCATCTAATATAATTAACCCCCAAGGTCTCTTTCCATTTTTACTGTTGTCAGTATCTCACCCCGCCCATTGTGTACTCTTCCCCTGAGTTTTTGTTTCCCAGGTTCATTACCTTGCACTTCTTTGCATTGAATCTGAGCTGCCATACATCTGACCATTCCTCCAACCTTGCCAAGTCACTTCTCATCCTTTCCACTCCATCTTGTGTATCAAACCTGTTGCAGATCTTTGTGTTGTCTGTAAAGAGACATACTTTTCCTTCCAGTTCCTCTGCAGTGTCACTTATAAAGACATTAAAAAGGACCGATCCTAGTACTGAACCCTGTGGTACCCCGCTAGTAACCCTCCTTTCTTCACTGTGGACTCCATTTACTACTACCCTTTGTGTCCTGTTGTCTAGCCAATTTTTTATCCAGGCTACCACCTTGGGACCCATTCCAAGGCTGTCTAACTTGTGTATTAATCTTTTGTGTGGGACTGTATCAAATGCCTTGTTAAAATCTAGGTAGGCCATGTCCACAGCCCTCTCTGGTCTACTACTTTGGTCACCCAGTCAAAGAAATCTATTAGATTCAGCCTGACACACACCTTCCATCGTGAATCCATGCTGCATTGGGTCCTGCCCCACTGGCATCTAGGTACTCAACAGTTCTTTCCTTCAGAAGTGATTCCATCATTTTCCCTACCACTGAGGTCAAACTAACTGGTCTGTAGTTTCCTGCCTCTGTCCTGCTCCCACTTTTGTGAAAAGGAATGACATCCGCCCTCCTCCAGTTCTCGCGTACCACCCCATCCCACCGTGATTTGTTAAAGAGAGTAGTCAGCGGTGTCAGTAGTTCTACCCTTATGAGACAATGAGACAAAAACCAAGATATTTGCATCCAGCAATAGTAAGCACAGATCCTTCAAATTACAGATTTACAACAAACGCACCTCCCTTGCTGGAGACAGTAAACTGCTTTAAATATCTGGGTGTAACTCTGGACAGTACGCTTTCCTACTCGCAACATATCGACCAAGTTGGTAAGAGAGCAAACTCAAGGCTAGGGCTTCTCTATAGAAACAAACACTGCTTAACCTATGAAGCCCTTAAAATGGCAGTCACTAGCACAGTTCTATCGGTCATTGATTATGGACTTGTAGTTTATGGATCTGCAGCCTCTACGGCCCTCAAGCGGGTAAAAACTTCCTAAATAAGTTCTGTAGGCTTATCTTGGGAGCTACCCAGCGGACCCTCACTTGCGACCTTTATGCTCAGACTGACTGGCTTAACTGGATTGCAGAATACAGCACCATGTCTGTCTGCTGGCAAAAAAAGCTACCCTCGGACTTTCCCCTTTGGGTATCAGGAACCTCCTTAGCCTTCCTGACTCCTCCAGAAGCACCAGGAACACCCAGAACCATTCTCTCAAAGTCCTCTTCCACCATATGGTGCAAGGCCTGCGGTCTTTTGAATACCGGGCACCTTCCTGCACAAACTCTGTTAGTGTAGATCTTCAAAAGGAAACCAGTCTTAGTCAGTTTAAGGCTAAACTTCGCGCACTGCTCGTATCTACTAGTGGATGTGACTGTCGGAACTAGGCTCTCTCCTTCTCTCCTAGTAGGTGCGACTCCTGACCTAGCACCTTCCTCCCCTCTCACCCCCTGCTCACCACCCTTTCTCAGCTGCCCCTCCACCTCCATGCTCTCTTGTCCACCCCCTCAACCAACTGTTCTACTATCCCTCTCTTTCCACCAGTCTCACTCCCTTCCACCCTCCCCTTTGACACCGCCATCTATTGGTTCCCCACCCTCCTTCCTTGCCCCTCTCCTATGCTCCCCTGTCCCTCCCTCTCCTTCTCCTCTAATCTCAGTTACCGTCCCTCCTTGCCTGCCCTTTGCCTTATTCTCCTTCTCCTCCCCTCTACCCTTGTCACCTCCCCAGCTTTACTTTACCATTCTCTGCCTAATTCCATGTTTCCCCTCTTTCTCACTTTCTGTCCTGCTGTAGTCTGATGCAACTGCATCGCCCATCAGGTCCTGGTTACTAACCTTGCTTAGGTCTCCAGGAACTATCCTTACCCCTACATTCATTGCTGTGTCCACCACTGTCGTAACTGTCTCCCTGCCCTCCCTTTTATTTTATTTCTTTGTCTGCAGGAACATGTAGCTCCTGAATGTCAAATGTACTAGACCTGTAAATATTCTGTGTAATTAGAAAAATTGTTTCCTGTACTAGTTGTTAAATGTACTATTTCTAATGCTCTGTATTTTTGTGTCATGATGTGGAATCTTTGTAAACAAGCCTCTGGCTAGAAGGTATTTCCGAAAACAAATAAATAAATATCACCAGTAATGAAAAGGATCTTGGAGTACAAGTACCTGATGGTTTTTCAAACAATACTTAGATCAGCAAAGCCGATAATAAAACCAATAGAGTTATCTGGGCCATAAAAAGGAACCCATCATCAAGAGATCCTAAAGTCATGATGCCATTGTAAAGGGCGTATTCCAGGCCGCACCTTGAGTATGCCTCTCAATTATGGTACCCACACAAGAAATCTGGTATTTCTCACATGGAACAGGTTCAGAGAAAATTTACCAAATGCTTGTCAGGTTCATATAATGTACCATACAAAACTAGACTGGAATGACTTAATCTCTTTCCCCTGGGCTTCTCGATGCTTGAGAGGTGATTTAATATTTGTGTACAATATAATTCAAGATCCACATTTACTGACTGAGTTGAAGTTGGAATTTAAAAATAATCGTTATGAGACAAGGGGGCACCCTCTCCAGTTAATGAGAAAAATATTTCATTCTTCCAACCATAAATATTTATTTACTCAAAGAATTATTAAGCCCTGGAACAGTCTTCCCCTTGATGTGGTCATTGGTAAAACTAAATTTGAATTTAAAAATCAGATTTATTTATTTATTGGATAAAGACCTTTGAGCGTAAGCTCTTTCACAAAGGTTCCACGTCAAGTTTACAAAAACAGAAGATGAGTACAGTATTCAAACACCATGAGGAATAACAATTGATTACAGGATAACAGTAATTAACTCTAGACAAGTACAGATCATGACACAGTAATAAGGACACAAAATATCCAATCTTAGTGCAGACTCTAGTTTCATGGATTAGGTTAGGCAACAGTGAGAGGGACTGTATGTGGGGGAGGAGCAGTCTCGGGATAGGGCCTTATCAAGGTGTAGAGATGAGAAAGTGGCTTTGGTGTGATGGGCAGAAGGGGGGGATAGGAGGGAAGCACCCCGGAGGGGAAGTGCTAGACTAAGGTCACAAAGGTAAGGGCAAGGGGTGGAAGGGTGCTTGAGCTGGGTAGGGCAACCGGTACAGAATGTGGAGGAAAGTGAGTGGCAGCATGCTGTAGGAGTGCTGTGTGCTCTGCTGTAGGAATGCTGCGTGCGATTGGATAGATATAGTTCATCAGGACTGGATAAAAAAATACTATTAGTATACTTGCAGTTATGGGCACGCAGCCTTCTTGCACCTCACTGACCTTCATGAACCTTAGTAATGCGGCTGCCAGAGAAAGCTGCCACCCCTCAAAGACAACAGACAAGAGGAGGCAGAGGTTGGCCTTATACCCTAGGCCTTTCCGTCAGGCTCAAGCCTTCTCCTCCTTCCAGCAACCTAGGGGTTACTTAAGATATAGAGATAGAAGAGGCACTGGCTGTGCCGGTTCCAGCTTTCAATCCACTACATCTTCAAAATAGACACACTGAGAGTTCTGTCTGGGCCTGGGCTGCCTCCCCACCACCTGTAGGGGGCAGGCTGGCCTACTTCCTCCAGGCTTGGCAGTCCATCACCTCAGACAGGTGGGTCCTGGAGGTAGTAGACTGGGGTCTTGCTCTCAGTTTCACACTGTTCCCAAAAACAGGAGCAAGATCATTCAAACCTGCCCCCCCCAGAAACATTCCTGCTGGAAGCAGAGAGTTCCACTCTGCTTCAGGCCAGGGCAGTGGAACATATTCCACTACAGCACAAAGGAAAAGGATTGTACTCAAGGTACTTCCTAACCCTGAAGAAAAATGGGGAGTGGCGACCCATTCTAGATCTAAGATACCTAAACAAGCTCCTTACAAAGCTAAAGTTCAAAATACAAAGAACCTCTGTGCGCAAGCACTGAGGCAATGGTTACCCCAAAGGGCATTTGGCCAGGAAGCCAAGTTTCAAAGAAGTACAAAATCACACGTGCCCCCACAGTGCAAAGCATCATGGGCTGCATATGCAAATCACCACAGAATATTATGCTGGTTCAACTTTAAGCAGAAATGCATGGTGCCGAAAGGCCACTCGCACAGTTTGCAAAGGGTGCCAACAGAGGACATAGACATGTGTTTCATCCTACCAGGACTCATCAGTATGCCTCGTCTGTTTGACACCCCAGTGGAATGAACTAGCTACCCTAAGATGGTCTATCTGGGTTATGTTATGGTGAACCCAATGTTCAAAATAGTCACTCTGGCTATCATTCTTCCTACTGTCAGGCAAGGGGACTGGTTGGCATCCCTAGATCTAAAGGATGCTTACTTTCATATCCCCATTAGGCAGTCCCACAGAAAGTACCTCAGATTCAGACTGCCTTCAGGCCAGTATCAGTTCAAGGCCATGCCTTTCGGACTGACATCTGCCCCAAGGGCTTTCACAGTGGCACACCTAAGAATGCATGGAGTCACTGTGTATCCCTACCTAGATGACTGGTTGGTAGTGGGTCATTGCCCACAACAGGTAGAGGAATCACACAGGATACTCTCCAATCCTTGGGGTTTCTGGTGAACCAAAATAAGTCAGTCCTGAAACCCGTCCAAATCCTGGACTTCATAGGGACAGAGCCGAACACAATTCAAGCAAGAGCCTTCCTGCCCCGAGGAAGGGTGGACGCCATCATTCAGTTGACAGAGTCCTTCCACCTGCATGTTCCTTGCCTAGCGAGGTATTTTCTTCAGCTCCTGGGCCACATGGCTGCTACCACAGCAGTGGTTCCAGGCGCCAGATTTCAGATAAGAGACATCCAGTTCCATTTGACGTCCTTTTGGTCCCAGAAGAAGGATTCTCTGTTCAAACTGATTCCAGTGTCGGCGACCTTGCTACAAGTTCTTCAGTGGTGGCAGGACAGGGACAACCTCGGGGCAGGAGTTCCCTTCCTTCATCAAGCTCCTTCAGTAGTGCTGACCACAGATGCCTCACTACTAGGTTGGAGGGCACACCTGGGGGAGCATACTGCTCATGGGACTTGGCTCCAGCAGGAGTCTCTGCTACTCATAAATCTGCTGGAACTCAGAGCAGTGTTCTTGGCACTTCGGTCGTTTGTCAAGCTGCTTCAGGGGAAGGTGGTGCAAGTCAGAACAGACAACACCACTACCATGTATTACATCAACAAACAAGGAGGGACAGGGTCATCTGTGCTTCGCACGGAGGCCATGAAGGTTTGGAGTCTGGCCTACTCCTTAAATATTTCTCCGTCAGCAGTTCACACACCAGGGAAGGACAATGTTCTGGCAGATTCTTTCAGCAGGATCAACCAGGGCCATCATGAATGGTCCTTGAACAGACAAATTCTGATGAGTCTTCAGAAGTTGGGGCACTCCAGAGATGGGTCTCTGTGCAGCCCCAGACAATCATCGGTTGCCTCAGTTCTGCTGCAGACCCTCGGTGCTGAGCTCGGTGCCCCTGGATGCTCTGCTGCCAGATTGGTTGGGCAGATTACTGTATGCCTTCCCTTTGATACCCAGAGTCCTGGTCAAACACAGGGTACAATCAGTCTCCGTGATTCTGATAGCTCCAGATTGGGCCAGACAGGCATGGTGCAAGGCATCAATTAGTGTCGGAGGGTTGATTAGTGGCCTTTGCGAATCAAATTGAAAAATGATTAGCGATTAGCAGTTTTCTAAAATGGATATTTTTACTTTAAACCATATAATTATTACTTATTGTTGTATATATTAATAAAATAGACATTGTATACATAGTTTGAGACTGGATTTGCCATTTTGACCCAGTTGTCAGCAAAGCCTTATTCCATTACCCCACCTCATGTACCCGGTGCAGAAAATTTTCCAGCCCCTGCCAAAGCACAATTCTGCGCTGAAATGCCATTCTGTGTCACGGAGTGCGGGCTCATTTTAATAGATTTGAAAAATGACAGCTGTGACATACATGAGGTGGGTAATAAGAAGGCTGTGTTGAAAATCTGGTGTCTTAATATGTAAAAATTCCAAAGTTACGAGGGTGCGTAGCGAAATTGCAACAATTGGTCATAACTCTGCCAGTTTTTCATATTTTGTCCCCAAATTTTCAACGTAGCCTTCTTATGACCCCACCTCATGAACAATATAACTGTCATTACATCAGTTCTGCCCCAAAGGTGAATTCGCCAAGTGAGTGCGAAATCACCTTTCAGGCAGGAGTTGATTAGTGACAGTTATATTGTTCATGAAGTGGGATCCCCAAAGGCTGTGCTGAAAATCTGGGGTCAGTATCTAAAAAATGACCAAGTTATGCACCAAAGTTGAAACCCCCATTGAAATAGATAGGACCGCATTTACCTTAGTTCTCATACTGCAGTCGCCGGTTCCAGCAGCAAGACGTGTCTTGGATTGGAGAAAGGCTCTTAAACCTCAGGTAAGTGGGGGTGTACTAGGGGATGTGGGGTGGTAGCTGCTGAGTGAGAGGTGTGGGTGGGAAGGAGGTGTGATAGGCGAGAGTCCTTTCTTTTTTTTTTTCTTGCAGGATTAAAAAAAAAAAAAAAAACATCGCGGACTGTTTTCTTTTTTTTACAGACAAGACAGATTGGGGATAGGGAGGGGAGATGCCACTAGACACCAGAGAATTAAGAGGACAGCGATGAATGTCGTGCCACTAGACCACCAGGGAACTTTAATAAATCATACTACGGGGATTGCGATCGGAGGGTGGGGGTGCCACTAGAACAGCATATGCGGATGGCGATTGGCAGAGGGTTGGGGAGGGGCCAGTAGACACCAGGGAAAGAAAAATTAAACAAAGGGCATGCAATCAGAGGGTGGGGGGAAGCCACTAGACACCAGGGAAAATTAAAATAATTAGGGAGACGGACAGGTCACATGATTAGCAGTCACTGCTAATCATGCAGACAATTGACTCGCATTTCCTGATTCTTGGTTCGCAAATTGCGATTGAACCTGCTTATTTTATGCCTTGTGGTACTCGATGCTGTTGTCCATGTCCATGGCCAGTCCAATTTGCCACCCCAGGAGACGCAACCTTCTGACGTCGTCCCACGGGAGGATCCTCTACCCCAGCCTCAAGTCATTCCGGCTCAAGGCTTGGCTTTTGAAGACTTTGAGTAGGAAAGGCCTGCATCTCTCAGAAGGAGTTCTGGACTTCTTTAAGGTCTCCAGAAAGCCTTCCACCAGAAAAACTTACTCCTCCAAAGTGAAGAGATCCTCCATTTGGTGTTCCCAGAAGAACATGGCCCCTCAGGAGGCTGATCTGGCAGTCCTGTTGGATTACTTGGTTCACCTTCAATCCCTGGGCTTGCAGCCTTCCACCCTGAAGGTGCACCTGGCAGCTGTTTCTGTCTGTGTCAGCTGGGAAGGGCCCTTCCATAGCTGCCCATCCTATCTTTAGCAAATTCTTCAAGGGTTTTCTCCATCTTCACCCTCCTCACAGGGAGCCTACCCCTTCTTGGGACCTTAACATCTGCATAGCTCAGCTTATGCAGTCCCGTTTTGAGCGTATGTCCTCAACAGAGCTCAAATTCCTGACATGGAAGATTGTGTTTTTGGTGTCCATTACGTCAGCCAGGAGGATCAGTGAGCTTCAGGCCCTGTCAGTAGAACCTAACTACATTGCCCCTCACAGGGACAAGATAGTTCTTTGTATTAACAGAAAGTTCCACTGCAGAGTAGTCTCAGACTTTCACCTGAATCAGTCCATAACATTGCCTGTCTTCTTCACTGATCATTCCAGTTCAGATGAACGCAGGCTGTATAGCCTGGACATAAAAACGTCCATCAGCTATATGGATAGAACAAAAGAGCATAGGAAGGGCTGTACTCAGTTGTTCCTTACCTGTGGTGAAGTGGGCAGAGGCAGGCCAACCACAAAGAGGACCATTACCAGATGGATTGTGGCTTGCATTCAGTTCTGCAACAGCAAAGTGGATAAGGAGCCACCGGTGGGCTTAAGGGCTCACTCCACTAGGGGACAGCTGCCTCAATAGCAGCTGCCAGAGACATCCCCCTGCTTGAAATCTGTAAAGCAACTACCTGGAAAACTGTCCACACATTCACTTAGCACTACTGCCTGGATACCCAGGCCAGGAGTAATGCCAGGTTAGGCACAGCAGTACTGCAGAGCCTATTCCCTAAATAGGTTCTGGGCCCGCCTCCATGGGGCACTGCTTGGTAGTCTGCATATTGTCAGAATACAGCAAGACTTCAAGTTGTTTGAAGAAAAAAATACTCATCATAGTAATATTGTTCCTTCTAATGGAGTCTTGCTGTATTCTGACCCCTCTCTCCCGCCCCTCTGGAACCTAGGGAAGCGGGGTCTCTGCACTCCAGTTATTTATTCTCTAAACCATCAGTGGGTGGTGTTTCTTTTTGGCATCAGTGACTTAAGTCTTCAGTATGCCTTTTTTCTGGTATGTGTTTCCCTTTTGGGTGTCAGTTATGCTTATGAATTACTTATTTAGTTTTATTATTAGTAGCTTTATAAGAATCTGCTAAGTTACCTAGAATGTACCAAGGACAGTGGTTTGAAAACGTAGCTTGAGCTCAACATTCTATGCGTTTGCATAGTGTTTAACTCTTAGTTTTCTGGGGTAGCTGAACCGGTCGGTAATACTGCATATTGTCAGAATACAGCAAGACTCCATTAGAAGAAACATTACTATGGTGAGTAATTTTTTTCTTTGCTGCCTGGCTTAGGCCTAATACCTTGCCTGTAAAGGCTAATAAACAGTACCCTGCTCTGTCTGCTAAGTCTTAATATGCTTCTCAGCCTGAAACAGATTCAGTGGTGTTATCATAGCTGCTCATCGTCGTTCTAGGGCCCCAAGACACCGGAGTACTTTGCCTCCTGACAAGGAATCCATGTAGTTGGATGTTATAGGCTGAAGAACTTATGCCTAGGAATTGCAAACTACCAGGCCTACAGGTTAAAATATCAAAATAGCTTGAGGAGCTCTGCTACATCAGCTGTTCAGGCTTTGCCTGATATAGTCCTGCAAAGACTGAATTGCTTAAAGCTACTTCAGCTGGTATTAATACTGGAAAGCAACTGTTATTTTTATTTATTTATTGATATTTTGGAATTACAATCCCTTGAGTGAGAGACTACTTTACAAAGACTCCACGTCGAAACAATCAAACAGGAGAACAATGCAGAAAAGTGCATTTAAATATCCACAGGCGTCAATTAAAACAGTACAGCAGCAGTTGCAAGTATCTATATACAGGAGACACAGTACAAAGATGCCAGACCACGCAAGGAGACAGGCATTGCAAAACTGAATTGGTGTACAAAGACACTGAAAACATTGGGAGCATGACTTAGTAACATAGATGAGCACTAGCTAGGCAAACTTAAGAAGCAAGGCCAGGAACCCCTAAAAATTACTTGAAGTGACAGCCGGGATGGGGAGTTGCAACTATGTTGCTCACCGACATATCACCTCCACAAACCATATAAAAATTACAAACCTGTATCTGCCTCTATCTCTGAAATCAAACAAAGGGGCAGAGGACACTGCAGAACAGCACACTGCAGCACAAGAGCTAGAGCTACAAAACTTGCCCAAAACAGGGACCAAAACAAAAAAAGCAAAAAGGAAGTCCAAAACACTTCTGATCATAGGAGACTCCATGATTCGGGGAGTTGATAACTACCTCTGGGTAGTGGTCAGATGTCTCCCAGGCACATCACCGTGGAGAGACAGTGACTGCATTGATAAAATCGTGCAGGAAGCAGGAGAAAACATTGACGTCCTGGTACACATAGGGACTAACAATCTTGCCGGCTGGTTAGTTGTGGAGACCGAGGAACACCTGATCAGGCTGGGAGACAAACTGTCATCCATTTTGTCTGGCATCTCCTCTCTAAGATCCTGCTGGTCTGGGAGGTGGGGGAGAGATAGGGAGCTAAACATGTGGCTCAAGAGCTGGTGCCAGGAAAAAGGACACAAATTTGTAGGTAACTGGCAACAATTTTGGGAGTGAAAGTTCTTTAAATTTGATGGACTGCATCTAACTAAAGAGGGAGCCGGTGCATTGGGGCAGAAGTTTGATGTCTTTGCAGAATATTTAAACTAGCAAATGTGGAGAGGGGTGCAGCACCCACCTGATGCATTGAACGGGAAGAGTACTCCTCCCCCTCAGCTATTGATCAAACAGGAGTTCAGCATGTTTGTAGTTTATTTGCATCACCAGCTAAGGAAAAAGGTCTGGCTCCCCATACGACACGCAGGGGAAACGCCAGACCTCACCCAACAATTAACACACCAAAATCTGGCCAATGGAAAATCATGTATACAAATGCCACAGTCTGGGAAACAAGATCCCAGACGTGGAGGCGACAGTGACAGAGACTAAACTGGACATAGTAGCCATTAGCGAGACATGGTTCACCAGTAACCACGCTTGGGAGACTTCAGTACCCGGCTATGTACTGTTCGGAAGAGACCGAGGTGCAGAAAAAGGGAGAGGGGGAGGAGGAGTGGCCCTTTATGTCGATTTAAAATATCAAAGCTACACAAATGCAGAATACACATAAGGAGCCAGAAGAACTGTGGGTCACCCTGGAAACAGGAATGGGACAGCCATACGAACTGGGGTTGTCTACAGGCCTCCAAATCAGGGGGAGAACATAGACACATTACTGTTAGAAGATATACAAAACATGACAGCTAAAGGGGAGGTTCTGATAATGGGAGACTTCAGCATGCCAGATTGGTCAATACCCGCAGGAACATCTGCCCAAACTAGACACATAGTGGATTCCCTGCAAGGGGAGGGCCTCATACAATTGGTACGGCAACCCACAAGAGACAGGGGTATCCTGGATCTAGTACTGACTAACAGGGAAAGAATCACAGATCTTGAGGTAGAAGGTCACCTGGGGGCCAGTGACCATCACATCGTATGGTTCAATTTGGCTACTAGAACTAAATCATCCCATTCCAAGGCAAAAATATGGGACTTCAGAGAAGCTGATTTTGATAAGATGGCCAACAAAGTTAAGCTAGCTCTGGCATGAAGAAATACAAGTGAGGGGGTACAGGGAAAGTGGACAAGCATTAAGGATGGAATACTTGAAGCAACATCCCATTGTGTTAGGGAGAAAAGCAAGAGCAAAAGAAGGAGGAAACCACTTTGGTTCTTAAAAACAGTAGCCGAAAAGATCAGAGCCAAAAGGTTGGCCTTTAGGAACTATAAGGGAATGCAGCGGGATGAAGATAGGGAGGCATACCAAACTTCCCTAAGGGAAGCAGGGAAGGCAGTAAGGCAGGCAAAGGCCCAAACAGAGGAAATACTAGCATGAACAGTAAAAGAAGGGGGCAAGACTTTCTATAGATACATTGGTTAAAGGAGAAAGTCCAGAGGGGATATTGCTAAGATCAAATGGGGATAAGGAGGAGTGTGTGGAGGAAGACCAAGAAAAAGCATATATCCTAAATAGATACTTGTGCTCAGTATTTACTGAGGATAAGGTAGGGCAGGCCCACAGCTCAGCACCATGGACACGGGTGTGTGCGCACAAGTCCCTTCACAAAAGAAAGGGTCCTACAGAGCTCGCTGGGTTGGGGGGGCAAGGCAAGAAGACCTGATTGCACAGCATCCCAGGGTACTAAAGGATGGAGGGTGAAACTAGGAGAGCCATTAGCAGAACTGTTTAGTGAGTCTCTGAGTACAGGAGAGGCCCCAGAAGACTGGAGAAAGGCTCATGCGATCCCGCTCCACAAGAGTGGCAGCAGGGAGGAGGCAGGGAACTATAGACCAGTCAGTCTTACCTCAGTAGTGAGCAAGATCATGGATGCACTCCTTAAGGAAAGGATAGTGCAACTCCTGGAATCCATAGGAGCACAGAATCCAAGACAGCATGGGTTTACAACAGGAAGGTCCTGTCAAACTAATCTCATAGATTTCTTTGACTGGGTAACCAGAGTGGTGGACCAAGGGGGTGCGGTTGATGTCACCTATCTTGACTTCAACAAAGCTTTTGATACTGTTCCACATAGGAGATTAATTAGTCAAGCTTGGTAGGCTCAGGGTGGCACAGAAGTTGGTCAACTGGGTGGCAAACTGGTTGGCAGGCAGAAAACAGAGTGGTGGTAAATAGTATACAGTCAGAAGAGATGCAAGTCACAAGTGGGGCACCTCAGGGATCAGTTCTGGGGCCAATTCTCTTCAGTATCTTCATCAGTGACATTGCAAATGGACTGGAGGGTAAGGTTTGTCTGTTTGCAGATGACATCAAGATCTGCAACAGAGTCAGGGGTCGAAATAGGGCGCCGAGCGCTAAACAGCGCTACAAATATGTAATTCAGCGCTGCTTCTTGCTGTGATCTGAAGCAGGGGCGCTGCACCTGGCGCTGAGCGAGCGAGATAGCATCTGCATTTAAATTGCCATTCTCGTAGTGTTAAGAGCTGACTGAGTGAGAAGGGCTGGAAGCAGCACAGTGGTGAAAGGTGAGCGAGTCTCCTTGTTTCTTAGCATCATTCCAGGGTTTCGCCAATTCACTGCAACTATTTTAGGTTGGGGCAGACAACCGAATAGAGGGTTGGGACAACTAAGGAGGGTCTTGGCTAGCATAAAGGAAAAAGAAAACTTGCAAAAGAAAGCAAGCCAAGGAAAATGATTCTTCTGGGGGCAGTGTAAATTGAACCGATTACCTGAAAGGAGGGGTGGGCAAATAATGAGATCTGGACAGTACCAAAAAAACAATTAAACTTGAAGAATGCAGACCAAGGACAATACTCAATTTTTTTGGGGGGAGGCACTTAAACCAATTAGAGCAATGCGATACCATTTTATTTGAAGAGCCGCGGCTAAGTCGGCATTTAAATTGCCATTCTCGGAATGTTAAGAGATGACTCACTTGAGAAGGGCTGGAAGCAGCACAGTGGTGAGAGGTGACTGAGTCTCTTTGTGGACGCCGGACATCGAGAGACAGACTGCAGGTTACAATCAGATAAGTGCTCATGTTGCCTGAGCATACTCAAGTCAGTCAGACACTGTCATTCTCAATATATTGTGTGTTGTCACCTGATTCTTCTGTCTATGTGTCATGTGGTTGCAGCTCAGTCTGACAGGGGGGCATGTACATTCATCTGTTTGGGACCTGCCCATTTATACTTGACTGCTGTCCCAAACGGCTCAACAATCCTTGCATCACATGATGGCCTGTGGTGCAGGCCAATTGGGTGGCAATTCAGACAGTGTGTGGTTGTTCATTGGCTAACTAGCCTGTCACACAATATGTTTTCTCCAATGTGCACAGAGGGTTGGACAGTGTGAGGGTGTCTGTTAAGAGGCAGCTGCTTGCCTCTTTATTTGAGAGAAAACTGTCGGAGAAACGAGTCGCATAATACATAGCTCAAATATTTCACTTGAAAAATGGATTGACTTTCATATTTGGTGGAAATACTACATTAAGGCACTCAGATTAGTGTTAAATCTAATCTGCCCTTTTTCCTTTTGTGGAAACAATCGTGATATGTTAATTACTGGGGGAGGGGGAGATCATTTCAATTTAGAAAGAGCACAGAATTGGCACGTTTTGGCTGATATTTTTCTGTAAAGCTATAAAGTTAACTATTATTCAGGTGGGAGGGAGAGAGATCAGAAACAGCATTTGACTCTGGATTGACTTTCAAGTTTAGCACCTAACCTTTAATTCCAGAATCCTTTCAAGTTATAATTTATTTCTCAATCAGACCTTCAGTAAATCAATCTTATTTCTGTTTTACACTCTGACTAAGCCACTTTTGTTCTGCTAAATTCTGTTCTTGATAACTGAACACTGTTGCTTAGCTAAAATAAATACTGTGATTACACTTATTAGTGTGTTTCTGAGCTAAGTTTCAGATGTAACCAGTCAGACTAAACTTTAAAGCTCCTCACAACTCCCTGAACCCTGTGAGAACAGCATTTTTGTTCCTTTTTAAACCTGGGGATATTTGTTAACTGTTAAAAAAGTTATCAAGCATTGACTAGTGGTCCCAGGACCCCCTGAACATTAGCACAACTACATTGCAAGGCAGTTTACGCCTTGTGTCTGCTTGTTAACTGTTGTGACCTTGATTAAAAAAATTATCAAGCCTGACTAGTGGTCCCAGGACCCCCTGAGCATTAGCACGACTACATTGCAAGGCAGTTTATGCCTTGTGTCTGCTTGGTAACTGTTGTGACCTTGATTTAAAAAATAAACTCTAGCTTTGCTAACTGGTCCCTGGACCCTGTGAGCATCAGCACGACTTATTACAAGGTTTTTTTAGCCTTGTGGTCAGCTTGGTAACGTTATATACCAGATAAACTACAATGCAGGGACTTTTTTTAACAAAAAAAGAGACCGAGCCAGTGAAATAATTTTCTTCATGATATTATACCTCAAGTACAACACAACAGCTCAATTCATCACGTTCAGTGGTTGTACTTAACATACTGAATTAATTACATCAAGGTCCAACCTATCTCCTTCCTGGGTGGTGGTAATAATGTCACTTCTAAGTTTCGGATTCAGTGCTTCACGTAAACGCAGGCAGCCTGGACCGGATGAAACAGGACAACCGTCCTCCTCTTGGATGCCATTGACCATAACACCAAATAGTACTACTGTCAGTGAGGATGCTATCACAGTAACTAAGCAAAAGAAAAAACAGGCCCATTCCTGTCATGTGTCCACAGTGCACTCATGGCAGTGCCAAAAGGAAAATCCAGATTTGACATGGCTACACTTTGAAGCAAAAGATGGTATTGCAACCAAGATTTGGTGCAAGTTTTGTAGAGAGAAACCAGATGTATTCAAAAAGTGGGCAACTAGAGCTGGTAAAATGAGCAATGTGGATTCGTATATCAGTGGAACTAACAATGTTAAAAAAACAAACTGAGAGAGGCATGCTGTATCAGAAGGCCATAAACAAGCAATGGCTGCTACTTTAGCTGCTAATATGCCCTCAGGTGGTGAAATGTATATTAAAAATGAATAAAAAATCTCTGTACAAATTAGAGAAACTTTTTGATATTGCCTACTACTTGGCCAAAGAAGAGGACACTTTCCTGAAATTCAAGGGACTAATATCACTAGAAAAGAGACATGGTGTTGACCTTGGTGATGCTTATGCCAATGAGAAAGCGTGCGCTACATTCGTCACAGCTGTTGCCGATCACTTAAGAAAACCAATTGTGAGTCATTTCACAGGAGAAGCAACTCCATACAGATATCATTCAATCTTTATGGATGGGACAACTGACAGGACCACCATGGAGAAGGAAATGGTTTATGCCAAAATTCTCGAGGATGGGCAACCTACTGTGAAGTTCATTGGATTAATTGATGTAGAGTCTGCTGATGCAAGTGGTTTGAGGTCTGCAATGATTACCGCATACTCTCAATTGTTGGGTCAGGACACGGTCAGTTTTGGATGTAATAAGGGTTTGATGGCATTATTGAAAGAAGAGTGCCCATGACTTCTTGCCATTCATTGTGTTTCGCACAGGCTTGAATTAGCAGCTAAAGATGCTTTTAAAAACACCTATTTTTCCCAGATCATTGATAACATGTTGATCTCAATATTCTATTTTTATGAGAACTCACCAAAACATTACAGAGAGTTAAAAAGAGTGGCTGAAGCCAATCAAACCACCTGCATTACATTTAAAAAGTCACAAGGAACACGATGGCTCTCACATAAAAAGGATTCTCTCCCTGCTGTGCTTCATAATTTCAGCAGCATATTGGGTCATTGGGATGAGCTTGTGTCTGACACCAGACGGGATATTCCACCAGCAGACAAGGCGAAAGTTAAGGGGTTTAGAAAACAGATGTGCAATGTAAAATTTCTGCTACTCTCACACTTCTATTTTGACATACTCACAGGTCTTTCAGCAGTCTCCCGTGCATTTCAGGATGCCCATATATCTCTTCCCATTGTAATGGACACAGTAAGTACAGCACTCTCGGAAACAGAAAATCTAATGGCAGAGGATGGAACCGCGCTAGTTTAGTTCAGGAGAGAAGTGGTTATCAATGAGGAAGGGACAGCAGTGTTTAAAGAAATTGTGCTCCAAGGGGCAATAGGAGATGCTCTTTTAGCCCTTGCCAAGGAACGTGAAGTGATTGTAAACAGTGTAATGGACTGTCTCAACCAGCGCTTTTTGGGCTTTGCAGAGGACCCACTGTTAACGAATGGCACTGGCATTGACCCTGCAAATTGGCCTGACAATTCTAATGAGCTTTCTGAATTTGAAAATGAGGAGATCCAGTTTCTTATTGACCACTTTTCTCCTGTCTTGCTGCAGAATGGATGCGATGTGCATACTGCAATGACAGAATGGAAACTGTTGAAACAGAATATTAGCAAGTAACAAAAGCAGCTCTCATTCCTTGCGGTATGACGTGTAATCTTTCAGAAAAAATCTCTATACTTCAGAAACATTCTTCAAACAACACAAAGTCTTGCTATATTATGACACATGCAGTGAGTCCCAACCTTCGAACTGCTCAGGAGGTGAAAGAGTTAACTTTCCATGCCAGGCATGGAACGCTGAGATCGAGCTCGGTTGAA
Organism: Neoceratodus forsteri; assembly: GCA_016271365.2. Lineage (NCBI taxonomy): Eukaryota > Metazoa > Chordata > Ceratodontiformes > Ceratodontidae > Neoceratodus > Neoceratodus forsteri. The sequence goes on from CM028130.1 coordinate 1,581,898,973, forward strand.
ACTCTGTCTGTTGTTCTTCAAACTCAAACTGTCAGATTCTTTACTCCGCCTCACTGAACAGTCGCTCCGGAGATTTCTCCTTCTGCTCGGTTCATTTTGTCGGTTAAAGTATTGTTTTTCTCGGTTTTCGACCGAAATTAAACCGCAACCGGTCAGTTCAGACTCTGTCTGTGGTATTTGTGAGTACTAGATAGGTTTTACATTGATTTCTATTCTGTGTGGAAATTGTAAACGGTTATCGGTTCGGTTTGAACTGATCAGGTTGTTTAAAATATATTAATCTGTCATTTAGAGTGTGGTTATCGGTTCTTATCGGTTCTAAAAAAAAAAAAAGGGATTTTATTACGTTTTTTTCCACGACCTGTGACACGGTTGGGAACCGATAACAGGGTCTTACCTGGTGGATTGCCATAAAAGGGTAAGTTTGGTTAGGACTGGCACTATGTCTGAGAAACCCAAAAGAAAAACCGGGCCCACTGGGTTTCAACACTGCAGTGTCTGTGGGGAAGTCTTTGCCAAGGCTGACCCCCACACCACCTGTGTTTATTGTCTGGGGTTTGACCACCTCAATGCAGACTGCCAGATTTGTAAAAATTTTCTTGCAGCTACCCTGGAAAAGAGAGTTGGTAGGCTCAGGGAAAGGGAGGCCAAAAAGTCCGCTGAACCGGATGGCCAGCCCGGTTCGGTTCCAACCGAACCGGAGGGAGTGCCCTCTGACCAGGGTGAGACTTCCTCGGGCAAAAAGGAGATCCGACTTCGAGGAGTCGGTTCCAGCAAAAAGGACTAGGAAATCAGCTGGTGTGGAGCCAAAACTTTCCTCTCCAACCGCTGAAGAAATAGCCAAAGCGATTAAAATTGTCCAGTCGCTTTCCCCGGTTCCGACTGAACCGGCACCATCAGGTAAGTGTCCGGTTCGGCCGGTTCCATCGGTTCAAGAGTATGATGTAGAGGAATATTATGAACCGGAGGAGGGGGAAGAGAAGTATGAGGAGAGTGAATGTGGATTTGAAAGTCTGGATGTGCCCATTGACCCGGACATCTCCCCAGGCAGACCTTCAGGAGTGTCTCCTCCTAGGCTTTCTGAGTCCCCTTCTCATTTTATGTTTTATAAGAAAGTGGCTGAAACCCTCCAGCTCCCTATGGAGGAAGCTGTGGATGATCAAGAGGAGCCTGACTATGTGGAAATGATGGATATCCCAGAGTCAAGGAGGCTGTCTATTCCTTTGCATAAATCTTTTGGGAAACAGTTAAAATTCTAAAAACTCCTCACACTATACCTCCTGTTGATAAGAGAATGGACGAGGTTCACATTGTCGGGCTCTGATACGGAGTTCCTTACACAACAATGCAGCCATGTTGGGGTAGTGCAGGCTGCAGCCAGTGACAAGGCAAATATTCCCTTGGCTTCACACACCCCTGACAAGGACTCCAGGAGGATTGATGCCATGGCAAAGAAACAGTACATGGCAGCATCCTTGGGACTCGAGACAGGCAAATTATATGGCTTATGTTGCTAGATATCAGAAATCCAGATGGGATACTGTTATGGCTCTAGCAAAACAGGTCCCTGGCCAACTTGCCAAGGAGCTGGAGCAGGCGGATGCTGATGGTATTGAGGCATCCAAGGTGCAATTCCATGCTGCAGTGGACTCTAATGATGTGTCTTCAAGAGTCATGGCTACATCTGTGGCACTTTGCAGAATGGCTTGGCTCAGATGTACTAGCCTGTCACAGGATACCCAGACTAAGGCCATGGATTTTCCTGTTGTGGGTAATTCTCTGTTTGGGGAGCAGACAGAGAATTACATGAAGAAAATGGATGAGTATAGGACCACCTATAGGAGTGCACAGGCCAAGGAAAGGCAGGCCACTCCTCAAAGGCAGCTTTCCAGGGGCAGGCCTAGGCCTTTTCATGGGCCTTTTTACCAAGCCCAGGCCTCCTCTTCTGCTTATGCCCAGAGGGGGTTCTTGAGAGGGAGAAGCAGACTGGGTACAAGCAGGCCTGCTTCCACCCCTCAGCCCAAAGCCCCTGCCAAGCAGGCACCCTCATGGGGTTGCCAGGGCCGATTCTCAGCTACCTGTAGGGGGCAGGCTGGCTTACTTTGTCCAGGACTAGAAGTCTCTGACATCAGACAAGTGGGTCCTGGAAGTAGTAAGCCAGGGACTGGTTCTCAGCTTCAGAAAATTTCCAAAGATGAGAACCAGATCTTTTCCACCTGCAAATCCATCAGAGGCACTTGCCCTAGAGGCAGAGGTCTCTTCCCTCCTGGCTCTCAGAGCTGTGGAAAGAGTTCCACTCCTACACCAGGGCAAAGGGTTGTACTCCAGGTACTTCCTTACCCCAAAAAAGACAGGAGAATGGCGGCCCATCCTGGATCTCAGATATTTAAACAATCACCTTTTAAAACCAAAATTCAAAATGGTGACTCTGGGAATTATTCTACCCTCTCTAAGGCCAGGGGACTGACTAGCGTCCCTCGACCTCAAGGATGCCTACTTCCATATTCTCATCAGAAGCTCCCATCGAAAGTACCTCAGGTTCGAGCTGCCCTCAGGCCATTACCAGTTCAGAGCAATGCCCTTTGGCCTCACCTCTGGTCCAAGGGTATTCACAAAATGCCTGGCAGTAGCAGTTGCTTCCCTAAGAAGGCAAAAAATTGCCATCTTCCCTTACCTGGACGACTGGTTCATAGTAGGCCAGTCTCCAGACCAAGTCAAGTTACATCTACAGAAAACTCAGCAACCGCTCACCTCTCTAGGTTTCCTTCTGAATCTTTCAAAGTCAGTTCTAGAGCCTGTCCAGCTCCTCACCTTCATAGGCGAAGAGCTGAACACAGAGAAAGCCAGAGCCTTCCTTCCTTTGGACAGGGCAAGGACCCTGGTCTCTCTGGCCTCCTCCTTCACCCTGCAGGTCTCTCGACCAGCAAGGCATTTTCACAGCTCCTGGGCACATGGCTGCTTCTACAGCAGTAGTGCAGGGAGCAAGATTTCAGATGAGGGACATCCAGTTCCATTTGAGAGCCTTTGGTCTCAAGGAAAGACCCTCTAACCAAACTGATCCCAGTGACTCAAACCCTGATCCGGCCCCACAGTGGTGGCAGGATCAGAGCAATCTGAGACAAGGGGTTCCTTTTGTCACTCAGTCTCACTCCTTAATCCTTACTACAGATGCATCCCTCTTGGGGTGGGGAGCTCACATGGGTGACCTCACTACCCAGGGATTGTGGTCACCTCAGGAATCTCTGCTCCACATCAATCTGTTGGAACTCAGAGCAGTTTTTCTAGCACTTCAAGTTTTTTCCGAGTCTGTTCAGAACAAAGTTGTACAGGTCAGAACAGACAACACCACATACATCAACAAGCAAGGGGGCACTCGGTCTACGGCCTTGTGCACCGAAGCAATGAAGTTGTGGTCTCTGGCTTACTCTCTGAACACCTCCCTTACGGCAGTTCACCTCCCAGGCAAGGACAATGTCCTGGCAGATGCTCTCAGCAGGATTTCCCAGGGCCATCACAAATGGTCACTGGACCCCCTGGTCTTGGAGGTGATATTTGCCAGATGGGGCACCCCGCAGATAGATCTTTTTGCAGCCCCAGACAATCACCAACTTCCCTTTTTGCTGCAGGCCCCAGTGTTAGGCTCAGTCCCTCTGGATGCCTTAGTTCTCAATTGGGAAGGAAGTTTTCTATGCCTTTCCCCCTTCCCCTCCTGTTCAAAGTGTCTAGTCAAAATCAGATCTCAGCCCTGCAAGATGATCCTGATTGCTCCAGATTGGGCCAGACAACCCTGGTATCCACCTCTACTGTCCTTAGCAGTCCATCTCTCCTGTGTCTTCCCAGGAATCACAACCTGTTAACCTGTGCTCAGGGAGGGTTTGATACCCAACCTCAAATCTCTCAATCTCAAGGCCTGGCTCTTGAAGAGTTAGAGTTGCTGATCTACACCTCTCCCAAGGTGTATTGGATATCCTGAAGGCTTCTGGGAAACCTTCCACCAGGGCTACTTATAATTCCAAATGGAAGAGGTTTTCCATATGGTGCTCTGGAAAGCATATTTCTCCAGAATCTGCTGATTTACCCACAGTCCTGGATTATATGGTCCACTTAAATACCTTGGGGCTGAGACCAGCTACCCTAAAAGTGCATCTGGCAGCTGTGTCTGCTTTTATTTCAGTAGGTAAGCCCTCTTCTCTTTCAACTCATCCTGTATTCTCCAAGTTTTTCAAGGGATTGCTTCACACTAGCCCTCCATTCAGGGACCCTGCCCCTGCCTGGATCTTAATGTTTGCATTGCTCAGCTTATGCCCCCCTTTGAGCCTTTGTCTTCAGCAGAGCTTAAGTACTTGACTTGGAAGACTGTGTTTCTGAGTAGCCATCACTTCTGCCAGGACAAGTGAACTACAAGTTTTATCAGTGGAGCCTGATTTTATCTCCTTTCATAGAGATAAGGTGGTCCTCAGGACTAACAGGAAGTTCTTACCTAAGGTGGTTTCAGATTTCCACCTTAATCAATCTATATCTCTTCCAGTGTACTTCACTGACCATTCCTCCTCTTGAGAGAAGGCTGCACCAAGGGTCACAGGCTTGACTCCCTCAACTGTTCCTGACTTATGGTGAGGTTGGTAAAGGAAACCTGCCACTAAAGGATCCATTGCCAGGTGGATTGTCTCTTGTATCCAATTCTGTTATGAAAAGCTGGGTAAGGTTCCTCCCTCAGGCCTGAGGGCTCACTCTACCAGAGGTACAGCTGCTTCTCTGGCAGCTGCCAGGGACATCCCTATTCTAGAGATATGTCATGCAGCTACCTGGAAAACAGTTCACACTTTTACCAAGCATTACTCCCTGGACATCCAGGCTAGAAGTGATGCTCGGTTTGGCACAGCTGTGCTTCAGAGCCAATTTCCTAAGTAGGTTCTGTCCTTCTCCATGGAGGTACTGCTGTGTAGTTCAGATATAAATATAATATAGCAAGATTGATGTTGTTTGAAGAAAAAATTACTCACCTTAGTAATGTTGTTTCTTCTAATGGAGTCTTGCTATATTATGACCTCCCCGCCTGCCCCTCTCAGAACCTCTGTTTTTGGGATGTGGGTGGGCAGTGCAGTGTTGGCACTTAGTAGATGCCCACCTTGTTGTTTTCACCCCTCCTTTTGGGTGACTTGGTGTTGTGTTTTTCATTTTTTGGGTCTCCTGACTTGTCTTTGTTTTGGGACCAAAAAATGTGTTCTTATGTTTAGTAGCCAGTTGGCTAGTGAAGGTTTACAGCTTCCACACAGGACCTCAGTGAGTTTAGCTCGTAAAGATCTGACGGTTTGAGTTTGAAGAACAACAGACAGAGTTTCAACCGAGCTTGAGCTCAGCGTTCCATGCCTGGCATGGAAAGTTAACTCTTTCACCTCCGGAGCAGTTCGAAGATTGGGACTCACTGCATATGTCATAATATAGCAAGACTCCATTAGAAGAAACAACATTACTAAGATGAGTAATTTTTTCTTCATGTCTTAGCTATAGTACTAGTGTATCTAGTATCCAGTGCAACACTAGAAAGGGCATTTTCAGCTATGAAAATAATGTTTTCTGACTGGAGAGCTAATCTGAAGACCAGCACCATAGCGGACTTGCTTTTAATCTCCATGGAGGGCCCAGAACCACAAGATTTTTGTAGCACACCATCAGTAAAAGAGTGGTTCGTAAAAAGAAAACGTAGGTTGGGAGCAGAACCTCACAAGTCTTCGTCAGCAGGCCAAAGCAAAGTCTCAGTAGTGGAGGACGTTCACATCACATCTTCTAGTGAAAGTGAGAATGACGAGGATCTCCATCATCATTTTTTTTTTTTGTTTGTTTGTTTTTTACTTTATTTCTTTTATCTCCTTCTCTACTCTCGGAGCCCACTCCTTCCTTCCTCTCATCCCCTCCATTCCACCTCCAGTGGGATCTGCCCCTAGAGTGCCTCCTTCTCCCTTCCTGCACAGTGGGGTCTGTCCCTCTTTTTGGTGGTCCGGATGGTACCCGAGAGGGTTTTTCCGTTTTCTCCCCTGATTTTCCCTGCCCTCTGAGACGTCGTGCGCTAGGACGTACGTCCCGAGTGGCGGCGTGCTGATGCACGCCGCCTCTCAGCACGCCAACGCCCTTTCTCCCTGCTCCGGAAAACGACGCCCATCCCTCATTGTCGGTGCTTCCACCGCTGCGTAGGGTGATGCAGAACGTGAAAGCGTTTCTGGTTCCCACCCCTGAGGAGGAGAGCACCGCTGGGATCGCCGATCCTCTCTCTCCCTCTGCCGCTCCCGAACCCGGTCGCCGGGTGCGCGAGGTGTGTGGTGTCCAGCGCCTCAACCCTCACTCCATCATTGTTTTGAACAAAATTCAGATGAAGACTGAGTGATTATAATTTGTGGGGAATTCTTAGCTGCTTGTGATACTCGCATGATTTGAAACTATTTGCCTCCCCCAAACCTTGAAATGCATTACACAATGATCTTTAACAAAAACAATGTGTAAAACACGCCAAAAAAAAAAAAAACACACAAAATAATATATCTTTATTTAATGAGAGTCTAGTGTCTCCTTGTGAAGTTTTAATCTTCAAAGCAGGTTAGGTTTTCTATCCTGTTCCTTTACTCGCTTGCCTCCTTCTACATGTTCTGTCTCTGTCTGTCATTATTCTGTCCCACTTCTTGTCTTCTGCTGCCTTTCTCTGTTCTCTCTTCCTCTTGGTACTATATTCTTGCTCTGCCTAGTACTATAGTTATGTGTTTGTCCCTTCCGAGGCAAAACAAAAACAAAAAAACATAAAAAATTGGCGTTTTTCTTATGGACCTCTTTTTCTTCATTTTTAGGCAATAGCTCCTGGTCGGCCTAAGTAGCTCCTGGTTCACCAAAAATTGCCGATGACCAAGAGCTATTCATGGCTCCCCATTGCCAAAACCTTATTTCTACCCCTGCAGAGTAGATGATCCAGATGGGGTGGGCAGAATGAGTAGAGATCTGGAAAAACTGGCAAAATGATCTGAAGAGTGGCAACTGGGGTTTAACGCAAAAAAGTGCAAGATCATGCACATAGGGAACAGAAAATCTGAAGCTACCTGTAGATTGGGAGGGGAGTTGCTGGCAGTCACAAGGATGGAAGAAAGCGACTTGGGCATCATCATCACAGATTAGCCGAAAACATCCAAGCAGACCACTGAAGCAGTAGGTAAGGCTAGAGGGATGTTGGGAAGAGGCAAAGTAGAGAAAACAGGAACAGAAGGAGGGCAAGGATTAAAAACATGGAAGGTCATGTTCACACATGCCCACAGTATGGGAAATAAGATTCCAGACCTGGAGACCTTGATGACGGATGCAGACCTTGACATAGCAGCAATAACAGAGACATGGCATTCTGCTAATCACAGCTGGGAGGTCAGTGTACTGTTTAGAAGGGATAGGAAAGGTAAAAAAAAAAAGGGGGGGATGGTCCTGTCCGACAGAGAAGGCATAAAGGCTACAGAAGTACGAGAAGGCAGGGGAGGCTGAGGCAATGTGGGTCACCCTTGAACCAGGAAATGGCACAGCACTACGTACAGGAGTGATCTACAGACCTCCGACACAGAGGGAGGAAGTGGACATGGTAGTAGTGGAGGGAATTCACGACATAGCAGCTAAAGGTGAAATCCTGTTGATGGGAGATTTCAGTATGCGGATGTGGATTGGACCACCCAGGCAGCTGCTTCAGCCAGAAGCATGGCCATCCTGGAATCCCTGCAGGAGGCTGAACACAGACAGCTGGTGCTTGAGCCCACCAGGGACAAATTGATTCTAGACCTGGTATGGACCAGTGGGAACAGAATTGAAAGAATCCAGATAGAAGGGCAGCTGGGATCCAGTGAGCACCACATGGTGTAGTTTGACATGGAGACAGGAACTCAGTTAAGCCACACAAGGGCAGAAGTATTAGAGGTCAGGAGAGCGGATTTCAGTGAAATGGGTAGATGTTTAAGAGCAGCCTTGGAGAAGGTAGAGGTAATGGAGGGGGTGGAGGAACAGTGAGGGAGACTAAAAGGAGCTGTTATGGAGTTAACTGATTATGTATTAGAATAGTGGCCAAAGGGAAAAGAAGAAAGAAAGCACTATGGTCCTCTAAAGAGGTGGGAGACAAAGTAAGGACAGAAGGAGCAAGTTTCTGGAAGTGTAAGGGGATCCAAGGGAAGGAGGACAGGGAGGTGTACCTTGAATGTCTAAGAGAGGCAGGGGGAAGGCTGTTAGGAAAGCCAAGGCACAGACAGAAGAGGGTTTAGCACAGACTGTGAAAAAAGGGGACAAGACATTCTGCAGGTACATCAGTGATGGAAGAAAAAACGGGGGGAGGGGATTGGGAGGCTCAGAGGGGAGGCGGGAGAGTGCAGTGAAGGAGATCTAGACAAGGCGGAAATATTGAACAAATATTTCTGTTCAGTATTCACTAGGGAAGGAGAGGGTCAAGGACCACAGCTGGGGAGCAGAGGCAGTTGGGGGGAGGAGTAAGCACCAGTCCATTCACAGTGGAGAGAGTTTGGGAGGAACTCACAAAGCTGAAGCTGGATAAAGCCATGGGGCCAGATGACATACACCCGAGGATATTAAGGTAGCTGCGGAGGGAGCTAGCAGCACCTCTGTCCACCCTATTCACAGAGTCACTCAACACAGGCGTTCCAGAGGACTGAAGGAGGGCGCATGTAGTCCCACTGCAGAAAAGTGGTAGTAGGTTGCATGCGGGGAACTACACGCCAGTCAGCCTCACCTCAGTGGTGGGGAAGATCATGGATACACTGCTGAAAGAAAGGATAGTGGCACACCTGGAATCCATTGGTGCCCAGGATCTGAGGCATTATGGTTTCACATCAGGAAGGTCTTGTCAAACGAATCTGCTAGATTTTTTTGATTGAGTGACTTGGGGAGTGAATTTAGGAAAGGCCGTAGATATCGCCTACCTGGATTTCAGCAAAGCCTTTGATACTGTCCCACACGGAAGGCTGGTTAACAAGATGAGTAGTCTGGGCATGGGGCATAAGGTGATACAGTGGGTTAAAAACTGGCAGATGGACAGAAGGCAGAGTGTGGTGGTATTACTAGAAGGAGGTGGGAAGTGGTGATGCCATTGTATAAAACACTGGTCAGGCTTCATCTGGAGTACTGCATGCAGTACTGGAGACCACACATGCGTAAGGACATAAACAAGGTGGAGGCTGTCCAAAGAAGGGCGACAAAGATGGTGCATGGTTTGCACCACAAAACATATGAGGATAGACTGAGATCTCAATATGTACTGGAGGAGAGAAGAGAAAGGGGAGACATGATGGAAACTTTTAAATACCTCAAGGGCATTAACAAGGTGCAGATGGGAGCTCTTTTCCAATATAGAAAAGATACCATAACGAGGGGGCACAATGTGAAATTGGAGGGGGTGGAGATTAAGAGGTAACATGAGGAAATTTTTCTACACAGAGAGGGTGGTGAACGCTTGGAATAGTCTGCCACAAGAGGTGGTACAGGTACACACAGTGGATGGGTTTAAACATGCCTGGGACAAGCACAGGGGAAGGCGAGAAGGGAGTGATGAAAAGCCATTGACCACTTAGGGTGAGTGGGTGCATACATGTATAGGGCCTGCGAGAAGGCTGGATGGGCCTAGCTGTCCTTATCTGCAGACAGTCTCTATATTTCTATGGGGTGTATTAGTAGGGATATCACAAGTCGTAAGAGGGAGGTAATAATACCTCTTTACAAGACACTGTTTAGGCCCTATCTAGAGTACTGCATGCAGTACTGGAGGCTGCACCTGCACAGGGACATTAACAAAATGGAGGCAGTCCAGAGAAGAGCAACCAAAATGATGCAAGGAATGCATCAGAAAACATATGAGGACAGATACAGAGCAAAGGAGGGAGAGAGGTGATATGGTCGAAACATTCAAACATCTTAAGGGCATTAACAAGGTGAGAGAGAGTCTAACATTTCAGTATAAGAAAACTAGCAGGACAAGTGGACACAGCATGAGATTAGAGGGAGGCCAATTAAGGGGTAATGTGAGGAAGTTTTTTCACAGAAAGGGTGGTGGATGCATGGAACGGCCTACCTCAGGAAGTGGTGGATATGAATACAGTGCAGGGCTTCAGACAGGCATGGCATAGGCATAAGGGAGCAGTACAGAGGAGTATGAATAAATAGGCCATTGACAGAGTAAAGGCCTATGGCACATTCATAAGGTAGAAAAAATGGACAGATTGGATGGGCCTTGCGGTCTTTATCTGCCATCAACTTCTATGTTTCTATTTGTAAACTAGGGAATACCGTGTCGGGGAGAAAGTGCCAGAGGGGAAGACAGGGCAGTAGGAAATAGGTAGGACAGGGGGACGGAATACTGGTAGAGGGGAAGAGTTGGAATGGGGGGGAGAAAGAACAGCTGAAGAGTGAGGCCGAAAAACAGGAGTAGTGTATAGCTAGAGGCAGAGGAGATGAGAGGGAGGGGGAGAGGGGGGTAAATAGAGGGAGCAGCCAAGGTGGCTTTGTCATATTGATATAATGTATACGGGGACAAATGACAGGTTAGTGAGCGATATGAGGGGAAAGCTGGGAGCAGTCACAACTACATTTGGCAAGTAGATGCTTCCGCGAAGTGCATGTTTGAAATGGCTCAGTTTTTCTAGAGAAGTGATTTCAGTGGGTAGGCCATTTAACCAGTGGGGGCCCTATACATGAACGCCCTCTGCCCCATGGATGCCTTACAGAAGGGTACTGGGAAGTTGGCTTTTGAGCTTTCTGGTAGGCCGGGGGGTTGGGGGCAGGTGTTAGGAGATGTAGGGTTGCTGGAAGAGAAAGACCAGAGGATATCTTTTTTTGCCAACAAGCAGGTCTGGTAGGTAAGCCTTCCCTCAAAATGTAGCCAGTTGCCTTGTTTGTAGAGGTCACATGTGAGTGTACCTATCCCACCCAACAACTAGACAGGCTTTGTTCAATGTGACCTTAGTGCGACTCAGAGCAGTGTCCACTGCAGATCCATAGATGAGTAAGCCATAGTCTGCTATGGTCAGGACTGAACTGTTAACAACCAGGCAGAGGGTGTCCGGTGTCATACATTTCCTGTTCCTGTAGAGTAAACCAGTCCTGGTGTTTACAGCCTTGTATACCAGGTTGATGTGTTCATCATAGGAGAGAGTAGTATCAAGCGTGATGCCAGGGTATTTAAAACTGCACACTTGTTCCACGGTTTGCTGCAGACTATTGAGAATGCAAAGTGGCTGACTTTTGTATTTGTTCTGTGTATTGGCAAACATCATAACTTTTGTTTTTTTATCGTTTAAAATGAGTTTGTGCTGTGAGAACCAGGATTCAGACTCTGAGAAGAACCTTTGTAGATTGTATTCTAAGGAGGCGGGTTCAGGGTGGCTAGAAGAGATGACTGCATCATCTGCATATACTAGCAACTGACCAGAGCAGGCAAGGGGGAGGGTATTGAGGAAGAGACTGAAAAGGAGAGGACCCAGAATTTAGCATTGTTACTGCAACTGTTGCTGCTTCTGATGCTTCTGCCGGCACCTCTGCATCTGCCTTCATAGATATTCCTGACTCAGGGTAACTGGCTTTGCTACTGATGTGCAACGGTCTGTGCTAAATGCCTTTTTTGGGGGTTCCTGGCTGTTTTGGAATGATGTTGAAAGTGCTCACTGGGAGGTTCAATTATCCAAAATGACTTTAAGGTCCTCAGCCTATAGGGGGGCATGGTAGAGGCTCATTTTGTAGGCTTGTAGCCCCTGGTGGCCATGGCTACGGTAAACAATCCCCTGGTCATGTTGTCATCCCCCAACCCATTGTCTACACAAAGGCACTTAAAAGTATCAGTCTAGGCGGCCCTGCCGCCCCTGGTACCTTCTGACTTTTCACCCCAACCCCCATCACTGTTGCCTTTAGAGGTACAAGTGGGAGGAAGGATCTTTCTTAATCTGTCAAAATGGAGGAAGATCACCATGGATGAGTAGGTTCTGGAAATAGAGGAAAAGGAGCATGCTCTGAAGTTGCTGTCCACCCCTCTAGTTCATCCTCCACTCCACCTCCTTGTTATCTTCTGGGCCACGTGTACCTTCTGAAAGAAGTCCAGTCACCAATTCACAAGAGTGCAAAAAAACCTGTTTCTCCCATGGAAAGGAACGGAGTTCTAGTACAGATACTTCCTGGTTCCCAAGTGGACAGACCTGTGCCCTGTGCTGGATGTGAAAGATCTAAACTGGTTCATCAGATGTTTAAAGTTTCGAATGGTGTCTCTTCAAGCTCTCATCCCCTGCTGTAAAAGTGGGACTGGCTTTGTGTGCTGAACATGAAGGACACTTACCTTCATATCAAGATTAAAAAATGCCATCAGAAAACACATGGTGTGGGATGTAACGGAAGATGCATTAACCATGCTTGCTGGTTAGGCATCAGAGTGTGCTGTTGGTGGTTCTCCCCATGCAAAATATTCACACAAGGAAATGAAGCATGCCAAAGCAAAACAGAGATCCAGCAAACTGCGATTTAATGAGGATTCACTGGTGTCCACACTCAGTCTCTCTGTGAGCATTTTGAAGTGTGATACTGTGCGAGGTCTCAAGCAAGTGATTGTGACGGTATGAAATGTCGAGTTGCTTATTAACTCTAGCTGTTCTAAACGAAGTTTGACTAGAGTAGAAGTGTATAAGCACTGATTTTGTCTGTGGTCTGCCTGGAAGTGGAAAACAAAACCAAAGTTGGAGCAAGATCATAGGGAAGCTGCAGAGTTGACTGTGGCATGAGGAACGGGGTTCTGAGCCAGTTTTTACAGCTCTGGTAGGTGGAACAAAGTAACAAGAGGATTTTTCTCAGTGGTATATCCAGGTGGAATGAAGCTGAAAGCCAAAAACTGCATGGAAAAGAGCCAAGGACTCCAGAAAGAAACTGATATACAGCTAGAAGACTGATACAAACGCTGCCACACTGGGCTACTTTTAAAGGGATGTGAGTGGTACTTGTTCTGCATTATGACTGAGTTGCCAGCTGAACTGTGTAACAGAAAGAAATAGTTCTTTAAAAATGGAGACAGTATGGAACTGCTTATAATATTACCTAAATGTGTTACACTGTGTATTTACCCTGCATTGTACTCTGCATTTTTGAATGTAATCTCCTGGGTCATGCCTGAAAATCAGTATTTCAAACCCCAGGAAATCTTTACTGTATTCTGATATATGCAGTAAGCCTTCAGCATTCAACTACCCCGGAGGTATAAAGTTAATGGAACATATGCTAATAGCGGAACGTTGATAGGATCGAGCTCAGTTTTCAAACCACTGTCCCTGGTGCATTCTAGGCAACCGTCAGATTCTTTACTCCGCCTGCCTAGCAAGATGCCTCGGAGACTTCTCCATCAGCTCTCTTGAAGATTTTACTTTATTTCTCATTTTTTTGTAGCTACCGATTAATTTTTATTTAGTTTTTCGAAGCACTGTCCCTGGTTACAGGTAGTGTAGTCTAGATTTAGCGTTATTTTGGTAAGTTTTGCAGTTCCTTGTCGGTTCCTCGCGACTGGGAAGGAACCAGCCTTTTTCTTTGTTTGTTTTTTGCTCAATTTCTCCTCCACCTGGGTGGCCTACATTCTTGCCGACCCCCTCAGTCCCCTCCACCTGCTTGCAGCGCACCCTCCTGTCTTCCTCCACAGCTTGCCCCCATGGCGGGGATACCTCAGCGACACGGATCTGGTTCTGGAGGTGGCTGCCAGTGTGGGTGTGGCACCTGAGGGGGTTGGTGGTCATCCATTTACCCAGGCTTTTCTCCTCTGTTTTTCTCCAACCCCCAAGATATGGACCACTGTGGGTATCGGCAATGGACAAGCTGTACGCTCCATCCACAGCACGCTGGCTGACTGCTCTGCCCCTTCCTTCACGTACGGGACCTACACTCTCAGACACCCCGCCACTGCTAGGTGTCAGGTGTGCCGGACTCTGTGTCCCTCCCTCCTGGGAGAGGAGAGCTGTTCTCTGGACGCTCGATCCTCTCCCACCCCGGCTGACCCCTGGTGACCCGCTCACACCGCGACTACAGGTCGCTGGCATGGCAGGAAGTAAGGCATGATGCCTCAGCCCTCCACACTGCTGGACCAGCCTTTTTCTTTGTTTTTGAGGTAAAAGTGTTTTATTTTACTTGACTTGTCTCAGTTCTCTGTTGGCCGGGTTCCTCTATTAAAGTGTTTTTTTTTTTTTTTTTTTTAACCGAGGTTTCTTCTCTCTTTGTTTTTGGTATGTCGCTGAACCGACCACAGGGGAAAAAATTCATAACAGCACAGAAAACTCTCCAGTTTTTCTAGGTACCCATGTATTTTACTGTTTAAGGTTATGTCACAGACTCTTAAAGAGAACTGGCCCTATTGGTTTCCAACGCTGTGCTGAGTGTGGTGAGGCATTTACTAAGGCCGATCCACACTTAATTCGAGTAGTCTGTCTAGGGTTTGACCACTTGAAAGCAGACAGTGAAATTTGCAAGAATTTTCCTCAGTCTATGCCGGATAGGCATTTAAACCGGCTGAAAAGAAAAATGTCCGGAAAAACTGCTGATCTGGCTTCAGGACATATAGTTCCTTACAGAGCAAAGATAAACTGAAGGAACCGGAGGCAAGCCTTCTGACAAGGGCGAAACTCCCTCAGGCACGAAGAGAAGTACAGAACCAGCCACTAAAAAAAAAAGCATACAGCGCAAGAACAGCAACCGACAGAACAAGCAGAGCACCAGGAGGAAGGACCTGCTGGTATAACTAAACTTCTCTACTTGGACTATATTGCCCTCCTTCCCTTCCCTCCCCTCCACCCCCCACCCAAAGGCAGTTCTACTTTTATAGGCACAGGATTTAACTGACAACAGGAACTTCCTGTTTGGGAGCAGGAAGTGAGTGATCACAGAGCCACCAAAGACTCATCATCCTAAAAGGGCAAGAGTAGCTCTCCGTACCCCCTAGCTGCTGGAGGTGTGACTCTGCGCAAGTAAGGAGACTACTAAGAAATATAGGAACTTCTTGTCTCAGAACAGGAAGATCAGGAGCTAAAAGGGCACAGAGGTGTAAATAGGGACTGGAAAGAAAAAAAAAAGAAATAAACAGAGGAAAGAGTTAGTATTCCAAACAACAATTAGAGGCCAGAAATAAGACATGATGGGAGTGGTGCAGTGCAGTGCAGTGGCTGTGGTGCAGCAGTCTTCTGGGAGACGTGCTGGAGGATGCGATGTCCCATCTGCAGGCACCTCTCTGGGCTGAGGGAGGAGGTTGCTCATCTCCAGGCTGAGTTGGCCAGGATTTGTGGGACCTCCTCTCCCACCCAGGGACCACCGTTGCCTCAGATGTTGGCAAGAAAGAGGAGTGGTTGGACCACAGTGGGCTCAGGGAGGGTGAGGGTGGTGGATCCCTCCAGTTGTACCTCTCCACAATTTCTATGCTGTTCTAGAAAAGTGTGATTCTTCTATGGAGGCACCCACAGTGAAGACCAAGGAGGATGCTGGGAACCTCCACAAGAGACCTACAGGAGGGTGGCATGGGACCCCACAGGGGAAGGAAACAACTCCTGGAGGGGGACTCCATTGTTAGGAAGGTAGAACTGGGGGAGGAAGGGGAGAGGGAGGTAAGGTGCTTGCCTGGCTCCATGGCTTGGAGGCACAGGGAGCAAATCCTCAGGATCACAGGAGCAGCTGCACAGGGGAGGGAGCCTCATGTCGTTGTCCACCTAGGGACAAATGACCTGGCTAAGAAAGGGGTCAGAGCAGTGCAAGAAGCCTTTGTGGAGATGGGAGGGCCTTAGACAAATAACACGATGGTAACCTTCTGGTGGTGCTGCCTGTCTATGGCAACGGTGAGGGCTCGGGTGCTCCACCATGGGATTCAATCAGTGGTTGAAAAACTGGTGCAGAGCTAAGGGATTTGGCTTCATTGGGGACTGGGGGTTCACTTGGAGTGATGCAGGCCTATACTGGGGTGATGGTCTGCATCTGTCCAGGAGGGGAACCAGGATCCTAGGTGATAGGTATAATTGCTTCATTGGCAAGCATTTAAACTAGCCATGGGGGGAGGCATTGGAGAGGGGCAGGGAAATCCTAGCCCCCCCCCCAAAAAAAAATCGGGTACTAAGTGAGGTAGACACCAGCATAGAGATGTCAATAGGGAGAAGCGCAGGGGTAAATGGAGAAAGTGACAAATGCAATAATGACAGGGATGGGGCAAAAAGAGGTAAGGCCATCAAGAAATGGAGGGTAATGGGTATCAACGCCTGTAGTCTGGGCAACAAGCTCACTGAACTGGTGGTCTTGATGGAAGAGGGATGCCTGGATATCGTAGCAGTCACAGAAACATGGTACACAGAGAACCATGATTGGGATGTTAACATACCAGGGTACACAACCTACAGGAGAGATAGGGAGGGGAGAAGAGGGAGCGGAGTAGCTATCTATGTAAGGGAAGGGATAAAAGCAACTGAACAAAAGAGTAAATGGGGAGGAGAGGAGGCATTGTGGATCACCTTAGATACTTGAAATGGCACCACAATCCGTACGGGTTGTATATAGACCCCCATGTCAGGGGGAGGGAATGGACAAGGATATGATGGAAGGCATACTTAGGATGGCAGGAAAGGGGAGATACTGTTGATGGGGGACCTTAATATGCCGGATGTCAACTGTAGCACCTTTGCTGCAGCCACATCCAAAACCAGGGCCATTCTCGATGCCCTTCAGGTGGCATGCCTCAGACAGCTAGTTTTGGAACCTACTTGTGAGGGACCAATCTTAGACCTTGTGCTCTCAAATGGGGACAGTGAGAGGATCTCAGATCTAGAAGTGGGTAGCCATTTGGGAACAAGTGACCACCAAACAGTGTGGTTCATGATAAACTCAGCTACCGAGTCAAGCCATACAAAAGTGAGGGTTCTGGACTTCAGGAGGGCTGACTTTGGCAAGATGGGAGAGTGCCTTAGAAAAGCACTAGCAAACAAGCTAGGAGGAGGGGTGGAGCAACAATGGGGAAATATCAAAACTGCCATCACAGAGGCAGCAAGCCTTTGTGAAAAGCAAATAAACAAATCAGAATGAAAGAAAAGAAAAAGCCACTATGGTTCTCAAAAGAGGTGACGGTGAAGGTTAGGGAGAAAAAGATAGCATTTAGGAAGTATAAAGAAACACAGAAGGAGCAGGACAGAGAACTGTACCAGTTATGGCAGAAGGAAGCAGGGAGGGTATTCAGAATAGCAAAGGCCCAAACTGAGGAAAAGATAGCCAACTCAGTTAAGAAGGGGGATAAAACCTTTTATAGGTATATCAGGGAGCGTAGAAAGACAAAGGGAGGGATAGTGAGGCTGAATAGCGTGGACGTGGGTGGGCAGAGAGGGACAGTGAAAAAACAGGGATACTAAATGAATACTTCTGTTAAGTATTCACAAAAGAGGAGGTAGGGGAGGTGCCTAATCCAATTAACAGAAGCACTCTGGATATATAGGGGGGTGGATCCCAGTCCTTTCACAGAAGAAAGGGTTCTGAAAGAACTCCTAAAACTGAAGGTGGACAGAGCAATGGGGCCAGATGGAATTCACCCCAGAATTCTAAAAGAATTAAGCAGAGAACTAGTGACACCACTGACTACCCTTTTTAAAAAATCATGGGAGGATGGTGTCGTACTTGGGGACTGGAGCAAGGCAGATGTGATTCCCCTTCACAAAAGTGGTGCCAAGACAGAGGCAGGAAACTACAGACCTGTCAGTTTGACCTCTATGGTAGGGAAAATTATGGAATCAGTTCTGAAGGAAAGACTTGTTGAGTACCTAGAGAACAATGGGGCACACGACCCAAGGCAGCATGGGTTCACAGCGGCAAGGTCATGTCAGACGACTCTAATTGATTTCTTTGACTGGGTGACCAAAGTATAGTAGACCAGGGAGGGGCTGTGGACATGACCTGCCTAGACTTTAGCAAGGCATTTTGACACAGTCCCACACAAAAGATTAATAGTCAAATTAACCAACCTGGGAGTGGGTCCCAGGGTGTTAGCCTGGGTAAAACATTGGCTTCACAACAGGACACAGAAAGTAATTGTAAATGGAGTCCACTCTGAAGAAAGAGGGGTTACTAGTTGGGTACCGCAGGGTTCAGTACTGGGTCCAGTCCTTTTTAATGTCTTTATAAGGGACTGGGAGGAAAAGTATGCCTCTTTGTAGATGACACAAAGATCTGCAACAGGGTTGATACACAAGGAGGCGTGGAAAGGATGAGAAGTGACTTAGCAAGGTTGGAGGAATGGTCAGAAGTATGGCAGCTTGGATTCAAAGCAAAGAAGTGCAGAGTAATGCACATGGGAAACAGAAACCCTGGGGAAGATTACACAATTGGGGGGGGGGTTAGTAACAACAACAAAAATGGAAAGGGACCTGGTGGTAATCATATCAGATGACCTTAAGGTTGGCAAGCAATGTGAGAAGGCGGTAGGAGGGCTGGGGGGATACTGAGATGTATAGGGAGAGGCATCACCAGCAGAAGACGGGAAGTTGTTATCCCCTGTACAGGCAGTTGGTGAGACCCCATCTGGAGTACTGTATCCAGTTCTGGAGGCCCCATCTCTGCAAGGACATAGACAGGATGGAGGCAGTTCAGAGGAGGGCAACTAAAATGGTGCATGGTCTACAAGAGAAGCCCATGGTTTTATTTAACTCTAAAAATTGATTAGCGTTTTGCTCATGAAAGTGCTAAAACATTGTGAAAATGCATAGCTCTTGCCTCACTGTGTTTAGCAAACATAACACTTCTAGAAAATCTATATAAATATTTTCTGTACAGTTAGTATTGTCCCAAGAAAAAAACTTTATTTAAAACCCTGGAAGCCATACGAGGAAGGACTAAAGGAGCTTAATAAGTATACCCTTGAGGAAAGGAGGGAGAGGAGGGACATGATAGAAACGTTTAAGTACCTCAGTGGAATCAACAAAGTCCAAGAGGGTAGCATCTTTCAGAAAAAGAGATGTGCAAGAACAAGGGGACACAATTTGAAGATTGAGGGGGGACGGCTCAGGGGCAATGTGAGGAAGTATTTTTTCACAGAGAGGGTGGTGGATGCATGGAACAGACTTCCTGAGGAGGTTGTGGGGTCTAAAATTGTGGGAGAATTCAAGAATGCAGGGGACAAGCATAAGGCAATTTTTGTATGGGGTAGGAAGAAATAGGCTGTTGGTTAAATAGGATCTGCAGCTTATCCTCTAGGTAGGGAAATGGGCAGACTAGGTGGGCCAAGCGGTTCTTATCTGCCGTCAAAGTCTATGTTCTGTGTTTCTATGTAACCGACATTCGACCGCTGAGCAGATTGCAGATTAATTCAGAATCATTCGGCTGTTGCAATCCAGTACTTTGGTTCCAGTTCCCCAGAAGGAATAGCAGTTGGTTCTAACACCAGTTTCTTCTGCTCCTCCCGGTTCATGTGAAAATTAACCTTACTATGAAGAGGAGGGAGAAGAATATGGGGAGCCTATTGAACCAGAGTTTTCCCCAGAGAGAGAGAGGAGAGTTTGAATCTCCTACCAGATGTCCTGAGGACTATTGTTCACATTTCTCTTTCATGAAGAAGGTTGCCGAGGCTCCCCACTCAAGGAACTACTGAGGAGGAGAAGGAGCTGGATTACATGGAGATGTTGGACGTGCCAACAACTAAAAGATTTTCTCCCTGTCCATAAGTCCGAAAAGACAAGCTACCAAGATCCTGCAATTTCTCACTTCTATCCCTCCTGTGGATAAGAAGATGGAGAGAAAGTACTTGGTTGCCAAAGGAGGAACTGAATTCCTCCTAGGCCATCCCAGTCTCAAAGGGGTAGTGCAGGCAGCTGCCTGTGATAAAGTAGGCATACCTCTGTCCTTCCATCCCCCTGAAACGGATTCCAAGAGGATGGATTGCATGGCCAAAAAGGCCTATTTAGGAACCTCCCTGGCCATTAGGCAAACTTCCTGCATGGCTTATGTTTCCAGGTATCAGAAGAATCTGTGCAATTCGGTAATGGAGATGGCCAAGGTAGCCCCCTCTCCGCTGGCAGATGACCTCATGGAAGCTGCAAAGTGTGATATTGAAGTTTCTAAATACCAATTCCACATGACAGTGGATTCTAATGACACTGTGGCCAGGGTAATGGCAGTCTGTGTCCCTAAGGAGATTTGCCTGGCTTAGGGCTACTAACCTGTCTCAGGACACACAGGTTAAGGCCCTGGATTTTCCCTGTGAGACAACCTCTTTGTTTGAACAGACAGAGGCCTACCTGAAGAAGATGGATGAGTACAGAGTAACCTATAAAAGTGCTGCTGCTAAAGAGAGGCATCCACCCCCCACAAACATCAGAGTAGGGGAAGGCCTTACTCGTGGCCTTTCTACCAGGCCCAGGCTTTCCCAGCCTACCAGCAGCAGAGAGGATATTTCAGAGGCAGGAGAAAAAAGGGCAGCAGTCGTGTTGGACCTAGCCCAGTGCACAAGCAAAACAGAACCCCTGATGTGCTTGTCAGGGTTGCCTCCTCGGTTCCAGTAGGGGGCAGGTTGGCTTACCACTTCCAGGAATGGCAACACATCACCACAGACAAATGGGTCCTGGAAGTGGTAAGCCAGGCTCTTGCTCTCAGCTTCAAGGTTATGCCAAGGTTGAGGGCAAGGCTATTCAGACCTGCCACCCCAACAGAAAAAGTACTATTGGAATCAGAAGTAACCAACCTTCTCATCGAGAAGGCAGTAGAACCTGTCTCTCTCTGGATCAGAGGGGACAAGGTCTGTACTCAAGGTACTTCCTAACACTAAAGAAAACTGTGGAGTGGTGACCCATACTAGATCTCAGACACCCGAACAAGACACCTTACAAAGCCAAGGTTCAGGCTGGTCACCGTGGCAGCTATTCTCCCCACACTCAGGCAGGGAGACTGGTTGGCATCACTAGACCTCAAGGATGCATACTTCCATATCCCCATCAGGCAACCTCACAGAAAGTATCTCGGTTTCAGATTGCCATCAGGCCATTATCCGTTCAGAGCCCTACCCTTTAGCTTGACCTCTGCTCCAAGAGTGTTCACAGAGTGCCTGGCGGTGATGGTGGCACATTTGATATGGCAGGGTGTGACAGTGTTCCCTTATCTGGATGACAGGCTAGTCGTGGGACAGTCTCCTCTGGAGGTCAGTGATGCTCTAACCCTTACACAGGATACCCTGCAGTCGCTGGGATTCCTGGTAAACCTGAAAAAGTCAGTCTAGCAACCGGTTCAGTTCCTGGAGTTCACAGGAGCAGAGCTGGACACATCGCAGGGAAAGACATTGCTCCCTCAAGGAAGGGTAGACAGTTTGGTAAGTTCCTTCCAGCTCCACACCCCCAGACCAGCAAGGCATTTTCTCAGCTGTTAGGCCATATGGCAGCCTCAACAACAACAGTACCAGGAGTCAGGTTCCAAATGAAGGACATCCAGTTTCACCTCAGAACTTATTGGTCCCAGAAGAAAGGAGACTCTGTCAAAATTAGTGCCAGCCACAGGGGCCCTCCTTCAGGCACTTCAGTGGTGGCAGGCAAGTGACAACCTCAGACAAGGTATGCCATTCCTGCAGCAGTCCCCAACAGTAGTGTTGACAACTGATGCCTCCTTCCTAGGGTGGGGTGCCCACCTGGGGGAACACACTGCACACGGGTACGTGGCTTCAGCAGGAATCTCTGTTCCACATAAATCTGTTGGAACTCAGGGCAGTTCTCCTGGGCATCCAGTCCTTCGCAGCAATGCTTCAGGGCAAGGTAGTACAGGTCCGAACAGACAATACAACTACCTTGTACTTCATAAACAAGCAAGGGTGCACACAGCCAACCTTGCTGTGCACAGAAGCTATGAAAATCTGGAGTCTGGCTTACTCTCTCAGAATTTCCCTATCAGCAGTTCATCTTCCAGGGAAGGACAGTGTCTTGGCAGATGCCCTCAGCAGGATCAGCCAGAACCACCAAGAGTGGTCTCTGAACGAACAGGTAGTTCAGACTGTTTTCAGAAGGTGGGGCACCCCAGAGGTGGACTTCTTTACATCCCCAGACAATCATCAATTAGTACAGTACTGCTGCAGGCCTCACACACTGGGCACAGTGCCAGTGGATGCATTTCTGCTGGATTGGACAGGGAAGTTCCTGTATGCCTTCCCTCCATTCCCATTGCTGCCCAGGTTACTGAACAAGCTCAGGACTCAGTCAGCAACAATGATCCTCATAGGAGCAGCAGACTGGGCCAGGCAGACTTAGTATTCGTGGCTCTTGTCTCTGTCAGTCTCCAGCCCGAGTTTCTGACTTCCATCTTAACCAGTCCATTACCCTGCCTGTCTTCTTTACTGATCATTCCAGTTCAGGGGAACGTAGGCTACATAGTCTTGATGTCAAGAGGGTTATTAGCTACTTCCTGGACCACACAAAAGTCCATAGGCAGGATAATACTCTGCTTTTCCTGACCTATGGGGAGGTAGGAAGGGAAACCAGCTTCAAAGAGGACTATTGCATGCTGGGTTGTTGCCAGTATTCAGTTTTGCTACAGTAAATTGGGCAAAGAATCCCCTGTGGGCCTCAGAGCCCACTCTACCACAGGTACAGCTGCTTCCTTAGCAGTTGCCAGAGATATTCCTTTGTTAGAAATTTGTAAAACAGCTACCTGGAAAACTGTGCACACATTTACTAAGCACTATTACCTGGACACCCAGGCTAGAAGTGATGCCAGATTTAGCACAGCAGTATTGCAGAGCCTGTTTCCTAGGTAGGTTCTCTGTCCGCCTCCAAAGTACTGCTTTAGTTGTCTGCATATGTCGGAATACGGTAAAGAGTTCCTGGGGTTTGAAGAAAAAAATTACTTTTTTTAATTGAAATTTTGGATAACACCTTTGAGAACAAGCTCATTCCATAGGTTCCATGTCAGACGAACAATACATATTGGGAAAGTATGAGACGGAGAACAAACAAGGACTTATACAAGACTTTATAAGAATATATAACTAGAGAAGTTTCAATACATGTGGCATTGTACAATGTATGCTATGGTGCATATTTGATTAAAACCTGGAATTCAAAGGGTCGTATTAGAGGGGTGGGGTCTTATGAAACTACCCTTTACAGGAAAATGAGAGCAGACTCAGCCTGTTATCTAATAATCAATGAGGTAAGGGATGGCATGAAGCCCAGGGGCCTCGTCAGAGGTGAGAAGGTATGGGACAAATTATTTTAAAGTGAGCAAGGGAGCTCAGGAGATATAACGGGGGAGAGGGGATGGGGGAAAGCCCATAGAGAGGTGAGGGGAAGGAGTGGAAGGGATCAAGAGGAAATGTGAAGGAGAATGATTAGCAACTTAGAACAAGTTATTTACATGCTGAGAACAGTTAAGCATAAGATCAGGATAGCATAAGGTTAGAATAAGTGCTCGTCACAAGAAGGAAGGTTATTGGAAGCAGTCACAACTGGCATCAGCAACTAGCTGTTGCATAAGTTTAACCTTGAAGGAGCCCAAGGTGGATGCTGAAGTGATGTTTTGGTGCAGCAAGTTCATCCATAGCAAGGCATGGTAGGCAAAGGACCTTTGTCCCAGAGAAGTGCGACAGTGGGGTATATTAAAAATCTGGCTAGTAGAGCTTCTGGTGCAACTACGGTTGATAGTGGGGCTAATTTTGCACTCCTGGGGGCATTTTGCCTAAGCTTACTTTTTTGGACAGTAAACATGCTTGGTACATGAGTCTACCTTTGAATTGGAGCCAGTTAGCCAGAGCGTACAGGTCGCAGGTATGGGACAGACACAGACTGAGCCAGTAAGGAGCCTGCATGCTTTGTTGAGTGCAACTATGATGCGGCGAAGAGTTGTTTCAGTAGCTGATCCATAGATTGGTAAGCCATAATCAATAAGCAGGACAAGAGCTTTGAATGGCTAGGTTGAGAGGCTTTGGGGTCAAACATTGCTTATGCCTATAAAGTAGCCCAGTGCGGGTGTTAACAGCCTTAGCAATGTTGTCAGCATGATAGGCATACGTCATCGTACTGTCAGTAGTAATCCCTAGATATTTAAAGAGTTGAACTAGCTCCAGGGGAGAGTCCTCTTTGTTGGTGATAGAAAGAGGCTAAGTTCTGTGCCTGTTTTGGGAGCTGGAGAACAGCATAGTTTTAGTCTTGTTGTAATTCATAACTAACTTGTGCTTATGGAACCATCTTTCTACAACTATGAAATGAGACTGTAGCGTAGATTCAAGAACCTTAGGGTCTGGATCACTGGTAAACAGGAAAGCATCATCAGCAGATAAAAGGATGTGACCCTGACAGGTGTAAGGAAGGTTGTTGAGAAAAATGCTAAATAAAAGAGGGCCCAAGATGGACCCTTGAGGAACTCCAGGTCTGCTATTCGAGACTGTGTTACCAATCTTCACCTGCTGTGTACGATTGTGTAGGTAACGTTAAAACCAGGCTACGCTGTCACAAGCGAGGCCAATGGTGGCAAGCTGTTCGACCACGAGGGCATGATTCACTGTGTCAAAAGCTTTGGTTAAATCAATTAAAGCAGCACCGACCAGGTGTCCTTGCTCTAAGGAGTGGTGAATATAGCCTGTGAACTCCAGAAGGGTGGTAGTGGTACTCTGACCATTTCTGAACCCGCGTTGTTGCAGGCATTGTAGCTGATATTTTTCTAACTATTCAACCAGTTGGTCAGCCACTATACTCTCAGGAGCTTTTGAGAGTGGGGGCAGGATAGAGGTAGGCCTGTAGTTCCCAGTAATTGTGCGATCTCCAGACTTATGAACTGGTGTCACAATGGCAGATTGCCATTTCTGAGGAAATTGAGAGTATCTAAGTGACATGTTAATAATATGTGTTAGAGTGACACTATTTCATCCAGCATAAGGACATTTACTAAGCACTACTTATCACAGTAATCTTGTTTCTTCCAAGGGAATCTTTACTATATTCTGAGCTCCCACCTTACCTCCCCTACCAGAACCTACTGGGCACTGCACTGCAGCTGTCCATGTGGTTTATGAAACCTGTTTGAATTGGTTGATTTACGCATCTGTGGCTTGAGTCCTTAGGGTGACACTTGGTATAAGTGGGGGAGGGGGGAGACTATTTGTTGTGGTTAATTTATTTTTCTGTAGGATAGTATAGTTAATATTTCTCATATATGCTTCATGTTACTGTTCTATCTACTGCTCTATCTTTAGGGGCATAGTTGCCCTGGTATGTTGATTACTTCCTCTACCATGCTGTTTATCGTCCTCACGCTTGTAATGTAAATTGCTTCATGCTCTTGTATTATCTTGCTATGCTGTTGCTCTTGATTATACCTTGTACCTGTCTCTGCCTGATGTGCTTGAATGTACCTTTGTAATCTCCCAGGTCGCACCTGAAAATAGGCACTTGGTTGTCTAGTGTGCTTGCCTGGTAAACAAAAGCAAATAAATAAATAAGAATCTTGACTGTTGCATAGAATGCACCAGGGACAGTGATTTGAAAACCAAGCTCAAGCCTGTCAACGTTCCACTATTAGCATGGGTTCCATTAACTTTTTTTCTCAGGGGCAGTTGAATGGTGAAGGCTATGTTAGAATACAGTAAAAATTCCCTTGCAAGAAACAAGACTGCTATGGTAAGTAATTTTTTTTTTTTTTTCAAACCCCAGGAATCCCTCACTATGCTAACAACTGCAATCATTCCACAGGAATGAACCACCCCGGAGCCTACAATTTTATGCTAATTATGGAATATTAGAATGAAATTCAAAACTGTGCTCTGTGGTCATGCTCACGCCTGCCCTCTAATGTCAGATTAATTTCAAACAACATGAAGTCTTGCTGTATTCTGACTATTGCAGTTAGGTCCTGCCTTTCAACTGCCCTAGAGAACAAAAAGTTAACTTTCCATGGCCAGCATGGAACATTCAACGAAAGCTTGGTTGAAGCCCCTGTCTGCTGTTGTTTAAACTCCAACCATCAGATTCTTTACTCCGCCTCACTGAACAGTCACTCCGGAGATTTCTCCTTTGCTCGGTTCAAAAAAAGTCAGTTAAAGTGTCGTTTTTTCGCTAGATTTCTACTGAATTTCTGCTACCGAATCTGTCGGTTTAAGTCTCTGTCTGTGGTACTGTGAGTATTAGATAGGTTTACATTTAGTTTCTGTGTGGAACTTGTAAATTTGGGATCGGTTCGGTTTGAACTGATCAGATTGGTGTTAAAAAGTTTTGAATTTATTAGAGTGTGGTAACCGGTCCGTATCGGTTCTAAAAAAAAACGGATTTAATTACGTTTTTTTCCAAGACCCTTAACACGGTCAGGAACCGATAGGGGTGTCTTGCCTCGCGGATTGCCGAAAAAAGGGTATGTTTTGGATAGGATTGGCCATGTCTGAGAAACCCAAGAAAAAAAAACGGGCCCACTGGGTTTCAACACTGTAGTGTGTGTGGGGAAGCCTTTGCTAAGGCTGATCCCCACACCACCTGTGTCTATTGTCTGGGGTTTGACCACCTCGATTCAGACTGCCAAATTTGTGAGAATTTTCCCAAAGCTACCCTGGATAAGAGAGTAGGTAAACTGAGGGAAAGGGAGGCCGAGAAGTCCGCTGACCTGGATGGCCAGCCTGGGTCGGTTCCGACTGAACCAGAAGGAGTGCCCTCTAACCAGGGCGAAACTTTTTCAGGCAAAAGGAGAGCCGATTCTGAGGAGTCGGTTCCGGTTAAAAGAAAGAGAAGAGAAAAATTATCCGGTTCGGATCCCAAGTTCTTTCTCTGACCGCTGATGAAATAGCCAAAACGATAAGGATAGTTCAGTCGCTAACTTCAGTTCTAGCCGAACCGGCACCATCTGGCAGGGGCTCAGTTCGGTCGGTTCCCCCGGTTCCGGATTATACTTTAGAAGAATTTTATGAACCGGAGGAGGAGGAGGGAGAGTATGAGGATAATGATGATGATGGTGATTATGAAAGTCTGGATGTGCCTATTGACCCGGACATCTCCCCAGACAGACCTTAAGGTGTTTCTCCTCCTAGGCTTTCTGAGTCCCCTTCCCACTTTGTTTTACAAGAAAGTGGCTGAAACGCTCCAGCTTCCAACGGAAGAAGCAGTAGAGGATCAGGAGGAGCCTGATTTTGTTGAAATAATGGACATCCCAGAGTCCAGGAGACTGTCTATTCCCCTCCATAAATCTTTTGGGAAACAGACATTTAAAATTCTAAAGACTCCTAACTCCATACCTCCTGTGGACAGACGAATGGACAAGAAGTATACCCTTTCAGGCTCGGACACGGAGCTCCTTTCTCAGCAATGCAGCCATTTTGCGGTAGTGCAGGCTGCTGCCTGTGATAAGGCAAATATTCCCTTGGCATCACACCCCCCCAGATAAGGACTCCAGGAGGATTGATGCCATGGCAAAGAAGCAGTACATGACAGCATCTTTGGACTCAGGCAGGCTAACTATATTGCCTGCACAGCTAGATACCAGAAGTCCAGGTGGGACACTGTGCTGGCTCTGGCTAAACAGGCCCCTGACCAGCTTACCAAGGAGCTGGAGCAGGTGGCTGCGGATGGGATTGAGGTATCCAAGGTGCAATTTCATGCTGCTGTGGACTCCAATGATGTTTCGTCTAGAGTCGTGGCTACATCTGTGGCCCTTTGGAGGATGGCTTGGCTCAGATGTACTAGCCTATCACAGGATACCCAGGCTAAGGCCATGGATTTTCCTGTCATTGGTAATTCTCTGTTTGGGGAGACAGAGAATTACATGAAGAAGATGGACGAGTACAGGACCACCTACAGGAGTGCTCAGGCCAAAGAAAGGCAAGCCATTCCTCAGAGACAGCACTCCAGGGACAGGGGCAGGCCCTTTCAAAGGCCTTTTTACCAAGCCCGGGCCTCCTCTTCTGCTTATGCTCAGAGGGGGGTTTTCAGAGGGAGAGGCAGACGGGGGGATGAGCAGGCCTGCATCCACCCCTCAGCCTAAAGCCCCTGCCAAGCAGACACCGTGATGGGTCTGCCCGGGCCGATTCTCCAGTACCTGTAGGGGGCAGGTTGGCTTACTTTGTCCAGGACTGGAAGTCTCTGACATCAGACAAGTAGGTCCTGGAAGTAGTAAAGCCAGGGACTGGTTCTCAGCTTCAAAAAATTTCCCAAGATGAGAACCAGATCCTTTCCACCTGCAAATCCATCAGAGACCCTTGCCCTAGAGGCAAAGGTTTCTTCCCTCCTGGCTCTCAGAGCCATAGAAAAGGTTCCTACCCTACACAAGGGCAAAGGATTGTACTCCAGGTACTTCCTAACCCCACAAAAAACAGGAGAATGGCGGCCCATCCTGGATGTAAGATATCTGAACAAGCACCTTTTAAAACCAAAGTTCAAAATGGTAACTCTGGGAATAATTCTACCCTCTCTGAGGCCAGGGGACTGGCTAGCCTCCCTGGACCTCAAAGATGCCTGTTTTCACATTCCCATCAGGTGCTCCCACAGAAAGTACCTCAGGTTCGAGTTGCCCTCAGGCCACTATCAATTCAGAGCAATGCCCTTTGGCCTAACATCAGCCCCAAGGGTGTTCACAAAGTGCCTGGCAGTAGTGGTTGCTTTCCTAAGGAGAAAAAAGATCTCCATCTTTCCATACTTGGACGACTATCTCATAGTGGGTCAGTCTCCAGACCAAGTCAAGTCACATCTGCAAATAACTCAGCAAGTGCTCACTTCCTTAGGACTCCTCCTCAACCTTCCAAAGTCAGTTCTCGAGCCAGTACAGCTCCTCACCTTTATAGGGGCGGAGCTGGATACAATAAGGGCAAGAGCCTTCCTTCCCCTGGACAGGGCAAGGACCCTTATGGAACTGGCCTCTTCATTCACCCTTCAGGTGTCTTGACCAGCAAGGCATTTCCTGCAGCTCCTGGGCCACATGGCAGCCTCTACAGCAGTGGTCCAGGGAGCAAGGTTTCAGATGAGGGACATTCAGTTCCACTTAAGAGCCTTCTGGTCCCAAAGAAAGGATTCCCTTACCAAACTAGTCCCAGTGACTCAAACCCTGATCCAGGCTTTGCAATGGTGGCAGGATCAGGACAACTTGAGACAAGGAGTTCCTTTTGTCACTTAGTCTCATTCAGTGATACTCATCACAGATGCCTCCCTGCTGGGCTGGGGAGCCCACCTGGGGGATCTTACCACCCAAGGGCTGTGGTAACCTCAAGAATCTCTGCTTCACATCAGTCTCTTGGAACTCAGAGCAGTGTTTCTGGCACTGCAAGCCTTTTCCAAATCTGTACAGAACAAGGTGGTCCAGATCAGAACAGACAATACCACCACCACCATGTGGTACATCAACAAGCAAGGAGGCACGCGGTCTACAGCCTTGTGCACAGAAGCAATGAAATTGTGGTCCCTGGCTTATTAGCTGCAAACCTCTCTGATAGCAGTTCACTTTCCCAGGGAAGGACAGTGTCTAGCAAATGCTCTCAGCAGGATATCCCAGGGCCATCACGAATGGACCCTAGATCCCTAGTTTTGAAAGTGATTTTCTCAAGATGGGGCACTCCACAGATATATCTTTTTGCAGCCCCAGACAATCACCAACTTCCTCTCTTTTGTTGCAGACCCCCAGTCTTGGGCTCAGTCCTCCTGGATGCTCTGATTCTGAATTAGGAAGGGAAATTTCTGTATGCTTTTCCCCCGTTCCCTCTCCTGTTCAAAGTGTTAGTCAAGATCAGGTCTCAACCATGCAAAGTGATTCTGATTGCTCCAGACTGGGCCAGACAGCCCTGGTACCCACTGTTGCTGTCCTTAGCAGTCCACCTTCCCCTGTCTCTTCCCAGGAATTACAACCTGTTGACATTCTCTCAGGGGAGGCTTTGGTATCTGAGCCTCAAATCTCTCAGTCTCAAGGCCTGGCTCTTGAGTTAGAGTTTGCTGATCTGCACCTTTCTCAAGGGGTTCTGGATATCCTTAAGGCTTCTCGAAAGCCTTCCACCAGAAAGACTTAGAACTCCAAACGGAAAAGGTTCACTATTTGGTGCTCTAATAAGCATATTTCTCCAGAATCTGCTGGGTTGCCTACAGTCCTGGACTATATGGTTCATCTTAATGGCTTAGGACTTTGGCCAGCTACACTTAAAGTGCATCTGGCAGCTGTTTCTGCCTTCTTGTCAGTAGGCAAGTCCTCTCCTCTGTCAGCCCATCCTGTGTTTTGTAAGTTCTTCAAGGGATTGCTGCACACCAATCCCCCCTTTAGGGACCCTGTTCCTGCTTGAGACCTTAATGTTTGCATTGCTCAGCTTATGCAACCACCTTTGAGCCTTTGTCCTCTGCAGAGCTTAAGTACTTGACTTGGAAAACTCTGTTTTGGTAGCCATTACCTCTGCCAGGCGTATCAGTGAATTGCAAGCCCTGTCAGTGGAGCCTGATTTCATCTCTTTCCATAGAGATAAAGTGGTCCTAAGAACTAACGGGAAGTTTTTGCCTAAGGTGGTTTCAGATTTCCACCTTAATCAGTCTGTCTCTCCCTGTTTTCTTCACTGACCATTCCTCCTCTGGAGAGAGGAGGCTGCACAGCTTGGATCTTAAGAAGGCCCTCAGCTACTACATAGAGCGCACCAAGGGTCACAGGTTTGAGTCCCTCCAGTTGTTCCTCACATATGGAGAGGTTGGTAAGGGCAAACCTGCTACTAAGAGATCTATTGCCAGGTGGATTATCTCTTGTATACAATTCTGTTATGAAAAGCTGGGTAGAACCCCACCATCAGGCCTGAGGGCTCACTCTTCTAGAGGTACAGCTGCTTCCCTGGCTGCTGCCAGGGATATCCCTCTCTTAGAAATTTGTCAAGCAGCCACCTGGAAAACAGTCCATACATTCACCAAGCATTACTCTCTGGATATCCAGGCTAGGAGTGATGCTCGGTTTGGCACAGCAGTACTTCAGAGCCTATTCCCAAAGTAGGTTCTGTCCCTCCTCCATAGAGGTACTGCTGTAGTCTGCAATAGTCGAGATACAGCAAGACTTCATGTTGTTTGTGAAAAAATTACTCACCTTAGTAATGTTGTTTCTTCTAATGGACTCTTGCTGTATTCTGACCTCCCTCCCCTCTCAGAACCTGGTTTTTGGGATGTGGGTGGGCAGGAGCAGTGTTGGCACCCTAGAGGTGCCCCTTTTTCACCCTCCTTTACTTTGGGTGTGTGTTATGTTTTGTTTTTTTGGGGTTTCCTGACTTGAGTCTTTGCTTTGAAACCAAAAAACCTTTTTTATTAAATTTAGTTGCCAGTTGGCTAGTGTGAGTTTTGCAGTTTCCACACAGAACTGCTAGTGAGTATTGTTCATAAAGATCTGACGGTTGGAGTTTAAACAACAGCAGACAGAGGCTTCAACCGAGC
Organism: Neoceratodus forsteri; assembly: GCA_016271365.2. NCBI lineage: Eukaryota > Metazoa > Chordata > Ceratodontiformes > Ceratodontidae > Neoceratodus > Neoceratodus forsteri. Next base: position 1,581,930,340 of record CM028130.1, read on the forward strand.
TCGCGCTGAACGTTCCATGCTGGCCATGGAAAGTTAACTCTTTGTTCTCTGGGGCAGTCGAAAGGCAGGACCTAACTGCAATAGTCAGAATACAGCAAGACTCCATTAGAAGTATCAACATTACTAAGGTGAGTATTTTTTTCTTCTCTGCTTGAGGAAGAAGTCGCCCCGAAGTTGTTTCCAGTACTTCAGTGCTTTTTGACAGTTTATTGTTTTCCTTTTCTCTGTTAGAGTGTATTTTATTTAGTTCCTCGATACTCTGTGTTAGTTAGGGTGTTATTTTGTACTTCTTGTAAATGTTTATATTTTTCCTCAGTTACTCACCATTTTCCAGGAACCAGAGGATATGCCTCTGCATCCACAGTTCCCGCTTTCAGGGAACCGTGTTGATTTAAAAAAGCAAAAAACTAAAGTAGTGTTTTTATTTTATTAACCGCTTTGCATTTTTTTCCACTTTTTTGTTCCATTTCCTCTTGTATCGGAACCAAGAAGCTATTTGCGAGAGGCTGTTTGGCTTGTTTTAGTTTTTTGTTTTCATTTTTTTCAAGGAACTGAATCACAATCTTTGTCTTTTGGGAACCAAAGCATTTTGGATCATCGGGGACTGGCATGACTGACAGGCCCAAAAAGAGAACAGGACGTACAGTTGTTAAACACTGAAGTATTTGTTTTCAGCTCCTGTCTAAGGCAAACTGCCATGAGGTTTGTTTGAGGTGCTTCGGTCCAGATCATGACTTTGTCAGTTGTGAACCTTGTATTAAGTTTTGCCCTAAAACACACAAGAAAAGGGCTAAATAATTAGAAGATATTATGATTCTCAGTCTGCCTCTGTGTCACGTTAAGGCTCGGAAGAGGGTCCAACCACTCATAGTAAGCAGAAGGACAAGGCTGCTGAAGATGGTTCGGAGGTCATGGTGTCTGAACTGGGGATCTGTTTCCAGTAAGAATAAAAGAGCCTCTGAGCAGACACCAGAGATTATGCCTGCTAAGCAAAAACATAAAGAAATGCATGTCGCTGCCCGTCCTCCTGAAGAAGGAAAGGAGTTGTTAGTGGACAAAAATAAGATGCCCTCAGTAGAGGACATGACTAAGGCAATTGCAGTTCCTCCAGGCCTTCTAGGCTGTGGGAACCTGCATGGGTATGCCTTCCCCAACTCCTCAGATTCCAGTACCTGTTTCAGTGCTTGTGGAGGAGGCTGAGTTTTATTATAGAAACATATATAGAAACATAGAATCTTTTGGCAGATAAGGACCATATGGCCCACCTAGTCTGCTCATTTCCCTATTCAATGCTGCAGCCCCAGATCCTATTTGATCTGCGGCTCTCCTGCTCTGCATATCTCCAGGGTACCCTTATGTCTATCCCATGCACTCTTGAACCCCCGTAGTGTTTTTGCACCCACCACTTCTGCTGGAAGATTGCTCCACGGCTCTACCACCTCTCAGTGAAAAAGTACTTCCTAATATTACCCCTGAGCCTTCCACCCTTCAGCCTCATATCATGCCCCCTTGTTCTTGTGCAGGGTTTTCTCCAAAATATGCTTTCCACCTGTGCTCTGTTTATTCCCCTAAGGTACTTGAAAGTCTCTATCATATCTCCCCTCTCCCTTCTTTCCTCTAGTGAATAGATATTAAGGTCCTTAAGTCTTTCCTCATAGGGATTCCAGAGCAGTCCATGTACCATCTTTGTTGCCATTTTCTGGGCTGCCTCTATTTTGTCAATGTCCTTCCAGAGATGTGGTCCCCAGAACTGGACACAGTACTCAAGATGAGGCCTCACCAGTGATCTGTCCAGTGGCATCACCACCTCTTTCCTCCTGCTTGTTATACCCCTCCCCTATGCACCCCAACATTCTGTTTGCTCTCCCCACCGCTTTTTCACATGGTTTGGTCACTTCTGGTCACCTTCAGCTATGATAACCCCCAAGTCTCTCTCCTGACTTGTGGTGGTCAGAATTTCCCCACCCATCCTGTACTCCTCCCTTGGATTCCTGTGACCCAGGTGCATGATCTTGCACTTTTTAGCATTGAAACTTGACTGCCAGACATCCGACCACTCCTCTAATAGGCCTACAGTATGTCCTTCCTTATTTTTTCCACCCCCTCCTGTATGTCCACTCTGTTGCAGATCTTGATGCTATCTGCAAAGAGGCACACCTTTCACTCCAGACGCTCTGCAGTGTCGCTAATTAAGACATTGAATAGGATAGGCCTCAGCACCGACCCCTGTGGCACCCCGCTGGTCACCTCCGTCTCCTCAGATTTCATGCAGTTTACCACTACCCTCTGAGTCTTGTCCCCTTAGCCAGTTCTCAACCCACTTTACTACAGTAGGACCCATTCTCAGGCTCCCCAATTTATTTAGCAATCTTCTGTGCGGGACAGTGTCGAAGGCCTTGCTAAAATCCAGGTAGGCTACATCCACCACCTCTCTCTGATCTATCACCCTGGTTACCCAGTCAAAGAAATCTATAAGATTTGTCTGACAGGATCCTCCCACTGAGAATCCATGTTGCCTTGGATCCTGTGCTCCGCTATCCTCCAGAAACTTCACAGTCCTCTCCTTAAGTGAGGACTCCATTAATTTCCCCATTACTGAGGTCAGGCTTGCAGGCCTGTAATTGCTTACTTCCTCTCTGCTTCCACTCTTGTGGAGAGGGGCCACATCTGCCCTCGTCCAGTCCTCAGGTACCTTCCTCATTTCTAGTGATGCGTTGAAAAGGCAGCCAGTGGTTCCGTCAGCACTTCCTGAGTTCCTTTAGTACTCCGGGGTGGCTCCCATCTGGCCCCATTGCCTTATCTGCTTTTATTTTCCAGAGTTCTTCTCGGACTCTTTTCCACTGTAAATCGGCTGGTGTCTACCTCCCTTCCCTGAATACCTCTCTTTCTGAGTCTCGGTCCCTCACCCTCCCCTCCCTGGTGAATACTGACCAAAAGTACTTGTTTATTATCTTAGCTTTTTCTAAGTCATCTTCCACCCTTTCTCCTCCTTACTTCTTCTGCCTAACCATTCCATTTCTCACCATTTTCCTCTTGCTAATGTATCTGAAGAGGATCTTGTCGCCTTTCTTAATAGCCTGGGCTCTACCACCTTCCTGTGTCTGTGCTTTAGCCCTTCTAATGATTTTCCCAGATTCCCTCTGCTTATCCAGATACTGTTCTCTGTCCTCATCCTTTTGTGTTTCCTTGTATCTTGTGAAGGCTCTTTTCTTTTTCCTTACTTTCTTGGCCACTACCTTCGAGAACCATAATAGCCTTTTCTTTCTTTTACTCTTGCTATGCATTTTGACTCAGTGATGAGAAGGAGGAGGAAGGGGCACCTATATAATCTTACGGTTCCTCTGAGCAGGAGTTTGGTCACCCTGAGGATTTTACCTCACACTACTCCATTTTGTGAGGCAAATGGTCAGTACCCTCAACCTCTCTATGCAGGAGACTGCTGAGGATGAAGTAGAATTTCTAGACATGATGGGCTTATCTCCCACTAAGAGATTGTTGCTGCTCATCCTCATATCACTTAAAAAAGCTACCAGTAAAGTTCTGGCAGCATCCACTTCAGCTGCTGGGATAGATAAGAAAATAGAAAAGTATCAGATGGACAAGCAGTGTGTGGAGTACTTCTGTTCCCACCCTGACCATGAGGGGAGTTGTCCAGACTGCAGCTTGTGACAAGGCCAAAGTCGCACTCTCCTCTCAGCTCCTGGAGAAGGACTCCGGAAGCTTGACAGTATGGACAAGAAAGTCTTTACTTCAGCTTCCCTGCTTTTAAGGTAGGCGGCTTGCGTGGCTTACACTGCTGAGTACCAAAAGGCCCTTTGGAACTCTGTTTTGGCTATGAGTGAAAAGACCTTTGGTGACTTGGCTCAGGACCTAGCAGACATAGCAAAGACTGCCATGAATACCACCAAATACCAGTTCCACGTAGCAGTGGATGCTGACGACACTGCTTCAAGGATCATGGCATATGTAGTATCCCTGAGGAGGTTTGCACGGCTAAGAACCACAAACCTCTCTCAGAGGACACAGACAAAGGCTGTGGATTTCCCTTGTGAGGGAAATTCCCTATGTGGGAGAAGAAAGGAGACTTATATGAAGATGGTACATAAATACAACGCCACCTACAAGAGCAACACTGAGAAGGAGAAGGCTTCTGCTTTCAGTAGGCCTTCTAGAAGGGGAAGCTAGAAGTAGCCCTGAGCCTTCTTTACCTTTGACTATTCCCAGCAGAGAGGATTATTCAGAGGTAGAGGCAGAAGGGGTCCCAGGCGTGCGGACTGTGCTCCAGCACCCAAGGGCCAAATGAAACAGAACCCCTGACAAGTTTGTTAAGGTCGCCCAACCATTGCCACGGGGTGCTGGTTCACTTATTTCCAGGATGGAAAAGAATTCACAGAGACAGGTGGGTCCTGGAAATAGTGAGTCAGGGTTTGACTCTGCAGTTCAAAAAAATTGCTACGGCTGCAGTCTCACAGAAACTTCACTCCTCCTACACCATCAGAAAAGCTCTTGTTAGAGTTAGAGGTAAAGAAGCTAGTGCAAACGGATGCAGTAGAGAAAGTCCCTCCCTCATAGTGGGGAAAGGGTCTGTACTCTGGTTACTTCCTGACCCACAAGAAAATTGGGGAGTGGTGACCCACTTTAGATTTGAGATACTTGAACAAACCCTTAAAGGAAAAGTTCAGGATGGTAACACTGGGATCAGTGATTACATCACTGCAGCAAGGGGATTGGCTGGGGCAGTGGATCTGTAAGATGCCTAATTTCACATACCAGTCAGGCCCACACACAGAAAGTACCTCAGATTCAGGGTAGGGAGCTGCCACTACTTGTGCCTCCAAGTGGAAAAGGTTGTCACTATGGCGTTCCTCTATACTGCTCGGGCCACTCCATGGAGACCTCTCTGCGTTTAAACAACATGAAGTCTTGCTGTATTCTGACAATTGCAGTGATTCCCAACCTTTGAACTGCCCCGGAGAACAGAGTTAACTTTCTATGCGGGGCATAGAATGCTGAGCTTGAGCTCAGTTGAAGTCTCTGTCTGGAGTGTTTCAAGCTTAAACCGTCAGATTCTTTACTCTGCCTCACTGAACGGTCGCTCTGGAGATTTCTCCTTCAGCTTGGTTCGAAAGTCGGTAAAGTTTCAGTTTTCGTAGGTTTTTTAAACCGAAAAAGTTATCCACATAGTTGGTTCAGTCTCTGTCTGTGGTGCCGTGAGTACTAGATAGGAATTGTTCTGTTTTTTTCTGTGTGGAACTTGTAAACGTGCGGCTCGGTTCGGCTGAACCAGCCATTTGATAGTGAAATATTGTGTTTTGTGTTGTTTTACTTAGTGTGTGGTTACCGGTTCTTATCGATTCTTTAAAAAAAAAAAAAGTGTTTTAGTACTTTTTTTTTTCCAATACCTGTGACACAGTTGCGAACCGATAAGGGAGTCTTGCCTGGCGGTTGCCATGAAAAGGGTAAGTTGGTTAGGTTGGCCATGTCTGAGAAAACCAAAAAAAAAAAAAACGGGCTCACTGGGTTTCAACACTGTAGCGAGTGTGGGGAGGTCTTTGCTAAGGCCGATCCCCACACCACCTGTGTTTATTGTCTGGGGTTTAACCACCGCAATTCAGACTGCCAAATATGTAAAAACGTTCCCAAATCTACCCTTGAGAAGCAATTAGGTAGACTGAGGGAAAAGAAAGCCGAGAAGTCCGCTGACCTGGATGGCCAGCCCGGTTCTGTTTCGACCGAACCAGAAGGAGTGCCCTCTGACCAGGGCGATACTTCTTCGGGCAAAAGGAGAGCCGATTCCGAGGGATCGGTTCCGACAAAAAGAAAACGCAAAGGCAAATCGACCGGTTCGGATCCAGAGGTTCATGTTCCGACGGCTGAAGAGATAGCCAGGGCGATTCAGATTGTGGAATCGCTCCGTCCGGTTCCTGCTGATCCGGCCCCTTCTGTCAGGGGTTCGGTTTGGTTGGTTTCCCCGGTTCAGGATTATACCCTTGAAGATTTTTATGAACCGGAATTTGAAGAGGAAGGGGAGTTTGAGGAGGATGATGGAAGTGAGGGTCTGGATGTGCCTGTGGAACCGGACATCTCGCCAGACAGACTTTCAGGTGTTTCCCCTCCTAGGCTTTCTGAGTCCCCTTCTCACTTTATGTTTTACAGAAAGGTGGCTGAAACCCTCCAGTTTACTATGGAGGAGGCTGTGGAAGATCAAGAGGAGCCTGATTATGTAGAGATGATGGACATCCCAGAGTCCAGGAGACTGTCTGTTCCCCTCCACAAATCTTTTGGGAAGCAGACACAAAAAATCCTAAAGTCTCCTAACCCTATACCTCCTGCGGATAGAAGAATGGACAAGAGGTATACACTTTCAGGCTCAGACATGGAGTTCTTATATCAGCAATGCAGCCATTTTGAGGTAGTGCAGGCTACTGCCTGTGACAATGCAAATATTCCCTTGGCTTCACACCCCCCAGACAAGGACTCCAGGAAGATTGATGCCATGGTAAAGAAGCAGTACATGGCATCTTCTTTGGGACTCAGGCAGGCAAATTACATGGCCTATACAGCCAGGTACCAGAAGTCCAGGTGGGACACTGTACTGGCACTGGCTAAACAGGCCTCTCCCTGGCTAGCCAAGGAGCTGGAGGTGGTGGCTGCAAATGGGATTGAGACATCTAAGGTTCAGTTTCATGCTGCTGTGGACTCTAATGATGTGTCATCAAGAGTCATGGCTACATCTGTGGCTCTTCAGAGGATGGCTTGGCTCAGATGTACTAGCCTCTCGCAGGACACCCAGGCTAAGGCAATGGATTTTCCTGTAGTGTGTAATTCTCTGTTTGGGGAGCAGACGGACAATTACATGAAGAAAATGGATGAGTACAGGACCACTTACAGGAGTGCTCAGGCCAAGGAGAGGCAGGCAACTCCTCAAAGGCAGCAGTCTAGGATCGGGGCAGGCCTTTTCAAAGGCCTTTTTACCAAGCACAGGCCTCTTCTTCCTTTTCTCAGAGGGGGTTCTTCAGAGGGAGAGGCAGAAGGGGGATGAGCAGGGCTGCATCCACTCCTCAGCCTAAAGCCCCTGCCAAGCAGACACCCTGATGGGCCTGCCCGGGTCGACTCTTCTATTCCAATAGGGGGCAGGCTGGCTTTCTCTGTCCAGGACTGGATGTCTGTTACATCAGACAAGTGGGTCCTGGAAGTAGTAAGCCAGGGACTGGTTCTCAGCTTCAGAAAATTTCCAAAGATGAGAGCCAGATCTTTTTCCACCTGCAAATTTCTCGGAAACCCTTGCCCTAGAGGCAGAGGTGTCTTCTCTCCTAGCGTTAAGAGCTATAGAGAGAGAGTACCTACCCTACACTGGGGCAAAGGACGGTACTCCAGGTACTTCCTGACCCCCAAAAAGACAGGGGAGTGGCGACCCATCCTAGACTTAAGATATCTAAACAAACATCTCTTAAAACCAAAGTTCAGGATGGTAACTCTGGGAATAATTCTTCCCCTCTCTAAGGCCAGGAGACTGGCTAGCCTCCCTGGACCTCAAAGATGCCTACTTTCACATTCCCATCAGGTGCTCCCACAGAAAGTACCTCAGGTTCGAGTTGTCCTCAGGCCACTATCAATTCAGAGCAATGCCCTTTGGCCTAACCTCAGCCCCAAGTGTTTTCACAAAGTGCCTGGCAGTAGTAGTTGCCTTTCTAAGAAGGTAAAAGATTTCCATTTTCCATATCTGGACAATTGGCTAATAGTGGGTCAGTCTCCAGACCAAATCAAGTCTCACCTGCAAGTGACCCAGCAAGTGCTCACTTCTCTAGGATTTCTTCTCAACCTTCCTAAGTCAGTTCTCAAACCAGTCCAGCTTCTTACCTTTATAGGGGCAGAAGTGGATACACTCAGAGCAAGAGCCTTTCTTCCTCTAGAAAGGGCAAGGGTTCTTATGGAACTAGTCTCTTCTTTCAGCCTTCAGATATCTCGACCAGCAAGGCATTTCCTCCAGCTCTTGGGTCACATGGCAGCTTCAACAGCAGTGGTCCAAGGGGCAAGATTCCAGATGAGGGATATTCAGTTCCGCCTAAGAGCTTTTTGGTCTCAGAGGAAGGATTCCCTTACCAAACTGATCCCAGTGACTCTGACCTTGATCCAAGCCCTCCAATGTTGGCAGGATCAGGACAATTTAAGACAAGGTGTTCCTTTTGTTACTCAGCCTTGTTCAGTGGTCCTTACCACGGACGCTTCTCTTCTGGGCTGGGGAGCCCATCTGGGCTCCCTCACTGCCCAGGAGCTGTGGTCCCCCCAAGAATCCCTTCTCCACATCAATCTCCTAGAGCTCAGGGCAGTTTTTCTGACCCTAAAAGCTTTCTCTGTCAGTACAGAACAAGGTAGTTCAAGTCAGAATGGACAACACCACCACCATGTGATACATCAACAAGCAGGGAGGCACTCAGTCCACGGCCTTGTGCACAGAAGCCATGAAGTTGTGGTCCCTGGCTTATTCCCTGCAAAGCTCTCTTATAGCAGTTCACCTTCCAGGCAAGGACAATTTGCTAGCAGATGCACTGAGCAGGATCTCTCAGGGACATCACGAATGGTCCCTGGACCCTCAGGTGTTGAAAGTCATTTTTTCAAGGTGGGGCACTCCAGAGATAGATCTCTTTGCAGCCCCAGACAATCACCAACTCCCTCTCTTTTGTTGCAGACCTCCAGTCTTGGGCTCAGTCCCCCTGGACGCCCTGATTCTGAATTGGGAAGGGAAGTTTCTGTATGCCTTTCCCCCCTTCCCACTCCTGTTAAAAGATTTGGTCAAAATAAGGTCTCAGCCTTGCAGGGTGATTCTCATTGCTCCAGATTGGACCATACAGCCCTGGTACCCCCTGTTGCTGTCCCTAGCAGTCTATCTTCCCCTGTCTCTTTCCAGGAATTACAACCTGTTGACATCCTCTCAGTGAAGGATTTGGTACCCTAATCTTCAGTCTCTCAATCTCAAGGCATGGCTCTTGAAGAGTTAGAGTTTGCAGATCTGCATCTTTACCAAGGGGTTCTGCATATCCTGAAGGCTTCTCGAAAGCCCTCCACCAGAAAGACTTGTAAACTCCAAATGGAAGAGATTCAGCATTTGGTGTTCTAAGAAGCATATTTCTCCAGACACTGCTGGATTGCCTACGGTTCTGGACTACACGGTCCATCTTAATGGCCTAGGCCTCAGACCAGCTACTCTCAAGGTACACTTGGCAGCAGTTTCTGCGTTTCTGTCTATGGGGAAGTCTTCCTCCCTATCTTCAAACAACATGAAGTCTTACTGTATTCTGACAATAGCAGTGAGTTCCAACCTTCGAACTGTTCCGGAGATGAAAGAGTTAACTTTCCATGCCAGGCATGGAATGCTGAGCTTGAGCTCGGTTGAGACTCTGTCTGTTGCTGTTTGAACTCAAACCGTCGGATTCTTTACTCCGCCTCACTGAACAGTCGTTCCGGAGATTTCTCCTTCTGCTCGGTTCAATTTGTCGGTTAAAGTACCGCTTTTCTCGGTTTTCGACCGAATTTAAACCATAACATGCCGGTTCAATCACAGTCTGTGGTATTCATGAGTACTAGATAAGTTATATTGATTTCTATTCTGTGTGGAACTTGTAAATGGTTCATCGGTTTGGTTTGAACCGATAAAGTTGTTGTTAAATCTTTATCTGTACTTTTAGAGTGTGGTTACTGGTTCTTATTGGTTCTAAAAAAAACGGATTTTATTACGTTTTTTTCCACGACCCGTAACACGGTCAGGAACCGATAAGAGTGTCTTGCCTGGCGGATTGCCATTGAAAGGGTAAGTTTGGTTAGGACTGGCACAATGTCTGAGAAAACCAAAAGAAAAACCGGGCCCACTGGGTTTCAACACTGCAGTGTGTGTGGGGAAGTCTTTGCTAAGGCTGACCCCCACACCACCTATGTTTATTGTCTGGGGTTTGACCACCTCAATGCAGACTGCCAGATTTGTAAAAATTTTCCTACAGCTACCCTAGAGAAGAGAGTTGGTAGGCTCAGGGAAAGGGAGGCCAAAAAGTCCGCTGAACCGGATGGCCAGCCCGGTTCGGTTCAAACCGAACCAGAAGGAGTGCCCTCTGACCAGGGCGAGACTTCCTTGGGCAAAAGGAGAACCGATTCTGAGGAGTTGGTTCCGGCTAAGAGAACAAGAAAGGAAAAATCAGCTGGTGTGGATCCAAAAGTTTCTTCTCCAACCGCTGAGGAAATAGCCAAAGCGATAAAAATTGTGCAGTCGCTTTCCCCGGTTCCGACCGAACTGGCACCATCAGGAAGGCGCTCGGTTCGGCCGGTTCCACCGGTTCAAGATTATGATTTAGAGGAATATTGTGAACCGGAGGAGGAGGCAGAGGAGTATGAGGAAAGTGAATGTGGTTTTGAAAGTCTGGATGTGCCCATTGACCCAGACATCACCCCAGACAGACCTTCAGGAGTCCCCCTCCCATTTTATGTTTTATAAGAAAGTGGCCGAAACCCTTTTGCTTCCTATGGAAGAAGCTGTGGATGACCAGGAAGAGCCTGACTATGTGGAAATGATGGATATCCCAGAGTCTAGGAGGCTGTCTATTCCCTTACACAAATCTTTTGGGAAACAGACATTTAAGATTTTAAAGACTCCTAATACTATACCTCTTGTGGATAAAAGAATGGACAAGAGGTATACTCTGTCAGGCTCAGATACGGAGTTCCTTACACAACAGTGCAGCCATGTTGGGTTAGTGCAGGCTGCAGCCTGTGATAAGGCTAATATTCCCTTGGCTTCACACCCCCCAGACAAGGACTCCAGGAGGATTGATGCCATGGCAAAGAAACAGTACATGGCAGCATCCTTGGGACTCAGACAGGCCAATTATATGGCCTATACTGCTAGGTATCAGAAATCTAGATGGGACGCTGTCATGGCTTTAGCAAAACAGGTCCCTGGCCATCTTGCCAAGGAGCTGGAGCAGGTGGCTGCTGATGGTATTGAGGCATCCAAGGTGCAATTCCATGCTGCAGTGGACTCCAATAATGTTTCATCTAGAGTCATGGCTACATCTGTGGCACTTCGTAGAATGGCTTGGCTCAGATGTACTAGCCTGTCACAGGATACCCAGACTAAGGCCATGGATTTTCCTGTTGTGGGTAATTGTCTGTTTGGGGAGCAAACAGAGAATTACATGAAAAAATGGATGAGTATAGGACTACCTATAGGGAGTGCCCAGGCCAAGGAAAGGCAAGCCACCTCAAAGGCAGCATCCCAGGGGCAGGGGCAGACCTTTTCATAGGCCTTTCTACCAAGCCCCGGCCTCCTCTTCTGCTTATGTTCAGAGGGAGTTCTTTAGAGGGAGAGGCAGAAGGGGTACAAGCAGGCCTGCTTCCACCCCTCAGCCTAAACCCCCTGCCAAACAGGCACCCTGATGGGATTGCCAGGGCCGATTCTCCACTACGTGTAGGGGGCAGGCTGGCTTACTTCATCCAGGACTGGAAGTCTCTAACAGACAAGTGGGTCCTGGAAGTAGTAAGCTAGGGACTGGTTCTCAGCTTCAAAAAATTTCCAAAGCTGAGAACCAGATCCTTTCCACCTGCAAATCCTTCAGAGGCACTTGCCCTAGAGGCAGAGGTCTCTTCCCTCCTGGCTCTCAGAGCTGTGGAAAGGGTTCCACCCCTACACCAGGGCAAAGGATTGTACTCCAGGTACTTCCTTACCCCCAAAAAGACAGGAGAATGGCGGTCCATCCTGGATGTCAGATACTTAAACAAGCATCTTTTAAAGACAAAATTCAAAATGGTGACTCTGGGAATAATTCTACCCTCTCTAAGGCCAGGGGACTGGCTAGTCTCCCTGGACCTCAAGGATGCCTGTTTCCATATTCTCATCAGAAGTTCCCATCGAAAGTACCTCAGGTTCGAGCTGCCCTCAGGCCATTACCAATTCAGATCAATGCCCTTCGGTCTAACCTCTGCTCCAAAGGTGTTCACAAAATGCCTGGCAGTAGTAGTTGCTTTTCTAAGAAGGCAAAGGATTGCCATCATCCCATACCTGGATGACTGGCTCATAGTAGGCCAGTCCCCAGACCAAGTCAAGTTACACCTGCAGGTAACTCAGCAACTGCTCACCTCTCTAAGTTTCATTCTGAATCTTTTAAAGTCAGTTCTAGAGCCTGTACAGCTCCTCACCTTCATAGGCGCAGAGCTAGATACAGAAAAGGCCAGAGCCTTCCTTCCCCTGGACAGGGCAAGGACCCTTATCACACTGGCCTCTTCATTCACCCTTCAGGTGTCTCGACCAGCAATGCATTTTCTGCAGCTCCTGGGGCACATGGCTGCTTCTACAGCAGTGGTGCAGGGAGCAAGATTTCAGATGAGGGACATTCAGTTCCACTTGAGAGCCTTTTGGTCTCAGAAAAAGGACCCTCTGACCAAACTGATCCCAGTGACTAGAACCCTGATCCAGGCCTTGCAGTGGTGGCAGGATCAGAACAATCTAAGACGGAGTTCCCTTTGTCACTCAGTCTCACTCTTTAATCCTTACTACAGATGCCTCCCTCTTGGGTGGGGGGCCCACTTGGGAGACCTGTCCACTCGGGGGTTGTGGTCCCCTCAGGAATCTCTCTTTCACATCAATCTGCTGGAACTCAGAGCAGTATTTCTAGCACTTCAAGCCTTTTCCAAGTCTGTTCAGAACAAAGTTATTCAGATCAGAACAGACAATACCACCACAATGTGGTATATCAACAAGCAAGGAGGCACTTGGTCTACGGCCTTGTGCACAGAAGCAATGAAGTTGTGGTCTCTGGCTTACTCCCTGAACACTTTCCTCACAGCAGTACACCTCCCAGGCAAGGACAATGTCCTGGCAGATGCTTTCAGTAGGATATCACAGGGCCATCACGAATGGTCACTGGATCCCCTGGTTTTGGAAGTGATATTCTTCAGATGGGGCACCCCACAGATAGATCGTTTTGCAGCCCCACAAAATCACCAACTTCCCTTGTTTTGTTGCAGGCCCCCAGTGTTGGGCTCAGTCCCCCTGGATGCCTTAGTTCTCAGTTGGGAAGGGAAGTTCCTGTATGCTTTTCCCCCTTTCCCTCTCCTATTCAAAGTGCTAGTCAAAATCAGGTCTCAACCCTGCAGGGTGATCCTGATTGCTCCAGACTGGGCCAGACAGCCCTGGTATCCTCTCCTATTGTCCTTAGCAGTCCACCTTCCCCTGTCTCTTCCCAGGAATTACAACCTGCTAACCTGTGCTCAGGGGAGGGTTTGGTACCTGAATCTCAAATCTCTCAACCTCAAGGCCTGGCTCTTGAAGAGTTAGAGTTTGCTGATGTACACCTCTCCCAAGGTGTTATGGATATTCTAAAGGCTTCTAGGAAGCCTTCCACCAGAACTACTTATAATTCCAAGTGGAAAAGATTTTCCATATGGTGCTCTGGGAAGCATATTTCCCCAGAGTCTGCTGATCTGCCCACAGTCCTTGACTATATGGTCCATCTGAATAGATTGGGACTCAGACCAGCTACACTAAGGGTGCATCTGGCAGCTGTCTCTGCTTTTATTTCAGCAGGTAATCCCTCTTCATTTTCAGCTCACCCTGTATTCTCCAAGTTTTTCAAGGGATTGCTTCATACCAATCCGCCATTCGGGGACCCTGCCCCTGCTTGGGACCTTAACATTTGCATTGCTCAGCTTATGCAACTCCCTTTTGAGCCTTTGTCCTCAGCAGAGCTTAAGTACTTGACTTGGAAAACTGTATTCCTGGTAGCCATCACTTCTGCCAGGCGCATAAGTGATTTACAAGCCCTGTCATTGGAGCCTGATTTTATCTCCTTTCATAGAGATAAGGTGGCCCTCAGGACTAACAGGAAGTTTTTACCTAAGGTGGTTTCAGACTTCCACCTTAACCAATCTATGTCTCCTCCTGTGTACTTCACTGACCATTCCTCCTCTGACGAGAGGAGGCTGCACAGTTTAGATGTGAAAAGAGCCCTTAGCTACTACATAGAACGTACCAAGGGTCACAGGTTTGACTCCTCCAACTGTTCCTCACTTATGGTGAGGTTGGTAATGGAAAACCTGCCACTAAAAGATCCATTGCCAGGTGAATTGTCTCTTGCATTCAATTTTGCTATCAAAAACTAGGTAAGGTTCCACCTCAGGCCTGAGGGCTCACTCTACTAGAGGTACAGCTGCCTCCCTGGCTGCTGCCAGGGATATTCTTATCTTAGAGATATGTCAAGCAGCTACCTGGAAAACAGTTCACACTTTTACCAAGCATTACTCTCTGGATATCCAGGCTAGGAGTGATGCTCGGTTTGGCACAGCTGTGCTTCAGAGCCTATTTCCTAAGTAGGTTCTGTCCCTTCTCCATGGAGGTACTGCTTGGTAGTCTGCTATTGTCAGAATACAGTAAGACTTCATGTTGTTTGAAGAAAAAATTACTCACCTTAGTAATGTTTCTTCTAAGGGACTCTTGCTGTATTCTGACCTCCCCCCCCTGCCTTCCCCTCTCAGAACCTTTATTTTTGGGATGTGGGTGGGCAGTAGCAGTGTTGGCACTTAGGAGGTGCCCCACCTTTTTCGTTATCACCCTCTTTTCTTTGGGTGAGTGGATGTTGTGTTTATTTCATTGTTTGGGTTTCCTGACTTGAGTCTTTGTTTTGAGACCAAAAAATTTGTTGTTATATTTAGCAGCCAGTTGGCTAGTGTAGGTTTACAGCTTCCACACAGGACCTCAGTGAGTTTAGCTCGTAAAGATCTGATGGTTTGAGTTCAAACAGCAACAGACAGAGTCTCAACCGAGCTCGAGCTCAGCGTTCCATGCCTGGCATGGAAAGTTAACTGTTTCATCTCCGGGGCAGTTCGAAGGTTGGGACTCACTGCTATTGTCAGAATACAGCAAGACTCCTTTAGAAGAAACAACATTGCTAAGGTGAGTAATTTTTTCTTCTCATCCTGTGTTCTGTAAATTTTTTAAAGGATTGCTTCACGCCAATCCTTCTTTTAGAGACCCTGCTCCTGCCTGGGATTTGAATGTTTGCATTGCTCAACTTATGCAACCCCCTTTTGAGCCTATGTCTTCAGCAGAGCTTACGTACTTGACTTGGAAAACTGTGTTCCTGGTAGCCATTAAGTCTGCCAGGCATATCAGTGAATTGCAAGCCCTGTCAGTGGAACCTGATTTTATCTCATTTCACAGGGATAAAGTGGTCCTTAGAACCAATAGAAGGTTCTTGCCCAAAGTGGTTTCAGACTTCCATTTAAACCAGTCTGTCTCTTCCTGTTTTCTTCACTGATCGTTCTTCCTCAGGAGAGAGGAGGCTATACAGTTTAGATGTTAAAAGATCCCTTAGTTACTACATAGAGCGTACCAAGGGTCACAGGTTTGACTCCCTCCAGCTGTTCTTCACTTATGAAGAAGTGGGAAGGGCAAACCTGCCACCTAAAGATCTATTTCCAGGTGGATTGTGTCTTGTATACAAGTGTGCAATGAAAAACTCCACCCTCAGGCCTGAGGGCTCATTCCACAAGAGGTACAGCTGCTTCCCTGGCTGCTGCCAGGGATATCCCTGTCTTAGAAATTTGTGAAGCAGCCACCTGGAAAACAGTCCATATGTTTACCAAGCATTACTGGCTGGGATATCCAGGCTAGGAGTGATGCTCGGTTTGGCACAGCAGTACTTCAGAGCCTGTTCCCCAAGTAAATTCTGTCCCTCCTCCTTGGAGGTACTGCTTGGTAGTCTGCAATTGCCAGAATATAGCAAGACTTCGTGTTGTTTGAAGAAAAAATTACTCACCTTAGTAATTATGTTTCTTCTAATGGAGTCTTGCTGTATTCTGACCTCCCTCCCTGCTGCCCCTCTCAGAACTTGTTTTTGGGAAGTGGGTGGGCAGGTGCAGTGTTGCACCCCAGGGGTGTTTTTTGCTTGCACCCTCCTCCTTTTTGTTTGGGTGCTAAATTATTATTATTTGTATTAGATTGGTTTTTGGGTTTCCTGACTTGAGTCTTCCCTGGGAATCCAAAACTTTTTTCAGCCAGTTGGCTAATAGGAATTTTTACAGTTTCCGCATAGAATTTTTAATTTAGTTGGGCTCGTAAGAATCTGACGGTTTAAGTTTTAAACACGCCAGATAGAGACTTCAATCGAGCTCAGCATTCTATGCCCTGCATAGAAAGTTAACTCTTTGTTCTCCGGGGCAGTTCAAAGGTTGGGTATCACTGCAATTGTCAGAATACAGCAAGACTCCATTAGAAGAAACATAATTACTAAGTGAATATTTTTTTCTTCTGGGCCATCTGGTCCGCCTTCAGTCCCTGGGCCTCAGGCCTTCAACTGTGAAGGTTCATCTGGCAGCAGTGTCAACTTATGCCACAGCTGGCAAGGACAGGTCACTGACCCCACAATCCTTTTTCAAAAAGTTCTTTAAAAGCCTTAACCACCTGTATCCTTCAGTCGGGGATCCAGCTGTACCATGGTATCTGAATCTATGCATTGCCCAGCTCATTGAGCCTCCTTTTGAGCCCACGGCTCGGAGGTAATGCGAGAAAGTATTTTTTCACAGAGAGGGTTGTGGATGCATGGAACATCCTCCCTGAGGAGGTCGTGGAGTCAAGAACAGTGGGGGAATTCAAGAATGCATGGGACAGACATAAGGCAGTCCTAGTGGGGGGTAGGAGGAAGTAAGCTGTTGAATAACTTAGATCTGCAGCTTATCTGTTAGATAGGAAAATGGGCAGACTGGGTGGGCCAAGCGGTCCTTATCTGCCGTCAAATTCTATGTTTCTATGCCATCTGCTGATTTGAAAATGTCACCTGGAACGCTGTGACTTCTGCCAGTAGGGTGAGTGAGCTGCAAGCTCTCTGCACAGATGCCAGCTATCTCATTTTCCACAGAGACAAGGTAGTCTTGAGAACTAACAGAAAATTTTTCCCTAAAGTGGTGTCTGAATTTCACCAGAACCAGTGAGCTGCACTGTCAGTGTTCTTTACAGCAAAATTCAACACAGGTGAACAGAAACTGCACAGTTTGGATGTTAAGAGGGTACTGGGCTACTGCTTGACCCAATGCAATGGAGGTGAGGTCCACTAATATTCAGTTGTTTGTCGCCTGTGGTGAAGTGGGTAAAGTTAAGTCAGCATCCAAGAGAAGACTCTCGCGCTCTCTCTCTCTCTCTGGTAGTCTCTTGCATACAGTTCTGCTACAGCAAAGCTGGCAGCCTGCCAGCCCAGGGCCTCGGGGCACACACTATGCATGGCACTTCTGCCTTGGTGGCAACCTCTGTAGGTATTCATTTGCACAAAATCTATAAAGCAGCTACATGGAAAATGGTACACACCTGTACAAAGCATTATTGTCTGGATGTACAGTCCTGGAGGGATGCCAGCTTCCCTAAGTAGGATCTGTACTCAGACTCCCAAGGTACTGCTTTGTAGTCTGCAGTTATTACTAACCATAGTGAGAGTAACATAGCTACATACAATTTGTCATCAGGTAAAGACCTCTTGGCCCACACAGTCTGCCCCATCCATCCGTACCTATTGTGAGGCTTGATGCCCAAACTGAACTCTGGAACATCCCCCCCCTTGCCTCCCGGATACTCCTGTCTGTCCCACTCATTCTTTAAACCTGTGACTGTCTTAGACCCAGCCACCTCCTCTGGGAGGAAATTCCACACGTCCATCACCCTCTCCATGAAAAAGTACTTTCTACTACCTTTGGAGCCCCCCAACTTCATACTGTGCCTCCTTGTCTTGGGGCATCTCTTACTTTGGAAGATGCTTCCTCCAGTACTCTGTTTATACCATTGAGGCATTCATATGTCTCATATCCCCCCCCTTTTAGCTTTTCCTCATAGGTCTTCCCATGCAGTCCTTGCACCATTTTAGTATCCCTCCTCTGCAGCGCCTCCACCCTATGTCCGCTCTCAGGTGGGGCCTCCAGAACTGCATGCAGTACTCAAGGTGAGGCCTCACCAGTGTCCCATACAAGGGCAAAATGACCTCCCTCCTTCTATTGGCGCTATCCCTCCCTATGCATCCAATCATTCAGCTAGCCTTCTCCACTGTCTTTTCACACTGTCTAGCCTCCTTTAGGTCATCCAAGATGATAACTCCCAGGTCTCTTTCCTGCTTTGTGACTGTCAGTTCCTGCCTTCCTCGTTCATGTGTTGCCACTGGATTCTTGTGCCCTGTGTTCATGATCTTGCACTTTTTTTGCATTGAATCCCAGTTGCCATACTTCCAATACTCCAGTTTTTTAAGGTCCTCCCTCATCTTTTCAACCCCCCCCCCCAAACTGGCATGTTCACCCTATTACATACCTTTGTGTCATACACGAATAGCCATACATTTCCACCCAGCCCCTCTGCAATGTCCCCAGTAAAGACATTGAAAAGGACAGGATTCAACACAGACCCTTGCAGCACCCCACTCGTCACCTCTCCCTCTCCAGAGTGTGCCCCATTCGCCACCACCCTTTGGTTCCTAATAATAAGCCAGTTCTCCACCCTTTTTACTATTTTCAGACCCACCCCGTGGCTGCATAGTTTTATCAGTCTTCTCTGAGGGATGGCGATGAAGGCCTTACTGAAGTCCAGGTAGGCCGCATTCACCACCCCGCCCTGGTCCACCACCTTAGTGACCCAGTTAAAAAAACTCTATTAGATTTATCTGGCAGGACCTCCCTCTGGTGAATCCATGTTGCCCTGGGTCCAGCCGACCACTCGTACCAAGGTATTCAGCTATTCTTTCCTTCACCAGTGTCTCCATTACCTTGCCCACTACTGAGGTCAGGCTGACCAGCCTGTAATTTCCAACCTCTTCCCTATCACCTCCTTTGTGGTGTGGGACCACATCCTCTCTTTTCCATTCACTTGGTACCTCCCCGTCTCTAGTGATAGGTTGAACAGTGCTATGAGAGGGGTAGCCAAAACCTCCCAGAGTTCCTTCAGCACCCTGAGGTGCACTGCATCCGGTCCCATCACCGTGTTCACCCTTAGCTTCTTTAGCTCACTCAGGACTGTTTCCTCTGTAAAGGGACTGGTGTTAATTTCCCTGCCTTTTGTGCCCTTGGCCTACATGTCCAGCCCTGTTTCAGCCCCCTTGTCCATGAATACTGAGCAGAAATACTTGTTTAGTATGTTTAGGATTTCTGGGGTCGGAAGAAAAAAATACTCACCGTAGTAATATTGTTTCTTCCTAGGAATCCCTCACTATGCCCACTGTCCATTAATTTTTTTCTGTGGACATGGGTGCTCAAGGAATGAATCTAAATTCTTGGTATTTTTAAGTCTGAAATATTGGACTTCTAAAAAAGGCATGAAGATGAGCATCATTTTCAATGATCAATTTCAGGTGCTTTTAATGTCACTATTTTTTTAATGCAATTTTATGAGCACTAATTGGGGGTTTTCAATGTCATGTGATTTTTGTATTCACTATTTAAATTTAGTGTGTGATGTTAGTCTACACCTCCGGATGAAGCCTGGTGAGGCGAAGCGCTGAGGTGCTTTTCTTCTCTCTGTGACTTCGAATTTATGTATGGACATTCCCTAAGTTACCTATTAAAGATTTGATACTGAGCACTTTTGGAGTTTGGGACTGTCCTTCCTAGTAAGAGTGCCGCTATCTTTTGGATCTGGCACATGTCTGCCTACAGACAGAGCTAAGGCTCTTGTTGCCCAGGTTCGGCTGGCACACAGGAGTCGTCGTGTCTGCTCAGGCGATGCTACATATCCTGGGAGTTATGCTGGCTGCCACAGCGACAGTCCCCTTTGCCCATGTCCATAAGTGCGTATTGAAATGGATCGTCTGGGTGCAGTGGGATCAACTGATGGATGACCTGGAACCACTGCTCCTTGTCACGTCCCCTGTCTGCATCACTCTGGTTATGGTGATGGACTGCCAACACCTGTTGCAGGGTGTCCCAATCTTCTTCCTGACTCCAGTGCAGATCCTCACAGCAGATGCCTTGGGGTCAGGCTGGGGTGTCCATCTGATCCCTTTCGTACCCCAGGATCATGGACCAAACTGGATTCTGATCTTCACATCACTGTTCTGGACATGAGGGCTGTTTGGCTTGGTCTCCCAAGTCTTCAAAGAACACCTCAACCCTGGTCCTTTGTTGATCTGAATCAACAGTGTCTGTGTAATGCAGTACATGAACTAGCAAGAAGGCGCTCACCCTTACGCCATGCAAGGTAACGATAAGAGTGTGGTACTGGGCAATGTGTCATGGCCTTCGGCTGTCAGCTGTGTTTCTCCAGAATGTCTTGGCAGACTGGCTAAGCTGGCTGCAGTCACTGGTACACATATGGGAACTTCTGACCTCAGTGGTAAGCAACCTCTTTGTAGGATGAGGTCATCCAGAGTATGACCTTTTTGTGTCCCCACACAGTGCAAAACTGCTGCATTTCTGCTTGCTTGTTTCAGGTCCTAGAGTTTTTTGGCAAGATGCGTTGTCCCTCTCCTGGAAAGGGAGGTTCCCTTATGCATTTCCTCAGATCCCTCTCTTTAAGATGGTTCTACAAGCTGCGTGCCACTGTGACACTAGTGGCCCCCTTCTGCCCTTGGCATATCTGGTTTACACTACTGCAGCATCTAACTGTGGCGCCTCCTGTTCAGCTACCCACCTGGACCTGTGGTCCCTGCATCTGCACTCGAGTCCTGATGACATAGCCATTTCCTGTTTTGGGGTTCCCCTAAGCTGGCTGATGTAGCACCTAAAAGCCTTTCACAAGGCACACCAATTCTTTAAAATGTAGCTGTTTCTCCATGTGGTGTGTTTCCAGTTCTACGGACCCATTTACATGTCCTGTCAGTAGAGTACTGGCCTACCTCCTGTTTCTGTCTGGCTCCAGTCTCCAGTACTCTTCTATGAAAGTGCATTTGGCAGCTGTTTTGGCTTTCCATGCCCCTATTGATGGGCACATGGTGGCTCAGTTGGAAGTGTCCCGTATGTTCCTAAAGGGTATTTTGCACATGGGTACCCCAATTGGTAAACTAGTTCTGCCTTGGTACCTTAATTTCATACTTTAAAAGTTGACTCCGGCTTCACTTGAGCCTGATGCAACTTGTGAGATGCACTTTCTTTCTTGGAAGACATTGTTTATGGTTTTCCATAACTTGAGCTCACAGAATTTCAGAGCTTCTATATCTGATGCATGAGCCTCCTTCCCTGATTTTTTTACAGCGAGTAGGTGACCTTATGAACCAGTCGACACTTGCTACAAAAAGAGGTCTTGATTGCATTTTAAATCATCACTAAACCTTCCTGTGTATTAATCTGAGCATGCTAACAGGTGATGCATTGCTTCATGCACCAGATGTACATAGAACACTATATTTGTGTCTCACTCATACTAAGGACTTCAGAAAGGCTTCCCTGCTCTATATCATGTTCATCCCTGGAAAAGGGGGCTCCCCTGCAACTCAACTGTGCCTGTGTAAATGACTGTATCACTATATTGAGTTTTTTTTTATCAAAAGTATGGTAAAGAACTTCCTGCTGCTGTACATAACCATTGTACATGTGGTATGGCCACTTCTGTTGTCTGTTTTTAGAATGTTTCTAAAGCTGACATATGTGCTGCTGCCTCACGGAGCACAGTGCATACTTTAAGCACTACAGTCTAGACATAATCTCATGGAGATGTGCTGGCTTTGGTCTTGCTGTTCTGCAAGACCTGCTGTCCTGATTGCATGTCATGTTCTGCCATTCTCTCAGTGTTACTTGTGTACTGCTTGGAAATCATTTCAAAGGTGTGGCCCAGTGGAGGAGATATCCTTAATGAAGATAGAACAGTAACTTACTAGCAATGATAGATCTTTGAGAGAGAAACTCCTCCATTGGGCCACAGTGCTATGTGGTAGAGGCGTAGATCAGGAAGCATATGCAAACCAGGAAAAGTTATAGCATTCGCAAATTGTATTTTATTAGTAGCAATAAAATAAAGTAAAAATTGTACAGGATAGCTCTAAAGTTCTACATCTGAGAGTCTCTCAAGAATCTCCCTCTCTCTATCACTAAACAAAATTAAGAAATGTGTAAAAAGAACACCGAATTCTGATTGGCCGAGAGCTGCTTTCAGCTGGGCAGTTTTTATATTTGTTTAAAAATATATAAAACTTACTAAAAATGATCCATTTCATAATTGCAATAAGGCACTCCAGGGCCAGGGGGGTGTCATGGTGGGTTAACTGCCCTTCTCGGGTGGTGGAAGCCCTCGGCTATGCCTTGTGCTTCAACCCACCCCGAGGTGGGCCATTATCCCACCATAACACACCCCCTGTCATGCCTTATTGCTTAAATATTGCTGTTGTTTTATAAAATGTATTTTCCTGACAGTTTAAATTCTACAGCCTGTTGGTGTAAATCAGTCTCCTGTTTATCACAAAATGGCTCAGAACATTGTCAGTCTCTCTTCTGAGGTCAGTCTGCAGGTGCAACAAAATAGAACACTCAACAGAGATGGTTTCCTGTTGACTGTTAACAAGGTTGTGGAGGTCAAAATGCATGTTCAGGTCAACCCCCTGTAGTACAGATTATTTTTTTATTAAGAAGCCCAAATAACTTTCTGCAGTATTTCATCAATATAAGTATATACATTTGCAAACCAAGGGATCCCAGTTTCACGTAAAGATTCACATATCATTGTTTAACCACAGTGAAGCAGAGGGAGAAAGAAAGAAAGAATGAATATAAACAGCAAGTGAAGGGAGATAACAAGGGACAATTGTGGGACCATTGGAGTGGCCAGTTCCTAGATGCCACAAGAAAAAATTTGAATGCACAGTTAGACAGGCAGGAGACAGACAAGTGGCAAAATGGGAGAGGACGGAGTAGATCCTTGCTTTTAACGCTCTGTAAGTAACAAATGGGACATGGTCTTACCCACCCCTGTTACATACACCCACCCTCCTTCCCCCGGTATGATGTACCAGCTGGCAGAATGCCCTCTGCCTTTGTGGAAGATGGTGTTATTGATGCTTCTGTGTCTTCTGTCACCAGTCCCATGCCTCACCAAGTGTGACTGGCACTGCTTTGGTCTCATGGTTCCTCACGCTAAGAGGCCCTCCCAAGTTCATCTCCAGGTGGAACTGAGGAGCAATGGGAAACCCACGTTTTATAGGTGCCGACATTGCGTGTCATCGCGGGCGGCCCCCAGCTAGCAAACTGTTCCGAGTGGTCCTGATGCTGATGGCTTACAGTTCCAAAGGTGTGGCTTCTAAAGGGAAGTGAAGCAAAGAAGACAGGAGGAGGCTGCAGCCAGTATGCAATGGAGAGTGGGATGGGGAGGGAGTTCGAGGAGGGAGGGTGGGTGAGGGAGATGGGGATGATGGGAAGAGTGGTGGGGGTGATGGAGGAAAGGTAACCACGGGGGTAGGGATACAGTTAGAGCAGCATAGTGGGAGAGCAGCAAAGCAGTAGATGCCCTGCACTACACTGAGTAACTGGATGGGATACAGGTTTCACCAGAATGGTGAGGAAGCCAATTTTGAGAGGGATGATGGCTTCACCCCAATTAGAAGGCAGCCTTAAATTAAATGTTGGGGGTGGGGGAACTTCACATAGGTAAGGGGGGGATGTGGGCTTCACCCAGATAGGAAGGAGTTCTTCATTTAAATAATGGGGGGAGGGGTGGAATGTGGGCTTCACCCTAATAGTGGGGAAGCCTGAATTAAAAGGGGATGTGGGCTTCATCCAAATAGGGAGGAAAAAACATGATCACCCAAATAGGGAGGAAGCCTTAATTTAAGAAGTGGAAATGTTGGCTTCACTCATCTAGGGAGTTAACCAAAATAAAGTGGGGGTGGGGGGTGATAGCTTCACCCAGATAGGGAGCTAGCCAAAAATTACAAATGGGGGGATGTGGTCTTCACCCAGATAAGGGGGAGGCTGCAATGCCTGACCTAGATAAGGAGGACAGTGGGATTAATATGCAGCAGAACAGATCAGTCACAGTAGGCAGTAAATTAGTATATTAATAAATGCAGGGAGCAATAATGATTTATCAGAATAGCTTAATACAAGCTGTTGCAGAACGCAACAGTAAGCAGATTATTAAAATAGGTACAGTATACAGTATATGCAGTTGTTTGCAGTACATGCCTTAAGTTACTGAGTCATTAAAGGCTATAACAGAGAACAGCAGAATACCTTCTGGGGGGGCAGGAGCAAGTGCACACTGAATGGACAGATTTGGCCATCTGACGACTAACTCTGTAGTTGACACCCACAGTATAATGCCCTTCGCGCTTCTGGTCTTAGTACTACAGCCCACAGTGCAGAGGCCTGCTTGGAAGAAGACCTGGGTTAAAAGGGAGGTTTAAGGCTCTGAGCTGCAAACCTGGAGACCTGGGTTTGAATCCAACAGCACCCACTTGCATACTGTGTGACCCCGAACGAGTCGTTTAACTTCCTTGTGCTCCAGGTCGCACCTGTAAAAAAGCTTTCAGCTTAGTGTCTCTCTCCTGGTTTTAAAAAAAGGGAGAGAAACTCTGCCCTACTGCAGCCCCATCGTTTGTTGCTTCAGGCAGGGCTTAGATCTCCGAGAAAAGGTCCATGTGGCAGCTCTTGAAGGCAATCTATGGAGAGAAGGGCATGTCAAGTTGAATGTCCACCTCTCACGATCTCAGTGGTGCTGGCAGGAGGAAGGCCGTCCCAGACGGTCAGCAGAGTACAGTCTTAAGTACTACATTGGTTAAGATATCTGCCTTGTTGGTTAGAAACTCTACTATTAGACTATGGCTGGAGGATTGAGTACCCACTTTCACTGAATGGAAGGATGAATGTTTGGCAGTTTTGAGATTGGAGAAACTCGCTCATTTACTGCTAGACAAGGCCCATATCTTCATTTCTAAATGGGGCGCTATATACAGCTTTTTTTGCATCATAAACCAAATAATGTTTTTCTTCAGGTTTTCTTTTCTTTTTCGCTTTTTTCTTCGTCACTTATCTACTTCTTTCTCCCACATTGGTTTAAGTTACAGGGGAGTATTATTTACAAATGTTTTGCAGAGTCACTTCCTTTATGTGCTATAATCCACATTTTTCGATGTGCAGTTTTTACCACTATCTGTATATGGTTAGAAGCTGTCTTCAAACCCCAGGAAATCTTACTGTATTCTGACAAATGCAGTATGGTCTCACCATAGGACTGCCCTGCAGCCAAAATGGTTACTAGAACCTATGCTAATGTTAGAATATTAGGCTTGAGTTCGGTTTTCAAACCACTGTCCCTGGTTGCACTTCCTGCAGCCGTCAGATTCTTTACTCCGCTTGCCTCAGTAAGACGTCTCCGGAGAGCTGTCCTTCATTTTTTTGAAGAAGTTTATTTTTTTCTTGGTTTCTCGAAGCCTGTTTAATTTCTTCTATTTTTGAAGCATTGTCCTTGGTTCACAGGTAGGCTTAGTCTAGATAGAGTGAATTTGGTACGTTTTTTTTCGGTTCCTTATTGGTTAGTCCCAACTGGGAAGGAACTGACAGTTTCTTTAATTCTCTGAGGTAACTCAGCCTGCCTGGCTGTTTAGGCAAGTTGGTTGTTATTTAAAAATGTCACCGGGTTAATTCTCGGTTGATCGGTATTAGCCAACTGATAAATGTCACAGACCAAGAAAAGAACAGGCCCCACAGGTTTCCAACATTGTACAGAGTGTGGGGCACTGTTCGCTAAAGCAGATCCTCATTTAATATGTGTTTTTTGCTTGAGGTTTGACCACCTCTAAGAGGACTGTGAGATTTGCAAGAACTTCCCTCAGTCGATGCTTGAGAGGCGACTTAAACGACTGCAGAAGATAAAGAAACTTAGTGCGTAAGCACTGAGCAAGGGTTACCTCAAAGGACATTGGCCGAGAAGTCAAGTTTCAAAAAAATACAAAATCACACATACCCCATAATACAAAGCATCATGGGCTGTATATGCAAATCACTGCAAAATGTTGTTATGCTGGTTCAGCTTTAAGCAGGAGTGCATGGTGCCGAAAGGCTAATTCCTAGCCTCTATGCCTGATTTGGAGGTAACCAGACAAGCCATTGCACTCTCTGCACGTGCCCTGGAGCTAGCAAGGCACCAAGCAAGGGCATCTTACAACGCCAATGAGGTAGCTTCCAGGGTCGTAGGGACAGTGATCTGCACTAGGGGGACAGCATGGCTGCGTCTTTCCTGGTTGTCACCTCTTGACCCGGGCGAGGTGATTTCCTCCGGCTACCAGAGAACCTGCATTTTCTCCTGAGGGGTGAGGCAGCATCTGTTGGGGCAACCTCCTGCCCCTATGGGGTCCCTGCCTCACTCTCCCGAATCTCGGCCTCGCCAGGCTCCGTAGTGTTCTCCCTTTCAGTGTTTTTCCCACTGGGAGCTAAGGGACTTGGTCCTTTAGGGTCTAGGCCCCTTGTGGGGGCTCTTATCATTTAAATGTGATGAATGGTGAAGATTGACACAGATAAGATATGAAAATTATGTACCTACCGTAATTCTTGATCTTTCTGTATATCTTCACCATTCATCACAAATCCCACCCACCATCCCCCTGGGGCCTCAGTCTCTGTGTCCCCCTCCCTCTGTGTGCTTTCTTCCCCTTCCTTCCATTGGTCAGAGCAGGGTGACCTTGGGCACTAGGGATTTTACCTTCTGACAGGAAGGAGGGAGGGATGGGGGTACGCCTCTCCTCAATGCCTGCACCACCCCTTTGGGGTGGGGGTTGGTGGTTGCCCTCTGTTCTCTGTCTCTCGCTCTCTTCCTCTATCCTCCTCCTCCGTTCTTGTCCTTAGGGACTCATCCCTCAAATTAATTTAGAAAACTTATTGTTTCTCACTTTCCAGATATGTGGTTTCGGGGGGGGTGGAGGTGGGACAACCCTGTATCCTGTCCCTTTCTTCGAGAATAGCCGCTTCTGCTCATGTCAGAGTTCTTGCCAGTGATTCTGTGCCTTGAATTCTGGCAATTCAGCCTTCTGGCTACTCCTTTGCAGTTCCTATACAGTCTGGAGAAAGTTAACAGTTCAGGGTATGTCCTCCCCCTTCCCATTTCTAGTTTTTCCCTCCCTCCCTCCTTCCCTCTCCTTTTCTGCTTCCAGAGATTGGGGAACCTTCCCAATACCCTTAGTTTTTCTTTCTCAATCTCCTTCTATTCTCTCCGTCATTTATTTCTCCTTTTAGTTCATATATCTTTTCCTTTGTCTGTCCCCTGGACATCTTTGTCCCTCCTCCCAACCCTTTTTACTTTACGGGCGACTCAGAACTGGCGGAGGCGGGGTTGATGGCCTAACGGCCAACCCCGCCGCGCCACGTAGTGGTGCCTTGAGGGCGGCACTGCATGGTGTGTCAATTCACCATCCAAAAAAAAAACAACCCGTGGGGTTGTGACCTCTGGCCAAAACCCAAATGTGATGAATGGTGAAGATACACAAAGATCAGGAATTATGATAAGTATGTAATTTTCAGATATTTACAAGACTCAGCAGCCTCAATTTTTGAGCCATCTAAGGCATAGAAGGAGAGGGAAGAATGCAGTTTGGCCAGTTTCTGGGCAGAGCCAAATACCATAGCGATTGTTTTCTTGGTATTACAGTTGAGAAATTTGGTGTCGAACCATCGCAGCATGTTCTTGAAGTCGGCTTGGAGGATGGGCTCGATTTGTGCAAGAGAGGGACCAGATGCGAAGATCACTATGTCATTGGCACACATTTGGACATATCCAGAGGTAGCGGATGGGAGGTTGTTTACGAATATGGAAAAGCGAATGGGTCCGAAGACCGATCCCTGTGGTATACCGACTTGGATTGGGAGGGATTTTATGTCACCCAGCTGCACATACTGGAATCTGTCCGCGAGATAGGCCTTGAACCACTGGATAGCTGACGGCAAGAGACCAGTGGAGGATAGATTGTCCAGGAGGATATTGTGGGTGACTGAATCGAAGGCCTTGGCTAAGTCAGTGAAGATGGTCAGCGTCAGTTGGCCTTTGTCCTTAGTGGTGTGCATATGATTAGTTAATCGAAGAAGGGGTGAGGAAGTGGAGTGGAGGCTCCGAAAGCCAGATTGCTAGGGAGTCAGGATGTTGCTGATAATCAGGAAGGAGTTTAATCTTCTAAAGATAAGAGATTCAAGAATCTTAGAAGAGGGAGGGGAGGAGAGGGGAGGAGGGAGATGTGCCTATGGAATGGAAGGATTGTCCCCTTTATGAAGAAGGATCACTTTCGCTAGTTTCCAGGCCTGTGGTAGAGAGTGAAAGGTTGAAAAGATAGGTAATGGGTGGGACAATGGCAGTGGCAGAGATTTTCAAAAGGTTGAGACTGAGTCCATCAGGACTTTGCTTAGAGGGGTTTAATGATTTGAGGGTATGGAGTACCTCAGTAGGGGTATTGGGGAGAAGGAGTGGCTGGATCTGGGGGCAAGGGTGTTTGTTGGTTGGTTGGTTTGAGGAGGAGAGAGGGAAGGGGTTGGTCTGGAGGGGAGAGCACAGGTGGTGAAGAAGTGGTTTATGGAGGAGGCAGCAGATCTGGGGCCATCACCTCTGCACCTTGGGTGGACGGGGGAGTGAGAAGAAGAACCTAGCAGGAAATGGAGAGTCATCCAGAATGCTGCCGAGGAGGGGCAGCAGTCTTTGAGCTGTGATTTAAAGAAACTTGCTTCGGCTAACAGTGAGATAGCCGAAAGGTGCACCTTTAGGGAGGAGTACTGGAGTCCTGAGTCCAATAGTGATATCTGGTAGTCCAGAATCTAGCTTACCAGATAAATGATAGGGTCCTGATTATGTCTGGCAGTCCAGATGTTGGACCTCTTCCACATCATGGCATAATTGGCTCGAGTGGAAGGCTTCTATGTGGCTACTAGGACATCCGCCATCCTATGGAAAACCCCAAATCTGGTGATGACTACATCGTCAGGAGCCAAGCATGCAGATGGAGGTACTTGAAGTTGGGGTTTACCAGCGTCCCATGAGTCTGCATAAGCAGGGTCCTGCAGAGAGGGAGCGGGACCGGAGGTTCCTCCGCTAGCTGCTGTAGTAATGGGAACTATATCTGTCGAGGCCAGAATATTGTTACCAGGGTCATGCTGGCCCCCTCCATCTGCAATTTGATTACCACCCTCTGAATCAGAGGGAAGGTGTAAAGGAACCTCCCGCTGCACTAGAGGGACAACGCGTCTCGCCAGAAAATTCCAGGCCCTGGATCGAGTGAGCAGAAACTGGGCAGTTTTGCGTTGAGTGGGGACGCAAAAAGGTCCAGCCTTGGACAACCCCATCTGTTGCACAGATCTTTTGTGATGGATGAGAGAAGCTCCCAATCATGCATGTGGACTGCGTCCAGCTGAGGCTGTCTGCCAGAGTGTTAAATACTCCTGGGACGTGAACCACTGAGAGTGTTAGACAGTGGTCTAATGTCCAGTACCACACCCTCATGGCTTCCCTGCTCAGGGGATACAAATTTGTCCCCACCGCTTGATGATGTAATACACGACACTGAGGTTGTCAGGCTGAATCAGCAGCTGACCTGGTAGGTTATGGTTCTGAAAGGCCTGCATGGCATACAGGACAGCCCGCATCTGCAGAACATTGATATGCAGGGACATTTTGAAGTGGGACGAAAAGACCTGGGTTTGAAAGGGACCTAGGTGAGCCCCCCAGCCCAAACCAGAGACATCCGTAGTGAGGAGATCTGGAGGGGACCCCTTGCAACAGGTTCAGGTGTTCCATCCACCACTGGAGCACCTTGCGGACAGAGGAGGAGACCTGCACTAACTGATCTAATTTGTCTGTGCGCTGGTCCCATTGTACTTGGAGAGTCCACTGGAGAATGCACATGTGGAGCCTGGTCAGCGGAACAATGGGGATGGCCGCAGCCATTAAGCCCAACAGCCTCAAGTGTACACTCTTGCAGGGATATAACTGATCTGGGCGACCGCCTGAGTCTAAGCAGTAAGCCACTCTGCCCTGTTCAGAAGCAGGAAGGCTTTCCCTGCACTGAGTCTAGAACGACCCCTGTATACTGCAGCCTTTTGGACGGGACTGTGATCAACTTGGACAAGTTGACTGTAATGCCCAGGGAGAGAAACAGCTCAAGAGTTCTCTCCAGAGAGTGCAGGAACTGTTCACCGGATGGGGCCTTGAGCCAGTCATCCAGGTAGGGGAACACATACAGTCCCTTCCTTCTGAGAGCTGCAGTTACTGCTGCCAAGCATTTGGTAAAGAACCGAGGTGAAGAGGACAAACCAAAGGGTAATACTTTGAATTGGTAATGCTCACCCTGGAAAAGAAACTGGAGAAATCTCCTGCTGGGTGGAAATGCTGAGATGTGTTGGTACGCATCCTACATGTCCAGAGAACACAGCCAGTTGCCTTGCTTGAGGAGGGGCAGCAAGCCTGGCAGAGTTACCTTTCAAAACTTCTCGTACTGGACACACATATTGAGGTCCTTGAGATCTAAGATGGGCCTCGGGTCTCTGGTTGTTTTGGGCACCAGGAAGAACACGGAGTAAAATCCCATGTTTCTTTGGCACCTGGGCACTGGCTCAATGGCCTTTTTGCACAGAAGGGACTGTACCTCCTCCCAAAGAACGGACAGGTGGGCCAGGGGTAGGTGAAGGGCACTGGAGGAGTCTCTGGAGCTCGCTCAGTGAGCTCCAAGGTGTGACCCCTTTCTGTGATTTGAAGAATTCAGGCATCTGACGTGATGGTTCTCCATTGATTGAGATGGAAGGAAAACTGACCACTGACCAGCACCTCTTGGTTAGGGACCGGAAGAAGGGAGTCTGGCAAGGAGTTAAGTGGAGATGGGTCCAGCCACTGGGGCTGGTCTGTTGCCCCTGGAATGCTTGGCTGCAGTTCTGGCAGAGGAGGGGGCGGGCAATGCGGCGGAGGCTTTGTGTTTGCCTTGGGACCAAGAGGCTACTCCTAGTCTGTGGGACACCTTGTGAAAGGGGGGGGGGTGCTGTCTGCTCTTGAGTTGAGTTGTGTATGATAAAACAAATAGATAAATGAGCTGCAGGCATCTGACAGGGCTAGCAAGTCTATTTATTTATTTTACCTTGATTTTATGCTCCTGTGCCGTGGCCCTTGCCTCAGGAGGTAGCCCCCAGCCCCGTCCCCCACACTCCAGCATCTGGCGTTGACCCATACTCCCCAGGCCCCACCCCCGGTGGGAACGGCGGCCCCCAGACCCCACTGGAGACTGGATCCAGTGTGGCCAGCGGCGTGGCTAGCCGGGAGCGGGGCCTGTGAGGCACCCTCCATCATATGCTGCAGCAATCCTTGTTTCTCCATTTTCTCCTTTACGGAGGTGAGGCGTGCAGTGATGCCCACAGAGAGAGCGCACACATGTCCACATGAGCTCCTCCAAGTGTCTGCCCCTTCTCCTCCCCTTTCTGCAGCGTCGGCGCACTGCCCCCCAGCCATCGTTAGGGGCCAGTCAGACACTGACGCTGGAGACCCCCCCCTCCCCGGGGAAGGAGAGAAGTCCATTGGATGCTCGATCCTTCTCCTCCCCTGCCAATGCCCAGCGGCCCATGCTCGTTCTTGAACACAGTTCGCCGGCATAGCGCGAGGTAGGGCGTCCAGCGCCTCAGCCCTCCACACCACCAGGCTGACCTGCAGCTCATTTATGTCCTGCACATCTGGACTGAACAACTTGGAGCCATTTAAAAGGGGCGTTAAGCACCTTTTGCTGGACATTAGCAGGAAAATCCTAGACCTTCAGCCAGGAGTGCCTACGAAGGTAGCAGCCCTGGCACCAGTGTCCGAGATATCATAGAGGGCCCACAAGAGAGGCTTGCTAGTATCCTCAGCATTTTGCAGGCACTTAAGAACCTCTTACTTTCGGGTACAATCAAGAAGGGCTTGGGCCGCGGCCTTTCCCTTCTTCCAAAGGGATTCTGGTACTTGACCATGTGTGAGAAAGGTAATTCGCAGTCCTCAGCCCAAGGGTGGATCAGGCATAGACCCTCTTGCCCAAGAGATAAATCCTATGGGATTCTGTGTTGAGGGGAGGGAGCTAAAGCGCTTGAGCACCTTGGACCTATCATGGGCTGCCTTTATAACCACAGAATCTGTCTCTGGTTGGGCAGTGTGGTGAGGAAGACCCTGAGGGGTATGATATAACTTATCAGCCCTGCGGGGCATGGCTGGCACATATCAGGCCTGTGCCAGGCTGCAGTTGTGGCATTCCTTAGTGCAGGAAGGACTTTAGGAAGAGACTGTGAAATTTCTAGGAAATCCACCAGATCTTGCCTGGTGGCAGTCTCTCCCTCAGTATGAAAGCTCATGGCTGAGAACAACTGCTGCTTAACATTGAAGAAAATAGGGTTGTAACAAGGGATAAAGAAATGTGTCCCGATATTGCAGGCAAACCTCATTTTGGTCTAAAACATAAGGTGTTTGTGTAACTAATATTGATCTATGAAGCTAGATCGTATCAAAACTTGTGAAGTTACAAGTTTAACTGAGCCACAACTTGTAATATTCAAGTGTTTTTTAATATCTGTACTGACCATGTGAGTAATGGCAGACAGGTGTTTTAAGTGTCTGTAAGACAGAAATACAGGAATAGAGTTCAAGTTACCCTTTTGAGTATTATTATCAGGAGGACAGGCCAGAATAAAGTGCCTGTGTGCAAATTCCTAAGTGCAAACCTATTTCTTCCTCCTAAGATCTTAATAATTGGTAATGACCATTATTATTATCCTTATAAAGTAATATAATTTACACTATCAATACATTTGTGCTAAGTAAGGATTAGCTCATACATGTACTAAAAGGAGAATTGCCTTGTCATGCATGAACTAAAAGGAGAACTGCCTTGTAAGTTAATGTTTATATTTGTCTTGGACCAATCATAGACAACCAAAGTACTGTCTTCCACTATATAAGCAAGCCAGAATACACTGTTAGTTTGAAGAATTAAGAATTAAGAATGAAGGATGTACCACTTGTAATCTCTCGCTGTGATTATTGTTATAATCATTAAATTCTTCCGCCATCAGCCTCGTCTCCGTTCGTCTCCTTTCTAAGCATTTGTAATAGACAATTTAAAAATGGTAATTTTTTGCCACCTTTGCAAGGGTCCTCTGGAAGAGACCTAGGAGTATGCTTGACAGAGTCCTCACTCACTGAGAAAGCTGTGGATCTGTTAGAGGAGTGGGACTCTTCAAACAACATGAAGTCTTGCTGTATTCTGACAATTGCAGTGATTCCCAACCTTTGAACTGCCCCGGAGAACTAAGAGTTAACTTTCTATGTAGGGCATGGAACGCTGAGCTCGAGTTCGGTTGAAGTCTCTGTCTGGAGTGTTTTGAACTTAAACCGTCAGATTCTTTACTTCGCCTCACTGATCGGTCGCTCCGGAGATTTCTCCTTCAGCTCAGTTCAAAAGTCTGTTAAAGTTTTCAGTTTTCAACCGTAAAAAGTATCCGCATAGTCGGTTCAGTCTCTGTCTGTGGTGCCGTGAGTACTAGATAGGAATTGTTCTTTTTTTCTGTGTGGAACTTGTAAAAGTGCGGTCGGTTATGCTGAACCGGCCATTTGATTGTGAATTTTGTTGGTATACTTTTAGTGTAGATACCAGTTCTTATCGGTTCTAAAAAAAAAAAAAAAAAAGTGTTTTAACCTTTTTCCAATACCCGTGACGCAGTTAGGGAACCGATATGAGTCTTGCCTGGCGTGTTGCCGAAAAAGGGTAAGTTTGGTTAGGTTGGCCATGTCTGAGAAATCCAAGAAAATTAAACGGGCCCACTGGGTTTCAACACTGCAGTGAATGTGGGGAGATCTTTGCTAAGGCCGAACCCCACACCACCTGTGTTTATTGTCTGGGGTTTGACCACCTCGATTCAGACTGCCAAATATGTAAAAACTTTCCCAAATCTACCCTCGAGAAGAGATTAGGTAGACTGAGGGGAAAAGGAGGCCGAGAAGTCCACTGACCCAGATGGCCAGCCCGTTCGGTTTCGACCGAACCAGGAGGAGGCCTCTGACCAGGGCGTATACTGGACAAAAAGGAGAGTCGATTCTGAGGGATCAATTCGACAAAAGAAAGTACAAAGATAAATCACTGGTTCGTGTTCCACTGGCCAAGAGATAGCCAGGCGATTCAGATTGTGGAATCGCCTCCGTCCGTTCCGACCGATCCAGCTCCTTCTGGCAGGGGTTTGGTTCAGTTGGTTCTCCGGTTCAAGAGTATACCCTTGAAGATTTTTATGAACTGGAATTTGAAGAGGAAGGAATTTGAGGATTATGATATAAGTGAAGGTCTGGATATGCCTGTGGAACCGGACATCTCTCCAGACAGACCTTCAGGTGTTTCCCCTCCTAGGCTTTCTGAGTCCCCTTCTCACTTTGTTTTACAGAAAGGTGGCTGAAACCCTCCAGCTTCCTATGGAGGAGGCTGTGGAAGACCAATAGGAGTCTGACTATGTAGAGATGATGGTTATCCCAGAGTCCAGGAGACTGTCTGTTCCCCTCCATAAATCGTTTGGGAAGCAGACACTAAAAATCTTAGTCTCCTAACACTATACCTCCTGTGGATAGAAGAATGGACAAGAGGTATACACTTTCAGGCTCAGACACGGAGTTCTTATATCGTCAATGCAGCCCTGTTGGGTAGTGCAGGCTGCTGCCTGTGACGAGGCAAATATTCCCTTAGCTTCACACCCCCCAGACAAGGACTCCAGGAAGATTGATGCCATGGCAAAGAAGCAGTACATGGCATCTTCTTTGGGACTCAGGCAGGTGAATTACATGGCCTATACAGCCAGGTACCAGAAGTCCAGGTGGGACACTGTACTGGCACTGGCTAAACAGGCCTCCCCCAGCTAAATCCTATGAGCCCCACACAAGTCTGGGGGGGGGGGTTTAAGGAAGAGCGCAAACCAGAAGAATTCACACTTATGGACAGTTCTTCTGTATTTTTAGTTTTTAGTATTACCCGAGCTGCAGCGTGGACGGACATGAGGAAAGTCAAGAATTGCCAATAGAAGGGGCTATTTAGAAGTATTCTAAACTAAGATGTGCTGAAAAATCAGAATGTGAATAAAAAAATTATACTGTTTCTGGCAAATTTAAAGTGAACAATATTGACTTAGATTTATGAAAGGATGTTCTTTTAAAAGGCACCTCCTGATGAAGCCAATTATGTATTTGCGAAACGTAGAGGAATTGGGCCAATATTCATAATAAAAGATTCAGGTACTTGAAATACAGAAGAACTGTCTACAAGTGTGAATTCTTCTGGTTTAAGCCTTCTTTAACTCCCCAGACCTGTGTGGGCTCATAGGATTTGGTCAGACAACACATCAGAAGAGGCAGCTGAATTAAGGACTTAAAGTTTTTTGTAAATATTTACATTTCCTGTGGCTTTCCAGGTTGTTTTCCTGGACAGCTTTTAGTAGCTCCCCCCAGCTAGCCAAGGAGCTGGAGGCAGTGGCTGCAGATGGGATTGAGGCATCTAAGGTTCAGTTTCATGCTGCTGTTTACTCCAGTGATGTGTCATTGAGAGTCATGGCTACATCTGTGGCTCTTCGGAGGATGGCTTAGCTCAGATGTACTAACCTCTCACAGGATACCCAGGCTAAGGCCATGGATTTCCCTGTGGTGGGTAATTCTCTGTTTGGGGAGCAGACAGAGAATTACATGAAGAAAATGGATGAGTACAGGACCACTTACAGGAGTGCTCAGGCCAAGGAAAGGCAGGCAACTCCTCAAAGGCAGCAGTCTGGGGCAGGGGCAGGCCTTTTCATAGGCCTTTTTACCAAGCACAGGCCTCTTCTTCCTTTTCTCAGAGGGGGTTCTTTAGAGGGAGAGGCAGTAGGGGGATGAGCAGGGCTACATCCACTCCTCAGCCTAAGGCCCCTGCCAAGCAGACACCCTCATGGGCCTGCCCGGGTCGACTCTCCTATACCAGTAGGGGGCAGGCTGACTTACTTCGTCCAGGACTGGATGTCTATTACATCAGACAAGTGGGTCCTGGAAGTAGTGAGCCAGGTACTGGTTCTCAGCTTCAAAAAATTTCCAAAGATGAGAGCCAGATCTTTCCCACCTGCAGGTCTCTCAGAAACCCTTGCCCTAGAGGCAGAGGTTTCATCTCTGCTGGCTTTGAGAGCCATAGAGAGAGTACCTACCCTACACCGGGGCAAAGGTCTGTACTTCAGGTACTTTCTTACCCCAAAAAAGACAGGGGAGTGGCAACCCATCCTAGACCTAGGATACCTAAAAAAACATCTTTTAAAACCAAAGTTCAAGATGGTAACTCTGGTAGTAATCCTTCCCTCTCTAAGGCCAGGGGACTGGCTAGCCTCCCTGGACCTCAGAGACGCCTATTTTCACATTCCCATCAGGTGCTCCCACAGAAAGTACCTCAGGTTTGAGTTGACCTCAGGCCACCATCAGTTCAGAGCAATGCCCTTTGGCCTAACTTCAGCCCCAGAGGTCTTCACAAAGTGCCTGGCAGTAGTAGTTGCCTTTTTAGGAGGCAAAATATTTCCATTTTTCCATACCTGGACAACTGGCTAATAGTGGGTCAGTCTCCAGACCAAGTCAAGTCTCACCTGCAAGTGACCCAGCAAGTGCTCACTTCTCTTGGATTTCTTCTCAACCTTACCAAGTCGGTTCTCGAGCCTGTCCAGCTTCTTACCTTTATAGGGGCAGAGCTGGATACGGTCAAAGCAAGAGCCTTTCTTCCCCTGGACAGGGCAAGAGTTCTTATAGAGCTGGCTTCTTCCTTCAGGTGTCCCGACCAGCAAGGCATTTCCTTCAACTCTTGGGCCACATGGCAGCCGCTACAGCAGTGGTCCAAGGGGCAGGATTCCAGATGAGGGACATTCAGTTCCATCTGAGGGCCTTTTGGTCTCAAAAGAAGGATTCCCTAACCAAACTGATTCCAGTGACTCAGACTCTGATCCAAGCCCTTCAATGGTGGCAGGATCAGGACAATTTAAGGCAAGGGGTTCCATTTGCCACTCAGTCTCATTCAGTGGTCCTTACCACAGATGCTTCTCTTCTGGGCTGGGGAGCCCATCCGGGGGCCCTCACTGCCCAGGGACTGTGGTCCCCGCAGGAATCCTTTCTCCATATCAATCTCCTAGAACTCAGGGCAGTTTTTCTGGCCCTGCAAGCCTTCTCTCAGCCAGTACAGAACAAGGTGGTTCAGGCCAGAACAGACAACACCACCACCATGTGGTACATCAACAAGCAGGAAGGCACTCAGTCTATGGCCTTGTGCACAGAAGCCATGAATTTGTGGTCCCTTGCGTATTCCCTACAGACCTCTCTGATAGCAGTTCACCTTCCAGGGAAGGACAATGTGCTAGCAGATGCACTGAGCAGGATCTCACAGGGCCATCACGGATGGTCCCTGGACCCTCTGGTATTGAAGGTGATTTTTTCAAGGTGGGGCACTCCAGAGATAGATCTTTTTGCAGCCCCAGACAATCACCAACTACCTCTGTTTTGTTGCAGACCCCCGGTCTTGTGCTCAGTCCCCCTGGATGCTCTGGTTCTGAGCTGGGAAGGGAAATTTCTGTATGCCTTCCCTCCCTTCCCCCTTCTGTTCAGAGTTTCAGTCAAGATAAGGTCACAACCTTGCAAAGTGATTCTGATTGCTCCAGACTGGGCTAGACAGCTCTGGTACCCCCTGTTGCTGTCCCTAGCAGTCCATCTTCCCCTGTCTCTTCCCAGGAATTACAACCTGTTAACCTCCTCTCAGGGGAGGATTTGGTACCCCAATCTTCAGTCTCAAGGCATGGCACTTGAAGAGTTAGAGTTTACAGATTTGCATCTGTCTCAAGGGGTTCTGGATATTCTCAAAGCTTCTCGAAAGCCCTCCACCAGAAAGTCTTATAACTCCAAATGGAGAGATTCAGCATTTGGTGTTCTAAGAAGCATATTTCTCCAGACACTGCTGAATTGCCTACAGTTCTGGACTATATGGTCCATCTTAATGGCCTAGGCCTCAGACCAGCTACTTTCAAGGTACACTTGTCAGCTGTTTCTGCTTTTCTGTCAGTGGGGAAGTCTTCCTCACTATCATCTCATCCTATATTCTGTAAATTTTTTAAGGGATTGCTTCATACTAATCCTCCCTTTAGAGTCCCTGCCCCTGCCTGGGATTTAAATGTTTGCATTGCTCAACTTATGCAACCTCCTTTTGAGCCTATGTCCTCAGCAGAGCTTAAGTACTTGACTTGGAAAACTGTGTTTTTGGTAGCCATTACCTCTGCCAGACGTATCAGTGAACTGCAAGCCATGTCAAACCTGATTTTATCTCCTTTCACAGAGATAAAATGGTCCTTAGAACCAATAGAAGGGTCTTGCCCAAAGTGGTTTTAGATTTCCACTTGAATTAGTCTGTTTCTCTTACTATTTTCTTCACTGATCATTCTTCCTCAGTAGAGAGGAGGCTACACAGTTTAGATGTTAAAAGAGCCCTTAGCTACTACATAGCGCGTACCAAGGGTCACAGGTTTGAGTCCCTCCAGTTGTTCCTCACTTATGGAGAAGTGGGAAAGGGCAAACCTGCCATCAAGAGAACTATTGCCAGGTGGATTGTGTCTCGTATTCAATTCTGCTATGAAAAACTGGGTAGGATTCCACCCTCAGGCCTGAGGGCTCCCTCTACAAGAGGTACAGCTGCTTCCCTGGCTGCTGCCAGGGATATTCCCAAAGTAGGTTCTCCATAGAGGTACTGCTTGGTAGTCTGCATTAGTCAGAATACAGCAAGACTTCATGTTGTTTGAAGAAAAAATTACTCACCTTAGTAATTCAGTTTAAAGGCTGGGGCTAACTGCAATAGTCAGAATACAGCAAGACTCCAATAGAAGAAACATAATTACTAACGTGAGTAATTTTTTCTTTGGTACCCCAGTCTTCGGTCTCTCAATCTCAAAGCATGGCTCTTGAAGAGTTAGAGTATGCAGATTTGCATCTGTCCCAAGGGGTTCTGGACATTCTCAAAGCTTCTCGAAAGCCCGCCACCAGAAAAACTTACAACTCCAAATGGAAAAGATTCAGCATTTGGTGTTCCAAGAAGCATATATCTCCAGACACTGCTGAATTGTCTACATAGAAACATAGAAGTTGACGGCAGATAAGGACCGCAAGGCCCATCCAGTCTGCCCATTTCTTTTTCTACCTTATAAATGTGCCATCAGCCTTTGCTCTGTCAGTGGCCTATATATTCATAGTCATTTGTATTGCTCCCTTATGCCTATCCCATGCCTATTTGAAGCCCTGCACTGTATTCATAGCCACCACTTCTTGTGGTAAGCCATTCCATGCATCTACCACCCTTTCTGTGAAAAAGAATTTCCTCACATTCCCCCTTAATCGGCCCCCCTCTAATCTCATGCTGTGTCCTCTTGTCCTGCTATTTTTCTTATATTTAAACATTTTAGACTCTTTCACCTTGTTAATGCCCTTAAGGTGTTTGAATGCCTCGATCATATCACCTCTCTCCTCCTTTGCTCAAGGGTATACATATTGAGCTCTGAATCTGTCCTCATATGTCTTCTGATGCAGTCCCTGCACCATTTTGGTTGCCCTTCTCTGGACTGCCTCAATTTGGTTAATGTCCTTGTGAAGGTGTGGCCTCCAATACTGCACGCAGTACTCCAGATGGGGCCTAACCAGTGTCTTGTAAAGAGGGATTATTACCTTCCTCTTACGACTTGTGATACCCCTACTAATACACCCTAACACCCCCGAGCCTTACCTACTGCTTTAGAGATCTGCTTGGATGATTTCAGGTCATCAGTGATGATGATGCCCAAGTCTCTTTCTTCCTTTGTGACTGCTAGCTACTCCCCTCCCAGCCTATAGGTGGCTTCAGGGTTTCTCTTCCCTATGTGCATGATTTTGCACTTCTTTGCATTAAATCCCAGTTGCCTGTCTTCTGACCATTTTGCTACTTTATCCAGATCTCTTCTCATTCTGCCCACCCCATCTGGATCATCTACTCTGTTGCAGATCTTGGTGTCCTCTGCAAATAGACAAGCCTTACCCTCTAGATGTTGAAGAGGACTGGCCCCAGAACTGATCCCTGAGGTACCCCACTTGTGACTTGCATCTCTTCTGACTGTATACCATTTACCACCACTCTCTGTTTTCTGCCCGTCAACCAGTTTGCCTCCCAGTTGACCAACTTCTGACCCACCCCGAGCCTACCCAGCTTATTTATCAATCTTCTATGTGGAACAGTGTCAAAAGCTTTGCTGAAGTCAAGGTAGGCGACATCAACTGCTCCCCCTTGGTCCACCACTCTGGTTACCCAGTCAAAGAAATCTATGAGATTAGTTTGACAGGACCTTCCTTTTGTAAACCCATGCTGTCTTGGATCCTGTGCCCTATGGATTCCAGGTGTTGCACTATCCTTTTCTTAAGAAGTGCCTCCATAATCTTGCCCACTACTGAGGTAAGACTGACTGGTCTGTAGTTTCCCGCCTCCTCCCTGCTACCACTCTTGTGGAGCGGGATCACATGAGCCCTTCTCCAGTCTTCTGGGACCTCTCCTGTGCTCAGAGACTCACTAAACAGTTCTGCTAATGCTCTGCTAGTTCCACCTTTAGCTCCTTAAGTACCCTGGGATGTATGCCATCAGGTCCCATTGCCTTATCCACCCTGAGATAGCAAGCTCTTGTAGGCTTTCTTTTGTGAAGGAGTAGTGCTCACCTCCCTTCCCCTGTGTCCATGATGCTGAGCTGTGGGCCTGCCCTACCTTCTCTTCAGTAAATACTGAGCAAAGTATCTATTTAGGATAGATGCCTTTACAGGTCCTCCTCCTCACATGCTCCCTTTTCTCCATTAAGCTTAGCAAACCTCTCTGGACTTTCTCCTTTCACTAATGTATCTATAGAAAGTCTTGTCACCTTCTTTACTGTTCGAGCTAGTGTTTCCTCAGTTTGGGACTTTGCCTGTCTTACTGCCTTCCCTGCTTCCCTTAGGGCAGTTTGGTGCCTCCTATCTTCATCCGTTGTGTTCCCTTATATTTCCTGAAGGCCAGCCTTTGGCTCTGACCTTTTCTGCTACTGTATTTGAGAACCAAAGTGGTTTCTCTTTTGCTCTTCCTTTTCTGTCTAACACAATGGGATGTTGCTTAAAGTATTGCATCCTTAATGCTTGCCCACTTTGCCTGTACCCCTCACCTGTGTTTCTTTTTGCCAGGGCTAGCTTTACTCTGTTGGCCATCTTATCAAAGTCAGCTCCTCTGAAGTCCCATATTTTGCCTTGGAATGGGATGATTTAGATGTAGTAGCCAAATTGAACCATACCATGTGGTGGTCGCTGGCCCCAGGTGACCTTCTACCTGGAGATCTGTGATCCCTTCCTTGTTAGTCAGTACTAGATCTAGGATAGCCCTGTCTCTTGTGGGTTGCTGTACCAGTTGTTTGAGGCCTCCCTGCAGGGAATCCACTATGTGTCTAGTTCTGGCAGATGTTCCTGCTGGTATTGACCAATCTGTATCCGCATGTTGAAGTCTCCCATTAGCAGAACCTCCCTTTAGCTGTCATGTTTTGTATATCTTCTAACAGTAATGTGTCTATGTCCTCCCCTGGTCTGGGGGCCTGTGGACAACCCCAGTTCTTATGGCTGTCTCATTTCCTGTTTCCAGGGTGACCCACAGTTGTTCTGGCTCCTTATGTATATTCTGAATTTCTGTAGCTTTGATATTTTCATTGACATACAGGGCCTCCTCCCCCCTTTTGCACTCTGGTCTCTTCTGAACAATACATAGCCAGGTACTGAAGTCTCCTAAGTGTGGTTACTGGTAAACCACGTCTCACTAATTGCTACTATGTCCAGTTTAGCCTCTGACATTATTGCCTGCAGGTCTGGGATCGTATTTCCCAGGCTGTGAGCATTTGTGTACATGATTTTCCATTGGACAGATTTTGGTGTGTTAGTTGTTGGGTGAGGTTTGGCATTACCCCTGTGCGTTGTATGGGGAGACAAACCTTTTTTCTTACCTGGTGATGCAGCAGTTCTGGATTATATGGTTCACCTTAATGGCCTAGGCCTCAGACCAGCTACTCTCAAAGTACATTTGTCAGCTGTTTCTGCTTTCTTGTCAGTGGGGAAGACTTCCTCTCTATCATCTCACCCTGTATTCTGTAAATTTTTCAAAGGATTGCTTCATACCAATCCCCACTTTAGGGATCCTGTTCCAGCCTGGGATTTGAATGTTTGCATTGCTCAGCTTATGCAACCCCCTCTTGAGCCCATGGCCTCTGCAGAGCTCAAGTAC
Source organism: Neoceratodus forsteri (assembly GCA_016271365.2). Classification (NCBI taxonomy): domain Eukaryota; kingdom Metazoa; phylum Chordata; order Ceratodontiformes; family Ceratodontidae; genus Neoceratodus; species Neoceratodus forsteri. The sequence continues at coordinate 1,581,972,564 of CM028130.1, forward strand.
TTGACTTGGAAAACTGTGTTTTTGGTTGCAGTTACCCCTGCCAGATGTATCAGTGAATTATAAGCTTTGTCAGTTGAACCTGACTTAATTTCATTCCATAGAGATAAGGTGGTTCTTAGAACCAATAGAAGGTTTTTACCCAAAGTGGTTTCTGATTTCCATTTAAATCAATCTGTCTCTTCCTGTGTTCTTCACTGATCATACTTCCTCAGGAGAGCGGAGGTTGCACAGTTTGGATGTTAAAAGAGCCCTTAGTTACTACCTAGAACGTATACAGGGTCACACGTTTGACTCCCTCCAGTTCCTCACTTATGGGGAAGTAGGTAAGGGCAAACCTGCCACCAAGAGAACTATTGCCAGGTGGTTTGTGTCCTGTATCCAATTCTGCTATGAGAAACTGGGAAAAATTCCACCCTCAGGCCTGAGGGTTCATTCCACTAGAGGTACAGCAGCATCTCCGGCTGTGGCCAGGGATATTCCTTTGTTAGAAATTTGTCAAGCAGCCACCTGGAAAACAATTCATACCTTCACCAAGCATTACTTTCTGGATATCCAGGCTAGGAGTGATGCTAGGTGTGGCACAGCAGTAATTCAGAGCCTATTCCCAAAGTAGGTTCTGTCCCTCCTCCTCCTTGGAGGTACTGCTTGGGTAGTCTGCAATAGTCAGAATACAGCAAGACTTCATGTGGTTTGAATCAAGAATTACTAACCTTAGTAATTATGTTTCTTCTAATGGACTCTTGCTGTATTCTGACCTCCCTCCCCTCTCAGAATCTGTTTTGGGGAAGTGGGTGGGCAGGCGCAGTGTCTCACCCCAGGGGTGTCTTCAGCTCACTTTCTGTTGTTTGGGTGCTTTGTGTTTGATTAGTTAAGAATTTTATGCTTTATTGCCTGGTTTTTGGGTTTCCTGACTTTTGTTGCCAGTTGGCTCGTTGAAATTTTACAATTTCCACATTCTTAAAGTCAGTAAGTTTTAGCGCGAAAGAATCTGACGGTTAGGTTTCAAAGTGCTGCAGACAGAGTTTTCAACCGAACCCGAGCTCAGCGTTCTATGCCTTGCATATAATTTTAACCCTTCTCTCTCCGGGGCAGTTCAAGTGCTGGAGCTAACTGCAATAGTCAGAATACAGCAAGACTCCATTAGAAGAAACATAATTACTAAGGTGAGTAATTTTTTTCTTACAGATCTTGGTGTCATCTATGAACAGGCATACTTTCCCTTCCAGTCCCTCTGCAATGTCGCTTACAAAGACATTGAATAGAACTGGACCCAGCACCGATCCCTGTGGAACCCCGCTGGTCACCTCCCCCTCTTCTGATTTTATGCCATTTACTGCCACCCTGTGGGTCATAGATACATAGATATATTTTTCAGGTCCAGTTATCAAGATTTGCCAAAGACAGGACTTGCCACCGAAGTGGTCAGTCAGCCCATTTTTTGGGACCCATGTATGCGTCTAGCTTTTTCTTAAAGCCTGCTTCAACAACCTCCTTTGGCAGGGCATTCCAGACATTCACCACACGCTGGTTAAACCACTTTGCTCGTTTTGTGGCATTACATTTATCCCCCATCAGTTGTTTATTGTGTGATCTAGTTCGGTATGTTTGCTTCCTTCTGATACTGAATGCACCTGTCTCTCAGATCTCTGCATTTTCGAAGGCCCTATATACAAAACACAGGTACCCCCTTAATCTTCGATATGCCTTTGAGTACAGTTTCAATTTGCTCAACCTATCCCCATAACTTGGATGTCTTACGTTCATAATTTTCTTAGTAAATCCTCTTTGTACCTGCTCTACCTTGTTCGCAATTCCCACGGTTTGTGGTGCAGACAGGGGGCCCCGTATTGTAGAACTGGTCTTACCAGAGCTCTGTACAATGGCACCAGGACCTCCTCCCTCCTGCTTCTAATGTTCCTTAATATGTTCCATATAACCTTTGTACTTTTCTTGACTAATTCGATGTTATGTTTATCAAAACTGAGGCTATTGGAAATATATACCCCCAGGTCAGATTCATTGTCTGTTTTCTGTATTACTTTATTATTCAAAGTGTATTGATTAATTCTATTATTTTACCCAAAGTGCATTAATCTACACTTGGAGTCATTAATTTTGAGTTTATGTATATTAGCTCAGGTTTCCAGACTCTGCAGCTGACTCTGGAGTGCATTGGCTTTCTCCTTATTATTAACTATCATTCCCACTTTTGTATCGACAGCATACTTGCACCTGCCTTTTAGCCAGTTTCCAAACCATTTTAAAACTTTAGAGCCCACACCCAGATGCCCCAGTGTGTTACGCAATCTTCTATGAACAACAGTGTCGAAGGCCTTATTGAAATCCAGGTAGGCCACATCCACTGCCCTTCCCTGATCCACCACCCTGGTCACCCAGTCAAAGAAATCGATAAGATGGCTGGGGAAGGGGGAAAGAATGAAAGAAAAAGCACCCTTCTTAGACACCATCAGTAACTGGAGGGAAAGATGGTAGGCTGCTACCATTGTCACTGGAGTCTGAGCTTCCTTGGTTTAAAATTAATGGGGAACCGTTGGCACCAAGGGCCCCAATGTGCACTTTGTGTGCAAAAATATTTTGGTGTACTTACTGTTTCCTGTAGTATAGTAGATTGCAGTAGGAAGCAATATAGCATAGTGATTAAGGGCACTGAGCTGCAAACCTAGGCACCTGGGTTTGAATCCCATCAGCCCCACTTGCATACTGTCTGACCCTGTGCAGGTCACTTCCTTGTGTTCCCAGGTCACACCTGGAAACAAACTCCAGCTTAGTGTGCCTTTCCTGGTTAAACAATTTTCCCTTTCCTTGGATTGTACCAGACTAATTTTATTTAGTTCTAGGCCGACATATTTTACTACAAATCCCAGAATCCCTTGCAGTTGACAGTAGAGCAGTAATCAGCAGCAAGAGATTCAGTAATCTGCAGTACATTTTAGAGCTTTTATAATCTCCAGTCAGATATTTGCTGGTCCTGCTGTCCTCCCTGGGTTATGTGCAGTCGTGGATGACTGTACTTAGTGCCTGGATAAAAGCAGAACTGGAAAACATCTGATTGAGGATTATAATAGCTTCAGTGTGCACTGCAGGCTATTGAATCTCCTACTGCCTGCTGCTCTGATGTCAGCTACAGGAGATTCTGGGGTTTACAGTAAAAGAAGATGTCAGCCTAGGATTAGGCAGAATTACAGCGTATTAATTAAGCCAAAAAAATTGATGAGCAGTTTGACATGTGAAAGTGCTAATCAACTGTAAAAATGCATAGCACTTGGCACAGAATGGTTAGCAAAATTTAAAAATATATATAATTTTATTAATTTTGTCTACTTTGCCATAGATTCACTGGAAAAAAAATGGTTAGCAGTCTACTGCTATGCATTTTTGGAAATGGTTAGCATTACCCCTGTTTTGCATAGCATTTTGCTGTACCATACCAGCTATTTAAAACCCTGGAATTAGTCTGAACTATACTACAGTAAACAGTAAGTAAACCAAAATGGTTTTGCACACAAAGTGCACATCAGGACCAGCGGGTCCTTTGTGCTGACTGATCCCATTTAACATGCTCAGAGCTCCCAAATTTAACAGGGTCCCTCATGTTGCATTGTGAAATGTGGTATCTGGGAGAGTCTGCCTCGTTATTTAGACTTTTGTTGAGAGCGCAGATACAGGTATGAATGCTATGATTGGAGGTATCCCAAGCTGCTTTCTGTGTGATAATGAACTGTCTCTGGTGTTTGCAGATGAGGCCCACAGCGACAAGGCCAAGGAGAGTATCCGGGCCAAATGTGTACAGTATCTGGACCGGGCTGAGAAGCTGAAGGACTATTTAAAGAACAAAGACAAGCAAGGCAAGAAACCTGTTAAAGAGGCACAGAATGAGAAAGGGTAAGGAGGGCTTTGCATTTGGATATCAATATGAAAAGGTGGTGGAGAGTTAGGATCTCTTGGGAGAAAGCAAGCTTCAGTAGTAGACGCACACAAAATGTGAGTGCTGCATCAGCATGTAGCAAATAGCACACAATGAAATAGAAAATAAAGTTCAAATCTATATTTTCACCCATAGACACTAGAGATACCCACTTTCGCCCATAGACACTGTGGATACGTACTTTCAAGTGCTTGCCTTGAGCAGTAACTCTCTGGACTAACTAGTTACTAGCTTTGAATATCTGCAGGTTCTTTTTGAGCCCTGTGGTTTGCCTTGTTGGCTCTTTTCAGAGTCCATCACTGAAGCGTTTATCTTAAACTAGGCGGGTTCTCCCCCCCAACCCCACCGCACCAAAGCTGTAAGACCTTGTGTGAATCTGCCCTTTCATCCTGATCAGTTACTAAATATAAAATGCAGCCCCAAGGTATAAAGCCTGCTGATGTACAGTTTCTTGCTGAGCCTCATGTCTCTACTTTTTGTGTACTTCAGGTTTATTGTATTTTTTTTTTTTTAACTTTGTTTCTCTCCTGTACAGCTGGCCCTTCCTTCACTGGTCCCACTCCAGTGTCCTCTGGTACTTACCTCTATGTCTGTTTCTTGAGGTGTCCAGCTGACTGGGTGCAGCACCTGCAAGGGACCAGTTTCATTTTGCTGGTTGCTGCGATTTTCTTGGCCCCCCCCCCCCCCGAGTGTGGCACGGAGTGTACAGTGGTGCCAGTGGCCGAGCTGTGCACGCTCCCACACGTGGCACGCTGGGCATTTGCTCTGCGACTACCCCCCTCTGTCTGTGGGTACACTGTGTCAGCCCCCAGCTGCCACTAGGGACCAGGCAAGCAGTGGACTCCGTCCCCACCCCTTCCCGGGAGAGGAGAGCTGTCCTCCAGATGCTCAATCCTCTCCTTCCCCGGCTGACCCCCAGTAGCCCTCTTGCACCATTAACAAGGGTCACTGGCATGGCAGGAGGTAAGGTAGTGATGCCTCAGCCCTTCACACCACTGGCCGGCTGATTTATTGTATTTTTAATATATATTTTTTTTTACTCTGTTCATTCACCTACCTAGCTGGGGCATCTCTCAGGCTTCCCTCTCTCAGCTCCACAGCTTTGTACCACCCGCCTGAACCGAGCTCCCCGACAACTACATTGGGATCAGGACTCTGGCTCGCCTGCCTCCTTGGAGAGAGCCAGGGTCCCCAGGGGGAGAGTTGAGGATTGCGGCTGACATTGAGTGAGTGGGCCCGGGCTATTGGAGGTTGCCGTCGCCAGACCCGGTGGTAAGATCTTTTTATTTTTCACCCTTGTTTTTTTCTCCCCACCCCTTCCTCCATCTATTGGAACTCGGACGTGCAATGATGCCCCTATGTCCACTGAGCTCCACCCCTGCCATTTGGCTACACCGCAGGTTCCATGGTGTGCCCCTGACTGCCGCCAGAAGCTGCTAAGGAACAACGTGATCCTACACCCTCCCCAGGAAGGGAGAGCAGTCCTCCAGACGCTCCATCCCTTCCCACCCCGTCGATCCCAGGTGGCCCGGGCTCATTCCCAAACCTGGGTTGCCAGTGTGGCATGAGGTGCAGCTACTAGTGCCTTAACCCTCAGTGCCACCGTCCGCCTTGTATTTTTAATATGATACAAAACAAGTACAACACTGCTGACATGTATCTTGGTATATGCAGAACGAGTATGGGGATGACAGTGGTGCGAGTGACAGACATATATAACTTTATGGTTCCAGCTGGAGGGCTTCTTATGACTATTAGAGTATCTCCTTGCGCGTTGTTAGGACCAGAGGACTGCGAACTGAAGGTGGGCAGTTCTGTGGTCTCAGGGACGCAAGAAGCGACACTCTTATAGCCATAAGGTACACTAAGGTTAGAGTAAGAAGCATAAGACTGAGACCCATATAAGCTCCTGCTGTTCAGTCGTAATAGCATAGCTTCTTGGCTATAACCCTCATATCTTTTACGTATTGGTTGCAGACATAGCAGATGGCTTGATAAATGAGTCTATTAAATATTCAGATGACCTTAAAGTAGGTGGGACATGTAAAACCTTGGAAGACATCGCAACAGTACAAACGGATTTGGACAGAATTGCAGAGTGGGCAGAAAAGTGGGGGATGTGCTTTAACTTGGAAAAGTGTAAAGTTATGCACATTGGTCCAAACAACAACAAACACAGCTATTACGTAGGTAACAGAAAACTGTTGGAAACAGTACTCAAGAAAGACCTTGGGGTATCAGTAAACAAACTGAGACTATATAAGCAAGGCAAATAGGATTATTTGGACCATAAAAAATAGTATAAGGTCTAGAGATGAAAAAGTCCTCTTCCCACTATATAGCTGTTACGTCAGGCCACACAGTGACAACTGCTCGCAGTTCTGGTCCCCACGCAAAAAGGAGGACATTAGTCAGCTTGAGAGGATCCAGAGAAGATTCACAAAGAACATAAAGGGCTTAAGTGATCTGGAATACAAAGGTAGGCTATGTTTCCTGAACCTAATGTCTCTCGAGACTAGGAAGCACTGGAGTGGTGATCTTTGTTTATTTGGCACCTTATAAATGACCTTTACTTATTTTCAGAAATGGGCTTCGATTTTAAACAGATGCTGTGGGAACCAGAAGACACCTCCTCCAGGGAGGGTGGCCCTGCAGGGGGACCTGGAGGCTCTGGAAGGGAGGGTGGCCCTGCAGGGGGACCTGGAGGCTCTGGAAAGATGCGTCTAGAAAGTGGAAGCTGAGGTTTAATGCAGGGAAATGCAAGGTACTCCACCTGGGGGCCAGAAACCCAGGCCAAGTGTACACCCTGGGGGGGGGAATACTACAAGTCTCAATGGCTGAGAGGGACCTGGGGGTGGTGGTGGATGTCAAGATGAACAACTCTGAGACTTGTAGGAGGGCAGCAGCCAAGGCCAACAGGGTGCTGGGATGCATCGCTAGGGATCACCTCCAGAAGGAGAAGTGATACTCCTCTGTATAACTGCTTGGTGAGGCCGCACCTGGAGTACTGTGTGCAGTTTTGAGGCCACACTTAAAGAGGGACATTAACCTCCTGGAGAGGGTCCAGAGGAGGGCAACCAAAATGGTTTGGGGCTTGGGGACAGGACCTATGAGGAGAGTCTCAAGAGCTAATATGTACACTTTGGAAGAGAGAAGGGACCGGGGACATGATAGAGGTCTTCAGGTACATGAAGAGGGTAAATAGGGAGGAACAGTGAGGGTGCTTCAAGGAAGGAGGAAGGGGCACTAGAGGGCATGGGGGAAGATTCAGGGGAGAAAGGAGGAGGTGCTACTTCACTGAGAGGGTGGTAGAGCCATGGAATGCACTACCTAGGGGCTGGTGGAGGCAGAGACAGTGGAGGGTTCAAGACGGGTGGGACAGGTACAGGGGAAGGGTTCAGGAAGCAAAATCCAATGCAGCAAGAATATCCAGAACTGGGAAGGGAGAAGCCAGAGAAGGCGAGGGGGACAGCAAGGTCAGCACCCAGGGTGGGGGCTGACCAAACGAGCAGACACGAAAGACCATTAGGCCTATTCTGCTGGCATTGTAGTATGTTAGTATGTTACATTGCTTTGGATACAGAACAAATACCAGGACATTTGTTTAGGCACAGAAAGTGGTAAATGACTGGAACAACCTGCCCCTAAATATTATTAACAGAAATAAATACATCTGTAAATGCAAGTTGGATAACTGGCTTATGGTGGGAGGATTGTACCAGTTAAGGGTCCTGGGATTGGAGCTGTTCATGGGCAGCCTGTGGTCCGTTCCCTGTCCAGCTCCAGTATGAACCTCAGTATGAAGAGGCCCTCCAGCCAGACCCATAAAATTATTATAGATCACTAACTTTATATTTAAATTAAAACACTTTTATTTAATAAAGTTTGAGGCAGGAGCGGCCATCAAGAAATCTGTTACAGTGGTTCATCGCATGCGGTACTTTTACAGCAATAGGAGTACCTCCTGTGCAACTGAAGGAAGTGCTGTGATTGGTCCCCTGGGGACATTCTTGCCATCTATAATAAAAATAAGTAGTAGAAGACTGCTTCTGTCCTGATCTATGAACTCCATCATCTGTACTGTATCCATTTGATAAATACAGTGTGTTTCAGGCTAATTAATAAAGAGCAAAAACAATGTGAATTTAGAGTCCCATTTATATAAAAATATGTCCAGGGTTTCAAGCAACAAAGCACAGATCCAAATACATATATGGTCCAAGGCTGCCATATTTCCAAGAAATTTGGAAGACGAGTCTGGAGAAAGTGCCAGTTTCATGTAAATGAGTGACAATTACCACCTAGTGTTGAGTAGCAGGGATATCTTCTTTTTTTTTTTTATATTTATTCTGCTTTCTTCTGGAGCGGATCCGTCAATACTCCGCCCTAGTCACGGCCCCCCTGTGCCTCCACCTCCGATTATTGCCAGCGCTCCCCGGTCACCCTTGGCACACCCCCAGAGGGCGGGGTTGCGGCGACTTCCCCAAGGTCGCTGCAGTCATTTTATCTAGTTAGGGATCTGGCATCGGAGGCTAGTGGAGACCCCAGGGGAGGCCATCATGGAGACGGATCGAGCCCTGGTGTTTTTCCTTCCCTTTTGTGGACAAGGGGCGGGAACGTGCAGTGACGGCCAGTGTCCGTCCCGCTCCTGAAGATCTAGGCGTCAGTGTTACTGGAGGCTTCCCAGCCTCCGCTGGGTGTCGCTAGACACCGAACGCTCACCCACTCCCTCCCTCTGGAGAAGGAGAGCCATCTAGGGACGCTCCATCCTTCTCCCCCCGGCTTCAGCCCTCAGCGGCTTCAGTCAGTTTCCGAACCCGGTTCGCCGGCATTACAAGCGGTAATCCAACCGCTGCGCTGGTGGGCTGTCTTCAGGGATATCTTCTTGGAGCCAGAGTCTGGTGCTGGCTTTGCGAGATGTAACCAGTAGCATGTCCAGTAGCTTTTTGGAGTTGCACCTGATATGCATATCCCATGAAGGAATATTTAGTAACACTAAACTGGCTTTAAGTAATATATATAAATAATTGCTGGGGATGAAATTTAACACCCCTCCAATGGGGTAATAGCTCAGGACAATATCAAAATATGTACCTGATCTGACGGCACCTCTTTACATTTCCTCCAACAAGAACCCCAGCATTCCCCCATGCGGCCTGTATTACAGGGGTACGAAAGTACTGAGATTGGCACTTCCATGAAAATGCCTTCCAAAAGAGAGAAGAGGTTACTTCAATTGCTGGTAGTGTCCATCTGGTCCAGGATTCCAAGGGGATCGCATCCGAGGGATCTTTATTCCACCTTTCAAGGATAAGGCTGGAATGCAGATTTGCCAGATCTTCCTGGACATAAAGTCTCCACCACTCATTCACACTAATGGGATCTACGCTGGAGGCACTAGGACCCAGCAGACAAACTTTTTCAGGAGGGCAGCCAGAGAGAGATGGAGCCTTGAGGGGCGTCGTGCCCGCAGTCTCGGCTCGTATGGCAATGACTATCTCGGCGTCAACCCTCCAACTGCCTGAGTTCCTTTTTCCCCACTGTCGAGTGCGCTACAGTGACGTCGCTTGCCCCCCGGGAGTCAAACTTCAAACTAGCAGCATAGTTTTCAGTTTATTATTTTGTAGTATATCTTCAATAAGTACCGCTTACTGTCATTTATTCTTATTTAAGAAAGAAGTCTCGGCCTACATTGATGGTGTTGACCATGAGTGGGTCAGGTGATGGTAGGGAGACTTCGTATGAAAGCTGTTCAGTCATCTGGGCTGGGTCCGGTCTGCCATCCTCTCTGGGGGGTCTGACAACGGACGGTCCAATGCTTGAGGGGAAGGGCGGTCCCCCCGGAAGCATAAAAGAAAACTGTCACATTCTCGGCATCATTCGGCCTTGAGCTCTTCTGTGGCCCACAGGTCAGAAAAGAGAAGGCATCACTCGAGGTCACCCTCTGGTATGTCTGCACGTCGACGGTTGGTCATTGGGATCAGTTGCCGGTCTCCTCCTTCGGAGTCGCCGGTTTCTGTTTCTGGTCAGTGACCTCTTCAACATCGGAGCCCTTCCCCGCCTTCTGGTAGGGCTTCAGATGAGCAGTTTCATCAATGGGCCACTCTGATGGAGCAGTGGGCTCGGAGGTTTGTCCAGCTGCCTGGCCCGGTCACTCCAGCCTCGAATCGGGTAGGGCGGTTGGGCCTCACTAGTTGTGTGGCGCCTTCGGTGCCATTGACTCCACACTCAGATGTTTTCCCCTTCACATGGCTGTGGCGCAGGGGGCCACACCGATGCCTCTATCTCCTGGTATTCTTTCTTCTTTCTCCTCAAATCCTAGTTTTCGGAGCTCTGTGTTGGTTTTGGCTCTTTCAGTGTCGATGGGTCGCTCGGCGCACTCCTTGGTGCCGTGCGGCATGTTGGCGCCATCCTCAGTGCCGTGTGGTTTGTCGGCACCACCCTCGGGGGAAAGAGGTCTCTGTTGGTGCTGTATGCGGTGCTGGGTTAGGCAGCGCTGTGCTCATTTTCGGTGCCGAGGCTTGGGGTGACGTCTTCCGGTCTTCAGGGCTCCTCAAATCCGAACCCTTTTCCTTCCTTTTTTCCTGCTGATTTTCACTCCTTTCCTGTCCATGCAGTCCCTCCTGGACTGTCAGGAGATGATATTGAGCCTGACTCAGACCTTAGGCTGGGTGATGACGTGGAAGGAACAGGGTCTAATCCTATTGCAGAGCCTGTGGTCGAGGACCTCTCATTTAAGTCTCTGCTGAAAAATGTTAATTCCATTCTTTCTCTCCAGACTACAGATATCGATCCTGGGAAGCTTTTAAGGCTCCAGTACCTTCATGTCCCAGAGATCCCTATGGATTTAACTCCCTCGGTACATCCTTCCTTTGAGATGCTTTCTGAAATGGTATGGAATAATCCCGCTCTCATTCCTTCTGTGGCTAAGTCCATAGATAGAAAGTACGCTGCTCCCAAGGATTGACCCATTTTGGCCTCCCAAGCCTTAGCGGACCCTATTGTGGTTTTGGCAGAGAATGATAAGGTCGTCCTTTCTCAGGCTACTACAGCCTGACCTATAAACAAAGAATCTCATAAGATAGGTACTTTAGGTAAGAGAGTCTTTGCTGCATCCACCCTAGGTATGCGTATTTCCAGCTACCAGGGTTATTTCTCTCAGTATGAGTATGTTCTTTAACATTCACTCAGACAGATGGTAGAAGCTCTACTGGAGTCGGACACTAATTCAGAGCTTCTTCAAACCATAACCAGGGGTATTGAGTCCAACAACCAGCAGATTAAAGCAGCTGTGGACGCTTTCGATACTGCCTCCCGGGCGGCGGCGGTGGGCATTTGTACCCGCCGTCACTCTTGGCTGCGCACTTCAGGTTTCACGAATGATGGCCAGCAACAGGTCATGGCGTTACCCTTTGACAGTATGTATCTCTTCGGTCCTCAAGTAGAGCAAGCTGTAGAGGCCACACAAAAGACTAGGTCTGCCATTAAATTGGCTCGACCTGTTCCTGCCCCTTCTCGGTGGGGTGTTAATAAGCGTCAATTTCCCAACTGTCAGTCCTTTTGAGGCAATGGCGGGGGAGGTTTTAATAAAAACCAAGCCCCCCAGCCTCAAAAGAAAACACAACAGAAAGCACAAGGGCCCAAACCGCCCAGTGCCGCCTTCTGAGTTTCTGGCCCAAGTCCCACCTGTGCTGCCTGAGGGGGACTCTTCCTCAGTGGTGGGAAGTCATCTGACTCAGTTTTACAACTGGTGGAAGTCCATAACATCGGACAAATGGGTCCTCCGAATAATCCACGAGGGATATTCCCTCAATCTTTCAGAGGCCACTCCGGATCATCCCCCCAAACGACAGCCCAAGCTGTCAGTATTTCAGTCAGAGCTTCTCGCTTCCGAGATACAAGGCTTTCTGAACAACCGAGCAGTAGAAATAGTTCCACTGGATCAACAGAACAAAGGGATCTACTCCCATTACTTTCTGGTTCCAAAGAAAATCGGGGGCATGCACCCCATTTTGGACCTCAGAGAACTGAACAAATTTCTTCCCAAGGAAAAGTTCAAAATGATTTTGCTAGGAACCCTGTTACCTTTGCTTCATCAACACGACTGGCTAGCCTCCCTGGACATGCAGGATGCTTACCAGCATATTCCCATCCACCCAGAGCATTGCAAATTTCTACGGTTTGTGGCTTTGGGCCAGCATTATCAGTTCAGACTCTTGCTCTTTAGGCTATTCTCGGCGCCACACGTCTTTACAAAGTGTTGTGCAATTCTCTCAGTGTACCTCAGAAAGATCGGGATACAAGTGTTTCCATATGTGGACGACTGGCTTCTGGCAAGCCCTTCCAGCAAGGAACTCTCGACGCCGTAGTCACGGCCTCAGACTTTCTCACGTCCATGGGAGTCCTGCTAAATACCAAGAAGTCGCAGCCCTCCCAGAAGCTCCTTTTCATAGGAACTCTTTTGGACACCTCCTGTGCAAAAGCTTTTCTACCGGAGGACAAAAGGAGTTATATCCTAAAGATGGCCCGATACATCAGAGAGAACAGCTCGGTTCGAGCTATCTCAGTGCAACGGATGCTGGGTCTCATGGCATCCTCTGTGTTCACTGTACCCCTAGCACGCCTTCACATGAGAACCTCCCAATGGATGCTAAGTACTCGGTGATCCCCAGCCACTCACCTTCAGTCCTTTCTCATCAAGGTGACAGAACCTCTGAAGAGGTCAATCACCTGGTGGTCGCAAGAGGACAATCTTCTGGAATGGTATCCCTTTGCTCCCCTGGATTATCAGATTTCCATTACCACAGACGCATCCCTGATGGGTTGGGGAGCTCACTGTCAGAATCTCTACACCCAGGTTACGTGGACTCGGGACGAGTTCCAGCTTCACATAAATGTCTTAGAAATGAGAGCCGTCTTTTATGCGGTCCGGGCTTTAAAGAACATTCCCTGTCACAAAAATATTCTCCTTCAAAAGGACAATAAAGCAGTGATGTATTGCATCAACAAGCAGGGCGGTGCACACTCTTACCCTTTATGTAGGGAAGCAGTGAAAGTGTGGGAATGGCGTCTAGAGCACAAGGCTCTAATTCAGGCGGTCTATCTGGTGGGAGTGCAGAACGAACTGGCAGACTGTCTCTGCAGAAAGACAGATCCTCACAAGTGGTCTCTAGAGTCAACCGTAGTTTAGTCACTATTCGTAGAGTGGGGAACTCCAGACCTGGACCTTTTTGCATCCCCACTCAACACAATACTGCCTCTCTTCTGCTCCAGAAATCCAGGGCCTGGCATTTTCTGTCAGGATGCATTCAGGCTGCAGTGGACAAAACGCTTTCTATATGCCTTTCCTCCTCTTCCTCTAATTCAGAGGGTACTTCTCAAGTTCGAGTCCCAGGAGGGACAAAATGATCCTCGTTGCTCCCTTCTGGCCTCGACAAATATGGTTTCTGTTACTCAATAGTATGTTGGAAACCTCTCCGAAAGCGCTTCCCCTTCAGATGAACCTTCTGACTCGGGGGGCCTGTGGTCCATCCGAATCTGAGGTCGCTTCACCTTCGGCTCCTGAAGAGATAGAAGTGAACAGGTTCAATGTCTCTTGCAGAGTCTCAGATATTCTTTTGGCTGCGTGTAAGCCAGGCTCTAGAAAAACTTACTCAGCCAAATGGAAGCGTTTTTCTCTCTGGTGTGCAAGATCCTCTTTGAATCCTTTTTCCTGCCCACCAAATAAAATTCTAGAGTACCCTTTAGACCTCTCAAATTCAGGTCTACAATACTCTACAGTCAAAGTTCACCTTTGTACCATATCTGCTTATCATGAGCCAGTACTTTCCTTGTCACTGGCTCAGTTACCAGTAGTTAAGAGGTTTCTTGAGGGTATTCTGCATACCAGACCTCCTATCAGTCGTCCAGTCGCAGCCTGGGACATTAATCTAGTACTAGACATGCTCACTCGAAAGCCTTTCGAGCCTCTAGCTACCTGTGAGCTGAAATTTCTCACTTGGAAAATGGCCTTCCTGGTGGCCATTACCTCGGCCAGCAGGGTCTCTGAAATACATGCTTTGGTCACAGACCCTCCGTATACTGTGTTTCATAAGGACAAGGTGGTGGAACCCATCCTAAGTTTCTCTCTAAGGTTGTTTCAAAATTCCATCTAAACCAACCTTTAGTCCTACCTACTTACTTTGCGAACTTCCAGAATGAAGGAGAGCGTACCCTTCATTCTTTGGATGTCAAAAGAGCTCTGCATTTCTATTTAGATAGAACAAAACAAATTTGCAAAGCTCAACAACTGTTTGTTTCCTTCAGCGAAACCTGGCTGTGTCAACCCGTTGCTATCAGATGCATTTCAGCATGGCTGGTGGCATGCCTTCGCCATTGTTATTCCATGGCACAGGTTAAGCTCAGGGTTTTAAATAATTGAATAGCAGTTTTTTTCTTGGGACAATACTAACTGTACAGAAAGCATTTTTATATAGGTTTTCTAGAAGTGGTATGTTTGTTAAACACAGTGAGGCAAATGTTGTGCATTTTCACAGTGTTTTAGCACTTTTATGAGCAAAACGCTAATCAATTTTTAGAGTTAAATAAAACCCTGAAGCTGGAGGGCAGAGTGTATGCTCACTCTACTAGAGCAGTCGCCACGTCCCTGGCGGAAATCCACAATGTGCCCATTGCAGATATTTGCAATGCGGCTACCTGGAGCTCAATGCATACTTTCATCAAGCACTATGCCCTGGATGTCCATGCCAGGCGACATCTTTCATTTGGCAGAACCATCCTTAATGGACTTCTGTCCTAAAATTGTGAGCTCTTGGTCTCTCCTGCCGCCCTCTTGGGGGATTATTAGCTCGGTACTCTCCCATTAGTGTGAATGAGTGGTGAAGACTTTATGTCCAGGAAGATATGGAAATTACGTACCTACCGTAATTCTTGATCTTCTTGGACAAAGTCTCCACCACTCATTCTACCTCTCCCTACATCGTTCGAGCTCACCGGTGGCCCTTCTTATACGGGTCATCCGGACTATCTTATGTCCGGTTTTGTTCAACTAATCCTTCTAGGCTAGTTACACTGCACCTCCTTGGAAAAAAATTACTGGGCGGTTGGAGGGAGTCGGCCTTGAGGTAGTCGTGCTGCTGAGCTGCGCTCATGGCTCCATCTCTGGCGCCAGCCTCCTGCAAAGTTTGCTTCCGCTAGAGTCCTAGCGCCTCCGGCGTAGATCCTGTTAGTGTGAATGAGTGGTGGAGACTTCGTCCAAGAAGATCAAGAATTACAGTAGGTACATCATTTCCATTTCCTGCAGACCTCTACATAAATTGCCAATTAAACGGCCCCAGCCTTCTGCCTGTATGGCAGATATAAGTATTCTGCAAGTAAGGCTCAAGGGGCTTGGTAATTTGGACAGATCCCTGCCTTGTTTCAGCAAATAAGCCCACATCTCGAGGTACCGAAAATGCTCCCTGTTAGTAAGGCCAAATTCAGTTTGGAGGTCTCCAGAAGGGAGTGTGCCTTGTTCATTCAGGAAATGAAAGAAATGACTGAGACCCAAGTGCTTCTATGTGCAAAATGTAGACTTTGTATTGACAGGGGCAAAATGAGTATCAGATGCCAGGTGATGACACAGAAAGTACAGGAGCCAAAATCTTGGGGATCCCACCAGGCATTTCCAGAATTTTAAGGTACAGGCTATAAGCCAAAGAAAAGCCCCAAATGGGTGAAGCACTAGTGGGAAAGAGAAAAGATACCTGTAAATATCATTTAAGTGAAATTCAGTATATTTCCAGAGGGTTATGTTAGAATTATTAAGCCAGGTACAAATAATACAAAGGTGGGATGCTTCTGCATAGAGTTTCGGATCTAGGAGTTTATCCCCCGTTATCCCTCGGAAGTTGCAAAAGTGTATACTTAATAGGAGGTTTACAATTCCAGATAAATCTTGAAATTAGATCATTCCAGGACCTGAAATAATATGGGGCGGGCATGATGGACAGCATTTGTAAGAGATATAACAGGCAGGGCAAAATGTTCTTACGGACAGTATCAATCTGAGCAAACAAAGTTAGTTAAAACTTTATTTTTTGGCAGGCTGTGAACTTTAGGCCTGAATGGACCTACTTACAAAGTTGTCCTGCACAAGCATTAAATATCTGTTCTAGGATCGTGGATATGTTGTTCTGTCCACACTGTTTGGCATTGCCTTTCCCTTTAAGAATCTTGCCGGAAGGTCTTGAAGCTGGCTTCTCCCACCCAGGTGGTATAACCCTCGGCTACTTCCCATGATGCCAGATCTTCCTTTCCGCTGGAAGATACAGGTTCCCTCTTTACCGCTGTTGTGTTCATTAGGCCCTGGCTTCAGAATCCTCGGATTTGCTCAAACTTAAACTCATCATAGTTAATAAAAATCGCTTCACAATCTCGACCACTATGGAAGATGAATCTTCTTCTGGTTTCCGCCGCTGCCTGTGCGGGCAAAAGATGTCTCGCACAGACTCGCATGCCACGTGCTTGTATTACCTGGGTGTCGGCCATGACACCCAGGCCTGTGAGAAATGTCGCGCATTTCACCCGAACATCTTGGACGATCATCTCGCATGGTTAAATTAGGCAGACCGGAGAAAATGGAATCCGTCGGTCAAATCTAAGGAAGCCCGATGGGCGGTCCCTGTTGCTGCATGGTTCACCAAGCAGCTCGAACAAATGAAGGCCTTTGAGGAAGAGGTGGCTTGGGCCACGGATCGATCCTTGAAGTCTTTTTTTCGTACCGCTCAACTTGGGCTCCACTTTCTCCGGACCCTTTCGGGAGATGTGCCAATCCCTTCCCACCGAGGGTGAGGGGCCTGGGGCATGCATGTCTCTCGGTCCCATAAAAAGGACAAGGAACCGAGAGAACCTTTGTCTCACCAACGTTGTTCCTGGGATCGTAAGAGATCTCTTGTCCCAGGAATCACCCGTCTCGACTTCGGTCGAGGTTGCGGCCTCAGCCACTGGTTTCACGGTTCCATCAGGCCAGTCAGCCCAGACATTGGACGATGACCCAGTTGATATCATTCTCGACCCAGTTGACGCATTGTCACTCAATGAAGCTGACAGCTCCTTATTCAGGAATCCGGTCCTGCTTCTCCCCATGAGGAGACTCAGCCCGCTGGGAACCCCATCGGAGAACCCGGTCCCTGACCAAGAAGAACCACCGGTCTCCCCAGTGCCTTCTGATCGAGCCCGTCTGTCACCCCAACGATCGAGGTCAAGGTCTCGGACCTCTTCGACTGCCAGGCCGAAGAAGGTGCACAAGCGCTCTAAGAAGAGGATTTTGTTGACATTCTTTTTCATCCTTCTCGAATGAGGAGAGGCTTTGTTGGAAACTCCGACGCTACGAAGATTTAACGTGGCAACAGCTGATTTTGTCCGGTCAAAAGCCGATTCTGACTTCCACCCCAGCCATTACTTGGCTTTCATCTCCCAGGCCGGAGCCGACTCCTCTGGAGTCAGCCTGCACTCTTCCTGCTCCCATGGAGGCTGGCCAAAATCGACCTGTCCACCAATCTTGTTGGAGCCGCCACCTAAACAGCCCCTGTTGGGGTGCCTGCAAAGTCTTGGCCTGTTCCGGGCCTCCCACTGGCTCTCCCCTCACTGCCTGGCACGTCGGGGTGGGGTGAGACTCAGGTGTGGGCTGGTTATCTGCAGACTTGAAGTCCGAGGGACTCGGACCTTCCTCCCGTCCCTTGGACGAGGAATCAGTCGGTAGTCTCTCGACGGAGGAAGGCCCCTCTTCCTTTGTGGGCATCCTCTGTCTTATCTCTGAATCCATGGAGATGCCTCTCAAATCTGTCTAGAAATGGGCTGAATATCTCCTCATGGATATCCTCAAATGGGGGGATTCACTGACAGAAGCCTTTCCAGTGGCCAAGGCCATTGTTGGTCCGGTTTTGGAGCTATGGCAGCATCCTGCCTCTTGCCCTTTGCCTTCTGCCTGTATAGCTCGCAAATACGCAGTGCCCATTGGGTCCCTTTCAGAGTTCACAGAGCACCCCTCTGTGGAGAGTCTGGTGACCGAATCTGTGTTCAGATGCTCGGGTAGTTTGGCAGATACAGATAGACCTCCAGACAAGGAGTGCAAAAAACTGGACCATTCTTCCCGTAAAGTCTATGCTGCCTCTAGGCTGGGCTCGGCCATCATCAAGGCGCATTTCTCTCATGCCCTTCTGGGCTCCCTTGATGAGGTTCTTCCTTACCTTCTCGCAGACCTCCAGACCATGGTCAAGCAGGTTAGAGACCAGGGTCGGGCTATTGTGACGCAGCAACTCCATACAACTCTAGACCTTGGGGATTCATGTGCCCGTTCCGTGGCAGTCTCGGTTGCCATGCACTGCAGGCCTTGGTTAAGGGTTTCCACCTTCACGGCGGACACCCGACACAAACTAACGAATGTCTCTTTCCTGGGTACCGACCTCTTCGGCCCAGGTGTGGACAGTTACCTCCAATGCATTGAGAAGTCCAGTGCCACCTTGGACTCTGTAACTTCTGCACAGAAGGAATCCCAGGGTTCCAGAAAGCAGAAGAAAAAGCTATTTCAGCACTCTGCTCCTGTGGCCAAGCAGCCCATAAGCCCAGAGGACGGGACTCCGTTGGTCCCCAATCCGGACCCTCTTCCTCCAAGCCTGCCCAGGGATGGCATAACGGTGGCCACCCCTATACCTGTCATGCAAGTGCTGGATCCTCCCATGGGGGGGCCGGCTCTGCCACTTCCTTTCTGCCTGGTCTGCTGTTTCCACGGACAGGTGGGTTCGAGAAGTGGTCGGCCAGGGACTGCCTCTGGAATTTGAGCAGTACCCTTCAAGCCGAGCCCGCGCCCCACGGGAGGAAATGGTGTCCGTACACACTCAGTCGGCTCTTAGAGATGACACTGCTCAACTCCTCCGCAAGGAGGTGGTGGCCAGAGTCATTGACCCTCCAGTCAACCCAGGGTTCGTATTCAGGTGCTTCCTGGTTCCGAAGCGGACAGGGGGCTGGCACCCCATTCTAGATCTGCATGACCTGAACCAGTTTCTCAGGTCACACGCACCTTCAGGATGGTAACTCTGTCCCAGATCATACCATCTCTTGAGCAGAACATGTGGTTTTGCTCTCTGAATCTCCAGGATGCTTTCTTTCATGTCCCGATCCATCCATCTCGCCAATGGTTCCTTCGCTTCCTAGCAGAAGGAGCCCTATTCAAGTTCTGAGCCATGCCATTTGGCCTGTCATTGGCCCCACAAGTCTTCACCAAATGCATTGCAGTGGTGGCGGCCCATCTTTGGTGTCAAGGGGTCAAAGTTTACTCATATCTCGACGACTGGCTCTTGGCGGGTTCCACCAAGCAAGTGGTGGAGAGGTCCAGGGACCTGACCCTCCAGACCTGCACCGACCTTGGTCTCCTGGTCAACAAGGCCAAGTCGTAACTCATATCTTCACAGGTGATATGTTTCATTGGGGCAGAGCTTGACTTCTGCCGAGCCAGAGCCCGGTTCCGGAAGGACAGGGCGGAGGTTCTCTCCTCCTTTGCCCAGTCATTTCTGAATGGGCACTTGCGCCCTGCCTGGGACTTTCTGCGCCTTCTGGGGTATGTGGCGGCCTGCACCACTGTGGTCCAATGGGCCCAGTGGCATATGTGCCCCCTCCAGTGGGAGCTGCCCAGCCAGCATCACGGTCACTTCGACCAGCTGGTCACTGTGACCCAGAAGATGTGGGACGCTCTCCAATGGTGGACCGTCCTGGATCACTTGCAGGAAGGGATCCCATTTGTCCGTCCAGAGCTGACAGTTGTTCTCATGACCGATGCCTCTCTCACAAGCTGAGCCCACATGGGGAACCACAGAGCCCACAGGTTCTGGACCCCCGAGGAATCCCGATATATCAACCTGTTGGAGCTCAGAGCAGTCAGACTGGCGCTGTTAGCATTCGCTCCGCTCCTTCGGGGTCAGTTGGTGTAAGTCCAGACTGACAGTACCCGACCATGTACTACTTTAACAATCAGGGTGGCACACACTCCCAGCTGCTGTGCAGGGAAGCGCTGCACATCTGAACCCTCGTGAGCCGGCGGGGGAGCAGATCTCCTAGCCATCCATGTGGTAGGAGCTTCAAATCAACTGGTGGCGCTCTCCGCTGTGTGGGTGAGACGTCCCATGCGTGGTCTTTCCATCCATAGGTAGCACACAGCCTGTTCTCCCACTGGAGCAAACTTCAGGTGGATCTGTTTGCCTCCAGGGAGAACACCAAGCTGAGGCTGTTTCATGCCTGCCCTCCTCAGCAGGGCTCGCTGCAGGGGGATGCCTTCTCGAGACCATGGACTGCAGGCCTCTTCTATGCCTTCTCTCCACTTCCCTTGGTTCACGAGGTGATCCTCAAGGTCAGGAGGGACAAGGCACAGGTGATCCTGGTAGCCCCAGACTGGCCGCACCAGTTCTGGTATCCAGATTTCCTCAGCCTCAGCTCCAGGCCTCCGAGGCATCTTCTAGTACACCCGGACCTGTTATCTGTCAGTCGGGGAAAGTATTCCATTCAGACCTTCAATCCCTGCACCTGACAGCCTAGTTCCTGAGTGGCTAGAGTTCCAGGCTTTTGGTCTCTCTGAGGATGCACTCACTGTAGTGGAAGCATCCAGGAAGGAGTCGACCAGGAGGTGTTATGCCTTCAAATGGAAACGGTTTTCCATTTGGTGTCCGGGTAAGAGCCTGGACTCTTTGTCCTATTCAGTGGCTAATATCCTAGACTACCTTTGGTCTCTGTCCAAAGGGGTCTTCGGTCAACGACCCTTAAGGTGCACCTGGCAGCCATCTCTGCTTACTGGGCGTGGGCCGGTCAACAGATGGTGGCACAGGAGAAGGTGGTCTGGCGTTTCTTTAAAGGCCTTGACCACATATCCCCTCCAGTGTTTGAACCTCCACCTCTGTGGGATCTACTGCTGGTACTGCAAAGCTCATGGGCAAGCCATTCGAACCAATGCACAAATGTGAGATGTCACATTTGTCATGGAAGACCACCTTCTTGGTGGCTATCACATCAGCTAGAAGGACTGGCGAGCTCCCGGCGCTCTTGGTGGAGTCTCCTTCCCTGGTTTTCCACAGGGACAATGTTGTCCTGCGCCCCCACCCGAAATTCCTTCCAAAGATGGTGTCGGAGTTCCATCTTAACCAGATGTTGACTCTATCTGTGTTCTACCCAAACTACACCTCGGGGGCCGAGTACAGGCTTCATACGCTGGACCTGAGATGTGCGCTCTCTTATTATAAGGAGCGGACGGCAGAAGTTCGGGGAGAGGTTCGCCAGGTGTTTGTCACCTACGCTGAAGCTGCACCTGGCAGACCTGCAGTAAAGCAGATGATTGACAGATGGATTACATCCTGCATTGATCTTTGCCATAGGTTGGTGGACAAGGAGCCTCCCAGAGAGAAAAGAGATCATTCTACCCGCCATACTGCTGCGTCGGTGGCTGCTTCCAGGGACATCCCTCTCCAGGAAATCTGCAGGACTGCCACCTGGAAGACAGCAAACACCTTCATTACCCACTACCACCTCGTCCTTGAGTCACGCTGGGATGCTGGCTTTTGGGGCCTCAGTTCTCCAGTCTCTGTTTCCCAAGTAAGTATATCAGAGGGGGTGTGCGCCTTGCCTCCCTTCTCCCGGAGAACTGCTTGGAGTCTGCCAAACAGTGTGGATAAAACAAGATATCCATGATCCTAGAAAAACAGGTGACTCACCTGTAACAGTAGTTCTAGGAGTGGTATATGTTGTTCATCCACACAAACCCACCCGACCTCCCAGCTTCGATGCACAATCTGAGCTTCCAGCGGGCAAAGATCTGGCATCATGGGGTGGAGCCGAGGGTTATACCACCAGGGTGGGTGAGAGGAGCTGATGTGTGTGTGTGTGTGTGTATATATATATATATATATATATATTATATGTTGATTATTGTCACTCCATTTTGTATGATATTATTCCATTTTGAAATGCTTAATCATAGTTATATAAGATGTTTTGTACAAGATGTTATGAGACTTTTCTTTTGGAATCTCTGGCATTGTTTGGCTCATGATGTTCTGGACACCTGGCCAGTGTTTAGGGCATGATGATCTGACGAATGCCAACTATTTATTATGAGAATAAGTGGTGTTTGTCATGCTGAACTCGTGATGTTCTGGGCACCTGGCCAGTGCTTAGGACATGGTGGTTTAGCATTTCTAAATACCAGATAAAACATATAAAATGGGACTTTCCAGATGCCTGGTTTGAAGCCTCTCCTGCAGGGTGGGCGAGCATCGCTGTGGGCCAGTTCCCGGTTCAAGAGACTCCTAGCCAGGCTGACAAGGGGGCTTCCCAGCCATTGGAAGAGGGCTTGGATGATGCTTTATTGAATCGGTGATGTATAACCTTTTGTATTATATTTTGTTATAATAAAGCTTTGGCTTGCTGTACTTATTGTATTGTTATTGTGTATATGTGAGTAAATAGCTGCCTGGTTTGAGTTGGCAGAACAGGAGCCAACTTAAAGACCTTACGGCAAGATTTTTAAAGGCAAAGGATATGCCAAACAGCATGGATGAACAACATGTACCACTCCTAGAACTACTGTTACAGGTGAGTAACCTGTTTTCCCATACATACATACAAACAAATACAGGTTCAGGTGTTAAATCACATAACATTTCATTAGTAAGTATACAATGTTTTATAGAAAAGAGCAAAAATATTGTTCACTTTAAACTTTGCAGTAGATAGGGTATCCTAAATATACTATTTAAATCTGGATTATAGTACAAACTTCTGAGTAGAACGCACTAATCGCTGTTGCGAAAGAGCTTAACTTAGTCAAATTTCTTACTGAAAGGGGAATTTCATTCCACAGCCCTGTAGCATTATACTACAAGGTCATTTGACCATATCTGTTTTTGGTTCTTGGAATTATTAAACCTCTATGCAGCACATCCTTGAAGTGGTATCTCTGGTCGGCCCTCTCGTGCACCACATATAGATTACCCATTTTTCACTTTAAATATCGGATACAACCACTGTTTCTTCAGTTGTAATGCCAAGCTGTCCCGGTTCACCTGATGATGCATTATGCAATGGTGAGTTGAAAAAGAACAGCTTAAGACAAATCTGGCCAATCAGTTGTAGGTGATATTCACTTTATCCAGTGATTTCTGGTTGTCACATGGACTAAGTTTCCATATTCCAGGACTGGTAAAATTAACTGCATGGCTATCATATTTCTCATTTTGGGTGTGACTATAGAGGCTGACTTCCTTAATGCGCCAATTCTTAAATTTACTTTACGCACTGTGTTTTTTGTTGTTCTCTTTTTATTGTTATTCGTCATTATTAACAACAGGTACAGACTTTACATTTCCTCTATTCCATAGTAGTCTCTTAACATAGATCAGGTGTACAAAACCAATGGTAGATTGCCAATGTCTACATACAAAATGTATTTGTAAAATTAGGTTGTTCTTATATCAAATTTATACAGATTGCCTGGATTCAGGTACAATTTCATCTGGAAAGATAGGTCAGCACATTCCCCTTTCAGTTTTCAGTCTCTTGCTCTCCCCAATACATCTTCCTTTACAATAGCTAGCTCAGTTGGTCTATTAGGGAATGAACATTGGGTCCTTCAATGCGTAATAAAATATCCATCTATTCCATCTAGAGTTGAAAGATTCTACTCGATTGTTCAATTTATAGGTTATTTTTTCCATATAATAGATTTGTTTTATTATGGTGTGCCAATCATTCAGAGAGGGAGGGACTGGCGCCTCCCAGAATTTAGTTATAGCCTTTTTCCCTGCTGTAAGAAGGATGGCCAATAGGTAACGGACATTTTGGTCCCTTATATTCCTGGGAAAAATTAGAAGTATAAAAAGCTGTGAAGATAATTGGAGTGGAGAACCCAGAATAAGTTGGATTTCAGACTGTGGGCTAGGATGAATGGTTCCAATTTGGGGCATGTGAATACCACATGTGTTAGGTGGGCTCTATTTCCCCACATAGTCGCCAGCAGGCGCTGTGCCACTCCGTTCAAAATGACTGGTGATCTCTGGGGTATAAAAATACCTGTTTAGAAACTTCCAAGCGAATTCTCGCCATTGATGCGAGCTAGTGGTACGTGCAACTTGTCGACAGGCTTGCTGCCATTGCTCCTGTTCTATGGGTGTATCTAATTCATGTTGCCACTTTTGTCTATTAGACTGAGTGTTTCCCTGATATGAAGATATTAAAGATCTATAAAAACTTGAAATTAGGTGCCTCTGGTTAGGAGAGGAGAGCATAGATTGTATGGAAACAATTATCTGGGGCCAACTATCTGGGGTGTGGCGCCTAGATGATAAGGAGTTATAGTAATGCTTCAATTGGAGATACCTGTAGTGATGTGAGACAGGTAAATTAAATTTCGTTTGTAATTCCTGGTAAGACCAAAATCTCCCAGCTGTTACAGTCTGAAATAAATATTTAAGCTGATATTTTGTCCAGCACTGAAAGGCGTTGTCAAGTTTCCGAGGGAGAAAACCAGGAAGGGCGGCTATGGGGCATATTAACGGAATAAAAGGGGTAATCCAAGATTGCATTCTTAATTTATGCCATATTATCACTCTATTCCTAATTTCAGGGGGTAATTTCTGAGATTCTTCCAGGCAGGTGTATCACCATAAAGCATATTATCGTACTCAAGTCTGGAATGATATGCCGTTCAAGGTCTATCCAATGAGCCTCGTCTGAATTGTGCCTAGCAAATACATGTACCAGGCCTACTGCCTGATAGTAGGTGTACAGATCAGGTAGGGATAAGCCTCCTAAATCTACGTGAAAGCCAGTATTTTAAATTTAACTCTTGGTCTGCGTCCTGCCCAGATAAAACATGATATAGCCCTATTCCAAACTTTAAAGGTGGTTTGGGGACGTGAAATAGGAATATTAGTAAAAAGATAAAGGGCTCTAGGGAGCGTGATCATACAAATAAGATCTATTCTTCTGGTAAGAGTCAGCGAGAGAGTACTCCAGTTTGCTAAGTCTTCCTTGAGGCGTGCAGTGAAGGGGGCGTAGTTATACTTATACGCATCTTGTAAGTCCCTAGTGAGAGAGAGAGAGTCCTAAGTATTGAAGTTTGTTAATATCCCATTTACATGGGAACTGATCCCAGATGCTTTGTTCAGGCTTAAATTGAAAGGTTAATATTTCAGTTTTGTAATGTTGACTTTGTACGAAAGGTCTCAAATTTTTAAGCAGTGATTACCTCCGGGGCCTGGTAGCTGGATCTCGGAGATATTGCAGGATATCGTCATAAAGGCGATCACGGTGCTCTTCCTCTCCACCACAATTCCCATAATATCTTGTGATTGTCTAATTTGTTGTGCTAATGGTTCCATAAATAGGGGCGAATAATAAGGAGACAAAGGACACCCTGTCTAGTTCCTCTGTAAAGAGAAAAGGGGTGAGTGGTGCCCTGCGACACTAACCAGGCTCTAGGGAGGAATAGACATTGGAGATAGCTTGTATTAGTGCTACAGGAATCCATTGATTCCATTAGCTGGAATAGAACGGGCCAGTAGACTCTGTCAAAGCCTTCTCAGCATCAAGACTTACCAGAGCTGCTGGGGGCCTAGGATGTTCATCTCCGAATTATATAATAGGTTCTTTTAATACTGTCTGTTGTAGTGCGGCCACCCACAAAGCCCGTCTGGTCTCTGTTCCAAGTTGGGAAGAATGGCTTCAAATCTTTGGGCCATTATTCCCATGAATAGTTATAATCTGTATTCAGTACAGATATTGGCGGTAGGATTCACATAACCGGGTTTTCCCAGGTTTGGGAATAACTGAGATAGTACAATGCCCAGGTGTGGGGTGAGTCACCTTTAAAACCGTGTTGCACACTTTCAGTAAATGGGGAAGAAGAAACTGCCCTGCCGCTTTATAGAATTCGGCTCCATAGCCATCAGGGCCTGGGGCTTTCATAGTTTTAGCATGCGCCACTGCGTTAGTGAGTTCCTGCATGGTTACTGGATTCAGCAGTCGCTCACCTTGTTGTAACTTGAGTCTAGGAAGAGCCAGATCCTCCAGAAAGCTTTTAATGGAATCGATGGCCACAGGGCACTCCGGGTTATATAAGGTAGAATAATATATTGTAAATGCCTCAACAATGTCATTTAGTTTACATCTGAGTGCTCCATTTATTGGGTGGCGTATAGACGTAATAGAGGCCAATTTCTTTTGTTTCCTAATCTGATATGCTAGGAATCTCGTGGCTCTGGGGCCTACCTCATAGTACCGTTGACGAAGAAAGGAGAGGGCAATTTCGGTCTGCTGAAGAGCTAGTCTATCTAGTTCTTGTTTAATTTGTTGAATTTGTGGGAGTACAGTAGGGTCACCTTGCTTATGCAGCATTTGGAGAAAATGCAGCGTTTCTTCTAGTTGATTTTTGTGTTGTTTACGGAGAGGGCTTTTGCTTTTTGAGAGGTGTAATTTTACGCACTGTGTTGTCTATATGTACCTGTCTAAGAGCTGTCTAACAGAAGTCCAAAATACTTGTAATTATTGGTGACCAGCAGTTTTTGAACATCGTAAGTAACTATTTAAGTCCTGCGTGCCTTGTAAACCATTTTTATTTTTAGTTTGAAAGATCATAACTTAAGTCGTCTTGCGTCTTAACACTAGCTTTGATTTACAAAACCTGTCCTCGAGTATGTGAAAATCAGCTTGCAGCCTGCCCAACATTGATCTCTGCTGTTTGCTACTGTTAGTATCACAGTGTCATCAGCATATAATCTAATACGGGTATTTTGAATATAGCCTGGTAAATCATTTCCATGTATCAAAAATAATAATGGCCCCAGGATTGAGCCCTGGGGAATGCCTTTAACTTGGTGTCCTACTTTAGATAATTGGTCATCTATGGATACTTGCTGCTTCCTACCACAAATATATGATTATAAACCAACATATATTGTATGTGAAGCTAACATACTAAAGACGCCAGCAGAGTAGGCCTTATGGTCTATCAAGTCCGCTTTAGCCTCAGCACCCTGGCTGGGTACCGTAGCCATCTACCTGGCTGCTTTCCTGCTCCTAGCCCCCGGGCAAGCTATCCTCCGCTTCCCCCTTGCATATACCTGTCCCATCCTCTCTTAAACCCGTCCACAGTAGCTACCTGTACCAGCGCCCCAGGCAGCGCATTCCATGGTTCCACCACTCTCTCAGTGAAGTACCTCCTCCTTTTCCCCACTAAGCCTTCCACCTTCAACCTTCCAACCGTGCCCTTTGGTGACTCCACCCTCCTTCAGCTGAAGGATCCCATCTAGGCTTACCTTATTTACTCCCTTGAGGTACTTGAAGACCTCAGTCATATCACCCCTGTCCCTCCTCTCCTCCAGTGAGAACAGGTTGAGTTCCTCCAGACGCTCCTCATATGTCATATCCCTCTGTCCCTGGATCATTCTAGTAGCCTTCTCTGATCCCTCTCTAGGAGATGGATGTCCCTCCTTAGGTGCTGTTGCCAGAACTGCACACAGTACTCCAGGTGTTGTACAGTGGCAAAATCACCTCCCTGCTCCTCGAGGTAATCCCCCTGGTGATGCAGCCCAGCATCCTAGTTGCCCTGACCACAGCCCTCCTACACAGCTTAACCAATCTTTTTCAATCTAGCGGTCAGAATTTTATAGTCCACCAAATCAAAGGCTTTGGACAGATCAACAAACACCACACCCGTGGACTCCTTCGCATCCAACGCATGCGCCACCTTATCTACGAAATCAATGAGTGCGGTGCCTGTCTATATCCTGCCCTAAAGCCATGCTGGAACTGTGTCAACTGAGGTAGTACAATTTAGAATATTTCTTGCTGGCTCTGTGGTGCTGAGTGAAGGGGTTCGCTTAGCACGCTGGCGACCTGGGTTCACGCCCGAGCACCAGGAGCGGAGACCATCAGGGAAGGGATCCAGAATGCCCGTTGGATGCTTCCCTCCTGGGGGAGGGGTGGGCAGAGCCCTGGCACCCGTTGGCAGATTGGTGATGGACTTCGGGGATGTGCGACCTCGACAGGTCCCCTGCCCATCCCTGCTGTAGGTTGCCGCTCCCACAGGCCCAGTCAGGGTTGCAGTGGGCATGAAATGTAAAAACTCCCCCTAGCCAGCTGGATGATGGCTACCAGTTCCCGGCATGCCGGGAAGCCCGGGATAGCCCCACGCTGACTACCCCACCGCTGACTCCAGGGCTAACTAAGTTGTGCCTCAGCCTTCAATGTCAAAGCTCTTTGACAGAAACATTAAATCCAGTACATTGCCAGCACTCTGAGTGTAACCTCTTTTAGTGACTTAGTCTATCACCTGTTGAACATTCAGAATCTGGAAATGTTGCTTCAACTTCATACCTTTGGGTTTACCCCAGGTGGCATTAAAGTTGCCAACTAAAATAATATCCCTAGCCACTGCAAGTGAGGTTATTTTCTGAACTACTTCTTTGAAGCTGTCAGTGTTGTTCCTTGGAGAATATACAACACCAATAAACAACCTTGACTGTCTAGCTATGATAAATAAGCACTCAGCTTCTGCTATTGTCCCAGAAAAGACAACCTCAAAGAATCCTAGCTTAGAATGAGTGTATAGTGCCGGCCTGCCAGCGCAGTGGCAAGGCATCCGCTTGTGGCGCCGACATCCTGGGTTCAGTGACTGACTTGGGAGTCAGAGGAGCTGGCAGGGGGATTGAGCATCGAGGACTGCTCTCCTCGGGGAGGGTGAAGAGTGTCCGGCGCTATGCAGACTTCTGGCAGAGGCTGGGGTACGCTGCCCAGCGCCTCCGTCGGGGTGGATGCTGGCGTCATTGCATTTCCCGCCCTCCGGGATCTCAAGCATTCTGAAAAAATTCCAGCTCTGTTCATGACGGCCTCTGCTCCCGCTGCAGCTAATGCCTGCTGGTGGGTCCCGCTCCTGTGGCCCTGCCCTGGGAGTAAGCCAGGGCACGAGACTGTGTTCCTTGGGAGGGGGTGCCCGCTCGGTGGCCCCACCAAGGGGGGTAAGCCTGGGCATGGGGGTGGGAAGGGGCCAAACCTCCGGCTTGGGGAGACCAGAGCAAAAAAGTGTATAGTAGTACACGCCCTCCACCTCTGTCTTGTCTGAAACTGGTGAAACCTTCCAGTTGTATCTCAGTATCTTTTATCTGTGAAGTCAACCAAATTTCAGAAAGCGCAGTTAACTGGTTCGTGCTGTGAAACTCAGATTCGTAACTTTTTAACTTGTAAACTCAAAGGGAGCTGAGTCCAAGTATCAAGATCCTTCATAATCTGTCTGAAACATAGAAGCTGATGGCAGATAAGGACCTCAAGGCCCATCCAGTCTGCCCATTTCTTTTTCTACTTTATGAATGTGCCATCGGCCTTTGCTCTGTCAATGGCCTATCTATTCATACTCATCTGTATTGCTCCCTTATATCTGTCCCATGCCTGTTTGAAGCCCTGCACTGTATTCATATCCACCACTTCCTGAGGTAGGCCACTCCATGCATCCACCACACTTTCTGTGAAAAATGACTTCCTCACATTACTCCTTAATAGGCCTCCCTCTAATCTCATGCTGTGTCCTGTTGTCCTGCTGTTTTTCTTATCTTGAAACATGTTAGACTCTTTCACCTTGTTAATGCCCTTAAGGTGTTTGAATGTTTCGATCATATCACCTCTCTCCCTTCTTTGCTCTAGGGTATACATATTGAGCTCCGTTAATCTATCGTCATATGTTTTCTGATGCAGTCCCTGCACCATTTTGGTTGCCCTTCTCCGGACTGCCTCAATTTGGTTAATGTCCTTGTGAAGGTGTGGCCTCCAGTACTGCAAGCAGTACTCCAGATGGGGCCTAACCCGTGTCTTGTAAAGAGGGATTATTTCCTCCCTCTTACGACTCGCAATACCCCTGTTAATACACCCCAACAACCCCTAACCTTACCTACTGCTTCAGTGGTCTGCTTGGATGATTTCAGATAATCTGTGATGATGATGCCCAAGTCTCTTTCTTCCCTTGTGACTGCCAGCAACTCCCCTCCCAGCCTATAGGTGGCTTCAGGGTTTCTCTTCCCTATGTGCATGATCTTGCACTTCTCTGCGTTAAACCCCAGTTGCCAATCTTCCAACCATTTTGCCAGTTTATCCAGATCTCTTCTCGTTCTGCCCCCCCATCTGGATCATCTACACTGTTGCAGATCTTGGTGTCATCTGCAAACAGACAAACCTTACCCTCCAGTCCATCTGCAATGTCACTGATGAAGATATTGAAGTGGCCCAAGACTGATCCCTGAGGTACCCACTTGTATTTGCATCTCATCTGACTATATACCGTTTACCACCTCTCTGTTTTCTGCCCATCAACCAGTTTGCCACCAGTTGACCAACTTCTTACCACCGAGCCTACCAGCTTATTAATCAGTCTTCTTTGTGGAACAGTATTGAAAGCTTTGCTGAAGTCAAGGTAGGCGACATCAACTGCTCCCCCTTGGTCCACCACTCTGGTTACCCAGTCAAAGAAATCTATGAGATTAGTTTGACAGGA
Organism: Neoceratodus forsteri; assembly: GCA_016271365.2. Taxonomy (NCBI): domain Eukaryota; kingdom Metazoa; phylum Chordata; order Ceratodontiformes; family Ceratodontidae; genus Neoceratodus; species Neoceratodus forsteri. The sequence goes on from CM028130.1 coordinate 1,582,003,067, forward strand.
CCTTCCTGTTGTAAACTCATGCTGTCTTGGATCATGTGTTCCTATGGATTCCAGGTGTTGGACTGTCCTTTCCTTAAGGAGTGCCTCCATAATTTTACCCACTACTTGGGTAAGACTGACTGGTCTGTAGTTCTCTGCCTCCTCCCTGCTACCACTCTTGTGGAGTGGGAACACATGAGCCCTTCTCCAGTCTTTTGTACCCTAGGATGCCTGCCATCAGGTCCCACTGCCTTGTCCACCCTGAGCTTAGTGAGCTCTTGTAGGACCCTTTCTTTTGTGAAGGGACTAGTGCACACCTCCCTCCCCCCTGTGTCCATGGTGTTGAGCTGTGGGCCCTGCCCTACCTTCTCTTCAGTAAATACTGAGCAGATGTATCTATTTAGGATAGATGCTTTTACATGGTCCTCCTCCTCACACGTCCCCTTTTCCCCTCTGATCTTAGCAATACCTTACTGGACTTTCTCCTTTCACTAATGTATCTGTTGAAAGCCTCATCACCTTTTTTTTACTGTTCTTGCTAGTGTTTCCTCGGTTTGGGCCTTTGCCTGTCTTACTGCCTTCTCTGCTACCCTTAGAGAAGTTTGGTATGCCTCCCTATCTTCACCCTGCTGCATTCCCTTATATTTCTTGAAGGCCAGCCTTTTGGCTCTGACCTTTTCTGCTACTGTTTTTGAGAACCAAAGTGGTTTCCTCGTTCTTTTGTCCTTCCTTTTCTCTGTAACACAATGGGATGTTGCTTCAAGTATTGCATCTTTAATACTTGCCCACTTTGCCTATACCCCCTCACCTGTATTTCTTTTTGCCAGGGCTAGCTTAACTCTTTTGGCCTTATTATCAAAGTCAGCTCCTCTGAAGTCCCATATTTTTGCCTTGGAATGGGATGATTTAGTTTTAGTGGCCAAATTGAACCATACCATGTGATGGTCACGGGCCCCCAGGCGACCTTCTACCTGGAGATCTGTGATCCTTTCTCTAGTCAGTAGTAGATCTCGATAGCCCTGTCTCTTGTTGGTAGTTGTACCAGTTGTTTGAGCCCCCAAAGGAATCCACTATGTGTCTGGTTCTGGCAGATGTTCCTGCTGGTATTGACCAATCTGTATCTGGCATGTTGAAGTCTCCCATTATCTGAACCTCCCCTTTAGCTGTCATGTTTTGTATATCTTTTAACAGTAATGTGTCTATGTTCTCCCCCTATCTGGAGGCCTGTAGACAACCCCAGTTCATATGGCTGTCCCATTTCCTGTTTCCAGGGTGACCCACAGTTCTTCTAGATCCTTATGTGTATTCTGAATTTCTCTAGCTTTGATATTTTTATTGACATAAAGGGCCACTCCAACCCCCGCTTTTGCACCTGGGGGAGGTCTGGTTATTGGTTCCAAATTTAATAGCTCTAGAGAAGAGAGAGATCCGTATGGATGGTTGTCCCAAAATAATAGTACTTTTGTTCCATTTAAAGGGAAACACACTGGAGGTTTTCACTAGGTTGAAAATGTAATCGAAGCAACTCTGTCCTGTGAATATGAATATAATTTTTTCCCCCAACTTTCTTTCTGTGCCCTCCCCATTAGACTGTCTCCAGCTTGGTTGTTCGGCTTACTGGCTTATCCCATCCTCGTGAGGCCCCGCGTTTCTATTGGTTTGTTTTTCTCCTTCTTGCCACATCACCCAAGCCCCCCCCCCGATCTGAGTTGCCCGGGAGCAAGGACTGCCACTCCACCCGGTGTCTATAGTATCTGGTGGGGGCAGGCAATAGGAGACCAAGAGGATGTCTGGCCCTGGAATTGGATGTGGTGCCAAAGCCCCTAGACCCGCCTTCGCCTACCAGTGAGAAGGTTTTTTTTTCCTTATGCATGGTGTTGCCCCTCCTCCCTCCCCCTGAGCTCGGACGTGCAATGACGTCCACCGCAGCTCTGTTCCTGTACTTCTGCCCTAGGCATATGCAGTGCCTCCGGCTTCCACCAGGGGCCACTGCTGTTCCAGGTGTGCCCTGGCTCCCTCCCCAGAGAGAGAGGAGTTGTTCTCCGATGCTCGATCCTCTCTCCCCCCTGCCGACCTTGCCGGTGTGGCGTCCAGTGCCTCAACCATCAACGCCACCGGGCCGACTCGTCCTAGGAATATTTATTTGCAAACCTGCCCAAATCTGAACGGCTCCTTTCCCAACTCCAGCACAGATTGCTCCAGGGATAATAAAATTAACAATGTCATTGGTGTACAGTGACAATTTAAACGCTTCCCCCCTATAGGGATACCCTTTATTCCATCATTCTGACGGATGGCCAAGGGCTCTAAGTACAAAGAAAATAATAAAAGGGACAATATGCATCCTTGTCGGATGCCTCGTTGCAAATCAGTTGGGGATGGCAGGGGGCCATTAACGCACACCCATGCTTGTGGAGCCATGTATGTTTTTCAGCTTTGCTATGAAGGGGGTTGGGTGATTTCAATGTAAATTGGCTAGCTGACACTGCAGCCCCACGTAAGGATGCCGTGGCAACCCTCAGTCTATCACAGCTGGTGCCATCAGCCACTCACTTCAACCCAAGAACTGGCACCTCAACCCTAATTGACCTAGTTCTCACCAACCACCCCCCACAGATTCTCCCAGGTTATGGTTCTGCCTGATGCATTGAGCGACCATTCTCCAGTGCCTTGCCGGTGGTCCTATATGCCAACCCCACCCCACCCCCAGCCCCAAGTTATCTTCCAACGCCTCCTTGGTCTGGGCAAACTACGGCTTCTGAGGCAACACCTCTCCAGTTGGGACTGATCACCCATCGTAACCTCGTCCAATATTGACACAGCTCTGGAGTATTTTATCAACTCCTTCAATGCCGCCTGTGACCTCTTCACACCCTTTTGCAAACGGGTTATCAAAGATGCTGATACTCCCTGGCTATCGCCTTCCCTATTGGGCCTTATGCGTGACTGGGATAATCTCTGGCACATAGTGCTGGAGACTGGGAGACCCCATAGACAGCACTACCGTGAGGCCAGGAACCACTGCACCTGGGCTGTCCGACAGGCCAAGACTGAGTACTATGGAAATTCACTCTCTGCCTCCTGGGGTACTGGGTGCAAATTCTGGGACACCCTAAAAGAACTAAGTGGCAAAATCTCAACTGCCCCCCAACTGTCTGTTAATGGCTGTATCTCCACGGACCCCGAGATAATAGCAAACATGCTGAACTCCTCATTTTCTGACCTCAGCAGTGTACTCCTAACAACTTCCTTGCAGCTACCCCTTACCCTCCCCTTGCACCCACCCAAGTGCCCCTCTTTCGTTTCAGAACTATTTCCCAGCGTGAGGCTGCCCAGCTTCTACTAAGGGCACTTGGCAAGTCTAGGTTCAGCATTGACTCCCTCGATCTTAAACTAATAAGACTGACCCTTACTGAGGTACTCCACCCTCTCACTGCCCTACTGAACGCTCTCTTGCCTAGGGCAATTCACTGCTTTATGGAAAACCGCCCTCATCACTCCCGTCCTTAAAAGTGGTGACCGTACCATACCTGGTAACTATCGTCCAATCTCGATTCTACCTCCTCTCTCCAAAGTACTCAGAAGAATTGTTGCCTCCCAGATCACTGACTACCTTGCCAAACATAACCTCCTCTGCCCTGAGCAGCATGGCTTCCCAAAAAAGCCACAGTACCACCACTGTTCTCCTACAATTTACCAATACCTTACATGTGGCCCTCGGCGAAGGCCAGATTGCTGGTGCTGTTTATTTTGATCTCTCAAAAGCATTTGACACTGTGCATCACTCACTCCTCCTAGCCACACTTACCCAAATAGGTTTCTCGCAGGATGCCACAACTTGGTTCACGGACTGTCAGTCTGGCAGAATGCTGAAGGTTGGGCTAGCTCAGACACAGTCGGCCCCCTCTCCATGTTACCTCTGGGGTCCCGCAGGGGTCTATTCTTGGCCCCCTGCTATTTACCCTATTTCTTAACTCCTTATCCAAAGCTTGTTCTGGGAACCTCTTACTGTACGCCGATAATGCAGTGTTATTTAGCACTAACACCAACCCTGGTGCCCTCCAGTTAACCCTCCAAAGGACATTCACTGAGGCTGAGTCCTGGTTTGCAGACCATAGGCTCATCCTAAACTACAAAAAAACAGTCTGTGCTGTTTGCGCATGCCCAAAACAAGCTTGGTGTCCATCCCCTGCACATTCTTAACTCCTGCAATGAACCTCTGGCACAAGTAATCTCATTTAAATACCTAGGTGTTACCCTTGACTTCAGTCTCTCCTATCATGATCATATCCGCCGACTTAGCAAGGATGTCAACGTGTGTATCGGTCTTCTCCACCGGTACAAGCGATGCCTCCCCAGTGATGCACTACAGCTTGCCATCTCCGCCTCAGTCCTGTCACTTATAGATTATGGTATCACTATCTATGGTGTGGCTGATAGCACATCCCTTAACAGGATCAGAGTTACTCTGAACAAAGCCTGCAGGCTGACCACTGGCTGTGACCGGCTCATGCACAGCTGCACGCTCTATGCCTGTTCCAAGTGGCTAAACTTTGAACACATAAAATACCAGACCTGTCTTTTTGCCAAGAAAATCACAGCTGGCCTCATGCCTTCTGCCCTTGCCCCACTGCTTATGCCACCCCATACTACCAGATGCACCCGTCACTCAGAGAAAACTCCGTACCAGGTCCCTCTTTGTAAAACCTCATGAGTCAAAGAACCTTTAGGTACAGGGCTCCCCGTCTGGCTGAATTCACTACCCAAATCAGTCATCTCAGAGCATAAACTGGGCCTGTTCAAATCCCACCTCCGTAACCACATAGCACAGGCCTCTTCCTGCGACTGCACCTGACCCCCCCATCCAGCCTTGGCTGTGTCATGACAATGGGTCCCTGGTCCTGCCAGAAGGTACTTGTTTGCCGGCCTCAGTGGCTGCTGTCTAATTCCCACACACTGGCCTGCACTGTCTAGCACCTGTCTGTGTGTTGCTCCATTATAAATACTGTACTTTGTAAATCTCCATTTGTAACAATTTTCTGTATTACTATTGACTGACTGTTGTTAATATCCTGAATTACTTTTCCTGTATGCACTTTACTCTGCATCTGTTGTACTGTGTGATATTCCTCACACCACTGTTTTATACCCTGTCATTATCTAAACCTCTGACTAACTATTGTATGACGTGGAGCCTTTGTGTGACTGATTCAAAGGTTTTAATTCCGATATGATTCAATAAGTAATGTCCCATTAAAATGGCTAGCACACTCTTTCGAACACCTTCTCAGTGTCCAGGCTAAGTACCACTGCTAGTGTGGCCTGCTGGGACACAAATTCCATCAGTAACAGTGTTCTTCTAATATTATGAGACATTTGTTTGTCTCTAACAAAGTCAGATTGGTCCCCATGAATGAGAGTTGGGAAGATTTTGTCTAGACAGGAGCCCAGGCTGGCTTTTAAAAAATTTGATTGGTATTTTAAATGGATATAGGTCTATATAAGGGAGGCAGTAGGGGATCTTTTCTTGGTTTCAAAAGTGCTATAATTGTGGCCCAGCTTCAGGAAAGGGGGGGGGGGGCGGAGGTCTTCCACCTGCACTTTACAGAAGGTTTGTGTAAGCAATGGAACTAAAAAGGGTTTGAAAGCCTTATAAAATTCTGTCACAAAGCTGTCCAGGCCAGAGCATTTGGTGGTTTTAACCTCTGACTGCCAAATTTTCATCTCCCCGCATTGATGCCAAGAGAGAGAGAGTCATTCTGTGCATAAATTAAAACAGGGAGCTGAAACTGAGATATAAATTGGATAAGAAGAGGAGTTTAAGAGGGGAGAGGCAGCATATAAATCCTGATAACATTTTCTCATGCTGGCTTCTATACGGTTAATGTAATGAGCAATCTGACCTGAAGCAAGGTCCTATAACCAAGAGAAAAGTGGCTTTGTTTCCTCCTTGCCAAGTGGTGGGAACCTCATGCACTTCCTGTAAAAAAATATTGCCGTAAGTAAGTTATTGACATTTCTACCTTTTGGGACAGAATACCCTGAATCTGCTGAGAGTGACCCGAATCTGGAGGTTCACGTCATTGTGCCTCTCCCCCTAGCTGTTGTAAGGTGCCAAGGGTGGCCATCGAATCTCAGTTTTGTTTCTCCTTCTCTGACACGTTTTGCAGCATAGGAAATAACCCCCTGAGAACTGCTTTAAGAGAATACCAAATCAGTACATCACTAACCTCCCTAGTATCGTTACATAACAAAAATTGTTCCCCTGTATTGTGGATCAGCATTTGAATAGCTTCCACACTTAGCAGAACAAATTAAGACACCAGGTAGTATGTTTCCTATGTTTACCAGGGTCTAACTTTATACATAATGGGGAATGATCCGACAGAATACTTGGGGCAATTGTGAGGTCCTTTATTGTGCCAAAATGCTCCTCAGTAGTAAAAAAAAGTAATCCAGTCTTGCATGACTAGAATGGTGGCCAGAGTAATGCGTGTAAGACCGCCCTTGAGAAAAAAGAGCACGCCAAACATCTACAATCCCCAGATGACCCAGGGTGGCTTTAAAATATTTCTGGGCTGAGGTGAGTATGAACCTAGTAGGGAAGGTAGTATCCCAATCGGGATACAGAGTCAGATTACTATCCCCCCACCCCATTAGCAGTTGTCCCTGCAGTAGAGAGAGAACACCTTACTTTAAAAAAAGGTCTACATTACTTTCTTCAACTGAGGTGGGAAATATACATTGGTTATAGTTGCTAAAGTCTCATAAAGAACTTCCACTACAATTTTATATCTGTCTTCCAGGTCAGAATATGAATCTTTTAGATCAAATCTGGTGGCTCCCGGGATAAGAATAACACCCCCCTTGTCTTTCCCTCCGATGGGAGGAAGACATAGCTGTTGGGTAGCCATACTTGTCCAGCTTTACCTGTTCCCCATCAGACAGGTGTGTCTTCTGTAAGAAGAATGCATACGACAGCTCATTCTTTATATATTGCATCTGATGGCATGATGCATACCATTGATATTAAAAGATAAGAGCTTTACCAGGATTGCCACCATAGTATCAGTCAAAGGGTGTGGGGGGGGTTGGGAGTTGCCTCAAATTTGGCATACTGCACGCAGGGAAAGACCCTTACTAAATCAGGGGCATACCAGAAGCAAAACGGACACCATTTATTGGGCTCTGCATCACATTGTGATAACTGCGAGAACGACAAACAAACACACAACACAGAACAGAGAACATGGAACAACTTGTATGCAAAAGGAAAATTATACAATGGTGTGTGAAAATCCTGTAACCTGATTGGTCAAAACATGTCACATGACCGTGGGTAAACCCTGCAAAACCCATGGCTGAGGAATGGCATTTTTAAAAAACATAAACTCATTTTAAATTTATTTTATACATGGGTCCATTGTATAATCTCAATGAGGCACTCCAGGGTGTGAGTTATTGGATGATTTACCCACTTCTTGTGTGGTTAAGTCACTCTGCTGCACCTCATGGCTCACCACACAAGGCCTGGGTAAATTCCCATTATAAAATGGCAGGGTAAAATCATATAATTTGATTGGCTCTTATTTATGTGTAAAATATGGTTTACACATAGTTATAAAAAAAGACTGCTCAGCAGTGAAGAGTCTGCAACACAGATCGATGGACATTTGGAACACACGCATTTTGGATAGCCCTCTACTGCCAGAACTGATCTTCCACCACAAACATGGCTCCCACCTTTGCACTGTAAATAAAACTTCAGCTGGGCCCTAAAAATAAAACTACTTTAAATAAAAAAAAATAAACAAATTAATTAAATGCTGTTTCCCTGATTATCACACACTCCTTACATAAATAAACACATTAGAAACAATAACTATTGTTTATACTTTTCACTACAACTGTTTCTTTGCTGACAGTGAAAAAATCCCCCTTCTGTCTTTACCTGCTCATCAGGGAACTCTCTTCTTCAAACAACATGAAGTCTTGCTATATTATGACATATGCAGTGGGTCCCAACCTTCAAACTGCTCCGGAGGTGAAAGAGTTAACTTTCCATGCCAGGCATGGAACGCTGAGCTCGAGCTCGGTTGAAACTCTGTCTGTTGTTCTTCAAATTCAAACCGTCAGATTCTTTACTCCGCCTCACTGAACAGTCGCTCCGGAGATTTCTCCTTCTGCTCAGTTCATTTTGTCGGTTAAAGTATTGTTTTCTGGGTTTTCGACCAAAATTAAACTGCAACTGGTCGGTTCAGACTCTGTCTGTGGTATTTGTGAGTACTAGATAGGTTTACATTGATTTCTGTTCTGTGTGGAACTTGTAAATGGTTATCGGTTTGGTTTGAACCGATCAGGTTATTTAAAATATATTAATCTGTCATTTAGAATGTGGTTACCGGTTCTTATCGGTTCTAAAAAAAACGGGTTTTATTACGGTTTTTTCCACGACCCGTGACACAGTTGGGAACCGATAAGAGGGTCTTACCTGAGCGGATTGCCATAAGCGGGTAAGTTTGGTTAGGACTGGCATTATGTCTGAGAAACCCAAAAAACCGGGCCCACTGGGTTTCAACACCTGTAGTGTCTGTGGGAAGTCTTTGCCAAGCCGACCCCACACCACCTGTGTTTATTGTCTGGGGTTTGACCACCTCAATGCAGACTGCCAGATTTGTAAAATTTTCCTGCAGCTACCCTGAAAAGAGTTGGTAGGCTCAGGAAAGGAGGCCAAAAGTCTGCGAACGGATGGCCAGCCGGTTCGGTTCCAACCGAACGGAGGGAGTGCCTCTGACCAGGGCGAGACTTCCTCTGGCAAAAGGTGATCCGACTCCGAGGAGTCTGTTCCAGCAAAAAGGACTAGGAAATCAGCTGGTGTGGAGCCAAAACTTTCCTCTCTAACTGCTGAAGAAATAGCCAAAGCGACTAAAATTGTCCAGTCGCTTTCCCCGGTTCCGACCGAACCGGCACCATCAGGTAAGCATCCGGTTCGGCTGGTTCCACCGGTTCAAGAGTAAGATGTAGAGGAATATTATGAACTGGAGGAGGGGGAAGAGGAGTATGAGGAGAGTGAATGTAGATTTGAAAGTCTGGATGTGCCCATTGACCCGGACATCTCCCCAGACAGACCTTCAGGAGTGTCTCCTCCTAGGCTTTCTGAGTCCCCTTCTCATTTTATGTTTTATAAGAAAGTAGCTGAAACCCTCCAGCTCCCTATGGAGGAAGCTGTGGATGATCAAGAGGAGCCTGACTATGTGGAAATGATGGATATCCCAGAGTCAAGGAGGCTGTCTATTCCTTTGCATAAATCTTTTGGGAAACAGACAGTTAAAATTCTAAAAACTCCTCACACTATACCTCCTGTTGATAACAGAATGGACAAGAGGTACACATTGTCAGGCTCTGATACGGAGTTCCTTACACAACAATGCAGCCATGTTGGGGTAGTGCAGGCTGCAGCCTGTGACAAGGCAAATATTCCCTTGGCTTCACACCTCCCTGACAAGGACTCCAGGAGGATTGATGCCATGGCAAAGAAACAGTACATGGCAGCATCCTTGGGACTCAGACAGGCAAATTATATGGCTTATGTTGCTAGATATCAGAAATCCAGATGGGATACTGTTATGGCTCTAGCAAAACAGGTCCCTGGCCAGCTTGCCAAGGAGCTGGAGCAGGTGGCTGCTGATGGTATTGAGGCATCCAAGGTGCAATTCCATGCTGCAGTGGACTCTAATGATGTGTCATCAAGAGTCATGGCTACATCTGTGGCCATGAATGGCTTGGCTCAGATGTACTAGCCTTCTGGGATACCCAGACTAAGGCCATGGATTTTCCTGTTGTGGGTAATTCTCTGTTTGGGGAGAGACAGAGAATTACATGAAGAAAATGGATGAGTATAGGACCACCTATAGGAGTGCACAGGCCAAGGAAAGGCAGGCCACCCTCAAAGGCAGCTTTCCAGGGGCAGGGCAGGCCTTTTCATAGGCCTTTACCAAGCCCAGGCCTCCTCTTCTGCTTATGCCCAGAGGGGGTTCTTTAGAGGGAGAGGCAGACGGGGCACAAGCAGGCCTGCTTCCACCCCTCAGCCCAAAGCCCCTGCCAAGCAGTCACCCTGATGGGGTTGCCAGGGCCGATTCTCAGCTACCTGTAGGGGGCAGGCTGGCTTACTTTGTCCAGGAGTGGAAGTCTCTGACATCAGACAAGTGGGTCCTGGAAGTAGTAAGCCAGGGACTGGTTCTCAGCTTCAGAAAATTTCCAAAGATGAGAACCAGATCCTTTTCACCTGCAAATCCATCAGAGGCACTTGCCCTAGAGGCAGAGGTCTCTTCCCTCCTGGCTCTCAGAGCTGTGGAAAGGGTTCCACCCCTACACCAGGGCAAAGGGTTGTGCTCCAGGTACTTCCTTACCCCCAAAAAAGAGAGGAGAATAGCGGCCCATCCTGGATCTCAGATATTTAAACAAGCACCTTTTAAAACCAAAGTTCAAAATGGTGACTCTGGGAATTATTCTACCCTCTCTAAGGCCAGGGGACTGGCTAGCGTCCCTGGACCTCAAGGATGCCTACTTCCATATTCTTATCAGAAGCTCCTATTGAAAGTACCTCAGGTTCGAGCTGCCCTCAGGCCATTACCAGTTCAGAGCAATGCCCTTTGGCCTCACCTCTGCTCCAGGGTATTCACAAAATGCCTGGCAGTAGCAGTTGCTTCCTAAGAAGGCAAGAATTGCCATATTCCTTACCTGGACGACTGGCTCATATTAGGCCAGTCTCAGACCAAATCAGAGATCTCTACAGATAACTCAGCAACTGCTCACCTCTCTAGGTTTCCTTCTGAATCTTTCAAAGTCAGTTCTAGAGCCTGTCCAGCTCCTCACCTTCGTAGGCGCGAGCTGAATACAGAAAAGCCAGAGCCTTCCTTCCTTTGGACAGGCAAGGACCCTGGTCTCTCTGGCCTCCTCATTCACCCTGCAGGTCTCTCGACCAGCAGGGCATTTTCTACAGCTCCTGGGGCACATGGCTGCTTCTACAGCAGTAGTGCAGGGAGCAAGATTTCAGATGAGGGGCATCCAGTTCCATTTGAGAGCCTTTTGTTCTCAAAGGAAAGACCCTCTAATCAGATTGATCCCAGTGACTCGAACCCTGATCCAGGCCCTACAGTGGTGGCAGGATCAGAGCAATCTGAGACAAGGGGTTCCCTTTGTCACTCAGTCTCACTCCTTAATCCTTACTACAGATGCATCCCTCTTGGGGTGGGGAGCTCACATGGGCGACCTCACTACCCAGGGATTGTGGTCCCCTCAGGAATCTCTGCTCCACATCAATCGGTTGGAACTCAGAGCAGTTTTTCTAGCACTTCGTTTTTTCCAAGTCTATTCAGAACAAGGTTGTACAGGTCAGAACAGACAACACCATCACAATGTGGTACATCAACAAGCAAGGGGGCACTCGGTCTACGGCCTTGTACACCGAAGCAGTGAAGTTGTGGTCTCTGGCTTACTCCCTGAACACCTCCCTTACGGCAGTTCACCTCCCAGGCAAGGACAATGTCCTGGCAGATGCTCTCAGCAGGATTTCCCAGGGCCATCACGAATGGTCACTGGACCCCCTGGTCCTGGAGGTGATATTTGCCAGATGGGGCACCCCGCAGATAGATCTTTTTACAGCCCCAGACAATCACCAACTTCCCCTTTTTTGCTGTAGGCCCCCAGTGTTGGACTCCGTCCCTCTGGATGCCTTAGTTCTCAATTGGGAAGGGAAGTTTCTCTATGCTTTTCCCCCCTTCCCTCTCCTGTTCAAAGTGTTAGTCAAAATCAGATCTCAATCCTGCAAGATGATCCTGATTGCTCCAGATTGGGCCAGACAACCCTGGTATCCACTCCTGCTGTCCTTAGCAGTCCATCTTCCCCTGTGTCTTCCCAGGAATCACAACCTGTTAACCTGTGCTCAGGGGAGGGTTTGGTACCCGAACCTCAAATCTCTCAATCTCAAGGCCTGGCTCTTGAAGAGTTAGAGTTTGCTGATCTACACCTCTCCCATGGTGTAATGGATATACTGAAGGCTTCTAGGAAACCTTCCACCAGGGCTACTTATAATTCCAAATGGAAGAGGTTTTCCATATGGTGCTCTGGAAAGCATATTTCCCCAGAATCTGCTGATTTACCCACAGTTCTGGATTATTTGGTCCATTTAAATACCTTGGGGCTGAGACCAGCTACCCTAAAAGTACATTTAGCAGCTGTGTCTGCTTTTATTTCAGCAGGTAAACCCTCTTCTCTTTCAGCTCATCCTGTATTCTCCAAGTTTTTTAAGGGATTGCTTCACACCAACCCTCCATTCAGGGACCCTGCCCCTGCCTGAGATCTTAATGTTTGCATTGCTCAGCTTATGCAACCCCCCTTTGAGCCTTTGTCTTCAGCAGAGCTTAAGTACTTGACTTGGAAGACTGTGTTTCTGGTAGCCATCCTGCCAGACGCATAAGTGAATTACAAGCTTTGTCAGTGGAGCCTGATTTTATCTCCTTTCATAGAGATAAGGTGGTCCTCAGGACTAACAGGAAGTTCTTGCCTAAGGTGGTTTCAGATTTCCACTTTAATCAATCTATATCTCTTCCAGTGTACTTCACTGACCATTCCTCCTCTGGCGAGGAGGCTGCACAGCTAGATGTGAAGAGCCCTTAGTTGCTACATAGGCGTACCAAGGGTCACAGGTTTGACTCCCTCAACTGTTCCTCACTTATGGTGAGGTTGGTAAAGGGAAACCTGCTACTAAAAGATCCATTGCCAGGTGGATTGTCTCTTGTATCCAATTCTGTTATGAAAAGCTGGGTAAGGTTCTTCCCTCAGGCCTGAGGGCTCACTCTACCAGAGGTACAGCTGCTTCCCTGGCTGCTGCCAGGGACATCCCTATTCTAGAGATATGTCAAGCAGCTACCTGGAAAACAGTTCACACTTTTACCAGGCATTACTCCCTGGACATCCAGGCTAGGAGTGATGCTAGGTTTGGCACAGCTGTGCTTCAGAGCCTATTTCCTAAGTAGGTTCTGTCCCTCCTCCATGGAGGTTCTGCTGTGTAGTCTGCATATGTCATAATATAGCAAGACTTCATGTTGTTTGAAGAAAAAATTACTCACCTTAGTAATGTTGTTTGTTCTAATGGAGTCTTGCTATATTATGACCTCCCCCCCCCGCCTGCCCCTCTCAGAACCTCTGTTTTTGGGATGTGGGTGGGCAGTGCAGTGTTGGTACTTAGTAGATGCCCACCTTTTGTTGTTTTCACCCCCTTTTTGGGGGTGACTTGGTGTTGTGTTTTTCATTTTTTGGGTCTCCTGACTTGAGTCTTTGTTTTGGGACCAAAAAATGTGTTCTTATGTTTAGTAGCCAGTTGGCTAGTGTAGGCTTACAGCTTCCACACAGGGCCTCAGTGAGTTTAGCTCATAAAGATCTGACGGTTTGAGTTTGAAGAACAGACAGAATTTCAACTGAGCTCGAGCTCAGCGTTCCATGCCTGGCATGGAAAGTTAACTCTTTCACCTCCGGAGCAGTTCGAAGGTTGGGACTCACTGCATATGTCATAATATAGCAAGACTTCATTAGAAGAAACAACATTACTAAGGTGAGTAATTTTTTCTTCTTGCCCTGACAGTGAGATAACTGAGTCTCTGGCCAAAACAAAGGCCTTTGTTGTCTGTGTGTACAGTGTGTTGGGGGAGAGACATTCTACCTGCGGAACTGAGCAGAATTTTGAATCCATATATTCCATGGTATACATTCCATATCTTGAATGTGGAGAAAAAACAGGAAAAAAAACAGGAAGAAGAAAGTAGACAAAAATACAATGACATCATCAATGACATCACTTGCAGTGGGTGGAAGGATTATTTTATCACAAGTGCACAAAGTAAATCTATTTTTCTACATATAAACATGTTTTTCCCAATAGTCAAAAGTGTTAAAAAAAAAAAAATCAATTTTATAAGTGCAATAAAGCACTCGGATGTGTGTAAACCATATTTTACAGTGCAGCCAGCAGCTGAAGTCACTCGGCCATTGGCCTCATGCCTTATTACGCCCCTGACTGTGCTGTAAAATATGGTTTACACACACCCCTTTGTGCCTTATTGCTTACATAACCTACACCCTGTTGTTCCTTATTGCTTAACTATACCAGCTGTCAAAGGGTATACTCTGTGGTCTCTAGGACTTCTATGAGAGTGCTTCCTAGGTAGGGAGTGTGTTCCAGACAGCGCTCCTAATAGAATCTGTTGGGATTAACCCCAGGGGAAGGAAGACATGTTATACACAGAGCCCCCAAGAATGTGGACTCCGTGGCTGGTAGGCTCTCCAAACAGGCCAAAAAAAGCCTGTCTAAGATTAGTCATCTCTGAGCAGCAAGACCTCAAATGAACCTTCACTCCGATCTCACCTGCTTGTCATAGCATCTTCCTTATGGAGCCAAAAGGGAGTGAAATAATATCACCAATAAAAGACAGTCTGGGAAGGCATTCCAGATTGTAAAATGACCCTGATATGGGGCCTGGAGTATTCATTATACTAGGCCATGTGATAAGGGAAAATAATTATCAGTGAAAAGAAAAAACTGTACAGTTAGCCACACACCCTTTTTTGCTCAGACAAGATTAATAACTCCAAAGCATGAATGATTGAGAAATGTAGGGCAGCCCAATTCAAGGTAGAAATGACAAGTATAGGAATACCATCATGACTCTGAGCGTGAACCCAATGGAGGAGAGACAACCCCGGTATAGCGAAGAGCACACAACCGACTAGCCACACCCAAGCAGGAGTCTGGAAAAACAGTAATATCAAATTGAGGGTCTGTGGAGGGGACAGGAGTGGAGTTCCAATCAGAAAGGTATAAAAAGGGTGCAAATGGCAACTAATCCCCCAGCGGAGACGCACACTTTTGGGCCTAGGTGGTGCCTTTGGGGATATGGCAACTAGTGGGGCGGTATAAATCACTGGCTACATTGGAGGTAGACTACATGCCATATAACCAGAGGTGTACCAGCTGGACTCTGGAACTAGGTGTTCTCAAAACAGAGGCCCCAGAGTCAAGGAGCTGTGCTCAGGTTTCATGAAAGAAATGCCAGTAAGCAGGGCATAGGGCTTCCCAGAGAGGAAAATACAGGTAGAAAGGCAACCAGGCACCAGATCTGACATTTCATAGGAATCATAGGAATGATACTGAGCCAAATGGACTTTCGTCCTATATGCTCACCACTTCCTCCTAATTTCTAATCTGGTTCATATACCTGTCCCATTTAGATTTAAACTCAGTAACAGACTGACTGGCCACAACCTCCAACGGTAATATATTCCAATCATGCACCACCCTTTGATTAAACCACCATGTACTTTGTACTTTCTTTCTTTTAGATGCTGTTCACTGCATTGGGTGAGACCTTGTATTATACATACTACTGTTTAATTCTAAACCAGTGATATCCCAAAGATCATCATTTTGCCAAGCCTTGTACTCTAAGCACATATCACCTCGCTTTCTTCGCTCCTCCAAGGAATACATATTCAACTCAATCAGCCTGGTTGCATAATTTTTTCCTACCATATTGTGGATAGCTCTTGTTGCTCTTTTCTGGACCCGCTCCAACAAGATTGAGTCCTGTTTTTTAAAGGGTGACCACACCTGTGCTCCATACTCCATAATGGGCCTCACCAAGGATATATACAGAGGCATAACAACAGTCCTACTTCTGGATGATATATGCCTCAGTATACAATTTAAAATTCTATTACCTTTTTGGGCTATATTTTGACAGTGTGATGAGAAGGACATATTACTGGATACTATTATGCCCAAATCTCTTTCCTCAGCTGTTGTTTTTAATGGTATGTTACCTAATTTATAGGATTATTCAGGATTTTTATTGCCCAGATGCATAATAAAGCATTTATCTATATTTAATGTCAGTTTGAATTTATTTGACCATGTGTCGATATTGTCTATTGTATATTGTAGAGTTGATGTGTTTAATCTAATATTTACTTCTGCACCAATCCTACAGTCATTGGCGAACTTTTGTATTCGTACAGATTTTTGTTTTATTTGAAGTGATGATACATAAAGATTAAATAGACAAGGACCCAGCACTGATCCCTTGGGCACCCCACTAGTCGCTCCCAAGCTATCGGACTGTTCCCCTCTAATGCTCACACATTGATTTCTATCGTGTAACCAGTTTTGAACCCAGTTTATAATACAAGGGTTTATAATCAGATTTCTCATTTGTTGTATTAATTCAAGATGAGGGAGTTTGTCAAAGGCCTTCGAAAAATCAAGAAACAGCACATCAACTAGGATTCCCCTATCCAATCTATCTATAACAAGGTTATAGAAGGCCAACATATTCGTCTGACACGACCTACCCTTTACAAAGCCATGCTGAAATTTATCTGTAAGATGATTTGTTTCTAAATATTCGTATATTCTATCCTTTAATACCCTTCTAAGATCTTGGAGGGTATGGCAGTAAGGCTAATAGGTCTGTAGTTTGCAGGATCCATCTTATTTCCCTTTTATAAATTGGGACAACAATGCCGATCTCCAGCAATCAAGCACCTCACCTGTATCTAATGACTTCTGGAAAATGTATGTTAATGGGGGAGCTATTGTCTCTGCCAGTTCCCTAAGTACTCTTGGATGAAGCCCATCAGGACCCGGGGATTTAGTAGGATCTAATTTAACCAGTCGTTCTTTGATTTCTGTATAAGTTATTAATATTCTTTCTTTTGGGTCTGGATCGAATCTTATAATAGGATATGTAACTTTATTGTTAGAGAAAACAGTTGAAAAATATGTATTTGCAATATCTGCCATTTCTTTGTTGTCAGATGTACTATCACCATTTATATTTCTTAATGGGCCTGTAGTATTTGAATTCCCTTTTATGTTGTTAATATAAGCATAGAAGGCCTTTGGATTACCTTCTACCCTGTTAACCAAGTTTGATTCATAGTCAATTTTAGCCTTCCTAATTTGTTTTTTTAATGTAGTTTGTTAGTTGTGTATATTGATTTCTAATTTTATTTGATCTGTTTTCCACTTTTTGTAAAGTTTGTTTTTTGTTGACCAATGATCTAATTTTATGAGTCCACCACTGTACTTTTTTATTTCTCCCAGTATACTTTTGTTTTATGGGAATATTTTCCATTTCTTGCTGTTTTATTTTTGAGGAAAAAATTTCCCATATTTCTGTCAAAGGTCTATCATCGGACTCTTTCCTCCACTCCCATTTTGAGAGATTTGCGTTCATTTTTACAAAATTTGCTTTTCCAAGGTCATGAGTGATGGTTTTACCCCTTTGAGTTATTACTGGTTCAGCCAGTTTAAATTCCACTTTAAAGTAGTCGCTTG
This sequence comes from Neoceratodus forsteri, assembly GCA_016271365.2. Taxonomy (NCBI): domain Eukaryota; kingdom Metazoa; phylum Chordata; order Ceratodontiformes; family Ceratodontidae; genus Neoceratodus; species Neoceratodus forsteri. The sequence goes on from CM028130.1 coordinate 1,582,020,438, forward strand.
TTCCTAAAGCAGCAGTGGTCTTGCACTCACTCAGAGTGTTTCCCATATTTGTTAAAACTATATCCAGTATATGTTCTCCCCCTGGTCTGATCTGTTACACACTGAACTAACCCAATTTGATCACAAACAATTTGAAATTCTTTCTCAAAAGATGTTACTGCAAAAGATGTTCCCCAATTTATTCCGGGTAGATTTAAATCCCCTAGAATTAATAGCCTATCTGTTGGATTTAGGGTCAACATGTGATCAATCAAACTTTTATTGTATTGCGAAGTTGATGATGGAGCTCTGTAAATAAGTCCTAAAATGATTTTTGGAGCGTGTGTCAGTAGTAGTTTTAATCCATACTTGATCCATCATATCCAAAGGGGATATCATTTCTTCTGACTTTATACTATCTATTATATATAAAGCCACCCTCCCCCTTTCCTATGTGTTCTGGACTTTTTATATAATGTGTAGCCACCAATATCCTGACCCCAGTCATCGTTTACATCCCACCACGTTTCTGTTACAACAGCTATATGTATATTATTAGTGGTCAGAATATTTCTAAATTCCCCCATTTTATTTTTAAGCTCCTAGCATTAACTAACAAGCAATTCCAGAAATCAGATTTGTCGATTTTATTAATATTTTTTCCTCTATATGTGTTTGCGCTGTCATAACCCCCATCCCCCCTTTCATTTCATTTCAGGTTGTGTATTCAATCCAAACCCACAAACTGGATAGTTAGGACCCCAGGGTCTAGTCCAAGCAACTGTATATCACAAGTGCAGTCATGTCTAGCCATGGGACCGGATGCTCCTGCTAGGATAGACCAAGCCCCCCCGACCCCATACCTGAGCTGTGGTGGGCTGCCCTTGTCTTTAGGTTCCAGAAGAAATGGAAAAGTGTTGCTAGTCAATTATACATCTGTACTACTATATAATCCAGGTAGAGAGTAAATTAAGTCATGCGGGCAGAAGCACTGGGCTGCCATTGGAATGGCTTCAAAAGTTATTTTATAGTTTGCATAGTGTCCTGGAAACAACAAGCCCATCTAGATTCCTCATCTGATGGAAGTATGGAGTCTGGCGTCTTCTGTCTCCCCTAGGTCTCATGGCTCCCTTAAGTGGCTGGGGAATCTCCAGACCCCTCCTTTCCAGGTCTTTTTTAGCATCCTCTGCCGTGTGGTATAACATTTCTTAATCTGATAAGAGGATCCTCAACTGTGCAAGATAAGGGGTTTGAGATTTTATTCCTGCCTTTTTGAGAGCTTTTTAGGCAGGGAGAGTACACGTGTCCCTTTTACTGTATCACAGGAACAAAATCGTTATCAAAATAAATCTGAGTAGGTCTCCAATAAGTTGCTTTTTTTAATCTTAGTTTTTTATTGAGACGTTCAGAAAATATACATTCTTCACATTCATGACTGGTTATTGTATTGCATTATATATACTTCTTAGACTGTATCTTATTCTCAACATTTTACTTTAAACCAAGGGTTTATAGCTTTCACTGTTGTTTATCATCAGCTGTTGTAGTTTGTGTGGAAACATGGCCTGCTATTGGCTTCCTCTAGTGAAGGAATAAGTTGCTTTTGATGTTGGGCTTTTAACAGAACATGTTCTTTTGTCTGAAATTTAAAGAACTTCATTACAATAGACCTCGCTCTGTCCTGTGAGATCTGACTTTGTTTCTAAGGCAGGACCTGTCGTAACTCCAAAGAAAAATCCTCCAGTAGTGACAGTCTTTTTGATAAACTGGTCTACAAAACCTCCTGTCTGCCCCCTCCTGTGGTCTGTAGATCTGTCAGTTTTTTTCTGCATAACCTGCATTCTAAATCTGTACAGTTATTTTCCAACTGTTTCTGGTGATGTTAGCGGTGCGGTGATAAGTCTCCCATGTGGTCTGTTTTTTCCACTCTGCTCAGTAATGGTAGAAGTAAGATGCCCAATCTCCTGCTTTAATCACTCAACATCAGAGTGTAATATAGAAGTAGAAAGTTTGTGTCTTCTTCCAAAAGGAGACTAGCTGCTGTAAAAGTCACGTGTTTGTCATCCTCTCCATACTTTCAGCTGGGTCATGGGGGGGAGAGGAACAATGCCGTTCTGGAACTTGTGCTCTGTGGTGCCCCCCCCCTTTTTTTTTTAATTCTCCATGTTTGACTCAAGTCCCTGGTTCTAGCAAGTAAAAGACAGACTGAGTAGAAACCTGTAGAGCTGCTATTTATTTATTTATTTTTGTTATTGTTTGGTAACTGGGTAAGACCCACTAGGCACAGGTGCCTGTTTTCAGGGGTGACCTGGGAGCACTGGGGATGTTGGGGGACTTGCTCAGAGTCGCACAGTATGCAAGTGGAGGTTGTGGGAATCAAACCCAGGTCTGTCTGCTGGATGTACCAAGCTCATTCACAACACATTACTCTAAGCTCTAGGTTATACTGCCAGCCTATACTGCACTATTTAGTGCAGGTGAAAATGGAGCTATTCCATCAAGTGGCCATAGCACTCTGTGACGTCACCAGAAGTTCGAGCCTCATGTCTCTACTGATGTGAGTCCAGAGGCCTTTACTGTTGTTGCCCCCAGCTGCAGGAATAGTCTGTGTCCTGCACTCTTCCCCTTCCATATTCAAAGCTTGGCTTCAAAACTGCCTGATGGTAAGCTGTTGTGTTTTTTTTTATTTATATTTTATTAGAGATTTCAGGATCAGACATAGCATTACATTGACGATTAATACTGTACATCTAACTACATATTTGTAGGAAGCATTATGTAGTGATAAATGACTTCATACAATTATGTCCATGTGCAGTCCAACTACTAGGCCTCTACAGATTTCAGACAGTCACATATAATCTTAATAGCCATGTTTTGAGGTTTACCTCTGGTACTCTTTGTTACCTAGTTGATGTAAGAGTCCTACTTCTGCTATTTTGTTAGCACATTAATGTTATTACCATCATTGGGGAAGTTCTTGGTAGTATACAAGTTCTCCATCAACGGTATCTCTTTACCATTATTTGTCCATTTTCCCTTAGTAGGGATTTTGAGGGTAACCAATACCTGGTTATCATTTTCTTGACTGCTACAACCAATAAGCAGTACAAATATTTATTTGGAGAGCTGCAAGCTTCCTGTGGAAGGAGCCTTAGTATTAGGTTTTTGAATCTGGTTGGAATGGGGAGCCCATGATGTCTATGCATGCTTGGGCAATTTCCTCCCAGAATGATTGGATTTTCAAGCAGTCTCAGAAAGTGTGATGGTGATTTCCATTTTCTCCACATCCGCATCAGCATCTGTTGGAATGTTCTGGTGTGAAGTAGATCATTCAAACCCCAGGAATCTCCCAGTAGTATTAGACATATGCAGTCAGCTCAGAATCTCTGACTGTCCCCGGGAGCTATGATGTAATGTGGAATGTATGCAAATCATGGAACTTAAAATATTACATTCAGACTGCTGCCTCTGGGTGGACTGTGTTCCATCTAACTGCCAAATTCATTTTCTCCATTCAACTAGACACCCTCAGAGCTGTTCATAGCAAGTTCGCTGAGAGATTATTTTGTCAAAAAGGTGGCATTTTACAGTATTTTGTTAATTACTCTGCCGCTAGTACTTTTGCTGTAAAAGGTTAGTTAATTTGGTATATTTTACTTGTTCTTAGCAGTTTTCAGTTTTAAACTGCTGTTTGTTGCGGTTCTTACTGCTAGCTTATCTGTTTAAATTGTGCCATTTTAAGTATATTTTAAAAGGCATTTCATTTATTTGCGATCGGTTCCCGTTTTTAGTCAGGAACTGATCTCGTTTTGTATTAAACTAAAGAAACATAGAAACATATAATTTGATGGCAGATAAGGACCGCTTGGACCACCTAGCCTGCCCATATCCCTACCTAATGGATAAGGTGCAGATCCTAGTTAACCAACAGCCTACTTCCTCCTGCCCCCAACTAGAATTGCCTTATGTCTGTCCCATGCATTCTTGAATTCCCCGTTGTTGTTTTTTTTTTTTTTTAATTTTCATCTTTATCCCTCCTTGCTGCCTCCAGTGCCCCCTCCTTCCGTCCGCTCATGTCCCCCGGTACCTACCTTAGGGATCTGCCCCTAGAGTGCCCATCCTCCTCTCCTCGCACATTGGGGTCTGTCCTGTAGGTGGTCAGGTGGACTTAAGGCGAGACTTCATCTAGGGCTGTGGCGGAGGTATTTCGTTTTTTCTCCCTGGCATTCCCGCTCACCCAGGGCGTCTTCGCTGAGAGACGTACGTCCCGGCGTGATGCGTCTTCATACGCCCAGACCCTCATGGCCGGGGCGTCCCCCTCCCGGCTCCGACAGGTGAGCGCCTCACCCTTCCCTCTGCTGGTGCTTCCACGGCTATACCGGGAGAATGCAGGCGCAATAAGCTCTTGGCCAGCTCCCACCCTGAGGAGGAGGCATCCCGTTGGGACGCTCGATCCTCCCCTCCCGCCGACCCCTGGCCACCCGAGTCCGTTCCCGAACCCGGGTCGCCGGCGCAGCACGAGGTCCCCCATTGTTTTTGACTCCACGACCTCCTCAGAAAGGCAGTTCCATGCCTCTATAACCCTCTCCGAGAAAAAATACTTTCTCACATTACCACTGAGCCGTCCCCCTTCTATCTTCAAATTGTGCCCCCTTGTTCTTGCACATCTCTTTTTCTGAAAGATGCTACCCTTTTAGACTTTATTGATTCTCTTGAGGTACTTGAAAGTTTCTGTCTTGTCCCCTCTCTCTCTCTTTTCCTCGAGGCCATATAGATTAAGCTCCTTTAGTCTTTCTTCATATGTCTTCTGGTGCAGACCCTGCACCATTTTGGTTGACCTCATTTGGACAGCATCCACCCTGTGTATGTCTTTGCAGAGATGGGGTCTCCAGAACTGCAAGCAGTACTTCAGATGTGGTTCCACCAACTGTCTGTACAGAGGGATAACAACTTCCTATTTTCTACTGGTGATGCCTTTCTCTGTGAACCCCAGTATCCCCCCAGCCCCCCTTACTGCCTTCTCACAGTTCTTGCCCACCTTTAGGTCATCTGATATAACTACCCCCAAGTCCTTTTCCATTTGTTTTGTTGTCAGTATCTCCCCTCCCACTGTGTACTCTTCCCCTGGGTTTTTGGTTTCCAGATGCATTACTTTGCACTTCTTTGTGTTGAATCTAAGCTGCCATACTTCTGACCATTCCTCCAACCTTGCCAAGTCCCTGCCCTTCCTTTCCACCCCACCTTGTGTATCAAACCTGTTGCAGATCTTTGTCATCTGCAAAGAGACGTACTTTTCCTTCCAGTCCCTTTGCAGTGTCACTTATAAAGACATTAAAAAGGACCAGACCCAGTACTGAACCCTGCAGTACCCCACTAGTAACCCTCCTTTCTTCAGAGTGGACTCCGTTTACTATTGCCCTCTGTGTCCTGTTGTCCAGCCAGTGTTTTACCCAGGCTACCACCCTGGGATCCACTCCCAGGCTGGCTAATTTTTTTTATTAATTTTTTGTGCAGGACTGTGTCAGATGCGTTGCTAAAGTCTAGGTAGGCCATGTCCACACCCTTTCCCTGGTCTACTACTTTGGTCACCCAGTCAAAGAAATTGACTAGATTCGTCTGACATGCCCTTGCTGCTGTGAATCCATGCTGCCTTGGGTCCTGTGCCCTACTGACCTCTAGGTACTCAACAGTTCTTTTCTTCAGACGTGATACCATCATTTTCCCTACCACTGAGGTCAAACTGACAGGACTGCAGTTTTCTGCCTCTGTCTTGCTCCCACTTTTGTGAAGGGGAATCGCATCCATCCTCCTCCACTCCTCAGGTACTACACCATCCTCCCATGATTTGTTAAAAAGGGTAGTCAGTGGTGTTACTAGTTCTTCCCTTAGTTCTTCTGGAACTCTGGGGTGAATCCCATCAGGCCCCATTGCTTTATCCACCTTCAGTTTTAGGAGTTATTTTAGAACTCTTTCTTCTGTGAAAGGACTGATATAGACCCCCCCCTGTTCAGAGTGCATCTATTGACTGGATTAGGTACCTCCCTCTCCTCTTCCTTTGTGAATACTGAGCAGAAGTATTCGTTCAGTATCCCTGCTTTTTCACTGTCCCTCTCTGCCCAACCACCCTCCTCTTTATTCAGCCTCAGTATCTCTGCATTAGTCTTTCAAACAACATGAAGTCTTGCTTTATTCTGACAATTGCAGTGATTCCCAACCTTTGAACTGCCCCGGAGAACAAAGAGTTAACTTTCTGCGAAGGGCATAGAATATGGAGCTCGAGCTCGGTTGAAGTCTCTGTCTGGAGTGTTTTGAACTTAAACTGTCAGATTCTTTACTCCGCCTCACTGAACAGTCACTCTGGAGATTTCTCCTTCACCTTGGTTCAAAAGTTGGTTAAAGTTTTCAGTTTTCATCGGTTTTAAACCAAAAAAAAAAAAAGTATCCGCATAGTCAGTTCAGTCTCTGTCTGTGGTGCCGTGAGTACTAGATAGGAATTGTTCTGTTACTTGGTATGAAAGAACAGAAGAAGGCCAGAGCCCATTCAGACTGTTCCCCACATTATGTGGGACATTATTTACCTATTATCCATCAACCAAACATCTAATTTGTTTTTAAAGACAGTGGCACTAGTTGCCTCTACCAATTCTTGTGGCAAGGTGTTCCATACAATGGAAGCTCTTATAGGAAAAAATTTCCCCTTTTGCTGGTTTTATAAGTTTTTCCTTCAAGCTGTTTATTATGCAGTCTCGGAACATGTCTCCTTTTGGAGAGTGTTAGACCACATTTTTCCATTAGATCTGGTGAATTTATTAAATTAAAAACCATAAGCATATCACCTCTTAATCTTCTAGTTTGAAGAGACCAGTAGCTTTTAATCTGTTCTGATAATCCAAGTTTGTTAATCTTGGAATCATTCTAGTTACTGTCCTTTGAACCTGTTCAAGAATTGCTATGTCTTTTTTTTTTTTGGTTTGGATTCCAGAAAGGGGAGCCATAGTCTAGATACGGTCTAATGTATGCCCTATACAATGGAATAAGGCATTGTTCAGTGCGATTAACAAAAGTGCGTTTTGTTTGCCTCAGAAGTCTGTTGGTCATGCAAGCAGTTCTAACACAGTGATCATTTGATTAAGTTTTATATCCCTAAATCTTTTTCACAATTTGGTGAGTGAAGTGGTAGTCCGTTTATATATCGTTTTAGGATTATTTACACCGAAATGCAGTACTAAACATTTGTCTTGATTAAACTGCATATGATTTTCATTTGCCCAAAGTGTTAATTTTTCCAAATCCTTCTTTAATGCAGAAATATTTTCTTGATTATTAACTTTGCCCCCAATTTAGTGTAGTCTGCAAATTTAACCATGAAGTTATTTGGCCCTGTTTGTAAATCACTGATAAAGAGATTAAACAATGTTGGTCCCAAGACCGACCCCTAAGGAACACCGCTTGTCACACTACCCGAATCAGACAAGATATCATTAATTCTGACTCTCTGAGAACAATTTGTCAACCAGTTTAAAGTCCAGTTGACAATATCACGTGACAAACTTAGATTGTGCATTTTAGTAATGAGTTTTTCATGTGAGACTTTATCGAAAGCTGTACTAAAATCCAAAATAATTACATCAGTTGGGATACCCACATCTAGTAGAGTACTTATATTATTGTAAAAAATATGTCAGATTGGTGGTGCAGGAATACTTGTGAGTAAACCCATGCTGATTTGAATCATAAATTCCTAATTTTTACAATCTTGATCTAGTAGAGACTTCATTACTTGTTCCATTAATTTACCAGCCACTGAGGTCAGGCTAATTGGACGATAATTTTGCACAGAGTTTTCTGTGTGGAACTTGTAAAAGTGCGGTCGGTTCAGCTGAATCGGCCATTTGATTGTGAAATTTGCTTGTTTACTTCGTGTGTGGTTACGGTTCTTATCAGTTCTAAAAAAAAAAACGTGTTTTTAACCATTTTTCAATACCCTGTGGCACGTTAGAACCGATCAAGAGTCTTGCCTGGCGGTTGCCGAAAAGGGTAAGTTTGGTTATGTTGGCTATGTCTGAGAAACCCAAAAAAACCGGGCCCACTGGGTTTCAACATTGCAGTGAGTGTGGGGAGGTCTTTGCTAAGGCCGATCCCCACACCACCTGTGTTTAGTGTCTGGGGTTTGACCACCTCGATTCAGACTGGCAAATATGTAAAAACTTTCCCAAATCTACCCTTAAGAAGAGATTAGGTAGACTGAGGGAAAAGGAGGCCGAGAAGTCTGCAGACCTGGATGGCCAGCCCGGTTCGGTTTTGACCGAACCAGAAGGAATGCCCTCTGACCAGGGCGATACTTCTTCGGGCAAAAGGGGAGCCGATTCCGTGGGATCGGTGCCGACAAAAAAGAAAGCACAAAGATAAATCAACCGGTTCTGATCCAGAGGTTAATGTTCCGACCGCTGAAGAGATAGCCAGGGCGATTCAGATTGTGGAATCGCTCCGTCTGGTTCCTACCAATCCGGTTCCTTCTGGAAGGGGTTCGGTTGGTTCCCCCGGTTCAAGAGTATACCTTTGAAGATTGTTATGAACCGGAATTTGAAGAGGAAGGGGAATTTGAGGATGATGATGTAAGTGAAGGTCTGGATGTGCATGTGAAACCGGACATCTCCCCAGACAGACCTTCATGTGTTTCCCCTCCTAGGCTTTCTGAGTCCCCTTCTCACTTTATGTTTTACAGAAAGGTGGCTGAAACCCTTCAGCTTCCTGTGGAGGAGGCTGTGGAAGATAAAGAGGAATCTGATTATGTAGAGATTATGGATATCCCACAGTCCAGGAGACTCTCTATTCCCCTCCATAAATCTTTTGGGGAAACAGGCACAAAAAATCTTAGTCTCCTAACACTATACCTCCTGTGAATAGAAGAATGGACAAGAGGTATACACTTTCAGGCTCAGACACAGAGTTCTTATATCAACAGTGCAGCCATGTTGGAGTAGTGCATGCTGCTGCCTGTGACAAGGCAAATATTCCCTTGGTTTCATACCCCCCAGACAAGGACTCCAGGAAGATTGATGCTAGGGCAAAGAAGCAGTACATGGCATCTTCTTTGGGACTCGGGCAGGCGAATTATATGGCCTATACAGCCAGGTAGCAGAAGTCCAGGTGGGACACTGTACTGGCACTGGCTAAACAGGCCTCCCCCAGCTAGCCAAGGAGCTGGAGGCGGTGGCTGCAGATGGGATTGAGGCATCTAAGGTTCAGTTTCGTGCAGCTGTGGACTCCAATGATGTGTCATCAAGAGTCATGGCTACATCTGTGGCTCTTTGGAGGATGGCTTGGCTCAGATGTACTAGCCTCTCGCAGGACACCCAGGCTAATAATTCTTTGTTTGGGGAGCAGACAGAGAATTACATGAAGAAATTGGATGGGTACAGGACCACTTACGGGAGTGCTCAGGCCAAGGAAAGGCAGCAGTCTAGGGGCATGGGCAGGCCTTTTCAAAGACATTTTTACCAAGCACAGGCCCTTTCTTCCTTTTCTCAGAGGGGGTTCTTCAGAGGGAGGGGCAGAAGGGGGATGAGCAGGGCTGTATCCACTCCTCAGCCTAAAGCCCCTGCCAAGCAGACACCCTGATGGGCCTGCCTGGGTCGACTCTCCTATTCCAGTAGGGGGCAGGCTGGCTTACCTTGTCCAGGACTGGATGTCTATTACATCAGGCAAGTGGGTCCTGGAAGTAGTAAGCCAGGGACTGGTTCTCAGCTTCAAAAAATTTCCAAAGATGAGAGCCAGATCTTTTCCACCTGCAAATCTCTCGGAAACCCTTGCCCTAGAGGCAGAGGTTACTTCTCTTCTAGCTTTAAGAGCTATAGAGAGAGTAGCTACCCTACACTGGAGCAAAGGACTGTACTCCAGGTACTTCCTGACCCCGCAAAAAACAGGGAGTGGCGACCCATCTTAGACCTAAGATATCTAAAGAAACATCTTTTAAAACCAAAGTTCAAGATAACTCTGGGAATAATCCTTCCCTCTCTAAGGCCAGGGGACTGGCTAGCCTCCCTGGACCTCAAAGATGCCTACTTTCACATTCCCATCAGGTGCTCCCCCAGAATGTACCTCAGGTTCGAGTTGCCCTCAGGCCATTATCAGTTCAGAGCAATGCCCTTTGGCCTAACCTCAGCCCCAGGGGTTTTCACAAAGTGCCTGGCAGTAGTAGTCACCTTTCTAAGAAGGCAAAAGATTTCGATTTTTCCATATCTGGACGATTGGCTAATAGTGGGTCAGTCTCCAGACCAAGTCAAGTCTCAGCTGCAAGTGACCCAGCAAGTGCTCACTTCTCTAGGATTTCTTCTCAACCTTTCCAAGTCAGTTCTCAAACCAGTCCAGCTTCTTACCTTTATAGGGGCAGAACTGGATACACTCAGAGCAAGAGCCTTTTTTCCTCTAGAAAGGGCATGGGTTCTTATGGAACTAGCTTCTTCCTTTAACCTTCGGGTATCTCGATCAGCAAGGCATTTCCTCCAGCTCTTGGGCAACATGGCAGCTTCAACAGCAGTGGTCCAAGGGGCAGGATTCCAGATGAGGGACATTCAGTTCCATCTGAGGGCCTTTTGGTCCCAAAAGAAGGATTCCCTTACCAAACTGATCCCAGTGACTCTGACCTTGATCCAAGCCCTCCAATGGTGGCAAGATCAGGACAGTTTAAGACAAGGTGTTCCTTTTGTTTCTTATCCTTGTTCAATGGTCCTTGCCACGGATGCTTCTCTTCTGGACCGGGGAGCCCATCTGGGGTCCCTCACTGCTCAGGGGCTGTGGTCCCCCCAAGAATCCCTTCTCCACATCAGTCTCGTAGAACTTAGGGCAATTTTTCTGGCCCTAAAAGCTTTCTTTCAAACAACATGAAGTCTTGCTGTATTCTGACATATGCAGTTAGGTCCTGCCTTTCAACTGCCCCGGAGAACAAAGAGTTAAACTTTCCATGGCCAGCATGGAATGTTCACCACGAGCTCGGTTGAAGCCCCTGTCTGCTGTTGTTTAAACTGCAACCGTCAGATTCTTTACTCCGCCTCACTGAACAGCCGCTCCGAGATTTCTCCTGCTGCTCGGTTCAAAAGTCGGTTGAAGTGTCGTTTTTGGTCGGTTTCTCGAATTGCTGTTACCGCTTAGTCAGTTCAAGTCTCTGTCTGTGGTACCGTGAGTACTAGATAGGTTTTTTGTTTTGTTTCTGTGTGGAACTTGTAAACTGTGGATCGGTTCGGCTGAACCGATCAGTTTCAGGTAAAAAAGCTTGTACTTAATTTAGAGTGTGGTAACCGGTCCGTATCGGTTCTGAAAAAAACGGTTATAATTACGTTTTTTTCCAAGACCCGTGACACGGTCAGGAACCGATAGGGGAGTCTTGCCTGGCAGATTGCCGAAAAAAAGTTTTGTTTTTGGATAGGATTGGCCATGTCTGAGAAACCCAAGAAAAAAACCAGGCCCACTGGGTTTCAACACTGCAGTGTGTGTGGGGAAGTCTTTGGCAAGGCTGATACCCACACCACCTGTGTTTATTGTCTGGGGTTTGACCACCTCGATTCAGACTGCCAAATTTGCAAGAATTTTCCCAAATCTACCCTGGAAAAAAGATTAGGTAGACTGAAGGAAATGGAGGCCAAGAAGTCCGCTGACCTGGATGGCCAGCCCGGTTTGGTTCCGACCGAACCAGAAGGAGTGCCCTCTGACCAGGGCGATACTTCTTCGGGCAAAAGGAGAGCCGATTCTGAGGAGTTGGTTTCGGTAAAAAGAAAGAGAAAAGATAAATCGTCTGGTTCGGACCCAGAAATTCATACTCCGACCGCCGATGAGATAGCCAAGGTGATAAGGATTGTGCAGTTGCTTAGTTCGGTTCTGACCAAACCGACACCATCTGGCAGGGGCTCGGTTCGGTCGGTTCCCCCGGTTCTGGATTATACTTTGGAAGAATTTTATGAACTGGAGGAGGAGGAGGGAGAGTATGAGGATGATGATGATGATTATGAAAGTCTGGATGTGCCTATTGACCTGGACATCTCCCCAGACAGACCTTCAGGTGTTTCTCCTCCTAGGCTTTCTGAGTCCTCCTCTCACTATATGTTCTACAAAAAAGTGGCTGAGACCCTCCAGCTTCCTGTGGAGGAAGCAGTAGAGGATCAGGAAGAGCCTGATTATGTTGAGATGATGGAAATCCCAGAGTCCAGGAGACTGTCTGTTCCCCTCCACAAATCCTTTGGGAAACAGACACATAAAATTCTTAAGTCTCCTAATTCTATACCTCCTGTGGACAGACAAATGGACAAGAGGTACACACTCTCAGGCTCAGACATGGAGTTCCTTTTCCAGCAATGCAGCCATGTTGGGGTCGTGCAGGCTGCTGCCTGTGATAAGGCAAATACCCCCTTGGCATCACCCCAGACAAGGACTCCAGGAAGATTGATGCCATGGCAAAGAAACAATACATGGCAGCATCTTTGGGACTCAGGCAGGCTAACTATATGGCCTATACAGCTAGATACCAGAAGTCCAGATGGGACACTGTTCTGGCTCTGGCTAAACAGGCCCCTGACCAGCTTGCCAAGGAGCTGGAGCAGGTGGCTGCCGATGGGACTGAGGCATCAAAAGTACAGTTTCATGCTGCTGTGGACTCCAGTGATTCATCAAGAGTCATGGCTACATCTGTGGCTCTTCGGAGGATGCTTGGCTCAGATGTACTAGCCTCTCACAGGATACCCAGGCTAAGGCCATGGATTTTCCTGTAATTGGTAATTCTCTGTTTGGGGAGCAGACGGAGAACTACATGAAAAAGATGGATGAGTACAGGACCACTTACAGGAGTGCTCAGGCCAAAGAAAGGCAAGCAGCTCCTCAAAGGCAGCAGTGCAGGGGCAGGCCTTTCCAAAGGCCTTTTTACCAAGCTTAGGCCTCCTCTTCTTCCTTTTCACAGAGGGGGTTCTTTAGAGGGAGAGGCAGAAGGGTGATGAGTAGGCCTGCATCCACCCCTCAGCCTAAAGCCCCTGCCAAGCAGACACCCTGATGGGTCTGCCCTGGCTGATTCTCCCATACCAGTAGGGGGCAGGCTGGCTTACTTTGTCCAGGACTGGAAGTCTCTGACATCAGACAAGTGGGTCCTGGAAGTAGTAAGCCAGGGACTGGTTCTCAGCTTCAGAAAATTTCCCAAGATGAGAATCGGATCCTTTCCACCTGCAAATCTCTGAGACCCTTGCCCTAGAGGCAGAGGTTTCTTCTCTCCTCGCTCTCAGAGCTATAGAGAGGGTTCCCACCCCACACAAGGGCAAAGGATTGTACTCCAGGTACTTCCCAACCCCCCAAAAAGACAGGAGAATGGTGGCCCATCCTGGTCCTAAGATATCTGAACAAACACCTTTTGAAGCCAAAGTTCAATATGATAACTCTGGGAATTATCCTTCCCTCTCTAAGGCCAGGGGACTGGCTAGCCTCCATGGACCTCAAAGTTGCCTACTTTCACATTCCCATCAGGTGCTCCCACAGAAAGTACCTCAGGTTCGAGTTGCCCTCAGGCCACTATCAATTCAGAGCAATGCCCTTTGGCCTAACATCAGCCACAAGGGTTTTCACAAAGTGCCTGGCAGTCAGTAGTTGTTGGTTTTCTAAGAAGAAAAAAGATCTTCATCTTCCCATACTTGGACGACTGGCTCATAGTGGGTCAGTCTCCAGACCAAGTCAAGTCACATCTGCAAGTGACCCAGCAAGTGCTCACTTCCTTAGGATTCCTTCTCAACCTTCCCGAAGTCCGTTCTTGAACCAGTACAGCTCCTCACCTTCATAGGTGCAGAACTGGATACAGTAAAAGCAAGAGCCTTCCTTCCCCTGGAAAGGGCAAAGAACCTTATGGAACTGGCCTCTTTATTCACCCTTCAGGTGTCTCGACCAGCAAGGCATTTCCTTCAGCTTCTGGGCCACATGGCAGCTTCCACAGCAGTGGTCCAAGGGGCAGGATTCCAGATGAGGGACATTCAGTTCCACTTAAGAGCCTTCTGGTCCCAAAGAAAGGATTCCCTTACCAAACTAGTCCCAGTGACTCGAACCCTAATCCAAGCCTTGCAATGGTGGCAGGATCAGGACAATTTGAGACAAGGGGTTCCATTTGTCATTCGGTCTCATTCAGTGATACTCACCACAGATGCTTCCCTGCTGGGCTGGGGAACCCATTTGGGGGATCTTACCACCCAAGGACTGTGGTCACCTGAGGAATCGCTGCTTCACATCAGTCTTTTGGAACTCAGAGCAGTGTTTCTGGCACTGCAAGCCTTTTCCAAATCTGTACAGAACAAGGTGGTTCAGGTAGAACAGACACCACCACCACCATGTGGTACATCAGCAAGCAAGGAGGCACTCGGTCTATGGCCTTGTGCACAGAAGCAATGAAGTTGTGGTCCCTGGCCTATTCCCTGCAAACCTTTCTGATAGTAGTTCACCTCCCAGTGAAGGACAATGTCCTAGCAGATGCACTGAGCAGAATATCCCAGGGCCATCATGAATGGGCCCTAGATCCTCCAGTTTTGAAAGTGATTTTCTCGAGATGGGGCACACCAGAGATGGATCTTTTTGCAGCCCCAGACAATCACCAACTTCCTCTTTTTTGTGGCAGACCCCCCAGTCTTGGGCTCAGTCCCCTGGATGCTCTGATTCTGAACTGGGAAGGGAAATTTCTGTATGCTTTTCCCCCCTTTCCCTCTCCTGTGCAAAGTGTTAGTCAAGATAAGCTCACAACCATGCAAAGTGATTCTGATTGCTCCAGACTGGGCCAGACAGCTCTGGTACCTCCTGTTGCTGTCTCTAGCAGTCCACCTTCCTCTCTCTCTTCCCAGGAATTACAACCTGCTGACATCCTCTCAGGGGAGGATTTGGTACCCGAATCTTCAGTCTCTCAATCTCAAGGCATGGCTGTTGAAGAGTTAGAGTTTACAGATCTGCATCTTTCCCAATGGGTTCTGGATATCCTTAAGGCTTCTCGCGAAAGCCTTCTGCCAGGAAGACTTACAACTCCAAATGGAAAAGATTCAGCATTTGGTGATCTAAGAAGAATATTTCTCCAGACTCTGCTGGATTGCCTACGGTTCTGGACTATATGGTCCATCTTAATGGTCTAGGCCTCAGACCAGCTACCCTTAAAGTACACTTGGCAGCTGTTTTTGCTTTCTTGTCAGTAGGCAAGCCTTCCTCTCTATCATCCCATCCTGTATTTTGTAATTTTTTCAAGGAATTGCTTCACATCAATCCCCCCTTTAGGGATCCTGCTCCTGCTTGGGACCTTAATGTTTGCATTGCTCAGTTTATGCAACCTCCCTTTGAGCCTTTGTCCTCAGCAGAGCTTAAGTACTTGACTTGGAAAACTGTGTTTTTGGTAGCCATTACTTCTTCCAGGCGTATCAGTGAATTGCAAGCCCTGTCAGTGGAATCTGATTTCATCTCTTTCCATAGAGATAAAGTGGTCCTTAGAACTAACAGAAAGTTCTTACCTAAAGTGGTTTCAGATTTCCACCTCAACCAGTCTATACCTTTCCCTGTTTTCTTCACTGACCATTCCTCCTCGGGAGAGAGGAGGCTACACAGCTTGGATGTTAAAAGAGCCCTTAGCTACCACATAGAGTGTACCAAGGGTCACAGGTTTGAATCCCTCCAGTTGTTCCTTACGTATGGAGAAGTTGGTAAGGGCAAACCTGGCACTAAGAGATCTGTTGCCAGGTGGATTGTTTCTTGTATACAATTCTGCTATGAAAAACTGGGTAGAACTCCATCCTCAGGCCTGAGGGCTCATTCCACTAGAGGTACAGCTGCTTCCCTGACTGCTGCCAGGAATATTCCTCTCTTAGAAATTTGTCAAGCAGCCACCTGAAAAACAGTCCATACTTTCACCAAGCATTACTCTCTGGATATCCAGGCTAGGAGTGATGCTCGGTTTGGCATAGCAGTATTTCAGAGCCTGTTTTCAAAGTAGGTTCTGTCCCTCCTCCATGGAGGTACTGCTTGGTAGTCTGCATATGTCAGAATACAGCAAGACTTCATGTTGTTTGAAGAAAAAATTACTCACCTTAGTAATGTTGTTTCTTCGAATGGAGTCTTGCTGTATTCTCTCCCTGCCTCCCCTCTCAGAACCTAGATTTTGGGATGTGGGTGGGTAGGAGCAGTGGTGGCACCCTAGGGGTGTCCTTTTTTCACCCTCTTTTGGTTTGTGTGAGGGGTTGTGTTTTGGATGTGTTTTGTTTTTGGGTTTCCTGACTTGTCTTCCTTTTGAAACCAAAAAACTTTATATAGATATATTTGCCAGTTGGCTAGTAAGAATTTTACAGTTTCCACACACAATATCTAGTAAGTCTTTGCTCGTAAAGATCTGACGGTTGCAGTTTAAACAACAGCAGACAGGGGCTTCAACTGAGCTTGTGGTGAACATTCCATGCTGGCCATGGAAAGTTTAACTCTTTGTTCTCCGGGGCAGTTGAAAGGCAGGACCTAACTGCATATGTCAGAACACAGCAAGACTCCATTAGAAGAAACAACATTACTAAGGTGAGTAATTTTTTCCTCAGTCAGTACAGAACAATGGTTCAAGTCAGAACGGACAACATTACACCACCACTATGTGGTACATCAACAAGCAGGGAGGCACTCGGTCCACGGCCTTGTGCACAGAAGCCATGAAGTTGTGGTCCCTGGCTTATTCCCTGCAAACCTCTCTTGTAGCTGTTCACCTTCCAGGCAAGGACAATGTGCTAGCAGATGCACTAAGCAGGATCTCTCAGGGCCATCACGAATGGTCCCTGGACTCTCAGGTTTTGAGAGTGATTTTTCAAGGTGGGGCACTCCGGAGGTGGATCTCTTTGCAGCCCTAGACAATCACCAACTCCCTCTCTTTTTTTGCAGACCTCCAGTCTTGGGCTCAGTCCCTCCGGACGCCCTGATTCTGAATTGGGAAGGGAAGTTTCTGTACGCCTTTCCCCCCTTCCCACTCCTGTTCAAAGTTTTGGTCAAAATAAGGTCTCAACCTTGCAAGGTGATTCTGATTGCTCCAGATTGGGCCAGACAGCCCTGGTACCCGCTGTTGCTGTGCCTAGCAGTCCATCTTCCCCTGTTCTTTTCCCAGGAATTTCAACCTGTTAACATCCTCTCAGGGAAGGATTTGGTACCCCAATATTCAGTCTGTCAATCTGAAGGCGTGGCTGTTGAAGAGTTAGAGTTTGCAGATCTGCATCTTTCCCAAGGGGTTCTGGATATCCTCAAGGCTTCTTGAAAGCCCTCCATCAGAAAGACTTACAACTCCAAATGGAAAAGATTCAGCATTTGGTGTTCTAAGAAGCATATTTCTCCAGACACTGCTGGATTGCCTACGGGTCTGGATTATATGGTCCACCTTAATGGCCTAGGCCTCAGACCAGCTACTCTCAAGGTACACTTACTAACATACTAAAATGCCAGCAGAATAGGCCTAACAGTCTTTCATGTCTGCTCGTTTGGTCAGCCACCACCCTGGGTGCTGACCTTGCTGCCCCCCTCGCCTTCTCTGGCTTCTCCCTTCCCAGTTCCGGATATTTTTGCTGCATTGGATTTTGCTTCCAGAACCCTTCCGCTGTACCTATCCCAACCCCTCTTGAACCCCTCCACCGTCTCTGCCTCCACCAGCCCCCTAGGCAGCGCATTTCATGGTTCCACCACCCTCTCAGTGAAGTAGCACCTCCTCCTTTCTCCCCTGAATCTTCCTCTCTCCAGCTTCCACCCATGCCCTCTAGTGGCCCCCTCCTCCTTCCTTTGAAGCACCCTGACTGTTCCTCCACTATTTACCCTCTTCATGTACCTGAAGACCTCTATCATGTCCCCCTGGTCCCTTCTCTCTTCCAATGTGTACATATTTAGCTCTTGAGCCTCTCCTCATAGGTCCTGTCCCCAAGCCCCAACTTGTCCGCTGTTTCATGCGTTTTTGTCTGTGGGAAGTCTTCTCACTATCTTCCCATCCTGTGTTCTGTAAATTTTTTAAAGGATTGCTTCACACCAATCCTCCTTTTAGAGCCCCTGCCTGGGATTTGAATGTTTGCATTGCTCAACTTATACAACTCCCCTTTGAGCCTATGTCTTCAGCAGAGTTTAAGTACTTGACTTAGAAAACTGTGTTCTTGGTAGCCATTACCTCTGACAGGTGTATCAGTAAATTGCAAGCCCTGTCAGTGGAACCTGATTTTATCTCATTTCACAGGGATAAAGTGGTCCTTAGAACCATTAGAAGGTTCTTTTCCAAAGTGGTTTCAGATTTCCATTTAAACCAGTCTGTGTCTTCCTGTTTTCTTCACTGATCATTGTTCCTCAGGAGAGAGGAGACTACACATTTTAGATGTTAAAAGAGCCCTTGGAGCCATCCTGCCGGTGCAGTGGTTGGATTTCCGCTTGCGACGCTAGCGATCCGGCTTCTGGAATGAGCACGGGTCGCTGGAGGGCCGGCCGGGGGAGAAGGATTGAGCGCTCATGGACAGCTCTCCTTCTCCGGGGAGGTTAGGGACTGGTCCGGCACCTGCTGGCTCCTAGCAGAGGCTGGGAGTATCACAGGACGCACGGCCCAAATGCTAACTGGGGGAGGAGCAGACGTCGGCGTATGCCGTGATGTCACTACGCTGCTGCCACATAGAAAAAGGGAAAAATTTCTTGCTGGTCTCTGGATGATAGCTCTCTGTTCCCTGGGCCTCCAGGGCCTCCTGCTCCCAGCAGCATCCCTGGGCCCTAGTAGTGTGTGCTGGGGCCATCCCCTCTCCCTGGTGCCTTCCCCCACGAAGGAGGGGGACCTGCACGATGAAGGGATATGCCAGGATATCCCGGGTATTGGCTGCCATATGAGGACCAGAGAAGGGCTGGGCAAGGACAGCGGTGCTGGAGGGACCCTGTGGAGCCCGAATGAGTGGGGGACCAGTGAGCATGGGGGGGCGGGAAAAAAAAAATTCCTTAGTTACTACATAGAGTGTACCAAGGGTCACAGATTTGACTCCCTCCAGTTTTTCCTCACTTATGGAGAAGTGGGAAAGGGCAAACTTGTCACCAAAAGATCTATCGCCAGGTGGATTGTGTCTTGTATACAATTCTGCTATGAAAAACTGGGAAAACTCCACCCTCAGGCCTGAGGGCTCATTCCACAAGAAGTACAGCTGCTTCCCTGGCTACTGCCAGGGATATCCCTCTCTCAGAAATTTGTCATGCAGCCACCTGGAAAACAGTCCATACCTTTACCAAGCATTACTCCCTGGATATCCAGGCTAGGAGTGATGCTCAGTTTGGCACAGCACTACTTCAGAGCCTATTCCCAAAGTAGGTTCTGTCCCTCCTCCTTGGAGGTACTGCTTGATAGTCTGCAGTTGTCAGAATGCAGCAAGACTTCATGTTGTTTGAAGAAAATAATGCTCACCTTAATAATTATGTTTCTTCTAATGGAGTCTTGCTGTATTCTGACCTCCCTCCCTGCCTCCCCTCTCAGAAACTGTTTTTGGGAAGAGGGTGGGCAGGTGCAGTGTTGCACCCCCGTGGTGTTTTTTGCTTGCACCCTCCTCCTTTTTGTTGGGGTGCTGATTTATTATTGTGATTTGTAGTAGATTGTTTTTTGGTTTTCCTGACTTGAGTCTTCCCTGGGAATCCAAAACTTTTTTCAGCCAGTTGGCTAGTAGGAATTTTCACAATTTCCACATCAAATATTTAGTTAGTTGGGCTGGTAAGAATCTGACAGTTCAAGTTCAAAACACTCCAGATAGAGACTTCAACCAAGCTCAGCATTCTATGCCCTGCATAGAAAGTTAACTCTTTGTTCTCCTTGGCAGTTCAAAGGTTGGGAATCACTACAATTGTCAGAATACAGCAAGACTCCATTAGAAGAAACATAATTACTAAGATGAGTAATTTGTTCTTGCTTCACACAAAAGCTTGTTGCCTCTGTGATGGCAGTTTTGATATTTCCCCATTGTTGCTCCTCTCCACCTTCTTGTCTATTTGGTAGTGCTTTTCTGAGACACCCTCCCATTTTGACAAAATCAGCCCTCCTGAAGTCCAGTACCTACACTTTTGTATGGCTTGACTCTATTGCTAAGTTTATCATGAACCACACTGTTTGGTGGTCACTTGTTCCCAGATGGCTACCCACTTCTAGATCTGAGATCCTGTCTCCATCCCCATTTGAGAATACCAGCTCTGAGATTGCTCCCACCTCAGTGAGTTCCAACACTAGCTATCTGAGGCATGCCCCTTGTAGGGCATCGAGAAGGGCCCTGCTGTTCGATGTGGCTGCAGCAAAGGTGCTCCACTTAACATCTGGCATGTTCAGGTCCCCCATCAGCAATATCTTCCTCCTTCTCTGCCATTATAAGGATGCCTTCTATCATTTCCTTGTCCATTTCCTACCCCTGAGGCGGGGGTCTGTATACAACCCCTGTGCAGATTGTGGTGCTATTTCCAGTCTCCAGGAAGTCCCATTGTGCCTCCTCCCCTCCGTTTACCCTTTAGTTCCATTACTTTGATCCCTTCCCTGATCTTTGTTAGATCGCGGTTCCATTTTTATTCATGGAAGCGACCGCGATTTGTGTTTTTTAACCATTCTGGGGAAGTGTTGTTTAGTCTACTGACATTTGGCATGTCAGAAAGAGCTAAAAAGAGGACGGGACCCACAGGTTTTAAAAACTGTAGTGTATTTTCAAATATTTGCTAAGGCTGATCATCACGATTTGTGCTGAGTGGCTGGGTCCCAGCCATATTTTTCTAACTGTGAAGTGTGCAGTACTTTTTGTTCTAAAACTATCAAGAAAAGAGCCAAAAGATTAGAGGAAATGGCTCCTGCTTCTATCTCAGTGTCACCAAAGCAACCTGAAGAGGGTTCTTCCCACACTAAAACAACGGATAGACTTTAAATATTCTTCAGACCCAAAACTTCTCAAAAGGGGGTCTGAATATACTAAACACAGAAGAGCTACTGAGGAGGCTTCTGAGCCTGTGCCTGCCAAAAAGAAGTATAAAGAAAAGCTTGTCGCTGCGCTTCCCACTGAAAAAGCAAGGGAGCTCCCAACAGACAAAGATAAAATACCCTCTGCAGAGGAAATTGCCAAAGCCCAGCAAGTCGTTTAGACCTTACAGACTGCAGGTTCCAGACTGCGTTCACCGGTTCAAGTCCCACCTCCAGTTCCTTTGGACCAGGGCCCAGAAGTCTACATTGAGGAGGAGGAGGAGGAGGAGAAGGATCCGGATTTAGGGGGTTCCATTGAGCCAGAGGTATATCCCCAGATTAGGAGTTTGGTACCCCTCATCGTGAGCATGATGATTTTTTTGTCCCACTTTTCATTAGTCAGGCAGATGGCCGACACCTTGTACCTCCGCTCACAGGAATCTATAGATGATGAGCAAGAGGCCGAGTTTTGGGATATGATAGGGTTGGTTCTCACAAAAAAGGTGATCCTTCCTAGCCATAATCCCCTTAAAGAGGCCACTTTAAAAATTTTGCAGACACCTTGCTTTGTCCCTGAAGTGGACAAGAAGGTGGAGAAAAAGTATCAGCTGGATAGGGTTTCTGCTGATTTTTTGTATACCGATCCAGATCATAAGGGTGTGATGCAGGCTGCTGCTGCCTGTGATGACGCTAAAGTACCCCTGGCGTCTCATCTTCTAGATAAAGATTCCAGAAAAATTGGCACTATGGGGAAGAAGGGTTACTTAGCCTCTTCCCTTCTCCTCAGACAAGCAGCTTACATGGCACATGCTGCACAATACTAGAAAGCCCTATGGAATTCTGCCCTAGCTTTAACTGATAGAATTCCAGATGGTGTGGCACACGATATGGCAGATATTGCCAGGATTGCTTTTGATGCCATGCCACAAAGTACCAATTTTGCATGGCTATGGATGCAAATAATACTGCATCCAGATTACTGGTCTTGTCAGTGTCACTGAGAAGCTTTCCCTGGCTCAGAGCAACTAACCTTACCCCTGACATTCAGTTAAAGGCTATGTATTTTCCTTGTGAAAACGATTCCCTTTTTGGTGAAAAAACTGAGGCATACATGAAAAAGGGGGAAGAGTACAAAACCACCTACTGGAATAACTCCTCTAGAAAGAGAGTCTCCACTTCGGAGGCAGTATAGCACAGTGGATTAAGGCTCTGAGCTGCAAATCTGGAGACCTGGGTTTGAAGCCCACAGCCCCCACTTGCATACTGTGTGCCCCTGAGCAAGTCACTTAACTTCCTTGTGTTCCCAGGTCGCACCTGTAAACAAGTTTTCAGCTTAGTGAGTCTCTCCTGATAAAAAAGAAACAAAAAATCATTTCTTTTAGATCGACAGGAAGGCGAGGTAGGGATAGAGGGTACTGCCCCAGGTCATAAGCCCTTTACCCTGCGCCTGTAGACTATACACAGGTCAGAGGTCACTACCATGACAGGGGCAGGAGGTCTTCTAGATGGGCCAGTCCAGTTCCAGTTCCTAGACCTCAGTCTGGACTGAATCCCTGACTGCACAAAACAGGCTGCCCCCCCCCTTTTTCCAGTAGGGGGCAGACTGGCTCACTACTTCCAGGACTGGGAAACCATCACCACAGACAAGTGGGTTCTGGAGGTAGTGAGTCAGGGTCTTTGTCTACAGTTAAAACAGTTTCCAAAACTCCAGGGCCGCAGAATTTTCCGGCCTTCAACACCTGTAGAGACTATTCTGCTGGAGTTAAAAGCTCCTACAAACCAGTGCCTCTTACCCAAATGGGGAAGGGCATATATATACGCAAGATACTTTTTAGCCAAAAAGAAAAATGGAGATTGGCGGCCAATCCTGGATCTCGGATACCTAAACAAACACTTGGCAAAGCCCATGTTCAAAATGGTAACATTGGCCTTAATTATTCATTTTTTAAGGAAAGGAAACTGGCTGGCATCTCTGGATCTGAAAGATGCTTACTTTCACATTGCAATCAGACCTTGCCCTAGAAAATACCTAAGATTCTCTCTGCCCTCAAGTCATTACCAGTTCTCAGCACTCCCGTTCAGGCTCACTTCCGCCCCACAGGTATTCACAAAATGTCTGTCAGTGGTGGCAGCTTGCCCAAAAAGCAGGAAATATGTGTATTCCCTTATCTGGACAACTGGCTAATCGTAATGGATTCATATCAGCAGGTAAAGGACTCCATCAGTGTGCCTCAATAGTACCCTGGAGTCCTTGGGTTTCCTTATCATTCCCCAGAAGAGCCAGTTCCGTCACTGGAATTCATTGGAGCAGAACTGGATACCATCCAGGGAAAAGCTTTTCTCCCACAGGAGAGGGTGACAGATCTACTGACCCAAGCAAAGTCCTTTGCCTTGGGTCAGCCCAGAATGGCAAGACAGTTCCTAGCACTACTAGGACACATGGCTTAGACTACTACAGTAGTGTCAGGCTCCAGGTTTCAGATGAGGGATAACTTAATATCACCTCAGATCTCATTAGTCCTAAAGAAGGGATCCTATTTCAAAGCTTGTGCCATTTACAAGAACTCTGTTACTGGCTCTGCAATGGTGGCAAGAAAGTGACAACCTCTGACAAGGCATCCCTTTTCAGCAACAGCACCACACTGTGATCTTAACTGATACCTCCCTCCTAGGGTGTTTTGGTGGTGGTGGTGGTGGGGGGGGCACACACGCAGGCGACCTCAAAATCAGTGAAAGTTGCTCACCCCAGGAGTCCACAGTGCACATTAGCCTTTTAGAGTTGAGGGCAGTCCTTCATGCCCTAAAGGCCTTTGTTCCTCAATTGACTGGTAAGTCACTAAGTCCAGGTCAGGACAGACAACACAGCCACCATGTGGTACATCAACATGCAAGGGGAAACAAGATCCTCAAGGCTGTGCACAGAGGCCATGAAAATTTGGTCTCTGAAGGTGCATCTGTCCACCATTCATCTTCCAGGGAAGGACAATACACCGGCAGATTCACTCAGCAGAATCAGTCAGGATCATCACTAATGGGCCTTGAACAGGCAAGTGTTGGACACAGTTTTCAGACATTTTGGCATCCCAGAAATAGATCTATTTGCCTCAAAAGAAAACCACCAGCCTCCTCCTTATTGCGGCAGAGCCCCCTCCTTGGGCACAGTGCCCATGGAGGTGTTAGCACTGGGCTGGAAGGGAACACTCCTATATGCTTTTCCTCCATTCATACTGTGTCGAGAGTCCTTGTCAAGCTGAGGAGTCAGTCTGCAACGATGATACTGGTTGCAACAGACTGGGCCAAGCAGCCATGGTACCCTCTGTTGCTTACCCTGTCCACCAAGCAACCTGTTCATCTGCTCCAGAGATACAGTCTCTTAACAGCTGTTCAGGGAAACATAGTTTTCCGAACCTTGAGAGCCTTCACCTAAAGGCCTGGTTCTTGAGGAGTTAGAATTTTCTGAATTTAACTCTCAGACGCGGTACAGAAGGTACTGAAAGATCTCACTTTGAGAGAGCTCTTGCAGCAGGTAATAACCATCAGGACTATGCTGCCTGGCACTAGGATCCCGCAGAAACATTTGTAGTTAGCAGTCTAAGGCGGGACCACCCCCTGACGTCGGCCCCGATGTTATTCAGTGGTATAAAGGGGCGGTCCCCTGGCGTCACCTCAGTTTTTTTTTTCTCCTGCCATCGACCCATGCATCTCAACTCCTCAGACGCCTCCTGCTAACAGTTGACTGCCATTTTTTTGTGCTTTGCGCAGTTATCATTTATCGTCGTTTTCCAACTTCATCGTGCATGTCTGCTTAGCCAGCTTCATCTGCAGAGTGGCAGAAATCGAAGTGCGCATGCGACAAGCAAATCCCAGTGAAAGACCGCTATTTGGCTTGCCTTCTGTGCCTGGGCCCTGAACACAAACCGGGTGCCTGCCCGCATTGCCTCAGCTTCAATAGGAGGGACCCGCATCTGCCGCCTAAAGACCTTGAAAGCCTACCTCCTAGAACAAGTGGCCACCATGCAGAAGACCCACTCTGGGCACAGCTTGTCCTCTTCAGCCAGGGACAGCTCCCCTAGAGAGGAGAAATCTAGTGGGAAGCACCATCACCGAGACAAGGACAGATCCAGGTCAAAATCCCGGTCCAGGTCTCCTCGCAAGGCTTCTAAGAGTTCCACCTCCGGCATGAGGTTGTACTCAGCCCCGACAGTTTCCCTTTCTCTTCCTGAGTTACCGTTGAGGAACCCTCCCACCTCTACCCAGATGTCTGGTGGGGAGTCTTCTGGGCTAGGGCCTTCTAAGGCCCTTATTTCTTTGGCTATCAGGCCCCACAAACACTCTACTGGATCTCAGCCAGAAGGATTGGCCCACTGTTCGGGTGGCGGGTCGGAGCCTGCCATCCGCAAGACTGTTTCCTCAGGGTCATCGGACAAGATGACAGGGTCCGACAACACCAAGAAGCATCAGAAACATGAGTGACACAAGAAACGGGGCTCACCTTCTAAGCCGCTGTCGGCCGGGGCTCCAGACCGACGACGGACCACAACTCCCCCTGACTCCACTTCCACGGAGCCGGATCAGACAACACTCTCTAAGCCGTCGCCTGAACTGCAGGGACCTAAAAAGTCTCCGTCCACGGAGCGGACGACAAAGGACCTGACGCCAGGCTCCACAGAGCCTAAGGATATGATGCCACACACTCTGTCACCACTATGGGAGACTGACGAACAGACACTAGCGCACCCGCCGCTGAGGGACGAGACACTGCCAGACCTGACACACAAGACAACGGAGCTGTCATGCCTGGGGGGGGGGGACTAAACCGAAGGGCCCAATGCCAGGCCCCTCGGACACTTCTGCCCCAACGCATGAACCACCGACTGCCCCAATGGTACCTCTGAGTGAGGTTGGGGCCCTGTTTAACAGTTGATGGAACACAAGGGGGTCTGTTAAGCAGACTGCCAGAGCTGAACCCCACACCAACTCTGCCTAGCCAACCTACCCCCCCAATGCAGCATGCCTTTGCCACCCCCGATGCCAGCCCAACCGACTCCAGGTGGCACAGGACAGGAGTCCCAAGAACGATGGCGACAGAGTCACCGCCCATCATCCTGATCTTCCTCTAGACACCAGAGTTGCTCTAACGGACACCAGTCCTTATCCTTGGAGTCCAGCAGTGGTTCTTCCGCATAGAACTCTTCAGAGGATGACTTGTCTCTTCCATCTCCGGATCCATGGAAGGATTCCCCAAGGTCTTCTGCGGATGATCCCACTTTTCTATATGTGATGAGGCATATCATATAGAATCATAAAAGCTTTATGGCAGAAAAGGACCATATCGGCCCATCTAGTCTGCCCTCCCCACACACCTTCCCCCGTTACACCGCCCCTCCCTGCCAGTCCCCACCCTCCCCGGTACTCCACCCAATATGCTTGTCCTGTGCCCTCTGGAATTTTTCCACCAATTTAGCCCCCACCACTCTGGTAGTTTGCTCCAGGGCTCCACCACCCTCTCCGTGAAGAAATGTCCTCTCACCTTGCCCCTGTATCTTTTTCCTTGCAGTCTGAGGCTGTGCCCTCTAGTTTTGACCCCTTTCGTTCCTCTTAAGTAAACACTGTTCTCCCACTTTATTGAGCCCCATTATATATTTAAAAGTTTCAATAATGTCTCTCCTTTCCCTCCTTGTCTCCAGCGTGTACAGATCCAGCTCCTTACACCTCTGCTCATATGACTTTCCCTGCATACCCTGCACCATCTTGGTTGCCCTTTTCTGAACCCTCTCCAACACATCTGTATCCTTGCGGAGATGTGGCCTCCAGAACTGAACCCCATACTCCAGGTGCGGCCTCAGTATGGCTTTGTAAAGGGGCGTTATTACTTCCCTCTTTCTGCTAGTAATGCTCCTGCCTGTGCATGCCAACATTCCATTGGCCTTTCCCACCACCCTGCTACATTGGATTCCTACCTTAAGGTTCGAGGAGACCATGATCCCCAGATCCCTCTCCTGTTCTGTTACTTTAATTTTCTCCCCACCTAGGGTGTACCCTGCTCTTCTGTTCCTACTCCCCATACAATTACAATATATACAATTCCTTAACCAGTGGGAGACTGAGGAATTGGAACTAGAGAGACGCTGTCAGGCAAAGTTCTTAGGGGCCTGTGGCAGAGTTAGGCTACACCCTCGGCTGTGACTGATGGACCACTTTTCTATCTCCTTATTTCCTAGCTACCAAAACTTCTGTTATGTAACTGTTAATGCTTTTCTCTTTGCTTTTCTTCTCCCCTCCCCCCTGACCCTAGGTCGGCCACCTAACGTAGCTCTTTACTATCCCTACTAAACTTCCTACTAGTTCTCTCTTTTTATTATTTTTCCCATTTCTGTCCATTCAGTCCCTGGAATGACACCAAACACCCAGAGAGGTGTTGTGTAAAATGCATAAGTGCATTTTGTGTACAAAAAAACATGAAGGCTATTTTAAATAGGAATAAATACAGTTAATAAAGCCTTTTTAAATAAAACTGATTCAGAAGCCATATAAAACAATAATTTCATAATTAGTACAGTTATAAAAATCCTTAAGGTATTTTCATAGATAAACACTATAAACCTGTTACAGTATAAGTTTCTGTGTATGAGGATGAACAAAAGAATGTGGTATGCTCTATACAATTGCTTAGTCACTGTGGATCAGAGATATAGTCAATATCTGTGGATACATACACTGTACCTTTAACTGAACCAGGAAGTCCCTTGAAACAAACCCCACTTGGCTTTGAAACCTGCCCTGACGTAAATAGAAAGGGCTCAGTCAGGTGACCCCACCAGAAGCTATAAAGCCTCTTCACCCAGTTCATTTTGAGACAGTCCAGTTGAGTTCAGTCTTGAGAGTGACGGGGAGAGGTGCTACTGTAGACAAGCTGTTTAATGCAAATGAAAAGGGTCTTAGGAGCTGTAAGATCCAGGACTGTATTATGTGAGAAACTATTGATGTTAAGCAGTGATTTTCTTTGATCTTCCCTTGTCAATCTTCACCATTCATTACTTCCTGGGTGTAAGCGGGCGCGCTTTCCCGCCGGGCTTTTTTTTGAGAGTCAGCTAACGGCACCGCCCTCGAGAGTGGCGTCATGCGCGAAGGGCAGCCGTTAGTGGCGCACCGACTCTCCTCCAACTCAGTTCTGTTTCTCCCGCCCGCGAGGCAGCACCTGTCCCTGTAGCTAGAGTTAAGCGAGTTAGGCCGACTCATTTTTCTACATCACGCCCCCACAGTAAGACTGTCTTTTCTTGTACGGCGCCGGGTGTATTTCCGACTGTGTTTAACCTTGTTTATTTCGCGTTATGTCCGGTTCTGGAGCGAAACGTTCTTCTAAGACGGGCCGTGCCCCTATGCGTCGGTGCTCCTGCGGCCGGCATTTCTCCGTCTCGGACCGGCATGACGTTTGCCTTCGTTGCCTGGGACCCAACCATGACATGGATTCGTGCGATGCCTGTTTCTCCATGGACCGCCGTGTCCTAGAAGTCCGCGCGTTCAAGCTCGGCAAAACCCCGCCGACCTTCGGGGGACGACGTCGCTCAAGGGACGCCCAGGTAAGGTCTCTTGGCCCTTCCCCCGGGTCCCCTCCCGGGCCTATACGGTCCGAGGAGGGGTCTCCTGTCTTTTCTTGCCAGAGGAGCCCTTCAGCAGTGTCGAGGAGCATCGTGGTCCCCTCCCGGGATAGCGCCGACACCGCCTCGGCAGTCACCTCTTGAGTGCAGAGCTCCCCGTGTGAGGGCCTGGCTTTAGGTCGCTCAGGTGGACCCTCGGCCAGGCGCCGTTTGGATCCGCGCCCGTTCGCGGTGCTGGTGATGATCACGGCGCCCGTTTCGGCCGCTGGATCCAGCGCCCGTTAGCGGCGCCGGACAGCGGCGCCGTTGGCGGTGCCGTTTTGCTTCTCAGCGCCGTTCGCGGTGCCGCTTCGCTTCCGCCGCCGGCCGCTGGTTAACCCTCCTCGGGTGGTGCGGGCCTGCCCGAGCCGCTGGGGTAATGAGGAGGTGGGCCTCCCTGCTACCCGGCGTGGAGGCGGCGTCGCGCAATGCCGGGGCGTTCGGCGATGACTCGGGGACCCCTGGGGTGGCCAGCACGGTCCTGCTGGTCTCGCCCTCCTCGGAGGACGATTACTCAGATGTGGACCCATCCTGGCACCCCATTCTTCGGAATCTGGGTCCTCGGTGGCTAGGGGGTCCAGAGCGGCGGGCGGCCCCCTCTGTCCCTCTTGCGTTGCCTCTGAGGGTTCCTCGGCTGGGGGTGGCCGAGGGTCCGGGGCAGGCGGTCGGGGGACGGAGGGGAGCTCCCTCTCTGGAGGCCAGGTGACAGCTACCCCAGGGTGCTGTTGCCTCCTCTAAGGACAGGGGCGTTGCAGTTGAGGAGGAGGGCCCTCGAATCCGAGGGGTTGAGGGCAGGCGCTGCTGCCCGGTCTCTCTGGCCACCTCAGGGGTGGCCAGGAGCCGTAGTGCAGAGCCCACCCCTCCCACGGGTTCTAGGGTGTCCTCTGGCGGCGTGTCCGGACTGCCTTCTGGATCCATGCAGTCCCGCGTCGTCAAAGGGAGTTCTCCCCAGGGCTCTTCCAGGCTCCGCTTCCCAGAGTTCCGTTCTGCGGCCTGGTTTGATATCCGAATCCCTCCTACTAGGCTCCTTTCCCGGATTCCAGAGCCCTGCGCAGAGGCAGTTGCCTCCATGGGTGCCCTCTCTCCATCTCTGCCTTCCACCACCCCGCTCCCGGGCCATGTCGGTCCTACGGGTCCGTTATCCTGGGAGCAGTTCAGAGGTTCTGCGGCGGCCTTCCCCTCATATGTTAGATACATGCATGAGCGGGTCTTTCGACTCTCCCCACCGCCGCAGGAATCCTCTGGACATTCCAGTTCCCCATCATCCTCGTCTCCCTCCTCTGAGGGAGAGGAACCCCCTGCTCATCTGTCCTCGATGCTGATTTCACAGAATATCAGCGTTTCCTCGAGGAAGGTGAGGGGATCTCAGTTTCCTACATTCGGAGAGACAATACCGAACAGGAGCACGTAATTCCTTGGTGAATTCAGTGCCCAGCATCTGGTGGTACCTTCCTGGCCTCATCCCTTCCAGGAGGCGTCTATCGGTCCTGGCAGTTCCCTGCCGCTTCTTCCCAGCCCGGCGGACTGCCAGCGTGGGTATTGTGCCCCTCTGAGTCTCTAGGTTCCCTTCAACCCGTCCTCAGGTTTGGTATACCTGGATACTCCTTCTGGGTGCCGTTGCTGGCGCCACGACCGCCCACCGGATTCGGACTCTCCAGTTCGGCCGTTGGGGGCGAAGAGTGTGCTCTTCTTCTCGTGCGAGTGCATGTATTGCATCATCAGGCTCACCACGCTGCCTACAACCGCATCTGTGGTCGATGATGTCCCAGCTGCTGGCATCTATGCCTGACACGGAGCAAACCGACAAGCCGCTGCCGCCTCCGGGCGCGGTGGCCTGGAGCTGGCGCGACATCACAAGGGTATCTATGACGCCAATGAGGTGGCTTCCAGGCTTGCGGGACAGCGATCTGCATCAGGCGGACGCATGGCTTCGCCTTTTCCAGGTTGTCACCCCTGGCCCGGCATAGGTGATGCGCTCCGCCTCCGGGGACCCGCTTTTTCTCATCCAGAGCTAGGAGACTTTACAGGGGCTCCATCCATCTCCTCGCCCTCGGGAGGCACCTCCTAGCTCTTCTCCCACTTAGGCTTTCTGAATAAGCCAGGTCTTCTCCTTCTGTTTCTCACCAACAGAAGGCTGGGGATCTTGTTCCTCAGGGTGTAGCCTCTTCCCTCCAGGAAGAGGAGCTTGGTACTCACCAGGAGTAATGAATGGTGAAGATAGACAAGGGAGGATAGGAAAATTACGTACCTACTGTAATTCTTGATCTTCTCTTGTATCTTCACCATTCATTACTTACACCCGTCCACCATCCCCTCAGTGGCCTCTTCCTGTGGCTTCTCCACCTCCCATCTCCTTCCTCTCTCTGCATAAAAAATAAAATAAAAAAAAAAAAAAACCTTTTTCTTAAAATATAGGAAAAGTTGCTTAATTCCCCCAAAAAAAAATTTTCTTTGGGGGAGGGGTTCTAATTTTTCCAGAAAAATTACTTACTCTAAGATTCATGGGCCATCTCGTGGATTGCATTGGCGATCAGACTGCCACAACTATTCTCTTGCCATTCTTCTGGCAAGATACCTCTGGGTTTTTTGCCTGGCTCAGGCTATTCAGTTTTGATCCTGCAATTCGTGTTCCAGATAGTTGCCCTGAAATCAAAATCCCATTCTTGCCTTGCAGAGCAGAGAACGAGCACGTCTATTCCTTTTTCTTTTTAAAAAAATATATATATATATATATATATATATAATAAATGCTGAGGAACTCTCTCGACTGTTATAGGCATCTTGGTATCGGGTCATGCATCTAGTCTACAAAATTTTATCTGAAAAAAAGAAAAATAAACAAGAAGGCAATGAGAAGGTAGGCTATCCTTCTCGCCTAGTTTGCTTATTGGTTTCTCCTTTTAAGTGTCCTCCTGGACAATTTTTGCAGAAAAAACAGTCTGACCATATCCGATACCAGCCAGCTAAACCTTAGCCTGCCTTGGCCAGTCAGTCTGAGTCCCATTTGTATCTTAAGACGCCTGAAAGGCTTACATTTTCCATTTCTAAACCCCTGAGCAGCGCTCTCATGCTGTCTGGGTTTTATTCTTCCCTCCTCGGGTGTCCTCCAGTTAAAGGCCTTCCGCAGCCAGGAGCCCGAGGTGGGTATCAAGAACAATGGCATGTTGAAGATGAGGACTATGCCCTCCTGAGTCTGTCTAGCGGGTTCGGTGAACCTTCTCTTCAGCTCTATCTCCGGGGATTCTTGCGTCCCCTTTGGTCGAGTCTTCAGCTGTAAGCTAACTATGCTCGTTGGGCATTCTGGTCCCTTCAACATCCCATCTCTCTCTTCTCTTTCTTCTTCTTCTTCTATTTTCTCATTTCCTTACTTATCTCTCCTCCCAGAGTCGCCCAGGTAAGGAGGCCCTGCAGTCCCTAGGCTAGGGATACTCTTATCTCCTCTGTCCTTCCTCCATCGGCGTATTCCTTTTTCAGTTCATTCTTCCTTGCTTTGCTATCCCTCGGCTATCTTGCCTTGCTATCTATATTCTCTGCTTTTTCTTTTGCCTCTCCGGCTCACAGAACTGAGTTGGAGGAGGAGTCGGTCGCCACTAACGGCCGCCCCTCGCGCATGACGTCACTCTCGAGGGCGGTGCCGTTAGCTAGACTTAAAAAAAAAAAAGTTTCGGTGGCGGTGCGCCGCGCCTGCTGCATATATACCCAGGAAGTAATGAATGGTGAAGATACAAGAGAAGATCAAGAATTACGGTAGGTATGTAATTTTCCTTTTTCATGTATTACTTTTCTAACTTTTGAAAAATAAATATCACATCACAGTGTGTTTTAAACCTGTAAATGTGCCCTGCCTAAAGTTTATTCCCACATGTTGTGACGGGGCCAGTGACCAAAAACCTTTGGTCATCTCTCCATTAGTGGAGCTCTTCCAGGACGTGATGAAACTAGTCTGGAAGCACGCTTCCATGACCATGGTGGTCCCAAAGAAAGCTGACCGCTTATGCAAGATCCTGAGGGAAGAACCACATTTAAGTGATCAGTTGAAAACAGACTATATGGTCCTTATGGCTGTACACAGAAGGATTCAGCAACCCAAGCATGTAAGCTCCCAACCACCCGGATAAGTAGTCCAGAAAGATGGACCACTTTGGCCATAAGGTATACTCATTGGCCACTTGTACGGTCTGGTCACTAAATTTTCTGGTACATATGGTTATGTACCAGAAGTCTCTCTGAAATAAAGCTATGGACCTGGCCAGGTCACATCCTGACTCCCCTAATAAGCTAGAGTTCTTAGCTGTCTTACAGTCCAGTGCTAACTTCTGTAAACACCTCCTCAGGTGCTCATATGATTCAGTGGACACTGCAGCAAGGACAGTGGCCACGGGGATATGCCTTCAGCGTCACTCCTGGTTAAGGGTCTTGGGCTTCCGGCAGGATTCTATTCTACATGCCCCGTTTCAGGGACCAGTACTTTTTGGCCAGGAGGCAGAGAAAATGATCACAGGGTTGCAAGACTCTGGGAGGTCTGTTTCTGACATCCACAAGATGTATAAGTCAGACCCAACCCCATAGAGATGTTGGCCCTTCAGCAGGCAACAAGACTAGCAGGCGAAAAAGGTAGCAGCACAGAGTGGGGATACAAAAGAAAAGCTCCCTCTCAGCAAGCGTAGGCACGGGACCAGAAAGTGCTAAAGATGCTAGAGCCCTCTTTTCCACTCCAGTGACCTCTGCAAGACTCCCTGCTTGCCCCCCCCCCCCGGAGGAGCTACGAAGGGAATCAGTAGGAGGGTGACTCTCCCTTTACCTCACAGGTTGGTCCAACATCACAGCAGATCAGTGGGTACTCCAAATTATAGAAAGAGGTTACGCTTTGGAGTTCACCCAAATTCCTCCAGACAACCCACCGATCCCTACTTATTGCTCCCCATCCCACACAGGTCTCATTCGGGCACAAATATAATCCCTCCTGAACAAAAAGGCAATCCAGACAGTCCCATTGCACCAAAGAGGAAGGGGTTACTACTCCTGCTTAGTGCCAAAAAAGACAGGGGACCTTCGTCTCATCCTGTATCTTGGTCAGCGGAACAATTCTATCAAATACAAAAGGTTCAGGATGGTGACACTGCCGGGATTACTGCCCATGCTACATCAAGGGGACTGCTCTGCTCCCTGGACATGCAGGTCGCATATATGCACGTTCCCATTCCCCATGTTCACTCAGCCTAACACTGCACCAGGGGAACAGAGAAGGACTGTGGGAGCCCTAAAGGTAATTTGGATGCCCTTCTGGAACAGCTCCTTTGTGTGGGGGTGTTAGCCCGTTGACGCTTTGCGTCGGGTGCCCTGTCTCACCCCAAACCACTCCCTCCACCAGAGGTGTCCTTAATTCATAGCCACCTCCCCATCACATGACTAAGTGTCTACACTCCCCCTAGCAAGTTTATATTTTCCTACCACTAGAGGGCTTGCATTCCTGTACTGTTTATCCCCCTGCTCTCTTCTCCTCCCCACCCCTTCTCCTGCTATAGCACCACCCAGCCACTAGGAGGCGGTATTTCACTCTCTTCTAGCCTGTTTTCCCCTGTGTTTCTTCACCCTCCGGTAGCTCCCTTCCAATCGTTCCCCTGTTGTTTTCTTCCCTTTTTTCCACCCCCAGCTACTCTCCTCTCTCCTTCCCCACCTGGGTTTCAAAGTCTTTACCCTCTGCACTGTAAACTAGCACCCTGCCTGTGCACTATCCTGTCTACCCTAACAACCTGTGTCCACTGTTCACCGTTGTAACTCACCACTCCCCCTTGCTCACCATGGCCCATCTCCTTGCCTTTCTTATTTCTTTCTACCTCCTCCTCATTGCTTATCGCCCCAAGACATTCCCCCTTACAACCCCCCACACCACACAGCACATTTCCACTCTATCCTCATCTCCTATCCTCCCTTACACCCTTAACCTGCCCACTCCATGTCCCACTTCCCCCCTCCACGCCTCTCAGCCTGGCAATATCTCATCCTTGCCACCCCTAGTCTTCATGCCCTACCTATTCCTACCTATCTCTCCCAACCTACCAAAACTCTAACTACCTCGTGTGCCCACAAGAAAGTCCTACACCAGCTGCTCTTCAGAACTCTCTCTCTCTCTCTGCCTCTCCTTATATCGGGGAATATTTACCCCAACCCTGGCCCTCTTGCTGTTCCCTCTCATCCAAACTCCCCAGCATCTGGCCTATGCATTGCTTCCATTAATATCTGTAGTCTCCACAAAAAAATCAATGACCTCCATGTCTGGACAGCCCAGCACCAATTTGATTTCCTTGCCCTAGTGGAAACACGGCTATCCAAATCCACACCAGACTCCTCCATCTCTGTCCCTGGATACTCGCTTTACCACAATGACCGAAATGGCAAGCGGGGCGGCGGCTGTGCTGTCGACCTACGGGACATCTTCCAAGTGCACCCCTCTCAACTTGCTAGTGGTGCCCAAGCCCTATCTCTCAATATTTCTATTAGCCCATCAAGGGCCCCCTTTATACTCACAGCTGTATACATTCCTCCATGAGGCCAGAAGCCTGCCTTCCAGTCTCTCACTGACTGTCTCTCCCAGCTGTCTCCCAAATCTGAGCTAATTACGCTGGGAGACCTCAACAAAAACTCTCTCCCCCCCTTCAGCCTCCCACTACAAAGATGCCCTTGCCGCTCTTGACATCGACCAACTAGATACATGCCCCACTCACCTCAATCACAAAAGTGGTACTGCCACATTATTAGATCTAGTCATATAGGCGGAGCTTATAGCACAGTTAAAAGCAAGGGACCACCTCTGGCTGTGGGCATGGGCCACCGGGACGCAAACTGACATACAGAACTGTAAACGTGCTCGAAATGATTGCACAAAGTCAGTCCACCTAAAGAAAAGCATATACTGTAGGGAAGCTCTCACTGAAACCTGGGGAAATGGGAGAGCCTTCTGGAACAATAGCAAAGAAGTTACTGGGAAGCAGCCTAAAACTTTCCGTGCTATGTTGGACATTGATGGGACTATAACACTGGACCCTACAACTATTGCTAATACGTTCAGTACTGCTTTCACAGACCTCAGTGGTGTTCTCCCCCTGACTTTTTTGACATAGATGACTCTCCAGCTCACCCTTTCAACTTTCCCCCATCTTCCAAATACCCACCATTTTACTTTAAAGCTGTCAAGATGCACAAAACCCGCAAATACATTAGTAAAGCAATTGCCAAGTCCAGAAATAGTGGGGACATACTTGATCTCAAACTGCTGTCCCTCACCCTTGACGAAGTATTAGGACCATTAACAAAGATCTTCAACCTCTCCCTCAGCCTTGGCCAGTTCCCTGACAGTTGGAAATCCGCTACTGTTACTCCAGTCCACAAAAGTGGAGACAGGGCCCTCCATGAGAACTATTGACCGATCTCCATATTACCTCCCCTCTCCAAGGCCATCGAACGCATAGTAGCAGACCAACTCACTGATTACCTGGTCAAACACAATATCTGGTGCTCTCAACAACATGGGTTCAGACAAGGGCACAGCACCACTTCTGCCCTTCTGGAATTCACCGGTGCCATCCACAGTTCTCTGGATAATGGTCACCTGCCGGGTTGGTCTTTATAGATTTAACTAAGGTTTTCAACACCGTCCACCATCGTCTACTACTTGAGCAGCGTTTGAATGCCGGGTTCTCTCCTGACTCCATGACCTGGTTTAAAAGCTATCTGGAAAACCGATCCCAAAGAGTTAAAATTGCAGTTGTCCTCTCTGACGCTAGACCTGTCTGCTCAGGAGTCCCCCAGGGATCCATACTGGGTCCTCTTCTATTGTCTCTTCCTGCACAGCCTTCCACAATTTTGCCCAGAACAAATGATCCTCTACGCTGATGACACCGTAATTCACACCACCCATAAGGATCCCCAGCCCCTACAAAACAATCTACAGCTAGGTTTCGCCTCAGTTGAGAATTGGTTTAGTAAGCACAAATTGGTCCTAAATTATAAGAAAACCAAGTCGATGCTTTTCAGCAGCTTCCACAACAGGTACAACCAACCCTGACCATCACAAACTGCCTTGGAGCTACCCTCAAACAGGTGCAATCTTTTAAATATCTTGGGATCTCTCTTGACTGTAACCTATCCTGTGGTACCCACATCGATAGCGTCATCAAAGCTGCAAATACCCGCATTGGACTACTCTACAGGCACAGGCAACACCTTACTCTGGAAGCTTGAAGAGTTGCTGTTCAGAGCTCTGTTGACTCCATAATTGACTATGGCCTGATCATATATGGCTCTGCTCCTGTAACTGCCCTCAGGCGCATATCCACATCTCTCAACAAAGCTTGTCGGCTCATCACTGGGAGCTCACTATCTCACTCATACATGTGACCTCTGTGCACAAACTGGCTGGCTACAACTCTCAAACCGCATAAAGTGCCAAACCTGCATTATGGCAGAGAAAATAACCATGGGCCAAGCACCCCCCAGAGTCCAAGCTCTCCTTTGCCCCAGTAGTAACCCTCGCCACACTAGGGGATCCAGATCTCAACTTCTGCAGGTCCCTTGCTGCTGTACCACCCAGGGACAAAGGTCCTTTGCTCATAGGGTCCCTAGCTGGTTGTATGGGCTCAGCAGTGACATCTCCTCCGTACCTAAGCTTGGCCCGTTCAAATCCAGGCTCTTCCTACTCCTCTCGAACTCTAACACCTGTGACTGTCTCCTTTAATCAGCCCTCCTCACCATTACCCAATCCTTGTCTCAGCTGTTTCTACATAGCACTTCTATTATCTACCCCAATCTCCTACAACCCCCTCTCCACCCTCTCTGCCCCCCTCTCCCTGCACCCCCTCCACCGCCTGTTGTTCTCTCTGTGATGTGACAATGCCTCTGGCTGCTCTTACCTTTTGTGTCCTTGCCATGTCCTGTAATACTGTTTACCCCGTCAGTGCCTCTGGCTTTAGCTCAACCCAAATGGATGCATTCATATTCAGGTAACTGATTGTTAATCTGTTATCCTGCCTTTGTTACTTAATTGTCTTGTTTTTTTTTGGAATTACACTGCAACTGACATGGAACCTTTGTAAAAGAGCCTTGGCTCTAAGGTACTTGTAATCCTAGATTCAAATAAATAAATACAATGTCCAACCGCCCCCACAAAATCACCGACCTCACTGTCCTCCCCAACGCTCTTAGTGACCACTCTCCCATTCTCTGCACCTGGTCTTGTTTGGTAAAGAAGCCTCCTCCCAAATCCGTCCTCACTAGACTACTCCGACTGGGAATGCTAAGTCATCTGAAAGAAAAAATTACCATAATAATGTTGTTTCTTCTAATGGAGTCTTGCTGTATTCTGACTATATGCAGTTAGCCCCAGCACTTGAACTGCTCCAGAGAGGAAAGGGTTAACTCTATGCCAAGGCATAGAACGTTGAGCTTGAGCTCGGTTTTCAAACCTCTGTCCCAGGTACTCTTCAGTGTAACCGTCAGATTCTTACGAGCACTATGCTAACTAACTATAAAACAGAAATTGTTTTTAAAATGTTGTGCCAAAAGGCTGTAAAAGATTTTTAGGGTCCAAAAGACTCGAGTCAAGAACCCCAAAAAGAATTCAGATAGGTAGTAAAACTTAATAATAACAATAAAAATACTCACCCTAAGGAAAGGTAACCCAGGCACACCTCTGGGGTGCAGTATTGCGCCTGCCAGCCCACATCCCAAAACAACTAGGTTCCAGGAGAGGAGGCAGGGAGGGAGGTCAGAATACAGCAAGATTCCATTAGAAGAAACAACATTACTGTGGTAAGTAATTTTTTCTTCAGACATGAAGTCTTGCTGTATTCTGACTGTATGCAGACTACCAAGCAGTACCCCCTTGGAGGAGGGAGTTACAGAACCTATTTTGGGAACAGGCTCTGCAGGACTGCTGTGCCAAACCTAGCATCACTTCTTGACTGGATGTCAAGAGAGTAATGCTTGGTAAATGTGTGAACAGTTTTCCAGGTAGCTGCTTTACAGATTTGTATGTCTCTCGTTGCTGCGACCGAAGCAGCTGTACCTCTGGTGGAGTGGGCCCTCAGGCCTGAGGGTGGCTCTGTCCCCAACTTTGAGTAGCAGAACTGGATATAGGAGACAATCCACCTGGCAGTAGTTCTCTTTGTGGCAGGTTTACTCTTTCCCACTTCTCCATATGTGAGAAACAGCTGTGAACAGTCATTTCTGTGGGCCTTGGTGAATTCTGTATAATAACTAAGGGCCCTCTTTACATCAAGACTGTAATCTTCTCTCCCCAGAGGAAGAATGGTCCGTGAAAAATACAGGCAGTGACATAGATTGGTTCAAATGAAAGTCATATACCACCTTGGGGAGGAACTTTCTGTTTGTTCAAAGGACCACCGTATCCCTGTGAAATGAAATGAAATCAGGTTCCACTGATAAAGCCTGTAACTCACTGATTCTCCTGGCAGAGGTAATGGCTACCAGGATCACACTTTTTTAAGTCAAGTATTTTAGCTCAGCTGAAGATAATGGTTTGGGGGGAGGGGGGCTACATAAGCTGTGCAGTACAAATATTCAGATCCCAAACAGGAGTAGGGTCCCTAAAGGGAGGATTTATATAAACCGGACCTTTGAAAATTCTCTTGAAAACTGGATGGGGGGCTAAGGAAGAGTCCTTCCCAGCTGAAAGGACGGCAGAGATGGCTACCAAATGCACTTTGAGAGTGGTAAGCCTGAGGCCTAAACTGTTAAGATGCACCAGATAGTCCAAAGCAGT
Source organism: Neoceratodus forsteri (assembly GCA_016271365.2). Taxonomy (NCBI): domain Eukaryota; kingdom Metazoa; phylum Chordata; order Ceratodontiformes; family Ceratodontidae; genus Neoceratodus; species Neoceratodus forsteri. The sequence continues at coordinate 1,582,059,778 of CM028130.1, forward strand.
GGCAATGTCAGCCGAATCTGGCTGAATATGCTTCTGAGAACACCAGAAACCAAATCTTTTGCATTTGGAATTGTAGGTTTTTCTAGTGGAAGGTTTTCTACTAACCTTAAGAATGTCCAAGGCTGACTGGGAAAGATGCAGGCTTGCATATTCTAGCTCCTCAAGAGCCAAGCTTTGAGTCTGAGAGTCTGAAGGTTGGGATACAGTATCCTCCCCTGTGAGGAGGTGAGAAGATTGAACTGTGTGGGAAGGCAAAGAGGAATTGTCACTGACAATTGTCACTGGGGGTACCAAGGCTGCCTGGCCCAGTCTGGAGCCACTAGAATCACAGTGCAAGGCTGAGATCTGATCTTGACCAGAACTCTGAATATCAGAGGAAAAGCATGCAGAAACCTGCTTTTCCAATCCAACAGGAGAGCATCTTGAGGAACAGACCCCCAAAAGAGGAGGTCTACAGCAGAATAGGGGAAGCTAATGATTGTCTGGGGCTGCAAAGGGATCTATCTGTGGAGTGCCCCACCTTTTGAAAATGATCTGAAGAATTAGAGGGTTCAGGGCCCATTCGTGATGACCTTGAGAAATCCTGCTGAGAGCATCTATCAGTACATTGTCCTTTCCTGGGAGATGCACACCTATCATGGAAACCTGCAGGGAATAAGCTAGTGACCATATTTTTATGGCTTTGGTGCACAAGGCCGAGGACCGAGTGTCTTCCCCCCCTGCTTGTTGATGTACCACACGGTTGTGGTGTTGTCTGTCTTGATCTGCACCACTTTCCCTTGAATTGTGTTCGAGAATGTCTGAAGTGCTAGAAAGACAGCCCTGAGTCTGAGAAGATTTACTTGCAGGAGAGACTCCTGATGAGACCATGTTCCCTGAGCAGTACACTGATCCAGATGGACTCCCCCATCCCAATAAGGAAGTGTCTGTGGTGAGAATCACTGTTGGAGCCTGACTGAGGAAGGGGGCACCTTGCCTCAGATTATCCTCCTCCAGCCACCACTGGAGAGGCTGAACCAGAGTTTGCGACACTGGATCTAACTCGGAGAGGGGGTATTTTTTTCTGAGACCAAAAGGATTTTAGATGAAATTGAATATCGCTCATTTGAAACCTTGCCCCTTGCACTACTGCAGTGCAAGCTGCCATGTGGCCCAGCAACTGTAAAAAGTGTCTGGCTGGCCAAGACACTAGTGGACGAAAATTAAATAATTGGGGGGGGGGGAGGAAGAGGAAGCCAGGGTGATGAGGGACTGAACCCTTGAAAGAGGAAGAGAAAGGCCTTGGCCTGGACAGAGTCCAGTTCCACCTCTATAAATGTGAGAAACTGGGCTGGTTCCAGAACAGATTTTTCCAGATTTGGATGAATCCTAAGGAGTCCATAAGTTTTTGAGTGACCTCTAGAGCTGACTTGACTTGGTCTGAGGACTGACACACTATGAGCCAGTCGTCCAGTTAAGGGAACAGTAAGATGCCTTGTCTCCTGAGAAAGGCCACCACTACTGCCAGATACTTGGTGAACACCCTTGGAGCAGATGTTAGGCTGAAAGGCATTGCCCTTAACTGGTAGTGGCCTGAGGGCAACTCGAACCTGAGGTACTTTCTGTGGGAATGTCTGATAGGTATGTGGAAATAGGCATCCTTGAGATCCAGGGAGGCTAGCTAGTCTCCTGGTCTCAGAGAGGGGAGAATTATTCCCAGAGTCACCACTTTGAACTTTGGCTTTAGTATATGTTTGTATAAGTATCGTAGATCTGGGATGGGTCACCACTCCCCTGTCTTTTTTTGGGGTAAGGAATTATCTGGAATACAGTCCTTTTCCCCTGTGATAGAGAGGTACCTTCTCTACTGCTTGCAGGAGCAGTAGATAGGAGACTTCTGCCTCTAAGGCCTTTGTCTCCATAGGAGAGGGAGGACTGAAAGACTTTGCTCTCATTTTTGGGCACGTTTTCAAGCTGAGAGCAAGTCCCTGGCACACTACTTCCAGGACCCATTTGTCTGAGGTAATAGACTTCCAGGCCTGGAAATAGTGAGCCAGCCTGCCCCCTACTGGAACTGGGGAGGCGCCCTGACTGACACATCAGGGTGTCTGTTTGGCAGGGGGCTTAGACTGGGTGGAGGATGGAGTCCTGGTCATCCCCCTTCTGCCTCTTCCCGTAAAGAATCCCCTCTGCTGGAAAGAGGCCTGGGCTTGGTAAAAAGGCCTTTGAAAAGGCCTGCCCCTACCAGCCCTAGATTGCTGCCTCTGAGGAGTGATCTGCCTTTCCCTGGCTGCAGCACTCCTGTGGGTGGTGCTGTATTCATCCATCTTTTTCATGTAAGCTTCTGTTTGCTCCCCAAACAGAGGGTTACCGGTGACAGGAAAATCTATGGCTTTGGTCTGGGTATCTTGTAAAAATTGGTACACCTGAGCCAAGCAAATCTCATGGAGACGGATGTAGCCATGACCCTAGAATGTACATCATTCGCGTTAACAGCAGCATGAAACTGGACCTTTGATGTCTCAGTACCATCCACAGCCACCTGCTCCAGCTCCTTGGCCAGCTGGGGAGGGGCATTCTTAGCCAGCTCCAGAACCATGTCCCTCATAGATTTCTGGTATCTGGCTGTATATGCCATGTAATTAGATTGCCTGAACCCCAAAGAGGATGCCAAGTACTGTTTCTTTGCCATGGCATCCACTTTCCTGAACTCCTTCTCTGAAGGGGGGTTGGGGGTGAGATGTCCAAGGGAAATGTTTGCATTGTCACAGGCTGCAGCTTGCACTACCCCAACATGACTGCAATGATTTGTATGGAATTCTGTCCCAGGACCTGATGAGGCATACCTCTTATCCATAGGAGGTATGGATGTTGGAAACTGAAGAATTTTCTGTGACTGTTTCCCCAGGGAGTTATGCAGAGGGATAGACACCCTTTTGGACTCTGGGACATCCATCATCTCAACATAATCAGGTTCCTCCTGATCCTGTTTGGCCTCTTCCACTTTCTTGTAGAACAAGAAATGGGAGGGGGACTCAGCAAGTGTGGCAGGAGACACATTAGAAGGCCTGTCTAGGGAGATGTCAGGCTCTACTGGCTCATCTAGGCCTTCATAATCCTCTTCTTCTTTATAATCTTCATATCCTTCCCAGTCGCCCTCATAAAATGCTTCAGGATCATTTTCAGAAGCAGAAAGTTCTGACCGAACCGATCGTCTTTGAGTCGGTGTCTGTTCGGTCGGAACCGGGTGAAGCGACTGTACAATAGCAATCGCTTTAGCTGTTTCATCAGCGGTCAGAACATGGGAACCGGGATGCGAACCAGAGACTTACGCACTCTCTTAGACTGAACCTATTTTGCAGAATCGGCTCTCGTTTTGTCCAAGGAGGTATCGCCCAGGTCAGTGGACACCCCCTCAGGTTCGGTCTGAACTAAACCGGGCTGGCCATCCGGTTCAGAGGATTTCTCGGCCTTCCTTTCCTTCAGCCAACTTAAACATTTATCTAAAGTGGCTTTGGGAAAGTTTTTGTAGATTTGGCAGTCTGCTTTGAGGTGGTCAAACCCCAGACAGTAAACACAGACGAGGTGGGGATCAGCCTTAGCAAAGGCCTCCCGACACTCGGTGCAGTGCTGAAACCCAGTGGGACCGGTTTTCTGTTTGGGTTTCTCAGACATGCCTAAAGGGAAAAAAGTTACCCTTACCAGCATTTAAGTCAGGCAACTACAAACCTATCGGTTCCAACCATGTCACGGGTCGGTTAAAAAAAAAAGGACATTTTTTTTTTTTTCTTTCAAGGATCCGATAGGCACCAGAAACCACAATACAAGGCACAGGAAAAAACAAAACAGAATTGCTTCAGTTCCTAACCAAACCGACCGGGAAGAAACCGAACAAAAAACAATTTCTACCACTAAACACTGAACTATCTGTTAAACACATACTGTACTGTGGACAGAGATCAGAATACCGAACAAATAGGTAAATGGTTTTAAAACCGACCGATTTTTACTTAAATTGAACTGAAGTGAAGGAGAGGCTCTCCGGAGTGACTTCTCAGTTTGGCGGAGTAAAGAATCTGACGGTTACACTGAGGAGTTCCTGGGACAGAGGTTTGAAAACCGAGCTCGAGCTCAATGTTCTATGCCTTGGCATAAAGATAACCCTTTCCTCTCCGGAGCAGTTCAAGTGCTGTGGCTAACTGCACGTAGTCAGAATACAGCAAGACTTCATGTTGTTTGAATCCCATCTTGCCCATTGTGACTGGTCTCACCTACATCGCTCCTGGGACCTCGATGCTGCTCTGACGTATTTCATCAGCACCTTTAATGATGCCTGTAATCTTTTTGTCCCCCTCACCAAGAAGATGATGAAAGGGCATGGTACCCCTTGATCTCCTCATCCCTACTAGATCTAATGTGTTGCCATGATGACCTGTGGAAAAAAGCCCTTGATTCTGGCAGCCCAACCAGTAGACAAACTTACGGGTTTGCGTGCAATAGGTGTGCCTCAGCAATCCGGAAGGCCAATACCGAACACTTTAATGCCTCCCTGACCTCCTCCAGGATGCAAATTCTGGGAATATATGAAATCCCTTAATGGCAAATCCACCTCCCCCCGCCCAACTTAATGTTAACGGGTCTATCACTAATGAGACACAGATGGTCGCTGACGCACTTAATACCTCCTTTTCTGACCTGAGCCCAATTCTCCCTGCTGACCTCTTCAATCCCACAACCCTCCCCCTCAATCCCCCTTAGCCCACCCTCCCTTTCGCTTCCATGTCCTCACCCACCATGAGATTAAACCCTACATCCTTAAAGCCCTGGTGGCTTTCACCACAACAGTGACTCACATGACCTTTGGATCCTATGCCTGGTCCTTGTCATGGTACTTTCCCCCCTCTCCTGCCTCTTAAACCTCTCGCTCCATCTTGGTAACTTCCCCTCCATCTGGAAAACTGGTATCATTACCCCTATCCACAAATCTGGAGACCGATTCTCCCCCTGTAACTACCGCCCGATATCCATCCTTGCCCCCCTTTCTAAGGCCCTGGAATACATTTTCTCCGACCAACTCACCAAGTACCTCTCCAGATATGACCTCCTCTCTGCTGAACAACATGGTTTCAGACAAGGCCACAGTACCTCTACTGCCTTCCTGGAATTCTCCAACTACATTTACTCTGTCCTTGACAAGGGCCAGCTGGCTGGTGCTATCTTCCTAGATTTATCTAGGCGTTCAACACAGTTAATCACACCCTCCTTATTTCTACCCTCTCCCACCTTGGCATGGCCCAGGAAGCCACGTCCTGGATCACAGATTATTTATCGTGCCACTCTCAAAGGGTCAAAATCTGCACACCTCTCTCTAAACCTCTTCCTGTCCTCTCAAGCGTCCCACAGGGGGTCCATCCTTGGGCCCCTTCTATTCAGCCTCTACCTCAGCTCCCTACCGAAGGCATGCACCGGGAATATTCTCCTCTATGCGGACAATGCCATCTTCTACACTTCCCACACAAGCCCTGCCTCCTTAGAACTTTCCCTCCAGAACGCTTTCACTGAGACTTAGTCTTGGTTCACCAGGCATAAGCTTATTCTGAACCAAAAAAAGTCCAAAGTCATGCTTTTCACTCACCATCAAAACAGACTCAAACACTCCCCTCTCCATGTTCTCACCTACCTCTCTCTTCCACTTGAACAAGTCTATACCTTTAAGTATCTGAGAGTCACTTTTGACCCTGCCCTTACCTTCCACGACCACATCCACCACCTCTGTACCTCCGTTAACTCCTGTATCGGCCTCCTCTATCTTCATCAGAACTGCCCCCCCCGAAAGCCCTCCAGCTTGCCATCTCTTCCTCAGTATTATTTATCATTAACTATGGCATCCTGATATATGGTGCTGCCGACAATACTGCTCTCCAAAGAGTCAAGATTGCCCTGAACAAGGCCTGTCGCCTTGCCTTAGGTTGACCAAAACGACCCACACCTGCACTCTCTACAGCCAACTAACTGGCTAGACTTTGATGGCAGGTTGCAATACCAATCCTGCCTCTTAGCTAAAAAAGATTTCCACTAGCCTAACTGCCCCCAGCCTCGCCCCTCCTACTATACGCCTACCACCAAGTCCACCCACAGCTCGTCCATACCTACCCTCCTAGTACCGTGACAAAATACCTCCCTTGGCCAATGCTACTGTCGGCCCCTACCTGGATCAACTCACCTCCTCACATAACCCTTGAACCCAAGATTGGCCAGTTCAAACCCCTGCTTCGATCACATCTCCTCTCCTCCCACTTATGTAACTGCCCATAATCCCCCCCCCCAAACAATGGACCTTGTCCTGCCAAGTTGCTGTTTCAAGTATCCCCTACCCCTTGCAACTCTCACCTGCCCTCTTTCCTAGTCTGACAAAGGACCTTGTCCTGCCTAATTTCTACCTCCTATTCCCTATTTAGCCCCATGTCTCCTTGTAACTCGATATTAATATCTATTCTACGATTTTTTTCTTATTCTCTACATTGTTGAATTTAACTAGTTTTATTCAAATTGTATGCATACTCGTATCACCCATTTTCTGTAATCTCATGTCTTTTGTTTAATATGTTTTATATTATCCAATAGCTGTATGTCAGTATGTTGTCAAGTGATGGGAGCCTTTGAAAAGAAGTCTCTGACTCAAAGGATTATAATTCTGATACCTTCAATAAATAAATAAAAATCCTGCCGTCCCACAGAAAATACCTTTGCTTTACCTTCCAGTGAGTTCATTACCAGTTTCAAGCACTGCTGTTTGGTCTTTCCTCGGCACCTCGAGTATTCACCAAGTGCTTGGCGGTGGTATTAGCTCTCAGGTGACAGGGACACTACATATACCCCTACCTCGATCACTGGCTCCTAACAGCTCCCACAAGCGACCAGCTTCTTCATACACTGGACTGTACTTTCCAACTGTTTCAAAACCTGGGAATCGCCTTGAATCTTCCCAAGTCATCCCTCTGGCCCAGTCAGAGACTACATTACATAGGAGCCATCCTGAACACCGTTCAGGGAAGAGCCTTTCTCCCCTCAGACAGGGCGGATCGTCTACGAGCATTCGCTTGGCAAATTTCTGCCGCAAGCCAGGTTCCAGCCACAGTGGTACTGCAACTTCTAGGGCACATGGCAGCCGCCACTGTGACAGTGCCCTTGGCTCATCTCCACGTGAGTACTCCATAGGAACCTCAGAGTACAGTGGGATTAGCATTCAGACAACCTTGAGCAGCAAGTTCAGATCTCCAACGCAGTGCATCAGACTTTGGAATGGTGGCTCACCCCCCTCCTGTCTAGAGACTGGGGCCCCCTTCTGAAGTACCAGTCCTCAGCAGATCCTGACATCGGATGCTTTGGGACTGGGGTGGGGCCCGCATTTCAAAGAAAAACAGACAAGAGGGACGTGGACTCCTTTGGAATGCAGCCTCCACATAAATGTGTTGGAGATGAGAGCCATTCTGTACGTCTTACAGGCATTTCAGATGGACCTCATTCCAGGCCCCTTGCTGATCCAGACAGACAACATGCTGGTTGTTTTTTTTATATCAGCAAGCAAGGAGGCACACACTCCTATCCCCTTTGCAGAGAGGCCATGAGAATCTGGTACTGGGCAGTGTACCACAGTCAGGAACTCATAGCGGTTCATGTTCTAGGAGTACTAAACACCTTGGCCAACAGTTTAAGTCGCTCTCAGTCTCAGGCTCACGAGTGGGAGCTATTACGAGACGTAGTAGACAACCTATTCGAAAGATGGGTACTTCCAGAACTGGACCATCTCTGCATTCCCGCTCAGTGCCAAACTGCCCAGTTTCTGCTCGCTAGATCCAGGGCCTGGTGTTTTCTGGCGAGACATGTTGTCCCTCTCTTGGACAGGGAGGTTTCTTTATGCCTTCCCTTCCTTTCTACTACTTCAGAGAGTACTGCTCAAGCTGCAAAAGGAGCGAGCAGGCATGATTCTGATAGCGTCATTCTGGCCTTGGCAGATTTGGTTCCCATTGCTTCAGCAATTAGCAATAGAACCACTGCTTCCTCTACCCCTGTCATCTCACTTGCTATCCCAGGAGCAGGGTACTTTGGTACACCCGAATCTCAAGTCTCTGCACCTGCATGCTCGGCTCCTGCAGACCTAATCAGGGACAGGTACGGGATGTCAATAAGGGTAGCAGATGTCCCTGTGGCATGAGAAAACCCTCAACCAGGACCACCTATGCTATGAAATGCAAGTGCTTCTGCCTATGGGCTTCTGCTTGTCATCTGTACCTGTTCACCTGTCAGGTGAAATTCGACCCTGAAGTATCTTCTTTCCCTTTCTGATTCAGGTCTTAGCTGCTTGTCCATAAAGGTACATCTTTCTGCAGTATCGGCTTATGTACCAGTGGACAGCAGGACCCTGGCACAAATGGATTGGTCTTGCACCTTCTTGCAAGGTATAATGCATATTAAGCCCCCAATTTGGGACCCTGTTCCCCCATGGGATCTTCTGTTTATGTTAGAGAAACTTATGTCACCTCCTTTTGAACCAGCCGCAAGTTGCGAGCTATGCTACCTGTCTTGGAAAGCATTATTTTTAGTTGACATTACTTCAGCCTGGAGGATTTATGAGCTTCAGGCTCTAATAAGTAAAGAGCCCTATTTAATTTTTCATAGGGACAGGGTATCCCTTCGCAGTAAATAGTTTTTCACAGAAGTAAGGCACCTATGCATGAGGTGCTAATCTTAATCCAGTTACCTTGATGAATTTCTTTAACCGAGCCTGGTAAAGGTTTGTCATATTTCTGATGGCAAAAGACAATGCAATTAACCAACCATTTAGATAGACAAGGTTTGCTTGGTTACAGGAGCCCCTAACATCCATGGGATGAAAGACACAAATAACTGATCAGATTTTCTGGAAGACTGAGTATGGTGAGCTCTATGAACATCCAGAGTATGCAACAAGGCCTCCCCCTCTGTTAAGAGTATTCTGGGTAATAATCTGAGAGATGAATGTCCTGGTTAAGAGTGAACTCAGACACCACCTTCGAGAGAAATTTATGATTATCCATATTTTACCTAAAATGTCCCATTAGTTTATATGCATGATTACTCGTAAAATTGCCAGCACAAGGTCCTGAGGACTTCCTGGAATGAAGAGCGACTCATGCTTCACCCTTGCGCACAGCAGCCTTATGACGAGATCCTTGGGAGAGCACAGGGACACGCTGCATTATAGTCAATGGGCGGCAGCTTTCCAACAGTTTTTTTTATACTGTAGTGGTCACTTGGTGATGAAACGTGGGCACTGGTCGACTGACAAGGGCTTTGTTAGTAATTAAGAAATACATCATAACCGGGTAACTGTCAGTACTTCATAAGTAAATAAATTACTAAAATAAATATTTTAGTTGCCAGAAAAGATACAAAATGTTAAAATCATTAAAAAGAAAAAAAAGTCACATTTGGACATTGTGTTGTGACCAGTTTGCCAGTAGGTGGCAACACTGTTTCTTCTTCTCACTGTAAATAATGGCCAAACTGAGCAGTGGCTTGTTGTATCTGGTCAGAGTAGAGCAGATCAAGTCAGAAGCCTCAGTGTGGAGCGTGTTGCTTCAGGGCACAACAGACTTTTGCAGTTTAAAAAAAAAAAAAAAAATGAAATGGTTTGTCGATGGCACTGGGGAGGAGAGACTGGATGATCATCGAGGCAGTAATGAGAGTTGTGCACTATGAGCGGCAGCCATGGAGATCTGTATTCATCAGAGCTGCCAGGTGATTCAAACAACATGAAGTTTTGCTGTATTCTGACTATTGCAGTTAGCCCCAGCCTTTAAACTGCCCCGGAGAACAAAGGACCAACCTTCCATGCAGAGCATAGAATGCTGAGCTCGATCTCGGTTGAGGCCTCTGTTTGGAGCCCTTTGAAATCCAACTGTCAGATTCAAACAACATGAAGTCTTGCTATATTATGACAAGTTGCAGTTTGTCCCACCACTAGAACTGCTCCGGAGGTGAAATAGTTAAATCCATTCCATGAATGGAACTTTGAGCACGAGCTCTAAGATAGAAGCTCTGTCTGTGTAGTTTCAAACCTGAACTGTCAGATTCTTTACTCCGCCTCACTGAACAGTCGCTCCGGAGATTTCTCCTACTGCTCGGTTCATTTATCGGTTTAAACAGTGTTTTCTCGGTTCGATTCAACCGAGAATAGTTTTATTTTAACCGCAAAACCGTTCGGTTCAAGCTCTGTCTGTGGTATCGTAAGTAATTTAAAATTGTATTTTCTGTGTGGAACTTGTAAGTTTATCGGTTCGTTTTGAACCGATCAGCTGGATTAAAAGCTTAAAATTTTAAAGCTTGTCATTTTAGAGTGTGGTTCCCGGTTCTTATCGGTTCTAAAAAGGATTTATTTACGGTTTTTCCAATACCGTGACACGGTTGGGAACCGATAAGGGTGTCTTGCCTGGCATTTCTGCCCGTTCAAAGGGCAAGTTTTTGGTTAGGCTGGCATTATGTCTGAGAAACCCAAAAGAAAACCGGCCCACTTGGTTTCAACACTGTGATGTCTGTGGGGAAGTCTTTGCCAAGGCTGACCCACACACCACATGTGTTATTGTCTGGGGTTTGACCACTCCAGTCAGACTGCCAGATTTGAAGAATTTCCTGCAGCCACCCTGGAAAAGAGATTGGGCAGGCTCAGGAATGAGAGCTAAAAAGTCCGCTGACCCGGATGGCCAGCCCGGTTCGGTGCCAACCGAATCGGAGGGAGTGCCCTCTGACCAGGGCGAGACTTCCTCAGGCAAAAGAAAAGCTGGTTCGGAGGAACCAGTTCCAGTAAAGAGAACAAGGAAGTCAGCAGGTTTGGAGTCCAAAATCCCTTCTCCAACTGCTGCAGAGATAGCAAGAGCTATTCAAATTGTCCAGTCACTGTCTCCGGTCCCGTCCGAACCGCCACTATCTGGTAAAAGGTCGGTTCGTCCGGTTCCATCGGTTCAAGAATATGAGGTTGAGGAGTTTTATGAACCAGAGGAGGGGGAGGATGATTATGAACAGTATGAATGTGGCTGGGAGGGTCTGGGTGTGCCCATTGAACCGGACATTTCCCCAAACAGACCTTTAGAATCTCCCCCTATGCTTTCTGAGTCCCCCTCTCATTTTATGTTTTACAAGAAAGTTGCTGAAACCCTCCAGCTTCCTTTGGAAGAAGCTGTGGATGAGCAAGAGGAGCCTGATTTTGTAGAAATGATGGATATTCCAGAGTCTAGGAGATTGTCTATTCCTTTGCATAAGTCTTTTAGGAAGCAAACAATAAAATCTTAAAACTCCTAATTCTGTGCCTCCTGTAGATAAAAAGATGGACAGAAGGTACACATTGTCAGGTCCTGATACAGAATTCCTTTCTCAGCAATGCAGTCATGTTAGTAGTTCAGGCTGCAGCCTGTGATAAAGCTAATATTCCCTGGCTTCACATCCTCCTGACAAGGATTCCAGGAAGATTGATGCCATGGCAAAAACAGTACATGGGAGCGCCCTTGGGACTCAGGCAAGCAAATTATATGGCTTATGTAGCAAGGTATCAGAAATCTAGATGGGATACTGTTATGGAATTAGCAAACAAGTTCCATGGCCAGCTTGCTAGTGAGCTGAACAGGTGGCTGCCGATGGCATTGAGGCTTCTAAGGTGCAGTTTCATGCTGCTGTGGATGTTAATGATGTCTCCTCTAGAGTCATGGCCACATCTGTAGCTTTCAGTAGGTTGGCCTGGCTCAGGTGTACTAGCCTCTCTCAGGATACCCAGACTAAGGCTATGGATTTTCCTGTGGTGGGAAATTCTGTTTTGGGAGCAGACAGAGAATTATATGAAAAGATGGATGAATATAGGACTACTTACAAAAGTGCCTAAGCTAAGGAGCTGCAAGCCACTCCCAGAGGCACACCCCAGGTAGGGTAGGCCTTTCACAGGCCTTTCTACCAAACTCAGGCCTCCTCTGCTTATGCTCAGAGGGGGTTCTTCAGAGGCAGAGGCAGACGGGGTGTGGGCAGGCCTGCTCCCACCCCTCAGCCTAAAGCTCCTGCCAAGCAGGCACCCTGTTGGGGTGCCCATTGCCGATTTTCCTTTACCAGTAGGGGGCAGGTTGGCTTACTTCAGTCAGAACTGGGTGTCTTTAACCTCAGACAAGTGGGTTCTGGAAGTAGTAAGCCAGGGTCTGGTTCTCAGCTTCAAAAAAGTTCCCCAAGATGAGAGCCAGGCCTTTTCTACCTGCAAGTTCTTTAGAGACCCTTGCTCTAGAAGCAGAGGTCTCAACCCTTTGGCTCTCAGAGCAGTAGAAAGGGTTCCTCCCCTACACCAGGGCAGGGGTCTGTATTCCAGATACTTCCTTACCCCAAAAAGACAGGAGAATGGCGGCCCATCTTAGACCTCAGATATCTGAACAAGCATCTTTGAAACCAAAGTTCAGAATGGTAACTCTGGCAATGATTTTACCTTCTAAGGCCAGGGACTGGCTAGCTTCCCTGGACCTCAAGGATGCCTATTTTCACGTCCTAATCAGAAGCTCCCACCGAAAGTACCTCAGATTCGAACTGCCCTCAGGTCATTACCAGTTCAGAGCAATGCCCTTTGGCTTGACCTCTGCCCCAAGGGTATTTACAAAATGTCTGGCAGTAGCAGTGGCTCACTTAAGGAGGCAAAGGATTGCTGTTTTTCCCTATCTAGACGACTGGCTCATTGTAGGCCAGTCCCCAGCACAGGTAAAATCTCACCTGCAAGTCACCCAGTAGCTTCTCACCTCCCTGGGCTTCCTGCTAAATCTACCAAAGTCTGTTCTGGAACCAGTCCAGGTACTCACCTTTATAGGTGCAGAATTGGACACAAACTGGCCAGAGCTTTCTTCCCTTAGAAAGGGTAAGGAACTTGGTGGCTCTGGCCTCCTCCTCACTCTATGGGCTCTCGACCAGCAAGACACTGCAGCTCCTGGTCACATGGCTGCATCCACAGCTGTAGTGCAGGGAGCAAGATTTCAGATGAGAGACATTCAGTTTCACTTGAGAACCTATTGGTCTCAGAGAAGAGACCCCTTCCAAGTTGGTCCCGTGACTTGAGCCTTGATCCAGGCCCTCCAGTGGTGGCAGGATCAGAGCAATTTAAGATTGGGGTCCCTTCATTCCCCTGCTCCCACGCTGACTCTCACTACAGATGCTTCCCTCCTGGGTGGGGAGCCCACATGGGCGACCTCTCCACTCAGGGAGTGTGGTCTCCCCAGGAATCTCTGTTCCACATCAATTTGCTGGAACTCAGAGCTGTCTTTTTAGCACTTCAAGTGTTTTCTGCATCTGTTCAGAACAAAGTGGTACAAGTCAGAACAGACAACACCACAACAATGTGGTACATCAACAAGCAGGGGGGCACTCGGTCTTCGGCCTTGTGCACCGAGGCAATGAAGTTGTGGTCTCTGGCCTATTCCCTGAACACTTCCCTCATAGCAGTTCACCTTCCAGGAAAGGACAATGTTCTAGTAGATGCTCTCAGCAGGATTTCTCAGGGCCATCACGAATGGTCCCTGGATCCTCAAGTACTGGGATAGTCTTTGCCAGATGGGGCACCCTCAGATAGATCTTTTTGCAGCCCCAGACAATCACCAACTTCCACTGTTCTGCTGCAGGCCTCCAGTGTTGGGCTCAGTCCCCTGGACGCCTCCTGGATTGGGAAGGAAGTTTTTATGCTTTTCCCCTTCCTCTCCTATTCAAAGTGTTAGTCAAAATCAGATCCCAGCTTGCAGGGTGATTCTGATTGCCCCGGATTGGGCCAGGCAGCCCTGGTACCCACTCCTTCTGTCCCTGACAGTCAATCTTCCCCTGTCTCCCCAGGAATCACAATCTATTATCCTGTGCCCAGGGAGAGTTTGGTATCCAACTCTAACCTCAACCTCAAGGCCTGGCTCTTGAGGAGTTAGAATTTGCTGACTTACACCTCTCAGGGTGTTCTTGAAATTCTAAAGGCTTCTAGGAAGCCTTCCACTAGGGCTACGATAATTCTAAATGGAAAAGGTTTTCCATTTGGTGTTCTGGGAAGCATATTTCCCAGAATCTGCTGATTTGCCCATTGTGTTAGTTACATGGTCCATCTTAATTCCTTGGGCCTCAGACCAGCTACCCTGAGAGTTCATTTGGCAGCTGTCTCTGCTTTTGTTTCAGCAGGAAAGTCATCCTCTTCGCCACCCTGTGTTTTCCAAGTTTTTAAGGGATTACTCCATACTAATCCACCTTTCAGGATCCAGCCCTGCCTGGGACCTTAATGTTTGCATTGCCCAGTTAATGCAACCCCTTTGAACCTCCGCTTTCTGCAGAGCTGAAGTATCTAACTTGGAAAACTGTTTTCCTAGTGGCTATCACTTCTGCCAGACGATAAGTGAGTTGCAAGCCTTGTCAGTAGAAACTGACTTTATTTCTTTCCATTAGGATAAGGTAGTCCTCAGGACTAACAGGAAGTTTTTGCCTAAGGTGGTTTCAGATTTCCATCTTACCAATCTATCTCCCTTCCAGTATTCTTCACTGAACACTCCTCTTCTGGTGAGAGGAGATTGCACAGTTTGGATGTTAAGAGGGCCCTTAGTTACTATTTAGAACGTACCAAGGGTCACAGGTTCGAATCCCTCCAACTTTTCCTCACTTATGGTGAGGTTGGGAAAGGGAAACCTGCCACTAAGAGATCAATTGCCAGGTGGATTGTCTCTTGTATCCAATTTTGTTATCAGAAACTGGGCAGAGATCCCCCTCTGGCTTGAGGGCTCATTCTACCAGAGGTACAGCCGCTGCCTCTAGCTGCTGCCAGAGACATCCCTATTGAGATATGCCAGGCTGCTACTTGGAAAATGGTACACACTTTCACCAAGCATTACTCCCTGGATGTCCAGGCTAGGAGAGATGCTCGGTTTGGCACAGCTGTGCTTCAGAGCCTATTCCCTACAGGTTCTGTCCCTCCTCCATGGAGGTACTGCTGTGTAGTTCGTAACTTGTCATAATATAGCAAGACTTCATGTTGTTTGAAGAAAAAATTACTCACCTTAGTAATGTTGTTTCTTCTAATGGAGTCTGCTATATTATGACCTCCCCCAGCCTGCCCCTCTCAGAACTTCTACTTGGGTATGGTGTGGCAACCTAGTGTGGGCACTATTTTATGCCCTTTTAGGCGCTTTCACCCTTTTGGGGTTTGGGTGTGGTGTTTATTGTTCTCTTGTGTTATTTCATATTGTTAAATTATATTATTAATTCTGGTCCCTGACTTGAGTCTTTGGTGTTGGGACCAGCAATGGGTGTTATTATTTAGGTAGCCAGTTGGCTAGTGTAGGTTACATTCCACACAGACCTTAGTGAGTTTTTGCTCGTAAAGATCTGACAGTTCAGGTTTGAAACTACACAGACAGAGCTTCTATCTTAGAGCTTGTGCTCAAAGTTCCATTCATGGAATGGATTTAACTATTTCACCTCCGGAGCAGTTCTAGTGGTGGGACAAACTGCAACTTGTCATAATATAGCAAGACTCCATTAGAAGAAACAACATTACTAAGGTGAGTAATTTTTTCTTCTTTACTCTGCCTCACTGAACAGTCGCTCCGGAGATTTCTCCTTCAACTCGGTTCGAAAGTCTGTTAAAGTCTCGGTTAAGTTGTCAGTTTTTACCAAATTTATTTCCGCATGGTCGGTTCCGTCTCTGTCTGTGGTACCGTGAGTACTAGATAGGTTTTGTTCTGTTTTTCTGTGTGGAATTTGTAAAGTGTTAGATTGGTTCAGTTGACCCGATCATTTGTATTGAATCCTTGTGTTTTACTTTAGAGTGTGGTTACCGGTCCTTATTGGTTCTATAAAAAAAAAAAAAAAAAAAACGTGTTTTGAACGTCTTTTTCCCAACACCCGTGACACGGTTAGGAACCGATAAGGGAGTCTTGCCTGGCAGTTGCAATAAAAGGGATAAGTTTGGTTAGGTTGGCCATGTCTGAGAAACCCAAGGAAAAAAACGGGCCCACTGGGTTTCAACACTGCAGTGTGTGTTGGGAGGTCTTTGCTAAGGCCGACCCCCACACCACCTGTGTTTATCATCTGGTGTTTGAACACCTCTATTCAGACTGCCAAATTTGTAAAAATTTTCCTAAATCTACCCTTGAAAAGAGACTAGGTAGACTGAGGGAAAAGGAGGCCGAGAAGTCCGCTGACCCGGATGGCCAGCCCGGTTCGGTTCTGACCGAACCAGAAGGAGTGCCCTCTGACCAGGGCGATACTTCTTCAGGCAAGAGGAGAGCCGATCCTGAGGGGTCAGTTCCTACAAAAAGGAAACGCAAAGAAAAATCGACTGGTTTGGATCCAGAGGTTCATGTTCTGACCGCCGAGGAAATAGCCAGAGCACCAATTGTGGAATCGCCCGCCAGTTCTGACTGATCCGCACCTTGGCAGGGGTTCGCTTGGTCGATTTCCGTTCAAGATTATACCCTGAAGATTTTATGAACCGGAGTTTGAGGAGGAGGGGAGTTTGAAGATGATGGTGGAAGTCTGGATGTGCCTGTGGAACCGGACATCTCCCCAGACAGACCTTCTGGGTGTATCCCCTCCTAGGCTTTGAGTCCCCTTCCCATTTTCTGTTTTACAGAAAAGTGGCTGAAACCCTCCAGCTTCCTATGGAGGATCAGGAGGAGCCTGATTATGTGGAAATGATGGACATCCCAGAGCCCAGGAGACTGTCTATTCCCCTCCACAAATCCTTTGGGAAACAGACACAAAAAATCCTGAAGTCTCCCAGTTCTGTACCCCCTGTTGACAGAAGGATGGACAAGAGGTACACACTATCAGGCTCAGATACAGAATTTTTATACCAGCAATGCAGCCATGTTGGGGTAGTGCAGGCTGCTACCTGTGACAAGGCAAACATTCCCTTGGCTTCACACCCCCCAGATAAAGACTCCAGGAAGATTGATGCCATGTCAAAACAGTACAGGGCATCTTCCTTGGGACTCAGGCAGGCGAATTATATGGCCTATACAGCCAGGTACCAGAAGTCCAGGTGGGACACTGTACTGGCACTGGCTAAACAGGCCTCTCCCCATCTAGCCAAGGAGCTGGAGGAGGCGGCTGCAGATGGGATTGAGGCATCAAAAGTACAGTTTCATGCTGCTGTGGGACTCCAGTGATGTGTCATCAAGAGTCATGGCTACATCTGTGGCTGTTCGGAGAATGGCTTGGCTCAGATGTACTAGCCTCTCACAGGACACCCAGGCTAAGGCCATGGATTTTCCTGTAGTGGGTAATTCTCTGTTTGGGGAGCAGACAGAGAATTACATGAAGAAAATGGATGAGTACAGGACCACTTACTGGAGTGCTCAGGCCAAGGAGAGGCAGGCAACTCCTCAAAGGCAGCAGTCTAGGGGCAGGGGCAGGCCTTTTCATAGGCCTTTTTACCAAGCACAGGCCTCTTCTCCCTTTTCACAGAGGGGGTTCTTCGGAGGGAGAGGCAGACGGGTGATGAGCAGGGCTGCATCCACTCCTCAGTCTAAGGCCCCTGCCAAGCAGACACCCTGATGGGTCTGCCCGGGTCGACTCTTCTATTCCAGTAGGGGGCAGGCTGGCTTACGTTGTCCAGGACTGGATGTCTATTCCCTCAGATAAGTGGGTCCTGGAAGTAGTAAGCCAGGGACTGGTTCTCAGCTTCAAAAAATTTCTGAAGATGAGAGCCAGATCTTTTCCACCTGAAGGTCTCTCAGAAACCCTTGCCCTAGAGGCAGAGGTTTCATCTCTTCTGGCCTTAGGAGCCATAGAGAGAGTTCCTACCCTACACAGGGGCAAAGGTCTGTACTCCAGGTACTTCCTTACCCCAAAAAGACAGGGGAGTGGCGGCCCATCCTAGACCTAAGATACCTGAACAAACATCTTGTAAAACCAAAGTTCAAGATGGTAGCTCTGGGAATAATTCTTCCCTCTCTAAGGCCAGGGGACTGGCTAGCCTCCATGTACCTAAAGAATGCCTATTTTCACATTCCCATCAGGTGCTCCCACAGAATGTACCTCAGGTTCGAGCTGCCCTCAGGCCACTATGAGTTCAAAGCAATGCCCTTTGGTCTAACATCAGCCCCAAGGGTTTTCACAAAGTGCCTGGCAGTAGTCGTTGCCTTTCTAAGGAGGCAAAAGATTTCCATTTTTCCATATCTGGACGACTGGCTCATAGTGGGCCAGTCCCCAGACCAAGTCAAGTCAGACCTGCAAGTGACCAAGCAAGTGCTCACTTCTCTAGGATTTCTTCTCAACCTTCCCAAGTCAGTTCTCAAGCCAGTGCAGCTCCTTACCTTTATAGGGGCAGAGCTGGATACTGTCAAAGCAAGAGCCTTTCTTCCCCTGGAAAGGGCAAGAGTTCTTATAGAACTGGCTTCTTCCTTCAGCCTTCACGTGTCTCAACCAGCAAGGCATTTCCTCCAGCTCTTGGGCCACATGGCAGCTTCTTCAGCAGTGGTCCAAGGGGCAAGATTCCAGATGAGGGGCATTCAGTTCCATCTGAGTTCCTTTTGGTCCCAAAAGAAGGATTCCCTTACCAAACTGATCCCAGTGACTCGGACCCTGATCCAAGCCCTTCAGTTGCGGCAGGATCAGGACAATTTAAGGCAAGGGGTCCCATTTGCCACTCAGTCTCATTCAGTGGTCCTCACCACGGATGCTTTCCTCCTGGGCTGGGGAGCCCATCTGGGGGCCCTCACTGCCCAGGGACGGTGGTCCCCTCAGGAATCCCTTCTCCATAGCAATCTCCTAGAACTCAGGGCAGTTTATCTGGCCCTGCAAGCTTTCTCTCAGTCAGTGCAGAACAAGGTGGTTCAAGTCGGAACAGACGACACCACCACCACCACCATGTGGTACATCAACAGGCAGGGAGGCACGTGGTCTACGGCCTTGTGCACAGAAGCCATGAAGTTGTGGTCCCTGTCTTATTCCCTGCAAACCTCTCTGATAGCAGCCCACCTTCCAGGGAAGGACAATGTGCTAGCAGATGCACTGAGCAGGATCTCCCAGGGCCATCACAAATTATCCCTGGACCCTCTGGTCTTGAAGGTGATTTTTTTCAAGGTGGGGAACTCCAGAGATAGATCTCTTTGTAGCCCCAGACAATCACCAACTTCCTCTTTTTTGTTGCAGACCCCTAGTCTTGGGCTCAGTCCCTCTAGATGCTCTGATTCTGAACTGGGAAGGGAAATTTCTGTATGCTTTCCCTCCCTTTCCTCTACTGTTCAATGTTTTAGTCAAGATAAGGTCACAACCTTGCAAAGTGATTCTGATTGCTCCAGATTGGGCCAGACAGCCTTGTTATCCCCTGTTGCTGTCCCTAGCAGTCCATCGAGTTGTCTCTTCCCAGGAATTGCAACATGTTAACCTCCTCTCAGGGGTGGATTTGGTACCCCAATCTTCAGTCTCTCAATCTCAAGACATGGCTCTTGAAGAGTTGGAGTATGCAGATTTGCATCTGTCTCAAGGGATTTTGGATATCCTCAAAGCCTCTCGAAAGTCCGCCACTAGAAAGACCTATAACTCCAAATGGAAGAGGTTCAGCATGTGGTGTTCCATGCAGCATATTTCCCCAAACACTGCTCAATTGTCTACAGTTCTGGATTATATGGTCCCTCTTAATGGCCTAGGCCTCAGACCAGCTACTCTCAAGGTACACTTGTCAGCTGTCTCTGCTTTTCTGTCAGTGGGGAAGTCTTCCCCACTATCATCTCATCCTGTGTTCTGTAAATTTTTCAAGGGATTGCTTCATACCAATCCCCCATTTAGAGACCCTGCCCCTGCCTGGGATTTAAATGTTTGCATTGCTCAATTGATGCAACCTTCCTTTGAGCCTATGTCCTCAGTAGAGCTTAAGTAGTTGACTTGGAAAACTGTGTTCTTAGTACCCATTACCTCTGCCAGACTTATCAGTGAACTGCAAGCCCTGTCAGTGGAACCTGATTTTATCTTCTTTCATAGGGATAAAGTGGTCCTTAGAACCAATAGAAGGTTCTTGCCCAAAGTGGTTTCAGATTTCCATCTGAACCAGTCTGTCTCTTCCTGTTTTCTTCACTGATCATTCCTCTTCAGGAGAGAGGAGGCTACACAGTTTAGATGTTAAAAGGGCCCTTAGCTACTATATAGAGCCTACCAAGGGTCACAGGTTTGATTCCCTCCAGTTGTTCCTCACTTATGGAGAACTGGAAAAGGGCAAACCTGCCACCAAGAGAACGATTGCCAAGTGGATTGTGTCTTGTATACAATTCTGCTATGAGAAACTTGGAAAATTCCACCCTCAGGCCTGAGGGCTCACTCCACCAGAGGTACAGCTGCTTCCCTGGCTGCTGCCAGGGATATTCCTCTCTTAGAAATTTGTCAAGCAGCCACCTGGAAAACGGTCCATACCTTTACCAAGCATTACTCTCTGGATATCCAGGCTAGGAGTGATGCTCGGTCCGGCACAGCAGTACTTCAGAGCTTATTCCCAAAGTAGGGTCTGTCCCTCCTCCATAGAGGTACTGCTTGGTAGTCTGCTATAGTCAGAATACAGCAAGACTTCATGTTTGAAGAAAAAATTACTCACCTTAGTAATTATGTTTCTTCTAATGGAGTCTTGCTGTATTCCGACCTCCCTCTCTCCCTGCCTCCCCTCTCAGAACCTGTTTTTGGGAAAAGGGTGGGCAGGTGCAGTGTTGCACTTCAGGGGTGCTCCTTTTACACCCTCTTCTTTTTGTTTGGGTGTTTGTTTTATTATTATTCTTATTTGGATTGGTTTTTGGTTTTGGGTTTCCTGACTTGAGTCTTCCTTTGGGAATCCAAAACTTTTTGTTGCCAGTTGGCTAGTAAAAATTTTACAATTTCCACATAGAATAGTTAGAAACATAGAAACATAGAATTTGACGGCAGATAAGGACCGCTTGGCCATCCTAGTCTGCCCATTTTCCTACCTAACAGATATGCTGCAGATCCTAGTTAACTAACAGCTTACTTCCTCCTACCCCCCCACTAGGACTGCCTTATGTCTGTCCCATGCATTCTTGAATTCCCCCACTGTTCTTGACTCCACGACCTCCATAGAAACATAGAATTTGATGGCAGATAAATTAGTTAGTGAGTTTTTGCTCATAAGAATCTGACGGTTGGATTTCAAAGGGCTCCAGACATAGACCTCAATCGAGCTCGAGCTCAGCATTCTGTGCTCTGCATAGAAGGTTGGCCCTTTGTTCTCCGGGTCAGTTTAAAGGCTGGGGCTAACTGCAACAGTCAGAATACAGCAAGACTCCATTAGAAGAAGCATAATTACTAAGGTGAGTAATTTTTTCTTTGTGTACATTTATTTATTTGAAATCTAGGATTATACCTTTGAGTCAGAGACTCCTTTACAGAGGTTCCACGTCAGAACAAAAAATACAACATGCAGGAACAAAGGACAAACAGATCCCTGAATGAGGGCATAAACAATATCAACAGTGATTAAGTAACAGGAATGCATAATTTGTACATAGTTGGTGTCAGAAGTTACAAATTGCTAGAACATGTTAGAGGGAAACATTTCTATTGTGCGAACGCTCCAGCAGTTGGGGCAGGAAGTGCTGGGTTTGAGGCTGTACCTCGAGGGGGTGGGGGGTGGGGTTGGTGGAAGGGGGATAAGATACAGTAGAGAGCAGCGAGACCTGCATCAGTGAGTGTTAGCAGGCAAGAGGAGGGAGGGCCGAGGAGCAGCATTAAGGAGTAGATTTAGGCCAGAAAGGAGGGCCAGGGGGACAGAAGAGTTTGAGGGTGACTAGGCAGTAGACAAGGAATCTAAATGAGGGAAAAAAGGGGGGGGAGCAGGAGAGGGAGAGAGGCCAGTTAGTAGCCTGTATTTGAGGTATCTGTCTTCCTCCCGTTGAGTTCTAGGGACGTGGATATGAATGATATTCTGTTCACACTTCTGGCAGTGTCCTTTCCCTTTTAAGAGCTTGCCGGAAAGTCTTTAGGCTGGCTCCTCCAACCCACCCGAGTGGTAACTCCCTCAGCTCCACCCCGTGATGCCAGATCTTCCTCTCTGCTGGGAGAAGCAGGTTCCCTCCTTATTGCCCCTGCGTTGCATAGGCCCTAGCACTTAAATTCTTAAGAATTACTTCCAGATCTTCAACTCTTACGAGTTTTGGTCATTAGCTCGATCTTCGATCCCAAACGTGATGGACTATAAGTCTGTTCTCGGGTTCCGCTAGTGCCCTTGTGGGCGGATGTCTAGGACCGACCCGCATGCCACATGCATCTACTGCCTAGGGCATGACCACGATACCCAGGCCTGTGAATTGTGCAGCTTATTTCACCTGACCATCCTGGAGGACCATCTCGCCCACCTGAAATTGGGCTGCCCGGTGCAATGAAACTCACCGGTCAAACTCAGGGATGCTTTTTGTGAGGTGTCCGCGGCTGTGGGATCCACCGAGCAGCTTGCGGCTGTCAAAGAGGTGGCCCATTCCTCCTCTGCTTCTGCCTTCATGCCACTTCAGCTGGGCTAGACTTTTACGGCCTCCTTAAAGGAATTATGTCAGTCTCTGCCGACCTTTGGTCAGGGACCCACTGGCAAATCTAAATCTGAAAAAAGTCTAGAAAAGAAAAGACTCGCCATAGATTGTGGGATCGGGAGTGCACTCGGTCAGCACTTCTCCAGATTTGACTTCGGTCAAATTCTCAGCCGAGACTCTGGTCAAAGTCCCAGCTGAGATTTTTTCTTGAGCAGACTGACCAGTTGTCGACTGAAGAGGCCGATACTTCCTTGTCTAGGACTCCTGGTCCTAATGCAGACTGTTGGAGGGATGGATCTGTCCGCTGACCTGCCGCCTCTGGTCCCTGACCCTGACCAGGAGGAGCATCGGCAATCGCCGACTCCCTCCGAGTCCGCCGCTGGTCTAAGTCTCGGTCTTCCTCCCGTGGGTGGAGCTGGTCCAGCCACCATCAGCGCTTCTGCTCTCGGCACCACAAGAAGTGGCGCTGCCACTGTTCTCATCCTCGGGTGAGGAGAGGCTTCGGCGCAAGTTGTGTTACACTACGAGGACTAGGTGTGGCAACAGTTGGTGTTGACCGGCGCCAAACTGACCCTGGTTTCTACGCCTGCCATCACCTGGCTGTCGCACGAAAAGCTGAAGCCTTCTCCTACAGAGCTGACCAACTTGGATCTGGCTCGTCCACCTCCAGCTTCTCCACCAATTGCAGTGGAACCGCGGCTCAAACAGAGGGCGATCATTGCTCCATCTAAGGAGTATTGACCGGCCAAGGGGCTTCTGCATCGGCTGTCGATCACCATCACTCCTTACCATCCACGGAGGGTCAGTGGGGACACAGGCGGTCGACCTCTCTTTGACGACTCTTCAGAGTCGGAGGGTTCCTCACTGCACTCCCGTCCTGTTGAGTCTGTGGGGACAGTCTCGATGGTTGAGGGTCCCACATCCTTCCTGTCCCTTATCCATCTGATCTCCAAGTCTGTGGATATGGAGCATGTGCAAAAGCAGGCTCGTTACCCATTGACAGAAATTCTTAACTGGGGAGGCCCTCCCGGTGGCAGAAGCCATCTTTGACCCTGCCCTGGAGCTTTGGCAGTACCCTGCTTCCTGCCTGGCGCCTTCTGCCTGGATGGCCCGCTGATATGCAGTGCCCACTGTTTCCCTTTTGGGATTCACAGAGCACCCCTCAGCCGAGGGCTTAGTGGCAACTGTGTGTTTAGATGCGACACAGGGGAGATTGACAAGCCACCTGACAAGGAGTCCAGGAAGTTGGACCATGCGGCTAAGAAAGTCTATGCTGCCTCCCTGCTTGGTCTCTGCCAGGCGAGCTCAGCCCTAATTGTGGCTCACTTCTCCCATTCTTGGACACCTTGGATGAGTTGCTCCCTCATCTGCTTGCTGACCTCCAGACAACAGTCAGACCGATCTGGGACCAGGGCTGGGCTTTAGCCAAACAGCTCCAGACAGCCATGGACATTGGGGACTTCTGTCCTCGCTCTGTGGCTGCCTCAGTGGCTGTGCACTGCAGGGCTTGGCTGCGGATATTGACCTTTACGGCACACACTCGACACAAGCTGGCAGATGTCCCTTTCCTGGGCACCGACCTGTTCAGGCCCGGGTTCGAGGGTCACCTTTCCCATGTCGAGAAGTCCAGTGCCACCTTGGACTCTGTGACATCTGCCCAGTGGAACCCTAAGGGCTCCAAGCAGCAGCAGAAGAGGAAACCCTTTCGGTCCACCTCCACTCCTGCAGCCAAACCAGCCCAGCAACAAGCTGGCCAGCATGCTCAGGCCTGGTGACCCCGGCCCAAGTTGGTGGCCTTGGTTGTCTGTAAGCCTGGATGGAGAGGCTCCAGTGGTACCTTAGCCAGGCCCTCCTCCTCCAAGTTTGCCCAGTGACGGAATGAGTGGTGCCACACTCATGCCCGCCACACCTATCCTGGGTCCCCCCTGTGGGAGGCTGGCTCTGACACTTCCTTCCCACCTGGTCCACTGTCACTATGGACAGGTGGGTTCTAGAAGTGGTGGGTCAGGTTCTGTCTCTGAAATTTGAGCAGTACACTCCTTGCCAAGCCCGCACTCCACGGGAGGACTTGGTTTCTACAGACATGCTGTCAGCTCTCTGAGACAACATAGCCCTGCTTCTCCACAAGGAGGTCGTGGTTCCTGTCGCGGATCCTCTGAAACACCCAGGGTTTGTCTCCAGGTACTTCCTGGTGCCAAAGTGGACCAGGGGCTGGTGCCCCATTCTAGATCTGCATGACCTGAACAAGTTCCTAAGGTCACGCACTTTCAGGATGGTAACTCTGTCTCAGATCATACTATCTTTAGAGTGAAACATGTGGTTTTTGCTCCCTGGATCTTCAGGATGTATTCTTTCATGTCCCGATCCGTCCGTCTCATAGAAGGTTCCTCCTCTTCTGAGCAGAGGGAGCCCTCTGTGAGTTCCAGGCCATGCCATTTGGCCTCTTCTTGGCCCCCAGGATATTCACCAAGTGCATTGCAATGGTGGGAGCTTACCTGAGTCGCCGAGAGTTCCAGGTTTACCCCTACCTGGATGACTGGCTGATGGCAGGTCCCTCCAGGCAGGAGGTGGAGTGGTTCAGGACCTGGCCCTCCAGACCTGTGTCTCCCTTTACCTCCTGGTCAACGAGGCCAAGTCGGAACTTGTACCCTCACAGGTGATCAACTTCATCGGGGCGGAGCTTGACTCTTGCAGAGACGGTGCCTGGCTCCCGGTGGACAGGGCGGCGGCTCTCTCCTCCTGTGCCCAGTCATTTCAGGCTGGGCAGTTGCACCCTGCCTGGGACTTCCTGCTTGCTGGGCTACGTGGTGGCTTGCACCAGCATGATCCATCATGCCCGCTGGAGAATGCACATCCTGCAGTGAGAGCTGGCCAGTCAATGGTCTCAGCGCAAAGGTCACTTCGACTAGCTGGTTACTGTGACCCAGCTGATGTGGGATGCCATCCAGTGGTGGTTGGTCCCAGCACACCTGCAGGAAGTAATCCCATTTGTCTGCCCAGAACCAGTGGTCATCCTGATGACCCGATCTCTCTCTCTCTCTCTCTCTCTCTCATGGGCTGGGGTGCCCAGCTGAGGGAACACAGAGTCCATGGGCTCTGGACCCCCGAGGAGCCCCGATGCCACATCAATCTGCTGGAGCTCTGGGCAGTTCGGCTGGCATTGACTGCATTCACTTCGCACATTTGGGGTCAGGTGGTCCATGTCCAGATGAACAACACCATGTACTGCCTCAACAAGCAGGGTGGGAAGCACTTTCTGCCCTTGTGAAAGGAAGCTCTGTGTTTTGGACCCTCATGGGCAGCCTGGAGGTGGATCTCCTAGCCATCCATAGAAACATAGAATTTGACGGCAGATAAGGACCGCTTGGCCCACCCAGTCTGCCCATTTCCCTGCCTACTGGATAAGCTGCAGATCCTAGTTAACCAGCAGCCTACTTTTTCCTACCCCCATCCCCTAGAATTGCCTTATGACTGTCCCATGCATGCTTGAATTCCACCACTGTTTTTGACTCCACGACCTCCTCCAGAAGGCGTGCTCCATGCATCCACAACGCTCTCTGTGAAAAAATACTTCCTTAAATTACCTCTGAGCCGCCCCTCTATCTTCAAATTGTGCCCCCTTGTTCTTGCACACCTCTTTTTTTGAAAGATGCTACCCTCTTGGACTTTGTTGATTCCCTTGAGGTACTTGAAAGTTTCTATCATGTCCCCCCTCTCCCTCCTTTCCTCGAGGCTATACATATTAAGCTTCTTTAGTCTCTCTTCATATGTCTTCCAGTGCAGACCCTGCACCATTTTAGTTGCCCTCCTCTGGACAGCTTCCATCCTGTCTATGTCTTTGCGAAGACTGGGTCTCCAGAACTGCACGCAGTACTCCAGATGGGGTCTGACCAGCTGTCTGTACAGAGGGATAATAACTTCCTGTTTTCTATCCGTGTGGCAGGAGCCTCTAATCAACTGGTGGACACCCTCAACTGGGTGAGTGAGGCATCGCAGAAGTGGTCTCTCCACCCAGAGGTAGTTTACATTCTGTTCTCTCAGTGGGGCACCCTTCAGGTAGACGTGTTCGCCTCCAGAGACAACGAAAAGCTAAGGCTGTTGTGGTGCCCTGATCTCCTCAGCCTCATCAGCAGGCTCCCGAAGTGTCTTCCCTACACCTGGACCTGCTTTCCATCATTCAGGGGAAGGTACTCCACCTGGACCTTTAATCCCTGCACCTGACAGCCTGGTTCCTGAGCGGCTAGAGTTCCAGGTCTTGGGTCTCTCCGAAGCTGTTTTCACCATTGTGGAGGCATGCTGGAAGGAGTAGACTAGTAAGTGCTATGCCTTCAGATGGAAGAGATTCTCTATTTGATGTCAGGGCAAGGGGTTGGACTCTTTGTCCTGTCTAGTGGCTAGCATTCTCTTCTTACCTTTGGTCCCTCTCCCAGTCAGGCCTTCGGTCGATGACCCTTAAGGTGCACCTGGCAGCCATCTCTTCTTACTGGGCATGGGCCGGTCAGCAGTCGGTGGCACAGGACAAGGTGATCTGGCACTTTTTTAAAGGCCTTGACCAGATTTCCCCTCTGATGCATGAACCACCACCACCACCACCATGGGACTTGTTGCTGGTTTTGGCAAAGCTCATGGGCAAGCCATTCGAACCGATGCACAGTGTGATCTCTCTCACCTGGCATGGAAGACCATCTTCTTGGTGGCCATTATGTCAGCCTGAAGGATCAGTGAGCTCCAGGCACTTTCGGTGGAGTCTCCTTATTTGGTCTTCCACAGGGACAAGGTTGTCCTGCACTCCAACCCGAAGTTCCTCCTGAAGGTTGTGTCAGAGTTTCACTTTAACCAGGTGATTCATCTCCCAGTGTACTACACCAATCATACCTCAGAGGCCGAGCACAGGCTCGATAGTTTGGACCTTCGGCAAGCACTCCCTTATTATAAAGAGCGCATGGCTGGAATTCGGGAAGAGGTTCACCAGCTGTTTGTCACCTATGCTGAAGCTGCACCTGGCAGACCTGCAGCCAAGTGGATGATTGACAAGTGGATCACATCCTGCATTGATCTCTGCTATAGGCTGGCGGGTAAGGAGCCGACCGGAGGGCTATGGGCTCATTCACCTGCCATACCGCTGCGTCAGTGGCTGCTTCCAGGGATGTCCCTATCCACGAAATCTGCATGGCTGCTACCTGGAGGTCTGCAGTCACCTTCATTTCCCATTACCACATTGACCTACAGTCTCACCAGGATGCTGGGTTTGGGGCCTCAGTTCTCCAATCCTTATCCCTTAAGTAAGGGTTTGCGCCTTGCCTCCCTTCTACTGGAGAACTGCTAGGAGTCTGCCAGAAGTTGGGATAGAACATCATATCATCATAGGAAATACTGGTGGACTACCTAGAGACAAAGGGGCTGCTGGACCCAGGGCAACATGGATTCACGGCAGGGAGGTCATGCCAGACCAACTTAATTGATTTCTTCGAATGGATGACAAAGGAAATAGACCAGGGCAGAGAGGTAGATGTGGCCTGTCTGGACTTCAGGAAAGCCTTTGACAGAGTCTCACACAGGCGACTAATCCACAAGCTGCAAATCTAGAGGTGGGGACAGAGGTGGTCACGTGGGTTAGAAACTGGCTGAGTAACAGAACGCAAAGAGTAGTGGTAAATGGGGTTAGCTCACAGGGGGGATGGGTAACAAGTGGTGCACCCCAAGGATCAGTGCTCTTCATTGTCTTTATAAGAAATATTACAGAGGGTCTAGAAGGGAGGATTAGCCTGTTTGTGGACGATACAAAGCTATGTAACAGGGTAGATAAACAGGAAGGTATAGAAGAAAATGAGAGATCTGAAGAGGATAGAAAGCTGGTCAAGGAACAGCAGTTTGGTTTCAGTGCAGAAAAGTGCAAGATTATGCACCTAGGGAGAGGGAATCCTAGGGTCGAGTATGAACTAGATGGGGTAATGCTGGAGGTCACCACAGAGGAAAGGGATCTAGGGGTAGTCTTAGAAGACTACCTCAGAGTGACTAAACAGTGCAACAGAGCCATCGGGAAGGCTAACAGAATACTAGGGTGCATAGGGAGGGGTAAAACAAGTAGAAGGAGGGAAGTGGTGGTACCATTGTACAACTCCTAGTAAGGCCTCATCTGGAGTACTGTGTTCAGTTCTGGAGGTCTCATCTCCAAAAAGTCATAGACAGGATGGAGACAGTACAGAGGAGGGTGATAAAAATGGTGTCCGGGATGCAACATAAGTCATATGAGGACAGATTCAAAGCTCTCAATATGTACTCCCTGGAGGAAAGGAGGGGAGGAACATGATAGAGACCTTTAAGTATCTAAAGGGGATCAACCGGGTACCAGAGGGGAGCATCTTTCACATGAAGGGAAATAGCAGAACATGGGGGCACAGCATGAGACTAAAAGGGGGAAACTTAAAGGGAACTTGAAGAAATTTTACTTCACAGAAAGGGTGGTGGAGAACACCAGGAAGTGTTGGGGGCGGCCACAATTCAGGGACTCAAGAATGCATGGGATAGGCACATGGGAATTGTCAAGCTAGAGCAAAAGGGGGGGGAACTTCTAGCATCTAGGGTACCTTAAGCATTAGAAAGAGGGATAGGGCAGACTGGATAGGCCACAAGGCCCTTATCTGCAGACGATATCTATGTATCTCTATCCATGTACCTAGAAAAACAGGTTACTTACCTGTAATAGTAGATCTACGAGTGGTATATGATGTTCATCCACACAAACCCACCAGACCTCCCCTGGCTTTGGTGCATACAACTGCTTCTAGCAGGCAAGATGTGGTGTCATGGGGCAGAGCTGAAGGAGTTACAACCCAGGTGGGTGGGAAGAACCAGCTTGAAGACTTTCTGGCAAGCTCTTAAAGGGAAAGGACACTGCCAGAAGTGTGGATGAACATCATATACCACTCCTAGAGCTACTGTTACAGGTGAGTAACCTGTTTTTTTTTTATTTTTTTGACTGGGGCAAGAGGTGCTAGGCAGTTCTGCCTATAGGGTACTGTAGTCTCCGTCCATTCGTTCTCCCCTCCCATGGTAAAAGAGCAGCACGTGATAGAGTATCATATAATATGTGGAATATTGAGAGCTATTACGGTTTGAAATGCTATGCTGTGTAGTTGAGTCAGGAAACTACAGATTAGTTGGCTTTGGGAGTAGGGAGGAGAAACTAGCAGGAGTCAGCTTTGCTAGCTGAATCACTGGGAAGCAGTGGACCTGAGAAGCAACAGTAAGGAAGTGTTGATTTTTTGGAGATAGTGGAGAGTGTCGTACCACTCTTAGAAATATGTTTAATGTGTAAACGATGCTGCTCAAAAATTGCGTAATATGTTACGTCACCAAAATTACCAATACGCAGTGATTGGCGATGGTGTTATATTATTTGTTAGTCAGTGTTGGTAATTTTTTTTTTACTATTTATTTTAAGTATGTTGCAAGAAAACATCTTTTCTATAAAGAAAAGGGGGGTGCAGGGGGGCACAGCCTCTTGATTACAGAAAATGTTGGCGTGTGCTTCTTGCCACCATTGGCTCACTTGATGAGCTCTCTTCACCTCGCAAATTGCATTGTGCAATGCTTACATGTTGCGCGTGTCATGCAGTTCAGGTCGCGTATACACTGCGCAAGATCGGGTGGTCCGACACTATCGCAGATTTTTTTTTTCACTTTGATATTGGAATAGTCTGTATTGTGATGGTAAAATGTGGTGGTGAAATTAATTAGTGCTGTGGGCTGGAACTGTCATTGAGAGTGATTTGGTGCTGGAATATTTAATTAGTTCTGTTTGGAATATCGGGAGCTGTTACTGTTTGAAATTTTGTGCTGTGTGGTTGAGTCAGGAAACTACAGATCAGCTGGCTTTGGGAGTAGGCAGGAGAAACTAGCAGGAGCCAGCTTTGCTAGCCGAATCACTGGGAAGCAGTGGAACAGAGGAGCGTGGGGTGGTGGATCAGAGCTGTGGCTGATTGTTTCTGGAGGGCACGGACTTGGTCCTACCCACCCTGCCCCTCACTTACCCACCCCATGCGCATTACTTCCTTTATACCAGGGGATCTGACATCACTTCCTAAAATGGGAATTGGACATGCACATGTTATATCTATATCAGCTGAGCACACTGTGTAGGGGTTAAACGCATGCACATACTAACAAATATTGGATTTCTTCAGCCTGTGTTTATTTAAATTGAACTGTTCTGAGTCACAGAGAGAACTGCTTTCAATTTCTTCAGGCTGTGTATATGTAGTTATATATTTTTGAGTTTTATAGTTTTATAATTTTATAGTTATGTATAACTGGAGGCTATGAAAAGCTGGGCTGGGAGGATGTGGGGGATTTTGGTACATGTATGGGAATCAGGAGAGGGGTAAACTGCAATAGCTGTGGAGCAGCAGTCTTTCTGGCGATGATGTGGAGTAAAGGGGATGTCTTGTGTGTAAGAGCCTGGAGCAGCTAAGGGCCAAAATAAGGCTGCTCAGATGAGAGCTGGGGAGGATGGTGTGGGATATCAGAGGAGCAGAGCAGTGAAGGGAAAGGCAGCGGGGTGATGCCCAGGGGAGTGATGGCATCAGGCAGGGGATGGAAGTGGGGAGGAGCACTCAGTATACAGGAGTATCTCTTTCTCAAAGGAATAGGGAGCCCAGGGTGGAGGAATGGCAAGTGGTAAGGGGGAATAGGTGAGAATGCGAGAGTAGCATCGGGTGGGAAATTCTGAAGGGGTGCCTTTATTGAATAGATTTGCTCCACTGTGTAGATGGAGGGAGGGGGCAGCAAGATGTGAGGTAGAAGGTCAGGTTGAGCCATGGTTGAGGGTAGGAGTACAGGGGAGGAAACTAATCAAGGTGAGCAGGGAAGAGGAGGCAGGCAAAATGGAGTGGAGGATGGGGGGAGGGAGAGAAAATGAAAGGAAGAGGGGAAGGAAAACTGATAGAAGGGGAGGGGCAGAATGGGAAATAGAAAAACAGTTAAGGGGATAAATTGTGGATGTGGAGATAAGTTCACCAGGGTGCAGCGGAGCAGTTAGGTGGGGAAGCAGCTAGTACCAAAGGTGAGAAAGGAAGGACAGGGAGCACGGATACAGGGGATGGAAGGGGTGCAATCATAGGGACTCAATAATTAGGAGTATTCTCTGGGGAAGGAAAGGGGACCCAAATGCAAGCAAGGCGGTTGTTTTTATGCCAGGGATCACAATGGGGAAGGTGGGCCCAAGAATAAGGGAAACAGTAAAGGAGGTTAGAGGAAAACCTAATTTAGTTATGCATTTGGGAACAAGCAACCTAGCTTGGGAGGAGGTTGCAGTAGTTTATAGTAGGTTCAGGGAGTTGTGGAAGATCTGCAGGAAAGAAGGACATTCGCTACCCTTCTCAGAGGTGATACCAGTACCAAGGGCTAGCACAGCCAGGAAAAGAAGAATAGAGGATTTTAATGACTGGGTGAGGAAATGGTGCAGGGAGGAGATGTTCATCTGTACTGGGAGGAGACCTGGTCAAACAGAGCACTCTTTTCACCAGACAGGCTACACTTCAGTAGAGAGGGTTTGAGGGTACTCAGGGACAAATGGGAATATATAACCACTGCACTTAATTTAAACTACCCGAGGGGGGCAGCGGGCATGCAGGCCCACAGACTCCTAGAGGAGGAGGTTGGTGAACCCCCAATGATGGAACAGGTCTGGAGGGAGGAGGTGGAAGGGGCAAGAACACAGCAAAGGGTGGAGAGGGTGAGGATCACATAACAAGGGTAAGTAGAGGGGTGCACACAGAGGGGATAAATGTGAATAGAAGAATAGAGGGAAGAGAAGGAAGGTCAGATTCTAGGTGGAGGGTGGTGTCTCTGAATGCGCTGAGTCTTGGAAACAAGAAAGATGACCTGCCAGCACTATTAGCAGACAGGAGGGTGGACATAGCTGCAGTAAGAGAGACTTGGGCAACATCACACCATGACTGGGACCTTGCAATCCCTGGATATAAACTATAGAGGAGGGACAGGGTAGTCAGGAAGGGGTGGCAGTTTATATCAGGGACGGAATAATTTGCACAAGGGAGGAGTCTGAGGAAGAAGAGGTGGAGGCATTATGGGTTCAGTTAAGGTCCAATGGAGGGAGAAAGGTGAGGTTGGGGGTGGTTTACAGGCTACCCAGTCAGGATGAGGAGAGGGACAGGAAACTGAACTCACAAATATTGAAAGCTGCAGGGAAAGGAGAGGTGGTAATTGTAGGAGACTTCAACCTGCCCAAGGTGGACTGGAGCATAGCATCCACAACATGTGCTAGGAGTCAGGTTTTCATGGAAGGACTGCAGAGTGGGTTCCTGACTCTGGGCGTCACTGAACCAACAAGAGCTGATGCAATTCTTGATGTGGTGCTCAGAATTGGGGACTGTGTACAGGAAATAATGGTCAGGGAGCCACTGGGTGGAAGTGACCATTGCACAATGTGGTTCCAGTTGGATATGGGCAGGGAGAGCATCCTGACTAAGACCAAAATCTTGGTTTTCCGGAGGGTGGACTTCAAGAAAATGGACGAAGTGCTAAGGAGCCATCTGGCGGGCATCAGAGCAGATATGGGGGTGGACCAAAGGTGGTTTATCATTAAGGAAGGAATACTGGTTGTCACAGATGAGTGCGTTAGGCTCAGGGGGAAGAACACAAGGGCCAAAGCGCCCAGCTGGTTCAGTTCTGGGGTTGCCCAGGCAGTAGGGGAAAGAGGTTGGCCTATAGAAAATTCAGGAAGACCAAGAGAGAGGTGGATAGGGAAAATGACCTAAGGTTGGCTAGTGAGTCAAGTAAGGAAGTCCGGAGAGCAAAGGCACAGAAGGAGCTGCAGATAGCTGAAGGAATTAAGAAGGGGGAGAGGCTGTCTTTCGATATACAAGTGAGAAAAGGGACAAGAAGGAAGGGATTGTTAGGCTTAAGAAAGACATGGAGTTGGTGGAGAATAATGGGGGAAAAGCAGAGATACTAAATAAATACTTCTGTTCCATCTTCACCAGGGAGGACAACGGAGCAGTGCCTCCGGGAGGAGTTTGGAAGTTGAAATTCAATGCAAAGAAGTGCAAGATAATGCATATGGGGCACAAAAACCCTGGCACAATATATCAGTTGGGGGGGGGGGTGAGGATACAGCATGCACCAAGCAGGAAAGGGATCTCGGGGTTATCATCTCTGATGACCTCAAGGTAGGGAACAGTGTGACAAGGCAGCAGGTAAAGCAAATAGGATGCTGGGATGCATAGGCAGGGGCATCACCAGCAGGAAAAGGGAGGTCATGATTCCACTATACAAGACACTAGTGAGGCCCCACCTGAGAGTACAGTGTACAGTTCTGGAGACCTTACCTACGTAAGGACATAGACAGGGTAGAGAAGGTTCAGAGGAGGGCAACAAAGATGGTACATGGATTGCATCACAAGTCCTATGAAGACAGGTTGAAGGAATTGAATATGTACTCCCTGGAGGAGAGGAGGGAGAGAGAGGACATGATAGAGACATACAAGTATCTTACGGTGAGGAACAGGGTGCAAGAATACACTATTTTTAATCGAAAAGGATGTTCCTGGACTAGAGGGCATGGGATGAAGTTGGAGGGAGGACGATTCGGAGGAAATATGAGGAAGAATTTCCTCACAGAATGGGTGGTGGACAAGTGGAACACCCTGCCTGGGGAAGTGGTGGGGGCTGAAACAATCACAGGATTTAAGAATGCATGGGATAGACATAAAGGAATTCTGGAGGTCAGGGGTAAGGGGCAACAGAGTTCTAGGAAAACATAAACTGAAGTTGCAGACTCAAATGGGCAGACTAGGTTGGCCATAGGCTCTTTATCTGCTGACACTGTCTATGTATCTGTGTGCACACTGTGTGTTTTGAGTCTGTGGATGGTACCATGATGAAAAAAAAACACACAGTTTATATTAAAGGAATACTACACCCTCATATCTTGTAAATTTTGTTTCCATGTCTAAAGACAACTCTTCTCCTGTAGTTGTCTGGGATATATCATAGGTTCATAGGAAGATACAAACTCAGGAGGCAAAAAATGCCCTTAATGAGCTCGCCACCAACCAGGTGGAGTAATTGTAATATGGATATGATGTTTTTTTTATTACCCATATATTTATCCAACTGTTTTTTAAAAGATTCAATATTAGTACTCTCCACTACTTTCCTTAGTAGGGCATTCCATTGTGTTACAACCCTTTGTGAAAACCATTTAATCCTTTTTTGAGTTTTACAGTTCACCCCTCTAAGTTTATAGCTATGAGATCTTGTTAGTGACTCAAAATTATTCTTTATTAAACCTAAAGTTTCAAACAGACATTGATCATTAATTGCTTTATATATTGTGCATAAATCTCCTCGTATTTGTCTGTATTGTAAGGAAAAAAAGACCTGCATGTTGTAACCTTGATTTATATTGACGGGATCCCAGGTCTCTAATTTTTTTTAGTTATTTTGCTTTATACC
This sequence comes from Neoceratodus forsteri, assembly GCA_016271365.2. NCBI lineage: Eukaryota > Metazoa > Chordata > Ceratodontiformes > Ceratodontidae > Neoceratodus > Neoceratodus forsteri. The sequence goes on from CM028130.1 coordinate 1,582,094,778, forward strand.
CCTTCAACTAATTTTTTTCCTTTTATTGTAGTTGGACCACAAAAAGAACAGTATTCAAGTTTAGTCCTAATCATACTTGTATGGAGTGGTAGTATTACTTTTTGTTGTTTGCTTTTAATGTTTCTAAAAATACATCCCATGGTTTTATGACACTTTTTAACTTTAACCAAGGTGTGATTATCAAATGTCAAATTGTTGTTAACCAAAACCCCTAAATCTTTCTCAGTTGTAGCTACAAGTGGAACATTATTGATTTCATAATTAAAATTTTGATTATTGTGTCCAAAGTGGATGACCTTACATTTTTGTTCATTAAAACACATCTTATTTTCTAGTGCCCATCTACAAATTTCATTTAGTTCTTCCTGAAAATGGATTGCATCTTGTGTGTTGTTAACTATACAGCCAAGTTTGCAATCATCTGCGTACTTGGCCATCCAAACCTTATTGGATGGTTGCATTGTTGATATTAATAAATTAAACAGAACAGGGCCCATGACTGATCCCTGCGGAACTCCACTACCAACCTTTACCCGTGGTGATAAATGTCCTCTAACAGCGACTCTCTGATACCTATTCTGTAGCCAAGATTTTACCCAGTTAATTATGTTAGGGTGAAAGCCAAACATACACATATAATTTATTATAACTTGATGGGAAACTTTATCAAAGGCCTTTGAAAAATCAAGCAGTACAACAGCCACTGGTAACCCTAAGTTAAGAGATGCAGTTACATTTTCATAAAAGTTTAACAAGTTGGTCATACATGATCTACCATGAGTAAATCCATGTTGAGTTAAGTCCTGTAAGTTGTTTTTGAAAATATGTGCTTCAATTCTTGCTAATAAAGTTCTTTCAAATAGTTTACCAATAACCGAAGTGAGACTAATTGGTCTGTAATTAGATACTAGTTGTTTATTTCCGGCTTTATGTATGGGAGTGACTATAGCTTTGTTCCATAATTGAATTGTCTTGCCTTGGTCAAATGATGCACTAAACAAAACATTCAGGGGCCCACATATAACATTTGCTGTTTCTTTTAAAAATCTAGGATGTGTATTGTCGGGTCCTGGCAAGGATTGAATTTTGAGTTGTTGTATTAAAGTTTTAACCTCAGTCTCATTAATAGGTGGTATATACTCTTTATTATTCTACTCCAGAATTATTAAGATATCATCTGAAGTAAATATACTAGCAAAATAATTGTGAAATTCAGTTGCCATTTCTGATTCATTAATAATAGGACCCTTGTTGTTGACAAGTAGTCCCATTGTAGAACTATTTTTTCTAAGAGAACCAATGTAGTTGTAGAAGGATTTGTGGTTATCCTTAGTTTTAGATGCTAAATTTAATTAAAAATTACGTTTTGCTTTTCTGATGTATTGTTCGACTATTTTTGTTTTTTCTTTATATGCAGTCCAGGTAATTGGGGATGGATTTTTTCTAACATTTCCTATAATAGGTCTTTTTTTTTTTGTTGATAGCCTTGTTTATGTTCTTATTCCACCATAGAGGAATTCTATTTCCCTTATTCTGTTTTGGTCTGTTGGGTACCCAAGTTTTCAAACAGTAATTAATTGTATTCCTTATATTTTCCCATATTTGACATAGGTCTAAATCTTTAAGATCATTTTCCCAGTTCCAAGTGCTTAAATATCTTAGTATTTTTCTATAATCTGCTTTATTAAAATCTTTTATTACTGTCACACCGTTATTGATGTTATTACATAAATTTAGATTCACTGATACCATGTTATGGTCACTATCACCTAGTGGTGTTTTAATAGTTTGGTGTAGTCATTCTATCTTCTACATTAGTTAATATGATATCAAGTATATTGTTCTGTCTAGTTGCTTTGGTCACAATTTGAGTTAGATTTTGTTGAATGGTAAATTCAATGAAGGCAGTTTCTACAAGTCCATGACCCTCCAAAATAGTCCAATTTATTTTGGGGAAGTTAAAGTCTTCTATTAATATGTAATTATGTAATGTTTCCATGTTATTTAAGGTTGACAAAAGTTCTGTATCTTCAGCTTGAGATAAACTGGGGGGTCTATAACAAAGGGCCACCACCAGTGACTCATTCTGTAAATTTAATTGAGCCCAAATTACTTCAGTTTTACTTTCTAGTACCTCATTTGGGGTTATACTATGGGCCGTATATTTATTTGAGATGTACAGTGCGACACCACCACCTCTGGAGTTACCTCTATTTTTGTAAAACTTATTATAGCCCTGAATTTCTGTGTTCCATTCCTGGACAGAAAACCATGTTTCTGTGACTCCCACATATAGCTACCTTTTCCTTTGTTAGAATGTGTTTCAGTTCCTCAATTTTTTTTATCAGACTACGTGCATTAACTAATAGTATAGTAATAAATCCTAGATCTTTATTCTTTTGTTTTTTCTGGGAATTTGATTTCTTAGAATTTATATTATTATTATTAGTGCCACTAACTAATTTTCTAGGTGATGTATCAGTTTCAGGAGGACATGAAGAAAAACGCCCTCCCCCAGTGGTCAGTTTAAAATACTGGTAATGAAATCTGTTATTTGTTTTTGCCAGTAAGTGGTTTCCTCTCCTACTTAGGTGTAATCCATCACAGGAATAGAATTCTTCACGGTGGGTGAATTCCTCCCAAAGTGTAATGCACGGTATTTCCTGTCTCAATGTCCATCTTCTCATCCAGTTATTTATATTTCTAATCTTCGATGTGTGGAAATAAGATGCTTTGGGAATTGGTAGGATCTTGGAAAGTACAGGAACATAGCCTAACTCTGTAAGTTTAATAATAAGTACTACAAAGTCCTTTTTTATGCTATCTTCTGAGTCTTTAAAGATGTTCTTCGCTCCAAGATGTATAATAACAATAGGATCTGGGCCAACTTTACTTAATATATTTTCTAACATAGTGATTATATCCATTATTTTTTGCTCCACCAAAGCTTGATAACACTCTAGTGGTTTTGTCAGTATTACACACTGCTCTATCAAGGTACTTGATTATTGAATCACCTAAGACTACTATATTTTGTTTCACAGTTTCAGTGGTTTGGGGTATAGTAGGTTGAATATTAACATCAGTGGCTGTGGGGGTAGTAAATGTAGTGTGACTGTTTACTGCAAAGTCAGGGGTGTCAGTGGATAGACCATCATAACTATTATATAAAGGAAGATTAAAAGTATCAGCTTTTCTACCTTTTTTTGAGACCTGAGAATTTTGCACTGTAAACCATTCCTTGTTTAAGAGAGGTGTGAAATCCTCCTCTCTGCTCCTTTTTTTTTTTGGCAGACTGTACTGTGGGAGATGCTACGATTACTGGTTGATCATGTATCTGGCTATCTCCAGATAGTAACATGGTACCTGGTGTTTCGGGTAGTTGACAGGAATCAGTATTTATTACATTTTGTCCCTCCATAAACCTTGAGGCCATTTGTTTTTGACTTGTTTCTAAGTGTTCTAGTTGCTCGTTAAATAAACTGATTTCTTTGAGTAATTCTGTGTTCTAGGGACATGGATATGTTGTTCATCCACACTTTCTGGCAGGTATCCTTGCCGCTTTAAATCTTGCCGGAAGGTCTTCAAGCTGGCTCCTCCCACCCACCCGGGTGGTTAAACTCTCGGCTCCGCCCCATGACGTCAGATCTTCCTTACCGCTTGGAAGCTCAGGTTCCCTCCTTAACGCTCTGCGTATAAGACTGGTTCCTATTTCTTCGGTTACCCAAAATTACTTCTAAGGTTTTCAAGACTTCGGTCATTTATTTTCCTCGCGGCTGCGATGGACAGATCGACTCCCGGTTTTCGGAGGTGCCCATGCGGGCAGATGATGTCTCGGACGGATCCGCACTCCATGTGCGTCTACTGCTTGGGCCTTGAGCACGACCCGCAGGCTTGCGACCTGTGCTCTTCTTTTTCGGCCTACGTCCTGGAAGACCCGCGCCGCCTGTTTGCAACAGGCGCCCGAGAAGCGTTACCCTCGGTAAAGTCAAGAGGCCCGTTTGGCGGTTTCTGCGGCGGCGGGCTCGGCGGATCAGCTTGAGCAGATGATCGCCCTCGAGGAGAAGGCGGCGCAGGCCACATCTTCGTCTTCCTCAGCCACGGCATTTATCCCGCTCTCCTTGGGATCCTCCTATTCAGCTTCTTTTAAGGAGCTCTGTCTGTCTCTCTCCACTAAGGGAGAGGGACCATCATCTTCAGGGCCTTCCTCCCGGTCCAAGAAGAAGGACCACAAAGGTAAGTCCCTCCGTCGACGCTCTTGGGAGCGGGAGAGGTCACTCTCACCGAGTAGTCGACCATCGACTTCAGTCGATCCTTCGGCTTCGGCCACTGGTCTCACAGTGTCCCCGTCAGGTCAGTTGACCGAGACTCCCGTCGCCGCAGTCGAGATTTTTCTCGACCTGTCGGACGGGCTGTCGACCAGTGAAGCCGAAAACCCTCACTCCCCGGTTCCCCCGCTGGAGATTGAGGTTTCCGTGGACTTTCCTGTGCCTCCAGTTCCGGAGTCCACGGTTGAGCCCTCCGAGCCGAGAGGAGAGTGGGTTTCCCCCGCCCTGCCCCAGAACCCTCCTCGGAAAAGCCGAGGTTCGCGATCTCGGTCTCGGACTTCTTCTCGGTCCAGCCGATCCCACCGTCATAGGCGGTCTCGGTCTCGGTACCATGGCAAGCGGCGTCGCTGCTCGTCCTTGGGCGGGGAGGCTTCAGCGCCAAGTTGCGTCGAGCTCACAGGGGACCTCATGTAGCAGCAGCTTCTTCTGTCCGGGAGCCGACGCCGTCGCCTTCCCGGCTGTCAAGTGGCTGTCACCGGATGACGAGCAACCCTCATCTCTTGCCGAGGCACCTGTTCCCAAACCTGTTGCTCGACCAAAACCGGCTGCCCACGATTCTGGTGGAACCTCCGCCTCCACAGCCGTTGTTTGGGGCCCAACCAAAATTCTCGGTGGGTCAGGGCCTGCCCCATAGGCTGTCTGTTACCCTCACTCCCGATCGCCCTCGGCAGGTGGAGGGTGGCTCAGGCCCAAGGCAGCGCTTTGCGGACTCCTCTGAGTCCGACGATTCCTCCCTGTTCTCCAGGCGGGTCGACTTGGAGTCCTCAGGAGGTCAGTCGCTGGACGATAGCTCATCGTCCTTCACGGGTTTGCTTAGGCTCATCTCGGAGTCCACCGGGATGCAGCTCGAGCCCGTATCCAAGCGGGCCAAGTATCCCCTCACGGAGATTTTGGACCGAGGGGATTCTCCTACGGAGGCCTTTCCGGTGGCCGAGGCCATTGTGGGCCCGGCCTTGGAGCTCTGGCAGCGTCCTGCTTCCTGCCCTGCGCCTTCGGCCAGGATGGTGAGAAGTATCACGGTCCCTACCCGGCCCCTGTTTGGTTTCTCGGAACACCCCTCAGCCGAAGGGTTGGTTACCGACAGCGTCTTCCGGCATGCCGGAAGCGCCAGGGACGTGGACAAGCCTCCCGACAAGGAGTCCAAGAAGTTGGACTACGCCGGGCACAAAGTCTCAGCTCGTCCTCCCTTGGCCTTCGTCAGGCCAGCTCGGCCGTGCTGATGGTGCACTTCTCTCATGCCCTGTTGGGCTCCCTGGACGAGGTAGTCCCTCGTCTCCCGGCTAACCTGCAGACCATGGTTAAGCAGGTGCGGGACCAGGGCAGGGCGGTGGCCAAGCAGCAACTTCAGACTGCTTTAGACATCGGTGACTCTTGCGCCAGGTCAGTCGTGGCCGCAGTGGCTATGTGCTGTCGGGCATGGCTGAGGATATCCACCTTCACAGCGGATACCCAGCACAAGTTGGCGGATGTCCCCTTCTTGGGGACCGACCTCTTCGGCCCTGGAGTGGAAGGTCACCTCCAGAGGATCGAAAAGTCCAGTGCCACTCTGGACTCTGTCTCATCCGCCCAGAGGGACAAGGGCCGCAGACCGCAACCCAAGCTCTTTGTCGTCTGCGCCAGCGTAGTCAGGCCCGGCAACATCAGGGCCAGCAGGCTCGCGCTTGGCATCCCAAACCCAAGCCCACGGCTTCCTCCTCCAGGAAGCAGGGAGGCAAAGGCCCAGGTGGTCCGTCGGCCGGTCCCTCCTCCAAGCCTGCTCAGTGACGGGTTGAGGGGTGTCGCCCCCAGCCTCGTCACCCCCGTGGAGGGACGGCTTTGCCACTTCCTTTCCGCCTGGTCCGCTATCACCACAAACTGGTGGGTGTTGGAAGTGGTGGGAAAGGGCCTGCCTCTGGAGTTCGAGCAGGCCCGCCCTTCCCGAACGCGTCGCCCCCGAGAGCCTGGGAGTCATAGCCTCGCTGTTGGCTCGCCGAGCCGACATCGCTCTGCTCCTCGAGAAAGAGGTGATCAGAGAGGTGGCGGACCCCCCTCAGACCCGGGGTTTGTGTCCAGGTACTTCCTGGTCCCGAAACGGACGGGGGGCTGGTGCCCCATTCTCGACCTGCATGACCTAAACAAGTTCCTAAGGTCTCGTACCTTCAGGATGGTCACTCTGGCTCAGATAATACCATCCCTGGAACGCGGCATGTGGTTCTGCTCTCTGGACCTACAGGCCACGTTTTTTCACGTCTATCCGTCCGTCTCACCAGAGATTCCTTAAGCTTCGAGAAGGATCCCTTCTGAGTTCGAGCCATGCCCTTGACCTTTCTCTTGCTCCCAGGGTCTTCACCAAATGCATGGCAGTGGTGACAGCATTCCTGCGGCGCCGAGGGGTTCGGGTGTACCCTTACCTGGACGATTGGCTGATAGCAGCCCCCTCCAGACAGGAGGTGGAGCGGTCCAGAGATCTGGCCCTCCAGCTTTGCTCTCAAATCGGCCTCCTCATCAACGAGGCCAAGTCGGAACTCAGACCGAAGCAGGTGATTCTTTTCATCGGGGCAGAGCTCGACTCTCTTCGAGCCAAACACAGCTCCCGCGGACAGGGCCGAGGTTCTTTCCTCCTTTTCCCAATCATTTCTGGTTGGGCAATCGCGCCCTGCCCGGGACTTCCTGCGCCTCCTGGGTCTCATGGCGGCCTGCACCAGTGTGGTCCGTTGGGCCCGCTGGCACATGCGTCCCCTTCAGTGGGGACTGGCGAGCCGGTGGTCACAACGCTGCGATCCATTGGACCAGCTAGTGACGGTGACCCAAGGGCTGTGGAACGCTCTCCAGTGGTGGCCCATTCCAGCTCATCTGCAGGAGGGCATCCCGTTTGTCCGCCCCGAGCCGACGGTCTCTCTATCGACCGATGCCTCTCTGATGGGTTGGGGTGCCCATCTGGGGGAACACTGAGCGCACGGCCTCTGGTCTCCTCTGGAGTCCTGATGCCATATCAACCAGCTGGAGCTTCGGGCGGTCCGTCTCGCTCTCACCGCCTTCGCTCCGTTCCTATGGGGTCAAGTGGTTCAGGTCCAGATGGACAATACTAGCACCATGTACTACCTAAACCGCCAGGGCGGGACACACTCCATGCCTCTGTGCAAGGAAGCTGTCCGCGTTTGGTCACTCATGCGCAGCCTGGAGGCGGATCTCCTAGCCATTCATGTGGCAGGAGCCTCCAACACCCTGGCCGATGCCCTAAGCCGGATAGGGGCTGTGTCTCACAGTGGTCTCTCCTGCGGAGAGTAGCACAAGATCTGTTCTCCCATTGGGGCACACCTCAGGTGGACCTGTTTGCCTCCAGGAGAGCCTGAAGCTGAGGCTGTTCCATGCCCACCCCCTCAGCAGGGCTCACTGCGGGGGATGCCTTCTCGAGCCGTGGACCGGGCCTCTTCTGCACCTTTCCCCATTTCCCTTGATCCACAAGGTGCTCCTAGGCGAGGAGGACAAGCAGGTGATTCTGTAGCCCCAGACTGGCCCCGCCAATGCTGGTATCCAGATCTCCTCAGCCTCAGCTCCAGGCTCCCGAGGCAGCTTCCAGCTCGCCCGGACCTACTTTCAGTCAATCAGGGGAAGGTGTTCCATCCGGACCTTCAGTCCCTGCACCTGACGGCCTGGTTCCTGAGCGGCTAGAGTTCCAGGCCTTGGGTCTTTCCGACGAGGTCCTCAATGTAGTTGAGGCATCCCGTAAGGAGTCAACCAGGAAATGCTATGCCTTCAAATGGAAGAGGTTTTCCATTTGGTGTCAGGGCAAGGGCCTGGACCCTTCCTCCTGTTCCTTGGCAAGCATCTTGGACTATCTATGGTCCCTTTCTCAGCAAGGGCTTAGGTTGCGACCCTAAAGGTGCACCTGGCAGCCATTCCTGCTTAGCGGGCGTGGGCCGGGAAGCAGTCGGTGGTGCAGGAGAAGGTGGTTGGGTGCTTTTTCAAAGGCCTTGATCACATTTCCCCTCCGGTGCGAGAACCTCCACCTCCGTGGGATTTACTGCTGGTACTGGCAAAGCTCATGGGCAAGCCATTCGAACCAATGCACAGGTGTGATCTCTCTCTCACCTGTTGTGGAAGACTGCCTTCTTGGTGACTATTATGTCAGCCAGAAGGATGGGAGAGCTCCAGGCGCTTTCCATTGAGTCTCCTTACCTGGTCTTCCACAGGGACAAGGTTGTCCTGCGCCCCCAACCGAAATTCCTTCCGAAGGTGGTGTTGGAGTTTCACCTTAACCAGGTGCTGACTCTGCCGGTGTTCTACCCCAATCACACCTTGGAGGCCGAATATAGGCTCCATACTCTGGACTCTAGAAGGGCGCTCGCTTACTATAAGGAGCGCATGGCTGATATTCGGGGAGAGGTTCGCCAGCTGTTTGTCACCTACGCTGAAGCCGCACCTGGCAGACCTGCAGCTAAGCGGACGATAAGCAGGTGGGTCACCTCCTGCATAAATCTCTGCTATAGGTTGGTGGGCATGGAGCCTGCCAGAGGGATAAGAGCTCATTCTACCCGTCATACCACTGCATCAGTGGCTGCTTCCAGGGACGTTCCTATCCAGGAAATCTGCAGGGCTGCTACCTGGAAGTCTGCATACTCCTTCATCACCCACTACCTCATCGACCTTGAGTCACGCCGGGATGCTGGTTTTGGGGCCTCGGTTCTCCAGTCTCTATTCCCTAAGTAGGGGGTGTGCGGCTTGCCTCCCTCCTCCCGGAGAACTGCTAGGAGTCTGCCAGAAAGTGTGGATGAACAACATATCCATGTCCCTAGAAATATAGGTTACTCACCTGTAACAGGAGTTCTAGGAATGGTATATGTTCATCCACCACGACCCTCAAACCGGCCTTTTCTGAGTTTCCAACGAACTTGATCCTAGCGTCATGGGTGGAGCGAGAGTTTTACCACCGGGTGGGTGGAGGAGCCAGCTTGAAGACCTTCCGGCAAGATTTAAAGCGGCAAGGATACCTGCCAGAAAGTGTGGATGAACAACATATACCATTCCTAGAACTCCTGTTATAGGTGAGTAACCTGTATTTCTGTAAACATTTACAACATGTAAATAATTATTTTGGGACTATATCCATAATAAGAAACATGTTACACTCAGAGCATTTGACTCCAAGGTTACCTTCTAAGGTCATAATGGTGTCTATGTTTGTTTACAAAGAACTATTATTTCTACTTAAGTAATTACAAATAGACTCTGTATTCTGTGTAATCACTTTGTTTTACAAGTACTCCCACAATATTTGGAACTTATAGTTAATGGTCACAGTACACACTGTGCACGCGAACATGGGCTGACGCGCGTGTCTTTGCGTGCGTCTTCGCGCGCGGATGCTCAGCGCCCCGCTCGTGCTCACCCCACTCGCAGAGGGGCTGTATTTATAGTCCTGAACCCGGAAGTAAGCTGGAGGGACGAACACAACCTCGTAAAACAAGGTTGTTTTTTAAAGTGTTACTTTGCACAAATTAAGATAGTTTTGCTACCCTCATGCGTGGTGTTATATCAATTTCCTTAAGATACACTGCCCAAAATGAGTTAAAAACACAAATGTAACACTAGTTGTAGTTTTTAACTACAACTACAACTACTCTTCCTGCACACTTTCATTTTACAGGGCTCCAGTATAATGATTTAACAGAGCAACAGTTCAGAATTCAAAATAAAACGTCTGCCCGCTGTGAGAACAGCCGAACAGACTGCAGTTCGAGCATGTGTTTACTGTTGATGCCCGTCCACTGTAACTATCCGGGGTCTCCATTTTCTTGTTGTTGAAATCTCATTGTCCATGACAGCTGCATTAGGATATGAGAACATGATGTCACAGCAACCATTTATACGATGTAGCTATATTTTGAAAGTACAGATATCCTAAAAAACTCTCTGGAAACATGCAAATGGAATGCATTTTAAAGGCAAAACACTGCATTACAACTCTGTCAGTTTGCAAAGCTAACTGAAGGTAAATGTGTTATTTCACTCCTTGCTACATGTTGCTTTGTTGAACTCTAATTAAGCAGACAGCCATACTATCGAGTCTAAAGGGTGCTGGCACATCATGTTCTCATACACTAATGCAGTTCTCAGGGGCAATGAGATTTCAACAGCCAGAAAATGGAGACTCCCAAGATAATTACAGGGACTAGTATGAACGGCGAAAATAAACTAAAGCATTCAAATATATCCCTAACAGCCACACAAAAGGAGTTGTCTGTTGACATGGAAACAAATGAAATGTACATGATATGAAGGTGTAGTTTTCCTTTAAGGCCTTTTATTTAACTGTAACCCCCTAGCCAATTTTCTCCGCTGTCACCCCCCCCCCAAAAAAAAAACAGTGCCCAATACATGGCATGCAGTTTGCTCTTGGCAGAATTACTAAAATGGTACCACTCCTAGCTTTAGAGTGTATACCAGGCTCATTATCTAAAGGGGGGTTGGGATACAATACTAAAAAATGAACCTTTGTATTTGCAACCAGGTCCAGAGGAGAGGATGCTAGGCATATGCTAGACCTAACTGCTGAGGGGCCCCAATAACATTCACACAGACGCAATAAGCTGAATGTCCAAATAAGTAACTGGGACTGTGCAGTATGACTTTATTCACAGATGTTACTAAAGCACAAGTGGACCCTCAATGGTTGGTCATGGCAAAACAGGTGCATTCTTTTTCCAGAAACAACATTTGCTAGGCAGTATAGTTTTCCACAGAAACATCTCTATCCATTTTCCAAAGTGCTCGTGGCCTGAACCACATACTTCAGCTACTTTCCAAACACATTTTCATTTCCAAAGTGGATGCTTGTGGCATGAACCACATAGTTGAGCCATTTCCAAAACACATTTCCATTTCCCAAACGTAACCAGTGACCTGAGCCACATATTTAAAATTCATCCTTGGCATTGGCCTTTGCCTAGGGGACCTTGTTGCCCATCAGTGAAGCAGTTAGCCCTGCACTGAAACTCCAGATGACGTTCCTCCCACACTTTGCCCCAAATACAGTCTCTGCCACTCCTTCAGAGTTACACCAAAAGAAGCCTTCAATCCCCACTGAAGTGCTAAAGACTCTGAAACTTTACTTCAAATTAGCACTGTGAGGTGAAAAGGGGTCCTGGCCGGTGTGGTGTACCTTTATCTTGGGCACACACTTCAGACAACCTCCCAGTGAGAACTTGTTTCCAATTCTGTACTCACAGACCAGTTGCTCCTTCCTCCTAGTCCTGGAAAGGAACAACAGGGTTAGGGTAAATGGCACCTTGTCAGACTTGGGTAGGGTGACGAGCGGTGTTCCCCAGGGCTCTGTTTTGGGACCCATCCTTTTTAATATTTTCATCAGTGTTATGAAAATTTGTTCTTCTAACATCATTATGAAATTTGCTGATGACACTAAACTAGGGGGTACTGTAAATAATGCAGTTAACATAAAAACTTTATTAACTGACCTTGCAACAATCGAACATTGGGCTTACATAAATAAAATGCACTTCAGTGTTACAAAATGTGCAGTTTTACACATGGGTAAAAACAACCCCAAACAAATATACACTTTGAACATTATTATTATTAGGGTTTCTTGCTTAGAAAAGGATCTTGGGATACTAGTAAATAATAAGCTTTCTTAATCTTCTCACTGTAATAAAATTGCCAATCAAGCTAATGCTCTTCTTCGCAGGATAAATAGCACATTTGTCTCTTAAGTCTGAACAGTGTATCATGACCCTGTATAGATCTCATGTCAGACCTTATATGGATTATGGCTCCTCCTTTAGGAGTCCTTATCTAGCATTGGTTATAAATAGAATTGAAGAAATTCAACGTAGGGCTACAAAAATTATTCCATATTTTGCTCATTTGGATTATGATTCTAGACTAGAGAAGACAGGCTTGTATTCACTTAAACAGAGAAGAACTAGAGGCGATATTTTACAACTATTCAAAATTATGAAATCACCCGTTCTGATGGAACAATGTGGTATAACGGTATCCAGCAGAAAAATTGTAGCCAGGTTACACAACGAACAGTTGGACATTAAAAAATCTAATAAAAATAAAAGACAAAACTTCTTTACTATTAGAACTCCTAGGTTATGGAATACACTACCTCAAGATATTATTGATTCACAAACTATTATGATTTTCAAAAACAAACTTGATAAATGGTTATTAAAATAGTATCATGAGTAATGATCCACACATGTGGAGGACAATCTTGATAGGCTATGGCCTTCTTTTGTCCATCAAACCAAGTAAACAGGCACCTTTTCCTGTCTGGTAGCTTGTCAGATTCCATTACAGTCCTTCATCAAGGCAACTGAAAACTTCAGGAACTTCAGGGGATCGCGCCTTGGATCCACTAGACATTGCAGTCCCTCTTACTCCCCCTGGAGTGAAACTAAGAGTCCTGCTGACAAACTGTTTCCACCACTTCACGGGCAAACAGAGGATTTTTTCAAAACTAGGGTGAGAAAAGACCAGGGCTGTCTTTTCAGAGCCTCCATGGCAGACCTCCTTCCACTCAGACATTCTAACTCAGACTAACTGAACATTCTAAACGCCCCCTGAGCAGCTGACTCAAAAATGGTTATGCTGCTGCGAGAGTTCTAAATGACATAATCATCCTTCCCTCAGGCTAGCTGAGTAAACAATGATGTCATTATGTAGAAAGCCCCTTATGAGCTCTCTTCCTGCTGCCTTTTTTGCCTGCCTAAGACTAGTACTAATGGGATTCTAGAAACCCCAGGGGACTGGGTGGTTACGTAACATTTAGTATTTTTTTTGCTGGGCTAGTGAAAAGCCTGTTGGGTTGGTGGATTTTTCCAGTCAGTAGCCCTGCTGACTGGATAAGTTCATTTTAACCCTTGTCCTCCCTTAACAAACATTCCTTTAAACCCACTTTCTGTAAAAGGAAGGAATGTCATTCTTTCAAGTTGGGGAGTGGGGGACCTTCAGTTTGAAAATGCCCTGGGGCCTTTTCAGTCTTAATCTGGCCCTGGTTCTTAGTATGTATTCTACAGACCACTCTTGATGTTTGTGCCTTGCGGAGCTGCATTGCAAGCAGCTGTCTTGCTCTCTCACTGTGAGTCATATATAAAATTAGTACGCAAATTGCGTTTTCCACCTGTTGTGATGTCATGTTGAACAATTTTATTCGAACGTCTTTCAGTTTTGCGAGGCTTTCTGTACTGTTGTCTGTTTTATACTCCCATTTCCAGCTCCTTTAACTATTCTAGTTCTACCTGTTTCCTCGCCCTTTTTTTTTTTTTTTAATGAGAGGGATAGGATATTCAGAAAAACGACACAAGGGATCATCAGCAGGACAAAGGGAAACAGTCGCCCAACAAGAATCGTGATGCTAGCTCATGGCGAGGCACCTGCCTTAATGCTAGGAGCCTGGGAAACAAGATCAGTGACCTCCAGGCTGTAGTGGCAGACACAAAGGTTGATCTGGTAGGTATTACTGAAAGCTTGGCTATGGACAACAGCAAATGGGACCTGGCCATCCCAGGCTACACACTGTTTAGAAGAGACAGACAAGTGTGGAGAGGTGGGGGGTTGCTCTCTATGTCAGGAGGGCATTGAAGCAACGGAGGATGAGCACCAAAGCTGGGGGGGGGGGGTACTTGGAGTCGCTCTGGGTCCACTTAGCCACCGATGCAGGAAAGAAATTGCACATGGGTGTAATATACAGACCCCCAGGGCAGTGAGAGAGAAAGATGAACGATTAGTGGAGGAGTTGCAAAAGATAGTTGGCAAAGGTGATTGGGGACCTTAACCTGCCAGATGTGGACTGGAATATCCCAGTAGCCAAGAGCTTTTGAAGTCAGGATTTACTGGACACATAACAGGAGGACTGCCTGCTGTCGCGACTAGTGAAGGACCCAACCAGAGGGATGCCATCTTGGATCTGATCCTCACAAACTCTGAAGAAATTATATCCACGAGAGTGGAAGAACCCTTGGCAAATAGTGATCACAAGACACTCTAGTTTGAAATAAGCACGGGTTGCTACTAAAACCACCTTAGGCACAGAGGTGCTGTACTTTCAGAAGGCTGATTTAGGTACATTGAGGCAGATAGTGAGGAATAAGTTAACAAACGCCAGAGACAAGCCAGACGTGGAGAAAATATGTAAAGATGTTAGGGATACCGTTCTAGAGGCAACAAGACTCTGCATCAGGACTACAACAGAGAATAATAGGTTTAAAAGACCACTGTGATTCTGCCCTCCAATAAGAGAGGCAATCGGGGCCAAATGGAATGCATACATATAGTTCAGGCAACATAAAGGGGACAGGGGGGAGTAGGAGGATTACACTAAGAAAAGTGAGGTGAGGAAAATAGTGAGGGAGGCCAAGGCAGCAAAAGAGCTGCACATTGCTCGTGGAGTCATATCAGGGGAGAAAAACCTTTTCTGCTATATCAGTGAAAAAAGGAAGAAAGGTGGAGGAATTGTAAGGTTAAAAGTCAAGTCAAGTCAAATTTATTTAAAAAGACGCCCAATCCCTGAGGCTCTGGGCGCCGCACAAAAACTTTACAGCATTTCATACCGCATAGGTTATAGATTAAAATTAATACATACTGTACATATAATCAAAATTACACCCAAAAAGCTTGCAAAAATAGGAAAGTCTTCAGGCGAACCTTAAAGGCAGTTATAATGGGGGCCTCGCTAACTACAGTTGGTAAAGAGTTCCAAAAAGCGGGAGCGGCAACACTAAAAGCTCGGTCCCCTGCAGATTTTAGTCTCGCTCTTGGAACAGTTTGGAGGCCACCACTAGAGGAGCGGAGATTACGGGCAGAGGTGGAAGATACCAGGAGATCTGATAGCTAACCAGGGCCCTGCCCGTATAGGGCCTTATAGGTGAGAAAACCCACCTTGAAGAGTACTCTCCATCTGACAGGCAGCCAGTGCAATTCGCGCAATACAGAGGTAATATGACAAAATTTGCTTTGCCCGGTCAAAAGCCGGGCAGCAGCGTTTTGCACTAGCTGTAGTCTACGAAGAGAACCCGAGATAGAGGGCATTACAGTAGTCAAGCCTAGAAGTGACTAAGGCATGTCTCAAGGTAGGGAGGTCCAGAGACGGAACAAGGGGCTTAATCCTGGCAATGTTTCTAAGATGGAAAAAACAGGAACAAACCACGGAAGATATTTGAACCTCCATGGACAGGTTCCTGTCAAGAATCACACCAAGATTTCGCACCCAAGGGGAGGCCATCAATGACGCAGCTCCTAGCACAAGTCCAGTTCCAGAGTCAGAGGCCATCCCATCACGAACTCTGTTCGACTCCACTACCAGTACCTCAGTCTTGTCAGGGTTCAGTCGTAGCCAGCTGGAGGCCATCCAGTCATTCATCTCAGCCAGACATATGTTTAGCACATCCACTGCGTTTGATGTTCCTGGGGCAAAGGACAAGTATAGCTGAGTATCATCAGCATAGCAATGAAAACTCAGACCATACTTCCTAATGATCCCCCGGGGCAGCATATATACTGCGAACAACATTGGGGCCAATACCGAACCCTGAGGGACTCCACACAAAAGGAGACAGGGTGTAGATGAGAAATTTCCCATCACAACCCGTTGCCTCCTATTGGTGAGAAAGGACTCAAACCACTTGATGACAATACTGGTGAGTCCACATAACTCCCTCAGGCGGAGAAGCAACACACAATGGTCCACAGTATCAAATGCTGAGGAGAGATCGAGGAGAACAAGAATTGTCCTGTCCCCCCGGTCTCTAGCCCTGAGGAGGTCATTCTGCACCCGAACTAATGCAGTTTCAGTGCTGTGTCTGGCCCGAAAAGCCGACTGGAAAGGATCATACAACTTGTGAGTCGTGAGATGTTCCTCCAACTGAAGCGATACCACCTTCTCAACAATCTTCCCCAAAAATGGGAGATTGGAGATAGGACGGTAATTTCCCCTGATCTCCGGGTCCAAAGAAGATTTCTTTAAAAGAGGTCTCACCAGAGCCTCCTTCAAAGCATCTGGAAAGACACCCTGACTCAAGGAGCACCGGACAATCAGGGCAAACACCGGGCCAACAGAGTCAATGCATCTCATTAAGAAGCATGTTGGCACTGGGTCCAGTTCACAAAAGGTATGCTTTAGATTGGTCGCCACCTCAATAACCTCATGAACCTCCACTGGCCTAAACTCTCCCCAACTAGGTGGAGTGCACTTAGAACACAACTGGCGACCACTGTCAGCAATGGTATTGCTGGCTGAAGAAACCTCCTGCCGGATCAAAGACACCCTGTCCGAGAAAAACTGAGCAAAGTCCTCACAATCCTCATTTGAGGAAACTCTTCTGGGCTGAAGACAGACAGGATGGAGAAGTCTATCAACAGTCCGGAAGAGCGAGGCTGGTAGGTTTCTCCCAGCAGCAATCTCCCGAGACAAAACTACTGTCTTCTTTTGGTTGATTGCCTCCTGATATGCGCAATAATGCGCACACAGGACCAGTTTGTCCGTCTCCAGACAGGACTTCCTCCAGCGGCACTCTAATCTCCGACCCAGCTTCTTCATTTCCCTAAGATCTCCATCATACCAAGGAGACCTCAGGTACGAAGTTCTGGGTCGTACACGGATAGGTGCGAGGGAGTTGATGGTGTCAGATAACACCTTGTTATAGGTGTCTACCCCGACATCAACAGCTCCGACGCATGCATCACCCATACTAGATAAATCAACTGCCGCCATAAAACCCTCGGGTAAGATCACGTAAAGGGCGGCAGTGAATCATCTCAGCAGGGGAAGAACTTACGACGGGAGCCCCAAGCGTGAACTTCACCGTGCAATGATCAGACCAGAATATCTGATCAATCACAAGATCTACAATCTCAAGCCCCAGTGAGAACACGAGGTCCAATGTGTGGCCATCGCGATGAGTGGGTGCACCAACAAACTGCATCAGCCCCAACAAGGACATACTCTGCAGAAATTCGCTGGTGCACTTTTGAGCTTTATCTTCGGCCCAAACATTGCAATCCCCCAGAAAAACACATCTTGGGGAATCCAATGTTTCGCTGGCAACAAACTCTGCAAATTCCTGCAGGAAACCCCCCCATCGGGCCAGGAGGGCGATAGATGAGGAGGATCCTGCAGCCAATGCCAAGTCCTCCACGAATGGCCACACATTCAGATGAACCTGGGGTTCCCACCAGCTGCACGGTGAAGGTCAGGCTCGATCTACAACAAATGGCTACACCGCCACCCCTGCGATTTTCTCTGGGGCAGTGCACCACGGTATACCCTGGGGGGACTGCAGCCTCAAAAACAGGGCCAGCATCCTCTCCCACCCAGGTCTTCGTAATGCAAACCAGGTCGACCGATGAAATCAAGGCGGCAATAATTGCTGTCTTGATTCTGATCGACCTGGCATTGCACAGCACTGCCGTCAGAGATGTAGAGGGTGATGCAGCCCCTCGGGTTACCTGACCACTCGGCCTGGTGGTCTCCCTGGAAATGGGCACCAACCATGTCTGGCTTCTCCTAGATGCCCTACATACTCCAGGGCGTCTCCTGGACTTAACCACCTCTATCCTTCAATCAACCCGCTCCTGGTCATCCCACAGCCCACAAGCAAAGCAATCCCTTGCAGTCCCCACTTCTAAAAGTGGAGGATGAGGCTCTGGAGGACAGCAGACAATAAGCAGAGGCCCTAAATGAATACTTTTGTTTGGTATTCACAAGAGAGAATCAGGACCCACTGCCCAACGGCGGGATTAGAGGCGAGACCAGAGGGGTTCAGGGGAATGTGCACCCAGGAGGTCACCACAGACAGGGTCAGGAAGGGCCTTTCAGACATCTGACCTGACAGGGCCCCTGGCCCTGATGATTTACACCCTAGAGTGCTTAGGGAGCTTGCAGTCGAGCTGGCAGCGCCTTTCGCGCACTTATTCAACAGATCACCGGAGTCTGGGGTAGTTCCAGGCAACTGGAGGGTGGCTGACGTGGTGCCACTGCACAAGGGTGGAGACAGGGAAGATGCGGGTAACTATAGGCCAGTCAGCCTCACATCAGTAGTGGGTAAACTTATGGAGGCCCTTATCAAGCAAGATCTAGTGGAATACCTCAAAGTAAATCACCTCCAGAACTACAAACAACATGGGTTTGTGACGGGCAGGTCATGCCAAATGAACCTTATTACGTTCTTTGACGAAGTGACCAAGGAGTTGGGCAGGCTTTACTTTGACTATAGGTATTTGACACAGTCCTGCATAGATGCCTCTTTAAAAAGCTAGAAGACCTTGGAGTAGCAGGAGAGATCGTAAAGTGGGTACAGAGTTGGCCGAGGGACAGAAAACAAATGGTGGTAGTAAATGGGGTGAAACCCCTGCTTCTTGGACTGCCGCTGATTGGCTGTCTTTGTCTTTCTGCCTTGCTCTGCTCGCTGGGCGCTGCGCCCATAGACTTTCATTGATTTTTGCTGTAAAATTTAGTGTAGCACCACTGCAGGATTTTACTGTTTAAATAAGTGTATTTTTGATGGTAAAACAGTTCTGAAAGTTGTATTAGGCCTGTTTTTGTTAAACCTCTCTGGTCTCGCTCTCTCTTGACCCTCGCTTCCCAACCTGTAATTCCCCACTAAGCCTTCCTTTCCACCTCTGTCTTGAACCCCGCCTCCCGTGGCGCCAGGGCCATTACAACCAATTTGGTCTTTGTCCTCTGCTGCTTCCCCCACTCCCCCTCAGTAGTAAACTTTTTTTTTCTTCTTCCTTTGACTCTCTGCTTTCCCCTGCTTCCCACCCGACGATTTAGCTCCTGTGTCATCTTTTCCTACAACCTCCTCTCCCTACAAATAATCTATCTCTCCTCTCTTCCCCCCCCTCAGACTCTGCCCTTGACTCAGGCGGTATCACGTCAATTTGTCACAAACAAAACAGTGCAAGCATTACAGCGCAGATGAAATAGCGAAATAAAATTCAGCGTAATTGTTAAATTGCCGCAAGTCAGCTCAGCGCATCAGACCTCAAGTTAATACTTTCAACTTCAGCTTATGCTTGCAATATAGCCACTTGCCCTCCCTGAGTAACGGTCATGGTATGCACTACTAAACTGTGACATTGCTTCTCAAAAAGGGAAATAAGATTTTTATTGGCGTTTCATTCATCTAGAAAGTGTCCCAGCACAATAAAGTGTCTTGCATCGTTAATAATTTCAACAGTTCAACGCATAAACTAATAAAATTCAGCGCATGGAAATCAGAGGTTATAATTAATACAGATACAGAATTTGTATTTGTCTTACCTTGTGTCAATTCAGCGCAGTGCAGTGAAAATGTAATCCTTTATTAATTAAAAAATTAAACATAAAACTCTGAATTTCGCAGGCTTTCAAATGCATCTACAACATCATTTATGGGAACATATGCTAGGGCTGCAGTCATTCTTATGTTTTATGCATAGTTCTCGTCTACAGTGTACTTCTTTAAAATTTCTGGACAATCCTGCACCTTTCGCCATAATGCCTGACAAAGATGAAAAAAAACAACCCCTTGCTTGTGCTTCTGGAAACTGGCATGCAAAAGCACGCACAGCTGCTTGCTCAAGTCTGTCGTCACAAACGGAGAGAGTGCAGGGCATAAGGATTTCAAAATGGAAAGAAGCTTCGATGTAAGCTGAAGTTGTGCGTGCAGTCATAGGAAACAAAACAGTCGAATAGCAGCATTAAATTGAACCCATGAATTCTGTATAGTTGTGAGAATAAAGGTGGAGTAACCTTTAATGTGCCATCTGCATACCAATTATCTGCTGTTGCCATATATTCAAGATTTTTTTTGGTGCTGAAAATTAGCAATCGTTCATGGTCTTGGCAACCACTGTCATGTAGCAGAAACTGATCCCCATTATCAGACACACAGTATTCTGTTGGTATTTTTAATTCAGCTAAACTTAAAGGCAATGCAGGAGCAACACATGCCTTTTGCCTCGCACGCTGTGCTGTTCGTTTCAGACAGCTAACAGAAGGCAGTTTACTTGCAACAGCTCGATGTAACTCACCGGTTGCTCATGCCACAATTTGCTGTGTTCCCTCTAGTGAGGTAATTGCCTTTTCCTTCATGACTGCAATTACTTTTTTAACTTCTATTTCACCCTCATCTGGCACATGATTATGGGAATTAATGTAACATACGATATAGTCGCCGATAGTATGGCATCTTGCAGTGCACTTGAGTTTATCGTACCCTGCACATTTCCAATATGTTTTACCGGAGTGAACTCTCTCTTTACGGTATAAATATCCTTGCTCCGCAAGCAGCTGCTGCCCTCGCTGGCTAAGAACGAATGACAAAGGCATGTTGGAATCAGTGATACAATCGAGGCTGACATAATGAATATATTTAAATGCAGTTATTCGGTGATTGACTGACACCTGTTACTAATTAATTGTCTGTATTGTGGAGGAATTAGTGTGTTGCTATGCGGCGAATTAGTGACTTGCAGGTTTTTTCGATTAGAAGGCTATTTGATGAATTAGTGTGACGATGAATTTACATGCGCTGATATTGACGCGCGGTAATTGTATGCACTGAGATAATTTGCGATGAGTTGACGTGGAACCGACTCAGGCCACTGGATCACTGCCAGGCGTGGCCATGGCTCCACAACCCGTCCGCACAGCCACCATCGCCAACCCGCCTCCTGGATTAGCGCCGGCGGGTAAGACCTCAGCCTGGAGCCAGTGAAGCTGTGAGCAGCTGCCATTGGTTGTAGCACTCACAGCTTCGTGCCTGATTGGACCCCTGCTTCTTGGACTGCTGCTGATTGGTTGGCTCTGTCTCTCTGCCTTGCTTTGCTCGCTGGGCGCTGCGCCCTTAGACTTTCATTGAGTCCCCCATCCCCCCACCTTACTTAAATTCGCTATATCCCTGCCCACCCTCTAACATATTTCGCCTCTCTTTGCCTATTGGCCCACCCAAATAGGACCTTTCTCCTCCCTATACACCTACCTCCCACCCCTTCTCGTCCCCCTCGGTGTCTACTGAACTCCTCTCTCTCTCTCTCTCTCTGCTTCCTGCTAATAGCGTATCTCTCCCCATACTACTCACTGTCTGTCCTGGTCTACATTTTACTCTTTGCCACCTATGCAACTACGCCAATCATGTGGGCATCTTCTCCCTGTTCTCTCCTCTCCTCCTCCTCCTCCTCCTTGCTTTCCCCCCCACCATTCTCCTTCCCTGGCCTCAGCCATCCCTACCCCCTCCCCCTCACCACCACCATCTACTTAGGTATTAACTGCAACTCCCAGGAACCCTCCACTACTAACCCAGACCTCTTCATGGCCCACCACTTGGAAATCCCTGCATACTTTTAAGTTCTGCTAAATTTCACATGTGGGACTACTTACCCACACAGTACCTCTTAGCATTTCACAGGGGCTGCTGCATGGAACCTGCCTACCGCCCCTCCTTGAAACAACGACCTAAATTCTCTCTCAAGGAATTACGCTTATGCTCTATAAAACTCCTACTCCTTCTTGTACTAATCTCAGGAAATGTCCTTCCAAACCCTGGCCCAAGCAGCTCATGCCACACAAAAACCGCAGGGGCTCTTATTCTCGCAACCATTAACATCTGCACCCTACTGCCAAAGCTTGACGCTCTTCAATCTTTCATATGCCAACACAACCCTGACATTCTTGCTGCTGTTGAAACCTGGCTGATGTCAAAAGTTCCTAATCTGGCGTTAACCCTACAGGGCTACAATGTTCACAGACTGGACCGGGTCTCTCAAAAAGGCGGTGGCTGTGGCATCTATATCAAAGACACCCTCATGTGGCACCCCATAGCAACTCCCTCGCCTGCTGCCTCAGCCCAGATTCTGCCTATAAAAATTCTCCTAGAACCTAACCATAAAGTTCTTACTATTGTCTCCGTATACATTCCATCCAGGGATCAAAGACATGGACTCAATGATGTTCTTAGCTTCATCAACTCCCAACCTCCTGACACTAAACTTATGCTACTAGGAGATTTCAGCATTAACTGGCTAACATCAGATGCAAGTGCTCACAAAGATTCCATTGCAGCTGCCAGCCTCACACAGATGGATACCTCCCCTACCTGGACAAACTACAAAACTGGCACCAGTACCCTCCTGGACTGGGTACTCACCAGCCACCCCACTAGGATCTCTTGTACCACCGTTCTCCCTGACTCTCTTGGTGACCATTCCCCAGTCAGTTGTGAATGGTCAAACAAATTTCTCAAGCCCCCTCCCAAAATCATCTCCAGCAGGGTTGTCCCTCGTGGAAAACTTTCCCATCTCGAACACTACCTGAAACTACAAGACTGGCTACCTATTTACAAGGCGATGGTTGTTAACTTGGCTCTTGATTACTTCATCTTTATTTTCAACAGGGCTTGTGACCTCTTTGCCCCTGTTAAAAAACGCAAAGCTAAAACTCTCTGTAACCCCTGGATCACTGCGGGACTTCTTACTCAGCTGAAATTGAGGGATCACCTCTGGGCGGTAGCCAAAGCTACTGGCAATCAATCTGACATCCAAAAATACAAACAAGCCTGAAATACCTGCACAAAAGCCATCCGGCTTATGAAAAATTCCCATTATAAGGATGCTCTCACCAACACCTGGGGAAACAGATGAGCATTCTGGGATAATATCAAGGAAATTACGAGGAAGCAGCCAAAAACGTCTCTGGCCATGCTAATAGTTGATGGATCCACTACCCTCGACCCAATGGTCATTGCAAACACCTTTAACACGGCTTTTACAGACCTCAGTGCTGCTCTCCCTCCTGACTTTTTCGAAGACAGCTCCACCTCGCCTAGCTTCCCTCGTGCCCAGTCAAACCACCCCCTCTTCTGCTTTAGGGAGGTAAGGCTGAATGAAGCACGCTGCTATATTGACTCAGCTATCTCTAAATCCAGAACTAGTGGTGACACCCTGGACGTTAAGCTACTCGATGATGTACTTCGTCCATTAACAAAAGTTCTGAACCTCTCTCTCTCAGCTGCGGTCGATTCCCAGATAGATGGAAAGCTGCCATCGTGACCCCTGTCCACAAAAGTGGCGATAAGACCAGTCACTCAAACTATTGCCCAATCTCCATACTGCCCCCACCCTCTAAGGCACTCGAGTGCATCGTGGCAGACCAACTTACTGACCACCTAGATAAATACAATATACTATGTGCATAACAACACGGCTTCTGGAAAGGACACAGTACCACCACAGCCCTTCTCGATTTTGCTGAAGCAGTACACAGCTCCCTCAACAACGGCCTACTCACTGGGGCTGTCTTTATCGACCTCTCCAAGGCATTTGATACTGTACACCATGAGCTGCTTATTGACCAACTACTGTATGCCGGTCTTTCACCTGACTCTGCACTATGGTTTAAAAGCTTCCTAGAAAACCGGCTGCAAAGAGTAAAAATTGCAAATGCTTTTTCAGATACCTTGCCTGTTCGCTCTGGTGTCCCTCAGGGGTCCATATTGGGCCCCCTCCTATTCAGCCTCTTCTTAAACTCCCTACCTCAGTCCTGCTGTGAACAAATCATACTGCATGCCGATGATGCAGTTGTTTTTTCTTCATACCAAGACCCCTCGTCATTACAACGCAGTCTCCAGTTTGGATTCGGCACCGTTGAGTCATGGTTTTATAATCATAAACTGGTCTTAAATCACAAGAAAACTAAGTCTATGCTTTTCTGCAGCTCTCACAATCCGCACAAGCAACTCCACGTGGCTATCTCCACCTCACAGGGGAATACCATCAAACAGGTTCTGTCCTTCAAATATCTAGGGATACTGATTGACCCTAATCTCCCTATGGGGCCCAGGTAGACAATGTTGCCAGAGCTGCAAATACACGTATTGGTCTACTTTACAAACACAGACAAGATCTTGCTCCGGATGCACTGAAGATTGCCGTACGGAGCTCTGTTATCTCTGTTATCAACAATGGTCTCATCATTTATGGCTCTGCCACAACCACAACCCTCAGACGTGTATCAATTGTCTCAAGCAAGGCGTGTCAGCTTATTACTGGTGCCCACCGTCTCACCCACACTTGTGACCTGTATGCTCAGACCGGCTGGCCCCAACTGTCTCTCCGGTACCATGGCGAAAAAGATTTACCTTGGCCTTGCACCCCCAGGTGTCTTAGCCCTGTTACATGAAAGCTCCAATAGTTGGAGCTTAAGGAGATCTGATAGGCAGCTCCTGAAAGTCCCCCACTGTTGCACTACCCAAGGTCAATGCTTTTTTGCCTACAAAGCTCCGCTTTGGCTTAATGGCCTCAGCCTCGACACTTGGTATGTTTAAAACCAGACTCCAGCACCATCTCATTGCCGTCAGCTCCTGTGATTGCCTCACCTAAACCTTAGAATCACTATTCTCCACCAGCTTTTGTGGCCCCTCACCTCTCCAGAACACACCTACCACCGCCTCTGTATCTGTATGGCCTCTGTTGCACTTTTCCTTCTTTCCCATCCTCGCCCTCCTCCCTACCAACCCCTTGCCCAGCACTTCTCAACAAATGTTTGATGTCCGACAAATGCCTCTGGCTGCTGCTTTTTTCTCGTTTATTCCCAATGTCTCAGTATGCAAACTGTCTGTCATCACCACATTGTTGTTTGTTCTTGACTTGCTGTTTTCCTCAATCTGTATTTTCTGACGTGGAACCTTTGTAAAAGAGCCTTGGCTCAAAGATAATTGTAATCCTAGAACTAGATAAATAAAATCTAATGAGAGGCAGGTCACTAGTGGGGTGCCTCAGGGGTCAGTCTTGGGGCCGGTCGTCTTCAGCATATTTATTAGTGACGTCAGCGAGGGCATAAATGGCAACATCACCCAGTTTGTGGATGACACGAAACTCAGCGGAAGAGTGGATAGTACGGACGGAGTCCGACAACTGCAGGAGGACCTTAATAAGTTGAAAAGGTGGTCACAAATATGGCAATTAAACTTTAATGCTAAGAGGTGTAAGGTGATGCACCTTGGTAGGGCCAACTCCAAAGAAGGATACTGGCTAAAGCGAGTCCAGCTGAGCTCCTCTGCTGAGGAACATGATCTGGGAGTCGTCACTAGGGATTACCTCACGCAGCGAAGTCAGTGCAGTAAGGCTTACAGCAGGGCTAGCAGGGTGTTAAGATGCATTTGCAAGGGGATAGACAGCAGGGACTGTGAGGTGATGCTACCACTTTACCAGTCATTAGTGAGGCCTCATCTGGAGTACTGTGTACAGTTCTGGAGGCCTATTCTAAGAAAGGACATTGATAGATTGCAGTTGGTCCAGAGAAAGGCAACAAAAATGATACATGGCCATCAGGAAATCACCTATGAAGAGAGGCTTGGGGCTCTGCAATTGTACTCACTAGAGACTGGGAGGGAGAGTGGGGGTATGATTGAGACCTTCAAGTTCCTTAGAGGCATCAACAAGGTGCTAGAAGTGCAGCTTTTTACCAGGAACGTTAATTCTAAAATTCTACTACAGGACGGCACGAGTGGAAATTGAAGGGTGGAGTGTTCAAGAGGGACATCAGAAAGTATTACTTCTCAGAGAAGGCGGTGGAACCTTGGAATAGATTACCTCCTGAGGTGGTGGCTGCAAAGTCACTATCAAGCTTTAAGCATGGGTGGTAAAGTAATTGGGAACAAACACATGGCACTGGCAAGGGCTAGGCTGAGTGTCTAGGAGGACAGAACACCAGTACACAGTAGGTCCCGGGATACCTTGCTTGGGCAGACTCGATGGACCACAGGTCCCCTTCTGCCGTCATCTTCTATGTTTCTATATGATTTTCCACTGAGCCACTGGTTTCATTGCATACGATAGGGTGATGGGGTGGCCTCTGTATTACTGAACACAGAGTATGCTGTTACGGTTTCTTTCACCATCTCTTGAAATTTGGGTGAAGTGAGACGAGGGCACTCACTTTCAGCTTCCAAGAGACCTTTGGGGATGCCTAATATCGATCTCTAGGGTCACAGATCTGTGGTCCGAAAGACCTATATTGTGGATGGTTGAGTCAGTCACCATGTAGAGAGGAGGTGCGGGGGTGCTTATCTATAGGTGTATAGGAATTGTGGGCGTGCAAGAAAAATTACAGTTTCTTCTCCCTGGGATGTGCCTGTCACCAGGCATCCTACATTCCTGTCTCTGTCACTAGGGTGAGCTTTTGCTGCTGGATATCTGTGTGCCTCCCCCCTTCCCCACTGCTGTCTAGATGTGTGTCCATTATACAGTTAAAGTACCCCTCTGTTATGCAAAAAACTGTGGCTCTGTCCATTGCCTGTTCGAATACCTTCTGGAAGAATATGTGGCAGGAATGGTTAGGGGCATAAACTCTAGAGCCAACAATTTTCCATTTTCAAAAATGCCCAGTTCCGTTTGGCAAAATCTTAAAATTTGTTGTTTTACATTTTTCCCCTAAAATTGAGGGCAGATGAGCATTTTTTTTGTACAAAAATTTGGCTCAGGAATTAGGAGTTTGTCCGAAAAGCTGGTGCAAAGTGTTTTTTAATGGAAAAAATAACTCAAAACTGCTGATTTAACTTATTTTCACCTGGGTGGCCATTTTGTATCAGGGTTAAGTAATTGATGATTTGGACGTCATACGGAGCTGTTGGAGGTAGTGGGTAATTTTTTTTTTTTTTTTTTAATACTTAGTTTATTAAATTCTACATAAAATGATTTACATCTGTCAATAACTTTGTCTTAAAGATTAACAGTTACTTAAAGGGTCACTGTCAACCTGTTTTTCATCATATTATTTCTAGTTGAAACCCCACATTTTATGATTGTTTACTCTCTCTAAAATTCACTGATGTTGTTGTTTGTTTTGTCTGTCTCCTTGTTTAGTAGAACTGAAATACATGACCATGTATATTTATAAACAACCTTGTTTTGTTTACAATCCTGGTTCTTTCTGAGCATTAGAAACACACCCAAACAGTGCAGTCACTCATTAGAAGGAAGCCTGCTAAACTCCCACTGCATCATGAGGGGCTAGACTGTTTTGTGAGTGTTCCCAAGTCCCGGAAAGATGTGTTTGGAGTTGTTCAAGGGATGTAAACAGACATGTTTTGGTGTGATGACACCAGTATGTTGGGCAGTCTGTTTTTCACTTTTTTTTTTTAAGAAAATAAGAGTCAGAATCAAACTACCAGCTACATAAGCAAACTTTACTGAATGTTGGCAGTCATAAAATGTTTTTTTAAACTGGGGACACTTTGAGACCTAAGGGGGTTGACAGTGTCCCTTTAAGCAAATTCTGAATTTGGTTAAATAATGTCAGTCATTTACAACTAAGATAAAAGAGATTGCAGACATAACCAATAGCTTCTTACAAATACACATTTTACCATCATATTGATCCTAAAAATCTAAAACTCTAAAAACCTAATCTAATAACAAAACTTGGGCTAGATCTTACAAATCAAGGTTCATGTATCACATATTTTATTTCCTATATAGGAACAGGGTCTATTCGGGGAATGGGGGTAATCGTTAAGAATAATATTATTCTAAAGTTACTTACAAATGGGGAGGGGTCTTCATCTGATCTACACTTAGCTAAATTTCAGAGAATTACATAATTAGCACAGTTCCTTCCTGTTGCCCTTAGTACCAAGGAATCAAGTATTGTATAGCTCCCGCCTTTGAACTGAGAGCTCGGACCTATTTATAGAAAAATCTGTTCCAAATGTTGTATGTGTTGCATCGTGGCATACCATTCCCCCTTTGTAGGTGGTGTTTGCTGAAGCCACTTACATGTTATTACTTTATATGCTGCCATCAGGCATATTGCCCACAAATAAATGGAATCCCTGCCTCGATACCTCTAGGCAGAAACCCAAGTGATAATTGTGCCAGGGTTGACTGCTGGGGTAGGGCAAAAAGCTGCTTAAATAGATTTACAAGATCCGACGAAAAACCCTAGAGGGATGGGCATTCCAAAAATATATGCAGTTAGGTCGCAACCTGGTCCCCACATCTCCTCCAGCATGCCGAGGAAGTCCCCTGGGACCTTTTGGCCATTAATTCAGGGACCAAGAAGAATCTAACATGGGTCTTCCAAGTGAACTCCCTCCAAGCGGGAGAAGAGGTGGTAGCCCAAGTCTTCTGCCACATCCCCGTCCAGGACACCTCAGAGAATGTGGTGGACAGATATTTCTCCCATCCTCCTTTTAATCTGTCAGCATCGTGAGAGAGGAGATGTATCTGGGTGGCGTAAAGAATGGAAATCGTCCTCTTCCCCATTCCTGGAGCTCCAGATCTGTGCAAAGGGGAAATCATCCTGAAGTTGCTGTGTTCGCAACCCCAAATTCTGTAACTGCTTATTTATGTAATTCTTGATTTGATAATAGTATATTCTATCTTTTTCAGACCAGGCATAGGCCTTCATTCCCTCCTCAAATGTCAAGACTGTATTTCCTCTTAACAACTGCCATGGTACCATAAGGCCCCTGTTCACTTGATGAGCAAACCGTAGGGTATGTCGAGCTGAGGCAACTTGAGGGTTATACTGAAACCAGTTGTATCTCCACATATGAGGATGAAGCACCTTGGCTCCGGTACCTCTTTTCCAACCCTCCAGAATTGCCCTACAACTATCTGATACCAAAGCTGATATTCGAGAGAATAGGGAAGGGTTGAATAAACCGGCTGGGAGGGGGGCTGGGAGTTCCCGCATCAGATCTGTAGATTTTCAATGTGACCTATAACCCCGATGACCCCACAGAAGTGCCAGTCGCATCTGAATGGACACCCAGTAGTGTGCCAAAGAGGGTAAAGCTATCCCGCCTCTATCCTTGGGGAGGTGGAGAAATCGTTGTGCGATCCTCGGCCTCCTATTATTCCATAGGAACCGAGAAAACAGCTGTTGCCAGCGCAACAGCTCATTAGTTGCAATTGAGCAGGGGACACATTGAAACAAATAAAGGAGGCGCGGGAGGGCATTCATTTTCAGGGCAAGATTCCTAGAATACAATGAGAGAGGGAGAATAGCCCATCTGTTCATGTCTCTTTTCAGGTTAGAAATCAGAGAGGGGTAATTACAGGCGTAGAGCTGCTTCAAGTCACAAGGGATGGTAATCCCCAAGTATTTGAGGGACTGTTGAGTCCATTTCATATTATAGCAGGATTGGGTCTCTCTTGAGGGTATATAACTGATTGGGAGGAGCTCAGTTTTAGTTGCATTAATAGTGCACCCAGACAATTGAGAGAGAAGTGATAAGCACTTATAGAAGGGCTGGATTGATTTCTCTGGGTCCGATAGATAAATTAGAACATCATCAGCGAATAGTGCTATCTTATGTTCTACATCTGCTAAAGCAATCCCTGTAGTCTCAGGAGTAAGCCGGAAGAATTGGGCCAGGGGTTCAATATAAAATGCAAACAGAGGGAAAAGTGGGCACCCCTGTCTCGTACCTCTCCTCAGAGGGAAACCAAGACAGATATGGCCATTTGTTCGAATATATCCTGCAGGGGTTTCATAAAGCTTAAAAACAAAATCCATAAACTGTCTCGGGAAACCAAAGGAGGCAGGGACCCCCTTCAGAAAGGACCAAGACACTTTATCAAAGGCCTTTTCAGCGTCCAGACTAAGAAAAAAAGCTGGCATTTTCTGTTGCTGTATGTGTTCTAAAAGGTATACTGATCTTAGTATATTATCCTGGGCCTGTCAGCCTGAGATAAAACCACATTGAGCCATATGAATCAGATGGGGAGCCAAATTCCTCAGTCTTCGGGCCACGATAGAGGCCATTAGCTTACAGTCTGTGTTAAGGACCGATATGGGCCTATATGAAGAACAAAGAGAGGGGTCCTTGCCTGCCTTCGGAACCACCAGGATTACCGCAGTATCCCAGGGTGGGGGTACCACACCTTTGGGGGAGAAAACAAATGCAAAGACCCGTTTTAAAAGGGGTGAGAGCTCCTTTTTAAATGTTTTATAGAAGTTCCGTGGTAGTCCGTCCAATCTTTGGCAATTTCCCCCCTTCAACAATCCTATCTCATTTTCTATTTCTTTAATTGAAATTGGGGCAATCAAGGAGGTGCTCTGAGCTTCAGACATTTGAGTTAGTTTCAGATTCTGCAAAAATGCTGAAATCTTTTTCTGGGGCTGTCTGGGGGGCCGAATAAAGATGTATGTAGAAATCTAAGAAGGCATTAGAAATTCCCAACATTGAATGCTGCCAAGACTTGTGAACAGGGTGGCTAATGCCTGTTATGGTAGCTCTGGCTCTCTGAGCCCTCAATCTCCCTGCTAGCAGTTTCGCTGATCTAGGGCCACCTTCATAGTATTTCTGTCTTAAGAAAATTAACTTCTGTTCGATATAATAATCTAACAAAGAGTTCATTTCTGTCTTAAGCTGGGTCAACTTCTTACCTCTCTGTTTACAACTCTTAATTTGTTGTAATTCCTCAAGTTCCCCAATTTGAGCTAGAAGGGCTACTCTCCTCGCTTCCCTTGCCCTCTTTCCTAACTGACATTTCAATTAGTTTGCCCTGATTCATCGCTTTAAGCGTATCCCATAGAAGAGAAGGGGTCACCATAGGGGTATCATTGCTTTTCAGTGCCTGTAACATTGTCTCCTGTATGGCCTCTACATCCTCCTTACTGTTTAGCAATGAGAGATTAAGCCTTCAAAACGTGTTTCTCTTCTGGGGGCCAAATTTTTATTTTATAAAAACGGGAGCGTGGTCAGAAAGAACCAAGTCTCCCAACCATGTTCGAATGGCCAGCCCCAGATGCTCCCAGGACAGGAGCATATAATCTAAACATGAGTAAGAGGAGTGGGCCTGGGAGAAAAATGTATAGTGTGGGGCACTACCATTTAAAAACCTCCTGGAGTCCTCGTATTCCAACTCCTTCAGAAATTTAGATAACCCCTTAGCTGTTTTAGAGCTAATGGTGGAGTGCCCCCCCCCCCGTAGGGTTAAGTTTAGATCTCCCCGACACAAAATCTGCCCCTTCCGTCACTGAGATGATTGTAAAAAAAAAAAAATTTTTTTTTTATAAATATCCAGAGATGTATTAGGAGGGAAATAGACTGAGGCCAAGGTGAGTTGCTGGCCATTAAGGCTGCCCTTGACCATTGCGTATTGTCCCTCTTTGTCCGTCTTGATGTCTCTCACCTCAAACGGAACCCTGTGGGGAATGAGCACTACCGTCCCCCCTCCTCCCCTATAGGATGATGCAATTACATTGGAAAAACCAAATCTCTCAAATTTCTTATGCTCAGCCATTGATGAATGTGTCTCCTGTAACATCAGTATGCCTCCCCCTGCCCACTGCAACAATGTTAGAATCTTACTTCTTTTAACCGGGTTAGTCACCCCATGGACATTATAAGTACAGACCGAATATGTTATGGCCGTCATGCTGTGTGAAATGTGTGCTCAACCTGATAACCCTCATTATAATGTATCTTAAATTATTAACCTGTCTCTATAATTCCCCCCTCCCCATCCCCCTTCCTCTTGAAAAGACCCAGATAATATCGTAGCCCAGCAATCGTCATAAAAACTTGTGCCAACATGGCAAATAACAGAAAACTGTTCATAAACTGTTGTTGCTTCCAAAGAAGGAAGCCTGTTTACAAAATAGGCATCTAAATCTACTTGAAACAGAGCAGATTGAAGAGGTATTCTCGAACTTCCACTACTAGGAGACCTCCTCCGGAGCCCAAAATCGCAGTGGCTCCACAATGCCTATGTTAGGCTATTGTCACGGATAGAAGTAAACAGCCCCTTCCAAAGTAACCCCCCCCACAGCCTCAATTATAGTGATCGAACAATAATAATAAACATCTGTCTACTTTTTTTATTTCTTTATTTTTATTTATTTAGGGATTCGGATCATACTTTTAAGCTCAGAGCTCTTTTACAAAGGTTCCACGTCAAACAGTGACAATGACAGCAATAACAAACAGTTTATATACAATACTCGAATAGTAGGTAGCTAGTATACAGTAAGGTTACAATGTCATTCATAGTACCAATGGTGATAGTACAGCGTCAAGAGCATTCAACTAGGGTAAAGGACAGTGTTTACTTGTAGCGAAGAAGATAAAGAGGTGCGACACCTAGTGTGAGAGTCCAAGGAGGAGTCAAGGTGAGGGGAGGGAAGGCAGGGGAGAGTGAAGGACAAAAGAAGTGGCTTTGTCTAGGAGGTTGGGAGGTAGTGGTAGTAGGTTGGTTTAAGGTTGATTCAGTGGGAGAAAAGGCACAGGGGAGAGGAAGACAGAGGGATAGGGCAAGAGGGAAGAGTGGGGGTTAAAGGAAGGGGAAGGAGAATGTGGATGAGTGGGCATTATGGGTGTTAGAGTCCTAGTGACAGTCACAAACTGTCCTAGTAAGAAGGTGTTGCCTTAGGCCATTTTTGAATTGCGAGATGCATTGGGAGTTTAGAATGTGCACTGGGATTTCACTGAGCCATTGAGGGGGGGCCTATAGCTGAAAGCATGCTGTCCCTGCACAGTTCGATGGAAAGGTGTTGATAGGGCCTCCCTCATCCTGCCTCTGGTGGTATAGCTGGTAGCACTTGGTGTTAGGATGCTAGAAATGCATGGGGCGGTTTTGCCCATTAGTGCCTTTTTTCCAAGGAGACATGTGTGGAATATAATCCTGTTACATAGAAACATAGAATTTGACGGCAGATAAGGACCGCTTGGCCCACCTAGTCTGCCCATTTTCCTACCTAACAGATAAGCTGCAGATCCTAGTTAACCAACAGCTTACTTCCTCTTACCCGCCCCTAGGACTGCCTTATGCCTGTCCCATCGCTCTTGAAGTCCACCACTGTTCTTGACTCCACGACCTCCTCAGGGAGGCTGTTCCATCATCCACAACCCTCTCAGTGAAAAATACTTCTCACATTACCCCTGAGTCGTCCCCTCTATCTTCAAATTGTGCCCCTTGTTCTTGCCGTCTCTTTTTCTGGAAGATGCTACCCTCTTGGACTTTAATTCCCTTGAGGTACTTGAAAGTTTCTTTCATGTCCCTCTCTCCTTCTTTCCTCAAGAGTATACATATTAAGCTCCTTTGTCTTTCTTCAGATGTCTTCTGGTGCAGACCCTGCACCATTTTGTTGCCCTCCTCTGGACAGCCTCCACTCTGTCTATGTCTTTATGGAGATGGGGTCTCCAGAACTGCACACAGTACTCCAGATGGGGTCTCACCAACTGTCTGTACAGAGGATAACAACTTCCTGTTTTCTACTATTGATGCCTCTTCCTATGCATCCCAGTATTCCCCAGCCCTTCTTACTGCCTTCTCACATTGCTGGTCCCACCTTTAGGTTATCTGATAGACACCCCAGGTCTATTTCTATTTTGTTGCTGCCAATATCTCACTCCCCATGTGTACTCTTCCCGGGTTTTGTTTCCCAGGTGCATTATTTGCACTTATTTGCAATGAATCTAAGCTGCCATACATTTGACCATTCCTCCAACCTTGCTAAGTCCCTTTTCATCCTTTCCACTCCATCCTGTGTATCAACCCTGTTGCAGATCTTTGTGTCATCTGCAAAGAGACATACTTTTCCTTCCAGTTCCTCTGCAATGTCACTTATAAAGACATTTAAAAAGGACCGGTCCCAGTACTGAACCCTGTGGTACCCCACTAGTAACCCTCCTTTCTTCACTGTGTACTCCATTTACTACTACCCTTTGCGTCCTGTTGTTTAGCCGATTTTTTTATCCAGGCTACCACCTTGGGACCCATTCCAAGGCTGGCTATCTTGTGTATTAATCTTTTGTGGGGGACTGTATCAAATGCCTTGCTAAAATCTAGGTAGGCCATGTCCACAGCCCCTCCTGATCTACTACTTTGGTCAGCAGTCAAAGAAATCTATTAGATTAGCCTGACACAACCTTCCCATCGTGAATCCATGCTGCCTCGGGTCCTGTGCCCCACTGGCCTCAAGGTACTCAACAATTCTTTGCTTCAGAAGTGATTCCATCATTTTCCTACCACTGAGGTCAAACTAACTGGTCTGTAGTTTCCTGCCTCTGTCCTGCTCCCACTTTTGTGAACAGGAATTACATCTGCCTCCTCCAGTCCTTGGGTACCACCTATCCTCCCATGATTTGTTAAAGAGAGTAGTCAGTGATGTCACTAGTTCTACCCTTAGTTCTTTAGAATTCTTGGGTGAATCCTATCAGGCCCCATTGTTTGTCCACCTTCAATTTTATTAGTCTTTTCAGAATCTTTTCTTCTGTAAATGGACTGGTATCGACCCTGCCTTCAGAGTTTTTCTCTTGTTTGGTTTAGGTAACTCCTCCTCCTCTTCCTTTGTGAATACTGAGCAGAAATATTCATTCAGTAACCCTGCTTTCACTGTCACCTCTCCCACATTCCCCCTTTATTAAGCTTCAGTATCCCTCCTTTGGTCTTTCTTCACTCCCTAATGTACCTATAAAGGTCTTATCCCTTCTTAACAGAATTGGCTATCCTTTCTTCGGTTTGGGCCTTTGCTATTCTGACTACCTTCCCAGCCTCTTTCTGCTTTAACTGATAAAGTTCTCTGTCCTGCTCCTTCTGTGTTCCTTATATTTCCTGAATGTTGCCCTTTTCTCCTTAACCTTCCCTGCCACCTCTTTTGTGAACCATAGCGTTTTTCTTCGTTGTGTTTTATTGATTTTTTTATCAGAGCTTGTTGCCTCTGTGATGGCTGTTTTGATCACTCCCATTGTTCCTCCACCCCTCCTTCTTGCCTGTTTGCTAGTGTTTTTCTGAGGCACCTCTCATTTTCCCAGAGTCAGCCCTCCTAAAGTCTAGTACTCTTGCTTTTGTATGGCTTGATTGTATGGCTGTGTTTATTGTGAACCACACTGTTTGGTGGTCACTTGTTCCAGATAGTACCCACTTTAAATCTGAGATTCTTTCTCCATCCCCATTTGAAAGTACCAGGTCTAAGATTGTCCCTCCCAGTCGGTTCAATACTAGCTGTCTGAGACATGCCCTCTGTAGGGCATCAAGAATGACCCTGCTCTTGGATGTGCCTACTGCAAAGGTGCTCCAGTTAACATCTGGCATATTCGGGTCCCCCATCAACAATATCTCCCCTTTTTCTGCCATTCTAAGAAAGCCTTCTATAATTTCCTTGTCCATTCTCTCCCCCTGAGATGGGGGTCTGTATACAACCCCCATGCGGATTGTGGTGCCATTTCCTGTCTCCAGGGTGGCCCAAAGTGCCTCATCTGCTCCCTGTTTACTCTTTAGTTCTGTTGCTTTGATCCCTTCCTTTACATAGAGAGCTACTCCTCCTCCTCTTTTACCCTCCCTGTCCCTCCTGTAGATTGTGTATCCTGGTATGTTGACATCCCAGTCATGGTTCTCTGGGTACCATGTTTCTGTGACTGCCACAATATCCAGGCAACCCTCTTCCATCAAGGCCACTAGTTCAGGAGCTTGTTACACAGACTACGGCATTGGTACTCATCACCCTCCACTTTTGATAGCCTTACCCCTTTAGCCCCATTTCTGTCCTTACTGCCTTTTTACATTTAATCTGTTCTGCTCCCTAATAACTTCTGTACCCTGGTGTTTACTTCACTAATCACCATGTTTTGTGGGGGAGGCTGATTTCCAGCTCCTTTCAGTGCCCCCTTGGCTAGTTTAAATGCTTGCCAATGAAGCATTTAAACCTCTCACCTAGGATCCTGGTCCCCGGACAGATGCAGACCATCGCACCAGTATAGGTCTGCATTTCTCCAGGTGGCTCCCCAGTCCCCAATGAAGCCAAAACCCTGAGCTCCACACAGTTTTCAACCACTCATTGAATTCGTGGTGAGAAGTGCCTAGCATCTCCTTGCCATAGACAGGCAGCACCTCCGAGAAGGTTACCGATGCGCTTTGTCTAAGGCCCCTTCCCAACTCTACAAACTCCTCTTGCACTGCTCTGATCCCATTCCTAGCCAGTCATGTCCCCAGGTGGACAATGACATCCAACTCCCTCCTCGTGCAGCTCCTCCCACGATCCTGAGGATTTGCTTCCTGTCCCTCAAGCCGTGGAGGAAGGCACCTTACCTCCCTCTCCCATCCCCCATTTCTACCCCCTAATGATTGAGTCCCCCACCAGGAGTTGTTTCCTTCCCTGGGGGTCCCATGCCACCCTCCTTTGGGTCTCCTTTGTGTAGGTTCCCAGCATCCTCCATGGTCTCCACTGCAGGTGCCTCCATAGAGGAACCACTATCCACCAGAAGAGCGAATGAATTGTGAATAGGTACAGCTGGAGGGATGCAACTCTGTTCCACCACCCTCTCCCTCCTTGAGCCCACCCTGGTCCAGCCACTCCTTTTTCTTGGTAACCTCTGAGGTAGTGGCATTGGCCCTGGTGGTCCCTGGGTGGGGGAGGAGGTTTCACGAATCCTAGCCAGGTCAGCCTGGAGACGGGCAACCTCCTCTCTCAGACCAGAGAGGTGCAAGCAAATAGGGCAGCATCGCAGCCTCCAGAATGTCTCCCGGAACACTGCCGCCCCACAGCCATTGCACTGCACCACTCCTATCATGTCTTATTTTGTGTCCCCTCTACTGTTTCTCTGGATGCTTACTCTCTCCTCTCCTTACAACTCTCACCCTTCCTGTTCTGGGACAGCAACTTCCTATCTTCTTCAGTAGTCTCCTTCTTTCTTGCTCAATATCAAACTACCAGCAGCTAGGGGAGAGTGAGTTACTTTTTCTACTTCAGGGTTGACAAAACCAATGTTTCTCTATGATCCTTTCCTTCCTACTGCCAAACAGGAAGTTCCTGTTGACAGTTAAATCCAGTGGCTATAAAAGTAGAACTGGCTTTGGGTGGGATGGAGGGCAATTGGTAAGAAAAAAGGCTAGCAACAGGAAGTTGTAATTTGACTCACCTGCTTTTCTAGTGTCTAAACCACACCCCCAGGTAAGCTCTCTTTCCTCCTACTGGTTTAGCAAAGTCACCTGATACAGTACCTTTCCCTGCACAGAACACACACTGCCTTTCTTTCTTTTCTTTGGGAGGGCAATGTGAATCCTTTTTAGCGCAGTGTCTGTTGCTGTGCCATAGACCACCAATCCATTGTCGATGGTAGAAAGGATGGAGCTGGAGACTGAGAGATGGAGGGTCTCTGGAGTGAGATACTTTTTGTGCCTATATAGTACACCCAGCTTGGTGTTCACTGCCTTTACCACTGTGTCGATGTGTTGGGTGAAGGTGAGGCAGTCATCAACGGTGACCCCCAGGTACTTGAAGGTCTGAACCTTTTTCAGTGGCTCACTTGACTTTATTGGAGATGGTGAGGGGAGGGAGCTTATTTTTGTGATGTGGGCTGGCTGTGAGCATCACCTTGTTTTTTTTTTTTTTTTGTAGTTTAATAGAAGGTTATGGTTACAGAACCAGTTTTCTAGCTTGTAGAAGGATGCCTGCAGCTCGGAGTAGAGGGCGACTATTGATGAACTGCTGGTGAGAAGCACAGCGTCATCTGTGTAAAATATCAGTTTAGTGTCACAGGCTTCAGGAAGATTATTTAGGAAGAGGCTGAATAGTAAGGGCCCCAGTATTGACCCCTGTGGGACCCCTAAAGATACCTCGTTGGAGCTAGATACTGTGTGCCCAATTTTTACACGTTGGCTTCTGTGTGTTAGGTAGTCCTTGAACCAGTAGACAGCATTGGTTGCAACCCCCAGGTTCTGTAGTTGAGTAAGGAGGAGAGAGTGATTGACAGGGTCAAAGGCTTTGGTGAGGTCTGTGAAGACTGACCCCATCAGCTTTCCTTCGTCTAGTGCCTTGTGCGAGTAGTCAGTGTAGTCCAGCAGAGCTGTGGAGGTACTACGATTCTGCCTGAAGCCATGTTGGTTGGGACATAACAGGTTGTATTTATTGAGGTAATCTGTGAGTTGGGCAGCCGCAATCTTTTTCAGGGCTTTAGATAAGCGAGAGAGGATGGATATTGGCCTATAATTGGCGGTGCATGTCATATCACTGTTCTTGTGCACCGGCGTCACGAGAGCCTGTTTCCAGATCCCAGGGAACTGTGCAAGAGCCAGTGATTTGTTAAATAGTTTTGTAACTGGCACGATGATGACATCCAGTGTTAGGGATAGGAGTTTCATATTGATTCCATCACTCCCCATTCTGGTCTTGCCTAGTATTTTTTTTATGTATTTGTAAGTCTCCTTCACTGACACTTTTTTGAAGTAGAAAACCGGGATTAAGCCCCCTTGAGGCGTGCAGTTGGTTTGTTCC
The DNA here is from genome assembly GCA_016271365.2 of Neoceratodus forsteri. Lineage (NCBI taxonomy): Eukaryota > Metazoa > Chordata > Ceratodontiformes > Ceratodontidae > Neoceratodus > Neoceratodus forsteri. The sequence continues at coordinate 1,582,133,316 of CM028130.1, forward strand.
CCAGCAGGGTGCAGGTAGTCGGGGGTTGGGGGGTTAGCACTCCAGTCAGGTCAGTAAACGCTGTGTTGAGAGAATCCGTGATGTGCCGAGGGTCAGTATTCATGACGTTGTTAATGTTGAGCGAGTGGGGGATCTTCTTCTCATCCTTCCAAGAAGGTTTTGATGTTCTCCCAAAAACTCTTCCCATTGCTAAGGATTTTATTAAGCTGCTCCTTGGTAGAGTTGGCCTTTGCTTGGCGGATAAGGTTGGTGCCGTGGTTTCTTGCAGCTCTATAGCATTGGAAGTTGTGTTTGCTGTGAGAGAACCTGGCTTTTTCCCAGAGGTTGTACCTTTCCTTCATATGGGCGAGGAGATCCCCTGTGATCCAACCATTAACTTGACCCCGAATTTTTCTTTTCCTCAGTGGTGCAAAGATATTGCAAATCTTGTTGAAGCACTCTATAAAGAAACTTAGGGCCTGGTCAATATTAGGCGCATGATCAATGGGGGACCAGTCATACTGGGAGAGGGCAGAGGAGAGGGCCCCAAGCTTGCCCTTCCCCAAGACCCTACTGTTAATTATGATGGGCAGGGGCTTGCTTAATTTGTTTGACCATATGAAAGTGACTGGGGAGTGATCACTTAAGGTGTCAGGCAGGACCTTAAGTTCAAAGATCCGAGAAGGGTAACTCGAGAGGAGCCAATCGAGGAGGCTGTCTTTTCCTGTTTTGTGGTTCCACCTTGTTGGGCTGTCTACAAGTTGGGTCAGATTGGAAGTAGCGACCATGTCCTTGAAAGGCGTGGATTCCCTGCCCTCCCAGTTGATGTTAAAGTCACCTGTTACGAGAAGCTCTGTGCCCTGAGAAAGGGTAGCAATTGTATCCAGTATTTTTGGGAGGCCATCCCTGACTTTAGTGGGTGGAAGATAAACCAAGGCTAAGATTAGAGATTTGCCGTGCCGTCCGACCAGTGCTTTTATTGCTAGTAGTTCATGATCATCCTCGACCCTGGTAACGGAGGACCGAGCAGCATAGGTAATCCCTGGCATAGATAAGGACTCCTCCGCCTCTCTTGCCACACCTGTCTTCCCTGAATGTTTGATATCCTGGGAGCATCACTTCATTGTCTTTTAAACTTTTAAACAAATTCTTCAACCTTCCTCGTCCTCTGGTGAGTCCCCACTGTAAAAATGTATTGTCTCCCCTTTTTTAAGCAGAAAAGAAACTGAAAGCTGCAACGTAGGGTGAACATAAAGTTAACTAGAGAGACAAGGTGGAAGTAAGTCTTAAATCTCCATCAGTCTAGAAAATCCGAGGTAAAGACTGAGGAAAAAAAAAGCCTTGTTTCTTTCTTCCCCGTAATCAGTGGGAAGGAGGAGAGAGGCTGATGTGATCCCTTAGAAGCATGGGGGGTTACAAGCGTTTCGTAGCTTCCCTGCTCTCTCGTCTTTGCCTGGGATGTGAAAGATGGGCATCGAGAAAAGTCAGGAGAAAGGAAACTGGTTTCCCAGTTTGGCTAAGAGTACTCACTGTGCTCCAAGAAGCTTCAGGTAGTTGCATTCATATTCGAACGTGTCGGTTTCTTACTGAGGATCTGAGTGAGCTGCTGCATCGCTCCTAATGTGTCAGTACTCGTAGGGCCAGTTCTCCTTTCTGTTTGCTGCTCTCTGCCGCAACGAGGCCCAATTCCTGGAACTATCCCCATGGATCTCTGGTTGAGGAAGGCCTTTCTCCTTGAATACTAGCAGGGCCTCTTCCACATTTAGATAGGTTTTCACCTCATCTTCCCAGTAGATGCAGAGTTTCGCTGGGAAAGGGGTTTGAAATGTTATCGCCTGCTTCTTCAGGACTTTCAGAAAAGGGGCATATCGCTGGCGCTGCGCCTGGACCTCCTGGGGGTAATCATGGTCCATGTAGAGATGATTGCCGAGGTATGTTAGTTCTTTTTTAGCCCATTCCCTATGTAGAATATCCTCCTTGGTGCGGAAAGAACTTAATTTAAAAATAATGGAGCGTGGGCGGGCTGTTGGGTCTTGCGATTTTTGCTGTAGTAAACGGTGGGGGCGCTTCACATGCAGCTCATAGGTGGATGGTAGATCTAGAATGTCTTTTAGAAGATTTTCCAGGTAACAGGACATTGGAGCAATTTCTTGGCCCTCAGGGAGCCCATACAGGCGCAGGTTCTCCCGTCTGGAGCGGCCCTCCAGGTCGATGCATCTAGCTTGCTGCATACATCTCAAGTGTCCCTGATTTTCAGGGACGTCCCTGATTTTGCCTCAAAATTTTCCTCTGTCCCTCATAAAATTTGTGTTTTTGTGACAGAACAGTGGGGATTAAAAGCAGAAAATAATGTCAAACATTAAAGTAACATACTTGTTCTTCTTCAGAAAATGCATCTTAACACAAATCCCTTTATTCTGTCAGCTTTCTGAGAGAACAGCACCAGTTTTTAAGATGTGTCCCTGATTTGCTGTCTTTGTCCCTGATTTTTTTAAGCCTTGTCCCTGATTCATGAGGCAAGAGGTTGAGAGGTATGGCTTGCTGTTCTGTGGTGTGTGCCCAGAGAGAGTGAACAACCTGGGCCAGATGCATGGTGGTGTCCTCGGTCTCCAGCACACATTCCTCTGTCTGCTCAAAGCGTGTGTCAATCTGGGTTAGTTGTTGCTGGATCGATTTGAAATCTGTCTTGTTTTCTTGCCGGAGCTGTTTGATTTCTTTTAGGAGCACCTCAAACCGGCTTCTAGATAATTTTTCGGACTCATTGTCTGTATCGTAGTCTGGGGTTGTAGTAATTCCCAGAAAGGATGATCTGCTCGTACAGGCCTCAGAGGTTCCTTTACCCTCTCGATTCTCCGAACGTCCTCCTACTTTAATTCTACTTTTAGTCGCTTTGGGGACCCTCCCCCAGTCCTCTTAGACATTTTTAGCTGCTGTTCGATCTTTTCCAGGTTATAAAATTTATATTTTAGGTGGTAAGTTGGGGAGAGCTCATCTCCTACGCTGCTGCTAGATCCGTGACGTCACCGGAAGTCTGAGCTATTTCGGTAATTTGTTTTTACTGGTGTTTTCCATTGAAAATAGAAAATAATTGACCCTGTTAAAACATTCAGGATCGAGATGGGAGTGTTTAAATGTGTGCCATTTATCAAGACCCATCTCTCTTGGGTATCCTGCCAGTGTTGATCTGCCACAACGTGCGAATTCTGCTTGATTAAGGTAGCTGCACTATTAATCTTATGTTGTAGGTGTGACGAGACAAAAACCTCTCCCACCCAGTGGCAGTAGGGCTTAAGGTGCTCTGACTGCCTTAAATTGGATTCTTGTAAGAGGGCTGTCTCTGTGTCTAATCTTTTGAAATGGGTCAAGATTCTGGTGTGCACCACTGGACTATTGATCCCTTTAATGTTGAAGGTTATTAACTTTAGAGTCGTCGTCATCTTGTCGGGTGGGCAGTGGAGGGGAGGGTTAATCTGATCACCTGGCTCAAAATTAGTCCTATTTCTGGGTGTGGACCTTTCCAGGTTGCTTCCGTATTTGGTATTTTGTGGGGGATGACCCTTCTCCCTCCCTTCCTGACCTTTTGAGTTCTGTTGGGGCCAGTGAAGTACTGCTGGTAAATTGTCTGGAGACAAAGATTCAGTCAGGTGGTGTGGCATGACTAGGTTTGCTCTGGTCATCCCTGAATATGGTTTTCTAATTCCTGTGGCCCAGAGTAGACCAACCCTGTGCATTATTGTATACAGTTTGGTTAACTGAATTTTGTTACTGTTGGTAGATCCGTCTGGCCGGCTCTCTATAGTCACCTTAAAAGTCACTAACCAGTGTATGTAAAACAGAAACATTTCAGCTTAGAACCTTAATAAAGCATCTGTTCTTTTCTGAGGGTATCGTGCACCCATGTAACGCTGCTCAGCTCTATCAGTTAACCCAAAAGGTGGTGCTAGTATTGGGAAGTTAAAAGTGGACAAGAATATAAAGCAAACGTTGTACAACACAATGATAAAGATCTTACTTCGAGGAGGCTCTTGCAGTAAGCCAACACTGGTAGGACTTAACCACCAGGCACCAGGACCACACAGAAACTTTCTAGCTAGCAGTCTACTGTGAGGGACCACACGCACCGCCACGTCATTCAAACAACATGAAGTCTTGCTATATTATGACATATGCAGTTTGACCCAGCCTTCGAACTGCTCCGGAGGTGAAAGAGTTAACTTTCCATGCCAGGCATGGAATCTTGAGCGTGAGCTCGGTTGAGAACTCTGTCTGTTGTTCTTCAAACTCAAACTGTCAGATTCTTTACTCCGCCTCACTGAACAGTCGCTCCGGAGATTTCTCCTGCTGCTCGGTTCATTTTGTCGATTAAAAAGTGTAATTTCTCGGTTTTTAAACCACATTTTGTCTTATTTTAACCTCAACCGGTCGGTTCAAGCTCTGTCTGTGGTATCGTAAGTAATAGATAGGTTTTACATTATTTCTGTGTGGAACTTGCAAGCGATATCGGTTCGGTTTGAACCGATCAGGTTGTTGTTAAACTTTATTAAATTGCATTTAGAGTCACGGGTCCCGGTTCTTATCGGTTCTAAAAAGCAGGATTTCATTACGGTTTTCCACAACCCGTGACGGTTGGGAACCGATAAGGTGTCTTCTTGGCGGATTGCCGGAAGCGGGCAAGTTTTGGTTAGGCTGGCACTATGTCTGAGAAACCCAAAAGAAAAACCGGCCCACTGGGTTTCAGCACTGTAGTGTCTGTGGGAAGCCTTTGCCAAGGCTGACCCACACCACCTGTGTTTATTGTCTGGGGTTTGACCACCTCAATGCAGACTGCCAGATTTGTAAGATTTCCCTGCAGCTACCCTGGATAAGAGAGTTGGTAGGCTCAGGACGAGAAATCAAAAGTCCAGCTGACCGGATGGCCAGCCGGTTCGGTGCCAGGGACCGGAGGGAATGCCTCTGACCAGGGGCGAACTTCCTCTGGCAAACGGAGGGCTGACTCGGAGGAGTCAGTCCCAGCAAAAGGACTAGAAAATCAGCAGGTGTGGAGCCAAAATTTCTCCAACCGCTGCAGAGATAGCCGTTTATCAAAATTGGTTCAGTCAGCTCGTTCCTAATCAACCGCACCATCAGGTAAGCGGTCGGTTCGGTTGGTGCCACCGTTCAAGAATATGATATAGAGAATTTTATGAACCGGAGGAGGGAGAAGATTATGAAGAGAGTGAATGTGATTTTGAAAGTCTGGATGTGCCCATTGAACGGACATCTCCCCAGACAGACCTTCAGGTGTGTCTCCCTAGACTTTCTGAGTCCCTTCTCATTTTATGTTTTATAAGAAAGTGCCTGAAACCTCCAGCTCCCTTTGGAAGAAGCTGTGGATGAACAGGAGGAGCCTGACTATGTAGAAATGATGGATATCCCAGAGTCTAGGAGATTGTCTATTCCTTTACATAAATCTTTTAAGAAACAGACAATAAAAATTTTAAAAGTTCCTCACACTATACCTCCTGTGGATAAAAAAATGGACAAGAGGTACACATTGTCAGGCCCTGATACGGAGTTCCTTTCACAACAATGCAGCCATGTTGGGGTAGTGCAGGCTGCAGCCTGTGATAAGGCAAATATTCCCTTGGCTTCACACCCCCCTGACAAGGACTCCAGGAGGATTGATGCCATGGCAAAGAAACAGTACATGGCAGCATCCTTGGGACTCAAACAGGCAAATTATATGGCCTATGTTGCAAGATACCAGAAATCCAGATGGGATACTGTTATGGCTCTAGCGAAACAGGTCCTAGCCCAGCTTGCCAAGAGCTGGAGCAGGTGGCTGCTGATGGTGTAGGGCATCCAGGTGCAATTCCATGCTGCAGTGGACTCTAATGATGTATCTTCAAGAGTCATGGCTACATCTGTGGCCTCATAGAATGGCTTGGCTCAGGTGTACTAGCCTGTCACAGGATACCCAGGCTAAGGCCATGGATTTTCCTGTTGTGGGTAACTCTCTGTTTGGGGAGCAGACAGAGAATTACATGAAGAAAATGGATGAGTATAGGACCACTTATAGGAGTGCACAGGCCAAGGAAAGGCAGGCCACTCCTCAGAGGCAGCTTTCCAGGGGCAGGGGCAGGCCTTTTCACAGACCTTTTTACCAAGCCCAGGCCTCCTCTTCAGCCTATGCCCAGAGGGGGTTCTTCAGAGGGAGAGGCAGACGGGGTACGAGCAGGCCTGCTCCCACCCCTCAGCCTAAAGCCCCTGCCAAACAGGCACCCTGATGGGAGGGCCAGGGCCGATTCTCCAGTACCTGCAGGGGGCAGGCTGGCTTACTTCATCCAGGACTGGGAGTCTTTAACATCAGACAAGTGGGTCCTGGAAGTAGTAAGCGAGGACTGATCCTCAGCTTCAAAAATTTCCAAAGATGAGAACCAGATCCTTCCACCTGCAAATCCATCAGAGGCTCTCGCTCTGGAAACAGAAGTCTCAACCCTCCTGGCTCTCAGAGCTGCAGAAAGGTACCTCCCCTACACCAGGGCAAAGGACTGTACCCAGGTACTTCCTTACCCCCAAAAAGACAGGAGAATGGCGCCCATCCTGGATCTCAGTTACCTAAACAAGCACCTTTAAAACCAAAATTCAAATGGTGACTCTGGGAATTATTTTACCCTCTAAGGCCAGGGACTGGCTAGCTCCCTGGACCTCAGGATGCCTACCTCCATGTTCTCATCAGAAGCTCCCACCGAAAGTACCTCAGATTTGAACTGCCCTCAGGCCATTACCAGTTCAGAGCAATGCCTTGACCTCACCCTCTGCCCCAAGGGGTATTCACAAAATGCCTGGCAGTAGCAGTTGCTCATTTAAGAAGGCAAAGTTGCCATCTTTCCTTACCTGGACGACTGGCTCATAGTGGGCCAGTCCCAGACAAGAATCAAATTACACCTTCAGGTTACCCAGCAGCTGCTTACATCTCTAGGTTTCCTTCTCAATCTCCCAAAGTCAGTTCTAGAGCCTGTTCAGCTACTCACCTTCATAGAGCAGAGAACTGAGATAAAACAGGCCAGAGCTTTCCTCCCTCTAGAAAGAGCAAAGACCCTGGTGGCTCTGGCCTCCTCCTTCACTCTGCAGGTCTCTCGACCAGCAAGGCATTTTCTGCAGCTCCTAGGGCACATGGCTGCCTCCACAGCAGTAGTGCAGGGAGCAAGATTTCAGATGAGGGACATTCAGTTCCATTTGAGAGCCTTCTGGTCTCAAAGGAGAGATCCTCTAACCAAATTGATCCCAGTAACTCGAACCCTGATCCAGGCCCTACAGTGGTGGCAGGATCAGAACAATCTGAGACAAGGGGTTCCTTTCATCCCTCAATCTCACTCCTTGACCCTTACTACAGATGTGTCCCTCTTGGGGTGGGGAGCTCACATGGGCAACCTCACCACCCAGGGATTGTGGTCCCCTCAGGAATCTCTGCTCCACATCAATCTGTTGGAACTCGGAGCAGTTTTTCTAGCACTTCAGGTTTTTCTCATCTGTTCAGAACAAAGTGGTACGGGTCAGAACAGACAACACCACTACAATGTGGTACATCAACAAGCAAGGGGGCACTCGGTCTTCGGCCTTGTGCACCAAGGCAATGAAGTTGTGGTCTCTGGCTTATTCCCTGAACACCTCCCTCATGGCAGTTCACCTCCCAGGCAAGGACAATGTCCTGGCAGATGCTCTGAGCAGGATTTCCCGGGGCCATCACAAATGGTCTCTGGATCCCTTAGTACTGGAGGTAGTATTTGCCAGGTGGGGCACCCCTCAGATAGATCTTTTTGCAGCCCCAGACAATCACCAACTTCCGGTATTTTGCTGCAGGCCCCCAGTGTTGGGCTCAGTCCCTCTGGATGCCTTCCTTCTCAACTGGGAAGGGAAGTTTCTCTATGCCTTCCCCCCTTCCCTCTCTTGTTCAAGGTGCTAGTCAAAATCAGATCTCAACCTTGCAAGATGATTCTGATTGCTCCAGATTGGGCCAGACAGCCCTGGTATCCACTCCTTCTGTCCTTAGCAGTCCACCTTCCCCTGTGTCTTCCCAGGAATCACAATCTGTTAACCTGTGCCCAGGGGAGAGTTTGGTACCCGAATCTCAAATCCCTCAATCTCAAGGCCCGCTCTTGAAGAGTTAGAGTTTGCTGACCTACACTTTCTCAGGTGTACTCGATATCTTGAAAGCTTCTAGGAAGCCTTCCACCAGGGCTACTTATAATTCTAAATGGAAAAGGTTTTCCATATGGTGCTCTGGAAAGCATATTTCCCCAGAATCTGCTGATTTGCCCACAGTCCTGGAATATATGGTCCACTTAAATACTTTGGGGCTGAGGCCAGCTACCCTGAAAGTGCACTTGGCAGCTGTCTCTGCTTTTATATCAGCAGGAAAGCCCTCTTCTCTTTCTGCTCACCCTGTATTCTCCAAGTTTTCAAGGATTGCTTACACCAACCCTCCATTCAGGGACCCTGCTCCCCTGGGATCTTAATGTTTGTATTGCTCAGCTGATGCAACCCCCCTTTGAGCCTTTGTCTTCAGCAGAGCTTAAGTACTTGACTTGGAAAACTGTGTTTCTGGTAGCCATCACTTCTGCCAGACGCATAAGTGAGTTACAAGCTTTGTCAGTGGAGTCTGATTTTATCTCCTTTCACAGAGATAAGGTGGTCCTCAGGACTAACAGGAAGTTCTTGCCTAAGGTGGTTTCAGATTTCCACCTTAATCAATCTATATCTCTTCCAGTGTACTTCACTGACCATTCCTCCTCTGATGAGAGGAGGCTGCACAGCTTAGATGTGAAGAGAGCCCTTAGTTATTACATAGAGCGTACCAAGGGTCACAGGTTTGACTCCCTCCAACTGTTCCTCACTTATGGTGAGGTTGGTAAGAAACCGCCACTAAAAGATCCATTGCCAGGTGGATTGTCTCTTGTATCCAATTTTGTTATCAAAAACTGGGTAAGGTTCCCTCTTCAGGCCTGAGGGCTCACTCTACCAGAGGTACAGCTGCGTCCCTGGCTGCAGCCAGGGACATCCCTATCATAGAGATATGTCAAGCAGCTACCTGGAAAACAGTTCACACTTTCCAAGCATTACTCCCTGGACATCCAGGCTAGGAGTGATGCTCGGTTCGGCACAGCTGTGCTTCAGAGCCTATTTCCTAAGTAGGTTCTGTCCCTCCTCCATGGAGGTACTGCTGTGTAGTCTGCATATGTCATAATATAGCAAGACTTCATGTTGTTTGAAGAAAAAATTACTCACCTTAGTAATGTTGTTTCTTCTAATGGAGTCTTGCTATATTATGACCTCCCGCCTGCCCCTCTCAGAACCTTCTGCTTTTGGGATGTGGGTGGGCAGTGCAGTGTTGGCACTTAGTAGATGCTCACCTTGTTTTTTTCACCCTCTTTTTTTGGGGTGTTTGGGTGTTGTGTTTTTATTTTTTGGATCCCCTGACTTGAGTCTTTGTTTTGGGACCAAAAATGTGTTAATATTTAGTAGCCAGTTGGCTGGTGTGAGTTTGCTTCCACAGAATCTTAGTGAGTTTTGCTCTTAAAGATCTGACAGTTTGAGTTTGAAGAACAACAGACGGAGTTCTCAACTGAGCTCGCGCTCAAGATTCCATGCCTGGCATGGAAAGTTAACTCTTTCACCTCCGGAGCAGTTCGAAGGCTGGGTCAAACTGCATATGTCATAATATAGCAAGACTCCATTAGAAGAAACAATATTACTAAGGTGAGTAATTTTTTCTTTTCAGACATTGGCCTGTCCTATAAAGGTAGGCAGTCCCCTACACCCTCCTCAGTTCTTTCCCGCCATTGACCTGCACACGTCAGACCACTGAAACCGCCACAGCTACACTCGACCACCATTATCCGCGCTTGCTGTGTTTTTCATTTTACAGTTTTCTTTAGTTCTAACATGAAGTTTTTGGTGTTACCAACTTCAGATTTATGTCTTTTCTACCTGCCTCATTTTCTGACTGCTCCACTAAGTGTGCCTGTGGGAAACAGATCCCAGAAAGCATGCCCTCTCCTTGGTGGTGCCTCCCTTTATTGACTCTTACGAGGATGTCACCAGGGCGGCTTGGAATTGCCCCTCTTTGATGCCAGCAGTGCCTAAGAAAGCTGATGGGCTTTACCACAGTCAAGCTGGTAAGTCCTTTTTATGGGGACAGTCTGAAGCTGACTCGGTAGTCATCAACGCAGAGCATGACCGCACTAAGAAACCCAAATACCTCAGCTCACTTCCCCCTGACAGGGAGTTGAGACAGCTGAACCACCTGGGCAAGCAAGTTTTTGCTTCCTCCATCTGGGCCATCAGCTATTCGGCCCATGTGGCTCAATACCAGACAGGTTCTTTGGGACCTGCCTGATGAGCCATCTAAGAAACGTGTCACTCAGATTTTCAAGGCGGGCTCAGACGTGGGGCCCATGTTCTTTGGGGCCGCCTTTGATGCAAGTCGATGCCTCTGGCAGAGAGGCATCTCTTGGCTTCTCTCTGGCACCACTATTGGCTCATGGTGTCCAGGTTTGCCTCTGATGTGCAGTCCAGTGTTTTGGACACCCCCTTTCAGGGTTCCATCCTTTTCGGGGGGGGGGATGTCCAGGATCTAATCTCCTCCCTTCAGGAATTGGGCTGGCCCTCCGGTCCATCCACAAACTGTACCATACCCAGCCTAAGTTTGGTCAGAGGCTGCCCATTCGCCGCTCCTCCCGCAGACAGGCCTGCTCACCCTCCAATGTCAGAGCGAATGCAAGATGGTGGCAGCCCTGTCTGCAGCTGCCACCAGAGCTACTCGAGTGCCTGCGGCCACCTTCCTGGTGCCTGCCCCTACTTCCTGACTCCTTGGCTGACCCACCTCCGAAGGGGTTCTAGGGGAGGCGGTCAGGGGTTGGTTCTCCCTTCACCTCGATGGGTGGCGAGGCATTACCTCGGACAACTGGTGTCGAATGGCCCACAGAAACTCCTCTGAGCAACCCCCCCCCGGCTCATGTGCCCCTTGTCTGGGAGTAAATGCAGGCCCTTCTGCAGAAAAGGACCATAGAGCCCACCCCTCCGGCTCAGTGGGGCAGGGGGTTCTACTCCCACTTCTTCCTGGTCTGAAGACGGGGGATCTCCAGCCCATCCTGGATCTGCATCATTTGAATTTGTACATAGAATGCAAATGCTTCAGGATGGACACCCTTCAGGGTTTGTTGCCCCTCCTGCACCAGGGAGACTGGCTCTGTTCTCTGGACAAGCAGGATGCGTATCTGTATATCAAAATGTTTCCTTCCCAGAGGCACTTCCTCCACTTCCAATTCAGGGCCCTCCCTTTTGGCCTGTTGTCAGCTCTCAAGGTCTTTACCAAATGCCTGGTGGTGGCAGTGGCTGATATGAAGCATCATGGCTTCTACATGTTTTCCTTACCTGGATGATTGGCTTCTAACAGCCACATCCAGGGGCCATCTTGTCCAGACTCTGGAGCATACCTTCTGCCTTTTCTAGGCCTTGGGTATCACCATCAACCAGCCAAAGTTCTGCCTGTCCCCCTGCCAATGCATCCAGTATTTAGAGGCAGTCCTAGATATACCACCCAGGGCATGGCGTTTTTGCCCATGGACCGAGCGAAATGCTGATGACTCAGGCCCACTTAGCTTCTTCCAGTTGACAGGTCCCTACCAGGGTGTTCCTGTGCCTCCTGGGCCACTTGGCAGCAGCCATTGCCATGGTTCCCCTTTCCCGCCTGCACATGCAGGTACCTCAGTGGACATTGAGAGTCCAGTGGGACCAACACTTGGATGACCTGGACCAGATGGTCATGGTCTCTGATCTGATCAGAAGAGTCCTGTTGTGGTGGCTACAGCCAACCAACCAACCTCCTTCAAGGGATCCCCTTTACCATCTCGGCCCCTTATCAGATCCTCATGACGGACACCTCGGGTGTGGGCTGGTGAGCTCACTTGGATATTCACCAGACTAAGGGCACCTAGTCAGACGTGGAACAGGGTCTCCACATCAGTGTTCTGGAGATGTATATGGTTCTATATGCTTTGCAGGCCTTCTAGACTCATCTCCTTCCCTGTCCACTGTTGGTGCAGTTGGATAACATATGCATGGTGTATTACATCAACAAACTGGGAGGACTCACTCCTACCCCCTGTGCAGGGAGGCGATGAGGGTCTGGTACTGGGCCATCAAGCACGGTCTGGAGCTCTTGGCTGTCCATGTTCTGGGAGTCCAAAACGTCGTGGTGGACAGTCTAAGCTGCCCCTGTTCCAGGGCCCATGAGTGGGAGCTTCTTACTCTGGTGGTTAAAGATCTCTTTGACAGATGGGGTCAGCCAGAGCTGGACCTTTGTACATCCCCACTAAAAGCAAAACTGTCACGTTTTTGTTTGCTCGATCTCAGGCCTGAAGATTTCTGGCGAGACGCATTTTCCCTCTCCTAGAAGGGGAAGTTTCTGTATCCCTTCCCACTCCTCCAGCAGGTGCTGCTCAAACTTAAGTTTGTAGGGGGTGTAGATGATTCATGTAGCCCCTTCTGGCTGTGTCATTTCTGGTACCCCTTACTGCAGCAGCTGGCCAGTGCCCTTGCCCTTGTGCACCGGCTTGCTCTCCCAGGACAGGGGCACCCTCATCCATCCATCCAGATCTAAAATCTTTGCATCTCCATGCATGGCTCCTGTGGACTTAGCCATTGCCCGCTTTGGGATTTCCTCTAGGGTCGCAGATGTCCTTGTGGCTGCCAGAAAGCCATCCACTGCGTACCACGTACCTATTGAGGGCAGGGCCATGGCTCAGCTTGAGGTGTCTTGCACTTTCCTGTGGGGCATTTTGCATTTGAAACCTCCCAGTGGGACCTGTTCCCTCCATGGGACCTTAACGAGCTAGTGGAGCCAAAACAGGCAGACAGGAAAATAACTAATTTTAAGTAGTAATCAGCTGTAACTTATTTCTGAAGTATTTTTCTTTTTCCTTTTGCTCATCAGAAAGTATTCTATATGATAATATTGTGCTGAATGTGTGGAACAGCTATTAAGCCTAGCAGCTGACATATATGTCTAACTCTACTGCCCCACATTGCATCATGAGCATTATGATTTCACTGACAGTGACATCACAGGTGGCTGACCTGGCAGTCACTCGCGTGCTGTTGCTAAGTAGCAGTGGTGTCACAGTCAGTGAGGTCACAATGCTGATGATGTAGTGTGGAGCAGTAGAGTAAGATATTTCAGCTGCCGGGCTAAGAGCTGTTCCACACATCACACCTGCTAACATCAGGTAAACAATCTTCTAATTAAACAAAGTGAAAATAAAAAGTACCTCAGATATAGAAGGTAATGGTTGGGTGCTTTTAAAATCTAATATTAGTTGTTCTAGGCAGTACACTGGCTCTTCAATTTTGTGTTGGTGAAACTCTCGTTCAAACCCCAGGAACCTCCCAGTAGTATAAGACATATGCAGTCAGTCAGCTCAGAATGTCTGACTGCCCTGGAGCTGTTATGTAATGTGGAACGTATGCAAATCATGGAACTAGAATGCTACATTCAAACTGCTGCCTGTAGGTGGACTACGTTCCATCTAACAGATTCATTTTTTCTGTTGAGACAACTAGACGCCCCGAAGAGCTTCTCTCAGCAACTTTGCTGCAAGTTTATTTCTGTCAAAAGTGGTATTTTTTCATTATTTTGTTAATTCTCTGCCTCTGGTAATTTTTTTTATTTAAAGTTGAAATATGTTTGGTTACTTTCATGTTCCTAGCGGTTCACTCACTATTCCCGGGAACCGAGGTACCTTCGGTTTAAACTGCTGTTTTAGCAGTTTCAACTGCTACGTTACTCAACTAAATTTAGCAAATTTGTGTAACTCGGTTACACCTCGTGACACAGTACACCCCTAGAAGGTGATTAACAGACCATTAACATAACCCTTGGTCATGCCTTATTGCTTAAGTATACCCACAGACGGTCGTGGGTTATTGCACTTAAAACATGAAAGCCAAAAATATGTTAAAGAAAAGTAGCAAAGTCTCACAAATTAGTTTTTATTTTATGATTTCTGTGTCACTCCGACCTGCAAAGTAGTTCCTTGTATCCAGAACTGAAACGCGGAGGTGGAACCAGAAAGAGATTTCCTTACAATGTAAACACATTACACGTTTTGTTTCAGTGGCATCCCCTTCCCCTGTAACATTTTGTATCCCGTCTTCGCCAGAATGCCATTCCTCACAAGGTAATTAATTTACTTGCAGTAAACCGATCGGTGGTTAGCTCCGGTGCCAACTAACTAATAAAGAAATCAGTTGACAACCACTTTTGGAGTATAGCATGTGCGAGTTAAAGGGCCAGTTAACTTGTTCTTGCTATACTTGCTAAAGTGGATGTCAATTAATTTTTTCATTAGTTGGCACCAGGAGCTGGAAAAGCAGCTTCCCATGCCAGCCAGTAAGTAGCTACCCCTCTTTCAGAAAGGGGGGCAGGGGCAGCTCAACGTAGAGTGAACGAAGGCAAAGATCAAATGTCAGTGCATATTTCTGCATGCTCCTGGGAAGAGTTCTGCTAGCTTGGTTCCGAGTGCTGGGGGTGGGGGGCATTTTGTTGTTAAGAAAACACATTGTTCCGAGTGACGGGGGTGTGGGGGAGGCATTTTGTTGTTAAGAAAACACATTATTCCTGAAGGCAAAGAAACATTCCTCGTCGCTTGAGCAATTCAACTAACTGACAGAATAGCATCTTGAGCAGTTGCTTAACTTTAGGACTCTTGTGTCTCATTAATGACTAACGGAGTAGGGAAAAGTTAGTCAACTGGAAATGCTGGAGTACCCGGCATTCGCTGATCTCTCCCACCCTGTTACAGAAACAGAAGAGACCCTCATTTTGCTCAGGAGTTCTTTAAAGGAAAGCTGTCCCCCGGACTCAAGTAGCTGTGCTCAGGAGGGCAGTCGAGATGGGCTGGTTTCAATCATAGCTGGTGAGCAAGGCAGTCTGGGATAGCATGCAGCACACTGCGAGCTGGTATTCTCTGTGCTGGGACTGTGGCTTACTGATTTTTCTTCCCCATTTCTTTTTGTTGTCCCTCTGTCCTACTGATGGGGATGGTGTGGAGGGACATTATTAGGGAGGCCTGGGAGAGGAACAATATTTCTGGATTTATTTTTTGTACTTGCTAGTCGCTAAGTTCATTTAAAATATGGCCCCAATCATTTTATTTACCTTGCGAATAGTAGTGTAAAAAAATGTTGCTTGCATTGATTTTGGTGCAGTGCCTGAAGAGGAACGGCATGTCAACTGTGAGTATCTAGGGGACTAATCAATGGCCACGTACACCCAGTGAACCGATGGGGTTGCACGTTTTATGCAACCCATTTTATAAGCAGCATGAATGTAGCATTCTAGTTCCATGACTTGCATACATTCCACATTACATCACAGCTCCAGGGCAGTCTGAGATTCTAAGCTGGCTGCATATGTGTAATCTTACTGGGAGATCCCTTGGAAGAAACAAAATTACTATGTTAAGTAATTTTTTCTTACTTCCCTTTGAACCAGCCGTGAGTTGCAAGCTGCACTTCCTGTTATGGAAAGAGCTCTTTTTAGTTGCTATTACTTCTACTCAACAGATTTCTGAGCTTCAGGCCCTCGTGTGTAAAGAACCTTATTTGTTTTTTCACAAGGTGTCTTTGCGTACTGATCTTAAGATCTTCCTGGACTTAGTCTTCATCATTTAGTCATACTTCTGGGTTACAAGCCGGGGGCGCTGAGACCCTGCAGGAGACAAAAATCTTCAGGAGGGCCAGTGCAGAGGTAGGACCGTGCATGACTGTTTCGCGTCTGTGTAGGCTACCTCGGGGTAAATCCTCCAGCCGCCTCAGTTCCTTCTTTCCCTGCCATCAAGTGCGTTTCAGTGATGACGTCGCTCGCCTGCCAGGAGTCAAATCTTCATGTCTATATGACAACAGCATCTAGTTGCTCAGTTTTAGTTTCTTATTTAAAAAAAAAAAGTGTTTTATTTTTCTCATAGCCCTGCCAGTCGAAGGAGTTGACCGTGGATGGAGATGGTGATGGTAGGGACTCTCTGATGGAAGGTTGCTCTGGCAGCTGGGCTGTGCCTGGTCCGCTGCCCTCTCAGGGGTGAGGGGGAGTCCAACAACTGGCAGTCTGGTGTTCGGGAGGGAGGACAGTTTTTCTCTAAACGCAAAAAGAAGTGAGCCCATTCCCTGTCCAGGTCGGGGAACCCGACACAGCTCTGCCTCAAGTTGTTGGTTCTTCCTGTCTTAAGAGGAAGAAGTGGTACCACTCAAGGTCACCCTCTGGTATGTCTGCTAAGAGGTCTTCAGTGGTTGGGAGTGGTAGGCTGTCTGATTCTTCAGCAGTTTCCACTCAGGATCGCCTTGATTCTCGACACTGGAGCCCTTCTCTGTCCTCTTGTGGGCAGTTTCCCCACTGGGTTGCTCTTTTGGTGTAGTGGGTACAGTGTCTGTCATGTTTGCCCCCCTTCCAGCAGATCTGGTTTCAGGGCCCTTGGGCCTAGAATTTTGGGACCCTGGTTTGGGCCTTCAGGGCAGGTTGAGCGTTTGGTGCCGGCAATGGAATTTTCTCACTTGCCGGTGCCAGCCCCACACACACCGGTTCCACGTGTCCCTCCTTCACTCTGTTTTCTCACAGGGGCTGGCACAGGTACCATCCTCCTCCCCTTTTTCTTCTAGGTCTGGTGTTTATCTTCGCGGGTGGCGCCATTCTGCACAGCATCTTTGGTGCCGTGTCAGCACCGATTCCCTATGGGTCGGGGTCTGGTCCGACATCAGGACTTGCAGTGCTGAGTCCGGTGCTGGATTCCTTGGCAGGTGTGGCGCCTGGATCTGCAGTGCCAGTTCTGTTGTCTCACGTTTATCCTTTGACCAGACAGAGGCTTGTTGGGGCAGTTCTGCTCCCTCTGAAGGGGAATTTGAGCAGGATGAGTCTGATCCCGACCTTTTAATTTATGAAGAAGGCAATGAAGACTCGTTCTACAGTTTGAACGGTAAGCCCTCACTTCCAACTGAAATTCCAGTAGAGGACCTTTTTTCCAGTCTCTCTGTAAAAATATGAGAGTAACTCTGGCTTTACAGACCTTGTCTGTGGAGCCAGGTAGGCTTTTACGACTGGAGTGACTTCATGTTCCGAATATCCCAGTGAACCTTATGCTTCCTGTTCCCCAACTTTTGAGACTTTATCTGAAGTTGTTTGGGTGAGGCTGTCTCTTATTCCCTCCATCTGCAAGTCCATAGCTAGGAAGTGTCCCTCCCAAGGAGGGACCCATTTTAGCCTTGCAGCCCATCGCTGATGTGCTGGTTGTCCTCACTGAGAATGACAAATCTGTTCTTCCTCTGGAAGTGTCAGCGCGTCCTATCAACAAGGACTCTCGCAAGATGTATAGCATGGGAAAAAGAGCATTTGCAGCTGCAACTCTGGGTGTGTGCATTGCCAGTTATCAAGGGCATTTCTCCCAATACATATACGCCCTCTGGACTTCCCTTAAGTCCCCACTGGAGGATCTCCCAGAGTCTGCTCAAAAATGGAGATTTTATAGATTGTTACCCTGGGTATAGAATGTAATAGCCATAAGCTGAAAGCTTCCATGGACACATATGATCCGGCTTCCAGGGCGGCCGCTGTTGGAATCTGTATTAGAAGACATTCCTGGCTCAGGACATCAGGATTTTCCTCTGATGCTGAGCAGCAGGTAATGAATGTCCCCTTCGATGGCAGGTGTCTGTTTGGCCAACAGGTAGCACAAGCCCTAGAGGCCTCTCAGAAAACCAGAACTGCCATTAAAACAGCCAGAGAGGCTCCTTCTGCCCCTCAGAGGGGCAAGAACTATCAGTTTTTTCGTCACGGGCAGCCCTTTTGAAGAAGAGGTTGAGGAGCCCCAAATAGGCACCAGCCTTTTTCAACCGAAAAAGAAAATGCAGCACAAGGCCCAAAAGCACCCAGCCCACTGTCTGAAAATCCAGCCTTGGTCTTGACTCAGCTGCCCAAGGTGGACTTTTCCATGACAGTGGGAGGTCGTTTGACTCAGTTTTGCAGTCAGTGAAAGTATATCACAACAGACAAGTGGATCCTCTCGATTGTCCGGGTGGGGGTACTCTCTCAACTTTTCAGAGATTCCCCCAGACCTTCCGCCCAACAGGCAACACAAATTGTCAGCCATCCAGTCAGACCTTCTCACTTTAGAAATACAGCGCCTTCTCAAAAACGGGGCAGCGGAAGTAGATCTTACTTTGAGGGGGCTCTTGCAGCAAGTAACACCTTTAGAACTGAAGCTGGCAGGTGCCAGGACCTCACGGAAAATGTCTAGCCAGCAATATACAGTGGAGGACCGCCCCCCTGACGCCACTTATGGTATAGAAGGGGCGGTCCCGCAGCCCATCCCTAGTTCTTTTCCCACCGTCGACTGCGCAAGTCGGACCTCCGCGGACGCCTTCTGCTAGTTGACCACCATTTTCACTGCGCTAACCCACGTTTTGTTATTTTACCTACAACCAGTGATTTCTTTGTTGATTTTCTTGCATGTGGTTTTCTCTTCTCCATCCTCCTCAATTGTGAAGCGGCAATCCAAGTGTGCATGCAACAAGCAGATTCCCCTTAAGTATGGCCATTTGACCTGCCTTTTCTGTCTAGGCCTGGACCACAACATTGAGGTCTGCCAGCATTGCCAAGCACACACTGCTCCATTGCCAGAAGACCCTTGAAGCCTTCCTGCTTTCCAAGAAGCTATCTGAAATGGAGAAGGAGCATAATCGCAAGAGTTCTTCATCCTCTCCAGCATCTGGGACCCTCCACCTCTTCTTCTTCTAACAAAGAGAAGAAATCGAGCAGCAAACACAGGCACCGGGAATAACACAAGGAGAGATTCCGGGCAGAAGACCACTTAGGGTACCCGACTAAGTCGGCGACCCCTTCAGTCTCGTGCCCCCTGTGGGGGCAGTCAGCCTCATCCACCGTGGCTGCCCTTTCTCCCTCCGGGCTCCCAGTGACAAAACCTCCTTCAAACAACATGAAGTCTTGCTGTATTCTGACAATATGCAGTTAGCCCTTCCAGTTCAACTGCCCCAGAGATGAAAGAGTTAACTCTGTGCCATAGCATAGAGCATTGAGCTTGAGCTCAGTTTTCAAACCCCTGTTCCTGGTACATTCTATGTAACTGTCAGATTCTTTACTCCGCCTGCCTGTGAAGTCGGTCCGGAGATTTCTCTCCGCTTGCTTCTGTTCAGAGTGGTGTGTTTTCATCTGCTATTTCAACTGCTTTTTGTTTTTGGTTCTTCAGACCTCTGTCTACGGTACAGGTTAGACTAGATTAGATTGAATCTCCATTTGGTCTCTGGTCCTTTTTCAGTCTGCGCAACTGAGAGAGGACCGCCTTTTTTTTTTTTTCGAATGATTTTTCCGCCTTGCTGTGGAACGAATGGCGGGGGCATCCAGCTGCCGTCTTGTCCCACCCGGAGGGCAGCAGGCTCGCTCAGCCACTGGGGGTTTGGTACGGCCGTTCCCGACCTGCTGGGAGGCTCCCCCTATGCCTACCCATGACAGGCTGAGACCGACCCCTCCCCCACGGTGCAATTCCACGACAGGCCTCCAGGCGGGCCAAGTGCAGCCATCAGGCTGCTCGTTCGCGCCCAGTCTTTACCTCCATTGCCTACTGGAGTGCGGATGTGCAATGACGTTCAGGCACAGTGTGCCGACGTCCAGCGCACTCCCCCCATGTGTACCAGCGCTGACACAGTGCCACTGGTTGTCACCAGAAGCTGCTACAGCGCGGTGGAGTTCTCTCACCCTCCCCAGGGATAAGAGAGCAGTCATACGGATGCTCAATCCTATCCCTTCCCTGACGACCCGAGCTAATTTCCGAACCCGGGTTGCCAGTGTAGCGCAAGGTGTGGCGTCCAGCGCCTCAACCTTCGGTGCCACCGGGCCGGGTCAAGCTTCGTTTATTTCTTGAGGTAAATTCTTGAAGTTTTTAAGTGTTTATTTGGGATCTGGCAGTTTTTGGTTTAAAAAAAAAAATTTTTATCCATCGACCATTGAACCGGTCATTAACCGAAAACTAAACTAGTCATTCTGGCCTAACCGCTTCTCAAAGGGCAGCTTTGGCTTCTGTGCATTATGTCAGAGAAACCCAAGAAAAAGACTGGACCCAGTGGGTTTCGGCACTGCAGAGTGTGGGGAGGTGTTTGCCAAGGCAGATCCTCACCTTCATGTATGTTTATTTTCTGGGGTATGACCACCTGGAAACAGACTGCCAAATTTACGAAAACTTTCCTAAGGCCACGCTGGATAAGTGTTTAGCCAGGCTGAAGGAAAGAATGGCAGAAAAATCCACTGACTCTGGTGGCTGGTCCGGTTTGACTCCTGAGGGTGCAGAAGAACTGGAGAAGGTGCCTTCTGACCAGGGCTATACCTCCTCAACCAAAAGAAAAGCAGATACTGAGGCTTCAGTAACAGCAAAAAATAAGTGAAAATCTACCGGTTTGGAGCCTAAGTTTCCGTCTTCATCCATGGATGAAATAGCTAAAGCGATTAGGATTGTACAGTCTTTACAGTCAGAACCAGGTGAACCAAGACCGAGTACTATCACACGTCCCTTGGTTCAGTCGTCTACTGGTTCTTTTCCCACCGGTTCATATGACCCGGAGACTTACTATGAACTCTAGTGTGAAGAAGAGGAAGGCTTGGGGGAACCCATTGAGCCTGATATTTCCCCAGATAGGCCAGACTCTGTCTGCCCTCCCAGACAGCCTGGGAATCCTCCTCCCATTATTTCTTTTATATAAAGGTTGCTGAAACCTTGCAGCTCCCTACTTTGGAGGCAGCTGAGGAGGAGGAGCCTGATTTCATCGAGATGATGGATGTCTCTGACTCTAAAATACTGTCAGTACCTCTCCATAAGTTCTTAAAAAAGCAGACTGATTAAGTGTAGGACTTCCGGTGATGTCACCAGCATCATGGCAGCTTAAACGAACAGCTCCCCCCCTCATCAACAATAAAAACATCTCCACACAGCTTAGTGCAAGTAAATTGGGGGTAAAGATGCAAAGACTGCAAAGTGGAAACTCAGCTGCGAAACGATCCCGTTCAAAAAATTGGAAAGCGAAGGCTGATCAAGGAGGATTGAGCCCAGCAAGTTCGGCGAACAGCGGGAGGGAGTCGCCTTCGAGTATGGCGGGAGGAGACACTGAGACTGAACTAGATACTCTGTCCCGCTCTAGATTTGAAACCCTTCTCTCAGAAATCAAGCAGTTTCTGTCAGAAACGAAGCAAGAATTTAATAAGCTGCATTCCGACTTAAAGGGTCTGGAGACTAGGGTGACCTCCGCGGAGGAACGCATATCAACAGCAGAAGACGATTTAATCCAAATTTCTCGGGCCATGGAATACCTAGTGCATCAACAAGAATTCACCGCTGCTAAATGCCTAGAGCTGGAAGCACGCTCCCGTAGAGACAACTTAAGAATATATGGTTTACCTGAAGAGACGGAGGTTGGGGAGATGACTGAATTTCTGGAAGATTTGCTGCAACATGTCCTGGATCTGCCGCCAGCCTTCCAGTTCAAAATTGAAAGAGTGCACCGAGCATTGGTGCCTAAACCGAAATCAGTTTCTACCAGGCCCCGGTCGATGATAGCGAAATTTTCAAGCTTTCGGGAGAAAGAGCAAATAATACGGACAGCGTGGAAACAGGGGCGGGTCGAATACAATGGTGCCCGACTGTCGTTTGACCAAGATTACCCCCCCCCCGGTGATCCAGCAGCAGCGAATGGCCTACTCCCCGATACTGCGGAAATTGAAAGCCCTAAACATCAGATTCCAGACGCCTTACCCTTCCCGCTTACGAGTTTTTTTGGGAAACAGGTACTGAGTTATACCATTCGTATGAAGAGGCGCTTCAAGCAGTGAGGAATATGGGGCATGAAGTTGTGGAGGCCCCCCATCGTAAGGAGCAGCCGACTGGCTTGCGGCATCCCTGGCGACCGACCAGACTCCAGCACTCCACGCGTCCAGGAAAGAAAGTGGCAGCTAACACACTTCAAGATATCAGGAAAATGCTGCACAAACTCACTCATCCTCAAGCCCCTGAGGAGCCATCAATAGAAAGGATGGAGGACACATGAGGGGTGATTCCAATGCAACGAGTCTGTGGCTGTGTTGGGGAGAGCTTTCTCCCTGTGTCTCTTTCCTCGTGGACGTAATTGAACTTTATACCTAAACGAAAGGGACTCATGGAAATTGATATCGAGGCCTACAAGTGAGGCCTAGCTGGTAAATGATAAGGGTCATGGGGGGGGGGGTTCGAGGGGGTGATGAGTTGCCTGAAAATTTTTACTTTTATAAAGAAAGCTGAATATCCAATATGTTTTAAACAGGCGAACCCGTCACTCCAATAAGTCAGGTACTCTTGATGTTGAAACTATTGATGCTATGTCTTTAACCAACCGGGAGGAGGGGTGGCAGGGGTTGGGAGGTTGAAACCCGGCAACAGCACAAAGAACCGTGAGGTCCTGAGAGGATTTGGGGGGATTGGTTAGAGGGGTCCCCTCTTGAGCAGAGATGCATTAATGAGGCACGTTAGCTGGTATAGTAGTTTTAGAATTTCCTCAGGGACGCAGAGGGTTTAATGCTGGGGCTGGGTTGCTCGCTGGGTGACTTGCCTGTGGGAGGGTTGCAGTTATAGTGCCATAATGCTGACTCTATTCCCAGATGGTGTAACATTGAATTAAATACAAATGAATAGGGGTTTGGTACTAGCATAGCAAGAGTGGGGAGTTCACAATGAAAAGGGATGTGGCATCACCCTGTGCAGCTGCAGATTCGCCCAAATTAGTGGAAATCAAATTGGGGGCTGTGACCCCTTTGGGGCGTTCGTATTTTGCGTTGGAGGATGTCAGCAATGGCCGTTTGACCCAGGCCTGAAATACACGCATATTTTATGAAGTCGGGGGGGCATTTTTTAATTTTAGTCGTTCTTTTGGTGGCAGCCTGCTTCATTTCAGGAAGTTGTTGGTAGAGCGCTGGATTTACGCTCCCTATTTTGTCCTGGTTATCAGTTAGGGAAACACTTGCTGGTGAATGCGGGCTGCGACTGAAGGGCGACATATAATCGTAGTGGGACACCACTGTGAAATTGGGAATCTTTCATATTCCTTCTTTACCTATATAGAAGTAGCGAGTTACCGAGGTGTAGTCTCAGGAACAGAGGAAATGCGGATCATATTACACAGCCTCGATAAAATGTGGAGAGCGGGGCTGAACATTTCTCAGGCGTAATCCCAGATTAATTATGCTGGGAACTCTGCTGCCAGGTGTGCCCTGTGTTTTTATGGGTACACTGTTGGTGGTGATGTGCCAAGACATCTGGCAAGGACCTGATAAACCTAAGGTCCAGGAGGAACGAGCCATTTTAATGGCTCCTTTGCCTTCCATTCGAGTATTGCGAACTCGAACGAATAGAGAACGCTATTTACTGTTCTCCTACCTTGGGAGTAATCTTGTGAATAGTTTTTTTTTCCTGGGGGAGGATCGCTGAGGTTTGAGATTATATGTTGTGTCTGTGTTCATGTGGTGTTGATAATTACAATGTTATATGAAGGATTTTAATGACATGATACATCTGATCAATACAGAGGAATGCAAAGACTTATTCAACTCTGGGGGGGATTGAGGACGGGGAGGGGAGAACACCGGAGAATACCTTGGGGACGGGGGAGAAAGGGGACCCTCATATCGATGGGATTATAACTTCCGGCCCATAAATGGAGGATAAGTCCAGTATAAGAATTGTCTCTCACAGTGTTAATGGGCTGAACAGCCCGGTAAAAAGACACAAAGTCATGTCAGCTATAAAAAGACAGAAGCCCACGTCTGTTTTACTGCAAGAAACTCATTTAAATAAATCCGAACACCAGAAATTAGGGAAGTATGGGTATGAGCAGGTGGTCGCAGCCTCAAATGGGAAGGGTAAGAGAAGAGGCTCTGCGGTACTGGTCTCCAAAGGAACACAGTTTCAGAGGTTGACCAGCTATGCAGCCCCTGAGGTCCGTCTGGTCATTATCACAGGGAACCTGGAGGGTACCCCTATCACACTGGCCTCCCTGTATGCACCCCATGGCTCTACTAAGGAAGTTTTTCGTTCCTTACTACATAAAATAACGGAGCAGCAAAGGGGACTATTAATCGTAGGGGGGACTTAAATCAGGTATGGGAACAAAATGACACGTCCAGAACAAAGTCATTTCGGCAGAGCCCAGCCAGTAAATTCATTAAGAACCACCTAAAGGGGCTTTTTGGGTAGATGCTTGGAGAAGGCATAATAAGAATAAGCGAGAGTACACACACTACTCATTCCCCCACGGCTCCTTTGCCAGGATTGACTACTTGTTGATCTCAGGAGAGCATCAAGACCAAGTATTGGATTATAAACATATCCCATCGGTACTCTCTGATCATTCCCAATTGTTGCTGAGGCTAAACTGGAAAGTCCCAAAAGGCCAGTCTCTTTGGAAGTTCAACAATTACTTTTTGAATTTAAAAGAGTTTACAGACATAGCCACTGTGAGGCTAACACAAATCCAACAAGATAAGTACCCTAAGGTACCGGGTACTACACTATGGGGTACAGTGAAAGCAGTATTTAGAGGGGACTGTATCAAGTTTGCTGCCTATTTTAAAAACAACAAAACCAGCAGATGGAAGACCTTCAAAATCAATTACTTGCTCTACAGGAAGACGGGGGACAGTTCGTAATATCAGACATGCAAAATATTAAACAAAGGATTCAAAAGCTAATAGATATAAAAATGGAACATGCACTGCAGTGTCTGCGACAAAGATACCATGAAAGTGGCCCTAGAGCCTCTCGTCTCCTGGCCCACCGTCTGAGACAACATACCGCTAGGTCTACGATCACTCGGATCAGAGACCCCAAGACAGGTCAGATACTGAGTTCCCCAGAAAAAATCCTGAATGGCTTTCGGGATTTTTACTCTAATTTATACGCATCAGAACAAACGCCAGATAAAGAACAAATCAAATCATATTTGACTAAATTAAAGTTACCGCGGCTGACGGAAGAGACAGGGGACTCCCTTGACTCTCCCATCTCTTCTACAGAGTTGGCCTCAGTGATTAAAAATCTGAAAACAAAAAAGTCCCCGGGTTCTGATGGATACACCCCTGAATTCTTTAAGTTCTTCGTACAGGAAATTAAGAGCCCTCTGTTGGAGGCTTGTAGGGAAGCACAATCGGGGGAGGCGCTCCCAGACTCCTGGAACTATGCGGTTATCTCTAGTGTCCCTAAATCTGGTAAGGATGTCACACAGTGTAGTGCTTTTCGCCCTATATCAGTTTGAAACATTGATTATAAGTTATATGCATCTATATTGGCGAGGCGTCTGGAAGTGGTACTGGCTGATTTGATCAATTATGATCAGACGGGCTTTATCCTTGGTAGACAGACTCAGGATAATATTAAAGATCTCTGCAAATCCTACCAGGCCACTCCGTCGGGGCGCCATGCATGCATTAAGTTTGATGCGGAGAAAGCCTTCGACCGAGTGGCATGGAGTTTCTTGGACCTTACCATGGGCGTGTTTGGATTCTCTGAATCCTTCACTAAAATTATAAATAATATATACACCAACCCCAAGGCATATATAAAGATCAGTGGCAGAGTTTCTCCCCCCATAGCCCTATACCGTGGCATTAGGCAGGGTTGCCCCCTCTCCCCCTTCTTTTTGCCCTGTACCTGGAGCCTTTGGCCCAGGCATTAAGACAGGACGAGTTGATACAGGGATGGGATCTGGGTGGGGAATTAAATAAATTGGCGCTATATGCGGATGATTTATTAATTTATCTCAGAAACCCAGAGCAGTCGTTGGATCCCTTGTGGGCGTGTCTGTCTGAGTTTAGCCTTTTGGCGGGTTACAAAATAAATATGGGCAAGACGGAGGTCTTAAGAACACACTATGAACCATCGGAACAGATCCAAAGGAAATTCCCATTTAGATGGAATATATCCCAGATTAAATACCTCGGGGTCCAGATGTGCTTTCAGACGGACCGGTTGTTCTCTCTCAATTTTATCCCAGTATTAGAAAGAATTAAGGTGGAGTTGGACCAGTGGGCTCCTATCCCTATACTGTTGATACAAAAGGTGGAAGCGATAAAAATGATAATGCTCCCTAAGTTCTTATACTTGGTACAGACAATACCTATTCTGGTCCCGGATGCATACTTCCATTCTCTAAATAGAACGATTTCTCGTTTTATCTGGGGTCCACAAAAACCTAGAATCCGCCTCTCGACACTCCAGATCCTGAAGGCAGAGGGGGGCCTGGCATTACCAAATTTTAGACTATATCACCATGCAGCTCAGTTACGAACAGCCTTTTACTGGCTGGATCAAACCTATTCGGCTAAGTGGAAAACCCTGCAGCTATGGGAGACTACCCCACATAAAAATCTGAATGCTATGCTCCTTGGGCAAAGAGGAAGATTAAATACGGGGCAGGAAGATAATCCTTATACAGCCTTCACTCTGAGTGTTTGGCGTGGAACTTTGGGAGACAAAAAGGGCTAAGAGTTGGAGGAGCTTGTTGACTTCGGTTCCATATTTAGATTCATTTGCACCTAATCAGTGGGATGCAGGATTTAAGGGATGGGAGGAGAGGGGCTTACATCTGATTTGGCACTTCCTAGAAGGAAGTGAGATTCTGCCGTTTGAAACACTAGTTCATAAGTATGGAATTGTTTGGCAGGACAGATTTAAATACTTCCAAATTAGAAACTATATTAGTAATCTCTTGATTCATCGCAAGATTGAGGGTTCATCTCCTCCACAGATCGCATACATTCTTAAAAAAGCAATAGAGGGGGACCCGATAAGATCTCACATTATTTCTAAATTATACCAGGTGCTCCTGTCCTGGAAAGGGGATTCCTCGTCTTGTATAAAGACAGCCTGGGAGCGAGACCTGGGAGTTCGGATCCCCGAGGAATTTTGGGCGTGGACACAAATGAGGATTCATTGGGGTATAGTGGCAGTTAGCTGGCAGGAGTTCTTGTGGAAGATTTTTATCCACTACTTTCGAACTCCAGCAATCCTGATGAAATACCGAGACTCTTTGTCTTCGTCCTGTCGGAGAAACTGCGGACATTCCCCTGCATCATTGGCACATATATTGTGGGACTGTCCTATATTAACCCCTTTCATACAAGATCTTCAACAAACCCTACAGACAATTATAGATCCTAACTTGGAAATTTCACCCCATGTTACTTCTTTTTGGAACTGCCAAGGGAATTTTGGGATCCCTTGATGATTAAGTTCCTGAAAATTTCTTTCTTGGTGGCCCAAAAGGCAATCACAAGTAACTGGCTTTCTCCCAAGGTTATTACCCTAAGTATGTGGCAGGATCGTATGATAAATATATATATATAGAATGGAGGCTCTAACAGCCACTATTAACAAAAGAGTCCCTTGTTTTGAGATCTTGTGGAGGCGATGGGTTCTATACATGGCGGGGGCGAGACCTGACTTCTTGCCTTGAATTGAGGCTTGGTGAAATTGCTATATTCAGGTCCGATAGGAAGGACGCACTGCACAACATAGAGCCCTATAATCTATAAATAAAATCCTTATCTTTTGCTCTGATTGGGGAGTGGATAAATAGTCTGGCTCCTCCCCTCCTCCTCCTCCTCTTCCTCTTCCCTACATTAAAGGGTTCAACTTTAAAAGGTACATCCTGGATTTCAACTTAGTTGAATTTTATAGTTTGTAACCATTGAGGATCTTTGGTTGTTATAGGCTATCCTCTGTATAAACTACTGACTGCTGGTTCTATTTTTTTTTTTTTGTTTCATGTTGGATGAATTGACTGTGGAAACAAAAGAGAAGGGAAATTAAGTATAATGGATATGTGTGAAAGATATGTTTCTACCTTGTATGTTCTGTTTGTATGAACAAAGCATTTTAAATAAAGTTTCAAAAAAAAAAAGCAGACTAATAAGATTTTGCAGATGCCCACTTCTGTTCCCCCGCTGATAAAAGGATGGCTAGGAGGTACATGCTCTCAGGCAGTGGCACAGAATTCCTCTATAACCACTGTAGTCATGTAGGAGTTGTCCAGGCTCCTGCCTGTGACAAAGCTGGCATTCCTCTAGCTTCTCATCCTCCTGAGAAGGACTCTCGGAGGATTGACACCATGGCCAAAAAGCAATATTTGGCCTCTTCCCTGGGTATTAGGCAAGCCTCTTACATGGCATATGTAGCCAGATACCAGAAGTCCAGATGGGAATCTGTCCTGGACTTGGCCAAGACTGCTGCACCCCAACTGGCCAAGGATCTGGAGCAGATAGTTAAGGATGGCATTGAGACATCCAAAATGCAATTCCATGCTGCAGTGGACGCTAATGATATGTCATCTAGAGTCATGGCTACTTTGGTTTCCCTGAGAAGATTTTCTTGGCTCAGATGTACCAGCCTTTATCAGGATACCCAGTCAAAGGCCATGGATTTTCCTGTTGTCCAGAATTCTCTGTTTGGGGGGCAAACAGAGTCGTACATGAAGAAAATGACCTCTCTCGTCTCATTACTATTTGGCTTAGTATAAGAGCGCTATGGGCGACTGCCTTCTTGCTCTTTCACAAACCTTAGTATAAAATGAACGAGTATAGGACCACTTACAAAAGTGCATCTGCAAAAGAAAAGTCTGCAGCCCCACAAAAGCAACAGTCTAGGCTGGGCAGAGGCAGGCCTTATGAAAGCCCTTTTTACCAGGCACAGGCATTCCCAGCTTACCAGCAACAGAGAGGTTTGTTCAGGGGCAGAGGTAGGAGAGGCGTGAGCAGAGCTGCATCCACCTCCCAGCCTAAGACTCCTGCCAAACAGACACCCTGATGTGTCAGTCAGGGCCACCTCCTCTCTGCCAGTAGGGGGCAGGCTGGCTCACTACTTCCAGGCGTGGAAATCCAGTACCACAGACAAGTGGGTCCTGGAAGTAGTGAGCCAGGGACTTGCTCTGAATTTCAAACGGTTCCCAAGAACCAGAATAAAGTCTTTCAAACCTGCCAGCAGTTCAGAGGCAAATCTGTTGGAGATGGAGGTTTCCTCCTCACTTATAGAGCAAAAAGCAGTGGAACCTGTCCCCGTCTTTCACAAAGGAAAAGGGTTTTACTCGAGATACTTCCTTACTCTAAAGAAGACTGGGGAGTGGCGGCCCATCCTAGATCTGAGGTATCTCAAGCATCTGACAAAACCCAAATTCAAGATGGTGACGTTAACCAAAATCCTTCCCACTCCCAGACAAGATTGGTTAGCCTCCTTGGACCTCAAGGATGCTTATTTCCACATACCTATCGGACACTCCCACAGAAAGTATCTAAGGTTCGAGTTACCCTCAGGCCACTATCAGTTCAGGGCAGTGCCCTTTGGGCTGACCTCTGTTCCCAGAACATTCACAGAGTGCCTGGCAGTGATGATGGCCTACCTGAGGAGACAGGGAGTGTCTGTTTCCCTACCTGGACAACTGTTAGGTCGTAGGATATACCCCTCAGCAGGTGAGGGAAGCCCTGGCTCTGGTGCAGGATACCCTTGGATGCTTAGGATTTCTGGTAAACCTAAGAAAATCAGCACTGGAACCTGTCCAGAACCTAGTGTTCATAGGAGCAAAACTGGACACAGTTCAGGCGAAGGCTCTCCTGCCAATAGAAAGGGCAGACAACGACATCCATCTGGCAAGTTCCTTTCGCTTGCAGGTGTCTCAGCCAGCAAGACATTTTCTTCAGCTTTTGGGACACATGGCAGCCTCCACAGCAGTGGTCCCAAGAGCCAGGTTTCAGATGAGGGACATTCAGTTTCACCTCAGATCCTGCTGGTCCCAGAAAAGAGATCCCCTATCCAAGCTGATTCCAGTGACATCCACCTTGGTACAGGTGATACAGTGGTGACTGGACAAGGACAATCTCAGGGAGGGTGTTCCTTTCCTCCAGCAGTCTCCTACAGCAATTCTGACCATGGATGCTTCACTCATGGGATGGGGGGGGGGCTCACCTGGGGACCACACTACTCATGGGACATGGTCTCATCAGGAGTCGTTGCTTCACATCAGCCTGTTAGAGCTCAGTGCAGTGTTCCTGGATCTTCGGTCATTCTCAGAGATGGTACAAGGCAAGATGGTTCAGGTAAGAACAGACAATACCACCACCATGTACGATATCAACAAGCGGGGAGGGACAAGGTCTTCTGTCCTGTGCACGGAAGCAATGAAGATCTGGAGTCTGGCATACTACCTTCAGACTTCCCTTTCAGCTGTGCACTTGCCAGGCAAGGACAATGTTCTGGCAGATGCCCTCAGCAGAATAAATCAGAGTCACCACGAGTGGTCTCTGAACAAGGGACTACTGCATGCAGTGTTAAGGAGATGGGGCACACCAGATGTATATCTGTTTGCAGCCCCAGCCAATCACCAGTTGCCCCAGTTCTGTTGTAGAACCCCAGTGCTGGGCCCTGTGCCTTTGGATGCATTGATTTTGGATTGGACGGTCAAGTTCCTATATGCTTTCCCCCATTCCCTCTGATCTTCAGAGTGCTGGTCAAACTCAGGAGCTAACCATCCTCAATCTTTCCGATTGCTCCGGATTGGGCCAGACAGTCATAGTACCCCATGCTGCTGTCTCTGACAGTGACCAGTCCAATTTGCCTCCCCCGGAGGCACAATCTCCTGACCTCCTCTTGGGAGGATACTGTACCCCAGCCTCAAGGCCTGGCTTTTGAGGACTTAGAGTATGCAGGCCTGCATCTCTCTCAAGGGGTCTTGGATATTCTGAAGTTTTCCAGAAAATTGGCCACTAGAAAGACTTGTACTTCCAAGTGGAAGAGGCTTTCCATCTGGTGTGCACAGAATGAAATAGATCCACAAGCTGCAGGACTGGCAACCATGTTGGACTATTTGGTTCACTTGCATTCCTTAGTTCTTCAGCCCTCTACTCTAAAGGTGCATCTGACAGCTGTGTCTGCTTATCTCTGTGCAGGGAAGGGACCTTCGCTGGCATCCCATTCAGTCTTCAAGAAGTTTTTTAAAGCCTTTGTTATATGTTATATGTCAGTAGCTGTGACTCCCTGGTACTGAATTTGATGGATACTGTGACCCTGAATGCTGGGATGGCCACAAGGTGACCGAGTTGCAACTAGCCTCGTCCACCACGACCCTCCATGCTGATCGTTAAATAGATCACGGCCTAACTACTAAGTGAGAGACTGTGGAGGAATGGCCTATCCCCAGCATCATCAGGTTAGACAGATTGATAGGGGACGTGAGGCTCTGCTTGATCTGCCACAGGGCTGAACTACGATTGGGGGGTTGGGGAAGGGTGCTAACCGGACCATTACAGGATACTAAGAGGCTGGTTGGGACACAGTAGCGGAATTGAGAGGAGTGCTCATGGAGGTGGACCAGATGCCTGAGGTGGCTGCTCGGATGGGGGGGCTAAGCAGCTACTATCCCCAAGTCCGGTTTCCCCTCCCGAACACGGCCGTTAGATGGGTCGTTGGTCGAGCTGGGACGGATGGGTAAGACGCGGTCCACCATGAGCCTCCGGTCCCCTGGCCATGCCATGAGTTCGGACATAAACTAAACTGAAAGCAGATGCTTGGTCGATACCTTTGAATGTGTCCTGCTGCTAAGGAGAGTATCGATTTTCGGGGAGGGGGCGCGCTGGACTGTAGCTTTAGCAATCTGCGGAGGAGAAGTGGGGGGGAAGGGGTCCTGGAGGGAATGGTAGGAACCTTCCACCCACGCTACGGGTGCAGGATAACGGAAGGAGGGAGCTGGCAATTGAGTCGAGCAGGAGATTGAGTACCGGGAAGAAGGGGGAATAACAGACTTTGCTTATGCTGCCATGCAGAGCTGAGGCACTCCAGTTGAGAAGGCCACCTGCTGGCGGGACCGACCTGGGGTGTCAAAGGTCCCACAGTCTTCCTGGAGAGTAGTAGAGAAATGGGGGATTCTGGGAAGACTATGCAATACCCTGTCTAAATCAAGGTGGGGGCTACACTATTAGATGGCTTGGTACTCGATAATGGACATCCCTATGCTCTGAGGGTTTGGCTGTACGTTCAGCAGATTGTGCAATACAGACTCTCAGCATGGATGCGGAGGGCGTACCCTACTATACACAGGGGAATAACAGGTTACTTAAGCGGCGCCTGCCTCGGTAGTGGTCTCGACATAATTAGTGAGATGGAGCTTCGGACGTTGACATCCCACGGATAGTGAGGGCTATAGGGGAGGAAAACAGAGAACTGCTCATACACTCTGAACCCCCTCCGATGGGCGGGGCAGTGGCAGCCTCTGGATCTATGGGTCACTCACATGATGGGGGAATTATTGAACAGAAGTGGCGGGGAAGGAGGGAACCGAAACTAGAGAGGGAGGAGGGGAATCAGTTTAGCCCAACATAATGGTATCTAAATCACTCCAGGAAACCCTGGGAGGGAGGGATTAGAGATCGTGGAAGGAGGGAGAGGGAGGGACAACAGCAGTGAAACAACATATAAATTAAGGATCCTTATTACTCAGCGGAGCCTAGTTGGGGATCGGGGACTGGCCAGGAGTTTCTGCTCCTGGCACTTCCCGATTAAGCCTGGACTGGGGACCGGCACTGGTTGGTGTTCATGCTCGGTTTTGCCTACTGGATCCTCTGAGGCTCTGGTTAGCATGCGCACCTATCATGGTGGACCCCGGGGACTCTGGAACTTCCCTTGGAGAGGGCAAGAGTCATTTCACGAGATATGAGCATAATCCTGGAGGAGGTTGAACCCTGACTTCGTGACAGGACCTCTGCATCGGGATTCTACATAGAGGAGATGAGATTAGGGAGCATGCCCCAGTAATGGGGGGTGACCCCTTAAACGGCTCCACCAGGCCCTTTACAATAATGAGAGGCTGGTAGGGGTCTGCTAAAACTCCCATGCAACATACAGAGGTCCTTGTCTTCTGTTATTTAGTATATGCTCCTCTTGTACGACTGACCCCGGGGGAGCTAACTCCTCGCGGTTTTAGTCACCGACTCCAGTTACCCCTTTCCCTTTAGGTACATTGTACCTAAGACCCTCGGACAGAAGAGGACCATAATGGTAGGACTTTTGGCTCCTACCAATGAACAGGGCATTGCCCAGATCTGTGGAAGTACCAACTGTTCTGTGCTTGTTTCTACGGCCATGTTGGCCTGTTGGTTTTGTCTCAGATCAACGTTGTATGTTCATATACATGGTTGTATAGTCTTTGTTTTGGGGTTTGTTAACAGGTCATCGTACTTGTTCTGGTCATTGCTGTTACAAAATATATGGGTTCGTGGCACCCTTTGGGTGGGGTGGGGGTGCCAGTGTACCAGAGTCATAGCGATAAGACAGGATGCATTCACCGAAGTTAACATTACTCTCTTTAAACATAAATGGTCTGGCCTGTCTGATTTAAAGGTCTAAAACATTGGCATACCTCCAAAGAACTAAAGCAAATATAGCCTTCCTCCAGGAGACCCATATGACTTCAGTGGAACACTCCAAACTTGCTAAATTAAGTAGGGGGAAGGTATTTTACGCCTCTTATAAGGGCGGCAGAAGTAGAGGAGTAGCCATAATAATTCCATCATATACTCCGTATTAATCAGAACTGACTTGGTCAGACCCGGAAGGCCAGCTGGTCCTAACCCGAGGGAAGCTTAACAATGAGGAAATTACCCTAGCTAATGTATACCTCCCACCAGGCATTACTGTCTCACAGCTGAGACCCCTGCTAGACAAAGTGGTAAATTTCATCAAGGGTACCCTTCTGATGGCTGGAGATTTTAATCTGATGGTGAACCCAAACCTGGACTCCACAAGTGGGAGACCACAGAAATTAACAACAACTCAGAAATTTTTTAATAAATTCGTTTGAGTTTGGGTGGTGCGACATATGGTGGAAATTACACCCACAGACGAGAAATTACTCTTATTACTCTTCGGTTCACCGCACATACTCCTGCATAGACTATGCCTTCACCCAGGTTGAAAAGCTGCATGCTGTGTGCGACATGCAGCTGGGAGATATCTCTATCTCAGACCACGCACCTATGATTACACAGTGGGATCTGGAGGTTCAACTTAGAACCACTCAATGGAGATTAAATCCATACTATCTACGGTCCAAAGAATTTAAAGAACTCATCTCAGACAAGCTAACTGAGATTATGGCTGACAACCCAGCCTCTGACACCACCCCTTCAGTCCACTGGGACACAATCAAAGCAGTACTGAGGGGGCACATAATTAAGTACGCGGCACAGAAAAAGACAATGCAGAGAATATAGAGCTAAGCTTGAAGAAACACTTCATTTTTTACAACAGGCACACAAGCAAGGCGATGAATCCCTCCTCCCCCAGATACAACAAACCAAACAAGAATTAGATAAACTCGCGCTACAATAAACCGAAATAGCCGTAGCATTTCTGAAACAGATACTACGAGGTCGGCCTGCGGGCCACATGAATGCTTGCATACCAAATTCGTAGACAGAGGAAGGGCGCAACGATAGTGACCATAAGGCATCCAGTTGGGGGACAACCTCTTTCTAAGACACATGACATTGCCGAGGCTTTCTTGGCATACTACAGGAACCTGTATACCCCAGAGTCTACTCCCTCCCAAGACAGCTTATCATCATATATTGAGACACTCACCCTACCAACTCTAGCAGAGGAATATAGAGACTCCCTCATGCAACCTATAACAATGGCCGAGATAGCGCAGACCATAGCCAACTCCAAGTCCCAGAAAGCTCCAGGACCTGACTGGTACGGAGTGGAGTTCTACAAGTCTGCAAGAGCCCAGATCCAGCCCACACTTCTCCGTGTCTTTAACTCTATAATGGAAGGCAATTCACCCCCTGAGTCCTGGTCCTATGCAACTATATCGGTGATCCCCAAACCAGGGAAAAACCCCCAGAAATGCGCATCATATAGGCCAATCTCGGTACTAAATCAGGACTATAAATTGTTTATAAGTATACTGGCCTACCGCATGGATCAAGTACTCCCAGTCTTTATACATAAGGACCAAATGGGTTTTGTGAGGGCTCGTACCACCACTGATAATATCAAGCGTTCTCTCTATCTAGTGAACCAAATGAGCAGTACTGAGACACCAGCGGTACTAATTAGGCTTGACGCCGAGAAGGCCTTTGATAGAGTTGCATGGCCTTTTCTGTACTCGGTCCTATACAGATTTAGTTTTCCTTCCAGCCTCATTCAAGTCTTACAAAAGGTATATTCTGCCCCTAGGGCCTGCATAAGGGTGAACGGGCATCATTCTGAATACTTTCAACTTAATAGAAGCGCCCGTCAGGGATGCCCACTATCACTGTTATTATTCGCAGCAATTATAGAACCCCTAGCACAACAAATCCGAGATTCCCCTCAAGTACAGGGAGTTCGTTTTGGGGATACGGAACACCGAATTGCCTTATACACGGATGACATACTCCTGTATCTTCAAAATCCCGAACAATCCATACCAGCAGTTCGCCAAATCCTGGATGCTTATGGAATGTTGTCAGATTATAAACTAAACCTGACTAAAACCGAGATACTCACATTCAATTATGCACCCACGCGGAGAGTAGTGGATATTCTGCCTGGTAGATGGAATCTGGTAAAACCGAAATATCTAGGCATATATATATACCCCAGGAAGGAATGAACTATTATAAATACAACTACTCCCCCTTTATAGCACAACTAAAGCAGGACTTGCAAACTTGGTCTGTTATACCACTGAACCTAATGAAACGGATAGAACTAATTAGGATGATAACTCTCCTTAGAGCATTATACCTTTTCAAAATGTCCCCCTATCTGTGCCCCTAAAGACCTTTAGAGATATTAACCACCTAATATGGAATTTTGTATGGGCTGGTCGGAGAGCTCGGGTGCACCTTAAGGTGCTGTCTCTCGCGCGGATTGATGTTGGCCTCGCTCTTCCGGACCTAAAGTACTACCAACAAGCAGTAACCATGGTCCACATGATGGCGAGACAAAACAAAAGTACGCACCCACATTGGATGGAAATGGAGAAAGCATTGATGAATGACACAACATACTTTCGGGCATTATATCGACAAGCGGTGGGAGAAATGGCTTACCCAACTATTAACCCCTGGCTAGCAGATGAATTTTGAAAATGGAACTCACTTAAAAAGTTGCATAAACTGTCACCCTACTTGCCACTACTATGCCCAATCCAGGCACTGCCAGATTTTCCCCCTAATAGATTAGACTCTGGGTTTACTTCATGGGACAGCCTTGGGCTGAGGTACCTGTCACAAATAATGACAAAGGGAATAATTTGGTCATACACGGAAATTCAGGCAAAGTTTCATTTGCCACACAGAGACTTTTACCGATATCTACAACTCCGACATTACATAGAAAGCTTGCCACCATCCCTGCGAAATCCAGAAAACTACCCAGCACTAATTCAATACCAAATCTCACTGAATAGCTCTGGGAAGCAGGAACACTTGATTTTCCTATATCATCAATCCCTGAACTCACAAGATGAGGCTCTCACTGAAAACATTCGAACACAATGGCATGAGGAATCGGGTTGCCAACTAACCACTTTGGACTGGCGGCAGGCGTGTGGCCACTCTTCCAAGGTCACAGGTTCATATCAATGGCGAGAATATGCCTGGAAGGTAATAATACGATACTTTAGATCGCCTAAGGTCACTAAACATTACTCGTTAAATAAAACGGCGGAGTGTTGGAGAAGGTGTGGCGAACGGGAGGCCAACCTGACCCACATTCTGTGGACATGTCTGGTACTCTCCAACTTCTTAAATCAACTAGAGGCACAGCTACAGGAGTTTATCGATCCACAGTTGCAATTGACCTTGGAGATGTACCTGTTTCTCATACTACCTAGGCTCTATCGAAGCCCAAATATTAGATACCTGCTTTTACCACTCCTTACAGCAGCTAAAAAGGCAATAACCAGGCAATGGCTAACAACAAATGTTCCATCCATTAGGGAATGGTGGGAAATCACTCGGTAAATTTATAACATTGAAAAAATGACACATAATATAAATGAGCGCGGGGAGGTCTTCTCCATGAGATGGACACGGTGGCAGATATATTATATGTGAAAAGACCCCACTTTTGTGCCTTAGGGTTGATAGCCTGGAGGAGTCTCTGAGGCTCTGGTACTGGCTGGCTCGCTTCACTGAGGGAATTTTGGGCCTGGTCTGCTCTGCTCCCTCCCCCCCTTGTCTGGTTGGAGCCCCCACCACGACGGGAAGGGAAGTTCAGACCTGCCTAGATGGACCAGAGTGAGAAGTTAAATAGGAGGAAGTTCGATGATCTAGAGACCGACCAACTTATATTTCTATATAATTTAAGACACCTATATACTTTTAAGATAAGCCATAACTAGATTGTAACCCTCATGGGAGTGACAAACTGGCTAAAACAAATATTGGATCTTGTGTAAATGAACTAAATGAACCCATAAAATTGTCTGTATTGTTGGACCAGTTGTAAATGCATTGTATAAAATCACATCTGATGACCTATATGTATATAAGTTAAAATCTGAATAATAAAAAGAAGATTTAAAAAAAAAAGGTTTTTAAAGGGTTTCTCCGCTTACATCTCCCTCACAGGGATGCCTCTCGCATGGGGGTTGTTAGGTCCAGAAGATGCCCTGGAGCGAAATGGACTCTGGAACATGGTCCGCCATGTTTGGTCTCCATACCCAAGGGCATCTCCATTATTGGTGGGCAGTTAGCTCGGATGGCCCTGGAGACCCGTCCAACTTGAGCGGTGTTATGCAACGCCAGATCTGTCAAGAACAAGACAGCAATTATTGCAGATCTTGTTGGGTGAGCTGATCTAGCTTGCATCACCAAGACCTGGCTGGATGAAAATGCTGTTCTGTATTGGAGGCTCACGATTCCAGCCGGGTGCTCAGTGATACACTGCTCAAGGGATTGGACTGTGGGGGGAGGTTGTGGTATGTTTCAAGACCGAATTGGGCCTCATGAGTGTACCAATTGAGAAAGCCGGGTCATTCAAGTGTACTGTAGTAGCAGGTGTAGGTTGTAGGATAGCCCTCATCTACCATACACCTGGGGATGAGAAGCGATTCCTACAGAAAGTAGTGGACTTCGTGATCGACATGGCTTTTGAGTCGCCCAGGCTGATGATCCTGGGTGACTTCAACACCTGGGTCAATGACAAACTCTTGCAATTTGGACAATACTTACTCCGGTTGATGACATCACTGGGCCTTACACAGATTGTTACCTCTGCTACGCATAAACACGGTCACTCTCTTAACCTGGTTTTCCTCCTGGGGATCAAAGCCTCTAATTTGGGGTGGAACCTGTTGGATGTTCTGATCATTACACTGTGGGATTCCATTTTTGCAGCCACCCCCCATAGGCCTGCCCCTGTGGAGATTTTCAGATAACCGCCCTGTATGGGAAGTGAGTCCTGAAGGCCTTGCGGCGGTACTTGACCTATCGGAGTTTCCTGTGGCAAGCGGGAGTCCCGAGGCTTTGGTTCGGGCCTATAATAAGGCCATTACTATAGCCCTGGACTCTATTGCTCCTGTCCGTGTTAGTCCTCTCTCCCATCGCCCTCGGTCCCCTTGGTTTGATGGGACCTTGTGGGAGATGTGGCGACTTGGACGAGGGTTAGAGCGTTGCTGGCGGAAATCCGCCTTGGAGGCTGACCATCTTAGATCCCTAGAGCATTGACAAGTCTATCGACAATCTCCCGTAAGAAGGCAGAGCTCCTGTCTGGGGAGATTGCTGCCGCTCAGAACCAACCGTTTCAGCTCTTTCAAACTGTGGACAGGCTGTGCATCCTAGCCTGTCTGCAGTCTCGAAGACCTTTTTCACAATTGGAATGTGATGAGCTTGCTTGGTTCTTTGCAGATAAGATGGCTGACATCAGGGCGGAGATCCAACCTGCACACTCTATGGGTGATGCTATTGATTGGCGCTCGGTCACTTTCCCCTGGAGCTCATGGATGTTATGCGGATTGTTTTTGGCAGGTCTGTCCAACCTTTTTTGGGGTGGGAGCAACATTTGAAGTTTCAGAACAAGGGAAGAACAACATCACCATGTGGCATGTGCCGTTCAACGTGCATGCACCATATTAGTGCTATGTTTAACAGTTTTCCAATTATTTATACATACAGGGTGAGATATTCAGAAGGGTTGCGCATGGCACAACACAGCTGTGCCATGCGCATCCCACTGATGCGCCCCAGCGCGATATTCAAAAGGGGAGTGTATGTGGGACAAATCCCGATGTGCCAGGGTGCATCAATAATGTATGCGGTGCAAGTGGGGGAGGGGGGCGTGCCCATGCATACCGCCACACATCCCGATATTCAGCCCGGGATGTGTGGAGCCCATGCAGGCGCAACCTCTACATGTGCCACATACAGTTGATCCAAAAAATAAAGGAGCAACAGCCAGCCATCCACAAGTGAACTGCCGAATTGCAGGGCGCAACACGGCAGCAGCCAGCTGTGGGTGGCCACCTGAGCTCGGCGGCACCTCTGTCGGATAACGCCTTCATGCCCGATACAAGGCATATGTATAATAGAAAGTCCTATATCCTTGGTGGTCCAGTAGACGCTTGCAGTTGTCAAGGGCATATGTATAAAATAAAGTGTCTCATATTCCTGGTGTTCCAGGGGGACGGCCAGAAGCCTGATCCGCAGGCAGAGTCTCATTGAAAGATTAATCCTCATCCCTGGTGGTCCAGTGGTACCTCTTCCCACCTCCCACTGAGCCCGCCATCCTGCCCCCCACCCTCAGGGTCGCTTTGACTGCATGCAGTACAGCTGTACGCCCATTGGTCCACACAGCATAAGGTCAGGTAGACTGTATGTACATAGTCCAGATATGTGAATGAATCCATTCACATATCTGATCAGTAGTACATCAGTTCGTTCAGGCCTATTGGTCCACAGCATGGCTTCACGGCGCAGATCGCATTGCATTATATATCCAGATGTGAATTAACCATCTGCTGTTGTCTGACTGTGTAGTACAGCATTTAGCCTGCACGCCCATTGGCCCACGCCTGGACCAATGGGCATACCGCTGTACTGTACGCAGTCAGTCGGCGGGCAGCCGGGCAGCTTGTGGATGGGGAGCTGCCGCCCGCCGCTGACCAGGGGGGTGGCGGGGCCCAGTGGGGAGGGGGGTACCGCTGGACCACTAGGGATAGGGATTAATCTTTCATTAAACTTCTGCCCGCGATCGGGCTGCGAGCATTCCACTGGACCACTAGGGATATAGGACCTTCTATTTTTATACATATGCCCATGATTGGGCTGCGAGCGGTCCACTGGACCACCAGGGAAATAGGACCTTCTAATTTTATACATATGCCCGCGATCGGGCTGCCAGCGGTCCACTGGACCACCAGGGATATTGGACGTTTCTTTTCATACATATGCCCGCGATCAGGCAGTGGGGCACTTTGCTGCTTGTGCAGGGGCGTCGGTCCCCAACGGCTGCAGCCTGGCAGGGCGTAGGCGTAAATCGCCGAGGATGGCGATCTGCGTGCAAATGGGGCCATAATGAATGCAAATGGCCCCATTTGCACCTTTGCGTATTATGGCCCCCATCTGCATGTGCACCTTGAATACAGACATAGACATGGACAGTGTCAGCAGATAAGGCCTATGGCCTACCCAGTCTCGCCCATTTAAGTTTGTAAGTTCATATCGCTGTTGATGTGCCTAGCGCACACGGCACTTTGCGCTAGTGCAACCCCTGCTCCCTCTCTGGGTTACTTGATTGGTAGTGCCACTCTGCCATGCATAATGGTGGAATACAGAGGATATTCAACGGTGCTGAGCTATGGCGCAGCACCGCTTAATATCACCCTGTCAGCGCCTGACACATCCCAGTTGCACTGTGCCCAGGCTTGCGCCACTGCCTGGCGCAGTCTGAATATCCCACTCACAGTATGTAGTTTAAAATAATAAAAGCATTAGTCAATAGTAATTTTGCAATCAGCTTTTATTAAATATTTATAAAAATATTTTTATTTTATTTTTTTAATCTGTATTGTAATTATATCTATCCTAATGTTAGCTCTGGCACTGCATATTATCAGCCAACTTCATTTAGTTTGTATGGAGTCCACCCCCCACCCCAAATCAAACCAGCACTCTGGAAGGGTATGCACCTCTTCACCTCTCCTTTAATATGAGTTCACAGCACTATATGAACCCCCCCCCCCCCACACCACACACATCAAACCAGCTCTGCTGGAATGGGATATACACCTCCTCACCTCTCCCTTAATATGTGCTCACAGCACTACATGACCCCCTCCAACACACATCTAACAAGCACTCCATTTATATATGCTGGCACTATTATGTGCTGTTATAATGTTACCCCCAGCATTTGAAAAAATCTAAGACAGTTTTCTTACTGGGAGACAGCAAGTGGTTTAAGACAGCCAGACAAACCAGCAGTGTAGAGTTCTGGATTTGATTATCCAGCATCTGGGATAGCAAAATCATAGCGGTAGCAGCAGCACAAGGAGAAACTCCACTAGGCTGCAATCAGCACCAACTAATGAACGTTTTCCCTGCTCAGCAAGACTGACCGCAACAACTGAGAGTATCCGTGCGGTGGAAGGAGAGACTCAACTGCCTGCAGTATGTTTTGCTTGCTGAGACAGATGGCAACAAAAACGAATTCCCTCAATCAACTTGCAGCAAATCTGCATACTGTTTAATACCACTTTTAAGTCCCTCAGCCCACTGCATTTTATCACTTGTAGAAATGAAACTGAGAGGTAAAAAAACAATAATTTACAAATCAGACCGCAAGTTACAAATTGATTGGAAATTTGTGCTCTGATGATTATTCCCGTTAAATGCTGCTTTTACCACCTACTGGAGCAGTCGGGGAGACACAGAGACATGCAAAATAGGCAAATACAGATGTAAAATTCAGTGCTGAAATTCAGTCGGACCACAAAATGGAAAAAATGAAGCCGACAAGCACAAATAAGGCACATAAGTGGTAATTTGTTCCCGAGCAACATAAAATGGCTGGCGAGCAACATGTTGCTTGCGACCCACGCGTTGGACAGCCCTGGTCTACAGTATGCATTCTACGTGCTGTAGTTTGGATCCGGGTCTGACTTCCCTGATCTTGGGTTGTTGTGGCATCTTTGGCCCGGTCCTGGCACAGATAGTCTGGTGCTCCCTTGAGTCGGGTGAGTTTCCTAGATCCCTGAAGGAGGCGGCGGTGACACCCCTCCTGAAGAAAGCTTCTCTGGACCCAGACTGCCTTGCCAACTACAGATCTATCTCTAACCTCCCCTTTGTGGGGAAGGTTATTGAGAAGGTGGTGGCTGTACAGTTGGAGAACCATTTGACCATCCATAGCATCTACAAGCCTCTCCAGTCTGGTTTTCGAAAGAGGCACAGTACCGAGACTGCGCTGGTTCGGGTGCTCAGTGATGATCTGATGGTGAGAGATTGGAAAAGTCGCTCCATCTTGGTTCTTCCAGACCTCTCCGCAGAATTTGACACTGTGGACCATAGGGTGCTGCTTGAGTGCCTGAGGCTCATCTGTGGCCAGTCTGGTACAATCATCAGGTGGTTTAAGTCCTTCCTCACTGGCAGAACCCAGGGGGCGATGTAGGGGATTTATTCCTCCGAGACTCTCTGTCATGTGGATCCCTCAGGGCTCAGTGCTGCCCCCCATGTTATTTGCGGTGTACATGCTGCCCCTCGGAGACACTGTAAGATGGTATGGGCTGAAGTTTCACTGCTACGCTGATGATACCAAGCTCTACCTGTCATTTGCACCCAACCAGGATAGTGCACTCTCAGTTTTTAATAACTGCCTCACTGAAATCCAGGATTGAATGAATACCAGCTATCTGAAGTTGAACTCTGGGAAAGACTGAGGTGATGATTGTGGACCCAGGTCACCAGACGGGGGGTGGTCAGGGGCTGGCCTGCCTACGGAGCTTTTCCTGGGGGTCTCCCAGCTTCTTGCCTCTGAATGGGTGCGGGACCTGGGGGTGGTGCTTGATGATGGGCTGACACTGCGATCTCAAGTGTTGGCAGTCGTCAAGTCATCCTTCTACCACCTAAGGAACATTGCCAGAGTCAAGCACCTTGTTCCGTCTGGTGACCTTCCAACACTGGTTCATGCCTTTGTGACCTCACGCCTTGATTATTGCAATTCCCTTTACCTAGGGCTACCGGGGGTTGATATCCACCACCTGCAGCAGCCCAGCTGTTGATGGGGACTTCTCCATGTGTCACATCATGTCGGTGCTGCATGAACTACACTGGCTGCCGATTCATCTGGCGGATCACCTTCAGGGTCAGACTTTTGACCTGTGAAGCCCTACACGGACTTGGCCCGGACTACCTGAAAGAGCTTGTCTCCCTGCTGCCCCGAGCGATCGCTCCACTTGGCTGACGAGGGTTTGCTAGAGATTCCTAGGGTGTCTTTAAAATCTTCCAGGGGCCCATGCATTCATGTATGTGGCCCCAGCCCTTTGGAATTCTCTAACCCATCAGCTACGGGAGTGCGCGACCGTGGAGAGTTTCAGGCAGGCATTAAAAACATATTTATGGCGCCAACCATATGCTGCCTAATTGTATTGTTTTAATGGTTATCAGTTTTGTATTATGTGCCTGTTTCAATGTTTTATTTATTTGTTATGTAAAGCACCTTGATGCTCGTGAAAGGCACTTATCTGCATAGCTCAGCTAATGCACCCCCCCTTTGAACCCATGTCTTCGGCTGAGCGTAAGTATTTGACATGGAAAACTGTCTTTTTGGTAGCCATAACCTCTGCCAGGAGGATTAGTGAGCTACAGGCCTTGTCAATGGAACCTG
This sequence comes from Neoceratodus forsteri, assembly GCA_016271365.2. Classification (NCBI taxonomy): domain Eukaryota; kingdom Metazoa; phylum Chordata; order Ceratodontiformes; family Ceratodontidae; genus Neoceratodus; species Neoceratodus forsteri. Next base: position 1,582,177,265 of record CM028130.1, read on the forward strand.
ACTACATAGCATTTCATAGGGACAAGGTCATCCTTAGGACAAATGGGAAATTTCACCCAAAAGTGGTCTCAGATTTCCATTTGAACCAGTCTGTGACATTACCTGTCTTATTTACTGAACACTCCTGTTTAGGGGAATGAAGACTGCATAGCCTGGACGTAAAAAGGGCCATTGGCTACTACATGGATCAGACAAAGGAACATAGGAATGACTGTACCCAGTTGTTCCTCACGTATGGAGAAGTGGGCAAAGGTAAGCCAGACACCAAGAGGACCATTGCTAAGTGGATAGTGCCTTGCATCCAGTTTTGCTGTGGCAAACAGGGGAAAGAGCCACCTGCGGGTCTCGGGGCCCACTCTACCAGGGAACAGTTGCCTCCATTGCAGCTGCTAGAGACATTCCCCTGCTTGAAATTTGCAAACCAGCTACCTGGAAAACTGTTCACACATTTACCAAGCACTACTGCCTGGACACTCGGGCCAGGAGTGATGCCAGGGTTTGGCACAGCAGTACTGCAGAGTCTATTTCCTATATAGGTTCTGTGGCCACCTCCATGGGGCACTGCTTGGTAGTCTGCATATTGTCAGAATACAGCAAGACTTCATGTTGTTTGAAGAAAAAATTACTTACCATAGTAATCTTGTTTCTTCTAATGGAGTCTTGCTGTATTCTGACCTCCCTCCCTGCCTCCCCTGACAGAACCTAAAAGAGACAGATCCTGCTGGTCAGATGGAATTTTAGTGCTGTACCTCTTTGGTGCCATGTTTTTTCTTGGGCATTTCTCGACTTGAGTCTTCTTGTTGCCTTTTGTTTGGTTATTAGCCATGTTGGGTTATTTATCACTGTTATTAAAAGATAGGCTTAGTAGTAATTACTTAGTGCTCATAAGAATCTGACGGTTACATAGACTGTACCAGGGACAGGGGTTTGAAAACTGAGCTTGATCTCAAGGCTGTATGCTATGGCATGGAATTAACTCTTTCATCTCTGGGGTAGTTGAATTGGAAGGGCTAACTGCATATTGTCAGAATACAGCAAGACTCCATTAGAAGAAACAAGATTCTAGGGACATGGATATGTTGTTCTTCCACACTGTCTGGCAGGTTCCTTGCCGCTTTAAATCTTGCCGGAAGGTCTTCAGGCTGGCTCATCTCACCCACCCGGGTGGTAAAACTCTCAGCTCCGCCCCATGACGCCAGATCTTCCTTACCACTTGGAAGCTCAGGTACCCTCCTTAACACTCTGCATATAGACTGGATCCTAATTCTTAGGTTCGCCCGAAAATAGTTTTCAAATTCTTAAGACTTCGGTCAAATTCTTCCCTCGCGGCTGCGATGGACAAATCGACTCCCGGTTTTTGTCGGTGCCCATGCGGGCAGAAGATGTCCAGGACAGACCCGCACTCCACGTGCATCTACTGCGCAAGCCTTGATCACGACCTGCAGGCCTGCGAGTTGTGTAGATCTTTCTCGTAATGTCCTTGAATACTACGCTGCCCTATTTAACTTAGGGGCGCCCGAAAGCGTTCGTGCTGCTTGAAGTTCAAGGAGGCTCGTCTGGGCGGCGGTCCGCAGCTGGCTCGCTGAGCAACTGAAGCAGATGGCGCCTCGAGAGGACGGGCCTGTGCCGCATCCTCATCCTCCTCAGTCGCGCATTTATCCCGCTCTCTCAGGATCCTCCCATAGCTTCTTTAAGGAGCTTGCCAATCCCTTCCACGAAAGGAGAGGGGCCATTGGGACACTCTTCTCGGTCGAAGAAGGACTACGAGTAAGTCCCACCATCGACGTTCGTGGGGCGGAGGTCCCTTCCCCGGACAGTCGACACTCGACTTCGGTCGAGGTTACGGCTAAGGCTGCAGGCTTCATGGTATCCCCGTCAGTTCAGCCGGCCGAGACACCCGTCGACGCAATCAGGATTTTTCTCTACCCATCGGACTGGCTGTCGACTGGTGAAACCGACAACCCTTCATCACCGGTTCCCCCGGTGGAAACAGAGGACTTGCCTGCGCCTCCTGTGCCTGAGTCCCCGGTCAAGGTTCCCGAGCCGAGGGAGGAGCGGGTGTCCCCCGCTCCCTCCCAGACCCACCCTCGGAAACACCGAGGATCTCGGTCTCGGACCTCGTCTCGGTCCAGCCGATCCCGCCGACATCGGCGGTCTCGATCTTGGCACCGAGGTAAGCGGCAGTGCCGCTCATCCTCGTCTTCCTCCTCAGAAGAGGAGAGAGGCTTTGGCGCAAATTGCGTCAACGCTACGAGGACTTAATGTGGCAGCAGCTCCTTTTGTCGGGGAAGAAGCCATTAAGCCGTTCCCGGCCATTAAGTGGCTGTCACCGAAGCCGAAACAACCCCTTGCGGTGGTCAGTGCCCAAGCCCTGGGCGGTTGTTCGGCGAAACCAACTTTCTCATCGAGTCCTCCGCCTCCACAACCGAAATCGGGGGCACCGACCAAGGACTCTGGGTCGGGTCAGGGTCTGTCCCACCGGTTGTCGGTCACCCTCGCTCCCGACCATTCTCGGCAGGTGGAGGGTGGCTCAGGCCCCAGGCAGCTATTCACAGACAACAGCCAAAGAACCATGCACAAGGTAAATGTGGTGCTTTCAGCAAATACAGGGACAATTACCAAAAAAGCTGAAGCACACACGATTCCCAATAATGGAACGGACCCAGAGCTAAAGGAAATTATTTATTACACCAAAAAGGAACAACCACTTGATGCGTTTCGGACAGCAGGTCCTTTATCAAAAGTTAAAAGGCTGACCACAAACACCAGCTTATATAGTACTATCAATTAATTACATCACAATAATAACTAACAATTCATTGGTTGTTGAATGAACACCATCACCACTAAAATCACAGAAGCATACATTTAAAGAAATAGAGGCGTGTGGCAAAAACATTAACTCTACATAAGATAAATACTTACCTTATTTTTAAAAATGTGCATAGCAGTGGCATAACTCAAATCATTTTTCTCGATTGCATGAACATGCTCCATAATTCTGATCTTAAAACATCGTTCTGTCTTGCCAACATAATATGCACCACAGTTACAAAGTGCTAAATAAATGACCCCTTGTGTATTACAAGAAATTAGCTGCCTAATGTCATATTCTTTTTCAGGTATACTTTCCAATCAAAATTTTTTCAAGTTTAATACATACATGCAGGCACAACAATTTTTACATGAATAACATCCAGTGTAATTACCCAACCAACTGCTGGTGTGAACCACTGTATCTATAAAATGACTCTTAACTAAAGAGTCCTTTAAAGTTGGAGCTCAATCGATAAGTTGTTATAGGTGGTTCTTTGCATACCTCTCGTAAAACCCACTTCAGTCCTGAGCACATGCCAATGTTGTTTAATAATATTCACTATTGCATGGCTCTGATTATTATAAGTGGTAACATAATGAAACCTCTGATTTGTGCTCTATCATGCTCTCTTCTTTATCTTTTAACAAAATTGCTCTATCCATACTAGCTGCTGCCCCATAGCCTTTATTAATAACATTCTTTGAATATCCCTATTGTCCAAGCGCTTTTTCAAAGAATCTGCTGCAACCTCAAAATCATCTTGTGTACTGCAATTATGCTTAAACGCAAAATTGACCTTTGGGATGTTATCTATGACATGTTTCGGATGACAACTAGTTGCAAAAAGTAAAGTGTTACCATCAGTAGGTTTTCAAAAGAGATTAGTTGTAACACATCCTGAGAATTTCGAACTATCTGTAGATCTAAATAATTAACAGATACCTCACTCACAGAGTATGAAAATGTCAAGTGTTGAATAGTACTATGAAGGAACGCTACAAATTCTGCTAGCATCCTCTGTACCTAACCAAATTAATAAAATGTCATCAATAAAGCGTTTCCATAACCTGATATTATAAAAAAGGATTAACATCCTTATTCAAAACAATATCATTTTCCCATACTCCCACATATAACTAGCACCGATGGTGCGTAAAGTAGCCCCCATCGCAGTACCTTTCACCTGTCTGAAAATCTCTTTATCAAAAGTGAACACATTCTTAGTTAAAACATGTTCAAGAAGTTTTAAAATAAAAATAATCTCTAAATCAGATCGACTTTCAGAACGATTCAAAAAATAGGCTGCAGCATCCATAGCCCCATCATGGGGAATATTGGTATAAAGGGATTCTATGTCCAAAGTAACTAGAAGACAGTCGTTTTCTAAATTACAGCCATCTAACAATTTTAAAATGTCTTTTGTGTCTCGCACATAAGATGGTATTCTTTTCACGAAGTCACTGAGAACAGAATCCACATATTGGGACAAAGGTTCAGTTAGCTCTTCAATCCACTGACTATAGGGCGTCCTGGTTGATGTTTACTGTCTTTATGTACCTTAGGCAGCATATAAAAGGTTGGTCTAACAGGGTTATCTACTTTTAAAAATTTTTTAACTGAAACAATAATAATACCCTGTTGGAAAGCTTCCTCAATGGTTTCATCTATACTAGTTTTGTACTCCCACACTGGATCAAAGCGCAGTTTTTCATAAAAAGTCACATCACTCAGTTGTCTGTGAGCTTCTTGTTTATACGCATTAATGTCCCATAGCACAACACAGCCACCTTTATCTGCAGGCTTAATAATTATTGGGGTAATTCTAACGACTTAAGTGCTTGGCGCTCATTTATAGTCACATTATAGAAGGGGTGTCCTGGGTGGATTCATAAACAAAGTCTCAAAGTCTGTTTCACAGGGTCTCTAAACACGCTCACTGCGCTGCAGAGGGAGGTTGAAAACCAAATTGGGTTTAAAAGTCCCACCTTTAACATCAGGACAACTCTGGTTTCGATCTCCATTCTATTAAAAAGCTTTTACATTTAAATTATGCACATCAGGTGTAAATCAATCACAGTCTGTATAGGATTCAAGCTTAGTCGTGGGTGAGAAACTTAAACCTTTTTCAATAGTGATGTTTCAGGTTCTGTCAAGATATGCTCAGAAATATTAATTATTTGTATCTCTTCACTCAACTCCTCACTGTTCTGTTGTTCCACCTGTGGCCATTCCTCCTCCAATTGTACCGTCCCCTCTGCTCGCGATTTTTTCTGTCCCCTTCTGGTGCGTTTCTTAAACCATAATCTACCAGTCTGGGGCTCCGACGTGGTTCTGGTTGAGGTGGAGGTCCGATGTTTTCCTGATCTTCCTGAAAAAAACGATTTTGTATGCCTTCTTCCCTTCCGATACATTGTCCTCTGTGCTATAACTAAATGAGACTCGGGAAGGACGCTTTTAAATGCTCTCCTCGCTTCTTTTCTTCCAAGAATATACACGGTTATTTTCATAGTCCCCTTATCACGGATGAATTTGGTTTGTTTAATATTTTTTGTTCACAATCCAGTTTAACAATAAAATCTTGAAGTTTTTATTATATAAATCAAAGCCTCCATGCTCTCAATTTCAAAGTTCTGTTTCAATTTGTTTCAACTCCATTTTCAAAACAGTCTCTCGTTCCTTATTATATTTAATAATTAACTGCATCAATTTGCTGCTGGCTTCACTCAATATATTCTCCACTCCTGCATAAACAGTCATTATCAGTCCCAAATGCAGGGTTCTTCATCAGTCTCAGACCCCTGGTATTCTCTGTAAATGCAGGTATGCCTCTAAATTAGTCACATTCCAATAAATCTTTCTAAGTTGTTGAGTGGTCTTTTCCAAATCTTTAAAAACACTTTTCAATGACTGTGTATCAGAAGATGAATTATCTAATTCATTTCTATTCATTAAGAACGGATTAACCACACTTACTTCTGTGACCAATTTATCTACATAAAACAGTTGGTTTTCATTCATAGTCGTTTCATTTGATGTAGTACTTCTTGCAGTCATTATTGCTCACAACGGGTCTCCACGGGAACAATTGAAATTCTCTATTGAGAGACTAATTGTCAACGATCAAAAACCTGTGCCAAGGTCCCAAAAATCAAACAACAGCCAAAGAACCATGCACAAGGTAAATGTGGTGCTTTCAGCAAATACAGGGACAATTACCAAAAAAGCTGAAGCACACACGATTCCCAATAATGGAATGGACCCAGAGCTAAAGGAAATTATTTATTACACCAAACCACTTGACGCGTTTCGGACAGCAGGTCCTTTATCAAAAGTTAAAAGGCTGACCACAAACACCAGCTTATATAGTACTATCAATTAATTACATCACAATAATAACTAACAATTCATTGGTTGTTGAATGAACACCATCACCACTAAAATCACAGAAACATACATTTAAAGAAATAGAGGCGTGTGGCAAAACATTAACTCTACATTAGATAAATACTTCAATTAAAAATAAAATATTATCTACACCAGATGGGTCTCAGTTCTAAATGTGCATTAATTCCAGGAGCTTTATAGGCATTAAGTTTAAAATCCATTCATTTCCTTCCTCAAAATTTTGTTGCGATAATTACCTCCTTGAATCATGTAAAACTTTTTCAATACCCAAATACTTAAATGCATGCAAAGTAGTGCTGCCTTATTTTTTAAAATGTGCATAGCAGTGGCATAACTCAAATCATTTTTCTTGATTCATGAACATGCTCCATAATTCTGATCTTAAAACATCGTTCTGTCTTGCCAACATAATATACCACAGTTACAAAGCGCTAAATAAATGACCCCTGTGTTATTGATACAAGAAATTAGCTGCCTAATGTCATATTCTTTTCAGGTTTACTTTCCAATCGAAATTTTTCAAGTTTAATACATAAATGCAGGCACGACAATTTTTACATGAATAACATCAGTGTAATTGCCAACCAACTGCTGGTGTGAACCACTGAATCTATAAAATGGCTCTTAACTAAAAGAGTCCTTTAAAGGTTGGAGCTCGGCCGATAAGTTATTATAGGTGGTCTTTGCATACCTCTCAGAACCACTTTCAGTCCTGAGCATGCCAATGTTGTTTAACAATATCTACTATTGCATGGCTCTGATTATTATAAGTGGTAACATAATGAAACCTCTGATTTGTGCCTATCATGTTCTCTTCTTTATCTTTTAACAAATTGCTCTATCCATACTAAAGAGTTCTTGTTTTGCTGTTGTTGTTATAGGTGGTTTTCATATTTCGTATTTCAGTTCCCAGCATATGCCAATGTTGTTGATGGTTTGACATAAGTGGTTATGAAATTTTTCTGATTTGTGTTTATGTTTTTGTTTTTTATCATTTATTCATACTAGCTGCTGCCCACAGCCTTTAGCCAAGCTTGGACAATAGGGATATTCAAAGAATGTTATTAATAAAGGCTATAGGCAGCAGCTAGTATGGATAGAGCAATTTTGTTAAAAGATAAAGAAAGCATGATAGGCACAAATCAGAGGTTTCATTATGTTACCACTTATAATAATCAGAGCCATGTAGTAAGATATTATTAAACAACATTGGCATGTGCTCAGGACTGAAGTGGGTTTATTAGAGGTATGCGAACTACCTATAATAACTTATCGATTTAGCTCCAACTTTAAAGGACTCTTTAGTTGTCATTTTATAGATACAGTGGTTCACACTCAGTAGTTGTTGAATTACACTGGATGTTATTCATGTAAAATTATCGTGCCTGCATGTATGTATTAAACTTGAAAAATTTCAATTGGAAAGTATACCTGAAAAGAATATGACATTAGGCGAGCTAATTTCTTTATAATACACAGGGGGTCATTTATTTAGCGCTTTAGCTGTGGTCATATTATGTTGGCAAGATAGAAATCTATGTTTTTTAAGATCAGAATTATGAGCATGTTCATGTAATCGAAAATGATATGAGTTATGCCACTGTTATGTACATTTTTAAAATAAGGCAGCACTTACTTTGCATGCATTTAAGTATTTGGGTATTGAAAAGTTTTACATGATTCAAGGGAGGTAATTATCGCAACAAAATTTTGAGGAAGGAAAATGAATGGATTTTGCGACTTAATGCCTATAAAGCTCCTGGAATTAATGCACATTTAGAACTGAGACCCTATCTGGAGTGTAGATAATATTTTATTTTAATTGAAGTATTTATCTAATATAGAGTTAATGTTTTACACACGCCTATTTCTTTAAATGTATGCTCTGTGATTTTAGTGGTGATGGTGTTCATTCAACAACCAATGAATTGTTAGTTATTATTGTGATGTAATTAATTGATAGTACTATATAAGCTGGTGTTTGTGGTCAGCCTTTTAACTTTTGATAAAGGACCTGCTGTCCGAAACGCGTCAAGTGGTTGTCCCTTTTTGGTGTAATAAATAATTTCCTCTAGCTCTGGGTCCGTTCCATTATTGGGAATCGTGTGTGCTTCAGCTATTCACAGACTCCTCGGAGTCCGATGACGACTCCTCCCTGTTTTCCAGGCCTCTTGACCTGGAGTCCTCTGGGGGGCAGTCGATGGACGAGAGCCCATCGTCGTTCATGGGTCTGCTTCGGCTCATCTTGGAGTCCAACGGGATGCAGCTCGAGCCCGTATCCAAGCGGGCCAAGTATCCCCTCACAGAGATACTGGACCAAGGGGATTCTCCCACGGAGGCCTTTCCGGTGGCTGAAGCCATTGTTGGCCCAGCCCTGGAGCTTTGGCAGCAGTCGGCTTCCTGTCCTGTGCCTTCGGCCAGGATGGCCAGGAAGTATGCAGTCCCTACCGGCTCTTTGTCCGGTTTTTCGGAGCACCCCTTAGCGGAGGGGTTGGTCACCGATAGCATTTTCCGGTGTTCCGGGAACGCTAGGGATGTGGATAAGCCCCCCCGACAAGAAGTCCAAAAGCTGGACTATGCCGGGCGCATAGTATGCCAAGGCCTCTCCTCATCCTCTCCTGTCAGGCAAGCTTGGCCGTGTTGATGGCAGAGCTTCTCCCACGCCTCATGGGCCCCTGGATGAGGTGATCCTCACCTGGCCGACTTGGACGCACCACGGGTCAAGCAAGTGCGGGATCAGGGAAGGGCAGTGGCGAAACAGCAGCTCCAAATGGCACTAGACATTGGAGACTCCTGTGACCGATCAGTAGTGGCCGCAGTGGCCATGCGCCGCAGAGCCTGGCTAAAGATATCCACCTTCACGGCGAATACCCAGCACAAATTGGCGGACGTCCCCTTCTTGGGGACTGACCTGTTTGGCCCTGGAGTGGAAGGCCACCTCCAGCGGATCAAAAAGTCCAACGCTACCCTGGACTCTGTCACCTCCGCTCAGAAGGACAAGGGCCGTCGTCAGCAACATAAGTCCTTTCACCCTTCTGCTCCTCGGGCACATCAGGGCCAGCAGGCTCTGCTTGGCACCCCAAAGCCAAGCCTGCAGCTTCCTCTAACAGGAAGCAGGGAGGAAAAGGCCCAGGAGGTCCCTCGGCTGGTCCTTCCTTCAAGCCTGCCCAGTGACGGGTTGAGGGGTGTCGCCCCAACCTCGTCGCTCCCAGGTTCCCCATGAGAGATGGCTCCCTCACTTCCTTTTCACCTGGTCCGCTATCACCACGGACCACTGGGTGTTAGAGGTGGTAGGAAAGAGCCTGCCTCTGGAGTTCGAGCAGGCCCCACCCTTCCGAGCTGTCGCGGGGGGCCCGCGGGGGGCTACGGGGTCCGCAGCCTCCCTGTCGGCTCGTTGAGCCGACATTGCCCTGCTCCTCGAAAAGGAGGTGATCAGGAAGGTGGTGGATCCTCCACCAGATCTGGGGTTTGTGTCCAGGTACTTCCTGGTCCCGAAACGGACGAGGGGCTGGCGCCCCATTCTAGACCTGCACGACCTGAACAGGTACCTAAGGTCTCGAACCATCAGGATGGTCACTCTGGCTCAGATCATTCCATCCTTGGAACGAGGCGTGTGGTTCTGTTCTCTGGACCTCCAGGACACGTTCTTTCACATCCCAATCCGTCCGTCCCACCAGAGATTCCTCCGCTTCAGGGCAGAGGGGTCCCTCTATGAGTTCCGGGCCATGCCCTTTGGCCTTTCTGTAGCTCCCAGGGTCTTCCCCAAATGCATGGCAGTGGTGACAGCATTCCTGTGGCGCCGAAGGGTCCGGGTGTACCCCTACCTGGATGACTGGCTGATTGCGGCCTCCTCCAGAATGGAGGTGGAGCAGTCCAGGGATCTGGCCCTCCAGGTTTGCTCTCAAGTTGGCCTCCTTATCAGCGAGGCCAAGTCGGAACTCGTGCCAAAGTAGGTGATACAATTCATCGGGGCAGAGCTCGACTCTCTGCGAGCCAGAGCACGGCTCCTGGCGGACAGGGCCGAGGTTCTTTCCTCCTTTGCCCAATCATTTCAGATTGGGCAATTGCGCCCTGCCCGGGACTTCCCGTGCCTCCTGGGCCTCATGGCAGCCTGCACCAGCGTGGTCCATTGGGCCCGTTAGTACATGCGTCCCCTACAATGGGGACTGGCCAGCCAGTGGTCACAGCGCTCTGATCCTTTGGATCAGCTAGTGACAGTGACCCAGGAGATGTGGAACGCTCTCTAGTGGTGGACCATTCCAGCTCATCTGCAGGAGGGCATCCCGTTTGTCCATGAGCCGGCCGGCTCTCTCTATCGACCCGATGCCTCTCTGATGGGTTGGGTTGCCCATCTGGGGAGCACAGAGCGCCTACGGCCTCTGGTCCCTCGGGAGTCCCATGCCACATCAACCTGCTGGAGCTCGAGGGTTCGCCTAGCCCTCACCGCCTTGCCCGCTTGTACAGGGTCAAGTGGTCCAGGTCCAGACGGACAATACCACGACCACGTACTACCTAAACCGCCAGGGCGGGACATGCTCCATGCCTCTGTGCAAGGAAGTTCTCTGCATTTGGTCCCCCGTGCGCAGCCTGGAGGCGGATCTCCTCGCCATCCATGTGGCATGAGCCTCCAACATTCTGGCCGATGCCCTAAGCCGGATAGGGGCTGCGTCCCACGAGTGGTCTCTCCTGCCAGAGGTAGTACAAGATCTGTTCTCCCACTGGGGCATGCCTCAGGTGGACCTGTTTGCCTCCAGGGAGAATGCAAAGCTGAGACTGTTTCATGCCCGCCCCCCTCAGCAGGGCTCATGGCAGGGGGATGCCTTATCGAGGCCGTGGATCCCGGGCCTCTTCTACGCCTTTCCCCCATTCCCCCTTGATCCACAAGGCGCAGGTGATTCTGGTAGCCCCAGACTGGCCCCGCCAGTTCTGGTATCCAGATCTCCTCAGTCTCAGCTCCAGGCTTCCAAGGTGGCTTCCAGCCCGCTCAGACCTGATCTCAGTCAGTCAGGGGAAGGTATTCCATCTAGACCTTCAATCTCTGCACCTGACGGCCTGGTTCCTGAGCGGCTAGAGTTCCAGGCCTTGGGTCTTTCCGACGAGGTCCTCAACGTGGTTGAGGAATCCCGTAAGGAGTCGACCAGGAAATGCTACGCCTTTAAATGGAAGAGATTCTCCATTTGGTGTCGGGGCAAGGGCCTGGACCCTTCCTCCTGTTCCTTGGCAAACATTGTGGACTACCTGTGGTCCCTTTCTCAGCAAGGGCTTCGGTTGACGACCCTTAGGGTGCACCTGGCAGCCGTCTCTGCTTACCGGGCCGGGAAGCAGTCAGTGGCGCAGGAGAAGGTAGTCGGGCACTTTTTCAAAGGCCTTGAGCACATATCCCCTCCGGTGCAAGAACCTCCACCTCCATGGGATCTACTGCTGGTATTGGCTAAGCTCATGGGCAAGCCATTCGATGCACAGTTGTGACATCTCTCACCTGTCATGGAAGACCGCCTTCTTGGTGACTATCACGTCAGCCAGAAGGATGGGAGAGCTCCAGGCGCTTTCCATCGAGTCTCCTTATCTGGTCTTCCACAGGGACAAGGTTGTCCTGTGCCCCCACCCGAAATTCCTTCCGAAGGTGGTGTCAGAGTTTCACCTTAACCAGATGTTGACTCTGCCGGTGTTCTACCCCAATCACACCTCGGAGGCCGAATATAGGCTCCATACTTTGTACCCTAGAAGAGCGCTCGCTTACTACAAGAAGCGGATGGCTGAAGTTCGGGGAGAGGTTCGCCAGCTGTTTGTCACCTACGCTGAAGCCGCACCTGGCAGACCTGCAGCCAAGCGGACGATAGGCAAGTGGGTCACGTCCTGCATAGATCTCTGCTATAGGTTGGCGGGCATGGAGTCTCCTAGAGGGATAAGAGCTCATTCTACTCGCCATACTGCTGCATCGGTGGCTGCTTCCAGGGATGTCCCTATCCAGGAAATCTGCAGAGCTGCTACCTGGAAGTCGGCACACACCTTCATTACCCAGTACCACATCGACCTTGAGTCACGCCGGGATGCTGGTTTTGGGGCCTCGGTTCTCCAGTCTTTATTTCCTAAGTACGGGGTGTGCACCTTGCCTCCCTCCTCCCAGAGAACTGCTAGGAGTCTGCCAGACAGTGTGGATGAACGACATATCCATGTCCCTAGAAATACAGGTTACTCACCTGTAACAGGAGTTCTAGGAATGGTATATGTTGTTCATCCATAATCCTGACCTCTCCGGCTTTGGCGCTTACAACCTGGCTTCCAGCGAGCTAGATCTGGTGTCATGGGGGCGGGCCGAGGTTTTACCACCGGGTGGGTGGGAGGAGCCAACATGAAGACCTTCCGCAAGATTTTAAGCGGCAAGGAACCTGCCAGACAGTGTGGATGAACAACATATACCATTCCTAGAACTCCTGTTACAGGTGAGTAACCTGTATTTACTGTGGTAAGTAATTTTTTTCTTTTCTTATGTCAGTAGCGGGAGAAGGTTCTTTGGGGCATTGGAAGTCCCCCCAACCTCTTAAGCTTAGACCCATCATTCCTGCAGGCTCTAAGTTGAGTGACTCGGCCGGTGGTTCTTTGGGTGGCAGACCTTTACCTCTCGCTTTCCGGCCAGGGTGTCCCCCGAGTCTGCCTCGTCATTGGCCGATGCTTCCAGGCAACTACTGGCACTGTCATCCTCTTCCTTCAGGAAAGAGGGGCGTCTGTCCGGCTAAGGAGCTAGCTCCCTTATTCAAGCAACTCTGCCTAGGCAACCGCTGGCTAAGTCTGTAGCCCGGCCCCAGCCTACGCCGGTCCTCTCAACAGTGGCCTCCCTGGGTGATCCCATCACCAGTGGGGCCTGATGCCCCTTCTCATCCGGCGCTAGAGGGTCTGACGCCCGATCGGACACTGGATCCAGTCCGTCCAACGCCAGATGGTACTACTCTTCTGAGTCCAATGCCAGGTTCCTTGGAGCAGCCTACCCCCCAGTTACCACAACCTGATGACCAGATGCCGGGGCCCTCAAAGCCTAACCCCCAGTGCTGGATACACTGACCTTACCGCCAAATCCGCTGCAGGTTTTGCGGCCTGATGAGCCTGTTTTAAAGATAAAGAGGCACCCAGGGAACCTGTTCAGCCAGTTCCCTAGGGCTACCTCCCAACAATTCTCCAGTCTGCCCACCTACTTCTACTCCTAGGAGGAGGAGGAGGACTTCCCTGACACCAGATAGGGATGTCACCCCTCCTCTTCAAGGTCGGCCACGTAAGCATCCACAGTCTCTTACTCCCTCCCCAGACTCAGGGAGGGTGGGGATTCAGACAGGTACTCCTCCTCCTCTTCCAGCTGGGGGGACCTGCCGTTGGAGCCTGAGGGTGGCAAAGATGCTCCTCGTTCCCCACCTGACGATCTAACATTTATGAATGTGATGTATCACATCCAGCAACTGAATGGCTGGGACACAGAAGAGTTGGACCCAGAGCAAAAATGTCGGGCCACCTTTCTAAGGAAAAAGGATACCTTGCTGTTGGTTGTCCCTCCTGTGGCTGAGTCCTACAAGGATGTCAACAAGAAAGCAGGGAAGCACCTCTTTTGTATGCCAGTGGTGTACAAAAAAATCAGACTGGCTGTATACTATTCCCAGGGAAGACCTCTTCTGTGGGGAGCAACCAGAGGCAGACTCTGTCGTGATTAACACAGCTAATGACCGGTCCAGGTGTCCCAGGCACCTCAGTAGACAATCACCAGATAAAGACTCCTAGTAGTTTGCCTATCTGGCTAGAAAGGTGTACTCCTCAGCTAGGCTCCCCAAACTTCCTTGCCCACATGGTTCAGTACCAGAATGCTTTGTTGGACAAGGCGGTGGAGGTTGCCCAAGCCATGCCTGATTGCCCAGGGAGGGCAGAGCTGATGGCTGTCCTGAAGTCAGGCTCAGATGTCGGTAATCATGTCCTAAGGGCATCCTATGATACAGTGGACTTGGCGGGAAGGGATGCTGTTTCTGCAGTTTGTATCCACCAGTATTCTTGACTGAGAAGTATCCAGGTTCGCCACAGACATCCAATCCAAGATCATGGATGCCCCCTTTAGAGGGCTGGTCCTGTTCGGTGAAGACTCACAGAATGTCATCAACCATTTACAGGAATCTGGGAAAGCCATTAGATCTGTGCATACAAATCTCAGCCTAAGCAGGATTCCAAACAGTCCTTTCGAAAGAATGCTAGATAACCCAGAGGGCAACAGCAACAGAGAGCAGGGTTCAAGCAAAAGTCTCCACTCCTGCCTCTTGAGGTTCAGCTCCCTGGGCCCCCAGAACCTCCCAGCCTGCGTTCCCCCTTCCCTGCTCCTCAACCTGACTTGTTGCCCGTCCCCCCTTCCCCTGGCCGAGGTCGTAGGGGAGGTGGGTAGGGGTCTATTTCTCTTTGCACATTGAAGGGTGGCATCGGATAACCACAGATCAATGGATTCTGCAGTTTATTGAGAGAGGGCACACACTCTAGTTCATTGCAGTTCCTCCAGACAACCCTCCAGTTCAGTTTCATTACTACCAGGCCCACAGTGCTCTCATCGCAGAAGAAATCTAGACTCTCCTACAAAAAAGGATCATAGAGCCTGTCACCCCAGCACAGCAGGGAAAAGTGTATTACTCTCATTTCTTCCTAGTGCCAAAGAAAATAGGAGATCTGCATCTGATCTTAGACCTCAGCCACCTGAATCAGTACATTGAATACAAAAAAATCGGGATGGTCACTCTGGCCGCACTCTCCCTTTGGAACTCTCGCCCAACAACTTCAGGGGGCATCCATGGTGGAATCCTTTAAAAAGGGATTAAAAACCTTTTTATTTCACCAGGCATTTGATGGTTTTTAATTATTATGCTGTATGTTAAATGGTTTTCTGTATTTTGCTGCTTTGCTCTGTATTGGATTTATGTATGGTTACTTGTTTTATTATGTTTTGAAATTGTGTTGTGAGGTACTCAGAGTCCTCGGAGAGTGGCGCTATATCCAAACATCCACAACATCCTAGCCGGCAGCCCAAGTCTGTTTCTATCCAGAGCCCACGAGTGGGAACTTCATCCTTTGGTGGCAGAAGCTGTTTTCGACAAAAGGGGGTCATCTAGATCTAGATCTATTTGCTTCCCCATCCAAGGCAAAACTGCCCAGTTTTTGCTCGCTAGATCCAGTGCCTAGTGTTTTCTGGTGAGACTCCTTGTCCCTCTCCTGGATGTGGAGGTTCCTTGCCTCCCTTCCCTCTGCTTCAGCGGATCCTCCTGAAGCTTCAGTTGGAGGGGTGCAGAGATGATCTTAATGGCACCTTTCTGGCCATGTCAGATTTGGTTGCCTCTGCTTCAGCAGATGGCTGTGGAACCTCTGGTTTCCCTGCCTCTTCCGATCAGACTTGCTCTCCCAGGAACAAGGAACCTGGATCCATCCGGATCTCAGATCTGTGCATCTCCATGTGAGGCTCCTGCAGACCCAGCTGTCTCCAGATTTGGGGTATCACCCAGAGTAGTGGATATCCTAGTGGCAGCCAGGAAAACCTCCACTGGGGCTACCTTCATCTTTGAAATGGAAGAGGTTCTGCGTTTGGTCCACCACTCGGCATCTAGACCCGTTCTCCTGCACGGTGAACTAAGTATTAGAGCACCTCCTCTCCTTATCTGATGCAGGACTCAGCTACTCTTCGCTCAAGGTGCACTGAAAGCATTTGGGTGGCAATACAGTTAAAAGGACTTTCTCAAATAATCATTGGTAACTGTTACAATCCCCCCAATGTCTGATTCTACATATAAGAATGCTTTGCTAAAGGATATTGTTTATTTTGCTGATCATAAGGATGTAGTAATTCTGGGAGATTTCAATATGCCTCACATTGACTGGCCCACATGTACAAGTAGAAGCAAACTGAATGCTGATTTTTTTTTTGGCCTTGTTAACAGAAAATGGTTTATCACAACTCATTTCCTCCCCTACTAGAGGTAGTAACGTTCTTGACCTTCTTATTACAAACATGAGTCATAAACTCTAACATGCAGATATTGGACCTGCTGTGGAATAGTGACCACTATTCAGTTTTGTTTGAGTTGCTAGGAGAACATTATAGTTTAAAAAAAAAAAAAAAAAAAAAGCCAACCTATAGGAACTACGATGGCACCAACTTTAACAACATTATTAACATAATTAACAATGCCCAGTGGGAAAAGACTTTTCAGGGACTTGCAGTGAATGAGGCATGGATCGCATTAAAAAACATGATTTATAACCTTGAAGGAAAATATGTACTCAGAAAAAATAAATATAATAAAACGGGCAGGATACCTAAATGGTTGAATATATGCATTAGATTACAAATTACAAAGAAAAAAAAACCTTTTTAGAAAACTCAAAACCAGTCAATACATGGAAAATAGTACAGTTTATACTGAGTACAAAAAATCCTTACATAAACTGAAAAACATGATTAAGAAAGCCAAATTGAAAATTTAATTCAAATTGGGGCATACAAAAGATGGATATAAAGTGTTTTTTTTCCTATCTAAGCGCTGTTTCCCTATCTAAATAATAAAAAGGATAATTCACGAAAGGTAGGGCCACTTACACACAATGGTATTATTATGCAGTCAGATACTGATATAGCCAACCTCTTTAATACTTATTTTTGTTCAGTCTTCACAAAAAAAGTTCCCATTCTCTTAAAGCTGATCCCGGGGCACGCTCGAAATCAGCTCATATTTATAACATCACCGCTTCAGATATCATCCCACTCCGCAAATCTCTAAAGGAAACTACGAGTCCAGGGCCTGATCAAATCAGAGCTAGATTTCTCATTGAAACTGCTGAGGCAATATCTATTCCATTGAAGATAATATTTAATAGATCCTTCCAGAAAGCTGAAATTCCTGTAGATTGGTTAACAGCAACTGTAACCCCAATACACAAAAAAGGTAGTTGGTCCAATGTTTAGAATTATCACCCTATTAGCCTTACATCGATTGTTCGTAAAATTATGGAAAAAATGATAAAATCATTACTTGAGAAAGAAATGAGGGAACTAAATATTGAAGATACCATGCAGCATGGGTTCAGAGCTGGGCATTCCTGTACTTCAAATGTGTTAACATTTTACAACAGCATTAGTCAGGGCCTAGATAGCAAACAGCTGGATGTTCTTTTGCTGGATTACAGCAAGGCCTTTGATAAAGTCCCTCATGGTAACCTTATTAAAAAAATGGAAACTCTAGGTTTTTCCTACCATCTAGTAAATTGGGTAAATGCATGGTTGACCAATAGAACCCAGAGAGTTGTCTTGAATGACTGCTCTTCTAATCCCGGTGCAGTCACTAGTGGGGTCCTGCAGGGCTCAATGCTTAGCCCAATCTCGTTTAACATCTATATTAGTGACATGTAAATAAGCACCAAAAATTGGTTGTCCAAATTTGCAGATGACTCAAAGCTTGAGGGTCCAGTGGATAACACACAGGATTCTGACTCACTTAAACTTGATTTACAAAATATTGAAAAATGGGCCCTTGACAACAAGATGAATGTAATATTGATAAATGTGTGGTTTTGCATTTTGGGACCCATAACTCTAAAAATTATTATTATATAAATAATACTTTGTTGAAATCTACCGACAAGGAAAGGAATTTGGGCATATTAGTCAATTCAAGAATTATATCTACTGACCACTGCTTAAAAGTGGCTAATTCGACCGGTGGGTTACTTAGGCAAATTCAGCGCTCCTTTGTTACAAAAAATTAACAATGTCTGATTCCTCTTCGCAGAGCTTGTGTCAGACCTCTCATTTACTACGGGTCTCCATTTTGGAGCCCTTACCTTAGGGCAGATATTGACCGATTGGAGAGAATCCAAAGACTGGCAACTAGGATGGTCCCGAGACTAGCAAATAACCCTTATCATACCAGACTCATTACGACAGGCTTAAACTCACTGTCAAATAGAAGAATCAGAGGAGACCTGCTCTTAATATATGTTACTAAAAAAAACAGAACTTACGAATAAATGTGGACTTACTTTTACCACCGAATTGTCCCTAGATGCCATACCAAGCAACTTGTTGTTGCGCAGGCAAGAACGAATCTTAGACTCAACTTCTTTTCAGTGAGGGCACCTAGATTGTGGAATAAATTACCACAGGAATTGGTAGATTCTGGTAACATTGATATATTTAAAAAGGGGCTTGACTTTTGGCTAAACCAGAACCATATATCATAATGTGCCCACATTGTGTATGGGAAAAATCTAGATGGGCCTCTGCCTTTTTTTTTCTAAAATACCTAGTAAAACTTGTCTGCCATTTTGACCTACCGTGTGCCTATTGAGGGCAAGGCTGTTGCCCATCTGGACCTTCCCCGTACATTCCTACAGGGCATTCTGCACTTGAAGCCTCACATCAGGGATGCTTTCTCACCATGGTATCTTTTGTTTGTGCTAGAAAAGCTTGCATTGCCTCCCTTTTAATCTGAAACGAGTTGCGAGATATGCTTTCTTTCATGGAAAGCATTGTTTTTAGTTGCCATTACTTCTGCTTGAAGGATTTCTGAGCTTCAGGCCCTGATGTGTAAGGAGCTTTATTTAGCTTTTCACAAGGACAGGGTGTCCTTGAGAACTAATCCTATGTTTCTTCCCAAGGTGGTGTCAGAGTTTATTTTGAATCAAGACATCCACCTTCCGGTATATTACCCAAAGTACTTGAACCGTGGGGAGGCATTGCTACATTATCTGGCTGTTCTCAGGGTGCTCCGTTATTACTTCGACCTCACTTGACCTACTTGAAAATCTGATCAGTTGCTTGTTTCTTTCACCCCTCCGGAATGGTACGGGCTCCTGTTTGTAAACTGTGTTTATCCATATGGTTGGTTAATTGCGTTTTTTTTTGCTACAATAAGTATCTCAAACCCTTACCAGGATTGGTTAAGGGTCATTCTACCAGGGGCATGGCAGCTTCTTTTGCCTCATTGAAAAATGTGTCTGCTGCTGACATTTGTGCAGCTGCCACTTGGAGTTCTATCCACACCTTTGTGAAGCACTGCAGTCTGGACAATTTCTCACCGCAGAGCAGGCTTTGGACTTGCAGTCCTTCAGGTCCTCCTATCCTAATTCCTTTGGGAGACTTCTATCTCCTCCCTTCTGACTGGGATCTCGCCTTACTGCTTGAGACTTGGTCCTAAAGGTGTTACCTGCTGCAAAAGCCCCCTCGAAGTAAGATAATACAGTTATGTAAGAATGTACCTTAACAGTAGATCTTCGAGAGGAGCTCTTGCAGCAGGTACTGTATTTCCCTCCCACCTTCCCCCTTGTAGTTGCTTCTCCATCTCAGATACCTTTGTTTCCCTCCTTTTTCACTTACTTGCCTGGTCTCTGGTGGGAGAACTGGGGATGGGCTGGAGGACCTCCCCTTCTATACTGTACATGATGTCCGGGGTAGGCCATTTGGGGTGGTTCCCTGCTGTATATTCCTAGCTAGGAGTTTTCCGTGGGGTCCTGGCACCTGCCAGCTTCAGTCCTAAAGGTGTTGTCTGCTGCAAGGGCTTCTGTTGAAGATTTATTTTATTTATTTAGTTTTTGTTGACCGGGTAAGTGCACAAGACAGATTTTGCCAATTTTCAGGCACGACCTGGGGAAGGGGGATACAGATGAATGTCAACTGACTTTGAACCAGATTAAGCTGTTGGTGGTATTTTTAGTGAATGGGGGGAATTTTGGCCAGGACACCGGGGAAATTCCCCTACTCTTGCACCAGGGGGCTCTTCCTCCTGTGAGCAGGAATGGAGGAGCCCAATCGAGGAGGAAGTGCTGATGTGGCAGGAGAGAAGGAGGTGGCGAGAGCAGGAGTGATGGCTTCCCCCACTGACTCTATGCTGCTTGAGGTTGAAGAAACCGAGCTGAGAAAATCAACCAAAAATATGGGCATGGCAGGTACAGAAGAGAAAGGAAAAAAGCTGAAGGCCACTGATAAAGGTGTAAATATGGGTGCAGAAAGTCAAGTGACAGAACAAGAGAGAGAAGTATTATGCCATTCTGCTTTGCAGAAGAAAAAAGAGCAACTACTCTTCTACTATCTGAAACAGAGAGTGCAGTTACCTTGCAGCAATCGTCGAAATCTGAAGAGCCACAGAGTGGGTCATCACAGCTGAAAGCCCAGACAGCCGCTCAGCCGATTCTGACAATGGATGATGTGGCGGGAGACTCCAATGCTGCAAAGAAAAACAAACAGGAACCGCACCCAACGCCGAGATTAACTGCTGTGCAAAGCCCGAAACAGAAAGTGTAGCAGACTGCCATGCCAAATACCACTCAAGGACATGTAAGTGAAAACTTTTTAATATTGCTGGAGATGTTCTAAAATCACGTGATGTTGCTCCATTAATGAGGCCAGTTGCCTTTTCAGACTTTGATTCAGAATCAGAAATTGAATCTAAAGAGACAAATGTGGGGAAAAAAAAACACTGGGCATTAGGAGAAAAACAGCACCAGAGAACAAGGCCACTGTGGTAAACGAAAGAAAAAATAGCTGGTCACCAGAGAAAGCTTTACTGTCAGCTGGGTGGCTGCCAAAAGAAACGGGGGTGGAGACCTGATGATTCAGATCCAGCGGTTCAGAGATGCAATGAGGATGCAGCACACAAACAAACAAATGTTTGTGGTACAGAAAAAGCTAGTACCGATGGTGAACAACCAAGTACTTCAGCAGGGGCCCCTGCAAACATTCGGGAGAGAATAAGGATATCGGGGCGGGGGTGGGGGGAGATCAAAATGTTCCAGTAAAGAAATTCACGGACTTATTCCAGGCAAGGGGGGAACCAGCACCATGACGAAACGCAGTGAGACTCGTATATAAAGGTGGACTAGAACAACCTCCCGACAGAGTATACATAGCAAGAATCTTACTGAAAGACTCCATGAGATTCTTTGCCTCAGAAATGTATGCTTTAATAAATACTGGAGACGCTAACTTTGATATTAGTTTTAAGAACATTGCAGGCCTAGCTAGATTCTAGGTAAAGTATAATGCTATATATAAATCACAATTATGGTCCCTATTTTTAGCAGTGCCTTTAACAAAACCTATAGTATGAACAGTTAGTCTTATTTAAAAATGAAGGTGTAAATATACCAGACTTGAGACCCCAGCACCAATCATGGACTCGGAGCAAATCTGGATGGGGGGATGGAAAATCAAAATAAAACTAAAACAGATTATGGGATCATGCACCTGCCAGGGAGTTTTTTTAGGAAGGGATAGAGGATCCTTGTTTTACATGGGGCAGCCGAAATAATGTTTCAAATGTGAATTTTATGGACACCTAGGGAATGCATGTCATAGTACGAAATGCAGCTGTTGTTTTGAATATGGGCAATTGGCCAAGGATTGTTTAAATACATTCAGATGTAATCTGTGTGAGCATAGGGGTCACTATTATGCAAAGTGTCCCTGGGCCTTTCATAACAAAGGGGCCTTTCTCCAGATAACTTGGTTTTGCATGCACAACAAAAAGGATCCATATTAGTGTCAGAAAAAAGGCTAGAAGAAAAAATAAGAAATTAAAAAGCGAAAGAAGAGAAAGGACAGCAAGAGGCAAAAAACGCAGGAACCTGTGGTAGAAGAAGGGGAAACGGGTAAAGAAGTAGAAATGGAAATGGGAGAAGAAAAAAAAAAACAGGGTGAGGAGGAGGAAAAAGGAACAGACCAGGGGGACAGGAGGAGGAAACATGCAGGCAGAGGTGCAGATGCCCCTTCCCCCACCCACGCCAAGAAGGATGACTTTAATCAAGTGGTAAGAAGGAAAGGAGTCAAGAAAGGACCTAGAGAAGAAGCTGGAATAGAAAAAAGGACAGAAGGAATCCTGCAAGTGTTTTATACAAAAACAGGTGCCAGTTATTATTCAAAAAAGAAAACTGGGAAGACACTGATTCAGAAGGAGAGGAATCAGCTGACTCTTCCAGTGCATCTTCCAGGGGAATGTTAACTGAAACTGAGGACCAGGAAGATCCTGTTTCAAAACAGGCAGTCAGCAGCAGAACAAGATCCCAGAATAGGAACTCCCAAGGGATGCGTTGGGTATAAAACCCTCTTTCCCTCCCCCCTTTTTATACTTATTGACTACACTACAACTAACTACTGTGAATGTTAACCGTATTAAGAGTCACAAAAAAACGATATCTGTCATGCAGAGCCTCTCTGATTTACACAGTCTTACTGCAAGATATAAGACTGAAAACTACTTTTGAATTAAACAGAGGCATCGAGACTTTGGACAAAGGGCCCCGCTTTCTGGTCTATCGGACCAGATAAATGTGATGGGGTCGGTGTTTTGTTTAATGATAAAAGGCTAAAACTGTCTAAGCTGGTAGAAATAGAGCCTGGTAGGGTCCTAGCTCTAGATATCATTTTGAAGGTCACAGACTACGGGTCATAATGGTATATGCCCCCCAAACTAAGGCAGGCAGAGCTAATTTATTTTTTGAAATTAAACCTTTCTTGTTCACTGCTAGGACAGTGGTGTGGGCCGGGGACTTCAATTGTAGGACATCCCTAGAGGCTAGGGTTAAAAAAAAAAAATATATTTTCGGACTCAAATAGTTTGAGATATATAATTAAGGCAGCAAAACTGATTGTTGTATATAGGCATATTTTTCCACGGGGGGAAATACATATTTTAGAGGAGCTACCTCCACAAGAATTTATTTTATTTTTGTATCTGAACATATGCATATTGTAGACACTTCTGTGCAGAGTTATGAGTATTCAGACCACCAAATGTTAAAATGTACCCGACAGTGGGGGAAAGCATCAACCCATGGAAAAGGGATTTGGTGTATGAATAATAGCAGTTTGTCAGATGAAAAACTAGTGCACAAATGGAATAAACTATGGCAAGCCAGATTATCAGTAAGGGTTTTATATATGAACATACAAAATTTGCCAGCAGATAAAGGCCTAGAGGTCTATCAAGTCTGCTCGAATGTGCAGCTAGCACCCCTTATTCTGCAGCTGCCCCACCCTTCCCCTTCTTTGACCCTCCCCATTGTCCTGTCTCATCTCCTTTTGAAGCAGTCCACTGTTCTACTGGATACCACTTCTGCAGGTAATGCATTCCACCCAGCCACCACCCTCTCTGTAAAAAAGTGTCTCCTCATCTCCCTCCTGAACCTTCCTCCCTCCTGTCTCATATCATGGCCCCTGGTATCCCTCCCCTCCCTTACTTTGAACAGCCCCTCTGTACCTGTCTTGTTTATTCCTTTCATGTACTTAAAGGTTTCAGTCATTCCCCCCCCGTCCCTCCTCTCCTCCAGTGAGTACATGTTCAACTCCCTCAGCCTCCTCTCGTATAAGTCCCCCAGCCCCTCGATCATCTTTGTCGCCCTGCACTGCACCCCCTCCAGTAACTTAATGTCCCTTTTCAGATACGGGTGCCATTACTGCACGTAGTACTCCAGGTGCGGTCTAACTAATGACCTATACAGTGGCAGAATCACCTCCTCCCTCCTCGAGGATATACCCCTTGCAATACAACCCAGCATTTTGTTGGCCTTTGCAGCTGCCTTCCTACAGTGTGCTGAGTTGTTCATTGACCCTGTAATGAGCACACCCAGATCCTTCTCCTCCTCTGTCTGGGCTAGCTGCACTTTCCCCAGCTGGTAACTCCTCCTTGGGTTCTTCATCCCAAAATGCAGCACCTTCCACTTTTTGGCATTAAACCCCAGTTGCCAGGTGTCTGACCAGGTTTCAAGCTTTGCCAGATCATCCTGCAACCCCTGCCATCCCCCTAGGTCATCCACCATTGCTCCTACCTTGGTATCATCAGCAAACTGACTGATCTTGCTCTTGATGTCCAATGATACGTCTGCAATGAATATCCCAAACAACACTGGTCCCAACACCGAGCTCTGTGGAACACCGCTCGTCACTACCCTTGGGTGTGAGAGCTCCCCACCCACCACCAGCCTCTTTTGCCTTCCCTGAAGCCAGTTCCCAACCCATCTCACCAGTTTTGCACCTGCCCTTGTGCCTACTAACTTACTTCCCAGCCTTCCATGCACCACCGAGTTGAATGCCTTACTGAAGTCCAGATAGAGGACATCCACTGCATGGCCTCTGTCCAGTTGCCTAGTTACTCAGTCATAGAACTCCACCAGGTTGGGTTGGCAGGATCTGCTCCTTATGAAGCCATGCTGTCTGCTGTCCTGTAGTCCTTTGGCCTCTAGGAGGGCCACCAGCCACTTCTTCAGGATAGTCTCCATTAGCTTACCCACGATGGATGTGAGGCTCACTGGTCTGTAGTTTCCCGGTTCATCCTTGGGGCCGCTCTTGTGGAGGGGCACCACATGAGCCATCCTCCAGTCCTGAGGTACACACCCAGAATGTAGTGAGGCCTTAAATAGGTCTGCCAAAGGTCCCTGTAAGGACCTCTGCCAGCTCCTTCAGTACCCTGGGGTGGATACCATCTGGGCCTGGCACCTTATCCAC
This sequence comes from Neoceratodus forsteri, assembly GCA_016271365.2. NCBI lineage: Eukaryota > Metazoa > Chordata > Ceratodontiformes > Ceratodontidae > Neoceratodus > Neoceratodus forsteri. The sequence goes on from CM028130.1 coordinate 1,582,201,987, forward strand.
CCTCAGTGCCTTCAAACTCTCCCGAACTCTGCCCTCCATGATTTCCCATCTGTCACCCCTCCCCTGTTTCTGCCATTTCTCCCCTTGGGTGTCACCCCCTTCTCTTCAGTAAATACCAAGCAGAAGTACTCATTTAGTGCTTCTGCCTTATCGCACCCTGCTTCCACCCAACCCCCTCCTTCCTAATCCTTACTATGTGGTCCTACAGCTCCTTTTCTCCTGATGTACCCAAAGAAGTCCTTCTCCCACTTCTTAATGCCTTGTGCCAGCCTGAGTTCCGTAGATGCTTTGGCTCCCCTTACTGCCCTTGTCACCTCCTTAGATTCCGTCAGGTACTCCGCCCTGTCCTCCCTTCTCTCTGTTTTCTTGTACTTCCTAAAGGCAGCTCTTTTCCTCCTTACCTTTTCCATGACCTCCTTGCTCAGCCAGCTCAGTTTCTTAGCACTAGCCTTCTTGCTCTGGGCCTTGCAGCAGGTTTTGGTTGCCTCCACTATCCCCAGCTTTATGAGCTCCCACCTCTGGTTAGTGTCCATACTAGACTGAATTCTGGCCAGGTACCCTTTACCACTTCCCTCATCCTCCCAAAGATGGCCCTCCTGAAGTCCAGCACTCTTGTGCCAGATTCCACTCCTTCCTTGCCCATATCCAATGTGAGCCATACTGAGTGGTGGTCACTCCCTGACAGCGGTTCCTCCACTGTAAGTTCTCTCACAAAGTCCCCATTTGCCAGACAAGGTTAAGGGTATTCCCTAACCTGGTTGGTTCACTGACCATTTGCAGCAGGAAGCTGTCCTGAAGGCATCCAGCAGTACCTGCTCCTTCTGTTCCTGGTTGTTGGGGTACTCCAGTCCACTCCTGGCATGTTGAAGTCCCCACAATCACCACACTACCCTTCTTGCAGGTCCTCCTGATCTGTCCCGCTAGTTCCCTGTCTAACTCCTCTGTCTGAGATGGCTGGCCTGTACACCACTCCCATTCTAAGAATCCTATTCTTGGAATCCTGGATTTGCATCCAAAGTGACTCTGTACTACCTCCTCCCTTCCTCCCTACACACTTCAGTCCTTCCTTCACATATAGTGCCACACCCTCCTTTCCCAATCACCCTGCCCCTACGAAATAACCTGTACCCTGGTACAGACAGGTCCCAGTCATTGTATTGGGTGGCCCATGTTTCTGTGATGGCTGCAATGTCCACATCTCCCTCTGCCATGAGCACCTGTAACTCTGCAGTTTTCCTCCCAAGGCTCCTAGCATTAAGGGTAACCACCTTCCACCCTTCCCCTCCTCCCATCCTGCCCTCCTTTACTAGCATCACCAATAGTACTTGCCATTTGTCCTTTGTCACTGTTATGGGGGGGGGAGGTAAGCTCATATGGTTTCCCAACCTGTGGTCTCTGCATGTCTCTTGCCCAGTTGCCACCCCCCCGCTCCTAGTTTAATTTCCCTACTTCCTCTATGTACTCCTTCATCCTCTGTTTCAACACTTTCTTTCCCTCCTCACTCAAGTGTAGTCTGTCCTTGGCATAAAGACTACTGTCCTCCCAGGTCCTCCCCACCCCCCACCCCAACAGCCCATACCCTTTAGCACAACACCAGGTTCTTAGTCATCCGTTAAATTCTCTATTCTCAACTTTCTTGTTGTGCTTGCCTTGGGCATTGGAAGTATCTCCGAAAAAGTTACTGATCTTCCTGCCCCCTCACATAATTGTCCTAGTTCCTCAAACCTCCTCTGGACTATATCTACTGTCTTGTCAGCCAGGTCATTCATCTCAAGATGTATAATTAAATGAGGCTTGTCCCTACCCCTTCTAGCATATTTCAGAACAGATTTTCCCACCCTTTCCGCTGTCATTGCTGGCATGGCCTCCACCCAATGCGACTATGCCTCTCCCCCTTGGTACCCCACCTGACTCCTCTTAGTATTGAGTCCCCCAGCACTAAGATTCCACCACTCTTACTCCCTGCTTGCTTCCATTCCTTCCCTCTCATTTCAGCTCCTCTTCTTCCTCCTGCACATTATTTCCCCCTTTTGCCCCTGTTGCAATTCTCCCAGCAGAACTCCCCCCCTCCGGTTTGGTCCAAGTATTTATCAATTACTCCTCTAATTTCATCATTTCCCTCCTCCACCTTCTTCCTCTCTAGCAGTGCAAAACTATTTTCTGAAGACCCTTCACAAATGCCCACTCTCTTTTCATAGTAAACTGTTCTCTCCTTTCCACTATATGACTTTTGCCACTTCTTCACCTCCCCTCACAAGTCCCTGTCTCCTCCTTCCATTTGTCTTTTGTCTCCTGACCTGGTTTCCCCAGCAATTGTTCTTCCTGGCCTGGGCCCCCTTGTCCCAACCCAAGTCTTCCAGAAACAATCAGGTGGCTGAGGCCCCTGGTCAGACCAGTAGCACCCTTCCCCCACTATGTACTAACCTTTGCAGCTAGTGAAGCCAGCAAAAATGAATCACAGTTCTACTCAAAGCCCCCAAAATAGGTTTGCTACCAAAAGAAACCGGTCTCCAATTCAAACAGCTTCACCAACAACACATCAAAATAGGCTTAAAATTAGAAGATATAGGTCTCTGATTCAAAGAAACAGCCCCAGTTAAATCACACCAAATAGGTTTAAATCAGAAGAAATAGGCCTCTACAAATGCAGCCTGGTACACAGTGAAACAGCAAACAAATGAGCCCACTTATAGCCACCAAAACAGTTTTCAAAATTCTAATAGCCCCAAAACAGTACCCTGCTAGCCCCTTAGAAATAGTAAGAAAGAAAAGAAATAACCTTCTACCAAGTAAAATCCACAAGAAACAATGTAAAAACAAGAAGGTACTGTAACCAATTTGATCCTTTCCCTTCTAGTTCCTTCTGAGAAGCCAAAGCAGCTGACACCACATGTGATTCAGCTCCTCCTGCCTAGCTGAGTGAGACTTGACCAGACTATTAGCACCCTTCCCCCACTATGCACTAACCTTTGCAGCTAGTGAAGCCAGCAAAAATGAATTACAATTCTACTCAAAGCCCCCAAAACAGGTTTGCTACCAAAAGAAAGAGGTCTCCAATTCAAACAGCTTCACCAACAACACATCAGAATAGGTTTGAAATTAGAAGATATAGGTCTCTGATTCAAATAAAGAGCCCCAGTTAAATCACACCAAATAGGTTTTAAATCGGAAGAAATAGGCCTCTACAAATGCAGCCTGCTACACAGTGAAACAGCAAACAATTGAGCCCACTTATAGCCACCAAAACCGTTTCCAAAATTCCAGCAGCCCCAAAACAGTACTCTGCTAGCCCCTTAGAAGTAGTAAGAAAGAAAAGAAATAACCTTCTACCTAGTAAAATACACAAGAAATAATGTAAAAACAAGAAGAAGCTACTGTACTGTAACCAATCTGATCCTTTCCCTTCTAGTTCTAGTTGTATGATAGATTAGGTGATTGGTGGGAAGACACAAAAAAATAAATGTCAGTTATTCAGTAGATATACAGGAAATAAAGCAGGGAAAGAATACATACATTATTTACAGTTAAGAAATCAATTGCAAAAATTAATGTCAAGAGCAGAGACAGAGAAATTAGATTATAGTACACAGGTAACAAATATACAAAAACAAATTAAAGATTTACAGTGCAACAGAGCACAATTATTACAACAAGAAATGAGGTTTGGCACACAGTGCCAAAAACAGATCTTTGACCCTTTTAATGATTGCAGCAGTAGAACCGAAAAAAGAGGCATTACAAATGTGTATAAAAGTGATGGAAAGACCGGGAACACAAAAACAGAAATAATGACAGAAATAAATGGGCATGTCAAAAAGCAGTTTGAGGAAGCACCACAAATAGAGCAAGATGCGAAGTTCTGGGAAAACTTGGAAGTGCCCAAACTTACCAGCAGGGAAGAATCTAAATTAGAAATAAAAACAGAGGCACAAGAGGTATTACAAGCCATAAGTAAGTTAAAAGATAACATTGCTCCTGGCAAAGACGGTTTAAGCACTGAATTTTATATAAGGTTTAAAGATCAAATAGCTCTTATATTGACAGAGGTTTTAAATAGTTGCTTAGATGAAGAAACGATCACTACATCACAGAAAGAGGCTTTATTAATACGGATACACAAAAAGGGAGACAAGGCAGATTTAAGAAACTGGAGGCCTTCGTGTCTGTTAAATGCAGACTATAACATTTTAGCTTAAATATTACAAGCTAGGTTAACAGCAGTGTCTGATAAATTGATTTGTCCCAACCAATCTTGCTCCATTAAAAACAGGACTGTGCAAGATAACCTACTGTGTTTAAGAGAATTAGTAACTAAGAGGAGCCAGGGGAAAGTGAGTGGTTATTTACTAAGTATTGACCAAGAAAGGGCATTTGACAGAATATCACATGATTATTTGTTTCAGGCTTTAGAAAGTTATGGGATACCAGTGAAATTTGTAGGATGGGTTAAACGTTTATATTGCCAGGCTACCTTAATTCCATATATAAATGGATGGTTAGGGCAGGAAATTAAAGTAAAAAAAGGCGTCAGGCAGGGATGCCCGTTCAGCCCTTTGCTGTATGTGTTTGGGTTAGACCCGATCCTGAGACGCATTCAAAACAATGAGAACATAGAGGGTATTATATTGAATTATACCATGCACCTTAGACAACAACCAATCAAAACGACTGACTGGCACCTTACCACCATTGTAAATCCTGTGATAATCACCGCAAAAGGTGCCAGCCAGCCGCATCTTGTAAAAAAAGGCAATCCGGTGAAATCGTGGAACTCTGATCACCATCTTGTTTCCCCGCTAAGCGGAGACTGTAAAACTGCTCCGTACATCAGGGGAAAGTAAACAAAAACACTGACTGCTCTACTACTGAGTCGCTTATTTAAGCATTATAGCAAGTACTGTTTTTTTAAATAATTAAAAGCAGTACTTGGTATATGTAATAAACCCACTTAGGATCTAGGTTATGGTGCAGGTTTACCACGGCTGGCGTGGATTTAACCACTCGGCCGCCTACGTGAGCAAATCACTCCAGCCGTGGTAAATCCCCCGATAACCCACACTCCCTCGTGGCTTATTGCTTAATAAGCAAAGTTCTAATATGAAGATATTGGCATACGCGGACGAAATGGCAATAATTCTAAACAAGGAAAGAGAAGGGACTGTTAGAGAATTAGATGGATTCTCCAAGATATCAGGATCCAAAATAAATTATGAGTAGTGTGGGGTGCTATATAGGGGAACCAGTTTCTCCTCCAGAAAATACAGAAGGTATACCCATTGTTACACAGCACATAAAGATCCTGGGGATTCAATACAGTACCCAGGGAATGATGGAAAAAAATTGGGATTTGTGCTTAGCAAAAGCCTCGAGCACAGTGAATCTATGGAAAGGGAAGAGAAACTCTAAATCAAAGAGAATTATGTTAATAAAGACCTTATTGATACCTATTTTCTTATATACTAGTTATGTTTTTCCCATTCCAGAGGGATATGAAACTAGGTTACTTAGCATTTTATTTCAGGGTCTGTGGGGCAGCAGGTTAAACCCTGTAAAGAGAAATATAACATATAGGTCAAAGAAAGAGGGAGGGGTGGGATTGGTGAATTCCATTCTGTTCTTCTGCAGTAAAATATTATCATGTAGTATTAGTATGGTGTTTAAACCAAATGACAAACTGTGGGCGCGCAGGGTATAAAGGAGTGGATTGAGCCGTATAGGGTACATTGGAAAGAGGGAATATGGGTAAAATAAAAAAAAAAACAGCAAAACGCCCCTGACTCCATTGCTACAACAATGAAAAAAGTAAAACAGTGGAGAATCACAGTACACGTTAACTACAATGTCAAGGAAAAAAATGTATGAGACCGTAAGGCAAGACAAATTTACAGGTAAGCTAGAATTACCACAATGCCCCAATGAGAAAATGGAGGAAGTTATAGAACATATAAATTGCAAAAGGATCCCTCGATACACATGGGATGTTTTGTGGTTAAGCATGCACAGGAAGCTAGGGGGTAAGAAGTACCCATAAGCACAAACAGTTAATAGAAAGATACTGTTTATGAACTGGCTGTATCCAGCAATTAGAAACACAAGAGCACTTATTCTTTGAATGCCCAGTAGCTCAAACATTTTAGGAATTTCTAGCCAAAAAATGGGAAGAACCCCTATATAGAGCCTTATCATACAGGGAACTGGTACTAGGATTATACGGGGATAACTGGAAGAAGTATAATAAAAACACTCTGGGGGTAATTGGAGCTATTCTGAAATATTATATCTGGCAAGCCAGGTGTACATGGATATTTCAATAAAAAGTAACCACAAATGAGGAACTAGAACTAATTGTTAGACAGGAGGTTGTGAAGATATATGTGCAAAAAGCATAAAACATGCCTTCACAGCTCCATAGACACTTATGGAAAAATTACAAGTTCTTAGATGATGGGTAGATAACAGACCTCGGGGAGGGGAAAAGGAGCGGGCCCCCTACCCCCAGGGCTCAAACACAAATATTCTGTTTGGTATTGAATTAAGTAATCTGTAAGTAATGAAATGTATATAGAAGCTAGTTTACTGTGAGGAATATAGGAACAGTATAATGGATTATGGTTTCTTTATCCGCTGGTGTGTCCTTTTTGTTTAATCCTTGTATATAAATTGATGATAATGTTTTGATTTTCAGTTTGATGTCCTGTAACCTTAAATTGTTTTGATGTATCATGATTATTGTTTTTATGATAAATAAAAATTCCCCTACTCTTTTCGAGAAGTGCCATGGGATCTTGAACATCCACCTCAACTACCACCAGAACAGGCAGATGGGACCTCGATTTAACATCTCATCTGAAAGACGGCACCTCAGGCGTGCAACACCCCCCTCATGCTGCACTGTAGTGTCAGTATTGGGATTCATCCCAAGTGCCTGGTGTTGGGATAGAACCCACAGCCTTCTGATCTCCCTGCCTCAGAAGCGAGTGTGCTACCTGCTGAGCCACTGACATTTCTTATGTAACTGTACTTTTCCTGGGCAGAGCTGAATACAGGTTTCTACTCCCATTACTTTTTATTTCCATAGAAGATAAGGTGGCATATACCCCATTCTCGACCTCAGAAAGCTAAGCAAGGTCTCCCTTCGATGGGGAGCTCTTGCTGCAGGTTACACCATAAGGACTGTAGCTGGCAGGTGCCAGGACCATATGGAAAACTTCTAGCTAGCAGTATACAGCGGGGTACCACCCCCTGACGTCGGCACACCCGGTGTTGGCCAGTGGTATAAAAGGGACGGTCCCCCAGCCCTACCTCAGTTCTTTTCCCGCCGTCAACCTGCACACATCGGCTCCACGAAAGCCTTCTGCTCTTGTCGACTGGCATTTTTTTGCGATCACCCGCACTGTATTTTATTATTTTTTTTTTTAATCAGTGTATTTCCACAATTTGCTTGTCTTCTTCTCTGACCTCCTCAGTGGAATTGCGGCGGTCCAGGTGTCCTTTCGGCAGGCAGATCCCGTTGAAGGATGGCCACGCTCTCTGCCTCTTCTGCCTATCCCCAGACCACGATACAGAGGCCTGCCAGCAGTGCTTTGAAGTTCAACCGAAGGACCAGGATTCATTGCTAGAAGGCCGTAAAAAGCTTCCAGCTAGAAAAGAAAGGTGGCAGTGATGGACAAACAAATCCAGGGCAAAAGTTCCTCCTCCTCACCAATTTCTGGGACCTCCAACTCTTCATTGTTCCACCTGGAGAAGAAGTCAGATGGGAAGCATAGACACCGGGAGAACAACAAGGACAAGTCTTCCTCCCGCTCTCAGTCTCTCATTCTAAGACGACTGGCTCCGGGTTGTCCTCCCGTGGGAGGTCGGACTCTGTTCCCATGGCATCCCTCTCTTCTACCAGGCTTCCTGTGGTTAAACCTCCCGCCATCGGTCAGACATTGGGTGGTGGTTCTTTGGGGTTGGAGACTCTGTCCTCAGCCTCCCAGCCCCTGTTGCTCTAGCTCTTCCAGCAATCTTCGGGTTTGCGGCCAGGCTGGTCAGCCAGGTCTTTGGGCGGCTGGTCTTTACCCATTGTCCACCTGGCCTCAGCATCCGCTAAGTTAGCCCCTGACTCCGGGGCCGACGCCACCCAGCGGCACCAGTGGCATACGTCCACCTCTTCCAGCAGAATGAAGCCTCTACCCCTTTCAGGAGTTAGTTGCCCCAGACTGGCTCCCTCTAGACAGATGCCAGCTTATTCTTTAGTCTGGCGTCAGTCCACGCCTGTCCTGTCTACGCAGACCACCCCAATGACACCTATGCTGTCGTTGCCCAACCGTCCTGTGTCACTGGCTGATCCTAATATCTCTGTTCAGCTGATGCCAGAGGGCGTGACATCCGACCCAATGACACCTGCTGGCCCGACACCAGACAGACGCCCACTGGGCTGCTGCCGGTCAACCCAAACCCTCAGGGCCTGGCGCTTGGGTTGCCACCTCCTACGGGACTGACGCCGTGATCGTCTGACATTCCCCCACTGATGCTGGTTAACCCCGGTAATCCACAGAACCCTCTTCAGGATCTGATGGCCTTTTACACATCATGGTGGAATGTTGTTAAGGGTGATCTGTTGCGGAAACCTGTACCCCCTCCTAGGGATCCTCCACCTTTGGAGGTTCAGCCTCAGGCTCCTCCTCAGAAGCCCTCACCGACACCAAAGGAGCCTACCCCGCAACCAGATGGTACTGGCAGGGGTCGTTCCAAGCATCACTGGAGAAAGCACAGCTGCTCGTCCTCCAGGTCCTCAGGCAGGCACAGACGCAGGTCGCATGGCCATAGGCACCGGCGTTTGACCTCTAGAACCTCCTCCTTGGGAGTCAGGCTGGAGTTGTTCCTTCTCTTCTTCGGTGTCATCCAAATAGTGAATGTGTCCCACTCCGGCGGACCCCAAAGACACCCCTAGGTCACCTCCCGATGACCTAACCCTTTATGGAGGTCATGCTTCGCATCCAGTCTAACATGGGCTAGGGCACAGCAGATTTGGACCCTAAGAGATGCCGTTTGGCTGTTTTTCTTCAACTAATGGCTCAAAAGCCTATGGTAATCCCTCCTTTGGTGAATACCTTCATGGATGTCACCAAATTAGCGTGGAAACAGCCGTCTTCCACCCCTGCTGTTTCCAGTAAAGCTAACCATCTCTATAACACTCCCCGAGACGAACCTTACTTTGGTGAGCAACCAGTTGCTGACTCCATGATGGTAATGGCAGCTCATGATCAGTCCAGGAGGCCATGTCATCTTAGTACCCAGCCTCCGGAAAAAGGATTCCAAGCAGGTGGAACAGCTTGGCAAAAAACCTTTATGCCTCGGCTACCTGTGCTATGTGCTCTCTAAATATTTTTGCCCACATGGTCCAGTACCAGAATGCCCTGTGGGAGAAGGCCATGGAACTAGTACAGACTCAGCAGGATGATCCCCAGAAGGCTGAGCTGCTTCACATCTTAAAATTGGGTTTGAATCACTGTGGCCCGATAACTGATCTTACTGTTTGACTGGGTGTCCTGTTGCATGTTATGTAAACCTGCGCGGATTATGGACACTCACTAGTACAGTAATACGAGTGACCGATGAATATATCCCCCCACTATTGAGCCCCTTAGCAGATTGTGCCCGAGCTGAACGGATTTGTTGACCTTTCCGGCCAGGATTTTCCCGCTCGTTCTCTTGGCCTGGCCCCCTCCCCCCCGGCCCATTGGGGCCACCTTGCCTTTAATACTGATAGGAGCCATTTCAGAGTATCAGGGGAACCCACTCTACTCCCATCTGAGGCGGAGCTGCCAGACCGGATTTGACAGGACCTCAGGTGTTGAAGGGCTATGCTCTTCCTCTGTTCAATGTATTAAATTGAGATTCGAGGAGTGCTGGCAACTCCGGCCTCCATCCTTTTTGGCTGGTAGCCCTTGCTTGGACCCTTGCTCAAGGCTAACCTTTTTCAAACAACATGAAGTCTTGCTGTATTCTGACAAATTGCAGTGAGGTCCAAACCTTCGAACTGCCCCGGAGATGAAAGAGTTAACTTTCCATGCCATGCATGGAACGCTGAGCTCGAGCTCGGTTGAGACTCTGTCTGTTGCTGTTTGAACTCAAACCGTCAGATTCTTTACTCTGCCTCACTGAACAGTCGCTCCGGAGATTTCTCCTTTGCTCGGTTCGATTTGTCGGTTAAAGTACCGTTTTTCTCGGTTTTCAACCGAATTTAAACTGCAACCTATCGGTTCAGTCTCTGTCTGTGGTATTTGTGAGTACTAGATAGGTTTATATTGTTTTTCTATTCTGTGTGGAACTTGTAAACGTGTCATCGGTTCGGTTTGAACCGATCAGGTTGTTTAAAAATCTTTACTTCTACTTTTAGAGTGTGGTTACCGGTTCTTATCGGTTCTAAAAAAAAAGATTTTATTACGGTTTTTTCCACGACCCGTAACACGGTCAGGAACCGATAAGAGTGTCTTGCCTGGCAGATTGCCATAAAAAGGGTAAGTTTTGTTTAGGACTGGCATATGTCTGAGAAACCCAAAAGAAAAACCAGGCCCACTGGGTTTCAACACTGTAGTGTGTGTGGGAAGTCTTTGCTAAGGCTGACCCCGACACCACCTGTGTTTATTGTCTGGGGTTTGACCACCTCGATTCAGACTGCCAGATTTGTAAAAATTTTCCTGCAGCTACCCTAGAAAAGAGAGTTGGTAGGCTCAGGGAAAGGGAGGCCAAAAAGTCCGCTGACCCGGATGGCCAGCCCGGTTCGGTTCAAACCGAACCAGAAGGAGTGCCCTCTGACCAGGGCGAAACTTCTTCGGGCAAAAGGAGAACCGATTCCGAGGAGTCGGTTCCGGTTAAGAGAACAAGAAGGGATAAATCAGCCGGTGTGGATCCAAAAGTTTCTTCTCCAACCGCTGATGAAATAGCCAAAGCGATAAAAATTGTTCAGTCGCTATCCTGGTTCCGACCGAACCGGCACCATCAGGAAGGCGCTCGGTTCAGCTGGTTCCACCGGTTCCGGATTATGATTTGGAGGAATTTTATGAACCGGAGGAGGAGGAAGGAGAGTATGAGGAAAGTGAATGTGATTATGAAAGTCTGGATGTGCCCATTGACCCGGACATCTCCCCAGACAGACCTTCAGGAGTGTCTCCTCCTAGGCTTTCTGAGTCCCCCTCCCATTTCATGTTTTACAAGAAAGTGGCTGAAACCCTTCAGCTTCCTATGGAAGAAGCTGTGGATGACTAGGAGGAGCCTGACTATGTTGAAATGATGGATATCCCAGAGTCCAGGAGGCTGTCTATTCCCCTTCACAAGTCTTTTGGGAAACAGACAATAAAGATTTTAAAGACTCCTAATTCTATATCTCCTGTGGATAAGAGAATGGACAAGAGGTAAACTCTTTCAGGCTCGGATACAGAGTTCCTTACCCAGCAATGCAGCCATGTTGGGGTAGTGCAGGCTGCTGCCTGTGATAAGGCAAATATACCCTTGGCTTCACACCCCCCAGATAAGGACTCCAGGAGGATTGATGCCATGGCAAAGAAACAGTACATGGCAGCATCCTTGGGACTCAGGCAGGCCAATTATATGGCCTATACAGCTAGATATCAGAAATCTAGATGGGACACTGTAATGGCTTTAGCTAAACAGGTCCCTGGCCAGCTTGCCAAGGAGCTGGAGCAGGTGGCTGCTGATGGTATTGAGGCATCCAAGGTGCAATTCCATGCTGCAGTGGACTCCAGTGATGTTTCATCTAGAGTCATGGCTACATCTGTGGCCCTTCGCAGGATGGCTTGGCTCAGATGTACTAGCCTGTCTCAGGATACCCTGACTAAGGCCATGGATTTTCCTGTTATGGGTAATTCTCTGTTTGGGGAGCAAACAGAGAACTACATGAAGAAAATGGATGAATACAGGACCACCTATAGGAGTGCTCAGGCCAAGGAAAGGCAAGCCACTCCTCAGAGGCAGCATCCCAGGGGCAGGGGCAGGCCTTTTCATAGGCCTTTCTACCAAGCCCAGGCCTCCTCTTCTGCTTATGCTCAGAGGGGGTTCTTTAGAAGGAGAGGCAGACTGGGTACAAGCAGGCCTGCTTCCACCCCTCAGCCTAAACCCCCTGCCAAACAGGCACCCTGATGGGTTTGCCAGGGCCGATTCTCCACCACCTGTAGGGGGCGGGCTGGCTTACTTTGTCCAGGACTGGATGTCTTAACATCAGACAAATGGGTCCTGGAAGTAGTAGCCAGGGACTGGTTCTCAGCTTCAAAAATTTCCAAGATGAGAACCAGATCCTTTCCACCTGCAAATCCATCAGAGGCACTTGCCCTAGAGGCAGAGGTCTCTTCCTCTTGGCTCTCAGAGCTGTAGAAAGGGTTCCACCCCTACACAAAGGGAAAGGATTGTACTCCAGGTACTTCCTCACCCCACAAAAGACAGGAGAATGGCAGCCCATCCTGGATCTCAGATATTTAAACAAGCACCTTTTAAAGCCAAAGTTCAAAATGGTGACTCTGGGAATAATTCTACCCTCTCTAAGGCCAGGGGACTGGCTAGTCTCCTGGACCTCAAGGATGCCTATTTCCATATTCTCATCAGATGCTCCCATCGAAAATACCTCAGGTTCGAGCTGCCCTCAGGCCATTACCAATTCAGAGCAATGCCCTTCGGCCTAACCTCTGCTCCAAGGGTGTTCACAAATGGCCTGGCAGTAGTAGTTGCCTTTCTAAGAAGGAAAAGGATTTCCATCTTCCCATACCTGGAAGACTGGCTCATAGTAGGCCAGTCCCCAGACCAAGTCAAGTCACACCTTCAGATAACTCAGCAACTGCTCACTTCTCTAGGTTTCCTTCTGAATCTTTCAAAGTCAGTTCTAGAGCCTGTATAGCTCCTCACCTTCATAGGCGCAGAGCTAGATACAGAAAAGGCAAGAGCCTTCCTTCCCCTGGACAGGGCAAGGACCCTTATCACACTGGTCTCTTCATTCACCCTACAGGTATCTCGACCAGCAAGGCATTTTCTGCAGCTCCTGGGGCACATGGCTGCTTCTACAGCAGTGGTGCAGGGAGCAAGATTTCAGATGAGGGACATTCAGTTCCACTTGATAGCCTTTTGGTCTCAGAAAAAGGATCCTCTGACCAAACTGATCCCAGTGACTCAAACCCTGATCCAGGCTTTGCAGTGGTGGCAGGATCAGGACAATATAAGACAGGGAGTTCCTTTTGTCACTCAGTCTCACTCTCTAATCCTTACTACAGATGCCTCCCTCTTGGGGTGGGGGGCCCACTTGGGAGACCTGACCACCCAAGGGTTGTGGTCTCCTCAGGAATCTCTGCTTCACATCAATCTATTAGAACTCAGAGCAGTGTTTCTAGCACTTCAAGCTTTTTTCCAAATCTGTTCAGAACAAAGTAGTTCAGATCAGGACAGACAATACCACCACAATGTGGTACATCAGCAAGCAAGGGGGCACTCTGTCTACGGCCTTGTACACAGAAGCAATGAAGTTGTGGTCTCTGGCCTGTTCCCTGAACACCTCTCTTACAGCAGTACACCTCCCAGGCAAGGACAATGTCCTGGCAGATGCCCTCAGCAGGATATCTCAGGGTCATCACGAATGGTCACTGGATCCCTGGTTTTGAAGGTGATCTTCTCAGATGGGGCACCCCACAGATAGATCTTTTGCAGCCCAGACAGTCACCAACTTCCCTCTTTTGCTGCAGGCCCCAGTGTTGGGCTCAGTCCCCTGGATGCCCTGGTTCTCAGTTGGGAAGGAAGTTCCTGTATGCTTTCCCCCTTCCTCGCCTGTTCAAGGTGCTAGTCAAAATCAGGTCTTCAACCCTGCAAGGTGATTCTGATTGCTCCAGACTGGGCCAGACAGCCTGGTACCCTCTCCTGTTGTCCTTAGCAGTCCATCTTCCTTGTCTCTTCCCAGGAATTACAACCTGTTAACCTGTGCTCAAGGAGGGTTTGGTACCAAATCTCAAATCTCTCCAATCTCAAGGCCTGGCTCTTGAAGGTTGGGTTGCTGATTTACACCTCTCTCAGGGTGTTATGGATATCCTAAAGGCTTCTCGAAGCCTTCCACCAGAATCACTTATAATTCCAAATGGAAAAGATTCTCCATATGGTGCTCTGGGAAACATATTTCCCAGAGTCTGCAGCCTGCCCACAGTCCTTGACTATATGGTTCATCTGAATAGCTTGGGACTCAGACCAGCTACACTAAGAGTGCATCTGGCAGCTGTCTCTGCTTTTCTTTCAGCAGGTAAGCCTTCCTCCTTTCAACTCATCCTGTATTCTCTAAGGTTTCAAGGGATTGCTTCATACAAATCCGCCATTCAGGGACCCTGCCCTGCTTGGGACATTAATGTTTGCATTACAGCTTCTGCAACCCCCTTTTAGCTCCTTGTCTCTCAGCAGAGCTTAAGTACTTGACTTGGAAAACTGTTTTCTTGGTGGCTATCACTTCTGCCAGGTGCATAAGCGAGTTACAAGCCCTGTCAGTGGAGCCTGATTTTATCTCTTTTCATAGAGATAAGGTGGTCCTCAGGACTAACAGGAAGTTTTTACCTAAGGTGGTTTCAGACTTCCACCTTAACCAATCTATGTCTCTTCCTGTGTTCTTCACTGACCATTCCTCCTCTGGTGAGAGGAGGCTGCACAGTTTGGATGTGAAAAGAGCCCTTAGCTACTTTGACTCCCTCCAACTGTTCCTCACTTATGGTGAGGTTGGTAAAGGAAAACCTGCCACTAAAAGATCCATTGCCAGGTGGATTGTCTCTTGCATTCAATTTTGCTATGAAAAACTAGGTAGGATTCCACCCTCAGGCCTGATGGCTCACTGTACCAGAGGTACAGCTGCTTCCCTGGCTGCTGCCAGAGATATTCCTATCTTAGAGATGTGTCAAGCAGCTACCTGGAAAACAGTTCACACTTTTACCAAGCATTACTCTCTGGATATCCAGGCTAGGAGTGATACTCGGTTTGGCACAGCAGTGCTTCAGAGCCTATTTCCTAAGTAGGTTCTGTCCCTCCTCCATGGAGGTACTGCTTGGTAGTCTGCAGTTTGTCAGAATACAGCAAGACTTCATGTTGTTTGAAGAAAAAAATTACTCACCTTAGTAATGTTGTTTCTTCTAATGGCGTCTTGCTGTATTCTGACCTCCCCCCTGCCTTCTCCTTTCAGAACCTTTGTTTTTGGGATGTGGGTGGGCAGTAGCAGTGCCGGCACTCAGGAGGTGCCCCACCTTTTTATTATCACCCCTTTTCCTTTGGGTGAGTAGGTGTTGTGTTTATTTCATTTTTGGGGTTTCCTGACTTGAGTCTTTGTTTTGGGACCAAAAAAATCTGTTTATTATATTTAGTAGCCAGTTGGCTAGTGTAGGTTTACAGCTTCCACACAGGACACTCAGTGAGTTTAGCTCGTAAAGATATGACGGTTTGAGTTCAAACAGCAACAGACAGAGTCTCAACCGAGCTGGAGCTCAGCGTTCCATGCCTGGCGTGGAAAGTTAACTCTTTCATCTCCTGGGCAGTACGAAGGTTGGACCTCACTGCAATTTGTCAGAATATAGCAAGACTCCATTAGAAGAAACAACATTACTAAGGTGAGTAATTTTTTCTTTCATTATATAACTTCAATGGCTGGTCTCCGCTTTTGGTCTATGACGTCCTGTATATTAATTTTTTTCCCTTCTTATTTTGTCTCTCCCCCCCCCCACACACTCTTCCTACTCCCCAGTTGACACTGTAGGTGTCCAGAGGACCCCCATCACGGGAAGATTACTCCTCGGAGGAGTTTTAGGGTCTGGAAATGATCCTACTCCATGGAAGTACCAGTTACTGTTATCCTAGTGGAGTGGCCCAGTTGGCCACTTGTTGGAATCTGTTAGGTGTTAGGTTTTATATGTTTGTACTTGTAAGTTTACTGTTGCAAGTTAATTTCTCTCTAGAAGTTCCTGTTGAGATTCGACTGTATGAATGTCAAATGTATTATTGTTTTAATAACATAGTCGAATATCATTATGTAATTGGATCAAGAAGTATTCAGGCTGAGTGTTCCTGAGACTCCCTGTTTGCCTTGGGGAAGGGGTGGGGACTCCCTGACAGCATCTTACCCCAGCTAAACTCATGACTTCCTCACACTTGAAACTTCTCTCCCACAACATTAATAGCTTGACCTCCCCAGTTAAGAGATCCAGAGTTTTAACATACTTGAAGAAAAGCAGAGCTGATTTGATCTATCTACAAGAAACTCACTTGAGCTCTAAAGAACATGCTAAGTTGGCACAGCTAAGCCGTGGTGAAGTGTTTTACTCCTCCAGTGGCACTGGCAGACGTAGAAGAGTGGTAATCATAATTCCCTCACATACCCCCTTTAACCCGGGATTGCAGTGGGCTGACCCTGACGGTAGGCTTGTTATTGTACAGAGCACGATTGGAGCTAGTCAGGTAACCCTGGCAAATGCGTATTTTACCCCAGGACTTTCAACCCCCCACCTAATGACATTCTTGGATAAAACAGTCCAAATGACCAATGGGACACTCCTTCTAGCAGGGGACTTTAACCTTCTCCTTGACATGGTTCTGGACTCATCAACCTGCACCCCTCTAGCCAAACAGCTAACCAAAAGTTCTTTAAGAGGTTACAAGAGGTAGGCTGGTGCGATGTCTGGCACCGCACACATCCCCAAACACAGAACTATACTCACTACTTGTCAGTACACCCTACCTACTCCCGCATAGACCAAACTTATACCCAAATTGAGCACCTAAGTATACTTCAAGATGCGAGGATGGGAGACATAGTCCTCGCCGATCAGGCCCCAGTCACTACCTGGGACATGGGACTACAGGCCAGAAATACTTGATGGAAACTTAACCCTTATTATCTCTGCTCTAAACAGATCCAAGAATACCTTACAGATAAGAGTGAGGAAATCGTGGGGAATAACCCCCCCAGAAGAGTCAACCCCTGCAGTACACTGGGACACAGTGAAATCTGTCCTTCGTGGACACAGCGGAATTAAACAAAGAAGGGAGCAGAAGGCTAATTTAGAGGACACACTACACTTTTTGCAGATGGCCCATAAACAAGGGGATGCTTCAGATCTTACTTCGAGATACAGCTCTTGCAGCAGGTTACACCATTAGGACTGAAGCCGGCAGGCGCCAGGACCCCGGAGACTTTTCTAGCTAGCTATCTTGAGCGGGACCGCCCGGCGTCAGCCCGCCTCCGGCGTCAGGCGTGGTATAAGAGGGGGTGGTCCCGCCAGAATCCCCAGTTCTTTCCCGCCGTCGACAGTGCATGCTTCGACCTCCGGTAAAGTTCTTGCTACGTGTCGCGTAGTTTTCAAAAATTTTCAATATTTTCGACTCTTCTGAGGAAGATTTCTTTCTTCTATCAAGATCAACGTCTGATGTCTTCTCCGACCGGGCATTCTTCCAAGTGTGCTTGCGGCAAGCAAATACCTTTTAAGGACCCGCACTCCGCGTGCGTCAGGTGTCTAGGCCCGGACCACGATACCAAGGCCTGCTCCCTCTGCCAGGGGTTCAATAGTCGCACCAGGATCCGCCGGCAGAAGGCCCTTCAAGCCTTTCTTTTAGAGGAACAACTTCGAGCGATGGCCTCCAAGGAAGATTCGACACACCGGCATGCGGAAAAGAAGAAGAGGTCCAGGGATCCTGCCCGGTCGCCGGTTCGGGTCTCCGAGTCCCGGAGCTCCGGGTCGCGCTCAGACCGCTCGCCCGCCAGGCCTTCGTCGCTCCGGCTGCGGGCCCGCTGCCACACCCTGCTCAGGCCTCCACCGCCGGGCGGTGATCTTCCTCTTCAGCCCAAAGGCCTTTGGTGAAATGGAAACGCCACCATCACCACCACAAGTCGGACTCCCGCTCACTCGGGAGCTGACCCGGTCTCCTCTCTTCCCCGGAAGACCTTAAACTCACCCGCTGAGGCTTGGTGGATCGGCGTCGGCTCCGCCGTCGGTCATACGCCAGCGTTCCTCTGAGCCGACGTCGGTCGGTCGGCCGTCGTCTGCCTCTTCATCGCATCGGACGTTGGTGGGGGGACCGACGTCTGCGACGCCTGAGCGGGGGGCTCCTGCGCCTCTGATGTCGGTCGGACAGGAGTCCCCCATCGAGGAGGATTCGGCCTTGCCCGATGTCCAGGCGGGCGTTCCCGGCCACGAGGAGTCTCCTTGGGGTCCCTCGCCACCGCCCGAGGTCCCCTGGTGCCGCCGCGGGACCTGACGTCAGCCCGTCCCGGAGCCGGCGCCGGGACTGTCCTTGGCGAGGTGAAGGACCTGTTCACTTACTGGTGTGGGCTACTATCAGGAAGGATGTGGTACCCCAGTCCTTCCTCCTCCACCCTCCTCCTCCTGTGGTTCATTGACCCCCACCTTCACCTGTGAGGTCGGCTGGCCATTCCGTCCCCAGGAAGCCTGTGACTCCTCCCAGGGGCAGGCATTCTAGAAGAGACCTCAGTCCAGATCATTCGTCCTCCGGGTCGCCCAGTCCCAAAGAGATCCAGGAGGCGGCGTCGGTGCCGTCGTCGGAGCGCTGGGATCTTTTTTCTTCTAGATCTCCATCTCCGGTCTCGCTTCCTCTCCGGACCTGTGAGACTCCAGGTCTCCTCTGGACCATCCATCCTTCATGGATATCCTTAGACATATCCAGGAGAATATGGGTTGGGAAGCAGAGGAACTTGACCCTGAAGACTCGCCATCTGGCAAAGTATCTTGACAGAAGGACCCTAAGCCTGTGGTGGTGCCACCCTTGGTGGACACTTTTGTGACGTCACCAGGCGGCGTGGGCGTCCTCATTCGCTCGGCGTGCCGAAGAAGGCGGATAGACTGTACAGGGCCCCAAGGGGACCAGTACCTATCTCAACAACCTCTGGCTGACTCCCTGGTCATTACTCTCCTATGATCCGGTCTCAGAGACACCAGCATTTGAAGTGCTCTGCCACGGACCCAGAATCCAAACAGCTGGGCGGTCTGGGGGCGCACTTGGCTTCAGCGACTTGCGCTATCAGGTCCCTGAACTATCTCACCCACATGGTTCCAGTTCAGAACGCTCTGTGGGAACAGGGCTGGAGGCGGCACAGAAGCTGCAAGGTGAGCAGAAGGAGGAAGCTTCAGCTCTTCCGGCCGAGGTTCAGGCGTGGGAACCCAGGTACTCAGGAAGCGCATGATTCCTGCGGACTCGTCAGCCAGGCGGCTGCTTCAGGCGTGTGCCTGGAGACACTCGTGACCGTGTCTCTGGTTTCACTCAGGCGTCCAGAAGAACATTTTGGGCGCTACCTTTGAAGGTGAGGTGTTGTTTGGTAATCCGTCAGAGCGTATAATTACCAAACTGCAAGAGAACTGGAAAGGCGGTCCGGACAGTCAGGCGATGTACCGGCCGAGGCCTGGATCTCACTTCGTAGGAGCCAAGGCTTTCATAGTAGCAGAACTAGAGGCAACAGCCCCATTCCCCACACAGCATAGGGGCTCTGTCGCAGATCCCAGGGAAGCAGCCCGCTGGCAGAGGTCAACGTCCTTCCAAGGCTACCCAGCCGGGCGGGCCTCCGCAGCCGCCACAGCATGACTCCCTTTCCGGCCCCGCCCCTCAGGATCAGCGGACGTTTCGGTCGAGAGGTGCATTGCCCGCTTCCTATCGGGTTGGCAAGCAATAACCACCGACAGGTGGGTTCTTCAATGGTCAGCAAAGGCCACTTTTAGAATTGAAACGTCCACCCTCAAGGCCTCCTCTGCTCTCCCAATACTCGGGTCAGCACGCGACCAGTTTGGCAAGAGGTGATTGCTCTCTTGGACAGGAGCGATTCAGTCTCTCCCAGGGGACCAGAGAGGAAGGGATATTATTCTCACTTCTTCCTGGTTCCCAAAAAGACAGGGGACCTCACGTCAATTCTGGACTAAAGCGACCTCAACCTGTGTCGTTACACAAAAGGATTTAGCATGGTGACCCTTCGGGTCTCATTCGCAGTGCTAACAAAAGGCGCCTATTAGCGTCCTTAGACATGCAGGATGCCTACCTGCACATCCCATAGCTCAGGCGCATCAGAGGTTCCTAAGCCGGTTCTTGAGCCACTCACGTACCAATTCGAGCTCTTCCCTTCGGACTGTCATCCGCTCCAAGGGTTTCACCAAGTGCATGGCGGTCGTGGCAGCTGCTCTAAGGAGAAAGGGCCACTATGTGTTCCTGCATTCCACGATTGGCTTCTCATGGCCGCCTCCAGAGGATGCTCTGCAAGCGATCCAGGACACTCAGATCCTGTCGGATCGCCGGGATTTGATAAACCAGGAGAAGTCGGTCTTGGTACCGTCCGCAGAACCTGCAGTTCATAGGCGCAGTGCTGGACACGGTCCAAGGGAGGGCCTTCCTCCCAGGTGACAGGGCGGAACGCATCAGGTCCATTATAGAGGACCTATCAGTGAATCAGACCGCTCCGGCCAGGTTGGTCCTTCGCTTGCTCGGTCACATGGCTGCGGCCATTCCCACGGTCCCTGTCGCGCGGCTCCACATGCGCGTAACGCAGTGGATGCTCAAGGCGCAGTGGGACCAGAGGCAAGACCATCTGCAGCACCCGGTCAGAATCACAAAATGAGCGATTCAGGATTGGCAATGGTGGTTGGCCGGATCGCTCTCCAAGGCGTCACCTCTCGCCGCCGTCCCCAGAGTTACCCTCACCACGGACGCTTCAGGTCTTGGGTGGGGAGCTCACCTGGATGGGGTGAAGTCTCAGTGGCGATGGAGTTCGCTGGAGTTCATCTGCACATAAATGTTCTGGAGATGAGGCGGTACTCACGCTCTCCAGGCTTTCAGTTCTTAATCCCACCGTGCACCATCCTGCTTCAGACGGACAACACGGCGGTGATGTACCACCTCAACAAACAGGAGGCGCACACTCTTACCCCTTTGCAGGAGGCCATGAGAGTGTGGGATTGATGTCGGACGCGCGCCAATC
Source organism: Neoceratodus forsteri (assembly GCA_016271365.2). NCBI lineage: Eukaryota > Metazoa > Chordata > Ceratodontiformes > Ceratodontidae > Neoceratodus > Neoceratodus forsteri. The sequence continues at coordinate 1,582,222,961 of CM028130.1, forward strand.
TAGTGGCGTACCCACGTTCCGGCGTGGACACACGATCCAGGACGGCCTGAGTCGCTCCCAGGCCAGAGTCCACAGTGGGAACTTCTTCAGGAGGTCGTGGAGGATCTGTTCCTTTGATGGGGAACTCCAGAGTTAGACTTATTAGCATCCCCATCCAATGCAAAACTGCCCAATTTCTGCTCGCTAGATCCAGGGCCTGGAGTTTTCTGGCGAGAGCGTTGTCCATCTCCTGGGAGAACAGGTTCCTCTCGCCTTCCTCCTTTCCCGTTGATCCAGAGAGTTCTGCTCAAACTACGCGAGGAGCAGGGCGGCTTTGATTCTGGTGGCCCCATTGTGGCCTCAGACAAATCTGGTTCCCATTGCTGGCGCAGCTGTCTAGGGAACCTCCACTCCCACTGCCGCCATGTTCTCACCTTCTGTCTCAGGAGCAAGGTTCGTTATTACATCCGGATCTGCGGTCTTTGAACCTGCACGCTTGGCTCCTAGAGACGTAGCCATCATGCGACACAGGGTCTCGCAGGAGGTTGCAGAGGTACTCTCTGCAGCCAGAAAGCCGGCTACTCACTCTACTTATGCCATGAAATGGCGCAGATTCTGTCTTTGGTCACGGGCTCGTGACCTTTCTCCTTTAGGTTGCCCTGTGGGTGCAGTCTTGGACTACCTCCTCTCCCTTTTTCACTCGGGGTTAGCCTACTCCTCTATTAAAGTACACCTTTGTGCTATTTGACCTATCACCAGCCGGTGGGTCACGGCACCATTGCTCAATGGACGCTTCTCGGGAGTTCCTGAGAGGGTGCTGCACTTAGGCCTCCTATTAAAGATCCGATTCCTCCATGGGATCTCCTTTTTGTTTGGAGCAACTCACGCTCCTCCTTTGAACCAACCGTGGATTGCGAGCTCGCTTTCTGTCTTGGAAGACGTTGTTTTTAGTTGCAGTTACTTCACCAGAAGGATTTCCGAGCTTCATGCCCTGATGTGTAAGGAGCCTTATTTGGTTTTTCACCGAGACAGAGTGTCTCTGAGAACGAATCCTAAGTTTTTGCCTAAGGTGGTTTCAGCTCTGACCTTAAATCAGGATATTGACCTTCCGGTCTACTTCCCGAACTATTCCAATAGAGGAGAGGCTTTGCTCCATACTCTTGATGTTCACCGCAGCCTGAGGTATTACCTCAATAGAACTAAGTCCTTTAGGGCTTCGGAGCAACTTTTTGTGTCCTTCACACAGAGAATGAGAGGTCGGCCAGTGTCTAAGCAATCCTTATCCCGCTGGCTTGTGCAATGCATCTCTCATTGCTACCAATCCAAACAAAAGCCCCTCCCGGGTTCCGTCCGGGGCCATTCTACTAGGGGTGTAGCCACTTCTTTTGCAGCTCTCAAGAATGTCTCAACCTCAACTATTTGCGCTGCAGCTACTTGGAACTCTGTGCATACCTTTATCAGGCATTACAGTCTGGATATCGCCTCTAGGCGAAGGGCTGGTTTTGGCCAGGCCGTGCTGCAGGGCCTCCTGTCCTGAATCGAGGTTGGTGCTGCTCGGTTTCTTCTTCTTTCCTCCTCCCGGTGTGATGGGGTCAAGCTTTACTGCTTGTGAATCAGTCCCAATAATTGTAACCTGCTGCAAGAGCTGTCATCTCGAGAAGTAAGATAGTACGAGATTCCACGTGAAACTTACGTAACAGTAGATCTTCGAGAACAGCCTTGCAGGTACCTTCCTGCCCACCGTATCCCTTGGAGGAGGTCTTCGCTCGCAGTTGCTCCTCTAGGACGGAGGAGTGAGGGAAGAAAGGATGGTGAGTATTTCAGCCAGCCAGTCTGAATGATCAGACAGCAGGATGTTGCTTTTTCCGCATGGCTGGGCGAGCGCAGGAGTCAGTTTTCACTTGTAGGGGAAATTCCCTTCTCTCTACTCAGGGTTTTCATACTCCTTTTTGCCTTCTGACGGTGGATCCTCTGTCTCCCCGCTGTGCAACCTCTGGCGGAGTCTCGGTAGGAGAACTGGGGATTCTGTTGGGACCGCCCCTCTTATACCACGCCTGACGTCTGAGGAGGGCCGACATCGGGGGCGGTCCCCGCTGAAGATAGCTAGCTAGAAAAGTCTCCGGGGTCCTGGCGCCTGCCGGCTTCAGTCCTAATGGTGTAACCTGCTGCAAGAGCTGTTCTCGAAGATCTACTGTTACGGTAAGTTCTTACGTAACTGTACTTTTTCCCCCAACTACAACAAACCAAGTCAGAACTTGACCACTTAGTCCTACAACAAACAGAGATTGCTTTAACGTTTCTGAGACAGAGATATTATGAACTAGGGCCTAGAGCAACACGGTTACTAGCCTACCAAATCCGATGCCAGAAGAAATCCTCAGTTATATCCACTATTAGACATCCTTCTCATGGCCAGTTGCTAACCAAGCTGCGTGATATCACTGGGGCATTCACTTCCTACTATTCCACACTATACACTCCCGAAAAACATCCGGCCCAACAAATAAATCATTACCTCTATGCTATTACAATGCCCACACTTGCAGAACAGCAAAAAGAGACCATAACTAGCCCAATTTCAGACATGGAATTGTCAGCTGCCTTAGCTAGAACAAAAACTCTAAAGGCCCCGGAACCAGATGGATATGGAATAGAGTTCTACAGGGTGGTTAAGCCCTAGGTTCACCATAAACTTCTGAGACTATTCAACTCAATCCTAGAGGGAGATTTACCTCCGCCCTCTTGGTCATACGCAACCATTTCAGTTATCCCTAAAATAGGGAAACCCCTCCAACACTGTTCGACAAATCCTATTGCCCGACGTCCCGGGCTACCAGTTACAGTGCAGGGACAAACACATTCTGTTGTGCCACCTGTCCACGGACTAGCACTGATTTAAAAATCTTTGCTGCTGCAGTTCTACCTTCCACCAGTAGGGTGCTCACTGCTTCGGCTGTCACGGTGGTCATCTGACCTACCGAGCAGTGCACTTACTGGTTGGGAACGAGCGGTGAGTGTGTGAGCTTGCCTCAGCTTATGGAAGCCTACAGAAGTGGCATCAGGAGCGAGCTCAAGCAGCGTCTGATCGGAGGAAAATGGAGGAGGAGCAAGCTATCGGACTGGCAGGCGTGGGGCCAAATGAGGAAGACAATCTTGAACTGTAAGTGATACACAGAATGCCCATTGGCCGTGGTGGTGATTGGGCACGTAGTGGAGATTAGAGTAAAGACGTGCATTGCGTTAGAGCCCCTCATTCACTGTGTGTTGGTGGAGACTAGAGGATACACAAATTAAACAGTCCATTGATGTGGATATTGGGGAATGGGGACTGCGAGTGCGACCAGTGCTACCTTACTTTGTGTGTGTGGAGGGGAAACAAATATTATTTTAAACTGAATTAAGGAGGGAGGGTTGGTGAGAGTGAAGAGCGGGGAGGAGGAAGGCAGGAGCTAGGAGGACTAAGGAGCGGGGGCAACGTGGCTGAGCACTGATAGCTGCACACAAGTGCATTAGTGCAGCAGACAAGCAAATTTACCTGCCGTGTGCCGTGCCAGTTTTGCCAAAAGTGCAAAATTAATGAAGAAGAAAGTAATCTGAGTAAATAAGGTGTGCAGGCAGGGTAAATAAAATATTGAGAAGGTTGGAAGTTGGGCTTGTCACAGAACTGGGCATAACAGGGTGAAAGCAAACTAAGAGCATATAAAATAAATTAAGTAGGCAGTATAGTGCAGTGGTCTAAGGCTCTGAGCTGCAAATCTGGTGACATCCAGCAGACCAGACCTGGGTTTGAATCCCACAGCTTCCACTTGCATACTGCCTGAGCAAGTCACTTAACCTCCTTGTGCTCCCAGGTCACTCCTGTAAAAAAGCTTTCAGCTTAGTGTGCTATACCTGGTTAAACAACTAAATAAAAAAAAAATTGAAACAAGGAGAAAAGGAAACAAAACAGAAACTTGGGAGGGGGGACTGTCTGGTACTGTCTGCTGTCTGTGCAGCAGGGTGGAAGAAGGGAGGGAAGTTCAACCCTGGTCCCTGAGAACTAGCAGCAGCGTAAAGTGTCACTGACTACAGAAAATAAAAAGGAAGAAAGCAAGGGCAAGGGACTACTACTGTGGGCGGGGAGCTTTGTGTTGCCCACCAGTAAAAACAGCAGTTTATTTGACTACTAGCTGCATAAACAAAGAAAAAATAAAATAATAAAAGAAAGCTAAAGAAAATAAGAGAAGAGGCTGGTGGGCTGTTGGGAGAGGAGAGCGCAGATATATAGATTGTGTGTAAAGGAGTGAAGGAGGAGGTTGGAGAGAGGCGGGGCGAAGGAAAGGACTGACTTGAGAAAGTAAAAAAAAAAAAAAAAAAAAGTATAGTAAGAACTTAGAAGAAATAAGCCTATAACTCAAACTGTGTGTGGTGTTGGGCTGTGCTATGGGCTTGGTTGGGCTGTTGGGAGACATTTTGTGAAAAGGAGTGAAGGACCCAGTGTCCTGCAACCGGTTGGTTGGCTTTTGGATTGAAGTACCCAAGAAACAAAAAGAGAAATATAGTAAAAAAATATATATGACAAGTGTAAGTAACAGTAAAATAAAATAAGGGAGCCTAACTGCGGGGTTGGGCTTGGGCTGTGCTGGGAGAGAGGAGAGTGAGTGACTGTGTGGAGAGTGTTCTGCAGCCAGCTGCCTGACTTGTTACAGGACAAGACAACTTGCAGTGTATAGAAAAAAAGCATACATCTGTCCCTTGGTGACCCAGCCCATGAGCCCACACTAACCACCAGTGAAAAAAGGACACACAGACACCAGTGTTTAAAATAAGTTTATTATTATTGCTTCCATTAGTCTTTTAAAAAAAAAAGTGACCACCAAATTTATATGGACAGTATGCGAACAAAGCCAAGCAACAGTCTCTTGTCTCTCTGGTCAGCAGCAGCACCATCTTTTTCGAGACAAACACAGTCTGGTACTACTTCCACAGATAAAAGTCATGAAACTGAATCTGCATCTGTGGTTCTGGATAGAACTGCTGAGTCTGACCAGGTACTTGATGTAAACAGAGAAGCCGTAGTAGCCTTATCTCAAAAAGCCCCTGTGTCACTTGCTAAGAAACGTAGTTTACTGCTTGATAATGAGGTGGCAGTTGGGAGTAGTAAAGACAAGAAATATGACCAAGAAAAAAGGGCCAGACTATTTGTGTCATTGTTGTCCACTTATAAATGGTTGAGATACAATGATTAAAAGGGGCTCATGTACTGCACACTATGTGAAAAGTATCCCACTATTGCAACTCCAGCATTTTCAAAAAAAACAAATGTCTTTGCCACAGGCTCTAACAACTTTCACATTGAGTCACTACGTGCACATGAAAAATCCAATCCATATATGCTATGCCAGAACCAACATATTCTGGAAAGTGGCCAACGAGCAGTATGTTGTGAGATTAGTGAGTCACCACTTTAACAAGCCTTTGCACAGTTGGAAGAGGCCACAAAAGCAAAGATGAGACGCCTGTTAACACAGCGTATTCCATAGCCAAAAATCTTCCGCCCTTTCTCAGACATGGAGTGGCTCTGTGAATTACAGGAAAAAATTAAGCTAGGCTCTAATTATACTAATGATAAGCGAGCCAGGGACTTTTGCAGTGCTATTTCAGCAGTTATATCCAGAACCCAGATGCAGACTCTTGCTAATGTTAAGTATGTGACAGTTCTTGCTGACGGCAGTACTGATTACAGTATAACTGAGTGGGAAAATGTTTTCTTAAGGTTTGTTGAACTTAATTCAAAACAGGTGCATACATTGCTTATCCAAGCTGTGCCACTGGAACATGCACATGCAGAAGGTGTATTCCATGCAATATCAACTGCATTGGAGTCAGTAAATCTTCCTCTCAGGAACCTACAAAATGTTAACAATCCAGGACTGCTGCTTATTTCAGCAAATTTTGATGGGGCCAGTGTCATGATGGGCGAAAGAGGAGGAACCATAGCAAAGTTGTGGGAGCACTGCCGTCCTGAAATAATTGCGATGCGCAGCGTTGCCCATAAGCTAGAGCTGGCAGTTCTTGATGTGTTAAAAAAAAATCCATGGCCCGGTGGCACTGAGGGTTGGCGCTGGGCGCCACACCTCGCGCCATGCCGGCAGCGAGTTCGGAAACAGACTCCGGGTCGGCGGGGGAGGAGGGAGGATTGGCGTCCCAGCGGATGCTCTCCTCCTCAGTGGTGGGCGCCAACCCGGGAATGCCGGTGAGCACTGGCACCGAGGGGCTTGTCCGTTCCGCGGAGTCCGGGGAGGGGCGTTGGAAGGTGCTTGAGAGGCGTGCGTGCACGTCGCCTCTCTGAACGCCTCATGCGTCCTTGTGCCGGCGTCAGGGGCGAAGGCTATGGGGGAGTAGAAAGCGGAAAAACCTTCAGTGCTCCTAGATGAAGACGGCTCCATCCAAGAGAGACCACCGATCCCCAGGACAGACCCGCTGTGCAGGAGGGAGGGATGAGAGGCACTCTAAGGGCAGATCCGGGGAAGGGGTCCGAAAAAGGAATGAGCAGTCTGAAGGAGGGGGGACCGAAGGCAGGGAAGGTGGATAAATAAAGAAAAGAAAAAAAAAAAAAAAAAAAAATCCATTTGTATCCAAACTGGAAAGTACTCTCAAGGGAATATTTAAATTTTATCACTATAGTCCCAAAAAAATGAGAGAGCTCCAAGAAATTGCTATTGTGATGGATACTGATCTGGCGCACTTTACTGCAATTAAACAAGTGAAATGGCTTGCCAGTAGGTCACGTTCGGTACATGCAGTTCAGGTTAACCTACCTACTGTTGTACAACACCTACATCGCATCTTTGACTGCTGGTGGTGATGAAAGTTCAAAAACAAAGGACCTCTTAAAAGAAACACAGAGTGTGCAGTTTGTAAAAGCTATCCATATACTGCAAGATTTCCTGCCAATACTAAAAAACCTGTCACTGCAGTATCAACGAGATGACATAGTAATACTGGAAGTTCCACAGCTTGTTGAGACCTGCCTACTCCAGCTTATGGAACTGAAAACCATGCCAGGGCAGTACATTGCAGCTTTCCTCAGCCATTACAAACCAGAACAGAAATGTATGGAATATGTTGTGACAAGGAGGGAAGGGGAGGGGAGGAGAAGACTGTTCATTTCCCATTCAGAGGCAACTGCCCAGAAATCAATTTTGTGACAGATGGACAACTACAGAATTTAATAGATGCAGCAAGAATGTATGTTGACAACAGATTTAAAAATTTCTCAGAGGTGCCTCTCAAATGGTTCAACTGATACATAGATACATAGACAGTGTCGGCAGATAAGGGCCTATGGCCCACCCAGTCTGCCCATTTGAGCTCGTAAGTTCAGTTTATGTTCTCCTAGAGGTCTGTTGCCCCTTACCCCTGACCTCCAGAATTCCTTTATGTCTATCCCATGCATTCTTAAATCCCGTGATTGTTTCAGCCCCCACCACTTCCTCTGGCAGGGTGTTCCACTTGTCCACCACCCGTTCTGTGAAGAAATTCTTCCTCACGTTTCCTCTGAATCGTCCTCCTCCAACTTCATCCCATGCTCTCTAGTCCTGGAACATCTTTTTAAGCTTAAAATAGTGTATTCCTGCACCCTGCTCCTCCCTGTAAGATACTTGTATGTCTCTATCATATCCTCTCTCCCTCCTCTCCTCCAGGAGTACATGTTCAGTTCCTTCAGCCTGTCTTCATAGGACTTGTGATGCAATCCATGCACCATCTTTGTTGCCCTCCTCTGAACCTTCTCTACCCTGTCTATGTCCTTATGTAGGTATGGTTTCCAGAACTGTACACTGTACTTCAGGTGGGGCCTCACTGGTGTCTTGTATATCGGAATTATGACCTCCCTTTTCCTGCTGGTGATGCCCCTGCCTATACATCCCAGCATCCTATTTGCTTTACCTGCAGCATTGTCACACTATTTCCCTACCTTGAGGTCATCAGAGATGATAACCCCAAGATCCCTTTCCTGCTTGGTGCATGCTATATCCTCACCCCCCAACTGATATATTGTGCTAGGGTTTTTGTGCCCCATGTGCATTATCTTGCACTTCCTTGCATTGAATTTCAACTGCCAAACCCCTGACCATTCTTCAAGTTTCTGCAGGTCCCTTCTCATTCTGTCTACACCCTCTGGTGTGTCTACTCTGTTACAGAGCTTTGTGTCATCAACGAACAGTGAAATTCTGCCTTCTAGGTCCTGCAATGTCACTGATGAAGATGTTGAATTGGACGGTCCCAGCACTGATCCCTGTGGTACCCCACTGGTCACTCTTCCCTCTGTGGAGTGACAGCCATTTACCACCACCCTCTGTGTCCTGCCACCCAGCCAGTTACCTACCCACCACACTACTGTCCTGCCCATCCATATTCCCCAGTTTGTGTAATAGTCTTCTATGTGGCACAGTGTCAAAGGCCTTGCTGAAGTCCAGATAGGCCATGTCCACTGCCCTCTGATCATAGAAACATAGACTTTGACGGCAGGTAAGGACCGCTAGGCCCATCTAGTCTTTCCATTTCGTACCTACAGGATGAGGCCGCAGATCCTAGTTAACCAACAGCCTATTTCTTCCTACCCCTCACAAGAATTGCCTTATGTCTGTCCCATGCATTCTTGAAATCTCCCACAGTTTTAGACCCCACAACCTCCTCAGGAAGGCTGTTCCATGCATCCACTACCCTCTCTGTGAAATAATACTTCCTCACATTGCCCCTGAACCGCCCTCCTTCTATCTTTAAATTGTGTCCCCTTGTTCTTGTAAGTCTCTTTTTCTGAAAGATGCTACTCTCTTGGACTTTGTTGATTCCACTGAGGTACTTAAAAGTTTCTATCATGTCCCCTCTCCTTCTTTCCTCAAGGGTATACATATTAAGCTCCTTTAGTCTCTCCTCATCTGGCTTCTCTTGCAGACCCTGCACCATTGTAGTTGCCCTCCTCTGGACTACCTCTATCCTGTCTATGTCCTTGCGAGATGAGGTCTCCAGAACTGGACACAGTACTCAGATGGGGCCTCACCAACTGTCTGTACAGAGGATAACAACTTCCTGTTTTCTGCTGCTGATGCCTCTCCCTATACATCCCAGTATACCCCAGCCCTCCCTACTGCCTTCTCACATTGATTGCTAACCTTAAGGTCATCTGATATGATTACCCCAGGTCCCTTTCCTTTTTGTTGTTGTTACTACCTCCCCACCCATTGTGTATTCTTCCCTGGGTTCTTGTTTCCCAGGTGCATTATTTGCACTTCTTTGCATTGAATCCTAGCTGCCATACTTCTGACCATTCCTCCAACCTTGCCAAGTCCCTTCTCGTCCTTTCCGCCTCCTTGTGTATCAACTCTGTTGCAGATCTTTGTGTCATCTGCAAAAGGCATACTTTTCCTTCCAGTCCCTCTGCAATGTCACTGATGAAGACATTAAAGGACTGGACCCAATACTGAACCCTGCGGTACCCCACTAGTAACCCCTCTTTCTTCAAGTGGACTCCATTTACAATTACCTTCTGTGTCCTGTTGTTTTGCAGCCAGTGTTTACCCAGGCTACTACCCTGGGACCCACTCCCAGGCTGGTTAATTTGACTATTAATCTTTTGTGTGGGACTGTGTCAAATGCCTTGCTAAAGTCTAGGTAGGCCATGTCCACAGCCTCTCCCTGGTCTACTACTTTGGTCACCCAGTCAAAGAAATCTATTAGATTCGTCTGTCATGACCTTCCCGCTCTGAACCCATGCTGCCTTGGGTCATGTGCTCCACTGGCCTCTAGGTACTCGACTATTCTTTCCTTCAGAAGTGACTCCATCACTTTCCCTACCACAGAGGTCAGACTGACAGGTCTGTAGTTTCCTGCCTCTGTCTTGGTCCCACTTTTGTGACATCCGCCTTCCTCCAGTCCTCGGGTACCACACCATCCTCCCATGATTTATTAAAAGGAGTAGCCAGTGGTTTCACTAGTTTCTCCCTTAATTCTTTTAGAATTCTGGGGTGAATTCCATCAGGACCCATTGCTTTGTCCCACCTTCAGTTTTAGGAGTTCTTGCAGAACCCTTTCTTCTGTGAAAGGACTGGGATCGACCCCCTATCAAGAGTGTTTCTGTTAATTGGATTAGGCACTTCCCCTCCTCTTTTGTGAATACTGAGCAGAAATATTCGTTCAGTATCCCTGCTTTTTCACTGTCCCCCTCTGCCCACCCACCGCTCATTCTATTCAGCCTCACTACCCCTCCCTTTGTCTTTCTACGCTCGCTGATGTACCTATAAAAGCATTTATCCCCCTTCTTAACTGAGTTGGCGCTCTTTTCCTCAGTTTGGGCCTTTGCTATTCTGACTTCCCTCCCTGCTTCCTTCTGCCTTAACTGGTACAGCTCTCTGTCCCGCTCCTTCTGTGTTTCCTTATACTTCCGGAATGCTATCTTTTTCTTCCTGACTTTCACAGCCACCTCTTTGAGAACCATAGTAGCTTTTCTTTCGTTTGATTTGTTTATTTGCTTCACACAAAGGCTTGTTGCCTCTGTGATGTCAGTTTGATGATTCCCATTGTTGCTCCACACCTCCTTCTAGCCTGTTTGCTAGTACTTTTCTGAGGCACTCTCCCATCTTGCAAAGTCAGCCCTCCTAAGTCCAGTACCCTCACTTTTTGATGGCTTGACTCTGTAGCTGAGTTTAACGTGAACCACACTGTTTGATGGTCACTTGTCCCCAGATGGCAACCCACTTCTAGATCTGAGATCCTCTCACTGCCCCGTTTGAGAATACGAGGTCTAAGAGTGCTCCCTCACGAGTGGGTTCTGAAACTAGCTGTCTAATGCCTGCCACCTGTAGGGCATCAAGAATGGCCCTGCTCTTGGATGTGGCTGCAGCAAATGTGCTCCAGTTAACATCTGGCATATTCAGGTCTCCCATCAACAGTATCTCCCTTTTCTCTGCCATTCTAAGAATGCCTTCTATCATATCCTTGTCCATTCCCTCCCCCTGACATGGGGGTCTGTACACAACCCCTGTGTGGATTGTGGTGCCTTTCCAGTCTCAAGGTGACCCACAGTGCCTCCCTCTCCTCCCTGTTTACTCTTTTGTTCAGTTGCTTTTATCCTTCCTTTACATGAGAGCTACTCCTGCCCTCTTCTCCCCTGCCTGTCTCTCCTGTAGGTTATGTGCCTGGTGTTAACATCCAGTCATGGTTCTCTGTGTGCCATGTTTCTGTGACTGCTCACGATATCCAGGCATCCCTCTTCTATCAAGGCCACCAGCTCAGGGAGCTTGTTGCCCAGACTATGGGCATTGGTAGTCATTACCCTCCATTTCCTGATGGCCTTACTCCCTTTTGCCCCATCCCTGTCCTTCTTGCCTTTGTCACTTTCTCCATTTACCCTGCCCTTCTCTATCGACACCTTTATGTTGGTGTTTGCCGCACCTTCTGTGATTATTTGGGGGCCAGGTTCCCTGCTCCTTTCCAGTGCCTCCCCCCTTGGCTAGTTTAAAAGCTTGCCAATGAAGCATTTAAACCTATCACCAAGGATCGTGGTTCCCCTCCTGGACAGATGCAGCCCATCATGCCAATATAGGCTTGCGTCACTCCAGGTGGACCCCCAGTCCCCAATGAAGCCAAATCCCTGAGCTCCACACCAGTTTTTCAACCACTGATTTAATCCCATGGTGCGGAACACCCTAGCCTCTCCTGTGCCATAGATGGGCAGCACCTCCGAGAATGTTACCATGCGTGCTACTTGACTAAGGCCCCTCCCCAATTCCATAAACTCTTCCTGCACTTCTCTAATCCCTCTCTTAGCCAGGTCATTTGTCCCTAGGTGGACAATGACATCCAGCTCCCTCCCCTGTGCAGCTGCTCTGGCAATCCTGAGGATTCGCTCCCTGTCCCTCCAAGCCATGGCGCCAGGCAGGCACCTCCCTCCCTCTCCCCTTCCTCCCCAGTTCTACCTTCCTAACAATGGAATCTCCCACCAGGGTTGTTTCCTTCCCCTGCAGGTCCCTGCCACCCTCCTGTGGGTCTCTCTTTTGTGGAAGTTCCCAGCATCTCCTTGGTCTCCACTGGGTGCCTCCATAGAAGGAGCCACTTTTACCCAGAATTGCATGGCAAGTGTGGAGAGTACAACTGGAGGGATGCGCCTGTGTTCCCACCACCCTCACCCTCCCTGAGCCCATTGCTGGTCCAACCGCTCCTCTTTCTTGGCAACCTCTGAGGCAGCAGCAGAGCACTGGTGGTCCCTGGATGGAAGAGGTCCCACAAATCCTGGCCAATTCAGCCTGTAGATGAGCAACCTCCTCCCTCAGCCCAGAGGTGCCTGCAGATGGGACAACACCCATCCTCCAGAGCGTCTCCCGGAAGACTGCTGCTCCACAGCCACTGCACCTACCACTCAATCATGTCTTATTTCTGGCCCCTTAACTGTTTGCAATCCTTACTCTTTCCTCTGTTTTTCTTCTCTCTCTCCTTACTTTCTGCCTGTTTGCCCTTTAAGCTCCTGATAGTCCTGTTCTGAGACAAGAATATCCTATATTTCTCCGTAGACCAGTTACTTGCTCAGAGGCAGACCTCCAGCAGCTAGAGGGGTCCGGAGAGCTACTCTTGCCTTTCTAGGATGGTGGGTCTTTGGTGGTTCTGTGATCACTCACTTCCTGCTCCCAAACAGGAAGTTCCTGTTGTCAGTCAATCTGTGCCTATAAAAATAGAACTAGCTTTGGTGGAGGAGGAAGGAGGCAATATAGTCCCAGCAGAAGTTCAGTCACACAGCAGTCCTTTCTCTTGGTGTCTTCTGCCAAGCTATGAGCAGAATCTTTCTAAGGCAGTCTTTAACTAGCTTCCTTCTAGCTAAGCCGCTCCCCTACTTCTAGAGCTTTCTCAAGTAATTAAACCTCACAGCAGTTAAGTCCTTTCAATCACTGAGATTTACACCTAAATAACTGTTCAGATACCCATTCAGTTCAGTTAAACCAGACAAACACACACTTTTTTTTGTTTTGTATGTTAGTTTTTTTTTTCCTAAATTAAATGTCCAAGTACAAAAGTTCTTCTACTGTAGTCCCAGCAGAGAAGTTCAGTCACACAGCAGTCCTTTCTCCTGGTGTCTTCTGCCAAGCTATGATCCACCTCCCTAGTCACCCAGTCAAAAAATTCAACAAGGTTGGTCCGACATAACCTCCCCCTGGTGAAACCATGCGGCCTTGGGTCCTGTAGTCCATTGACAACCAGATGTTCCACCAATCTCTTCTTCAGTAGTGCTTCCATGATCTCCCCCACTACGAGGTGAGGCTGACTGGTCTATAGTTCCTAGGCCTCTTTGTTCCCACTTTTGTATAAAGGGGACTACCATGTGCTATCCTCAGTCTTTGGGTACCTCCCTATTTCCAGTGATCGGCTAAACAGGATAGCCAGAGGTTCAACCACCACCTCTCTGGTTCTTTAAGGACCTGGGGTGCACCCATCTGGCTCCATTGCTTTATCAACTCTTATTACTTCCAGTTCCTTCGGGACCCTTTCTAAATGTAAAGGGACTTGTGTCCATTTCTGCACCATTCTCACCCTTGTACTCCCTTTAGACCCAGCCCTCCTCTTCCTCAGTAGAGGCAGAGCAGAAATACCTGTTCAGTATATCAACTTTACTGTTGTCATCCTCCACGGCCCCATCCTTCCCTTCAGTCTCACTATCCTCCCTTTGATTTCTTTTTCCTTATGTACCTGTAAAAGGTTTTGTCCCTCTACCCACTGATTTTTGCAATGTGTTCTTCTGTCTGAGCTTTGGCTTCCCTTACTGACCTCCCTGCCTCCCTTTGCTTCTCCTGGTACTTCTCCCTATCCCCTTCTGCCTGTGTCTTTTTTGTATTGCCTGAATGCAATCTTTTGGCTTTCACTTTCTTTGCTACCTCTTTGGAAAACCATAATGGTCTCCTCTTCCTTTTCCTCTTGCTAACCTGCTTAATGCATAATTCTGTTGTTCTTGTAATCCCCATTTTAAATACTGCTTACTGTTAAGTCAACCCTGATTTCTGTCCGTTCCCTTAATGCCTCTTTCAAGTATCTTCCCTTTTCCCAAAGTCTGCCCCCTAAAATCCAGGATACGTGTTTTGTGTGGTTTGGTTCTGCTCTCTCTGATTTCAAACCACAATGACTGGTGGTCACTGTTCCCCAGGTGCTCCCCCACTGCACCTCTCACACTGTGCCTGTTTGTGAGCACAAGGTCAGTATTGCCTTCTGCCGATTTGGTTCCATGACCAGTTGCTTGAGGAAGGCACCCTGAAGGAGTCAGGATAAATCTGCTCCCTAGTTGCTGCTGCTGGGATGCTCCAGTCCATGTCTGGAATATTGAAGTCTCAACCAGTACTACCTCACCTTGTCTGCCATCCTTTGGATAGCTAGCATCAGCTCCCTATCGTTTCTTCCTCCTGGGCTGGTGGTCTATAGACCCACCTGTCGGATAGCTGTCCCATTTTCCTTTCAGCTTAACCCACAGTATCTCTCCCCATTTTGTTTCCTCCTGGATCTCTGGCCCATATGTCATTTTTCACATACAGTGCCACTCCTCCTCCTTCCTGCCTGCTCTGTCTCGTCTGTGAATATGTTGTAGCCAGGTAGCCATCTCCCAGTCGTGGTTATCATTACACCAGGTTTCAGTGATGGCCACAATGTCCGAAGCTGACTGCTGTGACAGCCTCAGATCTTCCATCTTGTTGCTGGGCTCCTGGCATTTTGCACATACTCCATGATTTGACCTCCTAGACTGTCAACTATTCTCCAGCCCTTCCTTGGTTGTCCTTTATGCCTGGTTCTTCCAAACAACATGAAGTCTTGCTATATTATGACTATTGCAGTTGTGTCCCACCATTAGAACTGCTCGAATCGAAAGTTACTTCCATGCAGGGCATGGAACTTGGAAAGCCTGACTCGGTTAGAAAAACTCTGTCTGGAATATTTCAAACTGAAACTGTCAGATTCTTCTCCGCCTCACTGAACAGTTGCTCCGGAGATTCCTCCTACTGCTCGGTTCATTTCTCGGTTGAAAGAGTTTTCGGTTAAATTCAACCCCATGATTATTATTATTTTAACATAAAACGATCGGTTCAAGCTCTGTCTGTGGTATTGTAAGTAATAGACAGGTTTATTTCTGTGTGGAACTTGTAAATGTTTGTCGCTTGGTTTGAACCCGATCAGGTTGTTTGAAACTTTATTCTGAAGCATTTAAAAGCTTTTGAGAGTGTGGTTCCGGTTCTTATCGGTTCTAAGCAGTTTCATTACGTTTTTCCACGACCAGATGACACGGTTGAGAACCGATAAAGGGTGTCTTGCCTGGCACTGCCGAAAAAAAGGCAAGTTTTGGTTGAGCTGGCATTATGTTCAGAAACCCAAAGAAAACAGAGCCCACTGGGTTTCCAACGCTGTAGTGTCTGTGGGGAAGCCTTTGCCAAGACTGACCCACACACACCCATGTGTTGTGTCTGAGGTTTGACCACCTCAATGCAGACTGCCAGATTTGCAAAATTTCCTGCAGCTACTGAGATAAAAAAGTTGGTAGGCTCAAAGGAACGAGTACAAAAAGTCCGCTGACCGGATGGCCAGCCGGTTCGGTGCCAACCTTGAACGGAGACCTCTGACCAGGGCCAGACTTCCTCGGGCAAGCGTAAAGCTGACTCTGAGGACCAGTTCCAGCTAAGAGAACTAGAAAATCAGCAGGTGTGAGTCAAAATTCCTTCCAACTCCGCAGAGATAGCCAGGGCAATCCAAATTGTCCAGTCACTTTCCTAGTTCTGTCCGAACCGCCACTATCCCAACAAAGGTCGGTTCGGCGGTTCTGCAGTTCAGAATATGATATAGAAGTTTTATGAACCAGGAAGGGAGGATGACTATATGAACAGTGTGAATGTGACTTTGAAAGTCTGGATGTTGCCGATTGAGACGGACATCTCCCCAGACAGACCTTTGAGAGAATCTCACTAGGCTTTCTGAGTCCCTTCTCATTTTCTGTTTTATAAAAAGTTGCTGAAACCTCAGCTTCCTTTGGAGGAAGCTGTGGATGAGCAAGAGAGCCTGACTTTGGAGAGATGATGGATATCCCAGGTCCAGGAGATTGTCTATTCCTTTACACAAATCCTTTAGGAAACAAACAATAAAAATTTTAAAAGCTCCTAATTCTGTACCTCCTGTGGATAAAAAGATGGACAGGAGGTACACTTTATCAGATCCTGATACAGAATTTCTTTCACAGCAATGCAGCCATGTTGGGTAGTTCAGGCTGCAGCCTGTGATAAGAGCTAATATTCTCTGACTTCACATCCTCCTGACAAGGACTCAGGAAGATTGATGCCATGGCAAAACAATACATGGCAGCGTCCTTGGGACTCAGACAAGCAAATTATATGGCTTATGTTGCAAGATACCAAAAATCTAGATGGGATACTGTCATGGCCTTTAGCCAAACAGGTCCCTAGCCCAGCTTGCCAAGGAGCTGGAGCAGGTGGCTGCTGATAGTATTGAGGCATCTAGGTGCAATTCCATGCTGCAGTGGATTCTAATGATGTATCCTCTAGGAGTCATGGCTACATCTGTGGCTTTTCGTAGATTGGCTTGGCTCAGGTGTACTAGTTTGTCACAGGATACCCAGGCTAAGGCTATGGATTTTCCTGTGGTGGGAAATTCTGTGTTTGGGGAGCAGAGAATTATATGAAGAAAATGGATGACTATAGAACCACTTATAGGAGTGCACAAGCCAAGGAACGGCAAGCCACTCCTCAGAGGCAGCCCCCCAGGGGTAGAGGCAGGCCTTTTCACAGGCCTTTTTACCAATCCCAGGCCTCCTCTTCAGCTTATGTTCAGAGGGGGTTCTTCAGAGGGAGAGGCAGATGGGGTACAAGCAGGCCTGCTCCCACCCCTCAGCCTAAAGCCCCTGCCAAACAGGCACCCTGATGGGATGCCCAAGGCCGGTTCTCCATTACCTGTAGGGGGCAGGCTGGCTTACTTCGTCCAGGACTGGGAGTCTTTAACATCAGACAAGTGTGTCCTGGAAGTAGTAAGCCAGGGTCTGGTTCTCAGCTTCAAAAAATTTCCGAAGATGAGAATCAGATCTTTTCCACCTGCAAACCCTCTAGAGACTCTTGCTTTGAAACAGAAGTCTCAACCCTCCTGGCTCTCAGAGCTGTAGAAAGGTTTCTCCCCTACACCAGGGCAGGGTCTGTACTCCAGGTACTTCCTTACCCCAAAAAGACAGGAGAGTGGCGGCCCATCCTGGACCTAAGATATCTGAACAAGCAATTTTAAAAACCAAAATTCAAAATGGTGACTCTGGCAATGATTTTACCCTCCCTAAGGCCAGGAGACTGGCTAGCTTCCTGGACCTCAAGGATGCCTACTTCCATGTTCTTATCAGAAGCTCCCACGAAGTACCTCAGATTCGAACTGCCCTCAGGCCATTACCAGTTCAGAGCAATGCCCTTGACCTTACCTCTGCCCCAAGGGTATTCACAAAATGCCTGGCAGTAGCAGTTGCTCATTTAAGAAGCAAAAGAGTGCCATCTTTCCTACCTAGTCGACTGGCTCATTGTGGGTCAGTCTCCAGACCAGGTCAAATCACACCTGCAAGTTACCCAGCAGCTGCTTGCCTCTCTGGGCTTTCTTCTCAATCTTCAAAGTCAGTTCTGGAACCTGTCCAGGTACTCACCTTTATAGGTGCAGAACTGGACACAAAGCAGGCCAGAGCCTTCCTCCCCTAGAAAGAGTAAGGACCCTGGTGGCCCTGGCCTCGTCCTTCACTCTGCAGGTCTCGACCAGCAAGGCATTTCCTACAGCTCCTAGGACACATGGCTGCTTCCACAGCTGTAGTGCAAGGAGCAAGATTTCAGATGAGGGACATTCAGTTCCATTTGAGAGCCTTTTGGTCTCAAAGAGGAGATTCCCCTATCCAAGTTGATCCCAGTGACTCGAACCCTGATCCAGGCCCTTCAGTGGTGGCAGGATCAGAGCAATCTGAGACAAGGGTGCCCTTCATCCCTCTAGTCTCACTCCTTGACCCTTACTACAGATGCGTCCCTCTTGGGAAGGGGGAGCTCACATGGGCGACCTCTCCATCCAGGGATTGTGGTCCCCTCAGGAATCTCTGCTCCACATCAATCTGTTGGAACTCAGAGCTGTTTTCTAGCACTTCAGGTTTTTCTGCATCTGTTCAGAACAAAGTGGTACAGGTCAGAACAGACAACACCACTACAATGTGGTACATCAACAAACAGGGGGCACTCGGTCTTGACCATGTGCACGAGTCATAAGTTGTGGTCTCTGGCTTATTCCTGAACACTTCCCTCATAGCAGTTCACCTCCCAGGCAAGGACAATGTCCTGGCAGATGCTCTCAACAGGATTTCCCAGGGCCATCACGAATGGTCGCTGGATCCCCGAGTACTGGGGATAGTTTTTGCCAGATGGGGTACCCCTCAGATAGATCTTTTTGCAGCCCCAGACAATCATCAACTTCCACTTTTTTGTTGCAGGCCCCCAGTGTTGGGCTCAATCCCCCTGGATGCCTTTCTCCTCGATTGGGAAGGGAAGTTTCTCTATGTCTCCCCCCCCCCACCTTCCCTCTCCTGTTCAAAGTGCTAGTCAAAATCAGATCTCAGCCCTGCAAGATGATCCTGATTGCTCCAGACTGGGCCAGGCAGCCCTAGTACCCACTCCTTCTGTCCTTAGCAGTCCATCTTCCCCTGTGTCTCCCCAGGAACCACAATCTGTTAACCTGTGCCCAGGGGAGAGTCTGGTATCCGAATATCAGATCCCTCAACCTCAAGGCCTGTCTCTTGAGGAGTTAGAGTTTGCTGATCTACAACTTTCTCAAGGTGTTCTCGAAATCTTGAAAGCTTCTAGGAAGCCTTCCACTAGGGCTACTTCTAACTCCAAATGGAAAAGGTTTTCCATATGGTGTTCTGGGAAGCATATTTCCTGGAATCTGCTGATTTGCCCACTGTTTTAGACTATATGGTCCATCTTAATTCTTTGGGACTGAGACCAGCTACCCTGAAAGTGCATTTGGCAGCTGTCTCTGCTTTTATTTCAGCAGGGAAGCCCTCTTCTCTTTCTGCTCACCCTGTATTTTCCAAGTTTTTTAAGGGATTGCTTGCCTACAAACTCCTCCATTCAGGGACCCTGCCCTGCCTGGATCTTAATGTTTGCATTGCTCAGCTGATGCAACCCCTTCTATGAACCTCTGTCTTCGGCAGAGCTTAAGTACTTGACTTGGAAAACTTTATTTCTAGTAGCCATCACTTCTACCAGGCGCATAAGTGAGTTACAAGCTTTGTCAGTGGAGACTGACTTTATTTCCTTTCACAGGGATACGGTAGTCCTCAGGACTTACAGGAAGTTTTTGCCTAAGGTGGTTTCAGATTTCCTTCTTAATCAATCTATTTCACTTCCAGTGTTCTTCACTGACCATTCCTCCTCTGGTGAGAGGAGGTTGCACAACAGATGTTGAAGGGCCCTAAGTTACCATCATAGGCGTACCAAGGGTCACAGGTTTGACTCCTCCAACTATTTCTCACTTATGGTGAGGTTGGGAAAGGGAAACCTGCCACTAAGAGATCCATTGCCAGGTGGATTGTCTCTTGTATCAATTTTGCTATCAAAACTGGGTAGGTTCCCCTTCAGGCCTGAGGGCTCACTCTACCAGAGGTACAGCTGCGTCTCTAGCTGCTGCCAGAGACATCCCTATCTTGAGAGATGTGTCAAGCAGCTACTTGGAAAACAGTACACACTTTCACCAAGCATTACTCCCTGGATATCCAGGCCAGGAGGGATGCTCGGTTTACACAAGCCGTGCTTCAGAGCCTATTCCTAAGTAGGTTCTGTCCCTCCTCCATGGAGGTACTGCTGTGTAGTCTGCAATGTCATAATATAGCAAGACTTCATGTTGTTTGAAGAAAAAATTACTCACCTTAGTAATGTTGTTTCTTCTAATGGAGTCTTGCTATATTATGACTTCCCACTGCCCCTCTCAGAACTTCTACTTTGGGTATGGGGTGGGCAGTCCACTGTTGGCACTTAATGATGCCCTTCTTGTTTTTCCACCCTTCTTTTTGGGGTGTTTGGGTGTTGTGTTTTATTTTATCTTATCTTTTCTGGTCCCTGACTTGAGTCTTGGTGTTGGGACCAGGAAATATGTAATATTTTAGTAGCCAGTTGGCTAGTGTAGGTTACAGCTTCACACAGAACCTTAGTGAGTTTTGCTCGTAAAGATCTGACAGTTTCAGTTTGAAATATTCCAGACAGAGCTTTTCTAACCGAGCTCGCTCTAAGTTCCATGCCCTGCATGGAAGTTAACTCTTTCACCTCAGACAGTTCTAATGGTGGGACAAACTGCAATAGTCATAATATAGCAAGACTCCATTAGAAGAAACAACATTACTAAGGTGAGTAATTTTTCTCTTTTCTGCTTCTGCTAATGTTCTGCCTATCCACCTCTTGGGCGCTAATCTCCATCTTTTGCACACTGCTTTGCAGAGATAGCCACTCCTCTGGTTCACTGGTTCCACTGCTAGCTGTGGGGGGTGAGCAAGTAGGTACCCTCCTTGCTGACCTGCCACCCCCCCTTTGCTAGTTTAAATGCTTGTCAATGTAGCATTTAAACTTATCATTGAGTGCTTGGATTCCCCTCCTGGATGGATGCAGGCCATCAGGCTTGAACAAACCTCCATCCTTCCAGGTGGGTCCCCAGTCACCAGTGAATCAAACCCTTCCTCACAGCACCAGTTCATCAACCATGAGTTAAAGTTCCTGGTGCATGCCTCCCTATGCTCTCCCTTGCCTCTGGGAAGTACTTCTGAGAAAGTGACAGAAGTAGCTACTTGCTTGAGACCCCTCCCCAATTTCCTAAACTCTTCCTGAACTTCCTTTGGCTCCCCATTTGCCAGGTCATTAGTACCTAGGTGGATAATGACATCCAGCTCACCCTCCCGTCTTGCCTTCCCAGTGATCCCCAGGATCTTTCTTCCATCCGTCCATGCCGTGGCACCTGGTAGGCACCTCACCTCCCTGTCCTCCCCCTCCTGTGTTCCTAGCTGGATCCCTCTTATGATGGAGTCTCCCACCAGGATTTGCTTCCTCCTCCTCTGGGGTCCACTGCTTTCCCCTCCGAGGTCACCTCCTTGGCTAACCTCCACATCCTTTCCTTCCACTTCTCTAGGTACCTCTGTTTGGTTGTCCTCGATTTTAAGCATTTTGATCTGCCAAGAGACCAACTAGCGGTGTTTGGGACCTCTGAACTTGCAAACCTGGCAGAATATTTTCACTTTTTCATGGAGGAGCAGCGGGAACATATAAAGTCAGAGTATGCTGCATTTAAAACAGTATTGAAATCTGCCATTGAAAAACCCTATTTGCAGGTATATACCAGATTACTAAAAGAAAAACCACCCCAGATTATACACATTCTTGACCTAGTTGAAATACTTATGGCAATGAGTGTATCGACTGCAAAATGTGAGAGAGTTTTTTTCTGTTCAGAACCTAATCAAAAGAAAAATCAGGACAAGGCTGGCTGATGATTCACTGCAGTCTCTCCTGCAGATAGCAGTAGAAGGTCCTGAACTGCATGACTTTGATCCGGATCCAGCAATTAACCACTGGCTGCTCTCTGGTCCAGGCACTCGACATGTTTGTGGGCATGCTGTTGCTGCTGATACATCATCTTCTGGTTTAGCTGCTTCTACTGCTGATGATCTTCTTGATGCTAGTACTCCTGCTCCCAGTACCCCATCATCTTCTTCCTGGCCTAGCCCTTAATCACCATTTTATGTTGTTCTCAACCAATGGCCTAGCTGGTTTTGACTTGTCCTTAACTAATTCTGTAACATTTCTCCAATCTCTTCTAATATAGACTTCTGCCTGGGGTGCCTTAGTGTCCGTCCTGTACTACCTTGGCCTGTATTAACCAAAAAAAATATGAAAATATTGTTTTTCCTGATTTATGAAGTTCTTATACATCTCTCCATCCATCCTATGAAATAATAGTATAGCATATAAGCCCTGCCACACAGCCACACCATTTAACTTATTTCTGTTAAGTCGGTTGAATATTTCAATTGAAATGTACTGGACTACCACTCGGAACTCGACGACTACCATTTTTGTCAAGGCCACTTGTCCTGGACTAGCATGAGATTTTAAAATTTGTCGATCCCTGCCCTCCAACTCTGTAGTTCCTACAGACCAATTTCGGTGTTAAATGCCGATTACAAACTATTTATGTCCATTCTGGCCCATCGTCAAGATTCCTTCCTTCCTCAGCTCATAGACAGGGACCAAACTGGTTTTGTGAGTACCCGAACTACCACTGATAATATTAAGTGTACCTTCCATTTAACTCATGAGATGCAATCTTCTAACGCCCCCTCAGTTTTAGTCAGCCTTGATGCGGAAAAGGCGTTCGATAGAGTGGCATGGCCATTCCTATACCAGGTTCTATGTAAAATCGGGATCCCTTCAACCCTGGTTAGGGTCATACAGAACATCTATGCTACCCCCCAAGCCTGTGTTAAAATCAGTGGGCATCACTCCGGGTATTTTCGGCTGGGCAGGGGAACCAGACAGGGCTGTCCCCATTCCCCACTCTTATTTGCTCTGTTTATAGAACCGCTCACACAGTACATTTGGGAATCACAGAGTCTCTCCAGAGTCACGCTGGGGGGGTGGGGGTGGAACACCGTGTAGCCCTGTATGCGGACGACGTGCTGCTGTACCTCCAGAACCCGGAGGAGTCACTCCCAGTAATAAGACAGCTCTTAGATGAGTTCGAACAGGTGTCTGGATATAAGCTCAACCTTTCCAAAACTGAGATCCTCACATTCCATTACTCCCCGTCCCCCACCATACAAAGATTATTCCCCTGCAACTGGGCCCTGCCTAAATTGAAATATCTGAGTATTCAACTCTCCCAATCCCCTACAGAGTACTATAAAAACAATTATATCCCCTTCACCTCCCAGCTTAAAACCGATCTGGCCGCTTGGAACACACTACTGCTGAGCCTTACTAGAAGAATAGAGTTAATCAGAATGATAGTATTCCCTAGGGCCCTTTACTTATTCCAAAACATCCCCATTCCCCTCACGGATAAAACATTCCAGATATGGAATCGCTTCATTTCTAGATTTATCTGGGCAGGGCAGAGACCCAGAGTTCGCTTCAAGGTGCTTACTCTCCCAAGAGAAAAACGGGGCCTAATATACCTTCCACAGATCATAACGCTAGGGAATTTGCGACCCTTTACTGAAATCCAAACCCTATACAATTTGACACGCAGGGACTTCTATAGATTTCTACAACTCCGTCATTTTTATGAATCCCTGCCGACTCCTACACGGACTTCTGCTCAGATACCCCCCCACCCCCCGATTAGTCTTCAGATTCGACTGAATAATTCTCACGAACAAAGACACCTACTTTCAACATATTATCACTCCCAGAAATCTCATGAACTAACTATTACTGACAACATTAGACTTCAATGGCAAACGGAGCTGGAACACCCTGTCCTCCCTGAGGAATGGCAGAAAGCATGCCAATACGTTACCAAAGTAACTAGATCCCATCAGTGGCGTGAATACGCATGGAAGAACCTTGTCCGATACTTTAGGACTCCTATAATCAACCAGTCATTATGCTCAATCTAGATCTGCAGGTTGTTGGCATCAGTGCGGGGAGGTCAGAGCTACCCATTCACACATAATGTGGTCATGCCCCAGACTTCAACCTTTTATATTAGCTCTCCAGGCTAATCTACAAGAACTCTTTGGCCCACAATTTCAATTATCTGATAAATTATATCTCTTACTTTTAATCCCTAGAGAACTAAGGAATCCATCTACTAGATATCTCCTTCTCCTTCTTATGGCAGCCAAGAAGACCACTACAAAAGTATGGCTAACTACTAAAATTCCAACCCTACAAGACTGGTGGCAGATCACTAAGCAGATACACTACATGGAACAAATAACTCATAACCTAAATGACCAAGGAGACCAATTTAACTCCAGATGGTCCCGTTGGCAACTATACTACATGCTACAGGATGACTCCTTTGTCCCTTAGGCTGCATTGCTGAATGGAAGAATTCTTTCAGCGGTTGGGGCTATTCGGAGTCCTTCTAAAATCCATGGATTTACTGTTCGCTTGCTACCCCCCCCCACTTCCTACTACAATCCCCCCCCCCGTCCCTCATCCTTCCCGACCCCTATATGGCTGGGTTGAGACGCTGCTGGATCACACAGTGGATGTCCTCCCCCTCCCCCTTCCCCTGTAATCCCCTTACTCTCACCCAGAGGGTTACCCCATTGAGATATAACCTGGGCCTATGTGTATACATATAAAATGTGTAATTAACTCACAGGAATTCAGTGTTTGCTTTGTAATCCTGTTGTTTCTTCTGTCTATTACATAGTAGCAATTACAGTTCTATGATGGGAAGTGTCAATTGCTCAATACATGCATTAATTTTTATTCCGTATATAACTTACGCGAATTAAACACGGACCTCAGCTGTAAGCTATAATTATAATTCTATTGCATTAATGCTCTTTGGACTTGATCCCATTTCCAGTTGTAAAAATGAATGTTGTAAACAGACTGATATGTCGACTATGTGTGCTAAAAGCATAAAAAAGATGAAATTATTAAAAAAAAAAAAAAAAATTAGGTTCAGATGTAGGCACCCATGTCTTACGTTCCTCCTACGACATGGCAGATTCTGCGGCCAGGGCAGCGGCCTCTGGCATTTGTCTTTGGGGCTATTCTTTTTTTTTTTTGTTTTGTTTAATATTTTTATTAAATTTTCATCGATGTACAAAAGAAAAAAAAAAAAAAGTACATACATAGACTTTTACAAAAAAGAATAGACATCATACAAGAAAGGGATCCAGTCGGGTTATAGAGAGCTACCGGAGCAAGTATCACTAACATCTCTCGAGTCCTCATCTGAGCTGTCAACTTTCTTGACTGTTTAACTCAGGTGGGTAAAGGGTAATCAGACAATACAGAACAGAGCAAAACAAAACACAATAGAAAAAATCCAATTAATTCTAATAACTATTTACATTTGTCCACACCAAATAGTTATTTCATACACTTTGTTTGCTATAAATCCCTTCGTAGGCTGTTATCTCCATTCGTACACACACTAAGTCACACAACTTCATTCCATGTGTACCATTACGATGAGCATATTTATTTTTAGCTAGTTAAATAAGAAAAAAGTAAGGGCCTTTCCTTATCCTCTTTTTTTTCCCTAGGCGCCCAGACCAAGAATTAGCGACTCCTCCTGAGACATAGCAATTAATATTGGGTTCCATATAGCCACGAAGGACTCAATTCTGTCCTGTATTTGATAGGCCCTTTTCTCCATTGCCAGTGCAGCAGTAATCATGGCCTGCCACTGTTCAATGGAGGGGTCTTTTGCTGATACCCAGGTATTCAAAATACATTGTCTGGCCAAAGCTAAGACCACCCTAATCCATTTCCTGTGTGGAGCCCAGTCCTTCCCCTTCCCCCGGTCCACTCCAGATAGGAGCTCCACAGGGTGATAGGGCACCCCTACACCTGTCTTCTCTTTCAGATATTGCACCACTCCTTTCCAGAAGCTTTGGAGTCGGGGGCAAGCCCAGAAGCAATGTATATAGGTTCCCCTTTGTGACTGACACCTAGCACAAATCTCTGACACCTCTGGCTGAAATGGGGCTATTCTTGACTCTGTGTCTCAAATTTTACTCTTTGACGTCCAAGCGAAAATTATGGACGCCCCTTTCAAGTGCTCAGACCTTTTAGGCGAGGATTCAGAGAAGGTCATAACTCATCTCCAGGAATCGGACAAGGCTGTAAGATCTGTATACACCTATATATCCAGCCATTTTGTCGGTTCTCCGGACAGCAGTCCCGAGGCTAGCAGTCGAGAGGTGCCTTTAAGCATAAGGCCACTTCTCAGGCCTCTGGGGATTTGGGTCCCAGAGTCCCCAAAGCCTCCCAGACCCCTCTGCCTGTCCCCAGTTCCTCAGCCTGACTCTTTACCCAACCCCCGGCAGAATCCCTGCGGTAAGTGGTAGGGGGTCACTTTCCTAGAGGGATGGCAAAAAATCACAATGGATCAGTGGGTTCTTCATTTGGGTGGCTAGTTAATAGAGCATTGTAAGAATGGCATGGTGAAAAGGAGTGAGATAAAAATAGCTAATTTGTCAACAGCTGCAGGGTAAGTATAGTGAAAGGGAGTTACCGCTAATCCTGTAGCTGTCGTCACATCAGAGGAGAAGAAAAAGGTGAGGGGTGTGCCACTGAGTTGCTCCTATGATGTATAGGGCTGAGAGCAGCAGCAGTTACAGCGGCAGAGCGTCTGGGAGACCGAGGTTCTGTTCCTGGTCTCCCAACTGGGATGTTTTTTGTGTTGTCCCCCCAACACCTCTTTTGTGTTTGTTTTTTTTTGTTTTCCCCCCAGCTTCTTCCTTCTCCCTGAGTGTCACCCCTCCCGAGTTGATTACATTTTAAGTTGGGTGGTGCTGGAGGGGGGGGCATAGCACTCCCTGCTAACATACATTTTACCCGGTTTGTTCATTTTACCAAAGTAGCGCTCGCTGAGTTTACTGAGCACCAGCCTTGATTTTGCTCTGCTGCTATGCGCGGTTTTGGATAGCGCTATTGTTTTTTCGCAGTGTTGATCAGGAACCCTTCATTAGAGAAAGGACATACCCTGGAGTTCATGGAGATGCCCCTGGACAGCCCTCCTGTAAACTCCCTTTACCCTCCGTCACATCTCTCCCTTATTCAGGAGGAGGTCCAAACGCTCTTGAAGAAATGGGCCATAGAGCCAGTTCCGTCAGCTAAAAGGGGAAAGGGATTTTATTCCCACTTTTTTCTGGTCCCAAAGAAAACACGGGACCTACGTCCCATCCTGGATCTCAACCACCTGAACAAGTATATAGAGTACAAAAGGTTCAGGATGGTCATCCTTCCAGGTCTGCTTCCCTTTTCTTCATCAAGGGGACTGGCTGTGCTCCCTAGACATGCGTGACGCGTACCTTCACATTTTTGTGTTTCAGACCCACAGGAGGTTCCTCCGCTTACGCTTCCAAGGCGGTGATTACCAGTTTTGCACCCTGCCATTCAGCTTGTCCTCGGCTCCCTGGGTCTTTGCAAAGTGTTTAGCAGTAGTGGTTGCAGCCCTCAAGAGAAAAAAAAAAACACAGTCTTCCCCTACCTGGACGATTGACTCCTGGCAGCTCTGTCCAGAGCTCAGCTGATGAGCACCATGGACGACACCTTTACTTTATTTCAAGACCTAGAGCTAACTCTCAACCTCCCAAAGTCCTCCCCATGGCCCAGTCAAAGGGTGCAATACATCAGGGCCGTTCTGGACACCGCCGAACGCAAGGCTTTCCTGCCTCCCAACAGAGTGGAATGCCTTCAGGAACATAGAAACATAGACTTTGATGGCAGATACGGACCGTTTGGCCCACCTAGTCTGCCCATTTCCCCACCTACTGGATAAGCTGCAGATCCTAGTTAACCAGCAGCCTATTTCTTCCTACCCCCTAGAAGAGTCGTCTTATGTCTCTCACATGCATTCTTGAATTCTCCCACAGTTTTAGACCCCACAACCTCCTCAGGAAGGCAGTTCCATGCATCCACCACCCTCTCTGTAAAAAATTACTTCCTCACATTGCCCCTGGGCTGTCCCTCCTCTATCTTCAAATTGTGTCTCCTTGTTCTTGCACATCTCTTTTTCTGAAAGATTCTACCCTCTTGGACTTTGTTGATTCCACTGAGGTACTTAAAAGTTTCTATCATGTCCTCCCTCTCCCTCCTTTCTTCAAAGGTATACATATTAAGCTCCTTTAGTCTCTCCTCGTATGGCTTCTGTTGCAGACTCTGCACCATTTTAGTTGCCTTCCTCTGGACTGCCTCCATCCTGTCTGTCATTGTGGAGATGGGGTCTCCAGAACTGGATGCAGTACTCCAGATGGGGTCTCACCAACTGTCTGTACAGAGGGATAATAACTTCCTGTTTTCTGCTGGTGATGCCTCTCCCCTATACACCCCAGCATCCCCACAGCCCTCCCTACTGCCTTCTCACATTACTTGCCAACCTTAAGGTCATCTGATATAATTACCCCCAGGTCCCTTTCCATTTTTTTTGTTGTTACTACCCCCCCCATTGTGTACTCTTCCCCTGGGGTTTTGTTTCCCAGGTGCATTATTTTGCACTGAATCCAAGCTGCCATACTTCTGACCATTCCTCCAACCTTGCCAAATCCCTTCTCATCGTTTCCACACCCCCTTGTGTATCAACCCTGTTGCAGATCTTTGTGTCATCTGCACAGAGTCGCCTAGTTTCCTCGTCATGCCAGGTTCCAGCCAGAGCATTCCTGCAGCTGCTAGGACAGACGGCAGATGCATCGTCCCTCTCTTAGACTAGGAGGTTTCTATTTGCCTTCCCTCCCTTCCAATTACTGCAGAGATTACTTCTCAAATTGCAGTCAGAGGGAGCAGGGATGATCCTAATAGCTCCCTACTGGCCACGTCAGATTTGGTTCCCACTTTTTCAGCAGCTGGCAGTAGAACCCCTGAGCTCAGGCTTGCTCTCCCAGAAGCGGGGTACCCTGGTCCATCCGGATCCAAGTCATTGCACTTGTACGCATGACTTCTGCAGGCCTAGCAGTTGCTCCGGCTGGGGTTTCCGCCAGAGTGGCAGACATCTTGGTGGCTGGTAGAAAGCCTTCCACCAGGTCTACTTATTCTGTGAAGTGGAAGTGGTTCTGTCTTTGGTCCACTGCTCGCCATCTAGATCCATTCACCTGTTTGGTGAATTTCCATTTTGGAGTACCTCCTTTCTCTATCGGACTCAGGGCTGAGTCACTTCTCTATTAAGGTGCACTCATTGGCCATCTCTGCATACCATGCACCTGTAGAGGGCAAGTCCTTTGCCCAGCTTGATCTCTCCCGCACTTTTCTGTGGGGTATTCTGCACCTCAAAAATCCCATTGGGACCCTGTCCCTCCATGGGATCTTTTATTTGTTTTGAAAAAACTTACACGGCCTCCCTTCGAACCGGCCACAAGTCGCAAACTGCACTTTCTTTCATGGATATTATTACTTTTCGTTGCCATTACTTCTGCTCAAAGGATTTCTGAGCTTCAGGCTCTGATGTGTAACGAGCCTTATTTAGTTTTCTACAAGAACAGGGTATCCTTGTGGACTAACTCTTAGTTTTTGCCTAAAGTCGTGTCCAAGTTTACTTTGAATCAAGACATCCATCTACCTGTCTACTATCCAGAATATTTTAATCGAGGGGAGGCTCTGCTTCATACTCTGGATGTTCACCGGTGCTTCATTACTACTTAGATCACACTTGTGCTGTCCAAAAGTCTAAACAGCTGTTTGTTTCTTTCGCCCCAAGGACTGAAGGGGCTCCAGTTTCTAAACAGACTTTGTCAAAATGGCTAGTTAACTGTATTGTTTTTTGTTACCAAAAGTATGACAAGCCTTTGCCAGGACCAGTCAAAAGCCATTCTGCCAGGGGAATGGCTTCTTCTTTTGCATCCATCAAAAATATGTCTGCAGCTGATATCTGTGCAGCTGCCACTTGGAGCACTGTACACACTTTATTTATTTTTATTAACATCTTGGATTAATAGCTTTGAGGTAAAAGCTGATTTACAAAGGTTCACATTAGGAAACAATAGACAAAACATAAAAACAGATAAGATGTGGAGCAGTTGTTACATAAAACGGTAGATATAGACATTACAGTTGGTCAATGCCATATGCAGAGCATTTGTTGAATATGCAACAACAGCTACCAAAAAGCAGTAAAAATGTAAACATTTATCACAATCTAAGTGCAATAACAGAGCATCCATCAAGAAGCGAGGGAAGCAGGAGAGATGGGGGTGGGTGGTGAAAGAGAGGAAAATAGGTGGATCAGGGAAGGGTATAAACATATAAAAGCATCAGTTTTCTCAGGAATATGAGTACTCAATTTGAATTGGGGGTGGGGATTTAGGAGTAAAAGGCTGGAGCAGCCCTGAGGGCCTTCTTGGAATGGAAGTGGAGAGAGGGAAGATGTCAGTGGGGTGGGGTGGGGGGTGAGGCATTACAGTTTGAATATTGCCTCTTGTTGTAGAGCAGGCTTTGGCCTTGCTGTCCTACAGGGCCTGCTGTCATGAGATTTCCAGCAGACTTTTACCTCCTCCCGGTTGACAGGGGTTGGTCCTTTCACTGCATGGGACTCCGTCCTTATGGTGTAACCTACTGCAAGAGCTCCCCCTTGAAGTGATATAGTAGAGTTACATAAGAACTTACCGTAACAGTAGATCTTCGAGGGGAACTCTTGTAGCAGCTGCTGCTTTCCCTCCCACCTTCCCCCTGGTGTCTGTTTCTCCATTGTCTGTTTCCTCATCTCGGAGTGATGTCCTCGGTTCTCCATCTCTGAGTTTGCCAGGGTCTCCGGCGGGAGAACTGAGGTAGGGCTGGGGAACTGCACCTTTTATACCATTGGCTGATGTCGGGGGTGGGCTGACGTCAGGGGGGCAGTCCCCCGTTGTATACTGCTAGCTGGAAGTTTTCCATGGGTTCCTGGTGCCTGCCGGCTACAGTCCTTATGTTGTAACCTACTGCAAGAGCTCTTCTTGGAGATCTACTGTTACGGTAAGTTCTTACATAACTATACTTTTTTGTTCCAGGAGAGGTTCAAGATGGTCTCCTTAGGGATGCTCCTACCACTTTTTCGATAGCGCAACTGGCTGACATCCCTGGACATGCAGGATGCCTACCAGCACATTCTACTACACCTGAATCACCACAAGTACCTTCACTTTGTGGCCTTGGGTCAGCATTACCAGTTCAGAGTCCTGCCCTTTGGGCTCTCCTTGGTGCCTCGAGTCTTTAACAAGTGTTTTGCAGTCCTTGGTGCACACCTTCGAAAGCTTGGCTTACATGTCTTTACCTACCTAGATGATTGGCTTTTGGCAAGCCCGTCAAAGCAGGAGATGAAAAAAGCAGTGTCCACATCATCTCAGTTCCTCACCTCCATGGGAGTCCTGCTGATCGTAGAGATGTCACAGCTTCAAGCCTGCCAGTAGCCGCTCTTCGTAGGAGCCCTCTTAGACACTAAAAAAAGTGAGGGCTTTTCTCCCAGAGGACAGGAGGAATGACATTTTCCAGATGGTTTGCTTTATCAGAGAGAACAACCCTGTACGAGCAGACTCCATGCAATGGATGTTAGGCCTCATGGCCTCTTCCATTTTCACAGTGCCTCTAGCTCGATTGCACATGAGGACTACCCAGTGGATGCTCAGCACACAGTGGTCCCCAACGACACATCTGCAGTCTTACCCCCATCAAAGTGACGGAACCTCTGCAGAGATCACTTACATGGTGGATACAGGAGGGCGACGTTCTCCAAGGTCTGCATTTTGCCCTACTGGAATCTCAGATCACCATCACCACGGATGCATCTCTGCTCGTCTGGGGAGCTCACTGGTGGGATCTCCACACTCAAGGAATGCAGACTCCGGAGGAGTCTTAACTCCATATCAATGCTCAAGAGATGAGAGCAGTCCTCTATGCCATCTGAACCCTAGAAGAAGTTACCAGTTACTGAGTAATTCTTCTTCAGATGGACGACAAGGTTGAAATGTACTGCATCAACAAGCAAGGTATAGCGCATTCCTACCCTCTATGCAGAGAAGCAATAAGGGTATTGGAGTGGTCCCTCGAAAACAGTGCTTTGATTCAGGCAGTCTGTCTGCCAGGGACTTAGACAGATCTCGTGGACCATCTCAGCAGGACAGAAGCAGATCCTCACGAGTGGTTGCTTGCACCAGACGTCGTGCAATCACCCTTTGACATATGGGCCAGTCTGGACCTGGACCTTTTTGTGTCCCAACGCAAAGCAAAACCGCCTCTGTTCTGCTCCAGAAATCCAGAACCTGGCATATTCTGCCAGGATGCATTCAGGCTGTGGTGGACAAGATGCTTTTCTGTAGATTTTTCCCTCTCTCTTTCTAATTCAGAGGGTGCTGCTCAGATTGGAGGCACACAGAGGCAAGATGTTCTTCATTGCACCATACTGACCTCGACAGATCTGGTTTCTATTCATCAACAAGTTGTCAGAAGTTCCTCCAAAGCAATTACCCTTGCGAACGGACCTCCTGACACAGGGACCCCTGGTTCATACTAACCTATGCTCCTTTCATCTCCACGCCTGGCTCCTGAGGAGACAGAAGTGGGCAGGTTTAAAGTTTCTCAGAGAATCTCACAGATCCCCTTGGCGGCACGTAAGCCCTCCGCCAGGAAGACTTCCCCCACTAAATGGAAGTGTTTCTCAGAATGGTGTACTAAGATCTACTTAGATTCCTTTCAGTGTCCCCTACACAAAGTGTTGGGAGTACCTGCTAGACCTTTCAGATGCAGGGTTGCAATACTCGTCAGTCAGAGTACACGCCTCTGCGTTCTCCACCTATCATGAGCGAATCCAGAATATGACTCTGGCTCAGTTACCACTGTTTAAGAGATTCCTCAAAGGTATTCTTCACATGAAGCCCCGGATAGGAAGCCAGTTGTGCCCTGGGATATTTATCTCATGCTACACATGCTCATTCATAAACCATTTGAGTCTCTTGCCATGAGTGATTTGAAATTTCTGACCTGGAAGAACGCCTTCAAACAACATGAAGTCTTGCTATATTATGACATATGCAGTGAGTCCCAA
This sequence comes from Neoceratodus forsteri, assembly GCA_016271365.2. Lineage (NCBI taxonomy): Eukaryota > Metazoa > Chordata > Ceratodontiformes > Ceratodontidae > Neoceratodus > Neoceratodus forsteri. The sequence goes on from CM028130.1 coordinate 1,582,255,700, forward strand.
CCTTCGAACTGCTACGGAGGTGAAAGAGCTAACTTTCCATGCCAGGCATGGAATCTTGAGCACGAGCTCGGTTGAAAGCTCTGTCTGTTGTTCTTCAAACACTAACTGTCAGATTCCTTACTCCGCCTCACTGAACAGTCGCTCCGGAGATTTCTCCTTCTGCTCAGTTCATTTTGTCGGTTAAAGTATTAAGTTTTCGTTTTTTTAACCGAATTTAAACCACAACCGGTCGCTTCAAGCTCTGTCTGTGGTACCGTAAGTACTAGATAGGTTTTACATTATTTTCTGTGTGGAACTTGTAAACGGTATTATCGGTTCGGTTTGAACCGATCAGGTTGTTGTAAAATTCATTAAATCTGTATTTTAAAGTGCGGTTCCCGGTTCTTATCGGTTTAAAAAAAACAACGGATTTCATTACGTTTTTTTCCACGACCCGTGACACGGTTGGGAACCGATAAGAGGGTCTTGCTTGGCAGATTGCCATAAACGGGCAAGTTTTGGTTAGGCTGGCATTATGTCTGAGAACCCAAAAGAAAACCGGGCCCACTGGGTTTCAACACTGCAGTGTTTGTGGGGAAGCCTTTGCCAAGGCTGACCCCCACACCACCTGTGTTTATTGTCTGGGGTTTGACCACCTCAATGCAGACTGCCAGATTTGCAAAAAATTTCCTGCAGCTACCCTGGATAAGAGAGTTGGTAAGCTCAGGGAAAGAGAGGCTAAGAAGTCCACTGACCCGGATGGCCAGCCCGGTTCGGTTATAACCGAGCCAGTGGGAGTGCCCTCTGACCAGGGCGAGACTTCCTTGGGCAAAAGGAGAGCAGTCTCGGAGGAGTCTGTTCCAGCAAAAAGGACTAGAAAATCAGCAGGTGTGGAGCCAAAATTTCTTTCTCCAACTGCTGAAGAAATAGCCAAAGCGATTAAAATTGTGCAGTCACTTTCCCCGGTTCCGACCGAACCGGCACCATCAGGTAAGCGTACGGTTCGGTCGGTTCCACCGGTTCAAGAATATGATTTAGAGGAATTTTATGAACTGGAGGAGGGGGAAGAGGAGTATGAGGAGAGTGAATGTGGATTTGAAAGTCTCGTGATGTCCATTGAACCGGATATCTCCCCAGACAGACCTTCAGAAGTGTCTCCCCCTAGGCTTTCTGAGTCCCCCTCTCATTTTATGATTTATAAAAAAGTGGATGATTAGGAGGAGCCTGACTATGTAGAAATGATGGATAACCCAGAGTCTAGGAGACTGTCTATTCCTTTGCATAAATCTTTTAGGAAACAGACAGTAAAAATTCTAAAAACTCCTCACACTATACCTCCTGTAGATAAAAGAATGGACAAGAGGTACACATTGTCAGGCTCTAATACGGAGTTCCTTGCACAACAATGCAGCCATGTTGGGGTAGTGCAGGCTGCAGCCTTGACAAGGCAAATATTCCTTGGCCTCACACCCCTGACAAGGACTCCAGGAGGATTGATGCTATGGCAAAGAAACAGTACATGGCAGCATCCTTGGGACTCAGACAGGCAAATTATATGGCTTATGTTGCTAGATTTCAGAAATCCAGATGGGATACTGTTATGGCTCTAGCAAAACAGGTCCCTGGCCAGCTTGCCAAGGAGCTGGAGCAGGTGGCTGCTGATAGTATTGAGGCATCCAAGGTGCAATTCCATGCTGCAGTGGACTCTAATGATGTGTCGTCAAGAGTCTTGGCTACATCTGTGGCACTTCGCATAATGGCTTGGCTCAGATGTACTAGTCTGTCGCAGGATACCCAGACTAAGGCCATGAATTTTCCCGTTGTGGGTAATTCTCTGTTTGGGGAGCAGACAGAGAATTACATAAAGAAAATGGATGAGTATAGGACCACCTATAGGAGTGCACAGGCTAAGGAAAGGCAGGCCACTCCTCAAAGGCAGCCTTCCAGGGGCAGGGGCAGACCTTTTCATAGGCCTTTTTACCAAGCCCAGGCCTCCTCTTCAGCTTATGCCCAGAGGGGGTTCTTTAGAGGGAGAGGCAGACGGGGTACAAGCAGTCCTGCTTCCACCCCTCAGCCTAAAGCCCCTGCCAAGCAGGCACCCTGATGGGGTGGCCAGGGCCAATTCTCCACTACCTGTAGGGGGCAGGCTGGCTTACTTTGTCCAGGACTGGAAGTCTTTAACATCAGACAAATGGGTCCTGGAAGTAGTAAGCCAGGGACTGGTTCTCAGCTTCAAAGAATTTCCAAAGATGACAACCAGGTCCTTTCCACCTGCAAATACATCAGAGGCACTTGCCCTAGAAACAGAAATTTCTACCCTCCTGGCTCTCAGAGCTGTGGAAAGGGTTCCACCCCACACCAGGGCAAAGGGTTGTACTCCAGGTACTTCCTTACCCCAAAAAAGACAGGAGAATGGTGGCCCATCCTGGATCTCAGATACCTAAACAAGCACCTTTTAAAACCAAAATTCAAAATGGTGACTCTGGGAATTATTTTACCTCTCTAAGGCCAGGGGACTGGCTAGCGTCCCTGGACCTCAAGAATGCCTACTTCCATGTTCTTATCAGAAGCTCCTATCGAAAGTACCTCAGATTCGAACTGCCCTCAGGCCATTACCAGTTCAGAGCAATGCCCTTCGGTCTCACCTCTGCCCCGAGGGTATTCACAAAATGCCTGGCAGTACCAGTTGCCCACTTAAGAAGGCAAAAGTTTGCCATCTTTCCTTACCTGGGCGACTGGCTCATAGTAGGCCAGTCTCCAGACCAAGTCAAACTATACCTTCAGGTAACTCAGCAACTGCTCACATCTCTAGGTTTCCTTCTCAATCTTCCAAAGTCAGTTCAAGAGCTTGTCCAGCTTCTCACCTTCATAGGTGCAGAACTGAACACAAAAGAGGCCAGAGCCTTCCTTCCTCTGGAAAGAGCAAGGACCCTGAGCTCTCTGGCCTCCTGCTTCACCCTGCAGGTCTCTTGACCAGCAAGGCATTTTCTGCAGCTCCTGGGACACATGGCTGCTTCTACAGCAGTGGTGCAGGGAGCAAGATTTCAGATGAGGGACATCCAGTTCCATTTGAAAGCTTTTTGGTCTCAAAGGAGAGACCCTCTAACCAAATTGATCCCAGTGACTCGAACCCTGATCCAAGCCCTTCAGTGGTGGCAGGACCAGAGCAATCTGAGACAGGGGGTCCCCTTCACCCCTCAGTCTCACTCCTTAATCCTTACTACAGATGCATCCCTCTTGGGGTGGGGGAGCTCACATAGGCAACCTCACTACCCAGAGGTGTGGTCCTTCAGGAATTCTGCTCACATCAACCTGTTGGAACTCAGGCAGTTTTCTAGCACTTCAAGTTTTCCACATCTGTTCAGAACAAAGTTGTACAGGTCAGAACAGACAACACCACTACAATGTGGTACATCAACAAGCAAGGAGGCACTCGGTCTACGGCCTTGTGCACCGAAGCAATGAAGTCGTGGTCTCTGGCTTATTCCCTGAACACCTCCCTTACGGCAGTTCACCTCCCAGGCAAGGACAATGTCCTGGCAGATGCTCTCAGCAGGATTTCCCAGGGCCATCACGAATGGTCACTGGATCCCCTAGTACTGGAGGTAGTATTTGCCAGGTGGGGCACCCCGCAGATGGATCTTTTTGCAGCCCCAGGCAATCACCAACTTCCTCTTTTTTGTTGCAGGTCCCCAGTGTTGGGCTCAGTCCCTCTGGATGCCTTCCTTCTCAGTTGGGAAGGGAAGTTTCTCTATCCTTTTCTCCCCTTCCCTCTTCTGTTCAAGGTGCTAGTCAAAATCAGATCTCAACCCTGCAAGATGAAACTGATTGCTCCAGATTGGGCCAGACAGCCCTGGTACCCACTCCTTATGTCCTTAGCAGTCCACCTTCCCCTGTGCCTTCCCAGGAATCCCAACCTGTTAACCTGTGCTCAGGGGAGAGTTTGGTACCCGAACCTCAGATCTCTCAATCTCAAGGCCTGGCTCTTGAAGAGTTAGAGTTTGCTGACCTACACCTTTCCCAAGGTGTACTGGATATCCTGAAGGCTTCCAGGAAGCCTTCCACCAGGGCTACTTATAATTCCAAGTGGAAGAGGTTTTCCATATGGTGCTCTGGCAACACATTTCCCAGAATCTGCTGACTTACCCACAGTCCTGGATTATATGGTGCATTTGAATACTTTGGGGCTGAGACCAGCTGCCCTGAAGGTGCACCTGGCAACCCGTGTCTGCTTTTTATCAGCAGGTAAACCCTCTTCTCTTTCAGCTCATCCTGTATTCTCCAAGTTTTTCAAGGGATTGCTTCCACCACCTGCCATTCAGGGACCCTGCCCTGCCTGGGATCTTAATATTTGCATTGCCCAGCTTATGCAACCCTCTTTTGAGCCCTTGTCTTCAGCAGAGCTTAAGTACTTGACTTGGAAAACCGTGTTTTTGGTAGCTATCACTTCTGCCAGGCGCATAAGTGAATTACAAGCATTGTCAGTGGAGCCTGATTTTATCTCCATTCATAGAGATAAGGTGGTCCTCAGGACTAATAGAAAGTTCTTGCCTAAGGTGGTTTCAGACTTCCACCTTAATCAATCTATGTCTCTCCCTGTGTACTTCACTGACCATCCTCCTCTGGCGAGAGGAGACTGCACAATTTAGATGTCAAAGGCCCTTAGTTACTACATAGAGAGCGTACCAAGGGGTCACAGGTTTGACTCCTCAACTGTTCCTCACTTATGGTGAGGTTGGTAAGAGAAACCTGCCACTAAAGATCCATTGCCAGGTGGATTGTCTCTTGTATCCAATTTTGGTATGAAAAACTGGGTAGGTTCCTCCCTCAGGCCTGAGGCTCACTTACCAGAGGTACAGCTGCGTCTCTGGCTGCTGCCAGGGACATCCCTATCTTAGAGATATGTCAAGCAGCTACCTGAAAACAGTTCAGACTTTACCAAGCATTACTCCTGGACATCCAGGCTGGGGTGATGCTCGGTTTCTTGCAACTGTGCTTCAGAACCTATTTCCTAAGTAGGTTCTGTCCCTCCTCCATGGAGGTACTGCTGTAGTCTGCATATGTCATAATATAGCAAGACTTCATGTTGTTTGAAGAAAAAATACTCACCTTAGTAATGTTGTTTCTTCTAATGGAGTCTTGCTGTATTATGACCTCCCCTACCTTCCCTCTCAGAACCTCTGCTTTTGGGATGTGGGTGGGCAGTGCAGTGCTGGCATAGTAGATGCCCACCTTGTTTGTTTCACCCCTCCTTTTTGGGGTGTTCGGGTGTTGTGTTTTTATTTTTTGGCTCCCCTGACTTAAGTCTTTGTTTTGGGACCAAAAAATGTGTTCATACTGTATATTTAGTAGCCAGTTGGTACTAACTGCAATAGTCAGAAGTCTCAAGTCTTACCACATGCTCAGGCCCTAACCCCACCCACCCACCCAGTCTTTGTTGTGCAAATTTTTATTCTTAGCACCTCATGCAAGCCATTGCTTGCAAGTGCCTTCTGACTGCCCTCTCCTCTGTCCCCTCCATTCCCTTGTCCCCCTACAGCACCCAGGACCGTGGGGCTCCGAGCTGCCAACGGTGAGCGGGCCACCACAGCCGACAAGGGAACCAGGAGGCCGGGAGGAGCAGCCAGAAAGGTGCGGGGAAAACACAAAAGTTTTGCCCGCCCCCACACCTCTCCAGGGTGTTTGTTTATACACACCTTCCGCTTGAATTCTTATCCTCACTTATACATTATCTCCTAGCCAATTCCAAGCTCATTTCCTCACATCACCTTAGTTTCTTTAACCCCTATCTACCCGCCACCATGCTACTGTTCTACTATTGCTGCTTTGCCTCTCACCTTCCTCGGATCCAGAAGAGATAACTGTTGTAACTCATGCCATGGTGTTTGGGCGACCACTCATCACTGTCCCCCTACTGTCCCCAGTGGATGCCCCTAAACTCCACATATATATATACTACCGCTTCTGCAAAATAATCCTTGGGGAATCCCACAAAAAGGCTCACAACCAGTTCGGAACTCCTCAATCCCCCTGCTACCTTACTGGCACTACAATTACTCACTATGCCTGTCCATTAAGCTGGTACTTATGACAAAATCTATAACCATGCAACAGGATCATCACCCACTATACATTGGATCCCAAGCAAGAAGAAAAATCGTCTGACTACTCCCTATTCCTATCACTTGGTGCCCTCATCAAACTAATCTTCTTTCTGCTGATGTGTTGGCACTGTTGAGAAATCAACCCTGGCCCCACAGAAAGCTCTATCTCTCCATCTGACTTAGCCTCCATAAATGGCTTGAGTTTTCTTCACATCAACGCCTGCAGCCTCCTAAAAAAGTTCTCTCTAATACAGGCCTGGGTTGCACACACCTTACCTGACTTTCTGGTTATCTCTGAAACATGGCTCAAATCTGCAACAAAAGACAGTGAAATAAACCTTCCCAACTACCAGCTCTTCAGATCTGACCGTCCATCCAGGGGCGGTGGGGCAGCATCTATGTCAAAGCAAACATCTCTGCATCCTGCCTCAATATTACATCACAACCAAAGGAATTAATGCTTGTCCATTAAAATAACTCTTCCCAACATATCATCCTTTCAACTGATTGGCTGCTACAGGCCCCCTCTGCAGGCCTCAAACTCCTATCCACCTAGGATCTATACTTAATCTAGGCCCTGAAGACACCATCATCTTAGGTGACCTGAATTTAAATTGGCTAACAATGCATCTGCACCCTAGTAACCTTCTGTGACACTTATGGATTCACTCAATTAATCAAAAGAACCAACAAGGATTAACCCAAAGAATAATCTCAACAGCACACTCCTGGACATTATGTTGGTAAATAAGCCTCATCTGTATTCCATGCTGGAGTACTATTCAGTGACATAAGTGACCACTGTCCCATAACTGCCATTAGATCAACAATCAAGCCACCCAATCCTGCAAAATTCCTCCCACGAAGGTCAAAAAAGAACTTTAATATTTCAGGATATCTCCATGATCTGTGCCACACCATACGTTGGCAAGAATTCTATCTCACAGCTTCAATAGAGACAGCTCTTCAAATCTTAAATGATATTATCATAAGTGCCCTCAATATACATACCCCTCACCAGTGTCAGAACCAAACTCAAATTCCTGTCGCTGGTTCTCTGCTGACCTCAAATCACTTTCTTGCCAGAGATAAACTCTGGAAAAGAGCGAGAAGACAAAGGATCCAAATGACTGGCTTCAATTCAGAAAAGCCAGAAACTCCTGCACAAAACAAAAGAAATGCCAAGGCTGCCTTCTACACAGCTGAATTGGATGCTTCCTATCACAACCCTTCCAGGTTCTGGGGTACCATAAAGGGATCCTAGGTCAAACTTCTACCCTGTCTTACCACCCAAAGTACACCTAAATAGTATTGAAATCACTGACAAGCAAGAAATCTTGAATGCCTTCAACAATCATTTCACTACAGCTGGCCTGGCTTTTGACTCCTCACCTGCAAACCTATTAAGATCATCACTAAACATACAATCTACTGAGGACAAAAGGTTGCTTCCACATTCTCATTCAAATCAATACTCTTAAAAGAAGTAGAAGACCTTCTATTCCAACTAGATACAACTAAAAGTGCAGGTGCAGACTCCCTGGATCCCTACTTTCTAAAAGTAGCACTCATGCCTTAGCTGCCCCCTCACCCACCTCTTCAATCTGTCACTAGCCACTGGTTCTATCCCTCAATATGGAAGACAGCTCAAGTGTTTCCACTACTTAAGACAGGTGATCCCATGGACCTCCAACAATTATAGGCCCATTTCCATCTTACCAGTACTATCCAAGATGCTTGAAAAGCTAGAAACTCCCAGTTAAGTGCCTACCTTGATGACCAACAATCTCCTTAACCCAGCTCAATCTGGGTTTAGATCTATGCACAGCACCACCTCTGCCTTAGCAAAAGTTACAAATGACTGGCAGACTGCCTTAGACAAAAAGAATAACACCTGTGCTGTGTTTCTGGGTCTAAGCAAAGCCTTTGACACTGTGGATCATGAACTACTAATTTCCTCTCTGAACTCCATAGGCCTTGACCCACTCTCTCTTAAATGGTTCAGATGCTATCTCACCGGAAGATTACAACTGGTAAAAATGAAGGTGACCTATCTACCTCTAAACCACTCCTAAGAGGTGTACATAAGGCTCCATCCTGGCCCCATCTTTTTGCCATTTACATCAACAATATTGACTCCAACTCTCACAATCTAATATTCACCTTTTTGCAGATGACACTGTACTATATGTCAGCAACCTCACCATCAAAGCCTGTGAGCTTTTACAGTCTGAATTCTCCCTCCTACAGCACAACTTATTAGAAAAGAAATTACTATTAAATGCCAAGAAAACAAAAGCTATGTTCTTTGCCACCAAGATCTGCTCTTCCACTGTCCCATCATTCACCCTCCCACAACTCTCTACCATCCTTGGTGAAAATCTGGAATATGTAGACAAATTCAAATATCTTGGAGTCTGGATTGACAACAAACTTGACTACACTACCCACATTGAAGAGCTCCTGAAAAAGCTAAGACAAAGACTTGGCCTTTTCTACAGGATAAAACACTACCTGACCAGAGATTCCAAACAGACTAATCCTAGCATCATTCCTGTCCCTCATTGACTATGCTGACTTCCTCTATGGCCACTGCTCCCTCTCCCATTTAAATAAATTAGACACCTTGTATCATAGAGCTATTAGATTCATTACAGATCTTCCCTCCAGCACCCATCATTGCTCTCTCTACAATGCAGTCAGTTGGACATCCCTGCAACACAGAAGAAATAAAAATGCGGCTATCTGGATCTACAAAGCTCTGACAAACAAACTCCCTTCCTACATCTCAGACTGTTTCAACCGGATCACATCCAGGCCTTACACCCTGAGGATCAATAAACTGATCATGCTGAAGATTCCTATCACCTGCACCCGGTATGGAAGAGCTGCAATCAGCTATTCCCTAGCACTTATCTGGAATTCTCTTCAAAAGACATTGAAACTGATACCCTCATTCCTTTAACATCCTTCAAAAGCTGTATACCAGTCTATTCCCAGAATCATGCAACTGCTTCCACAAGGCCTAGTCCTCCCACCCCTCCTTCCCCCACCCCCTTTTTAAGCTCCACCTATTTATCTATCGTTCTTCTAGCTCATTATCCGAGCAAACTTCATACATATATGCCCACCCAAGTCCAACTATCCGAGCTTTATCCCTACTATACTGTTTGTTTCTCTCCTTTAATATGATTTAGGTTTATTGTCATTTTTGCCTTGTATATATGTAAATATTTGTATATCTGTCTCATTCATAAATGATTGTATTTGTGTTTATTCAGTACCATGGTTTTGTGTAAAATTTGTAACCTTTATTGTTATGACCACTCAGGTCCATCTTGTAAATGAGCTATGCTCAATGATGTTCGCCTGAATAAATAAAGATTTTGATTGATTGATTGATTGATTGATTGACATGTATTAACCTTTCTGTTGCCATACATTAGATTTGCACCTTAGGCCACAGCCTTGCTTGTAAACCACCATTCAAACAACATGAAGTCTTGCTGTATTCTGACTATTGCAGTTAGTGCCAGCCTTTAAACTGCCCTGGAGAACAAAGGGTTAACTTTTCTATGCATGGCATAGAATGCTGAGCTTGGTTGAGGTCTCTGTCTGTTTCCGTTTGAATCTAAACCATCAGATTCTTTACTCCACCTCACTGAACAGTCGCTCCGGAGATTTCTTCTGCAGCTCAGTTCGAAAGTCGGTTAAAGTGTCAGTTTTAAACTGAAATTTATTCCGCATAGTTGGTTCAGTCTCTGTCTGCGGTACCGTGAGTACTAGATAGGTTTTGTTCTGTTTTTCTGTGTGGAACTTGTAAAACTGTTAGATCGGTTCGGCTGAACCGATCATTTGTAGTGAATCCTTGTGTTTTATTTTAGTGTGAGGTTACTGGTCCTTATCAGTTCTAAAAAAAAAAAAAACGTGTTTTGAACGTTTTTTTCCAATACCTGTGACACGGTTAGGAACCGATAAGGGAGTCTTGCCTGGCGATTGCCATAAAAAGGGTAAGTTGGTTAGGTTGGCCATGTCTGAGAGACCTGAGGAAAAAACCGGGCCCACTGGGTTTCAACACTGCGGTGAGTGTGGGGAGGTCTGTGCTAAGGCCAACCCCCACACCACCTGTGTTACATTTTCCTAAATCTACCCTTGAAAAGAGATTAGGTAGACCGAGGGGAAAAGGAGGCTGAGAAGTCCGCTGACCCAGATGGCTAGGCCCAGTTCGGGTTCCGACCGTAATCCAGAAGGAGGCCTCGACCAGGGCGATACTTTTTTGGGCAAGAGGAGAGCCGATCCTGAGGGATCAGTTCCTACAAAAAGAAAACGCAAAGAGAAATCGACCGGTTCGGATCCAGAGGTTCATGTTCCGACCACCGAGGAAATAGCTAGAGTGATTCGGATTGTGGAATCGCTTCGCCTGGTTCAGACCGATCCAGCACCTTTTGGCAGGGTTTCAGTTCGGTCAGTTCCCCCGGTTCAAGATTATACCCCTGAAGACTTTTATGAACCGGAGTTTGAAGATGATGGTGATGGTCTGGATGTGCCTGTGGAACCGGACATCTCCCCAGACAGACCTTTGGGTATATCCCCTCCTAGGCTTTCTGAGTCCCCTTCCCAATTTCTGTTTTACAGAAAGGTGGCAGAAACCCTCCAGCTTCCTATGGAAGAGGCAATGGAGGATCAAGAGGAGCCTGATTATGTAGAAATGATGGACATCCCAGAGTCCAGGAGACTGTCTGTTCCCTTCCACAAATCTTTTGGGAAGCAGACACAAAAAATCCTAAAGTCTCCAAATTCTATACCTCCTGTTGCCAGAAGGATGGACAAGAGGTATACACTATCAGGCTCAGATACGGAGTTTCTAGGGACATGGATATGTTGTTCATCCGCACTGTCTGACAGGTTCCTTGCCGCTTTAAATCTTGCCGGAAGGTTTTCAAGCTGGCTCCTTCCACCCACCCGGGTGGGAAAACTCTCGGCTCCGCCCCATGACGCTAGATCTTCCTTACTGTTGGAAGCTCAGGTTCCCTCCTTAATGCTCTGCGTATAGACTGGATCATAATTCTTCGGTTCGCTCGAAACTGATTCTAAAGTTTTCAAGACTTCGGTCCAATTACTCCCTTGCGGCTACGAGGGACAAATCGACTCCCAGATTTCGGCGGCGCCCATGTGGGCAGAAAACGTCCAGGACGGATCCACACTCCACGTGTGTCTACTGCCTCAGCCTAGATCATGACCCACAGGCCTGTGAGTTATGGCGTTCGTTTCGATAGCGTCCTGGAAGACTTCGCTGCGGTTACAGCTTAGGCGCGAGCTACCACGGTGAGAAGTCAAGGAGGCCCATTAGGCGGTGTCCTGGCGTGGCTGGCTCGGCTGAGTAACTCGAGGAGGGGCCCAGGCTGCATCTTCATCTTCCTCGGTCGTGGCATTTATCTCGCTCTCTCTGGGATCCTCCTACGCAGCTTCTTTTAAGGAGCTTTGCCAGTCCCTTTCCATGAAGGGGAAGGGGCCATTGGGACACACTTCTCGGTCCAAAAAGAAGGACTCGAAAGGTAAGTCCCACCGTCGGCGTTCGTGGGAGTGGGAGAGGTCCCCTTCCCCAGACAGTCGACACTTGACTTCGGTCAAGGTTGCGGCTAAGGCCATTGGCTTCATGGTGTCCCCGTTAGGTCAGCCGGCCGAAACACCCGTCGACACGGTCGAGATTTTTCTCGACCCGTCGGACAGGCTGTCGACTGGTGAAGCCGACAACCCTTCTTCACCGGTTCCCCAGGTGGAGGCCGAGGACTTGCCTGCACCTCCCGTGCCGGAGTCTCCGGTCAAGGCTCCTGAGCCAAAGGAAGAGCGGGTGTCCCCCGCTCCTTCCCAGACCCGCCCTCGGAAACACCGAGGGTCTCGGTCTCGGACCTCGTCTCGGTCCCGACATTGGCGGTCTAGGTCTGGGCACCGAGGTAAGCGGCAACGCCGCTCGTCCATGTCTTCCTCCTCGGAAGAGGAGAGGCTTTGGCGCAAATTGCGTCGATGCTACGAGGACTTAATGTGGCAGCAGTTACTTTTGTCTGGGAACAAGCCATCGCCTTACACGGCCATCAAGTGGCTGTCACCCGAACGGCCGAAACATCCCCTCGGTATAGTCGACGTTCCCAAGCCTGGGCCGATTGTTCGACCGAAACCAGCTGCCCCACCGATTGTGGTGGAATCTCCGCCTCCACAACTGAAATCGGGGGCGCCGACCAAGGACTCTCGGTCGGGTCAGGGTCTGTCCTCACTCCCGACCGTCCTCGGCAGGTGAAGGGTGGCTCAGGCCCCAGGCAGCTCTTCGTGGACTCCTTGGAGTCTGACGATGACGACTCCCTGTTTTCCAGGACCCTTGACCCGGAGTCCTCCGGGGGGCAGTCGATGGACGAGAGCCCATCGTCTTTTATGGGTCTGCTTCGGCTCATCTCGGAGTCCACCGGGATGCAGCTCGAGCCCCTATCCAAGTGGAACAAGTATTCCCTGATGGAGATACTGGACTTAGGGGATTCGCCCACGGAGGCCATTGTCAGCCCAGCCTTGGAGCTTTGGCAGCGGCCGGCTTCCTGTCCTGCGCCTTCAGCCAGGATGGCCAGGAAGTATGAGGTCCCTACTAGCTCCTTGTCCGGTTTTTCGGAGCACCCTCTGCGGAGGGGTTGGTGCAACTTTTCGGCGTTCGGGGAATGCTAGGGATGTGGATAAGCCCCGACCAGGAGTCCAAAAAGCTGGACTATGCCGGGTGCAAGGTGTACGCTGCGTCCTCCCTTGGCCTCCGCCAGGCCAGCTCAGCTGTGCTGAAGGCACACTTATCCCATGCCCTCATGGGCTCCCTGGATGAGGTGATCCCTCATCTCCCGGCTGACCTGCAGACCACAGTCAAGCAGGTGCGGGACCAGGGAAGGGCAGTGGCAAAACAGCAGCTCCAAACTGCTCTGGACATTGTAGACTCCTTTGCCAGATCAGTTGTGGCCGCAGTGGCCACGCGCCGCAGAGCATGGCTGAGGATATTCACCTTCACGGCGGATACCAGCATAAACTGGCGGATGTCCCCTTCCTGGGGACTGACCTGTTCAGCCCTGGAGTGGAAGGCCACCTCCAGCGGATCGAAAAGTCCAGTGCTACCCTGGACGCTGTCACCTCCACCCAGAAGGACAAGGGCCGTCGTCAACAACATAAGTCCTTTCGCCCTTCTGCGCCTGCGGAACGTCCGGCCCAACAACATCAGCATCAGGGCCAGCAGGCTCGCGCTTGCATCCCAAAGCCAAGCCTGCGGCTTCTTCTAACAGGAAGCCATTAATAAACTTTTAAACTAAAAACTTGGGGGGGGGGATGGGAATGTGTCCTGTTCTCTAAGACGGAATAACGCAAATCCTATTGGATGCATGATTCTTTCTCTTAATGCTAGATCTCTGAATTTGGTAAAAATGGCCGAACTCGAGGCCAAGTGTCTTCTGAATAAATATGGACTCATTTCGATTACTGAAACTTGGTGGGATCCGGATACCACCTGGAGCTTACATCTACCTGGATATAAGCTATTTCATAAGAATCGTCAAGGTCAAGTTGGGGGTGGTGTCTGTCTTTACGTAAGGGAGGATATAGCCTCATTTCGACTTCCCATTACTACTAATAATGAATCTCTCTGGGTGAATATTCAGTTTAAGGGTCAACCCCAATTGTTGGTTGGAACATGCTACAGGCCCCCATCAGCTAATACTGATTATACTTCACTTTTGTTTCAAGAGATTTTAAATATAGCCTTGAAAGGTAACATTCTCATTTTGGGCGACTTTAACATGCCATCCATAAATTGGACAACTTTATCTGGTAGAACGATGGTTGAAAAAAATTTAATTTTGCTTATTGTGGATATGGGTTTTGAACAAGTCGTAAGTGAACCAACTCGTGGTGAGAACATATTGGATCTAGTTATTACCAATATAGCGAGTTCTATTACAAATGTACAATTGGGTGCCCCGGGTTCTAGTGATCATTACTCCATTTCTTTTTCTTTATTTTTTCAACAAAATTTGAACTATTCAGAATTTAAAAACTATAATCAAGCTAAATTTGACATTATCAATGACCAATTAAATTCCATTCCATGGAATGAAGTTATATCTCCCTATCTCTTGAAATCTTGGGAATATTTGAAAGTGTCAATTTATTATTTGGAAGATCTATATGTCCCTATAAAGAAAAAGTTTAATAAAAAGGGGAAGATTTCCTTGTGGTTCAATAGAACTATAAAAAACTTATTAAACAAAACCAAAGGCTTTTTTCCCTTTTAAAAAACAGAAGTGGAGACGCTAACCATTTATTACTTTCCAAATATAGGAAAACTCTAAAGCTTCTAAAACAAACTATTATACAATCTAAAAAAAAAATTGGAGTTTTATCTAACGCACTCTAAGGATAGTTATAAATCATTATTTTCATATTTAAATAATAAGAAATTGAATAATAGATATATGGGTCCTTTAATCGTCAATAATTCCATTATATCAATTGATAGTGATGTCGCAGATACTTTCAATAATCAGTTTTGTTCAGTCTTTACAAAAAAATAAATCCATAAACTATTTAAACATGTAGATAATTGTAAATTACACTATACTATTACAGTAGAATGATACCTTAGAGGCTGTTTACTCTTTAAAACAGACTTCTAGTCCAGGACCAGACAACATTACTTCCAGATTTATATTAGAAACTGCTAAAGCTATCTCTAAACCACTAACTCTAATCTTTAATAAATCGCTGTTGGATGGTGTCATCCCTCATGACTGGGCACTTGCCACAGTCATACCAATCTTTAAGAAAGGTAATCACTCTAAACCTGAAATATATCGACCAATAAGTTTAACATCTATAATAAGTAAACTAATGGAGAAAAATATCAAAAAATTATTGGAACAGGAATCTATTATTAATAATGTAACTGACACTACTCAACATGGATTCAGGCAGGGGTACTCCTGCACTACCAATCTTGTAGCCTTTTATAACTATATTAGTTTAGGATTTGACAGAGGTATCCTCATGGATGTTATTCTCCTTGATTATAGTAGAGCTTTTGATAAAGTTCCTCATGATGTATTCTTGGATAAAATGTTGAACATGGGATTTTCACAGTTTCTAACTAATTGGGTATCAGGCTGGTTAAATAACAGACTTCAACAGGTTAGAATAAATGGTTCTTTCTCCCAAATTCAGAAAGTGACCAGTGGAGTTCCATTGAGATGGTTCTTGGACCAACACTGTTTAATATTTTTATTAGTGATCTACAGGTTGAGTTCGATAATCTTCTTTCAAAATTTGCTGATGATATACCAAGTTGGGAGGGTCTGATTAATTCACCACAAAATAGGGTCTCTATTATTAATAATTTAAAAATGATTGAGGACTGGGCGAGAATACTAAGGATGATATTTAATTCTGATAAATGTCATGTCTACATTTTGGAAAGAATAATCCCAAATTATCTAAATAATATTCCCTTCAGGTCTCATTAGTAGAGCAGCGATCTTGGAATTCTTGTAAACAACAAATTATCCTCAACGGATCACTGTATTAGGATAGCGAATATATCCAATGCCATGCTTATCCGTGTTCACTGATCTTTTGTGTCAAGGACTCAGGAATGTATAATCCCTTTGTTCAGAGCTTATGTGAGGCCTCATTCTGATTATGGGTCTCCTTTCTGGAGTCCTTATTTAAGACAAGATAGGGTTAGAATAGAAAAAATCCAGAGAAGAGCCACCAGAATGGTTCCTCATTTGGCAAAATTGGACTATCGAGATAGACTTCAGAAAACCGGGTTACATTCACTTCAATTAAGACGCATAAGAGGTGATTTGCTACTTTTATACAAAATCCTTGATTCTCAGGAATTAATGAACCTATGTGGTTTAAATTTGTCAAGCAGAAGAATTAGCCCTCGGTTGCATAACAAACAAATTGATGTTGCAAGTTCTAAAACTAACAAAAGGTTAAATTATTTTACAGTTAGAACGCCTAGGATTTGGACTTTATTACCACAAGACTTGGTGGAATGTGATTCAGTTTCATCTTTTAAAAGGGGATTGGATCCTTGGTTGGAGTTAACTACTTTAGGGTTTAATTTTCCCACCATGATGGTGGCGGACAGTCTCGATGGGCAATAGCCTTCTTTTGTCCTTGCAAACCAAGTAAACCAAGAAGCAGGGAGGAAAAGGCCCAGGAGGTCCCTCGGCCGGTCCCTCCTCCAAGCCTGCCCAGTGACGGGTTGAGGGGTGTCGCCCCCAGCCTCGTCACTCCCCCCTGAGTTCCCCCTGTGGGGGGACGGCTCCGCCACTTCCTTTCCACCTGGTCCGCTATCACCACGGACCGCTGGGTGTTGGAGGTGGTAGGAAAGGGCCTGCCCCTGGAGTCGAGGCAGGCCCTGCCCTTCGAGCCGTCGCCCCTTGGGGGCTTGAGTCGCAACCTCTCTGTCGGCTCGCCGAGCCGACATCGCCCTGCTCCTCGAAAAAGAGGTGATCAGGAAGCGGATCCTCCACCAGACCCGGGGTTTGTGTCCAGGTACTTCCTGGTCCCGAAACGGACGGGGGGGGGCTGGCGCCCCATTCTAGACCTACATGACCTGAACAGGTTCCTAAGGTCTCAAACCTTCAGGATAGTCACTCTGGCTCAGATCATTCCATCCTTGGAACGTGGCGTGTGGGTCTGTTCTCTGGACCTCAGGGCAGCGTTCTTTCACATCCCAATCTATCCGTCCACAGAGATTCCTCCACTTCAGGGCAGAGGGATCCCTCTACGAGTTCCGGGCCATGCCCTTCGGCCTTTCCCTAGCTCCGAGGGTCTTCACCAAATGCATGGCAGTGAGGACAGCATTCCTGTGGCGCCAAAGGGTCCAGGTGTACCCCTACCTGGACGACTGGTTGATTGCAGCCTCCTCCAGAACGGAGGTGGAGTGGTCCAGAGATCTGGCCCTCCAGGTTTGCTCTCAGGTTGGCCTCCTCGTCATTGAGGCCAAGTCAGAACTCGTGCCAAAGCAGGTGATACAATTCATCAGGGCAGAGCTCGACTCTCTACGAGCCAGAGCACGGCTCCCAGCGGACAGGGCCGAGGTTCTTTCCTTCTTTGCCCAATCATTTCAGGTTGGGCAATTGCGCCCTACCTGGGACTTCCTGCCCCTCCTGGGCCTCATGGCGGCCTGCACCAGCATGATCTGTTGGGCCCGTTGGTACATGCGTCCCCTCCAATGGGGGCTGGCCAGCCAATGGTCACAGACTCCGATCCCTTGGATCAGCTAGTGACAGTGACCCAGGATGTGGAACACCTGCAGTAGTGGACCATTCCTTTTATCACGGAGGGCATCCCGTTAAATCACTTGGAGCTGGCGGGTCTCTCTATCGACCAGCGCCTCTCTGATGGGTTGGGGTGCCCATCTGGGGGAGCACAGAGCGCCGTCTTCTGGTCCCTCGGGAATCCCGATGCCACATCAACCTGCTGGAGCTTCGAGCGGTTCGTCTAGCCCTCACCGCCTTCGCTCCGTTCCTACGGGGTCAAGTGGTCCAGGTCCAGACAGAAAATACCACGATCATGTATTACCTAAACCGCCAGGTCGGGACACGCTCCATGCCTCTGTGCAGGGAAGCTGTCTGCATTTGGTTACTTGTGAGCAGCCTGGAGGCGGATCTCCTCGCCATCCATGTGGCAGGAGCCTCCAACATTCTGGCCAATGCCTTAAGCCGAATAGGGGCTGCATCCCACGAGTGGTCTCTCCTGGAGGTAGTACAGGATCTGTTCTCCACTGGGAGCGCCTCAGGTGGACCTGTTGCCTCGAGGAGAATGCAAAGCTGAGACTGTTTCATACCTCCCCCAAGCAGGGCTCGCTGCAGGGGATGCCTTCTCGAGGCCGTGGACCCCGGGCCTCTTCTACGTCTCCCTTGATCCACAGGTTCTTCTCAAGGCAAGGAGGGACAAGGCGCAGGTTATTCAAACATGAAGTCTTGCTGTATTCTGACAATAGCAGGGAGGTCCAACCTTCGAACTGCCCCGGAGATGAAAGAGTTAACTTTCCATGCCAGGCATGGAACGCTGAGCTCGATCTCGGTTGAGACTCTGTCTGTTGCTGTTTGAACTCAGACAGATTCTTTACTCCGCCTCACTGAACAGTCGCCCCGGAGATTTCTCCTTTTCTCGGTTCAATTTTTCGGTTAAAGTACCGTTTTTCTCGGTTTTCAACCGAGTTTAAACCCATAACTATCGGTTCAGTGTCTGTTTGTAGTGATAAGTGAGTACTAGATAGGTTTATATTGTTTTCTATTCTGTGTGGAACTTGTAAGCGTTTCATCGGTTCGATTGAACAGATCAGGTTGTTTAAAATCTTTATTTCTACTTTTAGAGTGTGGTTACCGATTCTTATCGGTTCTAAAAAAAAACAGATTTACTCGTTTTTCCACGATGATAACGATTAGGGAACCGATAAAGTGTCTTGCCTGGCAGATTGCCATTAAAGGGTAAGTTTTGTTAGGACTGGCACCATGTCTGAAACCAAAGAAAAACCGGGCCCACTGGGTTTCAACACTGTAGTGTGTGTGAGGAAGTCTTTACTAAAATGACCCCACACCACCTGTGTTTATTGTCTGGGGTTTGACCACCTCGATTCAGACTGCCAGATTTGTAAAATTTTCCTGCAGCTACCCTAGAAAAGAGTTGGTAGGCTCAGGAAAGGAAGGCCAAAAGTCCGCTGACCAGATGGTCAGCCTGGTTGATTCAAGCGAACCAGGAAAATTATCCTCTGACCAGGCGAGACTTCTTCGGGCAAAGAAACCGATTCTGAGAGTCTGTTCGGTTAAGAGAACAAGAAGGGATAAATCAGCTGGTGTGGATCCAAGATTTCTTCTCCAACAGCTGATAAATAGCCAAGCGATAAAATTGTTCAGTCCTATCCCGGTTCCGACCGAACCAGCACCATCAGGAAGGCGCTCTGTTCGGCGGTTCCAGATATGATTTGGAGGAATTTTATGAACCGGAGGAGGAGGAGGAAGGAGAGTATGAGGAAAGTGAATGTGATTACGAAAGTCTGGATGTGCTCATTGACCGGACATCTCCCCAGACAGACCTTCAGGAGTGTCTCCTCCTAGGCTTTCTGAGTCCCCTCCCATTTCATATTTTACAAGAAAGTGGCGGAACCCTTCAACTTCCTATGGAAGAAGCTGTAGATGACCAGGAGGAGCCTGACTATGTGAAATGATGGATATCCCAGAGTCCAGGAGGCTGTCTATTCCCTACACAGTCTTTTGGAAACAGACATTTAAGATTTTAAAGACTCCTAATTCTATACCTCCTGTGGATAAAAGAATGGACAGAGGTATACTCTGTCAGACTCGAATCGGAGTTCCTTGCAACAATGCAGCCATGTTGGGGTAGTGCAGGCTGCAGCCTGTGATAAGGCTAATATACCCTTGGCTTCACACCCTGCAGATAAGGACTCCAGGAGGATTGATGCCATGGCAAAGAAACAGTACATCCGCATCCTAGGGACTCAGGCAGGCCAATTATATGGCCTATACAGCTAGATATCAGTAATCTAGATGGGGCGCTGTCATAGCTTTAGCTAAACAGGTCCTAGCCAGCTTCTGAGGCTGGAGCAGGTGGCTGCTGATGGTATTGAGGCATCCAAGGTGCAAATCCATGCTGCAGTGGGCTCCAATGATGTTTCATCTAGAGTCATGGCTACATCTGTGGCCCTGCGTAGGATGGCTTGGCTCAGATGTACTAGCCTGTCTCAGGATACCCAGACTAAGGCCATGGATTTTCCTGTTGTGGGTAATTCTCTGTTTGGGGAACAGAGAACTACATGAAGAAAATGGATGAATACAGGACCACCTATAGGAGTTCTCAGGCCAAGGAAAGGCAAGCCACTCCTCAGAGGCAGCATCCTAGGGGCAGGGGCAAGCCTTTTTATAGGCCTTTCTACCAAGCCCAGGCCTCCTCTTCTGCCTGTGCTCAGAGAGGGAGAGGCAGAAGGGGTACAAGCAGGCCTGCTTCCACCCCTCAGCCTAAACCCCCTGCCAAACAGGCACCCTGATGGGTTTGCCAGGGCCGATTCTCCACCACTTGTAGGGGGCAGGCTGGCTTACTTTGTCCAGGACAGGAAGTATTTAACATCAGACAAATGGGTCCTGGAAGTAGTAAGCCAGGGACTGGTTCTTAGCTTCAAAAAATTTCCAAAGATGAGAACCAGATCCTTTCCACCTGCAAATCCTTCAGCGGCACTTGCCCTAGAGGCAGAGGTCTCTTCCCTCTTGGCTCTCAGAGCTGTAGAAAGGGTTCCACCCCTACTCAAAGGGAAAGGATTATACTCCAGGTACTTCCTCACCCCCAAAAAGATAGGAGAATGGCGGCCCATCCTGGATCTCAGATATTTAAACAAGCACCTTTTAAAGCCAAAGTTCAAAATGGTGACTCTGGGAGTAATTCTACCTCTCTAAGGCCAGGGGACTGGGTAGTCTCCCTGGACCTCAAGGATGCCTATTTCCATATTCTCATCAGAAGCTCCCATCGAAAATACCTCAGGTTCGAGCTGCCCTCAGGCCATTACCAATTCAGAGCAATGTCCTTCGGCCTAACCTCTGCTCCAAGGGTGTTCACAAAATGCCTGGCAGTAGTAGTTGCTTTCTTAAGGAAAAGGATTTCCATCTTCCTGTACCTGGACGACTGGCTCATAGTAGGCCAGTCCCCAGACCAAGTCAAGTCACACCTTCAGATAACTCAGCAACTGCTCACTTCTCTAGGTTTCCTTCTGAATCTGTCAAAGTCAGTTCTAGAGCTTGTTCAGCTCCTCATCTTCATAGGCGCAGAGCTAGATACAGAAAAGGCAAGAGCCTTCCTTCTCCTGGACAGGGCAGGACCTTATCACACTGGCCTCTTCATTCCCCTACAGGTGTCTCGACCAGCAAGGCATTTTCTGCAGCTCTTGGGGCACATGGCTGCTTCTACAGCAGTGGTGCAGGGAGCAAGATTTCAGATAAGGGACATTCAGTTCCACTTGAGAGCATTTTGGTCTCAGAAAAAGGACCCTCTGACCAAACTGATCCCAGTGACTCGAACCCTGATCCAGGCTTTGCAGTGGTGGCAGGATCAGGACAATCTAAGACAGGGAGTTCCTTTACTCACTCAGTCTCACTCTTTAATCCTTACTACAGACGCCTCCGTCTTGGGGTGGGGGGCCCACTTGGGAGACCTGACCACCCAGGGGTTGTGGTCTCCTCAGGAATCTCTGCTTCACATCAGTCTTTTGGAACTCAGAGCAGTGTGTCTAGCACTTCAAGCTTTTTCCAAGTCTGTTCAGAACAAAGTAGCTCAGATCAGGACAGACAATACCACCACAATGTGGTATATCAACAAGCAAGGGGGCACTCGGTCTATGGCCTTGTGCACAGATGCAATGAAGTTGTGGTCTCTGGCCTATTCCCTGAACACCTCCCTTACAGCTGTACACCTTCCAGGCAAGGACAATGTCCTGGTAGATGCCCTCAGCAGGATATCTCTGGGCCATCACGAGTGGTCACTGGATCCCCTGGTTTTGGAGGTGATCTCCAGATGGGGCACCCCACAGATAGATCTTTTTGCAGCCCCAGACAATCACCAACTTCCCCTCTTTTGCTGCAGGCCCCCAGTGTTGGGCTCAGTCCCCCTGGATGCCCTGGTTCTCAGTTGGGAAGGGAAGTTCCTGTATGCTTCCCCCCTTCCCTCTCCTGTTCAAGGTGCTAGTCAAAATCAGGTCTCAACCCTGCAGAGTGATTCTGATTGCTCCAGACTGGGCCAGACAGCCCTGGTACCCTCTCCTGTCCTTAGCAGTCCACCTTCCCCTGTCTCTTCCAGGAATTACAACCTGTTAGCCTGTGCTCAGGGGAGGGTTTGGTACCCGCATCTCAAATCTCTCAATCTCAAGGCCTGGCTCTTGAAGAGTTAGAGTTTGCTGATTTACCCTCTCTCAAGGTGTTATGGATATCCTAAAGGCTTCTAGGAAGCCTTCCACCAGAACCACTTATAATTCCAAATGGAAAAGATTCTCCATATGGTGCTCTGGGAAGCATATTTCCCCAGAGTCTGCCGGCCTACCGACAGTCCTTGACTATATGGTTCATCTGAATAGCTTGGGACTCAGACCAGGTACACTAAGGGTGCATCTGGCAGCTGTCTCTGCTTTTCTTTCAGCAGGTAAGCCTTCTTCTCTTTCAGCTCACCCTGTATTCTCCAAGTTTTTTAAGGGATTGCTTCATACTATTCCGCCATTCAGGGACCCTGCACCTGCTTAGGACCTTAATGTTTGCATTGCTCAGCTTATGCAACCCCCTTTTGAGCCTTTGTCCTCAGCAGAGCTTAAGTACTTGACTTGGAAAACTGTTTTCTTTGTGGCCATCACTTCTGCCAGGTGCATAAGCGAGTTACAAGCCCTGTCAGTGGAGCCTGATTTTATATTTTTCCATAGAGATAAGGTGGTCCTCAGGACTAACAGGAAGTTTTTACCTAAGGTAGTTTCAGACTTCCACCTTAACCAATGTATGTCTCTTCCTGTGTTCTTCACTGACCATTCCTCCTCTGGTGAGAGGAGGTTGCACAGTTTGGATGTGAAAAGAGCCCTTAGCTACTACATAGAACGTACCAAGGGTCACAGGTTCGACTTCCTCCAACTGTTCCTCACTTATGGTGAGGTTGGTAAAGGAAAACCTGCCACTAAAAGATCCATTGCCAGGTGGATTGTCTCTTGCATTCAATTTTGCTATGAAAAACTAGGTAGGATTCCACCCTCAGGCCTGAGGGCTCACTCTACCAAGGTACAGCTGCTTCCGTGGCTGCTGCCAGGATATTCCTATCTTAGAGATATGTCAAGCAGCTACCTGGAAAACAGTTCACACTTTTACCAAGCATTACTCTCTGGATATCCAGGCTAGGAGTGGTGCTCAGTTTGGCACACAGCAGTACTTCAGAGCCTATTTCCTAAGTAGGTTCTGTCCCTCTTCCATGGAGGTACTGCTTGGTAGTCTGCTATTGTCAGAATATAGCAAGACTTCATGTTGTTTGAAGAAAAAATTACTCACCTTAGTAATGTTGTTTCTTCTAATGGAGTCTTGCTGTATTCTGACCTCCCCCTTCCCCTCTCAGAACCTTTGTTTTTTGGGATGTGGGTGGGCAGTAGCAGTGTTGGCACTCAGGAGGTGCCCCACCTTTTTATTATCACCCTCTTTTCTTTGGGTGAGTGGGTGTTGTGTTTATTTCATTTTTTTGGTTTCCTGACTTGAGTCTTTGTTTTGGGACCAAAAAATCTTTTTATTGTATTTAGTAGCCAGTTGGCTAGTATAGGTTTACAGCTTCCACACAGGACACTCAGTGAGGTTTGCTATCGTAAGGATCTGATGGTTCGAGTTCAAACAGCAACAGACAGAGTCTCAACCGAGCTCTAGCTCAGCGTTCCATGCCTGGCATGGAAAGTTAACTCTTTCATCTCCGGGGCAGTTCGAAGGTTGGACCTCACTGCTATTGTCAGAATACAGCAAGACTCCATTAGAAGAAACAATATTACTAAGGTGAGTAATTTTTTTCTTCTGGTAGCCCCAGACTGGGCCCGCCAGTTCTGGTATACAGATCTCCTCAGTCTCAGCTCCAGGCGTCCGAGGCGGCTTCCAGCTCACCCGGATCTGATCTCAGTCAGTCAGGGGAAGGTAATCCATCTGGACCTTCAATCCCTGCATCTGACGGCCTGGTTCCTGAGCGGCTAGAGTTCCAGGCCTTGGGTCTTTACAACGAGGTCCTCAACGTTGTTGAGGCGTCCCATAAGGAGTCGACCCGAAAATGCTATGCCTTCAAATGGAAGAGATTCTACATTTGGTGTCAGGGCAAGGGCCTGGACCCTTCCTCTTGTTCCTTGGCAAGCATTGTGGACTACCTGTGGTCTCTTTCTCAGCAAGGGCTTCGGTCGACGACCCTTAAGGTGCACCTGGCAGCCATCTCTGCTTACCGGACGCGGGCCAGGAAGCAGTCAGTGTCAGGAGGAGAAGGTGGTGGCGCTTTTCAAAGGCCTTGATCCCATATTCCCTCTGGTGCGAGAACCTCCACCTCTGTGGGATCTACTGCTGGTATTGGCTAAGCTCATGGGCAAGCCATTCGAACCGATGCACAGGTGTGACATCTCTCACCTGTCGTGGAAGACCGCTTTCTTGGTGGCTATCACGTCAGCCAGAAGGATTGGAGAGCTCCAGGCGCTTTTCATCGAGTCTTCTTATCTGGTCTTCCGCTGGGACAAGGTTGTCCTGCGCTCCCACTCGAAATTCCTTCCGAAGGTGGTGTTGGAGTTTCACCTTAACCAGGTGTTGACTCTGCCGGTGTTCTACCCCAATCACACCTCAGAGGCCGAATATAGGCTCCATACTTTGGACCCTAGAAGAGCGCTCGCTTACTATAAGGAGCGGACGGCTGAAGTTCGGGGAGAGGTTCGCCAGCTGTTTGTCACCTAGCTGAATCCGCACCTGGCAGACCTGCAACAAGCAGGCGATAGGCAGGTGGGTCACCTCCTGCATAGATCTCTGCTATAGGTTGGCGGGCATGGAGCCTCCCAGAGGATAAGAGCTCATTCTACCCGCCATACCGCTGCATCAGTGGCTGCTTCCAGGATGTCCTATTCAGGAAATCTGCAGGGCTGCTACCTGGTAGTCAGCACACCTTCATCACCCACTACCACATTGACTTTGGAGTCACGCGGGATGCTGGTTTTGGGGCCTCAGTTCTCCAGTTTTATTTCCTAAGTAGGGGTGTCGCTTGCCTCCCTCCTCCCAGAGAACTGCTAGGAGTCTGCCAGACAATGTGGATGAACAACATATCTATGTCCCTAGAAATACAGGTTACTCACCTGTAACAGGAGTTCTAGGAAGGGTATATGTTGTTCATCCACACGACCTACCCGGCCTCCCCGGCTTCGACGCACAACCTGGCTTCATGTGGGCTAGATCTGGCGTCATGGGACGGAGCCGAGAATTTTACCACTCGGGTGGGTGGGAGGAGCCAGCTTGAAGACCTTCTGGCAAGATTTAAAGTGGTAAGGAACCTGCCAGACAGTGTGGATGAACAACATATACCAATCCTAGAACTCCTGTTACAGGAGAGTAATCTGTATTTTTATACCACCAATGCAGCCATCTTGGGGTAGTGCAGGCTGCTGCTTGTGACAAGGCAAACATTCCATTGGCTTCACACCCCCCAGACTGAGACTCCAGGAAGACTGATGCCATGGCAAAAAAACAGTACATGGCATCTTCCGTGGGACTCAGGCAGGCGAATTATATGGCCTATACAGCCAGGTGCCAGAAGTCTAGGTGGGACACTGTACTGGCACTGGCTAAACAGGCTTCCCCCTAGCTGGCCAAGGAGCTGGAGGAGGGGGGCTGCTGATGGGATTGAGGCATCAAAGGTACAATTCCATGCTGCTGTGGACTCCAGTGATGTGTCTTCAAGAGTCATGGCTACATCTGTGGCTCTTCGGAGGATGGCTTGGCTCAGATGTACTAGCCTCTCACAGGACACCCAGTCTAAGGCCATGGATTTTCCTGTGGTGGGTAATTCTCTGTTTGGGGAGCAGACGGAGAATTGCGTGAAAAAAATGGATGAGTACAGGACCGCTTACTGGAGTGCTCAAGCCAAGGAAAGGCAAGCAACTCCTCAGAGGCAGCAATCTAGGGGTAGGGGCAGGCCTTTTCATAGGCCTTTTTACCAGGTATAGGCCTCTTCTCCCTTTTCACAGAGTGGTTTTGTTTAGAGGGAGAGGCAGAAGGGGGATGAGCAGGGCTGCATCCACCCCTCAGCCTAAGGTCCCTGCCAAGCAGACACCCTGATGGGTCTGCCCGGGTCGACTCTCCTATTCCTGTAGGGGGCAGGCTGGCTTACTATGTCCAGGACTGGATGTCTATTAGATCAGACAAGTGGGTCCTGGAAGTAGTAAGCTAGGGACTGGTCCTCAGCTTCAGAAAATTTCCAAAGATGAGAACCAGATCTTTTCCACCTGCAGGTCTCTCCGAGACCCTTGCCCTGGAGGCAGAGGTTTCATCTCTTCTGGCTCTAAGAGCCATAGAGAGACATCTTACTTCGAGAGGGCTCTTGCAGTAGGTAATTACATATAGGACTGACGCTGGTAGGCGGCAGGCCCCACGGAAAAACTTCTAGCTAGCAGTCCCTGGTGAGGACCGCCCACGTCAGGTGACTGGTGTCAGGGAGATGTAGAACAAAGGGGGCGGTCCCTGACGCCCGCCTTCCAGTTCTTTCCCGCCGTTAGCTCGTGCAGCGCCTCGCGGAAGTTCTTCGCTCGTCAGACTCCCTTCGGTGTTTTAGCGAGTATTTTCACTTTCTTGATAAAATAGTCATCCGTCAGTGTATGTCGTCCCGTACACCCTCCGAGCACAAAAACAAGTGCGACTCGTGCGGCGCCCAGCTCCCGCACAAGGACGGCGATTCCCTGTGCTTGTTTTGTCTAGGCCCCGATCATCCGCTAGAGAAGTGCCAGCACTGCATCAGTTTTAACGCGGCTACCTGAAAAAGGTGGCAGCAGTCCCTGGAAGCCCACATTCTCAAAAATAAAGATGAGCTCCATGGAGAAGGAAGTCAAAAAACTGCGAATGGCGTCCACTTCCCCCGAAGGCCATCGGAAGAAAAAAGACAAAGAAAGCACCGGGACAAGGGATCCTCCACGCGACTCCCTCGGGGTCGCCGTATCTAGTAGACGTCCTCTCGGGGACCGGCTCCTCGGCGGTCGCCTCAGAGGCTTCTGAGTAGCGCCAGCCTGCCCGTCTGGCTCACCTTCGGGCACCTCCGGGCTATTGGAGGCCTCCGCCCCCGGTATGGCTGCAGCTTCGCGGCCTACTGGCACAGGCGGCTCTGGTATGCCGGACATCAGCTACTCCGATGCCCGCAAGGAGAAGGCTGGTAAGTCGCACGACACTTCGGGGTGGCGCGCAGATCCTCTTCTGTCGAACCAGGCCACTGCTCCTTCGCGGTCCACCTCTGGCGATGGGTCCCGTAAGTCGGACATCGGCTCCTCCGGTGCCCGCCCGGATCCTGCTGATAAACCGCATGTCTGTTCGCCCAACGTCTGTACAGCGGAACAGCCGATGCGGACCTCCCGTCCGTCGTCCCGGCTCCCGCAGCTTCGCTGCCCTCCGGGGACCCTGAGTCTCCCAGCCTCACCCCGGGGATTTTCCCCCAATCCCCGGGCGACACTGGGGTTCCACCTCTGTCAGACCGCCCACCTGCGGGTCCACCAGATCTGATGTCGGTTTCCCGGATGCCGGCTCCGACGCCAGTAGCTCCGACTCCAGCTTCGACGCCCGCTTTACCGACTCCGGCCGACATCCCGCTCCCCGGTGTCACCCCGACGCCGGGCCCTTCTCCCTCCGGGCCTTCCAACCTGGACCTGCCCATGGGGCCTCTGGCTGGGCCGTCTACTGCGGCAGCTCCTCCGGTTCCCGGGTACCCTTCATCCTATCCGACGCCGTCGTACCTGGTACCACAGTATCCGGTACCACAGTACCCGTTGCCGGTCTACCTGATGCCGCAGTACCCAGCGCCACAATACCCAACGCCTGGTTTTCCGCCACCGGGTTTCGGATACTCTCCTTATGGATATAGTCCATACCCATATCCCTCCCCCTACCGCCCTCTCGGCCGCCGGTGGATTTGCAGGAGACTGTGGCCTCCTGGTGGGGTGAGGCCAAAGCTCAGCTCACCAGAGAGGTGGAGAGTCTACCGATGACGGTGCCAGTCCCGGTTCCCACACGTCCATGGCAACACACTCCCTCACCACCCCTGGACACCAGGGCTAATCCCTCTGGGTCCAGAGAGGGTCAGGACACGCTTCCCAAGGGGTCCGTTCCTCCCCCTGGACAGGAAAGGGAGTCTTTTTCTTCTTCTTTCTCCTCTTCCCCTTCGGACTTCTCGGACTCTTCCAACGGCTGCTGTGAAAGGAACGACGAACCGCGCTCTCCGCCAAAGCCCAGGCCAAGGACTCCTTCGAAGTCGCCTCCGGAAGATCCTTCCTTTACGGAGCTGCTACGCAAAATCCAGGAGGTACATAAGTGGCAATCTTTGGAACCAGACCCTCAGCGGATGAAACTCGCTGAGCATCTGGATCTGCCCATGACAGCTCCTACTTTGGTGCCACCCTGGGTCGAGACTCATGCCGACCTTGTTACCACCATTTGGAAACCGCCGTCGGATCTAGCCCCACTTCCTCGGAAGTCGAACAGGCTATACCAGGTTCCCGAGAGTGTTGACTTTTGAGATTCGCACCCTCATGCTGACTCAGTAGTGATTAGCGCTGCTCACGGCCGGTTGGCTAACCCAAAACACCTTAGCTCATCGCGACCTGACAAAGAATCCTGCCTACTGGACCAGTATGATAGGAAGATTTTTGCTTCTTGCACACTGGGGATCAGGGTCCTGAACTATGTCGGTCATATGGGGAATTACCAGAAGGCAATTCTTACTCAGGTGGAAGCCAAATTGGACTCCCTGCCGGACTCTCAATTCAAGCAGGAGTTGGCTGACCTTGTCCGTTCTGCTCGTTCGGCCAGTCGACACATACTTCGTGCGACCTACGATGCAGTGGACACTGCTGGACGGAGCTCAGCTTTCGCCGAAGGCTTACTTCATCATTCTTGGCTCCGTATGTCAGGGTTGGTCCCGGAAGTACAGTCCGCTATTCAGGAAGCGCCCTTCTGGGGGTCGGTGCTTTTTGGTGGCGATCTCAAGGACATAATCACCAATTTGCAGGAGAAGGGGATGGCACTAAAGTCTGTTGACTCTCTGTACCATCCCCACCAGCCGCAGCGCCGTGCTTTTTGCAGACGGAATCGGCCTAAGGTGAAACCTTCAGGAAAGCGGGCTACTAAACATTGGGCCCTCACAGCTGCTAAGCCCCCCCGCCCAAAAAAGCAGCTGGTGCTTCAGCTGCGGCACTGCCCCACACCACCTGACTCCTTTCCTCTCCCACAGCCTCCAGACTCCCCGGAGGAACCAGTAGGAGGGAGGTTTTCCCTCCACCTTCCAGGCTGGGACAGGATAACATCAGATTCTTGGGTGCTCCAGCTGATCGGAGAAGGACACTCAATAGAGTTTCTACAGAAACCACCTCGCCACCCCCCCCCCCCACAAAGGTTGTCGTATACTCGGGAACATCTTCTCTTGGTCCAGGAAGAGATTTCAGTTCTGTTGCTGAAAGAAGTGATAGAACCCGTCCCTCTTCATCTTCAGGGGACGGGTTACTATTCCCATGTCTTCCTGGTCCAAAGAAGATAGGAGATCTAAGACCCATTCTAGATCTCAGTTCCTGAATCTTTTTGTGGAGTACAAAGGTTCAGAATGCTCTCCTTGCAGAGCCTTCTGCCCCTCCTCCGTTAGAGCCAATGGCTGCGCTCTGGATATGCAGGATGCTTACCTGCACATTTTCTTCACCCGTCTCACATAAATATCTTTGTTTTGCGTTCAGGGGACCACTACCAGTTCAAGGCACTTCCTGTTGGCCTATCCTCGGCTCCCAGTATTTACCAAATGCCTTGCGGTGGTGACAGCCTACCTGCTTACTCGGGGGTGGGCATTTTCCTATACCTGTGGCGATTGGCAGGAGCCATCCAGGAGGCAGCCTCGTCCGAGGAGGAACTCCTGCACTGCCTCACCCTTACCCAGCAGGTTTTGCTTGCCTGGGTATTACCGTCAGTCATTCTCTAAGTCTCACTGATCCCATCTCAGAGACTACAGTTTATAAGGCGATTTTACACCCGACCATTGGCAGGGCCTTCCTGCCACCGGACAGCGCGTCCACTCTCCAGACTCAAGTAAGTCTGTTGTCCAGCCACAGGCGGGTCAGTGCAAGATTGGTCCTTCGCCTCCTCGGGTTCATGGCGGCTGCTATCCCCAGAGTCCCTCGCGCTCGGCTCCACATGAGAGTTTCTCAGTGGACGCTCCGCTCCCAATGGGATCAGTTGGTGGACGACTTAGACCACCCGGTTCTAGTCTCCTCACCGATGCTCCGAGACTTGCAATGGTGGATGGTTCGAGAGAACCTACTTCGGGGAGTTCCTTTCTTCCTTCCTCCCCCCTCCCAGATTCTAACCACAGACGCCTCGGGTGAAGGTTGGGGAGCCCATCTCGGTCCCCATCAGACCCAGGGCTCTTGGGCCAAGCTTGAACAGGCACTCCACATCATTGTGCTCAAGCTTTGGGCACTCTGTATGCTCTCCACCTATACATTCTTCCCAGCCACCCTAGCTGTTCAGGCCGGACAATATGTGCGTGGTTTGGTACATCAACAAGCGGGGGAGAGACTCGATCCTACCCTCTTTGCAGGGAAGCAATGAGGGTTTGGGATTGGGCAGCACAACACGACCTTCACCTCACAGCAGTTCATGTTCAGGAATTGACAACACCTTGGCAGACAAGCTAAGTCGCAGTCTGCTCTGGCTCCTGATGGGAACTGGACCAAGGGTTCTAGGCGGTGTCTTCCGACACTGGGGAACACCACAGGTCGACCTGTTAGCTTCTCCTCTAAGCATAAAGCTTCCCGACTTCTGCTCGCTCGTTCCAGAGCGAGGCGTTTTCTGGAGAGACTTTCTCTCTCTCTCTCTCTCTCTCTCTAGACTGGAAGGACAGATCGTCTATGCCTTTCCTGCAATTCCTCTGATCCCACGAGTCTTGCAGAAACTAGTTTCAGAAGGAGCACAAATGATTCTGATCGCTCCTTTCTGGCCCAGGCAAGTTTGGTTCTCTCTTCTACAACAATACTTAGAGGATCATCCTCTTCCTCTTCCTCTATCATGAGGTTTGCTGACCCAGGATCAGGGGACTGTGGTTCATCCAGGTCTCAAGACACTTCAGCTTCATGCATGGCTTCTGCAGACATAGCTCAAAGTCGCTTTGGGGTTTCTCCCCAAGTGGCGGAGATTTTGGGGGAGGCTATAAAACCCTCCACTAGATCTACATATGCCATGAAGTGTAAAAGGTTCACTATCTGGGCTGCCTCGAAAGACGTGGAACCCTTTTCCTGTTCGGCTCGGCTACTGCTGGAGTACCTACGCCATCTTTTTGACCTGGGTCTTAGTCACTCTTTTCTAAAAGTTCACATGGCGGCCATCTCAAACTGTCATGTTCCCTTTGCAGACAGGACATTCGCTCAGCTAGAGGTCTCTTAAGACTTTTCTCAGTGGGGTTCTCCATCTGAGACCTCCTATAAGTACTCCCGCCCTTCCTTGGGATTTGAACTTTGTTTTTGAGAAACTTACTCTGCCTCCTTTTGAACCGGCAGCTTCTGCAGACTTGAAGTTCCTTTCATGGAAGGCTCTCTTCCTGGTGGCAATTACTTCTGCTCAGAGAATTTCCGAGCTCCAGGCCCTGATGTGTAAAGTTCGGTACTTGATTTTTCACAAGGAGCGTGTGGCTTTGCGCACTAACCCTAAGTTTCTTCCTAAGGTGGTAGGTAGCGGAGTCTACTCTGAACCAATCCATAGAGTTACCCACCTTTTTCACGCAGTACTCCAATCAAGGGGAGTATTTACTCCATATTATGGACGTTCACCGGATTCTGAGGTACTACACTAACAGGACAAAGGATCTCAGGAATACTGATCAACTGTTCGTCTCTTTTGCACACAAAAGGGAAGGCAATGCTGTTTCTAAGCAATGCCTATCTAAATGGTTGGCTCATTGTATCACTTTCTGTTATGACAAGCACAAGAAGACCCTTCGGGTCAAATGAAAGTACACCACCAGGGGAGTCGCTGCCTCAGTGGCTTGTTTCAAGAATGTGTCAGCAGCAGACATCTGTGTTGGCGCCACTTGGACCTCCGTCCATACCTTTACAGAACATTACAGTTTGGATATTGCCTCTCGCCATAGAGCAGGCTTCGGGCTTGCTGTTCTGCAAGGCCTCCTCTCTTAAGGCTTGCATAGCTAGAGGTTCGACTTGGTGTAGATTCCCTCCTCCCATGTGCTTCTTCTTGTTCCAGAATGCTTGGGATTCAGTCCTATATGTAATTACTACTGCAAGAGCCTTCTCGAAGTAAGATAGTACAGTTACGTAAAAACTTACCGTAGTAAGATCTTAAGAGGAGAGTCTCTTATAGTAGTGTCTGCTCCAGCCCTCCATCCCCTAAGCTTTTTCAGCTCCTTTTCCATGGAGGAATATATCCGCTCCTCTCTCGTCCAACCTCCTTTGCCTGTGGCGGGAAGGAACTGGGAGGCGGGCTTCAGGGACTGCCCTTTATGCAGCGTCTCCTGGCGTCGGTCACCTGACGTGGGGGCGGCCCCTCGCCAGGGACTGCTAGCTAGAAGTTTTTCCGTGGGGTCCTGCCGGCGTCCTATAATATAATTACCTACTGCAAGAGCCTCTCTCGAAGATCTACTGTTACGGTAAGTTCTTAGTAACTGTACTTTCCTACCCTATACTGGGGAAAAGGTCTGTACTCCAGATACTTCATTACCCCAAAAAAGACGGGAGTGGTGACCCGTCCTAGATCTAAGATACCTGAACGAACATCTACTAAAACCAAAGTTCAAGATGGTAACTCTGGGAATAGTTCTTCCCTCTCTAAGGCCAGGAGACTGGCTAGTCTCCCTGGACCTCAAAGGTGCCTACTTTCATATTCCATCAGATGCTCCCATGAAAGTACCTCAGGTTCAAGTTGCCCTCAGGCCATTATCAGTTCAAAGCAATGCCCTTTGGCCTAACATCGGCTCCAAGGGTCTTCACAGTGTCTGGCAGTAGTTGTTGCCTTTCTAAGAAGGCAAAGATTTCCATTTTTCCATATCTGAACGATTGGCTCATAGTAGGTCAGTCTCCAGACCAAGTCAAGTCAGACCTGCAAGTGACTCAGCAAGTGCTCACTTCTCTGGGTTTCCTTCCCAACCTCCCAAATCAGTTGTCGAACCATTTCAGCTCCTTACCTTTATAGGGGCTGAGCTGGATACTGTCAAAGCAAGAGCCTTTCTTCCCTGGAAAGGGCAAGGTTTCTTATAGAACTGGCCTCGCCCTTCAGCCTTCAGGTGTCCCACCAGCAAGGCACTTCCTCCAGCTCTTGGGCCACATGCCAGCTTCCACAGCAGTGGTCCAAGGGTCAAGATTTCAGATGAGGGACATTCAGTTTCATCTGAGGGCCTTTTGGTCCCAGAGGAAGGACTCTCTTACCAAACTGATTCCAGTTACTCGGACATTGATCCAAGCTCTTCAATGGTGGCAGGATCAGGACAATTTAAGACAAGGGGTCCCTTTTGTCACTCAGTCTCATTCGATGGTCCTTACCATGGATGCTTCTCTTTTTGGGTGGGGAGCTCATCTGGGGACCTCACAGCCCAAGGACTGTGGTCTCCTGGAGTCCCTCCTTCATATCCGCTCTTTTATTTAATTATTTATTTATTTATTATTTATTTTTATTTAAATAAAAAAAATAAAAATAAAAAATATCAGTCTCCAGGAACTCAGAACAGTGTTTCATGCCCTGCAAGCTTTTTCCCAGTTGGTGCAGAACAAGCTGGTTCAGGTCAGGACAGACACCACCACCACCACCACCATGTGGTACATCAACAAGCAGGGAGGCACTCGGTCTATGGCCTTGTGCACGGAAGCCATGAAATTATGGTCCCTGGCTTATTCCCTGCAGGCCTCTCTGATAGCAGTCCACCTTACAGGAAAGGACAATGTGCTGGCAGATGCACTGAGCAGGATCTCCCAGGGCCATCACGAATGGTCCCTGGACCCCCTGGTTTTGAAAGTGTTTTTTTCAAGGTGGAGCACTCCAGAGATGGATATCTTTGCAGCCCCAGACAATCACCAACTTCCTCTGTTTTGTTGCAGACCCCCAGTCTTGGGTTCAGTCCCTCTGGATGCTCTGATTTTAAACTGGGAGGGGAAATTTCTGTATGCCTTCCCTCCCTTTCCTCTTCTGTTCAAAGTCCTAGTCAAGATAAGGTCACAACCTTGCAAAGTGATTCTGATTGCTCCGGACTGGGCTAGACAGCCTTGGTACCCCCTGATGCTGTCTCTAACAGTCCATCTTCCCCTGTCTTTTCCCTGGAATTACAACCTGTTAACCTCCTCTCAGGGGAGGATTTGGTACCCCAATCTTCAGTCCCTCAATATCAAGGCATGGCTCTTGAAGAGCTAGAATATGCAGATTTGAATCTGTCCCAAGGGGTTCTGGATATTCTCAAAGCCTCTCGAAAGTCTGCCACCAGAAAGACTTATAACACCAAATGGAAAAGATTTAGCATTTGGTGTTCCAAGAAGACTATAACCCCAGACACTGCTGAATTGCCTACAGTTCTGGATTATTTGGTCGATCTTCATGGTCTAGGCCTTAGACCAGCTACTCTCAAGGTACACTTGTCAGCTGTTTCTACTTTGCTGTCAGTTGGAAAACATTCCTCACTGTCATCTCACCCTGTATTCTGCAAATTTTTCAAAGGATTGTTTCATACCAGTCCTCCCTTTAGGGATCCTGCCCTTGCCTGGGACTTAAATATTTGCATTGCCCAACTTATGCAGCCTCCTTTTGAGCTTATGTCCTCAGCAGAGCTTAACTACTTGACTTGGAAAACTGTGTTTTTGGTAGCCATCACCTCTGCCAGACGTATCAGTGAATTGCAAGCCCTGTCAGTTGGAACCTGATTTTATCTCTTTTCATACAGATAAAGTGGTCCATAGAACCAATAGGAGGATCTTACTTCGAGAGGGCTCTTGCAGTAGGTAGTTACATATAGGAGTGACGCCGGGAGGCGGCAGGACCCCACAGAAATATTTCAGCTAGCGATCCCTGCGAGGGACGCCCCCATGTCAGGTGACTGGTGTCAGGAGGCGTCAGTATAAGGGCGGTCCCTCGCCCTCCTTCAGTTCTTTCCGCTGTTGCCTATACTCAGCGCCTAGCCGAAAAGTTCCTTGCTCATCAAGCTCTTAGTCGGTTATTTTACTGAGTTTTTCGCTTTTTCTTAGTAATCGTCAGTCATTCATCTGTGTTTGTCATCCCTACACCTCAGAGCACAAAAATAAAGTGCTACTCGATGCTGGCGTAACTCCGCACAAGGACGGCCATTCTCTGTGCCTTTTTGTCTAGGCCCCAACCATCAAGTAGAGAAGTGCCAGCACTGCATGTGTTTCCAGCGGCCACCCGGAGAAGGTGGCAGCAGTCCCTGAAGCCCACATTCTGAAAAGATGATGAGCTCCATGGATAAAGAACTCAAAAACTTGACGGTGTCAACTCCCTGAGGGCCATCGCAAGAGAAAGGACAAGGAAAGCACTGGGACAAGGCTCCTCTCCACCACGACTCCCTCAGGAGTCGCTGTATTGAAGGTAACGTCCCCCCCAGGGGACCACTCCTCGACGGCCGCCTAAGAGGCTTCTAAGGTGGCATCGGCCCGCCCATCTGGGTCACGCTGGGGCCCGTCGGCGCCTCCGGACTCTTGGGCTTCCGCCCCTGGTAAAGCCACGCCCCGCGGCCTACCCGACGCAGGCGGCTCTGGTAAGCTGGCTGTCGGCTCCTCCGATGTCCGCCGCGGAGAGGGTCTGTAAGTCGCCCGACACTTTGGGGTGGCGCGTGACCCCTCTGCCGCCAGACCAGCCGCCCGTCCATGTCTGCCTCTGGCCAAGGTTCCGTTAAGTCGGACGCGGCTCATCCGGCGCCCACCGGATCCCGCTGGCAAGGCGCATCCAGTCCGCCCAACTTCCGCTGGCGGATGAGCGTACTGGACCCTCTCATGTCCGTCGTTCCCGGCTCCCGCAGCCTTCGCTGCCCTCCGGGGACCCTAGTCTCCTCAGCCTGACCCGAGGATTTTCCTTCCTTCCCAGGCGACACTGAGGTCCCTGTTCCCACCTCCAGTCGGACAACCTCCTGCTGATCTGACTTGGCTCCTGGGCCCGGCACCTTGGCCTGCTCCGGCGCCCGGTGATGCCGACTCGGGTGACATCCGCTTCCTGATGCCGCCCGGCGCTGCGCCCGCCGGGCCCTTCTGCCTCAGTCTCGCCTGCAGGGGCCGTTTGCTCGGCAGCTCCCGGGTACTCGACCCGTGCGTATCTGATGCCATCGTACCCGGGACGCAGTCACCAAGCCAGCCTACCCGACTGCGGTACCCGGCGCCACAATACCCAACACTGGGCTTCCGCCGTCAGGTTATGTATACTCACTCTATGGGTATAACCCATACCCCTAACCCCAAACCGCCCCCAGCGCGGTGGATTTGCAGAGACTCTAGCCTCCTGATAGGCTTAGGCCAAGGCTCAGCTCACCAGAGAGGTGGAGAGTTGTCTTCCGATACCGGTGCCGGTTCCCGTATGTTCACGATGACCAACTCCCTCCCCCCCCTCCAGACACCAGGGCTAAACCTTCTGGGTTCAGAGAGGGGCAGGACACGCTTCCCCGAGGGCTTCCCAAGGGGTCCGTTCCTCCCCCTTGACGGGAAAGGGAGTCATCTTCTTCTTCAGTTTCTTCCTCTTCCTCCTCGGATGCCTTCGACGGCTGCTCCGAGAAGGATGACGAGCCTCGCTCTCTGTCAAAGCCCAGGCCAAGGACTCCTCCGAAGTCTCTTCCGGAGGATCCTTCCTTCACGGAGCTGCTACGTAAAATCCAGGCAGTGCATAAGTGGCAATCCTTGGAGCCAGATCCACAGCAGTTAAAGCTCGCTGAGCATCTGGATCTGCCCTTGACAGCTCCCACCTTGGTGCCAGTCTGGATCGAGCCTCATGCCCACCTTGTTACCACGATTTGGAAACAACTGTTGGCATTAGCCCTCCTCACGGAAGTCGAACAGGCTATACCAGGCTCCAGAGGTGTTGACTACTTGGGTTCCCACCCTCTGAGCTGACTCGTCGTGATTAAGCCGCTCACAGCCGTCAGCTAATCTAAAACACCTTAGCTCATCGCCACCTGATAAAACTCCTGCCTTCTGGACCAGTATGGCAAAGAAGATTTTCGCTTCTTCCACGCGAGGATCAGGGCTCTGAACTATGTCGGTCACATGGGAGAGTACCAGAAGGCAATTCTTTCTGAGGTGAAAACCAACTTGGACTCCCTGCGGACTCTCAAGTCAATTAGGAACTGTCTGACCTTATCCGCTCTTACGTTTGTCGGTCGACACATGCTTTGTGCGACTTACGATGCAGTGGACACTGCTGGAGCGGGCTCAGCTTGGCCGTGAGCTTCACGACTTCATGCTTGGCTCAGTATGTCAGGGTTGGTCCGGAAGTGCAGTCCGCTATACAGGACGCGCACTTCCGGGGGTCGGCGCTTTTCGGGGGTGATGTCAAGGACATCATCACCGATCTGCAGGAGAAGGGAACGGCACTAAAGTCAGTCGACTCTATGTACCATCCCCATCAACCGTAGCGCCGTCCCTTTTGCAGACTGAACTGGCCAAAGATGAAACCTCCGGGAAAGTGGGCCACTAAACGCCCGGGCCCTTTAGCTGCAAGCCCCCTCCGCCCAAAAAAGCAGTGGGCGCTTCAGCTGCAGCGCTGCCCCTCACCACCTGACTCCTTCCCTCTCCCACAGCCTCTGGGCTTCCCGGAGGAACCGGTAGGAGGAAGGTTCTCCCTCCACCTTCCGGGCGGGGAGAGGATAACAACAGATTCATGGGTGCTCCAGCTAATCGTATAAGGACACTCAATAGAATTTCTACAGAAACCACCTCGTCACCCTCCCAAAGGTAGTCATACTCTAGAGACATCTTCTTCTGGTCCAGGAAGAGATTTCAGCACTGTTGCTGAAACAGGCGATAGAACCTGTCCCCCTTCCCCTTCAGGAAACGGGTTACTATTCCCACTTCTTTCTGGTCCCGAAGAAGACAGGAGATGTAAGACCTATCCTAGATTTCAGTTCCCTAAACCTATTCGTGGAATACAAGAGGTTCAGAATGCTCTCACTGCAGAGCCTTCTGCCCCTCCTCCGCTCGGGCCAGTGGCTGTGCGCTCTGGATATGTATGATGGCTACCTGCATATATCCATTCACCCATCCCACCTCAAATATCTCCGTTTTGCTTTCCAGGGGGACCACTACCAGTTCAAGGCACTTCCATTTGGTCTCTCGCCTCCCTGAGTATTTACCAAATGCCAGGTGGTGGTGGCGGCCTACTCACGCACTCCGGGAGTGCAGATTTTTCCGTACCTGGAGACTGGCTCTTGGTGGTCTCGCCCAGGAGGAACTCCACGCTGCCTCTCCCTTACCCAACAGGTCTTTGCCTGCCTGGGTATTACCATCAACCATTCCAGGTCTCACTTGATCCCATCCCAGAGACTCCAGTTTTCGGGCGATACTGGACATGACCCTGGGCAGGTCCTTCCTGCCACCAGACAGAGGCGGCCACTATTTAGACTCAGGTAAGCCTGTTGTCTGGCATGGGCGAGTCACTGCAAGGTTGGTTCTTCACCTTCTGGGGCTCATGGCGGCTGCTATCCCGACAGTTCTTCATGCTCGGCTCCACATGAGGTTTCTCGGTGTACGCCGCCAATGGGATTAATGGAGGGCAACTTGGATCAGCTGGTCCTGGTCTCCTCTCCCATGGTTCGAGAGTTGCAGTGGTGGATGGTCAGAGAGAACCTGTTTGAGGTGCGTTCTTCCTTCCCCACCTTCCAGACTTTGACCACAGATGCCTCAGGCGAAGGTTGGGAGCCCATCTCGGTCCTCATCGGACCCAGGGCTCTTGGTCCAAGCTCAAACAAACACTTCACATCAATGTGCTCGAGCTCCGAGCAGTGCTTTATGCACTCAAGCCCTCCATCTGTCTCCTTCCAGGCCACCTAGCCGTCCAGGCGGACAATATGTGTGGTATGGTACATCAACAAACAGGGAGGACTCGATCCTACCCTCTTTGCAGGAAGCAATGAGGTGTGGGATTGGGCAACACAACCACGACCTTCACCTACGGCAACTCATGTTCCGAGAGTTGAAACGCCTTGGCAGACAAGCTGAGTCGCTCGGTCCGCCTCTGGCCCATGAGTGGTAACTGGACCAAGGGGTGCTAGACGATATTTTCCGACGTTGGGGAACACCACAGGCTCCACCTGTTCGCCTCCCTCAAAACGCAGAGCTTTCAGTTTTCTGCTCGCTGCTCAAAAGCGAGGCATTTTCTGGAGAGATGCTCTGTCTCTAGATTGGAAGGACAGATTCATCTATGCCTTTCCCCAGTTCCTTTGATCCCATGGGTCTTGCAGAAACCAGGTTCAGGCCAGACACGAATGATTCTGATCGCTCCATTTTGGCCCAGTCAAGTTTGGTTCTCTCTTCTGCAACAATTCTCAGAGGAACCTCCGCTCTCTCTTCCTCTGTCATGTTTACTGACCCAGGATTGGGGACCCTAGTCCATCCAGGTCTCAAGTCCCTTCACTACATGCCTGGCTCCTGCAGACATAGCCCGTGCCCTCTGTGGAGTTTCTCCCCAGGTGGCAGAAATTCTGATGGAGGCTAGGAAACCCTCCACTAGGTCTACCTATGCCATGAAGTGGAAAAGGTTCACAATCTGGGCTGCTTGGAAAGACGCTGAGCCTTTCTCCTGCTCCGCGGGATGTCTGCTGGAGTACCTGTGCCATCTCTTCGACCTAGGTCTTAGTCACTCCTCTCTGAAAGTCCACACGGCGACCATTTCGGCCTATCACGTTCCTTTTGCAGACAGAATGTTTGCTCAACTGGAAGTCTCGAAGACTTTCCTCAGAGGGTTCTCCACCTGAGACCTGCTATTCGAGCTCCCGCCCGTCCTTGGGATTTGAATTTTGTTCTTGAGAAACTAACTCTGCCTCCTTTTGAACCGGAAGTGTCCTCAGACTTGAAGTTCATTTCTTGGAAGACACTTTTTCTTGTGGCCATTACCTCGGCTTGGAGGATTTCCGAGTTCCAGGCCCTGATGTGTAAATTCCATTCTTGATTTTCCACAAGGAACGTGTGGCTCATGCACTCAATCCTAAGTTTCTCCCAAGGTGGTAGCGGAATCTACATTGAACCAGTCCATAGAGTTACCCGTTTTCTTTATGTAGTACTCCAACCAAGGGGTATTTACTACATACTATGGATGTTCACGGATTCTGAGATACTACACTAACAGGACAAAGGATCTCAGAAAGACTGATCAACTGTTTGTCTCTTTTGCACCCAAAAGAGAAGGCAATGCTGTTTCTAAGCAATGCCTATCCCAATGGTTGGCTCATTGCATCACTTTCTGTTATGACAAGTACAGCAAGACTCTTCTGGGTCAAGTAAGAGGCCACTCCACCAGAGGAGTCGCTGCCTCAGCGGCCTGTTTCAAGAATGTGTCAGCAGCAGACATCTGTGCTGCTGCCACTTGGACTTCCGTCTACACCTTTACAAAACATTACAGTTTAGATATTGCCTCTCACCGTAGAGCAGGCTTCAGGTTGGTTGTCCTGCAAGGCCTCCTTCTTAAGGCCTTCACAGCTAAAGGATCTACCCTGAGTAGCTTTCCTCCTCCCGTGTGCTTTTTCTTGTTCCAGACTGCTTGGGACTCAGTCCTATATGTAATTATCTACTGCAAGAGCCCTCTCGAAGTAAGATAGTGCAGTTACGCAAGAACTTACTGTAATAGTAGATCTTCGAGAGAGAGGCTCTTGCAGTAGGTAATACCTTCCCACCCTCCATCCCCCTAAGCTTTTTCAGCTCCTTTTCCAGTGAGGGAGATACTCGCTTCTCTCTCGTCCAGCCTCCTTTGGCGGGAAAGAACTGGAAGGCGGGTGTGAGGGGCCGCCCCTTTATACCGACATCTCCTGGCGCCAGTCACCTGGCGGGCGGTCCATCGCCAGGGACTGCTGGCTAGAAATTTTTCCATTGGGTCCTGCTGCCCGCCGGCCAGTCCTATATGTAATTACCTTCTGTAAGAGCCTCTCTCAAGATCTACTGTTACGGTAAGTTCTTATGTAACTGTACTTTCCTGCCCATAGTGGTTTCAGACTTCCACTTAAATCAGTCCATGTCTCTCCCTGTCTTCTTCACTGATCATTCTTCCTCAGGGGACAGAAGGCTACACAGTTTGGATGTTGAGAGCGCTCTTAGCTGCTACATAGAGCGTACCAAGGGTCTCAGGTTTGAATCCCTCCAGTTATTCCTCACTTATGGGTAAGTGGGAAAAGGCAAACCTGCCACCAAGAGAACTATTGCCGGGTGGATTGTGTCTTGTATACAATTTGCTATGAGAAACTAGGAAAGATCCCACCCTCAGGCCTGAGGGCTCACTCTACAAGAGGTACAGCTGCTTCCCTAGCTGCTGCCAGGGATATCCCTCTCTTAGACAGTCAAGCAGCCACCTGGAAAACAGTCCATACCTTTACCAAGCATTACTGTCTGGATATCCAGGCTAGGAGTAATGCTCGGTTAGCACTACAACAGTACTTCAGGGCGATTCCCAAAGTAAGTTCTGTCCCTCCTCCATGGAGGTACTGCTTGGTAGTCTGTAATAATCAGAATACAGCAAGAGTTCATGTTGTTTGAAGAAAAAATTACTCACCTCAGTAATTATGTTTCTTCTAATGGAGTCTTGCTGTATTCTGACCTCCCTCCCTGCCTCCCCTCTCAGAACCTGTTTTTGGGAAGTGGGTGGGCAGGTGCAGTGTTGCACCCTAGAGGTGCCTATTACACACCCTCCCTTTATTTTTTTGGGTGCTTTTTGTTATTGTTGTTACCTCTTAATGGGGTTGGTTTTTGGTTTTGGGTTTTTCTGATTTGAGTCTTTTTTGGGAATCCAAAATTCCTTGTTGCCAGTTGGCTAGTAAAACTTTATACAGTTTCCACATAGGAGGGTTAGTGAGTTATTGCTCTTAAGAATCTGATGGTTTAGATTTAAAGGGAAAGAGACAGGACGTCAACAGGCACTCGAGCTCAGCATTCTATGCCATGCATAGAAAAGTTAACTCTTTGTTCTCGGGTGGTTTAAAGGCTGGAGCTAACAGCAATAGTCAGAATACAGCAAGACTCCATTAGAAGAAACATAATTACTGAGGTGAGTAATTTTTCTTCAAACAACATGAAGTCTTGCTGTATTCTGACATATGTAGTTAGGTCCGCCTTTCAACTTGGGAGAACTAAGAGTTAAACTTTCCATGGCTAGCTTGGAATGTTCACTCTGCGGCTCGGTTGAAGCCCTGTCTGCTGTTGTTTAAACTCCAGCCGTCAGATTCTTCACTCCGCCTCACTGAACAGTCGCTCTGGAGATTTCTCCTTTGCTCGGTTCAAAAAAGTCAGTTAAAGTGTCGTTTTTTTGCTCGGTTTCAACCGAATTGCTGTTACTGATCAGTCAGTTTAAGTCTCTGTCTGTGGTACTGTGAGTACTAGATAGGTTTTCTGTGTAGTTTCTATGTGGAACTTCTAAATTGTGGATCAGTTTGGCTGAACCGATAAGTTTTCAGGTAAAAAAGTTTGTGATTTACTTAGAGTGTGGTAAACAGTCCATATCGGTTCTAAAAAAACGGATTTTATTACATTTTTTTCTGAGACCCGTGACACAGTCAGGAACCGATAGGGGAGTCTTGCCTGGCAGATTGCCAAAAAAAAGGGTAAGTTTTGGTTAGGATTAACCATGTTAATGCAGTGTGAGTGGGGAAGTCTTTGCCAAGGCTGATCCCCACACCACCTGTGTTTATTGTCTGGGGTTTGACCACCTCGATTCAGACTGCCAAATTTGTAAGAATTTCCCCAAATCTACCCTAGAAAAGAGATTAGGTAGACTGAGGGAAAGGGAGGCCGAGAAGTCCGCTGACCCGGATGGCCAGTCTGGTTTGGTTCCGACCGAACTAGGAGGAGTGCCCTCTGACCAGGGCGATACGTCTTCGGGCAAAAGGAGAGCCAATTCTGAGGAGTCGGTTCCGGTAAAAAGAAAAGATAAATTGTCTGGTTCGGACCCAGAAATTCATACTCCGACTGCCGATACTGTAGCCAAGGCGATAAAGATAGTGCAGTCGCTTACTTCTGTTCCGACCGAACCGGCACCATCTGGCAGGGTTTCAGTTCTGTTGGTTCCCGGTTCGGATTACACTTTGGAAGAATTTTATGAACCGGAGGAGGAAGGAGAGTATGAGGATGATGATGGTGATTATGAAAGTCTGGATGTGCCTATTGACCGGACATCTCCCCAGACAGACCTTCAGATGTTTCTCCTCCTAGGCTTTCTGAGTCCCTTCTCACTTTATGTTTTACAAAAAAGTGGCTGAGACCCTCCAGCTTCCTGTGGAGGAAGCAGTAGAGGATCAGGAGGAGCCTGATTTTGTTGAGATGATGGACATCCCAGAGTCCAGGAGACTGTCTGTTCCCCTCCGCAAATTCTTTGGGAAACAGACACATAAAATTCTTAAGACTCCTAATTCCATACCTCCTGTGGACAGACGAATGGACAAGAGGTATGCTCTTTCAGGCTCAGACACAGAGTTCCTTTCCCAGCAATGCAGCCATGTTGGGATAGTGCAGGCTGCTGCCTGTGATAAGGCAAATATCCCCTTGGCATCACACCCCCCAGATAAGGACTCCAGGAAGATTGATGCCATGGCAAAGAAACGGTACATGGCAGCATCTTTGGGACTCAGGCAGGCTAACTATATGGCCTGCACAGCTAGATACCAGAAGTCCAGGTGGGACACTGTACTGGCTCTGGCTAAATTGGCCCCTGACCAGCTTGCCAAGGAGCTGGAGCAGGTGGCTGCAGATGGGATTAAGGCATCCAAAGTACAATTTCATGCTGCTGTGGACTCCAATTATGTTTCATCAGGAGTCATGGCTACATCTGTGGCTCTTCGCAGGATGGCTTGGCTCAGATGTACTAGCCTATCACAGGATACCCAGGCTAAGGCCATGGATTTCCCTGTTATTGGTAATTCTCTGTTTGGGGAGAAGACAGAGAACTACATGAAAAAGATGATGAGTACAGGACCACTTAAAGTAGTGCTCAGGCCAAAGAAAGGCAAGCTACTCCTCAAAGGCAGCAGTCCAGGGGCAGGCCTTTCCAAAGGCCTTTTTATCAAGCTCAGGCCTCCTCTTCTTACTCTGAGGGGGTTCTTTAGAGCGAGAGGCAGACGGGGGATGAGCAGGCCTGCATCCACCCTTCAGCCTAAAGCCCCTGCCAAGCAGACACCCAGATGGGTCTGCTCGGGCCGATTCTCCAATACCAGTAGGGGGCAGGCTGGCTTACTTTGTCCAGGACTGGAAGTCTCTTAGCATCAGACAAGTGGGTCCTGAAATTAGTAAGCCAGGGACTGGTTCTCAGCTAAAAATTTCCCAAGATGAGAACCAGATCCTTTCCACCTGCAAATCCATTAGAGACCCTTGCTTTAGAGGCAGAGGTTTCTTCCTCCTAGCTCTCAGAGCTATGAGAGGTTCCCACCCTACACAGGGCAAAGGATTATACTCCAGGTACTTCCTAACCCCCAAAAAGACAGGAGAATGGTGGCCCATCCTGGACCTAACATATCTGAACAAACACCTTTTAAAACCAAAGTTCAAAGTGGTGACTCTGAGAATAATCCTTCCCTCTCTAAGGTCAGGGGACTGGCTAGCCTCCCTGGACCTCAAAGATGCATATTTTCACATTCCCATCAGGTGCTCCCACAGAAAGTACCTGAGGTTTGAGTTGCCCTCTGGCCACTATCAATTCAGAGCAACTCCCTTTGGCCTAACATCAGCCCCAAGGGTT
Organism: Neoceratodus forsteri; assembly: GCA_016271365.2. Taxonomy (NCBI): domain Eukaryota; kingdom Metazoa; phylum Chordata; order Ceratodontiformes; family Ceratodontidae; genus Neoceratodus; species Neoceratodus forsteri. Next base: position 1,582,300,491 of record CM028130.1, read on the forward strand.
TTCACAAAGTGCCTGGCAGTAGTGGTTGCTTTCCTGAGGAGAAAAAAGATCTCCATCTTCCCATACTTGGACGACTGGCTTATAGTAGGTCAGTCTCAGACCAAATCAAGTCACATTTGCAAGTGACCCAGCAAGTGCTCACTTCCTTAGGATTCCTTCTCAACCTCCCAAAGTCAGTTCTCGAACTAGTACAGCTCCTCACCTTCATAGGGGCAGAGCTGGATACAACAAAGGCAAGAGCCTTCCTTCCCTGGAAAGGGCAAGGACCTTTATGGAACTGGCCTCTTCATTCACCCTGCAGGTGTCTCGACCAGCAAGGCATTTCCTTCAGCTTCTGGGCCACATGGCAGCTTCCTCAGCAGTGGTCCAAGGAGCAAGATTCCAGATGAGGGACATTCACTTCCACTTAAGAGCCTTCTGGTCCCAAAGAAAGGATTCCCTTACCAAACTAGTCCCAGTGACTCGAACCCTGATCCAGACCTTGCAATGGTGGCTGGATCAGGACAGTTTGAGACAAGGGGTTCCTTTTGTCACTCAGTCTCATTCAGTGATACTCACCATAGATGCTTCCCTGCTGGGCTGGGGAGCCCATCTGGGGGCTCTTACCACCCAAGGACTGTGGTCACCTCATTAATCTCAGCTTGACATCAGTCTCTTGGAACTCAGAGCAGTGTTTTTGGCACTGCAAGCTTTTTCCAAATCTGTGCAGAACAATGTGGTCCAGGTCAGAACAGACACCACCACCACCATGTGGTACATCAACAAGCAGGGAGGCACTTGGTCTATGGCCTTGTGCACAGAAGCAATGAAGTTGTGGTCCCTGGCCTATTCCCTGCAATCCTCTCTGATAGCAGTTCACCTCCCAGGGAAGGACAATGTCCTAGCAGATGCTCTGAGCAGAATATCCCAGGGCCATCACGAATGGACCCTAGATCCTCTAGTTTTGAAAGTGATTTTCTCAAGATGGGGCACTCCACAGATAGATCTTTTTGCAGCCCCAGACAATCACCAACTTCCTCTCTTTTGTTGCAGACCCCCAGTCTTGGGCTCAGTCCCCCTGGATGCTCTGATCCTGAATTGGGAAGGGAAATTTCTGTATGCTCCCCGTTCAAAGTGTTAGTCAAGATAAAGTCACAACCATACATAGTGATTCTGATTGCTCCAGACAGCCCTGGTGTCCCCTGTTGCTGTCCATAGCAGTCCAGCTTCCCTGTCTCTTCCAGGAATTACATCCTGTTGACATCCTCTCGGGAGGATTTGGTACCAATCTTCGGTGTCTCAATCTCTATGCATGGCTCTTGAAGAGTTAGTTTGCTGATCTGCACCTTTCCCAAGGGGTTCTGGATATTCTTAAGGCTTCTCGAAAGTCTTCCACCAGAAGGACTTAAAACTCCAAATGGAAAAGATTCAGCATTTGGTGTTCTAAGAAAAATATTTCTCCAGATTCTACTGAGTTGCTTACGGTTCTGGACTATATGGCCTATCTTAATGGCCTAGGCCTTAGGCCAGCTACCCTTAAAGTGCATTTGGCAGCTCTTTCTGCTTTCCTGTCAGTAGGCAAGCCATCTCCTCTGTCAGCCCTTCCTGTGTTTTGTAAGTTCTTCAAGGGAGTGCTTCACACCAATCCCCGCTTTAGGGATCCTGCTCCTGCTTAGGACCTTAATGTTTGCATTGCTTAGCTTATGCAACCCCCCTTTGAGCCTTTGTCCTCTGCAGAGCTTAAGTACTTGACTTGAAAAACTGTGTTTGTTGTGGCCATTACCTCTGCCAGGCGTATCAGTGAATTGCAAGCCCTGTCAGTGGAACCTGATTTCATCTCTTTCCGTAGAGATAAAGTGGTCCTAAGAACTAACAGAAAGTTTTTGCCTAAAGTGGTTTCAGATTTCCACCTCAACCAGTCTATGTCTCTCCCTGTTTTCTTCACTGACCATTCCTCCTCTGGAGAGAGGAGGCTATACAGCTTAGATGTTAAAAGGGCCCTGAGCTACTACATAGAGTGCTCCAAGGGTCACAGGTTTGAATCCCTCCAGTTGTTCCTCACGTATGGAGAGGTTGGTAAGGGCAAACCTGCCACTAAGAGATCTATTGCCAGGTGGATTGTTTCTTGTATACAATTCTGCTATGAGAAACTGGGTAGAACTCCACCTCAGGCCTGAGGGATCATTCCACTAGAGGTACAGCTGCTTCCCTGGCTGCTGCCAGGGATATTCCTCTGTTAGAAATTTGTCAAGCAGCCACCTGGAAAACAGTCTATACATTCACCAAGCATTACTCTCTGGATATCCAGGCTAGGAGTGATGCTTGGTTTGGCACAGCAGTACTTCAGAGCCTGTTTCCAAAGTAGGTTCTGTCCCTCCTCCATGGAGATACTGCTTGGTAGTCTGCATATGTCAGAATACAGCAAGACTTCATGTTATTTGAAGAAAAAATTACTCACCTTAGTAATGTTGTTTCTTCTAATGGAGTCTTGCTGTATTCTGACCTCCCCCCGCCTCCCCTCTCAGAACCTAGTTTTTGGGATGTGGGTGGGCAGGAACAGTGTTGGCACGCTAGGGGTGTCCCTTTTTCACCCTCCTTTATTTTGGGTGAGTGTTGTGTTTTGGGATGTGTTTTGTTTTTTGGGTTTCCTAACTTTGCTTTGAAACCAAAAAACCCTTTTATATAAATATAATTCCCAGCTGGCTAGTTTTGAGTTTTACAGTTTCCACATAGAACTTTTAGTGAGTATTGCTCGTAACGATCTGACGGTTGGAGTTTAAACAACAGCAGACAAGGGCTTCAAACGAGCTCGCGGCGAACATTCCGTGGTGGCCTTGGAAAGTTTAATTCTTTGTTCTCCGGGGCAGTTGAAAGGCAGGACCTAACTGCATATGTCAGAATACAGCAAGACTCCATTAGAAGAAACAACATTACTAAGGTGAGTAATTTTTCTTCTGCTGAGGCACCATCCACAGAGGGCTGAGCAGCTTAATCTACACCGCCCCGCGGTTGCGAGGACCCTGTCCTGCCACTTCCATATCATTGTGTTGCCCAAGGCCTTTCCGTTATCTCATGGTATGTGCAGTAGTGGGTCTGTCGCACAACTGCTTGCCCTTCGGCTTGCCTGACAGGTTGTACTTGGAGCTAATTGTTGGCCAAAACATCAAGGCAGCTCAGGTGGGGATCCTCACACCCCCACCAACCAAACACAGAAATTTTGCACACACATTCCACATCTTAATGGCGTGATCCTATCTTTATGCTTATTTACCTTTCATGTCCATGTGGTCACCTCGTGTAGGGGGAAGCAGGGTTAAGCCCAGTGGTCAGGGAGGTATTTTTTGGTGTGCTATCCCAGTCCATGTTTCTGGGGGAAGTGGCGGGAGGAGGCCAGTTTTCAGTTTCATATCTTCGTGACTGCAGTTTGGGGGTTTTGAAATGTCTGCCCTTGGCAGGAGTAAATATTGTCTGTTCAAACAACATGAAGTCGTGCTGTATTCTGACAATTGCAGTTAGCCCCAGGCTTTAAACTGCCCCGGAGAACAAAGGATTAACTTTTCTATGTATGGCATAGAATGTTCATCTCACTTCGGTTAAAGCCTCTGCCTGTTGTTATTCGAACTGCAACCGTCAGATTCTTTACTCCACCTCACTGAACAGTCGCCCCGGAGATTTCTCCTGCTGCTCGGCTGAAAGTCGGTTGAAGTGTCGGTTTTCGGTCGGTTTTTCTACCGAAATTGTTGTTTCTGCATAGTCTGTTCAAATCTCTATTTGTGGTATTGTGAGTACTAGATAGGTTTGTTCTGTTTTCTGTGTGGAACTTGTAAAAGTGTGGATTGGTTTAGCTGAACCGATCATTTTGAGGTAAAATTTGTACTTTACTTTAGAGTGTGGTTACCGGTCCGTATCGGTTCTAAAAAACGGGTTTTAGTACGTTTTTTTCCAAGACCCGTGACACGGTCAGGAACCGATAGGGGAGTCTTGCCTGGCGGTTGCCGAAAAAAGGGTAAGTTTGGTTAGGTTGGCCATGTCTGAGAAACCCAAGAAAAAGAACGGGCCCACTGGGTTTCAACACTGCAGTGTGTGTGGGGAGGTCTTTGCTAAGGCCGATCCCCACACCACCTGTGTTTATTGTCTGGGGTTTGACCACCTCGATTCAGACTGCCAAATTTGCAAACATTTTCCCAAATCTACCCTGGAAAAGAGATTAGGTAGACTGATGGAAAGGGAGGCCGAGAAGTCCGCTGACCCGGATGGCCAGCCCGGTTCAGTTCTGACCGAACCAGAAGGAGTGCCCTCTGACCAGATCGATACTTCTTCGGGGAAAAAGTAGAACCGATTCCAAGGAGTCAGTTCCGACAGAAAGAAAAAGAAAAGACAAGTCGACCGGTTCGGATCCAGAATCTCATACTCCAACCGCCGATGAAATAGCCAAAGTGATTCATATTGTTGAATCACTTCGATTGGTTCCGACTGATCTGGCACCTTTGGCAGGGGCGCGGTTCGATCGGTTCCCCCGGTTCCGGATTATACCCTGGAAGAATTTTATGAACCGGAGTTTGAGGAGGAAGGAGAGTTGGAAGATGATTATGGTGATGGTGAAAGTCTGGATGTGCCTATTGACCCGGACATCTCCCCAGACAGACCTTCAGGTGTTTCTCCTCCTAGGCTTTCTGAGTCCCCCTTCACACTTCATGTTTTACAGAAAGGTGGCTGATACCTTCCAGCTTCCTGTGGAGGAGGGAGTGAAGGATCAGGAAGAGCCTGACTATGTAGAGATGATGGACATCCCAGAGTCCAGGAGACTGTCTATTCCCCTCCACAAATCTTTTGGGAAACAGACACAAAAAATTCTTAAGTCTCCCAATTCCAAACCTCCTTTGGACAGAAGAATGGACAAGAGGTATACTTTTTCAGGCTCAGATACGGAGTTCCTTTATCAGCAATGCAGCCATGTTGGGGTTGTACAGGCTACTGCCTGTGATAAGGCAAGCATTCCCTTGGCATCACACCCCCCCAGACAAGGACTCCAGGAAAATTGATGCCATGGCAAAGAAGCTGTACATGACATCATCCTTGGGACTCAGGCTGGCAAATTTTATGGCCTTTACAGCCAGGTACCAGAAGTCCAGGTGGGACACTGTACTGGCACTGGCTAAACAGGCTTCCTCCCAGCTTGCCAGGGAGGTGGCTGCAGATGGGACTGAGGCATCAAAAGTTCAGTTTCATGCTGCTGTAGTCTCCAGTGATGTACCATCAAGAGTCATGGCTACATCTGTGGCTCTTCGGAGAATGGCTTGGCTCAGATGTACTAGCCTCTCACAGGATACCCAGGCTAAGGCCATGGATTTTCCTGTTGTCGGTAATTCTCTGTTTGGGGAGCAGACGAGAATTACGTGAAGAAGATGGATGAATACAGGACCACTTACAGGAGTACTCAGGCCAAGAAGGCAAGCAACTCCTCAAAGGCAGCAGTCCAGGGGCAGGGGCAGGCCTTACCAAAGGCCTTTTTACCAAGCACAGGCCTCTTCTTCCTTCTCACAGAGGGGGTTCTTCAGAGGGAGAGGCAGAAGGGGGATGAGCAGGCCTGCATCCACCCCTCAGCCTAAAGCCCCTGCCAAGCAGACACCTGATGGGTCTGCCTGGGTCGATTCTCCTTCCTAGTAGGGGGCAGGCTAGCTTATTTTGTCCAGGACTGGATGTCTGTTACATCAGACAAGTGGGTCCTGGAAGTAGTAACCAGGGACTGGTTCTTGGCTTCAGAAAATTTCCCAAAACAAGAGCCACATCTTTTCCACCTGCAAATCTCTCAGAAACCCTTGCACTAGAGGCAGAGGTTTCTTCTCGTCTAACCTAAGAGCTATAGAGAGAGTGCCTACCCTACATGTGGAAAAGTTGTACTCCAGGTACTTCCTAACCCCAAAAGACAGGAGAGTGGCGACCCATCCTGGACCTAAGATACCTGAACAAACATGTTTTAAAGCAAAGTTCAAGATGGTAACTCTGGGAATTAATCTTCTTTCTCTAAGGCCAGGGGACTGGCTAGCCTCCCTGGACCTCAAAGATGCCTACTTTCACATTCCCATCAGGTGCTCCCACAGAAAGTACCTCAGGTTCAAGTTGCCCTCAGGCCGCTATCGGTTCTGAGCAATGCCCTTTGGCCTAACATCAGCCCCAAGGGTCTTCATAAAGTGCCTGGCAGTAGTCGTTGCCTTCCTAAGAAGACAAAAGATTTCCATTTTTCCATATTGGGACGACTGGCTCATAGTGGGCCAGTCCCCAGACCAAGTCGAGTCAGACCTGCAAGTGACCCAGCAAGTGCTCACTTCTTTAGGATTTCTTCTCAACCTACCAAAGTCAGTTCTCGAACTAGTGCAGCTCCTCACCTTCATAGGGGCAGAGCTGGATACGGTAAAAGCAAGAGCCATCAAACAACATGAAGTCTTGCTATATTATAGACATTAGCAGTTTGTTCCAGCTCTAGAACTGCCCCGGAGTGAAATGGTTAAAACCATTCCAAAATAGAATTTTGCTCGAGGCAGCTCTATCTGTCATTTCAAACCTTAACTGTCAGATTCTTTACTCCGCCTCAGTGAACAGTCGCTCGGAGATTTCTCCTTCTGCTCAGTTCATTTCTCGGTTTAAAAAGTGTTTCTCGGTTGGATTTAACTGAGAATAGTTTTATTTTAACCGCAAAACCGTTCGGTTCAAGCTCTATCTGTGGTAACCGTAAGTAAATGAAGGTTTTGTCTGTGTGGAACTTGTAAGTTATCTGTTCGGTTTTGAACCGATCAGTGGGTTTAAAATCATTTAATACTATTTTAGAGTGCGGTTCCCGGTTCTTATCGGTTCTAAAAAAAACAGATTTATTACCGTTTTTTCCAATACCCGTGACACGGTTAGGAACCGATAAGGGTGTCTTGCCTGGCATTGCCGTTAAAAGGGCAAGTTTTTGGTTAGGCTGGCATTATGTCTGAGAAACCCAAAAGAAAAACCGGGCCCACTGGGTTTCAACACTGTTATGTTTGTGGGAAGTCTTTGCCAAGGCTGACCCACACACCATGTGTTTATTGTCTGGGGTTTGACCACCTCCAGTCAGACTGCCAGGTATGTAGAATTTCCTGCAGCCACCCTGGAAAAAGATTGGGCAGGCTCAGGAGCGAGAGGCAAAAGTCCGCTGACCCGGATGGCCAGCCGGTTCGGTGCCAACCGAACCAGAGGAATAGTCCTCTGACCAGGGCCAGACTTCTCGGGCAAAAAAAGCTGGTTCTGAGGAACCAATTCCAGTAAAGAAAACAAGAAAATCAGCAGGTCTGAGTCCAAAATTCTTCTCCAACTGCTGCAGAGATAGCAAAAGCCATACAAATTGTCCAGTCACTGTCTCAGGGTCCGTCCGAACCACCACTATCTGGTAAAAGGTCGGTTTGCCCGGTCCCAGTGGTTCAGGATTATGATATTGAGGAATTTTATGAACCAGAGGAGGGGGAGGAGGATTATGAACAGTATGAATGTGGCTGGGAAGGTCTGGGTGTGCCCATTGAACCGGACATCTCCCCAGACAGACCTTTAGAATCTCCCCCTATGCTGTCTGAGTCCCCATCTCATTTTATGTTTTATAAAAAAGTTGCTGAAACCCTCCAGCTTCCTTTAGAAGAGGCTGTGGATGAGCAAGAGGAGCCTGATTTTGTAGAAATGATGGATATTCAGAGTCTAGGAGATTGTCTATTCCTTTACATAAGTCTTTAGGAAACAAACAATTAAAATTTTAAAGCTCTAATTCTGTGCCTCCTGTAGATAAAAGATGGACAGAAGGTATACATTGTCAGGCCCTGATACAGAATTCCTTTCTCAACAATGCAGTCGTGTTGGGGTAGTTCAGGCTGCTGCCTGTGATAAAGCTAATATTCCCTTGGCTTCACATCCTCCTGACAAGGATTCCAGGAAGATTGATGCCATGGCAAAAAAAGTATATGGCAGCCTCTCTGGGACTCAGGCAAGCAAATTATATGGCTTGTAGCTAGGTATCAGAAATCTAGATGGGATACTGTTATGCAATTGGCCAAGCAGGCCCATGGCCAGCTGGCTAGTGAACTAGAACAGGTGGCTGCTGATGGCATTGAAGCCGCTAGGTTCAGTTTCATGCTGCTGTGGATGTTAATGATGTTTCCTCTAGGGTCATGGCCACATCTGTAGCTTTTAAGTAGGTTGGCCTGGCTCAGGTGTACTAGTTTGTCACAGGATACCCAGACTAAGGCTGTGGATTTTCCTGTGGTGGGAAATTCTCTGTTTGGAGAGCAGAATTACATGAAAAGATGGATGAATATGGGACTACTTACAAGAGTGCCCAGGCTAAGGAGCGGCAAGCCACTCCTCAAAGGCATGCCCCCAGGGGTAGGGGTAGGCCTTTTCACAGGCCTTTCTACCAGACTCAGGCCTCCTCTGTCTATGCTCAGAGGGGCTTCTTCAGAGGCAGGGGCAGACGAGGGGTGGGCAGACCTGCTCCCATCTCTCAGCCTAAAGCTCCTAGAAACAGGCACCCTGATGGGGTGCCAGAATGTCTCCTGAACCAGTGGGGGCAGGCTGGCTTACTTCAGTCAGAATTGGGCTTCTTTAACCTCAGACAAGTGGGTTCTGGAAGTAGTAAGCCAGGGTCTGGTTCTCAGCTTCAAAAGTTTCCCAAGTTGAGAAGCAGACTTTTCTACTACAAGTGCTTCAGAGACCCTCGCTCTGGAAACAGAGGCCTCATCCTGTTAGCTCTCAGAGCAGTAGAAAGGTTCCTCCCTGCATCAGGGCAGGGGTCTGTATTCAGATACTTCCTTACCCCAAAAGACAGGAGAATGGCGCCCATTTTAGATCTCAGATATCTGAACAAGCATCTTTTGAAACCAAAGTTCAAAATGGTAACTCTGGCAATGATTTTACCTTCCCTAAGGCCAGGGGACTGGCTAGCCTCCTGGACCTCAAGGATGCCTATTTCCATGTCCTAATCAGAAGATCCCATGAAAGTACCTCAGATTCGAACTGCCCTCAGGTCATTACCAGTTCAGAGCAATGCCCGGCCTTACCTCTGCTCCAGGGTATTCACAAAGTGTCTAGCAGTGGCAGTGGCTCACTTAAGGAGGCAGAGGATTGCTGTTTTCCCTATCTAGACGACTGGCTCATTGTAGGCCAGTCCCCAGAACAGAGTAAAATCTCACCTGCAGGTCACCCAGCAGCTTCTCACCTCCTTGGGTTTCTGCTAAACCTACCAAAGTTGGTTCTGGAACCAGTCCAGGTACTCACCTTTATAGGGGCAGAATTGGACACAAAGCTAGCCAGAGCCTTTCTTCCCCAGAAAGGTAAGGAATTTAGTGGCTCTGGCCTCTTCCTTCACTCTGCAGGTCTCTCGACCAGCAAGACACTTTCTGCAGCTCCTGGGGCACATGGCTGCATCCACAGCTGTTGTGCAGGGAGCCAGATTTCAGATGAGACATTCAGTTTCACTTGAGAACCTTTGGTCTCAGAGAAGAGACCCCTTCCAAGTTGGTCCCAGTGACTGAACCTTGATCCTAGCTCTCCAGTGGTGGCAGGATCAGAGCAATTTAGGCGGGGGTCCCCTTGATTTCCCTTCTCACGACTTAACTCTCACTACAGATGCTTCCCTTCTGGGTTGGGGAGCCTACATGGGCGACCTTTCCACTCAGGAGTTTGGTCCCCCAGGAATCTCTGCTCCACATCAATTTGCTGGAACTCAGAGCTGTCTTTTAGCTCTTCAAGCTTTTCTGCATCTGTCACGACAAGGTGTTACAAGTCAGAACAGACAACACACAACAATGTGGTACATCAACAAACAGGGGGCACTCGGTCTTCGGTCTTGTGCACCGAGGCAATGAAGTTGTGGTCTCTGGCCTATTCCCTGAACACTTCCTCATAGCAGTTCATCTTCAGGGAAGGACAATGTCCTAGCGGATGCCCTCAGCAGGATTTCCCAGGGCCATCACGAATGGTCCCTGGATCCTCAAGTGCTGGGATAGTTTTTGCCAGGTGGGGCATCCCTCAGATAGATCTTTTGCAGCCCCAGACAATCACAAACTTCCTCTGTTCTGTTGCAGGCCTCCAGTGCTGGGCTCAGTTCCCTGGATGCCCTTCTTCTGTATTGGGAGGAAGTTCTCTATGCTTCCCCTTTCCTTTCCTGTTCAAAGTACTAGTCAAAATCAGATCCCAGCCTTGCAGGGTGATTCTGATTGCCCCAGATTGGGCCAGGCAGCCTGGTACCCTCCTTCTGTCTCTGACAGTCCATCTTCCCCTGTGCCTCCCCAGGAATCACAATCTGTTGACTTGTGCCCAGGGAAGGGTTTGGTATCGGACCTCAAATCCTCAACCTCAAGGCCTGGCTCTTGAGGAGTTAGAGTTGCTGATTTACACCTCTCAGGGTGTTCTTGAGATCCTAAAGGCTTCCAGAAAGCCTTCCACTAGGGCTACTTATAGTTCTAAATGGAAAGGTTTTCCATTTGGTGTGCTGGAAAAATATTTCCCAGAATCTGCTGAATTGCCCATTTTGTTAGATTACATGGTACATCTTAATTCCTTGGGTCTCAGACCAGCTACCCTGAGAGTTCAATTGGCAGCTGTGTCTGCTTTTGTGTCAGCAGGAAAGTCATCCCCTTTCCTCTCATCCTGTGTTTTCCAAGTTTTTAAGGGATTACTCCATACTAATCCTCCTTTCGGGAACCGCCGCTGCTTGGGACCTTAATGTTTGCATTGCCCAGTTATTGCAACCCCTTTTGAACCTCTGTCTTCTGCAGAGCTTAAGTACCTAACTTGGAAAACTGTTTTTCTAGTGGCTATCACTTCTGCCAGACGCATAAGTGAATTGCAAGCCTTGTCAGTGGAGACTGACTTTATTTCTTTCCACAGGGATAAGGTAGTCCTTAGGACTAATAGGAAGTTTTTGCCTAAGGTGGTTTCAGATTTCCATCTTAATCAGTCTGTCTCCCTTCCAGTATTTTTCACTGATCACTCCTCTTGGGTGAGAAGGTTGCACAGCCTGGATGTTAAGAGAGCTCTTAGTTATTATATAGAGCATACCAAAGGTCACAGGTTGAATCCTCCAACATTTCCTTACCTATGGTGAAGTTGGGAAGGCAAACCTGCCACTAAGAGATTAGTAGCCAGGTGGATTGTCTCTTGTATCCAATTTTGTTATCAGAAAGTGGGCAGAGCCCCTCCCTGGTTTGAGGGCTCATTCTACCAGGGTACAGCTGCGTCTCTAGCTGCTGCCAGAGATATCCTTTATTAAGTTTGCCAGGCTGCTACTTGGAAAGCGGTACACTTTACAAGCATTACTCCCTGGATGTCCAGGCCAGGAGAGATGCTCGCTTTGGCACAGCTGTTCTTCAGAGCCTATTCCTAAGTAGGTTCTGCCCCTCCTCCATGGAGGTACTGCTGTATATTCTGCTAATGTCTATAATATAGCAAGACTTCATGTTGTTTGAAGAAAAAATTACTCACTTTAGTAATGTTGTTTCTTCTAATGGAGTCTTACTATTATTGACCTCCCCAACCTGCCCCTCTCAGAACCTCTACTTGGTGGGGTGCGGGCAACTTAGTGTGGGCACTACTTATGTCCTGTTAGCATTTTGTCCCTTTGGGACTTTGGGGTGTGTAGAGTGCAGCGTGTGTGTGTTTTATATACTTATGTTCCATTTTCATATTATTAGAATGGTGTTAGTATTTCTGGTCCCTTGACTTGAGTCTTGGGTGTTGGGACCATCAATGGTTGTTATTATTTAGGTAGCCATTTGGCTAGTGTAGGTTACAGCTTCCACACAGACCTTAGTGAGTTTGGCTCATAAAGATCTGTCAGTTCAAGTTTGAAATGACAGAGATAGAAGCTGCTCGTGCCAAAATTCTATTTTGGAATGGTTTTAACCATTTCACTCCGGGCAGTTCTAGAGCTGGAACAAACTTCTAATGTCTATACTATAGCAAGACTCCATTAGAAGAAACAACATTACTAAGGTGAGTAATTTTTTCTTCCTTCCCCTGGACAGGGCAAGGGCTCTCATGGAGCTGGCCTTTTCATTCAGCCTTCAGGTGTCTCGACCAGCAAAGCACTTCCTTCAGCTATTGGGCCACATGGCAGCTCCTACAGCACTGGTCCAAGGTGCAGGATTCCAAATGAGGGACATTCAGTTCTACTTAAGAGCTTTTTGGTCCCAAAGAAAGGATCCCCTTACCAAACTAATTCCAGTGACTAGAACTCTGATCCAAGCCCTGCAATGGTGGCAGGATCAGGACAATTTGAGGCAAGGGGTTCCATTTGCCACTCAGTCTCATTCAGTGGTCCTCACCACAGATGCTTCCCTGCTGGGCTGGGGAGCTCATTTGGGGGAACTTACCACCCAGGGACTGTCGTCGCCTCAGGAATCTCTTCTACACATCAGTCTCTTGGAACTCAGAGCAGTGTTTCTGGCACTGCAAGCTTTTTCCAAATCAGTACAGAACAAGGTGGTTCAGGTCATAACAGACAGCACCACCACCATGTGGTACATCAACAAGCAAGGAGGCACTCGGTCTACGGCCTTGTGCACAGAAGCTATGAAGTTGTGGTCCCTGGCTTATTCCCTGCAAACCTCTCTGATAGCAGTTCACCTTCCAGGAAAGGACAATGTTCTATCAGATGCACTGAGCAGAATATCCCAAGGCCATCATGAATTGGCCCTAGATCCTCTGGTGTTGAAGATGATTTTCTGAAGATGTTCCACTCCAGAGAGAGATCTTTTTGTAGCCCCAGACAATCACCAACTTCCTCTTTTTTATTGCAGACCCCCAGTCTTGTGCTCAGTCCCCCTGGATGCTCTGATTCTGAACTGGGAAGGGAAATTTCTGTATACTTTCCCCCGTTCCCTCTCCTATTCAAAGTGCTAGTCAAGATAAGGTCAGAACCATGCAAAGTGATTCTGACTGCTCCAGATTGGGCCAGGCAGCCATGGTATCCCTTGTTGCTGTCCCTAGCAGTCCATCTTCCCCTGTCTCTTCCCAGAAATTACAACCTGTTAACATCCTCTCGGGAGGATTTGTTACCCCAATCTTTAGTCTCTCAGTCTCAAGGCTTGGCTCTTGAAGAGTTAGAGTTTGCAGATCTGCATCTTTCCCAAGGGGTTCTGGATATCCTTAAGGCTTCTCAAAAGCATTCCACCAGAAAGACTTACAACTCCAAATGGAAAAGATTCAGCAGTTGGTGTTCTAAGAAGAATATTTCTCCAGACTCTGCTGAATTGCTCACGGTTCTGGATTATATGGTCCATCTCAATGGCCTAGGGTCTCAGACCAGCTACTCTCAAGATCGCTTGGCAGCTGTTTCTGCTTTCCTGTCAGTAGGCAAGTCTTCCTGTCTGTCATCCCATCCTGTATTCTGTAAGTTTTCAAGGGATTGCTTCACACAATCCCCCTTGGGATCCAGCTCCTACTTGGGATCTTAATGTTGCATTGCTCAGCTTATGCAACCCTTTGAGCCTTTGTCCTCAGCAGAGCTTAAGTACTTGACTTGGAAAACTGTGTTTTTGGTAGCCATTACTTCTTCTAGACGTATCAGTGAATTGCAAGCCCTATCAGTGGAATCTGATTCGATGTCTTTTCACAGAGATAAAGTGGTCCTTAGAACTAACAGAAAGTTCTTGCCTAAAGTGGTTTCAGATTTCCACCTCAATCAGTCTATATCTCTCCCTGTTTTCTTCACTGATCATTCTTCCTCTGGAGAGAGGAGGCTGCACAGTTTGAATGTTAAAAGAGTCCTTAGCTACTACATAGTGTGTACCAAGGGTCACAGGTTTGACTCCCTCCAGTTGTTCCTCACTTATGGAGAAGTTGGGAAGGGCAAACCTGCCACCAAGAGATCTATTACCAGGTGGATTGTTTCTGGTATACAATTCTGCTATGAAAAACTGGGTAAAACTCCACCCTCAGGCCTGAGGGCTCATTCCACAAGAGGTACAGCTGCTGCCAGGGATATCCCTCTTTTAGAAATTTGTCAAGCAGCCACGTGGAAAACGGTCCATACTTTTACCAAGCAGTACTCCCTGCATATCAAGGCTTGGAGTGATGGTAGGTTTGGCACAGCAGTACTTCAGAACCTTTTTCCAAAGTAGGTTCTGTCCCTCCTCCATGGAGGTACTACTTTGTAGTCTGCAATTGTCAGAATACAGCAAGACTTCATGTTGTTAGAAGAAAAAAATTGCCTTAGTAATTATGTTTCTTCTAGTGGAGTCTTGCTGTATTCTGACCTCCCCCCCTGCCTCCCCTCTCAGAACCTAGATTTTTGGGATGTGGGTGGGCAGGCAGTGTTGGCACCCTAGAGGTGCCCCTTTCACCCTCTTTTTTCTTTGGGTGGAATGTTATTTCATTTGATTGTTTTTGTTTTGGGTTTCCTGACTTGAGTCTTCCTTTGAGGACCCAAACATTATTTTCTGCCAATTGGCTAGTTAAAAATTTTACAGTTTCCACAGAACACCTAGTGAGTTTTGCTTGTAAAGATGTGACAGTTGCAGTCACAATAACAACAGCAGAGGCTTCAACCAAGCTCGAGATAAACATTCTATGCCATGCATAGAAAAGTTAACCCTTTGTTCTCCGGGGCAGTTTAAAGGCTGGGGCTTACTGCAATTGTCAGAATACAGCAAGACTCCACTAGAAGAACATAATTACTAAGGTGAGTAATTTTTTCTTAGGCACCATATTTGAAATACAAGTATAGTATCACAGTCATTCTGTTCTAAGGGCACCAATTTGTTTACACATTGTTTGAACTCTAGCAGTACTAAAAGTCTGCAGACATAGTGATCACAGAGTTTGGTGCCTTATGTCATGCTCAGTCTACTGGCCTCACCCCTCTGCCTGCCTTCCTCCAAGTAAATTGTCTAGTTTGTGACCCACTGGGCCCCGTCTTGAAGATATGATTAGTTACTTTCAATAGTCCTTGTTGGAATAGGATACAGCTCAACAGGTTAGTTTAAAGAGATATACCAGTATCAGCCCCTGCAGCTAATAAATAGGTGCCTTACTGCCACAGCAGTCTCCAGTTCTAAGATTTCCCCCAGTCATGCAACCAATAAAATATTGCAGCACTCGTAAGTGTAATTAAATCGGGTCCCAAGGACTTCCCGATTGTATGGACCGCCTACACTCTGCCCCCACGCTCACTAACGTTATGATGAGATGCCAGTGAGAGCGCGGGGGCGTGCTCAAAATAAGCAATGGGCAGTGACATTATGATCTATTTTAAGTATTATATTGGCGCACTGCCCCACACCACCTGACTCCTTTCCTCTCCCACAGCCTCCAGACTCCCCGGAGGAACCAGTAGGAGGGAGGTTTTCCCTCCACCTTCCAGGCTGGGACAGGATAACATCAGATTCTTGGGTGCTCCAGCTGATCGGAGAAGGACACTCAATAGAGTTTCTACAGAAACCACCTCGCCCCCCCCAAAGGTTGTCGTATACTATGGAACATCTTCTCTTGGTCCAGGAAGAGATTTCAGTTCTGTTGCTGAAAGAAGTGATAGAACCGTCCCTCTTCATCTTCAGGGACAGGTTACTATTCCCATGTCTTCCTGGTCCAAAGAAGATAGGAGATCTAAGACCCATTCTAGATCTCAGTTCCTGAATCTTTTGTGGAGTACAAGGTTCAGAATGCTCTCCTTGCAGAGCCTTCTGCCCCTCCTCCGTTCGAGACTGATGGCTGTCGCTCTGGATATGCAGGATGCTTACCTGCATATTTTCTTTCACCCGTCTCACCTCAAATATCTTTGTTTTGCGTTCCAGGGGGACCACTACCAGTTCAAGGCACTTCCTGTTGGCCTATCCTCGGCTCCCCGAGTATTTACCAAATGCCTTGCGGTGGTGACAGCCTACCTGCTTACTGGGGTGCAAGTTTTCCTATACCTGGTCGATTGGCAGGAGCCATCCAGGAGGCAGCCTCGTCCAGGGAGGAACTCCTGCACTGCCTCACCCTTACCCAGCAGGTTTTTGCTTGCCTGGGTATTACCGTCAGTCATTCTAAGTCTCACTTGATCCCATCTCAGAGACTACAGTTTATAGGGGCGATTTTAGACACGACCATTGGCAGGGCCTTCCTGCCACCGGACAGCGCGTCCACTCTCCAGACTCAAGTAAGTCTGTTGTCCAGCCACAGGCGGGTCAGTGCAAGATTGGTCCTTCGCCTCCTCGGGTTCATGGCGGCTGCTATCCCCAGAGTCCCTCGCGCTCGGCTCCACATGAGAGTTTCTCAGTGGACGCTCCGCTCCCAATGGGATCAGTTGGTGGGCGACTTGAAACCACCGGTTCTGATCAATCTCCTCACGATGCTCCGAGACTTGCAATGGTGGATGGTTCGAGAGAACCTACTTCGGGGAGTTCCTTTCTTCCTTCCTCCCCCCTCCCAGATTCTAACCACAGACGCCTCGGGTGAAGGTTGGGGAGCCCATCTCGGTCCCCATCAGACCCAGGGCTCTTGGGCCAAGCTCGAACAGGCACTCCACATCATTGTGCTCAAGCTTTGGGCACTTCTGTATGCTCTCCACCTATACATTCTTCCCAGCCACCTAGCTGTTCAGACGGACAATATGTGCGTGGTTTGGTACATCAACAAACGGGGAGAGAGACTCAGTCCTACCCTCTTTGCAGGGAAGCAATGAGGGTTTGGGATTGGAGCAGCACAACACGACCTTCACCTCACAGCAGTTCATGTTCCAGGAATTGACAACACCTTGGCAGACAAGCTAAGTCGCTCGTCTGCTCTGGCTCACGAGTGGGAACTGGACCAAGGGGTTCTAGACGGTGTCTTCCGACACTGGGGAACACCACAGGTCGACCTGTTCGCTTCTCCTCTAAACGCAAAGCTTCCCGACTTCTGCTCGCTCGTTCCAGAGCGAGGCGTTTTCTGGAGAGACTTTCTCTCTCTCTCTCTCTCTCTCTCTAGACTGGAAGGACAGATCGTCTATGCCTTTCCTGCAATTCCTCTGATCCCACGAGTCTTGCAGAAACTAGTTTCAGAAGGAGCACAAATGATTCTGATCGCTCCTTTCTGGCCCAGGCAAGTTTGGTTCTCTCTTCTACAACAATACTTAGAGGATCATCCTCTTCCTCTTCCTCTATCATGAGGTTTGCTGACCCAGGATCAGGGGACTGTGGTTCATCCAGGTCTCAAGACACTTCAGCTTCATGCATGGCTTCTGCAGACATAGCTCAAAGTCGCTTTGGGGTTTCTCCCCAAGTGAGCGGAGATTTTGGGGAGGCTATAAAACCCTCCACTAGATCTACATATGCCATGAAGTGTAAAGGTTCACTATCTGGGCTGCCTCGAAGGCGTGGAACCCTTTTTCCTGTTCGGCTCGGCTACTGCTGGAGTACCCTCGCCATCTTTTTGACCTGGGTCTTAGTCACTCTTTCTAAAAGTTCACATGGCGGCCATCTCAAACTGTCATGTTCCTTTGCAGACAGGACATTCGCTCAGCTAGAGGTCTCTTAAGACTTTTCTCAGTGGGGTTCTCCATCTGAGACCTCCTATAAATACTCCGCCCTTCCTTGGGATTTGAACTTTGTTTTGAGAAACTTACTCTGCCTCCTTTTGAACCGCAGCTTCTGCAGACTTGAAGTTCCTTTCATGGAAGGCTCTCTTCCTGGTGGCAATTACTTCTGCTCAGAGAATTTCCGAGCTCAGGCCCTGATGTGTAAAGTTCCGTGCCAGTTTTCACAAGGCGTGAGCACTCGCACTAACCCTAGTTTCTTCCCTAAGGTGGTAGGTAGCGAGTCTCTCTGAACCAATCCATAGAGTTACCCACCTTTTTCACGCAGTACTCCAATCAAGGGGAGTATTTACTCCATATTATGGACGTTCACCGGATTCTGAGGTACTACACTAACAGGACAAAGGATCTCAGGAATACTGATCAACTGTTCGTCTCTTTTGCACACAAAAGGGAAGGCAATGCTGTTTCTAAGCAATGCCTATCTAAATGGTTGGCTCATTGTATCACTTTCTGTTATGACAAGTACAAGAAGACCCTTCCGGGTCAAGTAAGAGGCCACACCACCAGGGGAGTCGCTGCCTCAGTGGCTTGTTTCAAGAATGTGTCAGCAGCAGACATCTGTGTTGGCGCCACTTGGACCTCCGTCCATACCTTTACAGAACATTACAGTTTGGATATTGCCTCTCGCCATAGAGCAGGCTTCGGGCTTGCTGTTCTGCAAGGCCTCCTCTCTTAAGGCTTGCATAGCTAGAGGTTCGACTTGGTGTAGATTCCTCCTCCCATGTGCTTCTTCTTGTTCCAGAATGCTTGGGATTCAGTCCTATATGTAATTACTACGCAAGAGCCTTCTCGAAGTAAGATAGTACAGTTACGTAAAACTTACGTAGTAAGATCTTAAGAGGAGAGTCTCTTATAGTAGTGTCTGCTCCAGCCCTCCATCCCCTAAGCTTTTTCAGCTCCTTTTCCATGGAGGAATATATCCGCTCCTCTCTCGTCCAACCTCCTTTGCCTGTGGCGGGAAGGAACTGGGAGGCGGGCTTCAGGGACTGCCCCTTTATACAGCGTCTCCTGGCGTCGGTCACCCTAACTTACAGGCGGCCCCTTGAGGGACTGCTAGCTAGAAGTTTTCCGTGGGGTCCTGCCGGTCCTATAATATAATTACCTACTGCAAGAGCCTCTCAAGATACTACTGTTACGTAAGTTCTTAGTAACTGTACTTTCCTACCCTATACTGGGAAAAGGTCTGTACTCCAGATACTTCATTACCCCAAAAAGACGGAGGGTGACCCGTCCCTAGATCTAAGATACCTGAACGAACATCTACTAAAACCAAAGTTCAAGATGGTAACTCTGGGAATAGTTCTTCCCTCTCTAAGGCCAGGAGACTGGCTAGTCTCCCTGGACCTCAAAGGTGCCTACTTTCATATTCCCATCAGATGCTCCCGCAGAAAGTACCTCAGGTTCAAGTTGCCCTCAGGCCATTATCAGTTCAAAGCAATGCCCTTTGGCCTAACATCGGCTCCAAGGGTCTTCACAAAGTGTCTGGCAGTAGTTGTTGCCTTTCTAAGAAGGCAAAAGATTTCCATTTTTCCATATCTGAACGATTGGCTCATAGTAGGTCAGTCTCCAGACCAAGTCAAGTCAGACCTGCAAGTGACTCAGCAAGTGCTCACTTCTCTGGGTTTCCTTCCCAACCTCCCCAAATCAGTTGTCGAACCATTTCAGCTCCTTACCTTTATAGGGGCTGAGCTGGATACTGTCAAAGCAAGAGCCTTTCTTCCCCTGGAAAGGGCAAGGTTTCTTATAGAACTGGCCTCGTCCTTCAGCCTTCAGGTGTCCCGACCAGCAAGGCACTTCCTCCAGCTCTTGGGCCACATGCCAGCTTCCACAGCAGTGGTCCAAGGGTCAAGATTTCAGATGAGGGACATTCAGTTTCATCTGAGGGCCTTTTGGTCCCAGAGGAAGGACTCTCTTACCAAACTGATTCCAGTTACTCGGACATTGATCCAAGCTCTTCAATGGTGGCAGGATCAGGACAATTTAAGACAAGGGGTCCCTTTTGTCACTCAGTCTCATTCGATGGTCCTTACCATGGATGCTTCTCTTTTTGGGTGGGGAGCTCATCTGGGGGACCTCACAGCCCAAGGACTGTGGTCTCCCCTGGAGTCCCTCCTTCATATCCGTCTCTTTTATTTAATTATTTATTTATTTATTATTTATTTTTATTTAAATAAAAAAAATAAAAATAAAAAATATCAGTCTCCAGGAACTCAGAACAGTGTTTCATGCCCTGCAAGCTTTTCCAGTTGGTGCAGAACAAGCTGGTTCAGGTCAGGACAGACACCACCACCACCACCACCATGTGGTACATCAACAAGCAGGGAGGCACTCGGTCTATGGCCTTGTGCACGGAAGCCATGAAATTATGGTCCCTGGCTTATTCCCTGCAGGCCTCTCTGATAGCAGTCCACCTTACAGGAAAGGACAATGTGCTGGCAGATGCACTGAGCAGGATCTCCCAGGGCCATCACGAATGGTCCCTGGACCCCCTGGTTTTGAAAGTGTTTTTTTCAAGGTGGAGCACTCCAGAGATGGATATCTTTGCAGCCCCAGACAATCACCAACTTCCTCTGTTTTGTTGCAGACCCCCAGTCTTGGGTTCAGTCCCTCTGGATGCTCTGATTTTAAACTGGGAGGGGAAATTTCTGTATGCCTTCCCTCCCTTTCCTCTTCTGTTCAAAGTCCTAGTCAAGATAAGGTCACAACCTTGCAAAGTGATTCTGATTGCTCCGGACTGGGCTAGACAGCCTTGGTACCCCCTGATGCTGTCTCTAACAGTCCATCTTCCCCTGTCTTTTCCCTGGAATTACAACCTGTTAACCTCCTCTCAGGGAGGATTTGGTACCCCAATCTTCAGTCCCTCAATATCAAGGCATGGCTCTTGAAGAGCTAGAATATGCAGATTTGAATCTGTCCCAAGGGTTCTGGATATTCTCAAAGCCTCTGAAAGTCTGCCACCAGAAAGACTTATAAATGGAAAAGATTTAGCATTTGGTGTTCCAGAAGACTATAACCCCAGACACTGCTGAATTGCCTACAGTTCTGGATTATTTGGTCGATCTTCATGGTCTAGGCCTTAGACCAGCTACTCTCAAGGTACACTTGTCAGCTGTTTCTACTTTGCTGTCAGTTGGAAAACATTCCTCACTGTCATCTCACCCTGTATTCTGCAAATTTTTCAAAGGATTGTTTCATACCAGTCCTCCCTTTAGGGATCCTGCCCTTGCCTGGGACTTAAATATTTGCATTGCCCAACTTATGCAGCCTCCTTTTGAGCTTATGTCCTCAGCAGAGCTTAACTACTTGACTTGGAAAACTGTGTTTTTGGTAGCCATCACCTCTGCCAGACGTATCAGTGAATTGCAAGCCCTGTCAGTTGGAACCTGATTTTATCTCTTTTCATACAGATAAAGTGGTCCATAGAACCAATAGGAGGATCTTACTTCGAGAGGGCTCTTGCAGTAGGTAGTTACATATAGGAGTGACGGCGGGAGGCGGCAGGACCCCACAGAAATATTTCTAGCTAGCGATCCCTGGCGAGGGACGGCCCCCATGTCAGGTGACTGGTGTCAGGAGACGTCAGTATAAAGGGGCGGTCCCTCACGCCCGCCTTCCAGTTCTTTCCCGCTGTTAGCCTATGCCAGCGCCTAGCCGAAAAGTTCCTTGCTCATCAAGCTCCTTCGTCGGTTATTTTACTGAGTTTTTTCGCTTTTTTCTTAGTAATCGTCAGTCATTCATCTGTGTTTGTCATCCCCTACACCCTCAGAGCACAAAAATAAGTGCTACTCGTGCGGCGCCCAACTCCCGCACAAGGACGGCCATTCTCTGTGCCTTTTTTGTCTAGGCCCCAACCATCAAGTAGAGAAGTGCCAGCACTGCATGTGTTTCAACGCGGCCACCCGGAGAAGGTGGCAGCAGTCCCTGGAAGCCCACATTCTGAAAAAGATGATGAGCTCCATGGATAAAGAACTCAAAAACCTTCGGCAGGTGTCAACTTCCCCTGAGGGCCATCGCAAGAGAAAGGACAAGGAAAAGCACTGGGACAAGGGCTCCTCTCCCACCACGACTCCCTCAGGAGTCGCTGTGTTGAAGGTAACGTCCCCCCCAGGGGACCACTCCTCGACGGCCCGCCCTAAGAGCTTCAAGGTGGCATCGGCCCGCCCATCTGGGTCACGCTGGGGCCCGTCGGGCGCCTCCGGGCTCTTGGAGGCTTCCGCCCCTGGTAAAGCCACGGCCTCGCGGCCTACCGGCACGGGCGGCTCTGGTAAGCTGGCTGTCGGCTCCTCCGATGTCCGCACGGAGAGGGTCTGTAAGTCGCCCGACACTTTGGGGTGGCGCGTGACCCCTCTGCCGCCAGACCAGGCCGCCCCTCCATCGCAGTCTGCCTCTGGCCAAGGTTCCGTTAAGTCGGACGCCGGCTCATCCGGCG
Organism: Neoceratodus forsteri; assembly: GCA_016271365.2. Lineage (NCBI taxonomy): Eukaryota > Metazoa > Chordata > Ceratodontiformes > Ceratodontidae > Neoceratodus > Neoceratodus forsteri. Next base: position 1,582,322,465 of record CM028130.1, read on the forward strand.
CCCACCCGGATCCCGCTGGCAAGACGCACCTCGGTCCGCCCAACTTCCGCAGAGCGGATGAGCCGTCACTGGACCCTCTCATGTCCGTCGTTCCCGGCTCCCCGCAGCCTTCGCTGCCCTCCGGGGACCCTGAGTCTCCTCAGCCTGACCCCGGGGATTTTTCCCTTCCTTCCCCGGGCGACACTGAGGTCCCTGTTCCACCTCCAGTCGGACAACCTCCTGCTGATCTGACTTGGCTCCTGGGCCCGGCACCTTGGCGCCCGGCTCCGCGGCCCGTAGTGCCGACTCGGGTGACATCCCGCTTCCTGATGCCGCCCCGACGCTGCGCCCTTCGGGCCTTCTGCCTCAGTCTCGCCTGCGGGGCCGTTTGCTCCGGCAGCTCCCCCGGGTACTCGACCCGTCGTATCTGATGCCATCGTACCCGGGACCGCAGTACCCGAAGCCAGCCTACCCGACACTGCAGTACCCGACGCCACAATACCCAACACTGGGCTTCCCGCCGTCAGGTTATGTATACTCACTCTATGGGTATAACCCATACCCTAACCCCCCCAAACCGCCCCCCCCAGCCGCCGGTGGATTTGCAGAGACTCTAGCCTCCTGATAGGCTTAGGCCAAGGCTCAGCTCACCAGAGGTGGAGAGTTGTCTTCCGATACGATGCGTGCGGTTCCGTATGTTCACGATGACCAACTCCCTCCCCTCCAGACACCAGGGCTAAACCTTCTGGGTTCAGAGAGGGCAGGACACGCTTCCCGAGGGCTTCCCAGGGGTCCGTTCCTCCCCTTGGCGGGAAAGGAGTCATCTTCTTCTTCAGTTTCTTCCTCTTCCTCCCTCGGATGCCTCGGCGGCTGCTCGAGAAGGATGAGCTAACCGCTCTCTGTCAAAGCCCAGGCCAAGGACTCCTCGGAAGTCTCTTCCGGAGGATCCTTCCTTCACGGAGCTGCTACGTAAAATCCAGGCAGTGCATAAGTGGCAATCCTTGGAGCCAGATCCACAGCAGTTAAAGCTCGCTGAGCATCTGGATCTGCCCTTGACAGCTCCCACCTTGGTGCCAGTCTGGATCGAGCCTCATGCCCACCTTGTTACCACGATTTGGAAACAACTGTTGGCATTAGCCCCTCCTCCACGGAAGTCGAACAGGCTATACCAGGCTCCAGAGGGTGTTGACTACTTAGATTCCCACCCTCGAGCTGACTCGATCGTGATTAACGCCGCTCACAGCCGGTCAGCTAATCTAAAACACCTTAGCTCATCGCCACCTGATAAAAACTCCTGCCTTCTGGACCAGTATGGCAAGAAGATTTTCGCTTCTTCCACGCAGGGGATCAGGGCTCTGAACTATGTCGGTCACATGGGAGATTACCAGAAGGCAATTCTTTCTGAGGTGAAAACCAACTTGGACTCCCTGCCGGACTCTCAAGTCAATTAGGAACTGTCTGACCTAGTCCGCTCTGCACGTTTGGCCAGTCGACACATGCTTTGTGCGACTTACGATGCAGTGGACACTGCTGGACGGAGCTCAGCTTGCGCCGTAGGCTTACGACTTCATGCTTGGCTCAGTATGTCAGGGTTGGTCCCGGAAGTGCAGTCCGCACATACAGGACAGCGCACTTCCGGGGGTCGGTGCTTTCCGGGGGTGATGTCAAGGACATCATCACCGATCTGCAGGAGAAGGGAACGGCACTAAAGTCAGTCGACTCTATGTACCATCCCCATCAACCGTAGCGCCGTCCCTTTTGCAGACTGAACTGGCCAAAGATGAAACCTCCGGAAAGTGGGCCACTAAACGCGGGCCCCTTTAGCTGCAAGCCCTCCGCCCAAAAAGCAGTGGGCGCTTCAGCTGCAGCTGCCCTCACCACCTGACTCCTTCCTCTCCCACAGCCTCTGGGCTTCCCGGAGGAACCGGTAGGAGGAAGGTTCTCCCTCCACCTTCCGGGCGGGGAGAGGATAACAACAGATTCATGGGTGCTCCAGCTAATCGCATAAGGACACTCAATAGAATTTCTACAGAAACCACCTCGTCACCCTCCCCAAAGGTCGTCATACTCTCGGGAACATCTTCTTCTGGTCCAGGAAGAGATTTCAGCACTGTTGCTGAAACAGGCGATAGAACCTGTCCCCCTTCCCCTTCAGGAAACGGGTTACTATTCCCACTTCTTTCTGGTCCCGAAGAAGACAGGAGATGTAAGACCTATCCTAGATTTCAGTTCCCTAAACCTATTCGTGGAATACAAGAGGTTCAGAATGCTCTCACTGCAGAGCCTTCTGCCCCTCCTCCTCTCGGGCCAGTGGCTGTGCGCTCTGGATATGTATGATGGCTACCTGCATATATCCATTCACCCATCCAACCGCAAATATCTCCGTTTTGCTTTCCAGGGGGACCACTACCAGTTCAAGGCACTTCCATTTGGTCTCTCCTCGCCTCCCTGAGTATTTACCAAATGCCAGGTGGTGGTGGCGGCCTACCTACGTACCCGGGGAGTGCAGATTTTTCCGTACCTGGACGACTGGCTCTTGGTGGTCTCGTCCAGGGAGGAACTCCAGCGCTGCCTCTCCCTTACCCAACAGGTCTTTGCCTGCCTGGGTATTACCATCAACCATTCCAGGTCTCACTTGATCCCATCCCAGAGACTCCAGTTTTTCGGGGCGATACTGGACATGACCCTGGGCAGGTCCTTCCTGCCACCAGACAGGGCGGCCACTATTTAGACTCAGGTAAGCCTGTTGTCTGGCCGCAGGCGAGTCACTGCAAGGTTGGTTCTTCACCTTCTGGGGCTCATGGCGGCTGCTATCCCGACAGTTCTTCATGCTCGGCTCCACATGAGGGTTTCTCGGTGTACGCTTCGCTCCCAATGGGATTAATTGGAGGGCAACTTGGATCAGCTGGTCCTGGTCTCCTCTCCCATGGTTCGAGAGTTGCAGTGGTGGATGGTCAGAGAGAACCTGTTTCGGGGGGTCCCATTCTTCCTTCCCCACCTTCCAGACTTTGACCACAGATGCCTCGGGCGAAGGTTGGGGAGCCCATCTCGGTCCTCATCGGACCCAGGGCTCTTGGTCCAAGCTCAAACAAACACTTCACATCAATGTGCTCGAGCTCCGAGCAGTGCTTTATGCACTCCAAGCCCTCCATCTGTATCTCCTTCCAGGCCACCTAGCCGTCCAGACGGACAATATGTGTGTGGTATGGTACATCAACAAACAGGGAGGGACTCGATCCTACCCTCTTTGCAGGGAAGCAATGAGAGTGTGGGATTGGGCAACACAACACGACCTTCACCTTACGGCAGCTCATGTTCCGAGAGTTGAAAACGCCTTGGCAGACAAGCTGAGTCGTTCGTCCGCCCTGGCCCATGAGTGGTAACTGGATCAAGGGGTGCTAGACGATATTTTCCGACGTTGGGGAACACCACAGGTCGACCTGTTCGCTTCCCCTCAAAACGCAGAGCTTTCAGTTTTCTGCTCGCTCGTTCAAAAGCGAGGCATTTTCTGGAGAGATGCTCTGTCTCTAGATTGGAAGGACAGATTCATCTATGCCTTTCCCCCAGTTCCTTTGATCCCATGGGTCTTGCAGAAACTAGGTTCAGACGGAGCACGAATGATTCTGATCGCTCCATTTTGGCCCAGTCAAGTTTGGTTCTCTCTTCTGCAACAATTCTCAGAGGAACCTCCGCTCTCTCTTCCTCTGTCAATGTTTACTGACCCAGGATTGGGGGACCCTAGTCCATCCAGGTCTCAAGTCCCTTCGGCTACATGCCTGGCTCCTGCAGACATAGCCCGTGCCCTCTGTGGAGTTTCTCCCCAGGTGGCAGAAATTCTGATGGAGGCTAGGAAACCCTCCACTAGGTCTACCTATGCCATGAAGTGGAAAAGGTTCACAATCTGGGCTGCTGAAGACGCTGAGCCTTTCTCCTGCTCCAGTGGGATGTCTGCTGGAGTACCTGTGCCATCTCTTCACCTAGGTCTTAGTCACTCCTCTCTGAAAGTCCACACGGCGACCATTTCGGCCTATCACGTTCCTTTTGCAGACAGAATGTTTGCTCAACTGGAAGTCTCGAAGACTTTCCTCAGAGGGTTCTCCACCTGAGACCTGCTATTCGAGCTCCCGCCCGTCCTTGGGATTTGAATTTTGTTCTTGAGAAACTAACTCTGCCTCCTTTTGAACCGGAAGTGTCCTCAGACTTGAAGTTCATTTCTTGGAAGACACTTTTTCTTGTGGCCATTACCTCGGCTTGGAGGATTTCCGAGCTCCAGGCCCTGATGTGTAAAATTCCATTCTTGATTTTCCACAAGGAACGTGTGGCTCTTCGCACCAATCCTAAGTTTCTCCCCAAGGTGGTAGCGGAATCTACATTGAACCAGTCCATAGAGTTACCCGTTTTCTTTATGTAGTACTCCAACCAAGGGGAGTATTTACTACATACTATGGATGTTCACCGGATTCTGAGATACTACACTAACAGGACAAAGGATCTCAGAAAGACTGATCAACTGTTTGTCTCTTTTGCACCCAAAAGAGAAGGCAATGCTGTTTCTAAGCAATGCCTATCCCAATGGTTGGCTCATTGCATCACTTTCTGTTATGACAAGTACAGCAAGACTCTTCTGGGTCAAGTAAGAGGCCACTCCACCAGAGGAGTCGCTGCCTCAGCGGCCTGTTTCAAGAATGTGTCAGCAGCAGACATCTGTGCTGCTGCCACTTGGACTTCCGTCTACACCTTTACAAAACATTACAGTTTAGATATTGCCTCTCACCGTAGAGCAGGCTTCAGGTTGGTTGTCCTGCAAGGCCTCCTTTCTTAAGGCCTTCACAGCTAAAGGATCTACCCTGAGTAGCTTTCCTCCTCCCGTATGCTTTTTCTTGTTCCAGACTGCTTGGGACTCAGTCCTATATGTAATTATCTACTGCAAGAGCCCTCTCGAAGTAAGATAGTGCAGTTACGCAAGAACTTACTGTAATAGTAGATCTTCGAGAGAGAGGCTCTTGCAGTAGGTAATACCTTCCCACCCTCCATCCCCCTAAGCTTTTTCAGCTCCTTTTCCAGTGAGGGAGATACTCGCTTCTCTCTCGTCCAGCCTCCTTTGGCGGGAAAGAACTGGAAGGCGGGTGTGAGGGGCCGCCCCTTTATACCGACATCTCCTGGCGCCAGTCACCTGACGTGGGGGCGGTCCATCGCCAGGGACTGCTGGCTAGAAATTTTTCCATTGGGTCCTGCTGCCTGCCGGCGTCAGTCCTATATGTAATTACCTTCTGTAAGAGCCTCTCTCGAAGATCTACTGTTACGGTAAGTTCTTATGTAACTGTACTTTCCTGCCCATAGTGGTTTCAGACTTCCACTTAAATCAGTCCATGTCTCTCCCTGTCTTCTTCACTGATCATTCTTCCTCAGGGGACAGAAGGCTACACAGTTTGGATGTTGAGAGCGCTCTTAGCTGCTACATAGAGCGTACCAAGGGTCTCAGGTTTGAATCCCTCCAGTTATTCCTCACTTATGGGTAAGTGGGAAAAGGCAAACCTGCCACCAAGAGAACTATTGCCGGGTGGATTGTGTCTTGTATACAATTTGCTATGAGAAACTAGGAAAGATCCCACCCTCAGGCCTGAGGGCTCACTCTACAAGAGGTACAGCTGCTTCCCTAGCTGCTGCCAGGGATATCCCTCTCTTAGACAGTCAAGCAGCCACCTGGAAAACAGTCCATACCTTTACCAAGCATTACTGTCTGGATATCCAGGCTAGGAGTAATGCTCGGTTTGACACAGCAGTACTTCAGAGCCGATTCCCAAAGTAAGTTCTGTCCCTCCTCCATGGAGGTACTGCTTGGTAGTCTGTAATAATCAGAATACAGCAAGAGTTCATGTTGTTTGAAGAAAAAATTACTCACCTCAGTAATTATGTTTCTTCTAATGGAGTCTTGCTGTATTCTGACCTCCCTCCTGCCTCCCTCTCAGAACCTGTTTTGGGAAGTGGGTGGGCAGGTGCAGTGTGCACCCTAGAGGTGCCTATTACCTCCCTTTATTTTTTGGGTGCTTTTTGTTATTGTTGTTACCTCTTAATGGGGTTGGTTTTTGGTTTTGGGTTTTTCTGATTTGAGTCTTTTTTGGGAATCCAAAATTCCTTGTTGCCAGTTGGCTAGTAAAACTTTATACAGTTTCCACATAGGAGGGTTAGTGAGTTATTGCTCTTAAGAATCTGATGGTTTAGATTTAAAGGGAAAGAGACAGAGACGTCAACAGAGCTCGAGCTCAGCATTCTATGCCATGCATAGAAAAGTTAACTCTTTGTTCTCCGGGGTAGTTTAAAGGCTGGAGCTAACAGCAATAGTCAGAATACAGCAAGACTCCATTAGAAGAAACATAATTACTGAGGTGAGTAATTTTTTCTTCAAACAACATGAAGTCTTGCTGTATTCTGACATATGTAGTTAGGTCCTGCCTTTCAACTGCCCCGGAGAACTAAGAGTTAAACTTTCCATGGCTAGCTTGGAATGTTCACTGCGAGCTCGGTTGAAGCCCCTGTCTGCTGTTGTTTAAACTCCAGCCGTCAGATTCTTCACTCCGCCTCACTGAACAGTCGCTCTGGAGATTTCTCCTTTGCTCGGTTCAAAAAAGTCAGTTAAAGTGTCGTTTTTTTGCTCGGTTTCAACCGAATTGCTGTTACTGATCAGTCAGTTTAAGTCTCTGTCTGTGGTACTGTGAGTACTAGATAGGTTTTCTGTGTAGTTTCTATGTGGAACTTCTAAATTGTGGATCAGTTTGGCTGAACCGATAAGTTTTCAGGTAAAAGTTTGTGATTTACTTAGGTGTGGTAAACAGTCCATATCGGTTCTAAAAAGCATTTTATTACATTTTTTCTGAGACCCGTGACACAGTCAGGAACCGATAGGGGAGTCTTGCCTGGCAGATTGCCAAAAAAAAGGGTAAGTTTTGGTTAGGATTAACCATGTTAATGCAGTGTGAGTGGGGAAGTCTTTGCCAAGGCTGATCCCCACACCACCTGTGTTTATTGTCTGGGGTTTGACCACCTCGATTCAGACTGCCAAATTTGTAAGAATTTCCCCAAATCTACCCTAGAAAAGAGATTAGGTAGACTGAGGGAAAGGGAGGCCGAGAAGTCCGCTGACCCGGATGGCCAGTCTGGTTTGGTTCCGACCGAACTAGGAGAGGTGCCCTCTGACCAGGGCGATACGTCTTGGGCAAGGAAGCCAATTCTGAGAGTCGGTTCGGTAAAAGAAAGATAAATTGTCTGGTTGGGACCCAGAAATTCATACTCCGACTGCCGATACTGTAGCCAAGGCGATAAAGATAGTGCAGTCGCTTACTTCTGTTCCGACCGAACCGGCACCATCTGGCAGGGTTTCAGTTCTGTTGGTTCCCCCGGTTCCGGATTACACTTTGGAAGAATTTTATGAACCGGAGGAGGAAGGAGAGTATGAGGATGATGATGGTGATTATGAAAGTCTGGATGTGCCTATTGACCCGGACATCTCCCCAGACAGACCTTCAGATGTTTCTCCTCCTAGGCTTTCTGAGTCCCCTTCTCACTTTATGTTTTACAAAAAAGTGGCTGAGACCTCCAGCTTCCTGTGGAGGAAGCAGAGGATCAGGAGGAGCCTGATTTTGTTGAGATGATGGACATCCCAGAGTCCAGGAGACTGTCTGTTCCCTCCGCAAATTCTTTGGGAAACAGACACATAAAATTCTTAAGACTCCTAATTCCATACCTCCTGTGGACAGGCAGATGGACAAGAGGTATGCTCTTTCAGGCTCAGACACAGAGTTCCTTTCCCAGCAATGCAGCCATGTTGGGATAGTGCAGGCTGCTGCCTGTGATAAGGCAAATATCCCTTGGCATCACACCCCAGATAAGGACTCCAGGAAGATTGATGCCATGGCAAAGAAACGGTACATGGCAGCATCTTTGGGACTCAGGCAGGCTAACTATATGGCCTGCACAGCTAGATACCAGAAGTCCAGGTGGGACACTGTACTGGCTCTGGCTAAATTGGCCCCTGACCAGCTTGCCAAGGAGCTGGAGCAGGTGGCTGCAGATGGGATTAAGGCATCCAAAGTACAATTTCATGCTGCTGTGGACTCCAATTATGTTTCATCAGGAGTCATGGCTACATCTGTGGCTCTTCGCAGGATGGCTTGGCTCAGATGTACTAGCCTATCACAGGATACCCAGGCTAAGGCCATGGATTTCCCTGTTATTGGTAATTCTCTGTTTGGGGAGAAGACAGAGAACTACATGAAAAAGATGATGAGTACAGGACCACTTAAAGTAGTGCTCAGGCCAAAGAAAGGCAAGCTACTCCTCAAAGGCAGCAGTCCAGGGGCAGGCCTTTCCAAGGCCTTTATCAAGCTCAGGCCTCCTCTTCTTACTCTGAGGGGGTTCTTTAGAGCGAGAGGCAGACGGGGGATGAGCAGGCCTGCATCCACCCTTCAGCCTAAAGCCCCTGCCAAGCAGACACCCAGATGGGTCTGCTCGGGCCGATTCTCCAATACCAGTAGGGGGCAGGCTGGCTTACTTTGTCCAGGACTGGAAGTCTCTTAGCATCAGACAAGTGGGTCCTGAAATTAGTAAGCCAGGGACTGGTTCTCAGCTCCAAAAAATTTCCCAAGATGAGAACCAGATCCTTTCCACCTGCAAATCCATTAGAGACCCTTGCTTTAGAGGCAGAGGTTTCTTCCCTCCTAGCTCTCAGAGCTATAGAGAGGGTTCCCACCCTACACAAGGGCAAAGGATTATACTCCAGGTACTTCCTAACCCCCAAAAAGACAGGAGAATGGTGGCCCATCCTGGACCTAACATATCTGAACAAACACCTTTTAAAACCAAAGTTCAAAGTGGTGACTCTGAGAATAATCCTTCCCTCTCTAAGGTCAGGGGACTGGCTAGCCTCCCTGGACCTCAAAGATGCATATTTTCACATTCCCATCAGGTGCTCCCACAGAAAGTACCTGAGGTTTGAGTTGCCCTCTGGCCACTATCAATTCAGAGCAACTCCCTTTGGCCTAACATCAGCCCCAAGGGTTTTCACAAAGTGCCTGGCAGTAGTGGTTGCTTTCCTGAGGAGAAAAAAGATCTCCATCTTCCCATACTTGGACGACTGGCTTATAGTAGGTCAGTCTCCAGACCAAGTCAAGTCACATTTGCAAATGACTCGGCAAGTGCTCACTTCCTTAGGATTCCTTCTCAACCTCCCAAAGTCAGTTCTCGAACTAGTACAGCTCCTCACCTTCATAGGGGCAGAGCTGGATACAACAAAGGCAAGAGCCTTCCTTCCCCTGGAAAGGGCAAGGACCTTTATGGAACTGGCCTCTTCATTCACCCTGCAGGTGTCTCGACCAGCAAGGCATTTCCTTCAGCTTCTGGGCCACATGGCAGCTTCCTCAGCAGTGGTCCAAGGAGCAAGATTCCAGATGAGGGACATTCACTTCCACTTAAGAGCCTTCTGGTCCCAAAGAAAGGATTCCTTACCAAACTAGTCCAGTGACTTCGACCCTGATCCAGACCTTGCAATGGTGGCTGGATCAGGACAGTTTGAGACAAGGGGTTCCTTTTGTCACTCAGTCTCATTCAGTGATACTCACCATAGATGCTTCCCTGCTGGGCTGGGGAGCCCATCTGGGGGCTCTTACCACCCAAGGACTGTGGTCACCTCATTAATCTCAGCTTGACATCAGTCTCTTGGAACTCAGAGCAGTGTTTTTGGCACTGCAAGCTTTTTCCAAATCTGTGCAGAACAATGTGGTCCAGGTCAGAACAGACACCACCACCACCATGTGGTACATCAACAAGCAGGGAGGCACTTGGTCTATGGCCTTGTGCACAGAAGCAATGAAGTTGTGGTCCCTGGCCTATTCCCTGCAAACCTCTCTGATAGCAGTTCACCTCCCAGGGAAGGACAATGTCCTAGCAGATGCTCTGAGCAGAATATCCCAGGGCCATCACGAATGGACCCTAGATCCTCTAGTTTTGAAAGTGATTTTCTCAAGATGGGGCACTCCAGAGATAGATCTTTTTGCAGCCCCAGACAATCACCAACTTCCTCTCTTTTGTTGCAGACCCCCAGTCTTGGGCTCAGTCCCCCTGGATGCTCTGATCCTGAATTGGGAAGGGAAATTTCTGTATGCTCCCCGTTCAAAGTGTTAGTCAAGATAAAGTCACAACCATACATAGTGATTCTGATTGCTCCAGACAGCCCTGGTGTCCCCTGTTGCTGTCCATAGCAGTCCAGCTTCCCCTGTCTCTTCCCAGGAATTACATCCTGTTGACATCCTCTCGGGAGGATTTGGTACCCGAATCTTCGGTGTCTCAATCTCTATGCATGGCTCTTGAAGAGTTAGTTTGCTGATCTGCACCTTTCCCAAGGGGTTCTGGATATTCTTAAGGCTTCTCGAAAGTCTTCCACCAGAAGGACTTAAAACTCCAAATGGAAAAGATTCAGCATTTGGTGTTCTAAGAAAAATATTTCTCCAGATTCTACTGAGTTGCCTACGGTTCTGGACTATATGGCCTATCTTAATGGCCTAGGCCTTAGGCCAGCTACCCTTAAAGTGCATTTGGCAGCTCTTTCTGCTTTCCTGTCAGTAGGCAAGCCATCTCCTCTGTCAGCCCTTCCTGTGTTTTGTAAGTTCTTCAAGGGAGTGCTTCACACCAATCCCCGCTTTAGGGATCCTGCTCCTGCTTAGGACCTTAATGTTTGCATTGCTTAGCTTATGCAACCCCCCTTTGAGCCTTTGTCCTCTGCAGAGCTTAAGTACTTGACTTGAAAAACTGTGTTTGTTGTGGCCATTACCTCTGCCAGGCGTATCAGTGAATTGCAAGCCCTGTCAGTGGAACCTGATTTCATCTCTTTCCGTAGAGATAAAGTGGTCCTAAGAACTAACAGAAAGTTTTTGCCTAAAGTGGTTTCAGATTTCCACCTCAACCAGTCTATGTCTCCCTGTTTTCTTCACTGACCATTCCTCCTCTGGAGAGGAGGCTATACAACTTAGATGTTAAAGGGCCCTGAGCTACTACATAGAGAGTGCTCCAAGGGTCACAGGTTTGAATCCTCCAGTTGTTCCTCACGTATGGAGAGGTTGGTAAGGCAAACCTGCCACTAAGAGATCTATTGCCAGGTGGATTGTTTCTTGTATACAATTCTGCTATGAGAAACTGGGTAGAACTCCACCTCAGGCCTGAGGGATCATTCCACTAGAGGTACTAGCTGCTTCCTGGCTGCTGCCAGGGATATTCCTCTGTTAGAAATTTGTCAAGCAGCCACCTGGAAAACAGTCTATACATTCACCAAGCATTACTCTCTGGATATCCAGGCTAGGAGTGATGCTTGGTTTACACTAACAGTACTTCAGAGCCTGTTTCAAAGTAGGTTCTGTCCCTCCTCCATGGAGATACTGCTTGGTAGTCTGCATATGTCAGAATACAGCAAGACTTCATGTTATTTGAAGAAAAAATTACTCACCTTAGTAATGTTGTTTCTTCTAATGGAGTCTTGCTGTATTCTGACCTCCCCCTGCCTCCCCTCTCAGAACCTAGTTTTTGGGATGTGGGTGGGCAGGAACAGTGTTGGCCCGCTAGGGGTGTCCCTTTTTCACCCTCCTTTATTTTGGGTGAGTGTTGTGTTTTGGGATGTGTTTTGTTTTTTGGGTTTCCTAACTTTGCTTTGAAACCAAAAAACCCTTTTATATAAATATAATTCCCAGCTGGCTAGTTTTGAGTTTTACAGTTTCACATAGAACTTTTAGTGAGTATTGCTGAACGATCTGACGGTTGGAGTTTAAACAACAGCAGACAAGGGCTTCAAACGAGCTCGCGGCGAACATTCCGTGGTGGCCTTGGAAAGTTTAATTCTTTGTTCTCCGGGGCAGTTGAAAGGCAGGACCTAACTGCATATGTCAGAATACAGCAAGACTCCATTAGAAGAAACAACATTACTAAGGTGAGTAATTTTTTCTTCTGCGCTAGGGCACCATCCCACAGAGGGCTGAGCAGCTTAATCTACACCCGCCCCGCAGTTGCGGGACCCTGTCCTGCCACTTCCATATCATTGTGTTGCCCAAGGCCTTTCCGTTATCTCATGGTATGTGCAGTAGTGGGTCTGTCGCACAACTGCTTGCCCTTCCGGCTTGCCTGACAGGTTGTACTTGGAGCTAATTGTTGGCCAAAACATCAAGGCAGCTCCAGGTGGGGATCCTCACACCCCCCCACCAACCAAACACAGAAATTTTGCACACACATTCCACATCTTAATGGGCGTGATCCTATCTTTATGCTTATTTACCTTTCATGTCCATGTGGTCACCTCGTGTAGGGGGAAGCAGGGTTAAGCCCAGTGGTCAGGGAGGTATTTTTTGGTGTGCTATCCCAGTCCATGTTTCTGGGGGAAGTGGCGGGAGGAGGCCAGTTTTCAGTTTCATATCTTCGTGACTGCAGTTTGGGGGTTTTGAAATGTCTGCCCTTGGCAGGAGTAAATATTGTCTGTTCAAACAACATGAAGTCGTGCTGTATTCTGACAATTGCAGTTAGCCCCAGGCTTTAAACTGCCCCGGAGAACAAAGGATTAACTTTTCTATGTATGGCATAGAATGTTCATCTCGAGCTCGGTTAAAGCCTCTGCCTGTTGTTATTCGAACTGCAACCGTCAGATTCTTTACTCCACCTCACTGAACAGTCGCTCCGGAGATTTCTCCTGCTGCTCGGCTGAAAGTCGGTTGAAGTGTCGGTTTTCGGTCGGTTTTTCTACCGAAATTGTTGTTTCTGCATAGTCTGTTCAAATCTCTATTTGTGGTATTGTGAGTACTAGATAGGTTTGTTCTGTTTTCTGTGTGGAACTTGTAAAAGTGTGGATTGGTTTAGCTGAACCGATCATTTTGAGGTAAAATTTGTACTTTACTTTAGAGTGTGGTTACCGGTCCATGACGGTTCTAAAAAACGGGTTTAGTACGTTTTTCCAAGACCACGGACACGGCTCAGGAACCGATAGGGAGTCTTGCCTGGCGTTTGCCGAAAAAAGGGTAAGTTTGGTTAGGTTGGCCATGTCTGAGAAACCCAAGAAAAAACGGGCCCACTGGGTTTCAACACTGCAGTGTGTGTGGGGAGGTCTTTGCTAAGGCCGATCCCCACACCACCTGTGTTTATTGTCTGGGGTTTGACCACCTCGATTCAGACTGCCAAATTTGCAAACATTTTCCCAAATCTACCCTGGAAAAGAGATTAGGTAGACTGAGGGAAAGGGAGGCCGAGAAGTCCGCTGACCCGGATGGCCAGCCCGGTTCGGTTCTGACCGAACCAGAAGGAGTGCCCTCTGACCAGATCGATACTTTGGGAAAAAGTAGAACCGATTCCAAGGAGTCAGTTCCGACAGAAAGAAAAGGAAAAGACAAGTCGACCGGTTCGGATCCAGAATCTCATACTCCAACCGCCGATGAAATAGCCAAAGTGATTCATATTGTTGAATCACTTCGATTGGTTCCGACTGATCTGGCACCTTTGGCAGGGGCGCGGTTCGATCGGTTCCCCCGGTTCCGGATTATACCCTGGAAGAATTTTATGAACCGGAGTTTGAGGAGGAAGGAGAGTTGGAAGATGATTATGGTGATGGTGAAAGTCTGGATGTGCCTATTGACCCGGACATCTCCCCAGACAGACCTTCAGGTGTTTCTCCTCCTAGGCTTTCTGAGTCCCCTTCACACTTCATGTTTTACAGAAAGGTGGCTGATACCTTCCAGCTTCCTGTGGAGGAGGCAGTGGAGGATCAGGAAGAGCCTGACTATGTAGAGATGATGGACATCCCAGAGTCCAGGAGACTGTCTATTCTCTCCACAAATCTTTGGGAAACAGACACAAAAATTCTTAAGTCTCCCAATTCCAAACCTCCTTTGGACAGAAGAATGGACAAGAGGTATACTTTTTCAGGCTCAGATATGGAGTTCCTTTATCAGCAATGCAGCCATGTTAGTTGTACAGGCTACTGCCTGTGATAAGGCAAGCATTCCTTGGCATCACACCCCCAGACAAGGACTCCAGGAAAATTGATGCCATGGCAAAGAAGCTGTACATGACATCATCCTTGGGACTCAGGCTGGCAAATTTTATGGCCTTTACAGCCAGGTACCAGAAGTCCAGGTGGGACACTGTACTGGCACTGGCTAAACAGGCTTCCTCCCAGCTTGCCAGGAGGTGGCTGCAGATGGGACTGAGGCATCAAAAGTTCAGTTTCATGCTGCTGTAGTCTCCAGTGATGTACCATCAAGAGTCATGGCTACATCTGTGGCTCTTCGGAGAATGGCTTGGCTCAGATGTACTAGCCTCTCACAGGATACCCAGGCTAAGGCCATGGATTTTCCTGTTGTCGGTAATTCTCTGTTTGGGGAGCAGACAGAGAATTACGTGAAGAAGATGGATGAATACAGGACCACTTACAGGAGTACTCAGGCCAAGGAAAGGCAAGCAACTCCTCAAAGGCAGCAGTCCAGGGGCAGGGGCAGGCCTTACCAAAGGCCTTTTTACCAAGCACAGGCCTCTTCTTCCTTCTCACAGAGGGGGTTCTTCAGAGGGAGAGGCAGAAGGGGGATGAGCAGGCCTGCATCCACCCCTCAGCCTAAAGCCCCTGCCAAGCAGACACCCTGATGGGTCTGCCTGGGTCGATTCTCCTTCCTAGTAGGGGGCAGGCTAGCTTATTTTGTCCAGGACTGGATGTCTGTTACATCAGACAAGTGGGTCCTGGAAGTAGTAAGCCAGGGACTGGTTCTTGGCTTCAGAAAATTTCCCAAAACAAGAGCCACATCTTTTCCACCTGCAAATCTCTCAGAAACCCTTGCACTAGAGGCAGAGGTTTCTTCTCGTCTAGCCCTAAGAGCTATAGAGAGAGTGCCTACCCTACATGTGGAAAAAGGATTGTACTCCAGGTACTTCCTAACCCCCAAAAGACAGGAGAGTGGCGACCCATCCTGGACCTAAGATACCTGAACAAACATGTTTTAAAGCCAAAGTTCAAGATGGTAACTCTGGGAATTAATCTTCTTTCTCTAAGGCCAGGGGACTGGCTAGCCTCCCTGGACCTCAAAGATGCCTACTTTCACATTCCCATCAGGTGCTCCCACAGAAAGTACCTCAGGTTCAAGTTGCCCTCAGGCCGCTATCGGTTCTGAGCAATGCCCTTTGGCCTAACATCAGCCCCAAGGGTCTTCATAAAGTGCCTGGCAGTAGTCGTTGCCTTCCTAAGAAGACAAAAGATTTCCATTTTTCCATATTGGGACGACTGGCTCATAGTGGGCCAGTCCCCAGACCAAGTCGAGTCAGACCTGCAAGTGACCCAGCAAGTGCTCACTTTTTAGGATTTCTTCTCAACCTACCAAAGTCAGTTCTCGAACTAGTGCAGCTCCTCACCTTCATAGGGGCAGAGCTGGATACGGTAAAAGCAAGAGCCATCAAACAACATGAAGTCTTGCTATATTATAGACATTAGCAGTTTGTTCCAGCTCTAGAACTGCCCCGGAGTGAAATGGTTAAAACCATTCCAAAATAGAATTTTGGCTCGAGAGCAGCTCTATCTGTCATTTCAAACCTTAACTGTCAGATTCTTTACTCCGCCTCAGTGAACAGTCGCTCCGGAGATTTCTCCTTCTGCTCAGTTCATTTCTCGGTTTAAAAAGTGTTTTCTCGGTTGGATTTAACTGAGAATAGTTTTATTTTAACCGCAAAACCGTTCGGTTCAAGCTCTATCTGTGGTAACCGTAAGTAAATGAAGGTTTTGTCTGTGTGGAACTTGTAAGTTATCTGTTCGGTTTTGAACCGATCAGTGGGTTTAAAATCATTTAATACTATTTTAGAGTGCGGTTCCCGGTTCTTATCGGTTCTAAAAAAAACAGATTTATTACCGTTTTTTCCAATACCCGTGACACGGTTAGGAACCGATAAGGGTGTCTTGCCTGGCATTGCCGTTAAAAGGGCAAGTTTTTGGTTAGCTGGCATTATGTCTGAGAAACCCAAAGAAAAACCGGCCCACTGGGTTTCAACACTGTTATGTTTGTGGGGAAGTCTTTGCCAAGGCTGACCCACACACCACATGTGTTTATTGTCTGGGGTTTGACCACCTCCAGTCAGACTGCCAGGTATGAAGAATTTCCTGCAGCCACCCTGGAAAAAGATTGGGCAGGCTCAGGAACGAGGCTAAAAGTCCGCTGACCCGATGAGCCAGCCCGGTTCGTGCCAACCGAACCAGAGGGAGTGTCCTCTGACCAGGGCCAGACTTCTCGGCAAAGAAAAGCTGGTTCTGAGGAACCAATTCCAGTAAAGAAAACAAGAAAATCAGCAGGTCTGAGTCCAAAATTCTTCTCCAACTGCTGCAGAGATAGCAAAAGCCATACAAATTGTCCAGTCACTGTCTCAGGGTCCGTCCGAACCACCATTATCTGGTAAAAGGTCGGTTTGCCCGGTCCCAGTGGTTCAGGATTATGATATTGAGGAATTTTATGAACCAGAGGAGGGGGAGGAGGATTATGAACAGTATGAATGTGGCTGGGAAGGTCTGGGTGTGCCCATTGAACCGGACATCTCCCCAGACAGACCTTTAGAATCTCCCCCTATGCTGTCTGAGTCCCCATCTCATTTTATGTTTTATAAAAAAGTTGCTGAAACCCTCCAGCTTCCTTTAGAAGAGGCTGTGGATGAGCAAGAGGAGCCTGATTTTGTAGAAATGATGGATATTCCAGAGTCTAGGAGATTGTCTATTCCTTTACATAAGTCTTTAAGGAAACAAACAATTAAAATTTTAAAGCTCCTAATTCTGTGCCTCCTGTAGATAAAAAGATGGACAGAAGGTATACATTGTCAGGCCCTGATACAGAATTCCTTTCTCAGCAATGCAGTCGTGTTAGTGTAGTTCAGGCTGCTGCCTGTGATAAAGCTAATATTCCTTTGGCTTACATCCTCCTGACAAGGATTCCAGGAAGATTGATGCCATGGCAAAAAATACAGTATATGGCAGCCTCTCTGGGACTCAGGCAAGCAAATTATATGGCTTATGTAGCTAGGTATCAGAAATCTAGATGGGATACTGTTATGCAATTGGCCAAGCAGGCCCATGGCCAGCTGGCTAGTGAACTAGAACAGGTGGCTGCTGATGGCATTGAAGCGCTAGGTTCAGTTTCATGCTGCTGTGGATGTTAATGATGTTTCCTCTAGGGTCATGGCCACATCTGTAGCTTTTAAGAGGTTGGCCTGGCTCAGGTGTACTAGTTTGTCACAGGATACCCAGACTAAGGCTGTGGATTTTCCTGTGGTGGGAAATTCTCTGTTTGGAGAGCAGAGAATTACATGAAGAAGATGGATGAATATAGGACTACTTACAAGAGTGCCCAGGCTAAGGAGCGCAAGCCACTCCTCAAAGGCATGCCCCCAGGGGTAGGGGTAGCTTTCACAGGCCTTTCTACCAGACTCAGGCCTCTCTGTCTATGCTCAGAGGGGCTTCTTCAGAGGCAGGGCAGACGAGGGGTGGGCAGACCTGCTCCCATCTCTCCAGCCTAAAGCTCCTATGAACAGGCACCCTGATGGGGTGCCCAGGGCCAATTCTCCTGAACCAGTGGGGGCAGGCTGGCTTACTTCAGTCAGAATTGGGCTTTCTTAACCTCAGACAAGTGGGTTCTGGAAGTAGTAAGCCAGGGTCTGGTTCTCAGCTTCAAAAGTTTCCCAAGTTGAGAAGCAGACTTTTCTACCTGCAAGTGCTTCAGAGACCTCTCTGGAAACAGAGGCCTCATCCCTGTTAGCTCTCAGAGCAGTAGAAAGGGTTCTCCCTGCATCAGGGCAGGGGTCTGTATTCCAGATACTTCCTTACCCCAAAAAAGACAGGAGAATGGCGGCCCATTTTAGATCTCAGATATCTGAACAAGCATCTTTTGAAACCAAAGTTCAAAATGGTAACTCTGGCAATGATTTTACCTTCCCTAAGGCCAGGGGACTGGCTAGCCTCCTGGACCTCAAGGATGCCTATTTCCATGTCCTAATCAGAAGATCCCATCGAAAGTACCTCAGATTCGAACTGCCTCAGGTCATTACCAGTTCAGAGCAATGCCCTTCGGCCTTACCTCTGCTCAAGGGTATTCACAAAGTGTCTAGCAGTGGCAGTGGCTCACTTAAGGAGGCAGAGGATTGCTGTTTTTCCTATCTAGACGACTGGCTCATTGTAGGCCAGTCCCCAGAACAGGTAAAATCTCACCTGCAGGTCACCCAGCAGCTTCTCACCTCCTTGGTTTCTGCAAACCTACCAAAGTTGGTTCTGGAACCAGTCCAGGTACTCACCTTTATAGGGGCAGAATTGGACAAAGTAGCCAGAGCCTTTCTTCCCCAGAAAGGGTAAGGAATTTAGTGGCTCTGGCCTCTTCCTTCACTCTGCAGGTCTCTCGACCAGCAAGACACTTTCTGCAGCTCCTGGGGCACATGGCTGCATCCACAGCTGTTGTGCAGGAGCCAGATTTCAGATGAGACATTCAGTTTCACTTGAGAACCTTTGGTCTCAGAGAAGAGACCCCTTTCCAAGTTGGTCCCAGTGACTCAACCTTGATCCTAGCTCTCCAGTGGTGGCAGGATCAGAGCAATTTAGGCGGGGTCCCCTTGATTTCCCTTCTCACGACTTAACTCTCACTACAGATGCTTCCTTCTGGGTTGGGGAGCCTACATGGGCGACCTTTCCACTCAGGAGTTTGGTCCCCCAGGAATCTCTGCTCCACATCAATTTGCTGGAACTCAGAGCTGTCTTTTAGCTCTTCAAGCTTTTCTGCATCTGTCCACGACAAGGTGTTACAAGTCAGAACAGAACACCACAACAATGTGGTACATCAACAAACAGGGGGCACTGGGTCTTGGTCTTGTGCACCGAGGCAATGAAGTTGTGGTCTCTGGCCTATTCCCTGAACACTTCCTCATAGCAGTTCATCTTCCGGGAAGGACAATGTCCTAGCGGATGCCCTCAGCAGGATTTCCCAGGGCCATCACGAATGGTCCCTGGATCCTCAAGTGCTGGGGATAGTTTTTGCCAGGTGGGGCATCCCTCAGATAGATCTTTTGCAGCCCCAGACAATCACAAACTTCCTCTGTTCTGTTGCAGGCCTCAGTGCTGGGCTCAGTTCCCTGGATGCCCTTCTTCTGTATTGGGAGGAAGTTCTCTATGCTTCCCTTTCCTTTCCTGTTCAAGTACTAGTCAAAATCAGATCCCAGCCTTGCAGGGTGATTCTGATTGCCCCAGATTGGGCCAGGCAGCCTGGTACCCACCTTCTGTCTCTGACAGTCCATCTTCCCCTGTGCCTCCCCAGGAATCACAATCTGTTGACTTGTGCCCAGGGAAGGGTTTGGTATCCGGACCTCAAATCCTCAACCTCAAGGCCTGGCTCTTGAGGAGTTAGAGTTGCTGATTTACACCTCTCTCAGGGTGTTCTTGAGATCCTAAAGGCTTCCAGAAAGCCTTCCACTAGGGCTACTTATAGTTCTAAATGGAAAGGTTTTCCATTTGGTGTGCTGGGAAAAATATTTCCCAGAATCTGCTGAATTGCCCATTTTGTTAGATTACATGGTACATCTTAATTCCTTGGGTCTCAGACCAGCTACCTGAGAGTTCAATTGGCAGCTGTGTCTGCTTTTGTGTCAGCAGGAAAGTCATCCCTCTTTCCTCTCATCCTGTGTTTTCCAAGTTTTTTAAGGGATTACTCCATACTAATCCTCCCTTTCGGGAACCGGCCCCTGCTTGGGACCTTAATGTTTGCATTGCCCAGTTATTGCAACCCCCTTTTGAACCTCTGTCTTCTGCAGAGCTTAAGTACCTAACTTGGAAAACTGTTTTTCTAGTGGCTATCACTTCTGCCAGACGCATAAGTGAATTGCAAGCCTTGTCAGTGGAGACTGACTTTATTTCTTTCCACAGGGATAAGGTAGTCCTTAGGACTAATAGGAAGTTTTTGCCTAAGGTGGTTTCAGATTTCCATCTTAATCAGTCTGTCTCCCTTCCAGTATTTTTCACTGATCACTCCTCTTCGGGTGAGAGAAGGTTGCACAGCCTGGATGTTAAGAGAGCTCTTAGTTATTATATAGAGCATACCAAAGGTCACAGGTTCGAATCCCTCCAACATTTCCTTACCTATGGTGAAGTTGGGAAAGGCAAACCTGCCACTAAGAGATTAGTAGCCAGGTGGATTGTCTCTTGTATCCAATTTTGTTATCAGAAAGTGGGCAGAGCCCCCCTCCCTGGTTTGAGGGCTCATTCTACCAGGGTACAGCTGCGTCTCTAGCTGCTGCCAGAGATATCCTTTATTAGAGATTTGCCAGGCTGCTACTTGGAAAAGCGGTACACACTTTTCAAGCATTACTCCCTGGATGTCCAGGCCAGGAGAGATGCTCGCTGGCACAGCTGTTCTTCAGAGCCTATTCCTAAGTAGGTTCTGCCCCTCCTCCATGGAGGTACTGCTGTATATTCTGCTAATGTCTATAATATAGCAAGACTTCATGTTGTTTGAAGAAAAAATTACTCACTTTAGTAATGTTGTTTCTTCTAATGGAGTCTTACTATTATAGACCTCCCCAACCTGCCCCTCTCAGAACCTCTACTTGGTGGGGTGCGGCAACTTAGTGTGGCACTACTTATGTCCTGTTAGCATTTTGTCCCCTTTGGGACTTTGGGGTGTGTATGGAGTGACGTGTGTGTGTTTTATTATACTTATGTTCCATTTTATATTATTAGAATGGTGTTAGTATTTCTGGTCCCTTGACTTGAGTCTTGGGTGTTGGGACCATCAATGGTTGTTATTATTTAGGTAGCCATTTGGCTAGTGTAGGTTACAGCTTCCACACAGACCTTAGTGAGTTTGGCTCATAAAGATCTGTCAGTTCAAGTTTGAAATGACAGAGATAGAGCTGCTCTCGTGCCAAAATTCTATTTTGGAATGGTTTTAACCATTTCACTCCGGGGCAGTTCTAGAGCTGGAACAAACTTCTAATGTCTATACTATAGCAAGACTCCATTAGAAGAAACAACATTACTAATGGAGTAATTTTTTCTTCCTTCCCCTGGACAGGGCAAGGGCTCTCATGGAGCTGGCCTTTTCATTCAGCCTTCAGGTGTCTCGACCAGCAAAGCACTTCCTTCAGCTATTGGGCCACATGGCAGCTCCTACAGCACTGGTCCAAGGTGCAGGATTCCAAATGAGGACATTCAGTTCTACTTAAGAGCTTTTGGTCCCAAAGAAAGGATCCCTTACAAACTAATTCCAGTGACTAGAACTCTGATCCAAGCCCTGCAATGGTGGCAGGATCGAGGACAATTTAGAGCAAGGGTTCCATTGCCACTCAGTCTCATTCAGTGGTCCTCACCACAGATGCTTCCCTGCTGGGCTGGGGAGCTCATTTGGGGGAACTTACCACCCAGGGACTGTCGTCGCCTCAGGAATCTCTTCTACACATCAGTCTCTTGGAACTCAGAGCAGTGTTTCTGGCACTGCAAGCTTTTTCCAAATCAGTACAGAACAAGGTGGTTCAGGTCATAACAGACAGCACCACCACCATGTGGTACATCAACAAGCAAGGAGGCACTCGGTCTACGGCCTTGTGCACAGAAGCTATGAAGTTGTGGTCCCTGGCTTATTCCCTGCAAACCTCTCTGATAGCAGTTCACCTTCCAGGAAAGGACAATGTTCTATCAGATGCACTGAGCAGAATATCCCAAGGCCATCATGAATTGGCCCTAGATCCTCTGGTGTTGAAGATGATTTTCTGAAGATGTTCCACCCAGAGAGAGATCTTTGTAGCCCCAGACAATCACCAACTTCCTCTTTTTTATTGCAGACCCCCAGTCTTGTGCTCAGTCCCCCTGGATGCTCTGATTCTGAACTGGGAAGGGAAATTTCTGTATACTTTCCCCCGTTCCCTCTCCTATTCAAAGTGCTAGTCAAGATAAGGTCAGAACCATGCAAAGTGATTCTGACTGCTCCAGATTGGGCCAGGCAGCCATGGTATCCCTTGTTGCTGTCCCTAGCAGTCCATCTTCCCCTGTCTCTTCCCAGAAATTACAACCTGTTAACATCCTCTCAGGGGAGGATTTGTTACCCCAATCTTTAGTCTCTCAGTCTCAAGGCTTGGCTCTTGAAGAGTTAGAGTTTGCAGATCTGCATCTTTCCCAAGGGGTTCTGGATATCCTTAAGGCTTCTCAAAAAGCATTCCACCAGAAAGACTTACAACTCCAAATGGAAAAGATTCAGCAGTTGGTGTTCTAAGAAGAATATTTCTCCAGACTCTGCTGAATTGCCTACGGTTCTGGATTATATGGTCCATCTCAATGGCCTAGGTCTCAGACCAGCTACTCTCAAGGTACGCTTGGCAGCTGTTTCTGCTTTCCTGTCAGTAGGCAAGTCTTCCTGTCTGTCATCCCATCCTGTATTCTGTAAGTTTTTCAAGGGATTGCTTCACACCAATCCCCCCTTTAGGGATCCAGCTCCTACTTGGGATCTTAATGTTTGCATTGCTCAGCTTATGCAACCCCCTTTTGAGCCTTTGTCCTCAGCAGAGCTTAAGTACTTGACTTGGAAAACTGTGTTTTTGGTAGCCATTACTTCTTCTAGACGTATCAGTGAATTGCAAGCCCTATCAGTGGAATCTGATTCGATGTCTTTTTCACAGAGATAAAGTGGTCCTTAGAACTAACAGAAAGTTCTTGCCTAAAGTGGTTTCAGATTTCCACCTCAATCAGTCTATATCTCTCCCTGTTTTCTTCACTGATCATTCTTCCTCTGGAGAGAGGAGGCTGCACAGTTTGAATGTTAAAAGAGTCCTTAGCTACTACATAGTGTGTACCAAGGGTCACAGGTTTGACTCCCTCCAGTTGTTCCTCACTTATGGAGAAGTTGGGAAGGGCAAACCTGCCACCAAGAGATCTATTACCAGGTGGATTGTTTCTGGTATACAATTCTGCTATGAAAAACTGGGTAAAACTCACCCTCAGGCCTGAGGGCTCATTCCACAAGAGGTACAGCTGCTGCAGGATATCCCTCTTTTAGGGAATTTGTCAAGCAGCCACGTGGAAAGCGGTCCATACTTTACCAAGCAGTACTCCTGCATATCAGGCTTGGAGTGATGGTAGGTTTGGAACAGCAGTACTTCAGAACCTTTTTCCAAAGTAGGTTCTGTCCCTCCTCCATGGAGGTACTACTTTGTAGTCTGCAATTGTCAGAATACAGCAAGACTTCATGTTGTTAGAAAAAAAATTGCCTTAGTATTATGTGTCTTCTAGTGGAGTCTTGCTTGTATTCTGACCTCCCCCTGCCTCCCTCTGCACTCCAGATTTTTTGGGATGTGGGTGGGCAGGCAGTGTTGGCACCCTAGAGGTGCCCCCCTTTTACACCCTCTTTTTTCTTTGGGTGGAATGTTATTTCATTTGATTGTTTTTGGTTTTTGGGTTTCCTGACTTGAGTCTTCCTTTGAGGACCCAAAACATTATTTTTTCTGCCAATTGGCTAGTTAAAAATTTTACAGTTTCCACACAGAACACCTAGTGAGTTTTGCTTGTAAAGATGTGACAGTTGCAGTCACAATAACAACAGGCAGAGGCTTCAACCAAGCTCGAGATAAACATTCTATGCCATGCATAGAAAAGTTAACCCTTTGTTCTCCGGGGCAGTTTAAAGGCTGGGGCTTACTGCAATTGTCAGAATACAGCAAGACTCCACTAGAAGAACATAATTACTAAGGTGAGTAATTTTTTCTTAGGCACCATATTTGAAATACAAGTATAGTATCACAGTCATTCTGTTCTAAGGGCACCAATTTGTTTACATTGTTTGAACTCTAGCTAGTACTAAAAGTCTGCAGACATAAGTGATCACAGAGTTTGGTGCCTTATGTCATGCTCAGTCTACTGGCCTCACCCTCTGCCTGCCTTCCTCCAAGTAAATTGTCTAGTTTGTGACCCACTGGGCCCGTCTTGAAGATATGATTAGTTACTTTCAATAGTCCTTGTTGGAATAGGATACAGCTCAACAGGTTAGTTTAAAGAGGTGTTTCGGATCAGTTTCCAGTTATATATAGTGCTGTTTAGATTCTTCATTCTACCGTGAAGCAGCACCGTAGTAGTGGTCCATGACTTTTTCACAGATCGCCTTGCCGACGTTACTCAACGTTATGATGAGCTGTGAGCGCTGCTGTTTATAGGCATGGCCAGATATGACTATTTAGTTGGTTGTTGATACGAACGCACCGTGCCATCACCGCGTCTTGTTATCAAATCCATTGCCCATGTTTCATTATCAGCTGGCCAACATACGTTAAAAATAGATCGTATGTCACCGCCCATTGCTTATGATGGAGCACGCCCGCGCCTCACTGGCATCTCGTCATAACGTAGTGACGCGGGGCGGAGTGTAGGCGTCTCATAATCGGGAAGTCTTGGGACCCATTTAATTAAATTTACGAAAGGTAATTCTTTTATTGGTGGCATGATTGGGGGAAATCTTACAACTGGAGACTGCTGTTTCGGTAAGGCACCAATTTATTAGGTGCAGGGGCTTTTTAATACAGGTTGGTAGATCTCTCTAATGTCTGTCCTCTCTCTGGAATGAGTGCAGCAGGGCTTACATGTCCAACAGGGTGTCCTCACTGTGCTTTCTCCTCGGGAGGAATACCAGAGTGCCGACTCGGCTGTGCAGGTCTTTAGCTGCTTCTTCTGGAGACTTGTATGTTTTGGAGCCCTCTGGGAACTGTACAGTGAGCTTTGTGAGATATAGGTTTGGAATTTTGACTTCTGTGCTTTAAGCAGTTATAGAATGGGAGACTAGCTTTTCTTCTGGACAGTATGACAGGGCAGTAATCGTTGTCATAGTCAATCCTTTGACCCTTGTATGTTATTTGCTTCATTTCTCACTTTTGGCAACAGTTCCTGCTTAGTTGCAGAGTTCGTGGGTGTGCCGGTGGGGTCTTGTGGTCTTGGTGGTTGTGCTCGATGTACTCTTTCTGTGTTGAGAGGAAACTGTTGAGTCCAGCTCTAGGTTGGAGGTAAGGAACTAGTTGAGAAACTGAACCGTGTCCTTGCCTCTGGGATGCCGTAAAGACGTATGTTGTGCCAAGACCTGTCTTCTAGGTCTTCACGTTTGTCTCTTAACTGCTGATACTCTTTCATAAGGTGTAGCACACCACTGTTGCTGGATGATCTGTATGAGTCTCTTTCATCCACTTATTTTTTTAACTCCGTAACTTGTTCCTTCAGTACATTAATGCTGTCTTTTAACTCTTTGTGGAGAGTTGTCATCTCAGTACATAAATCTTTCAGCTCCTTGGGGATTGCTGCATTGGTCGGTTTGTTTGTAGCCGCGAAGCTGCATCCGTCATTTTATCAGCTTTCAGAGTGGGTACTGCTTGAATTCTCTTCAATCCTGTGGAACCCTCACTGTGTTCCTTTGTTTGTGTGTTTTTTGCCCACCCATTGACACTGCTAGCTCCTTTGGTGATTTTTTTTGTAAAACTGATAGTTTAACTTGCTGGTTTAAGGAGCTTAATGATAATTAGGAGCGGAGCTTAATCTCTAGCCCTCCATGCCAGACACTGACATCACCAGAAGTCCCCAATGGTTAGCTCTGACTGCAAATGTTGCACAACATTTTTTTTTTAATTTGTTTCTCTCGTTACGGTAAATCTGCTGGTTTACAGATTTTGTATGTTATTTGCTTTGCCAGGAGAAGGCTCCATTGAGCAATGCCCATTTACAAGGCGGTCCTAGATAGGACAAATAAACAAACAAATGAATCTCATGACAATAATTGTGTATACCACTGTTTTTAATACCTCAGCTGACATACTATTTATCTGGCTTAGATTTTTTGTGCTGCCTGTCACAGTCCGGATCATATCTGAAAAAGGTTCATTAGTCCAGCGCATATACTTGGTAAACAAGTAAATAAAGTCTTCTTTAGGAATTAACTAATAAGTATTAAACTCTGCTTACTTTTTTTTTTTAGATCATTCCTGAAGAAGACCTATGGTCAAAATGTTGATTCTAAGCTCCAGTAGCGCCCCCCCCCCCCCTTCACACTGTTTGAAACAGCCCACTCCACTCCACAGGCTGTCAGTTGGCTGTTAGCTGGAACAGAGTTGGCAGGGCTTTCCCAGCCCAGGCCATAGATTACTGTGCTGGGTGGGCCTGGCAAGTGGGAGAATGTGGTTGAGATCCAAGCTAATTTCCATGTCAGCAGGACAGGTGGAAGTAGGCTTGCACAGATGGGTGTGTGTGTGGTATTATACAGTACATGTCTCTGTGGTACTTTAGTGAAGGTGGGCTTGTATAATGGGTGAACATAGGAGGGATATTGATTGATTGATTTTCACATCTCTCCAACTGGGATAATCCCATGATTCAGCACCTTGTTTTCATGGGGGGTCACAGGGAGTACAATAGGCAGCAATGTAACTTAGTGCAGAAGAAGGCTACATACAATATTCAAATATAATGCAAAAGAAAATTAGGTACAAAACATAACTAATTCTGGGATAACCAAGGTAGAATAGCAGAGTAAGGAAAATTATGCCTAAAATGTATCATGCACTGTGAAGAGGTGTGGGTGACACTGGGAAACAAAATGTGCATAAGGGATTCTTAGGTAGTGTGAGAAGCTGGTTTTCTATGCTTAAAGGCTGGGGCATTCCTAAGTTGCAGGACAGCCAGTTCCTGGAATCCAGAGGCCTTCAACCAGAATCCCACTTCATTCTGAGGTTTGAGAAGTGGGGCACTGCAGATGCTTGGAGTGAGTAGACATTGTTCAGTTGCATAATGTAAGTTGTGTTTGTGTTTTTCTTGTGTGGTATATGGTTTGAAACCTAAAGAAATGCTGTTTTTTTTCTTCCCAAGAAATCTTCACTTTAATTTTTTTCTTTTTTTAAACTAAAGAAACCTCACCTAGCTACTGAAAAACCTCCTGGGTGAGAGGTGTGTTTTTTTTTTTTTTTTATTTTTATAATAATGAGACCGTAGAAGATGTTGTGTTAGGGAGTGTGTGCATGTGTGTGTATAAAATAAAAAAAAAAGGGGAACAGCAGGTGGCATAAGTTTCCTTTCCCTTTCAAAATCTGTTGTACCACAGAAGGGTTCAACAGCATTCTGTAAGCTTCGAATTGTGGTAAAACAGTTTTTTTAATTAGGATGGAAATCCATGTACAAGAAGGGGTAACCATATACTACATCCTTATGTACTGTAAGCCTGTTTTCCTGTTGTTTTCAAACCTTGTTTTTCACATTTTAAAATGTAGAATCCATTGGTCTGAACAGTACCGAACACGAAGGACAAGGTTTGAGTTCCTGCCAATACAAAAAAATGCTTCCTAATCACAAGAACACAAGCACAAGCCTGTTTCCGAAGCCGCATACAGCATCATGCTATTTCAAAATTAGCCATTGAAAACACAAGCAGGCACTTGGAACAGTGACACAGGTGTAAACGTAGCGGATATCATTTTGACACTGAGCTACACCGAATAAAAAGGGTATTAACATTACACAAATGGATTTGAGTTTTTCTATAGAAAAACATTCTTACATTGTATTATAAATAATAATCCCCCCCTTTATGGCGCGCACTCAGATTCTCAACTCCTCGCGGTGACATACAGTAAGGCACTTGAGCTTCGCCCTTGTGCATCTAATGTCACCAGACTAACCTGGTGTTGAGAATCTGCTCATTCTCAGTGAAGGGAAGGGGAGGATGTAATCATTCTGTATATTTTGGCATCTGAACTGCCATCCTCATGTGATAAATAATTGTGCTGGGATTTATACTAACAACTCCGAGGCTGTGGAACTAGGGCGTTAGTGTGGTAATTGTGCTGACATTCAGACTAGCAACCCTGTAGCTTTAGAACCAGTATGCTAGTGTGGTGAGTGAGCTTTAGAACTAGCACACTAACATGATGAGTGTTTGTGCTGGGATTCAGACTCCCAATTCTTGAAACTGTAGAACCAGTGCACTTGTCATTGTGTTGGGATTCAGATCAGCAACTTTGAGGCTACAGAACTAGCACAGTAGTGTGGTGAGTAATTGCGCTGGGTTTCAGACTAACAACAAAAACTAAAATAAATAAAACTTCAAGGCTGTAGATCTAATGCACTAGTTTGGTGAGAGATTGTGCAGGGGTTCAAACTATCAACTCCAAGGCTGTGGAATCACGCACTAGAGCACTGACTGCATCCCAAACACCATCCTTTCTGAGTTACAATTACCATAGTCTTCCCATTTATTTTAGAATGGAGGGTCACATGGCATATGCCTTATAGCAAAATTAGTATACCTGGTAGGAAAGGCAGTGTGGTCTAGTGGTTAGAGCACCATCTTGGAAACGAGGGGATCACAGGTTCAAACCCCACTAGAGCCAGATAGTCATTGTGTGACCTTGGGCAGTTCACTGTTTCAGTCCACCTAGCTGCAGGAATTGAACAAGACCCCACTGGAACTGAGATGTTGCATCTCAGCAGGGCTATCCTGGGTAAATTTGTTAATTTAAAAAAAAAAAAAAAGAAAAAGGATCACTTAGCCTTGGGTTCCAAGAGGTTTCCACTGCTGGTTTTACTCACCATAGTGCCAGAGTCCATGAAATGCACTGGTTGCAGTTTCCATTTACAGAGACTACCAAGTTATTTCACATGCTGTTAAATGCTGCAGTTGCCCGGATTGCAGGAGACAGAAGGACCGATGTTGTCTTTTTCTCCTAGCATTGTTTATGTTCTTATGGTATATAGCTGTTGACCACAGTGAGGCAGTTATAATAGAAATCCTCACGTGCTGTTGAGCCAGCTGATGGGCCATGGTCTAATAGAACCCTGGTGCATTTCTTTGTTGTGCCTGTTTCTGAAACTTGTTAATGCAGTTGTTCTGGATTTTCAACAGAAGCGACAGTGACAGTGAAGGAGAAAACCCCGAGAAGAAGAAATTGCATGAGCAGCTGATGGGTAAGGAATTTATGTTGGGTAGCATCTGCAAACCATATAGTTGGGAGATGGGTGTTTGATGAGTAAGGATTGCACAGTGGGCTGTACCTGCCAGCCAAATGGTTGGGAGGTGGGTGTCTATTGGGTAATAACCGTACGCTGGGCTGTACCTGCAAACCAAGTTAGATGGCTATCCACTGATGATAAGGATAGCACTGTAGTCTGCAATGGCTAATCAAAAGGCAGGTGATTAGTGTCAGCTGATGGGCAAGGATAGCACTCTGGGCTGCAGTGGCAAACCAAGCAGTCAGGTGGTAGGACTGGCACCATCCTGCTGCAGCTGTAATTTCCTCGAGTTCTCCCTCCCTCAAGGACAGTGGCGCAGTGTGCCCTAGAAGGCGCAAGCAGTGGGCATGTGCAGGAGCACACCTTCATGTCATTCCTCCCCTTGTTTAGTTCAGCATGTCACTTCACTTGTGAAACCATAGGTGGCCCTAGACAGCAGGCCTTGGCGAGCCTCCTCCCTCTGCTAGATCTGTGGCACTTTAAATGAAACTTAAAAGAAACTTCCCTAGCCCAGCCTGGTGACTTGGTGCGAGATGTGAGGCAGAATTTGCGTGCTGGCACTGGGATCCCACACTTGAGCAGGTTTTTTGTTTGGAGGGGGGATAAATGTGTTATGGAAGGGAGTCTCTGCTGTCTGGAGAAGAAGAGGTTGGGCCACCTGGCCTTGGTGCCCCCTGCTGGTCAGTAAGTTTGCAATATTCATTGTGAAGACAACTGCTTGACCGTCCTAATTGGAGGAAGGGTTCAACCATGGCCATCCT
This sequence comes from Neoceratodus forsteri, assembly GCA_016271365.2. Taxonomy (NCBI): domain Eukaryota; kingdom Metazoa; phylum Chordata; order Ceratodontiformes; family Ceratodontidae; genus Neoceratodus; species Neoceratodus forsteri. Next base: position 1,582,352,240 of record CM028130.1, read on the forward strand.
GACTGTCCAGGTGAGGGAGGGCATTAGGAAAATGGGGGATAATTTTGGGATAAGAAAACCTAAAAAATAAAAAGAAACTACCTCCGGAGGACAGACAGGTAAAATAGTAAAATGTTACTTTTGTTCAGGATCGCATTATGTCATTAAACTCGGGCATAAAAGAGGGCTGCTAGAGATAGGAGAGGCTCTGCAGATGAAAAAAAATAGCTACCAAACAACTCCCCCCCCCCCCAAGCTACCCACCAGCTGACAGTTAAGTGACATGTGCGCACAAGTATTTGGGGGGGGGGGGATTGTTGTCATCGGCTGCCACTGGGATTTGTATCTAATTTTTGTCCCTACACTCCTGTTGGTGCGATGGCGTGCCCATGTTTTGTAGTGCCCTGTTGAGAAGGCCGAGATCTTTGAGGATATCTCTTGCATCAGGCCACACCTATGGAACTATAGCTGCCAGGCACTAGGACTACACAGAAACTTTTTAGCTAGCAGTCTAGATGGGGCTGCCCACTAACAGTGTCAGATGCTGATGTCCTGCCTGTATAAGCATGCATGGCCCCGTACCTTCCTGTGTTCTTTTTCCACAGTCGACCATAGCACATCAAACTACGCAGAGACACTGTAGCTTCAGTCAACCGTCAAATCTTCGATTTCTGTACCTTTTTCTTTATTTTCTTTATCACTCTAGTTTGTTTATCACTTTATTTTATAAAGTGATTTTCACCTTCGTTTAACTGTCTGACCCTGAGAAACTCTTCCGTCATTGCGAGTGCGGTAAGAAGATCCTTGATAAGGACGACCACAATGCATGCATCTGCGGTCTCGGCGTGGACTACGATGTTAAGACCAGTACCCAGCAACGCTGTTGGAAGGCCCTAGAAAACTTCCTCCTGGAACAGAAGGTCACCCAAATAGAGAAGGTGCTCCAGGCAAGAAGCTTCTCCACCTCATCAGTTCTGTCCACGAGCTCCCACTCCTCCCAAAGCCCAGGATCAATCATCTGGCAAACACAAGCACCAGGAGAGGGAGTGGAGCAAGGGGAAATCCTTCCTGGTGCTCCCTCGGTTGCCATATCAAGTGCCGACCATGGCTGGGTCGTTGACCGCTTAAGCAGCATTCCCATTACCAACCACATCCTGTTTTCCAGAGGGTTTGCCTTGGCAGTGCTTCCCACTAGTTCTTTTGGCGATGGCTCATTGGCGTCAGGCCTACAGTGTCCCCCCCCTCCCCATGATGTTGCATCTCCTGTTGATTAGGCCTATTATGGTTCGGGGGCAGCAGACAGGATCATCTGCTGGACCTACTTCGACCATCGCTGCCCTGTTGACATCGGGATTTTTGCCTCTCCCATCAGTGCCTTTAGCCATTTCGTCAGTGTCGGGACCCCAACTTTCCCTATCGATGCCTCAGGAACCCCTGCCATTCCGACACCCTCTTGCCCAGAACTTCAGGTGGGGGGGGTGGTCTTCCAGCTCTACATCGGCCAGCGCTGGCCCTTTGACATTAGGCTTTCTACCTCCCCCGTCGCCTACTTGGGCCATTTCATTGATGTCGAGGACCTACTCTTCCCCTGCACTGTCTCCGGCCCTCCCACTGACGCTGGGGCCCTAGCTCCTTTTATTGACACCACAGGCTGTACTGCCATCGCTGGAGAACCAGCTGCCCCCTTGTCGGTGTCGCAAGGCATTCCAGTGAGGCCACTGATTATCAACGTCCAGATTATGCTCTCCTCCTTTTGGGAGTTCATGCACCGCCTTCTCCTTCCTTCCCTTCCCCCGGGGCCCATCAGCACCAGGGTCTTCTTGGCCGGCCCCTATGCTGCAACCCCTCATGTCAACATGCCCTGCATGCTCGTAGTCATTGATGTCATCTGTGCCCATTACAGAACCTGACATGGACCATGAGTGCCATCCTGACCTCCTCCCATCTGATGAGGTGGAGGAAGAGGGGGCTAGGAGCCCCTCCAGTTCCATCTCCATTGTGTCCTCAGGGGTGAGGACTCCTCCAAATTTACCCCAAGGTTGCCCTTGATGACCTTTTCTTTTATCTCTGTGATGAGGCAGCTACATGCAGCTATGGGGTTTAATGCTGAGGAGCAGGATGTCACCCGGAGGAATCTGACAGAATACCTGGAATTGCCAGATTCCCCCCTTTGATTATTCCTCCTCTGATGGCTGCCTTTAAGGATGCCACTATGGCTGCCTGGTACAGGCCAAATAACCCTGCAATGCCCACAAAAGGCAGACAGATTGTAACAGGCTCTCTCAGGGAAGTCTTTTTTCAAACAACATGAAGTCTTGCTATATTATGACATATGCAGTGAGTCGCAACCTTCGAACTGCTCCGGAGGTGAAAGAGTTAACTTTCCATGCCAGGCATGGAACTTTGAGCACGAGCTCGGTTGAAAGCTCTGTCTGTTGTTCTTCAAACTCAAACTGTCAGATTCTTTACTCCGCCTCACTGAACAGTTGCTCCGGAGTTTTCTCCTTCTGCTCAGTTCATTTTGTCGGTTAAAGTATTAATTTTTCGTTTTTTTAACCGAATTTAAACCGCAACCGGTCAGTTCAAGCTCTGTCTGTGGTACTGTAAGTACTAGATAGGTTTTACATTTATTTCTGTGTGGAACTTGTAAACGGTATTATCGGTTCACTTTGAACCGATCAGGTTGTTGAAAATTCATTAAATTCTGTCTTTGAGTGCGGTTCCCGGTTCTTATCGGTTCTAAAAAGAAACGGATTTCATTATGGTTTTTTCCACGACCCGTGACACGGTTGGGGAACCGATAGAGAGTCTTGTGGCGGATTGCCATAAGCGGGCAAGTTTGGTTAGGCTGGCACTATGTCTGAGAAACCCAAAGAAAACCGGGCCCACTGGGTTTCAACACTGCAGTGTTTGTGGGAAGCCTTTGCCAAGGCTGACCCCACACCACCTGTGTTTATTGTCTGGGGTTTGACCACCTCAATGCAGACTGCCAGATTTGCAAAATTTTCCTGCAGCTACCTGGATAAGAGAGTTGGTAGGCTCAGGGAAAGAGAGGCCAAGAAGTCTGCTGACCCGGATGGCCAGCCCAGTTCAGTTGTAACCGAACCGGAGGGAGTGCCCTCTGACCAGGGCGAGACTTCCTCGGGCAAAAGGAGAGCCGACTCGGAGGAGTCGGTTCCAGCAAAAAGGACTAGAAAATCAGCAGGTGTGGAGCCAAAATTTTCATCTCCAACCGCTGAAGAAATAGCCAAAGCGATTAAAATTGTCCAGTCGCTTTCCCCGGTTCCGACCGAACCGGCACCATCAGGTAAGCGTATGGTTCGGTCGGTTCCACCAGTTCAAGAATATGTTTTGGAGGAATTTTATGAACCGGAGGAGGGGGAAGAGGAGTATGAGGAGAGTGAATGTGGATTTGAAAGTCTGGATGTGCCCATTGAACCGGACATCTCCCCAGACAGACCTTCAGGAGTGTCTCCCCCTAGGCTTTCTGAGTCCCTCTCATTTTATGTTTTATAAAAAAGTGGCTGAAACCCTCCAGCTCCCTGTGGAGGAAGCTGTGGATGATCAAGAGGAGCCTGACTATGTAGAAATGATGGATATCCCAGAGTCTAGGAGACTGTCTATTCCTTTGTATAAATCTTTTGGGAAACAGTAAAAATTCTAAAAACTCCTCACACTGTACCTCCTGTGGATAAAAGAATGGGCAAGAGGTACACATTGTCAGGCTTTAATACGGAGTTCCTTACACAACAATTCAGCCATGTTGGGGTAGTGCAGGCTGCAGCCTGTGACAAGGCTAATATTCCCTTGGCTTCACACCCCCCTGACAAGGACTCCAGGAGGATTGATGCTATGGCAAAGAAGCAGTACATGGCAGCATCCTTGGGACTCAGACAGGCAAATTATATGGCTTATGTTGCTAGATATCAGAAATCCAGATGGGTTACTGTTATGGCGCTAGCAAAACAGGTCCCTGGCCAGCTTGCCAAGGAGCTGGAGCAGGTGGCTGCTGATGGTATTGAGGCATCCAAGGTGCAATTCCATGCTGCAGTGGACTCTAATGATGTGTCATCAAGAGTCATGGCTACATCTGTGGCACTTCGCAGAATGGCTTGGCTCAGATGTACTAGCCTGTCTGGGATACCCAGACTAAGGCCATGGATTTTCCTGTTGTGGGTAATTCTCTGTTTGGGAGCAGACAGAGATTACATGAAAAAAATGGATGAGTATAGGACCACCTATGGCAGTGCACAAGCCAAGGAAAGGCAGGCCACTTCTCAAAGGCAGCCTTCCAGGGGCAGGGGCAGACCTTTTCATAGGCCTTTTTACCAAGCCCAGGCCTCCTCTTCAGCTTATGCCCAGAGGAGGTTCTTTAGAGGGAGAGGCAGACGGGGTACAAGCAGACCTGCTTCCACCCCTCAGCCTAAAGCCCCTGCCAAGCAGGCACCCTGATGGGGTGGCCAGGGCTGATTCTCCACTACCTGTAGGGGGCAGGCTGGCTTACTTTGTCCAGGACTGGAAGTCTTTAACATCAGACAAGTGGGTCCTGGAAGTAGTAAGCCAGGGGCTGGTTCTCAGCTTCAAAAATTTTCCAAAGATGAGAACCAGGTCCTTTCCACCTGCAAATCCATCAGAGACACTTGCCCTAGAAACAGAAGTTTCTACCCTCCTGGCTTTCAGAGCTGTGGAAAGGGTTCCACCCCTACACCAGGGCAAAGGGTTGTATTCCAGGTACTTCCTTACCCCAAAAAAGACAGGAGAATGGCGGCCCATCCTGGATCTCAGATACCTAAACAAGCACCTTTTAAAACCAAAATTCAAAATGGTGACTTTGGGAATTATTTTACCCTCTCTAAGGCCAGGGGACTGGCTAGCGTCCCTGGACCTCAAGGATGCCTACTTCCATGTTCTTATCAGAAGCTCCCATCGAAAGTACCTCAGATTTGAACTGCCCTCAGGCCATTACCAGTTCAGAGCAATGCCCTTCGGCCTCACCTCTGCTCCGAGGGTATTCACAAAATGCCTGGCAGTAGCAGTTGCCCACTTAAGAAGGCAAAAGATTGCCATCTTTCCTTACCTGGAGGACTGGCTCATAGTAGGCCAGCCTCCAGACCAAGTCAAACTACATCTTCAGGTAACTCAGCAACTGCTCACATCTCTAGGTTTCCTTCTCAGTCTTCCAAAGTCAGTTCTAGAGCCTGTCCAGCTTCTCACCTTCATAGGTGCAGAACTGAACACAAAAGAGGCCAGAGCCTTCCTTCCTCTGGAAAGAGCAAGGACCCTGGTCTCTCTGGCCTCCTCCTTCACCCTGCAGGTCTCTCGACCAGCAAGGCATTTTCTGCAGCTCCTGGGGCACATGGCTGCTTCTACAGCAGTGGTGCGGGGAGCAAGATTTCAGATGAGGGACATCCAGTTCCATTTGAGAGCCTTTTGGTCTCAAAGGAGAGACCCTCTAACCAAATTGATCCCAGTGACTCGAACCCTGATCCAAGCCCTTCAGTGGTGGCAGGACCAGAGCAATCTGAGATAGGGGATCCCCTTCACCCCTCAGTCTCACTCCTTAATCCTTACTACAGATGCATGCCTCTTGGGGTGGGTAACTCACATGGGTGACCTCAATACCCAGGGATTGTGGTCCCCTCAGGAATCTCTGCTCCACATCAACCTGTTGGAACTGAGATCAGTTTTTCTAGCACTTCAAGTTTTTTCCGTATCTGTTCAGAACAAAGTTGTACAGGTCAGAACAGACAACACCACTACAATGTGGTACATCAACAAGCAAGGAGGCACTCAGTCTATGGCCTTGTGCACCAAAGCAATGAAGTTGTGGTCTCTAGCTTATTCCCTGAACACCTCCCTTACGGCAATTCACCTCCCAGGCAAGGACAATGTCCTGGCAGATGCTCTCAGCAGGATTTCCCAGGGCCATCACGAATGGTCACTGGATCCCCTAGTACTGGAGGTAGTATTTGCCAGATGGGGCACCCCGCAGATAGATCTTTTTGCAGCCCCAGACAATCACCAACTTCCCCTTTTTTGTTGCAGGCCCCAGTGTTGGGCTCAGTCCCTCTGGATGCCTTCCTTCTCAGTTGGGAAGGGAAGTTTCTCTATGCTTTTCCCCCTTCCCTCTTCTGTTCAAGGTGCTAGTCAAAATCAGATCTCAACCCTGCAAGATGATCCTGATTGCTCCAGATTGGGCCAGACAGCCCTGGTACCCACTCCTTATGTCCTTAGCAGTCCACCTTCCCCTGTGTCTTCCCAGGAATCCCAACCTGTTAACCTGTGCTCAGGGGAGAGTTTGGTACCCGAATCTCAAATCCCTCAATCTCAAGGCCTGGCTCTTGAAGAGTTAGTTGCTGACCTACACCTCTCCCAAGGTGTATTGGATATCTTGAAGGCTTCTAGGAAGCCTTCCACCAGGGCTACTTATAATTCCAAATGGAAGAGGTTTTCCATATGGTGCTCTGGCAAACACATTTCCCCAGAATCTGCTGACTTACCCACAGTCCTGGATTATATGGTGCATTTGAATACTTTGGGGCTGAGACCAGCTACCCTAAAGGTGCACCTGGCAGCTGTGTCTGCTTTCTTATCAGCTGGTAAACCCTCTTCTCTTTCAGCTCATCCTGTATTCTCCAAGTTTTTCAAGGGGTTGCTTCACACCAACCCTCCATTCAGGGACCCTGCCCCTGCCTGGGATCTTAATATTTGCATTGCCCAGCTTATGCAACCCCCTTTTGAGCCCTTGTCTTCAGCAGAGCTTAAGTACTTGACTTGGAAAACTGTGTTTTTGGTAGCCATCACTTCTGCCAGGCGCATAAGTGAATTACAAGCTTTGTCAGTGGAGCCTGATTTTATCTCCTTTCATAGAGATAAGGTGGTCCTCAGGACTAACAGAAAGTTCTTGCCTAAGGTGGTTTCAGACTTCCACCTTAATCAATCTGTCTCTCCTGTGTACTTAACTGACCATTCCTCCTCTGGCGAGAGGAGACTGCACAGTTTAGATGTCAAAGAGCCCTTAGTTACTACATAGAGAGCGTACCAAGGGTCACAGGTTTGACTCCTCCAACTGTTCCTCACTTATGGTGAGGTTGGTAAAGGAAACCTGCCACTAAGATCCATTGCCAGGTGGATTGTCTCTTGTATCCAATTTTGCTATGAAAAACTGGGTAAGGTTCCTCCCTCAGGCCTGAGGGCTCACTCTACCAGAGGTACAGCTGCGTCTCTGGCTGCTGCCAGGGACATCCCTATCCTAGAGATATGTCAAGCAGCTACCTGGAAAACAGTTCACACTTTTACCAAGCATGACTCCCTGGACATCCAGGCTAGGAGTGATGCTCGGTTTGGCACAGCTGTGCTTCAGAGCCTATTTCCTAAGTAGGTTCTGTCCCTCCTCCATGGAGGTACTGCTGTGTAGTCTGCATATGTCATAATATAGCAAGACTTCATGTTGTTTGAAGAAAAAATTACTCACCTTAGTAATGTTGTTTCTTCTAATGGAGTCTTGCTATATTATGACCTTCCCTGCCCCTCTCAGAACCTCTGCTCTTGGGATGTGGGTGGGCAATGCAGTGTTGGCACTTAGTAGATGCCCACCTTGTTTTTTCACCCCTCCTTTTGGGATGTTCGGTGTTGTGTTTTTATTTTTTGGATCCCCTGACTTGAGTCTTCGTTTTGGGGCCAAAAAATGTGTTCTTATATTTAGTAGCCAGTTGGCTAGTGTAGATTTACAGCTTCCACTCAGAACCTTAGTGAGTTTTGCTCGTAAAGATCTGACAGTTTGAGTTTGAAGAACAAAAGACAGAGCCTTCAACCGAGCTCATGCTCAAAGTTCCATGCCTGGCATGGAAAGTTAACTCTTTCACCTCCGGAGCAGTTCGAAGGTTAGGACTCACTGCATATGTCATAATATAGCAAGACTCCATTAGAAGAAACAACATTACTAAGGTGAGTAATTTTTTCTTTTTGCAGAGCAACCCAGGGCAGATTCAGTAGTGATGAATACTGTCCATGATAGGTCCAAGAGACCTCAGCTCCCTCCCCCTGAATGAAGAGTCCAGAAATCTGAATCTTATGGGCAAGAGGGCCTATGCCTCTTCCACATTGGCCGTCAGAATTAATTCCATTGCCCATATGGTCAAATTTCAAAATACTCTCTAGAGGAAGGGCAGAACTGCAGCTTAGGCCCTTGCAGAGGGTCCCCAGAAGCAGGAGCTGCTTAAAGCCCTCCAATGTGGAGCGGATATGGTCAAGCACCTCTTAAGGGCTGCCTATGACATTGTGGATGCCTCTGCTATAGTAGCTGCTGTTGGCATCTGTCTCAGATGACATTCTTGGCACAGGGTGTCTGGTTTTCTGAATGCGTCTTTCAGAGGCTGCAGGCTCTTTGGGGTGGATGTACAGGCCATCATTTCTGACCTGCGGTCATCCAGCATGGGGCCTTTTTGTGTTCCCACTCAACGCAAAACTGCCGCTTTTGTGCTCGCTCACTTCAAGGCCTGGAGTTTTCTGGTGAGATGCGTTGTCCCTCTTTTGGAAAGCAAGGTTCCGCTACGCCTTCCCTCCTTTCCCACTACTTCAGAGGGTGCTGATCAGTCTTCAGATGAAAGGAGCAACTACTGTGATCCTTGTTGCTTCCTTCTGGCCTTGTCAGATCTCGTTCCCCTTACTGCAACAGTTGGGGGTGGAACCTCCAGTACCCCTGCCCCTCTGCCAAGGCTTATTCTCACAGGAGCAGGGCACACTAATCCATCTGGACTTCTAGTCCCTGCACCTCCATGCCTGGCTCCTAAAGACATGGCCATGGCTAGGTTTGAGGTATCCCAAAAGGTGGCTGCTAGGAAGCCCTCCACCAGGGCCACTTATTCCTTGAAGTGGAAGCGCTTTGCTCTGTGGATGGCTTCAGTCATCTGGATCTATTCATGTGTCTTGTGAATCAGATTCTGGAGTACTTGCTGTCCCTCTCAGATTCTGGTCTGCAATACTCCTCCGTTAACGTGTACCTGACAGCTGTTTCAGCTGTCCATTTGCCATTGATGGCAGTACAGTGCCACAACTGGAGGTATCCCGTACATTTTTTTTTTCAATTTACTATGCTTTTTCCAGGCACTGCACCTCCCAGGCTCAGTCCCCACCACCCCGGACTTACCTGCGGCAAGCGATCCCAGGCTTGTCCCTACTGGGAGGGGCTGGCCGGTTGTCCTGAGACCAGCCGGACCTTAAGTGGGACTCCAGCAGGAATCCCCCACCAGAGGAACCCCCCACCCCGGCTTGCCCCCAAGGTTGGGCCCGTGGAACTGGAGCGTGATGACACACATCTACCTTTTGCCGGCAGGGTCGGGGAGTGGTTGGTGATGAGCACGGGACGTCATAGACGGAGGCGGCAGCAGCAGTGAGGTGTGGATCCCTGGATGATGGCGCCGGCAGCAGTGGTACCCCCCCAACCTCTTCCAGGGGTCCGTAAAGCACTGGACACTCTTTAGCAGTCCCCAGGACACTCAATACTCCTACCCCTGGCTGGCCCTCTGACTCCCGAGTCCGTCACCAAACCCGGGGTGTCCGTATCGCAAGTGGACACCTTGCTTCTGCACTGGTGGGCCGGCCTGTTCCATACATTTTTGAGAGGCATTCTTCATCTGAAGTCTCCCATTGCAATCCAGTCCCACCTTGGGACTTCAATTTTGTATTAGAAAAACTTACTTTGGCTCCTTTTGAGCTGGCCGCGACATGTGCGCTATGCTTTCTGTTGTGGAAAGCATTATTTTAGTTGCTGTTACTGCTGCTTGGAGGATTTTTGAGCTTCAGGCTGTGATGTATTAGTCTCCTTATTTGGTTTTCCATGAAGACAGGGTGTCTTTGCGTACCAATCCTAAGTTTGTACTAAAGTTGGTGTCTGAGTTTACCCTGAATCAAGCTCTCCATCTGCCTGTGTATTACCCATATCAAGCCAGTCCAAGGGAAGCATCGCTCCATACTCTAGGTGTACATAGAATATTCAGATATTATGTTCATCGCATTAGGGGACTGCAGGATGTACTCGCAGCTGTTTGTTTCTTTTGGCCATGGGCAAGAGGGTGCACCAGTTTCTAAACTGTGCCTGTCCAAATGGTTGGCCAACTGTATTATTTTTTGTTACAGGAAGTATAGTAAAGAACTTCTCGGAGTTGTCCGTAGCCACTCTACCAGAGGCATGGCCACTTCTGTTGCCTGTTTCAGGAATGTGTCAGCCGCTGACATCTGTGCCACTGCCACTTCGAGTACTGTCCACACTTTCACTAGACACTGCAGTCTGGACATTGCCGCTCGAAGAAGGGCAGGCTTTGGCCTGGCTGTGCTCCAAGGCTTCTTGTTTTAGGCTTATAGCCTCCAACCCCCAGACTGTCTTTCTGTCAGTACTGTCTGGGACTCGTTCCATAGGTGAGACCTGATGCAAGAGATACCCTCAATGAAGACAGTACAGCTACATAAGAACTTGCTATAACAGTATATCTTCGAGAGGATCTCTTGCATCAGGCCATGCCATCCAACCATCCATCCCCCTCAGGGCTTCTCTCGTCCTATCTCTCTCTCTCTCTCTCTCCAGGACGGTTTGTCTTCGGTTTCACCTTGCTTAGTGGTGGGAACCTCTGCAGGAGTAGGCCTTCTGCATATGGTCTTTAGCAAGGGAACTGAGGAGGGCACGGGGCGGCCCGCATTTATATAGTGAGGATATTGGTGTCTCACATCGGTGTGGGCGGCCCCACCTAGACTGCTAGCTAAAAAGTTTCTGTGTGGTCCTAGTGGCTGGTGGCTATATTTCTGTAGGTGTGGCCTGATGGCAAGAGATCCTCTTGAAGATCTACTGTTAAGTTCTTATGCATCTGTACTTTCCTTGACCCACAGTAGGGATTGCTGCTGGAGTGTAATTCAGTGCCTCCCTCCGGCCTGGAAACATTGCCATCAGCAGCACCCCAAATCTGGGGCCACTTGACAAGCACTGCCCAGGACTTGCTCCTGAACCCAGGTCACCTGCGTGGTACCATGATATGCTCTCTGCCTCGGGGTAAGCCCCAGCTGTGACATTTTCTGTTACCATATATAGATAGGTAGATGCTAAATGGTGACAATTCATGGGTCTCTGTAAGACCTGTGATTTATTAGATACTGATGGAGCCTGGATGACTGAGTGGTGGAATGTTCTGTCGAAGTGTGATGCATATTTTGGGAAGGCCACCATGCTCGATGAGACAACTCTATGTACAACAGAGGTAATTATAGCAGTTCTCTTTTTCAGGTGCCATTGTGATGGAGAAACCCAACGTACGATGGAATGATGTGGCTGGTCTGGAAAGTGCGAAGGAGGCCCTGAAAGAGGCTGTCATTTTACCCATCAAATTCCCCCATTTATTCACAGGTCAGCTGCATTAAAATGAAACTTTTAAAAATGGTGTTCTGTTGGCTTGTCCCGTGACTCACCAGAAGTGTAGTGTGGTACAGGGGAGACCTGGGTTTCCGCCTGCGCTCAGGTCTTTTGCTCATTTAGCTGGTTTGGGGGGAGGTGGCAAGACATAGGGGTGATATGCTCACTTTTTGGGGATGGAGGGAGGTTGGTTGGGTGAGAGCATGGTGCTCTTCATCTCCTCCCATTCTATGGTCGCTGGACATAGTGATGGGGAACGGAGGACAAACACAATGGCATGCCTAGGGAAAACTTTGGTTTTCCTTGGCCCAGTACCTCTGTTTTTCCCTTTTGTCAGCAGATTACACCCCTTCCCCCATGCCATGATATACAGTATTCCTCTGGTTATTTTGCTGTGATACATCATGTTTGTTTTCTTCTTATTACTTTGTTCAAAACCATAGCAAGTTCAGGTACATAAAGGATTACCACCTATCAGTGCTTGTTTACATAGTCGTCATTACCTGTTGGCTAGTGGTTGTTGTGGTATCACTGTGGATGTGGGGGGTGGCGGCTCTCCTACATCCATTAAATGGATGTTCATATATTTTCAATTTGCCTTAAATAGCCTTACAAGATTATAGCTGCCCTGTCTCATTTTCCCAGAACTGTATCATGTATCGTACCTAGTCCATAACAGTCTTACCATTAAATATAACCACTCAGTAAAATTAGAGAGGTTGTTACCATTCCAGTGTAAGAGTGTAACTTTATATTTATGCAACTTTTTAATATTTATGTAACTTTTTTTTTTTAGCATTTACTGAGACTAATTAGACTAGTAACTCAAAATACCCTGGTCGAGCAGAGTGTCTCAACCGGTGATGCAACCTATTATATTTAAGATCCTATCCCAGAAGTGTTTCAAGCATTTACATTCAAAGAACATATTAACATATTATCTCCTGCTGTGAGGTATCTGGGGTATCTGTCAGAGATTGTAAGTGGGTGTGTATTCTGTGGAACATGTTAAACTGTATTTGCCTCAGACTATTATTTTTAGAGACCTTTTTTGGAAACTGTTTGTTTAAAAGCCAGTCCTCTCCCTATATCACTCTGCCACACAGATTTAGGCTGGTTCAAGTTATCATTGGATTCTAATATTCATTTATTGATTTTCGAGAGTCTCTCACATAAAGCAGAGAGAAGATCTCAAAGAATGATGCTTGGATTTCTGTGAGATGGCCTATTCCTCTTCTAGCAAAGTATCTAACTTGCAGATAAGTTAGTTTAGTATCTAAAGATAGGTTAAATCTGTTGTTAATTTTTTTAAAGGTTCCAAACATTTTGCTCAGGTAGCATGTGTTAAGTTAATATAGACCTTTAGAAGCCAGCATGTCGGCACTGTGGTAGCATTACCGCTTGTCGCGCCGGCAACCCGGCTTTGAGAATAAGCCTAATTTATTGGGGGCTGGCTAGAGGAAGGAGGACTGTCTGTCCCAAGGATGCTTTCTTTCCCCAGGGGAGGGATATTGAGTACCGACGCTGCAGTATCACCACCTAGGTAACCTTGGCTGTAACTGCAGGCTGGAGGGCCCTGAGGAGGCTTGAGAGAGACGCTAGTTTTACATGCGTGCTCTTGCCTGCACGTCCTCATCACCGTTGTCTAGAGGGGAGAGATAGCGACAGAAGAAAAAGTGGAAAAAAAACAGCCCAGCAAAGCGGGATGAGCTTGGCATCCTGCAGGCCCCGCACTGCTGACCAGGCACTTTGCTCAGTCAGATGTGAACTCCAGAGGGAAGTCCTGGAGAGGGCAGCTGATGGAACTGGGGGTGCCAGAAGAAGGGGGCATGCCAGTTAGACAGGAGCATAAAGAACAATTTTCCTTTTTCTAGCACATCAGGCCTGATTTGGGAACCTCTTTCATCATCTTCAGTGTCCCTTTCTCTCCCGTGGAACCCCTGAAGACCAATACTGTATTCTTGCCTTCACTCACTCTTAACTCTGACCCCCAAAGCAGGTAATCTGCAGCTTGTCACCCTTCCCCACACTGCAGGCAGGACCCCGGAGGAGACCAGGCCTCAGAGGAGAATACTTTGCATAACAAGCTTGAGATATTCAAGGGAGGGGTCAGTGAGAAGGAGATGGGCCAGTCATCCCATTTGGGCATGGTGGGATGAGGTGACTTCATCTGTCCCAAGTCCTCTCTTATTTTTCGCCCATAGCCCTCACCTGCAGGTTATGCTTCCGTGAAGCAACCTGGCCTTGCACCAGTCTGGGCTGTCAGAGGGACCGGTGAGCCCCAACCCACCTTCAGGACTCCCCTGCCAGTTGTTGTGTCATGGGCAGAACAATGTCACTTGAAGACAAGTAGCAAAATCAGATGATGACTGAGTGACAAAGAATCCATTTTTCAAGCAGTTGTCCTAAGTAGTAAAAGAAAGGGGAAGGTAAATGTAAGAAATATCTGAATTATAAGTTTAAAATTGTGTCTAAATATCTCTCTACTCAGGAGGCCTCTGGAAGCGAGCAGTTTATAGCTGAGTAGGCCTTTCCTGGTAAAACTTTCAATAAATCAATAAATAAAATAAATATGTTTTTCAGAGCTTTCGCTGTAGTGTCAGAGGCTTTTTAATGAAGGAGTTTAGCCCCTGTAAGCCTGCTCATAGCCAGTGACATATTGCATGTTTTATAGCGCAAGTTGATTGCAACTTTTTTTTTTCTTGTTTAGGTAAACGTACACCATGGCGAGGTATCCTTTTGTTCGGACCCCCAGGAACTGGCAAGTCCTATCTGGCAAAGGCAGTGGCAACAGAGGCCAACAACTCAACATTTTTCTCGGTCTCATCCTCTGATCTTATGTCGAAATGGCTAGGAGAGAGTGAGAAGTAAGTTTCTATGAATACAGTGCTGCCCAGTACAGGGAAGTTCCATATTTACTCTAAGAATACATGATTTCAGGAACTGGGTTTGTTGGAAATGGTGACATCTTTTTGCCACAGATTTTGTTCTTCTCAGGGTTTGAAGTTGGCACCGACTCACTGGCCAAATACTGGCAGATGTTGTACTGGATAAGTAAAATTGTTCTTTAACTAGCACTACAGGCTAGTAATGGAGGATGTGACATGTAGAAATTAATAAATGCTGGCTATCCAGTAGGTTCGTTACTTGCCATAACAGTAGATCTTCTAAGAATCCATGTTCTCCATAAAGTACTGCTCCTTCATCTTGGGTCCAGAGGTGCTGGGACCCTGTGGGAGCAAATCTTTTCAGTCAGGTGCCAGCACCAGCTATTAGTGTCAGCACATGCGTTGCACCATGAGATGGTGCACACTTAACAGTAACTGTTGCTGACATCCTGACCTACCTCAGTTCTGTTTTTCCCATGAGTGCGCACCATGGGAGCAGTTCACTGTACCTCAGTTTGCCTCTTTGCAGTTTTCATTTGATTTCTTTTCCATCCCTGCCTTCCGTTGGCATTCCTGTGGCAAATAAGCTTTTGCAACGATGGGGCAGTCCATGCCAACATGCCAGTGTGCACATCAGCAGCATACAACATTGCCTACATAATGTGGCAGGCCACAGGCATGTCAGTTTGTGTTGGTGTCCGTAGGTGTTTTGTCTCCCACTTGTGGTGCTCTACAACAGACTGATTGAGACTATCTGCTAGGACACTGACAGCACCGGTGATATGAAAAGCAGTGAGGTGAACTTTGTGGCCCACTCTCACGTCCTCTCGGCAGAGGGAGTAGGAGTGCATGCTCCCATTTGTTCAAATAATAAATCACACACTAATTGCGCAAAAGCCATAGAGGACCACCCTCCTTTCCAGCACATTTAGGATAGGAGAAGTCTTAGTTCCAGCGGTGACTAGCACATCTGGCTCTAGTAAGGGCCCAGATGGGTTCTCCATTCTAGTATGGAGGTATCCTTTGTGAGGATCACCTGAAGGAGCACCTATGAACAGGTGATCCCTGCCCTGCCACCACAGCAGGGCATCCCATAAGAGGCAGCAGACTGTGATCAGATGTTATGTGGCACTGAGAAGCCTGTGACTACCAGATGTACAATAACCACTGAGGAATCCTCTTACGCAAATGAGATGGAGGAGCCATAAATACAGAGGCCACCATGAGACCAAAGAGATGTAGCATGGCCTGAGCTAAAACCTTGAAACCTTGTCACCAAAAAGGCAGACCTCTGTCTTCAGGCAGAAAGGTCTCTGACTATATTTAGAACGCCTCAAAGTCTGGATACATTGCCAAAGAACGAGAACGGACTTTTCCACATTCACCAGTACCCCATAACTGTCAAGCACTTATCTGGTGTGGCATAGGATGTACACTGCCCAAGCTGCCGACTCCCCCTTCAGTAGTCCGGATAAGGGAAAACATATAGTTTCTAACCCCAGTAATACTCTGGTGTTCATAAGTCTTACAGTGTCCCTTTAAAGGAAAGCTTTCATTTGCAGGGGCTCCTGCCCCTGCAAACCTTACCCGCCAGTTAAGCTTTTTTGGGAAAAGCGCCTTTTTTTCAGTCCAGGAAAGTAATTTAATTTAAGAACGAAAAGTCTGCTACCCAGAAGTATGGCGGACTATTGGGGGGGAGGGGGGAAGGGCTCCATTAACTGTGAAGGTGCAGCGCGCACTCTGCACTTCAGTGCATTTGTATTGAAGCGCAGGGTGCAGTGCCACACCATTGGAGTTAATGGAGCCACCTGATAGTCTGCCATACTTCCGGGTAGCGAACTTTTCGTTCGTATATTATTTTCCTGGACTGAAAAAAAGGCGCTTTTCCAAAAAAGCTTAAAGGGGACAGGAAAGCAGTTCATGCTCTAACATGGTTTATTGTTTGTTCATCATGCTGAATATAACTAGTATCACACAATTTATTGTGTCTGTGTGTCATTTGTTAAAGGAAGGCTGTCCTAAACTGTGGGGGCAATCACCAGGGCTGCAAAAACGCCCAATTAAAATAACCAATATAGTTTAAAATGAATAGCGCTAACCTTTTATTAGTTATTTATTGTTGTACAGTTGCTCCTGGATGCACCATTTTGAAACTGCCGCCGCACCGGAAAACAGAGTGTGACCCAGACATCGGTCCTGTGCGGAATACTTTCGTAAAAATAATGGCGAGCACATTACAGTGGATAAAAGAAACACTGTGCCATGTAGAGAGTCTATTAACTGAACCTCTAAGTAATTCCCAGTTAAAGCGGAGCAGTGTAAGGTATTTAAAATTGTTCTTAAAGTTGGAGCCAACTTAAGAACAATTTAAATACCTTACACTGCCTGCTTTAACTGGGAATTACTTCAGAGGTTCAGTTATTGATCTCTACATGGCACAGTGTTTCTTTATCCACTGTAATGTGCCTCGCTCGTCATTTTTACGAGCATTCCGGCACAGGACCGGATGTCTGGGTCACACTCTGTTTTCCGGTGCGGCGGCAGTTTCAAAATGGTGCGTCCAGGAGCAACTGTACAACAATAAATAACTAATAAAAGGTTAGCGCTATTCATTTTAAACTATATTGGTTATTTTAATTGCGCGTTTTTGCAGCCCTGGTGATTGCCCCCACAGTTTAGGACAGCCTTCCTTTAATGTTTTCAGAAAATTTTCTGGCTACTAACGGTGCAGCCAATCCCCCACATTCCTTTACTGCTTGAGCCTCCTACCTGCTGCTGCTGATGACGACTGAGCTTATGCATTCTACCTGCACTCGGCCTTTCATTCAAGATCAGCACTGTAAACATACTTTCTCTTTTCAAAGTCGCTGACCCTTTTCACACACACACAATATATCCTATTACTGTAGAATGTGTTGTATGTCTAATTTTTTTTTTGTTGCCATATAGCTATACCTGCAGTATCTCTGGTAAAAAATCAATACCATCTGCAAGATGCAAGTAAACAGTCTTATTAACGTTGTTTCTGACTGTCTGCATGTACATGTAAACTGCATATTATGTGCAGCACGTTCAAGTGCGGCAGATCACTACCTCTGGTTATAAAAATAAAGCATCTCAACCATAGTGTCTTTATTTCTGTGGCTCTTATTGGATCATACTGTGCACCTACCCTGTCACAGCACAATCTATATACCACCATACATTAAAGAAGCTCCAACACCGGCGACTACCAACTGAAGCTGAACAAAACATTTGTTTATACCCAAGCCAAAGCCAACTTCACGGGTGCTGCGGTCCGACCAGGAGTTGGACTGTCTTCTGACTGACCAACCCTGACTTCCCTGTTGTCTAGTGGCACACCCTTACCCACCGATCGCCGTCTCCACTTTTCATTTGTATATTCCTATTCCTTGGTGTCTAGTGGCACCCCCCTTCTCCTTGCATCAAAAACCTGAAATAAAACAGCCTCGATGTTCAGTATTACACAGCGGGTATTTTTTTTTATTTCATCATTATTATTACTATGATTATTATTAATGGTTTGTTTCATTTTGCTTTGCATGCTTCCTTTTGTTGTACCCAGGGAGGCCACTTTGTGCTAGGCAGGTGGCAGCTAAAAGATACTTAGCAGGGCAGGCTGAACTGCTAATGGTAAGGATCGGATCTGATCCATCGTTTGCGGGTAATGGGTCAGGTGGGCAGCCTTCAGTCCAGCAGAGCAGCTACAGAAAGACAAAGACTGTTGACTGGTCACTCCAAGTTGGACGGAAGGTTGATTTGGATTTTGTTCAGAACTGGATGCTCGAGAGAGAGACTGTCACCCCCACAGTCACACTCGAGTGGGTCATATGCTCTAAAAGCTTTTTGCTAAGCGCGAACTGCTGTAGGAATCGGATGATCCTTTGAAAAGAAATTTTTTTTTTAAAGTCAGTAAAATTCAGTCGAGATGCCTAAAGGGCAAACTTGGGCCTGGGCTGCATTTCAGTGAAAAAAAGATTTTTGTGGTTATTTTTTGCACTTCTCATTTTCATTTGGCTGGTGGTAAAAACAGGTAACTTGTAATTTTCTGAATTGGCCAACTCCTCTTGGTGCTGCACAGAGCTGGTGAGCATAAGGGGACAACGGTGGAAGAGGAGGAAAAACTCTGGGAAACTAGTGAAGGGGCAAAATGAAATCTCACTGTGTTTATAGCCAAGCCTAAGCCGGCTTCATGGGTGCTGCGGTCTGGCCAGGAGTTGGGATCGTCTTCTGACTGACAGTCAGACAGACATACAGTAACAATCCTAATTATTAAAATTATCGATTCAAACAACATGAAGTCTTGCTGTATTCTGACATATGCAGTTAGGTCCTGCCTTTCAACTGCCCCGAAGAACAAAGAGTTAAACTTTCCATGGCCAGCATGGAATGTTCGCCGCGAGCTTGGTTGAAGCCCCTGTCTGCTGTTGTTTAAACTCCAACCGTCAGATTCTTTACTCCGCCTCACTGAACAGTCGCTCTGGAGATTTCTCCTTTGTTCGGTTCAAAAAAGTCGGTTAAAGTGTTGTTTTTCGCTCGGTTTCTACCGAATTGCTGCTACCGTTCTGTCTGAGTCTCTGTCTGTGGTACCGTGAGTACTAGATAGGTTTTTCTTATAGTTTCTGTGTGGAACTTGTAAATTGCGGATCGGTTCGGCTGAACCAATCAGTTTCAGGTAAAAAAGTTTGTGTATTTACTTAGAGTGTGGTAACCGGTCCACATCGGTTCTAAAAAAAACGGATTTTATTACGTTTGTTTCCAAGACCCGTGACACGGTCAGGGAACCGATAGAGTCTTGCCTGACCTGATTGACCTGAAAAAGGGTAAATTTTGGTTAGGATTGGCTATGTCTAGAAACCCAAGAAAAACCCGCCCACTGGGTTTCAACACTGCAGTGTGTGGGGAAGTCTTTGCTAAGGCTGATCCCATACCACCTGTGTTTATTGTCTGGGGTTTGACCACCTCGATTCAGACTGCCAAATTTGTAAGAATTTTCCCAACGCTACTCTGGAAAAGAGATTAGGTAGACTGAGGGAAAGGGAGGCCGAGAAGTCCACTGATCCGGATGGCCAGTCTGGTTCGGTTCCGACCGAACCAGAAGGAGTGCCCTCTGACCAGGGTGATACTTATTTGGGCAAAAGGAGAGCCGATTCTGAGGAGTCGGTTCCTGTTAAAGGAAAAAGAAAATATAAATCGTCCGGTTCGGACCCAGAAATTCATACTCCGACTGCCGATGAGATAGTCAAGGCGATAAGAATAGTGCAGTCGCTTACTTCGGTTCCAGCCGAACAGGCACCATCTGGCAGGGGCTCGGTTTGGTCGGTTCCCCCGGTTCCGGATTACACCTTGGAAGAATTTTATGAACTGGATGAGGAGGAGGGAGAGTATGAGGATGATGATCAAGGCCACTGTTTCTCCGTGATTCCGTGATCACGGCCGGAATCAGCCTCCTCTCACAGCATTTTAAATTTCCCGCCAGAGAGTCACAGAATTCATGCTGCTAGCGTGAACATTCAGTAATTCAGCTGTATAAGAAGAGCAACTTGCCTCAGATGTGCTCCTATTCGCTAGAAACCCGGAAGAAGAACCACGTTGCTGAGAAGACGCCAAGCTAGGAGAAACTCCCAAGACCACACTGCCCAGATGCCGCCGCAAGAGTCGGGGAGACCCATTGATTTAATTAATTTGTATTCTTGCCGTTGTAATCCGCAGAAGTGCACCTGGCAGCCCAGACGCTGCCACCAGAGTCAGGGAGACCCGTTGATTTAATTTTTATTCCTGCTGTTGTAATCCGCATGGAAGAAGCGCACCGAGCTGCCCAGACGCTGCCGCCAGAGTCGGGGAGACCCATAGCTGTAAAAGAAGAAACGCACCACAAACTCAGGTACTGTACTTTTTTTTCTGTCTCGCACTGCTGCCTGCCTACCATCTTCTGTGTGCCCCCCCCCCCGGGCAGCATTTCAGACTCGGTCTTGACTGCTCAAATTAAGTTAGTAGTACACTAATGGGTAGCTGTGTGCCCATGGTTTTGGTGGGGCAGTGAGAGGAGTCAGACTAAAGGGTAGCCGTGGCTGTTTCTCTTTCCCCTGATTTGTGTGCTGATGCAAGTGCTTGCATCTACATCTGCACCTTGCCACTCAGCGACCCTGCATGCCACTGGCTGAAACGACATCATTGCAGCCTGGGACCTTGACCTTGATACATCCCCTGGTAATTCCTACTACCAGCTGATATTTTAAATACTATGCATTGTATCCTGAGGATTCATGCTGATGCCCCTTTCCTGCTCTTTCTGAAGAGGCAGGCAACCAGCCCTGAGCACAAGGCACTCTCTACTTGAACATTTCCCTGTGATTCTCACTACTGTAGCAATACCTCAGTCATACATACTTCTCTGTCTGCAGCAGACAGCATGCTGTGATTTTTAATTTATTTTTGTTGTGGCTTGCAGTGCAATTGTATTCACTGCCATACCCTGGTGCTGTCTAATGTGTGAGTCAATGTTGGCAGTGAAAATTCAGCCAATGGAGTTCCACAGTCATTAGCCTTGATAGCTGGTAGATGCACAACTTGGATAGCTAATATAACATGCAATTTGAGATTAAATGTCTTGTTTTCTGCTGATGTGACTTAAATCTGCATAAAAACATGATAAAACACTAATAGACAAATTTATTACTTAAAATGAGTGAATAATATAAAGTTTTGGATTGCTGGAAAAATCCCGGAAGAAATTGGATTCCCAAACACCGGTAAAATCCCGGAATCCAGGATGGTCAAAATGGAATTTGCTTTTTCCAAGCACCGAGAAACAGTGGCCTTGATGATGATGATGGTGATTATGAAAGTCTGGATGTGCCTATTGACCCGGACATCTGCCGACAGACCTTCAGGTGTTTCTCCTCCTATGCTTTCTGAGTCCCCTTCTCACTTTATGTTTTACAAAAAAGTGGTTGAAACCCTCCAGCTTCCTGTGGAAGAAGCAGTGGAGGATCAGGAGGAGCCTGATTTTGTTGAAATGATGGACATCCCAGAGTCCAGGAGACTGTCTGTTCCCCTCCACAAATCCTTTGGGGGAAACAGACACATAAAATTCTTAAGATTCCTAATTCCATACCTCCTGTGGACAGATGAATGGACAAGAGGTATGCTTTGTCAGGCTCAGACATGGAGTTTCGTTCCCAGCAATGCAGCCATGTTGGGGTGGTGCAGGCTGCTTCCTGTGATAAGGCAAATATCCTCTTGGCATCACACCCCCCTGATAAGGACTCCAGGAGGATTGATGCCATGGCAAAGAAACAGTACATGGCAGCATCTTTGGGACTCAGGCAGGATAACTATATGGCCTACACAGCTAGATACCAGAAGTCCAGGTGGGACACTGTGCTGGCTCTGGCTAAACAGGCCCCTGAACAGCTTGCCAAGGAGCTGGAGCAGGTGGCTGCGGATGGGATTGAGGCATCCAAAGTGCAATTTCATGCTGCTGTGGACTCCAATGATGTTTCATCAAGAGTCATGGCTACATCTGTGGCTCTTCGGAGGATGGCTTGGCTCAGATGTACTAGCCTATCACAGGATACCCAGGCTAAGGCTATGGATTTCCCTGTTATTGGTAATTCTCTGTTTGGGGAGCAGACAGAGAACTACATGAAAAAGATGGACGAATACAGGACCACTTACAGGACTGCTCAGGCCAAAGAAAGGCAGCCACTTCTCAAAGGCAGCAGTCCAGGGGCAGGGGCAGGCCTTTCCAAAGGCATTTTTACCAAGCTCAGGCCTCCTCTTCTTATTCTCAGAGGGGGTTCT
Organism: Neoceratodus forsteri; assembly: GCA_016271365.2. NCBI lineage: Eukaryota > Metazoa > Chordata > Ceratodontiformes > Ceratodontidae > Neoceratodus > Neoceratodus forsteri. Next base: position 1,582,374,332 of record CM028130.1, read on the forward strand.
TCAGAGGGAGAGGCAGACGGGGGATGAGCAGGTCTGCATCCACCACCCAACCTAAAGCCCCTGCCAAGCAGACACCCGGATGGGTCTGCCTGGTCCGATTCTCCAATACCTGTAGGGGGCAGGCTGGCTTACTTTGTCGAGGACTGGAAGTCTGTGACATCAGACAAGTGGGTCCTGGAAGTAGTAAGCCAGGGACTGGTTCTCAGCTTCAAAAAATTTCCCAAGATGAGAACCAGATCCTTTCCACCTGCAAATCCATCAGAGACCCTTGCCTTAGAGGCAGAGGTTTCTTCCCTCCTAGCTCTCAGAGCTATAGAGAGGGTTCCCACCCTACACAAGGGCAAATGATTGTACTCCAGGTACTTCCTAACCCCCAAAAAGACAGGAGAATGGCGGACCATCCTGGACCTAAGATATCTGAACAAACACCTTCTAAAACCAAAATTCAAAATGGTGACTCTGGGAATAATCCTTCCCTCTCTAAGGCCAGGGGACTGGTTAGCCTCCCTGGACCTCAAAAATGCCTATTTTCACATTCCCATCAGGTGCTCCCACAGAAAGTACCTCAGGTTCGAGTTGCCCTCAGGCCACTATCAATTCAGAGCAATGCCCTTTGGCCTAACATCAGCCCCAAGGGTTTTCACAAAGTGCCTGGCAGTAGTGGTTGCTTTCCTAAGGAGAAAAAAGATCTCCATCTTCCCATACTTGGACGACTGGCTCATAGTAGGTCAGTCTTCAGACCAAGTCAAGTCACATTTGCAAATAACTCAGCAAGTGCTCACTTCCTTAGGATTCCTTCTCAACCTTCCAAAGTCAGTTCTTTAGCCAGTACAGCTCCTCACCTTCATAGGGGCGGAGCTGGATACAATAAGGGCAAGAGCCTTCCTTCCCCTGGGCAGGGCAAGGACCCTTATGGAACTGGCCTCTTCATTCACCCTACAGGTGTCTCGACCAGCAAGGCATTTCCTTCAGCTTCTGGGCCACATGGCATCTTTCACAGCAGTGGTCCAGGGAGCAAGATTCCAGATGAGGGACATTCAGTTCCATTTAAAAGCCTTCTGGTCTCGAAGAAAAGATTCCCTTACCAAACTAGTCCCAGTGACTCGAACCCTGATCCAGGCCTTGCAGTGGTGGCAGGATCAGGACAATTTGAGACAAGGAGTTCCTTTTGTCACTCAGTCTCATTCAGTGATACTCACCACAGATGCTTCTCTGCTAGGCTCGGGAGCCCATCTGGGGGATCTTACCACCCAAGGACTGTGGTCACCTCAGGAATTTCTGCTTCACATCAATCTCTTGGAACTCAGAGCAGTGTTTCTGGCACTGCAAGCCTTTACCAAATCTGTACAGAACAAGGTGGTCCAGTTCAGAACAGACACCACCACCACCATGTGGTACATCAACACGCAAGGAGGCACTCGGTCTACGGCCTTGTGCACAGAAGCAATGAACTTGTGGTCCCTGGCCTCTTCCCTGCAAACCTCTCTGATAGCAGTTCACCTCCCAGGGAAGGACAATGTCCTAGCAGATGCTCTGAGCAGAATATCCCTAGGCCATCATGAATGGACCCTAGATCCCCTAGTTTTGAAAGTGATTTTCTTGAGATGGGGCACTCTACAGATAGATCTTTTTGCAGCCCCAGACAATCACCAACTTCTTCTCTTTTGTTGCAGACCCCCAGTCTTGGGCTTAGTCCCCCTGGATGCTCTGATCCTGAATTGGGAAGGGAAATTTCTGTATGCTTTTCCCCCCTTCCCTCTCCTGTTCAGATTGTTAGTCAAGATAAGGTCACAACCATGCAAAGTGATTCTGATTGCTTCAGACTGGGCCAGACAGCCTTGATACACCCTGTTGCTGTCCTTAGCAGTCCACCTTCCCCTGTCTCTTCCCAGGAATTACAACCTGTTGACATCCTCTCAGGGGAGGATTTGGTACCCGAACCTTCAGTCTCTCAATCTCAAGGCATGGCTCTTGAAGAGTTAGAGTTTGCTGACCTGCATCTTCCCAAGGGGTTCTGGATATCCTTAAGGCTTCTCGAAAGCCTTCTACCAGAAAGACTTACAATTCCAAATGGAAAAGGTTCACTATTTGGTGTTCTAAGAAGAATATTTCTCCAGATTCTGCTGGGTTACCTACGGTTCTGGACTATATGGTCCATCTCAATGGCATAGGGCTTAGGCCAGCTACACTTAAAGTGCATTTGGCAGCTCTTTCTGCTTTCCTGTCAGTAGGCAAGCCTTCTCCTCTGTCAGCCCATCCTGTGTTTTGTAAATTCTTCAAGGGATTGCTGCACACCAATCCCTCCTTTAGGGACCCTGCTCCTGCTTAGGACCTTAATGTTTGCATTGCTCAGCTTATGCAACCATCCTTTGAGCCTTTGTCCTCTTCAGAGCTTAAGTACTTGACTTGGAAAACTGTGTTTTTGGTGTCCATTATCTCTGCCAGGCATATCGGTGAATTGCAAGCCCTGTCAGTGGAACCTGATTTCATCTCTTTCCGTAGAGATAAAGTGGTCCTAAGAACTAACAGGAAGTTTTTGCCTAAAGTGGTTTCAGATTTCCACCTCAACCAGTCTGTCTCTCCCTGTTTTCTTCACTGACCATTCCTCCTCTAGAGAGAGGAGTCTGCACAACTTGGATGTTAAGAGGACCCTCAGCTACTACATAGAGTGCACCAAGGGTCACAGGTTTGAGTCCCTCCAGTTGTTCCTCACATATGGAGAGGTTAGTAAGGGCAAACCTGCCACTAAGAGATCTATTGCCAGGTGGATTGTTTCTTGTATACAATTCTGCTATGAAAAACTGGGTAGAACTCCACCCTCAGGCTTGAGGGCTCGCTCTATTAGAGGTACAGCTGCTTCCCTGGCTGCTGCCAGGGATATTCCTATCTTAGAAATCTGTCAAGCAGCCACCTGGAAAACAGTTCATACATTCACCAAGCATTACTCTCTGGATATCCAGGCTAGGAGTGATGCTCGGTTTGGCACAGCAGTACTTCAGAGCCTGTTTCCAAAGTAGGTTCTGTCCCTCCTCCATGGAGGTACTGCTTGGTAGTCTGCATATGTCAGAATACAGCAAGACTTCATGTTGTTTGAAGAAAAAATTACTCACCTTAGTAATGTTGTTTCTTCTAATGGAGTCTTGCTGTATTCTGACCTCCCCGCCTCCCCTCTCAGAACCTAGTTTTTGGGATGTGGGTGGGCAGGAGCAGTGTTGGCACCCTAGGGGTGTCCCTTTTTCACCCTCCTTTATTTTGGGTGAGTGTTGTGTTTTAGGATGTGTTTTGTTTTTTGGGTTTCCTGACTTGAGTCTTTGCTTTGAAACCAAAAACCCTTTTATATAAATATAGTTGCCAGTTGGCTAGTTTGAGTTTTACAGTTTCCACACAGAACTTCTGAAGTGAGTATTGCTCGTAAAGATCTGACGGTTGGAGTTTAAACCGCAGCAGACAAGGGCTTCAACCGAGCTCACGGTAAACATTCCATGCTGGCCATGGAAAGTTTAACTCTTTGTTCTTCGGGGCAGTTGAAAGGCAGGACTTAACTGCATATGTCAGAATACAGCAAGACTCCATTAGAAGAAACAACATTACTAAGGTGAGCAATTTTTTTCTTTTACACACACATTAATTTCTGTTCAAGTTGGGCTGACATTTACTAATCATGAGATTCCCCGATTCAGGGCGGATGATCAGATAGATAATAATCTGAGATCACAATACAAAAAAAAGTTGACACATTTCAGATTGTTAAAAGGATCACTACATTTTTTATGCTTTTTTTTAGATGGTAATGGGGCCAGAGGCATGCACACTGAATACAAGTGTGTGTGTGTGTATGTGTGCACATGCGCATGAAAAATGTATGTTATAGAATTTGTGTGATGATTGTGAGGCAGAGATGTTATATGCAACAACAGTTTAAGAGGATATCCCTGATGGTGTCTTTTGTGGTGGGAGATGGGAAGTGAAAAGAATGTGTCCAGGCAGCATAATAAATTGCTTACAATTCCACCAGCACAGCCGCTGGTCATTAATTGCCAGAGGGATGCAGCAGGCAAGAGGTAGCTACCCCAACACATATGGTAAATCTGGAAGCCGCAGCACTCCAACGCTACATAAAGCACTGTCCACACGCAAACGCTTTATTATTGCAAAAAAAATAAAAAATAATTTGTGAACAAGTGTCACACACCGTAGGGGTCGTGACCCCAGCGCTTTACTGTTAAAGCTTCATCACAAGATGGAGACTACTTGCACAGAATGGGTATTCAACTACTGCTCTAGTAATTGCTTAATCAGATTAAAATCAAATGTAACCAAATCAACTAATGAAATACATTCACCAGAGCAAATAAAAAAGCAGCTTGACAGTTCTAGCAGTAATTCTTACTAGTTCAATGGCTGAAACTATGTAATTGTTCAGAAACCAATTTGAATGACCAGTTAGAAGTCTCAGTCCTGCGATCAACGAAAACTGTTTACAGGAATTGTTCCCTGTGATCTGCAGACAGTTCCTGATAGGAAAATGGACTTCTAACTCTTCATTCAAAACTGGCTTTGAATAATTGCACCGTTTAACCTGATGCACTAGTAGGAATTATTACTAAAATTGTCAAGCTGCATTTTTATATGCTGTAGTGAAAGTTAAATACCGATGTCTGTGCAAGTAACATAGCAAATTAATCTCAGACCCCCCCCCCCTTGCATATTAATTTCATCGAGGATGCTTCCAATAATTTTAGATATTGGCACTCACAGATTTTAAAAAGCATTTGAAATGCCTTGGAACCGGCTTGGCCACCACCAACAGTCTGCCAGGCACGCCCTGCCCAAATGGCCCTGGACCCTGCTCCTGCATTGGGGGGGGACGGGGACTAGTACAGCCCAGGCTACTGAATCAACAGGCTGGCAAAAAATGAATGAACCAGCTGCTGCCCACCCATTGACGGGGATATAAGTGAAAGGCTAGAAGCCATGCGGAGTGGCTCCAACGGGTATTATAGCAGGCTGGCTGATGACTGTCCTGGGCTGCTGCTTTCAGTGTGATTTTTGGTGTGGCTGCCACCCACATTACCACTGCTGACCCCCTTCTGTAAACTTGGGAACTAGTCAAGTGACCCAACCCAATTGAAATAAATGAAGCCTCGGCACCTCATCTCCAGCCCCTGACGACATTCACCAATGTCTTCCCGGAAAACCAGCTCTACAGATATCTGGTGTAATTGTGATCAAAAATGGGATCTATGGATTTCTGCCTACCTACTACAGTAGGTATGAATTTAAAACTCGAGCCATCTTGAGTAGTTAATAGAATATGCTTCCACAATTCAAGCAGTTCCAGACTGTCCTGAAAACTTACAAAGCAGCTGCATGTTTATTTCAAGGTTTGTACAAGTAGGGGAAGGGATTCTCATTTTCATTGTACTTGTTTTGTAGTGCACATGCAGGCAGATTGTGCATATATTCGAATTGAACTTGAAAAATATTTTTCTAACACAACAACCACATGTTACTCTTTGGCTTGGTCCGCTGACAGATCTCATTCTAGTTAGCTGTTCATCTCGCCGTGAAACTTGCAGCTGAGACACTGGCACTTCTACACCTGGCCCCAACCTACTTGAGTCCAGTTTTTTGGAGTGTGTTCATCTCACTGAGACACACAATTGTAGAGAAAACTTGCCTGTTGATAAACTTCATTGTCACATGTAAATAATAGGTTTCACGCACACAATACACTTCTGAGGATTTAATGCCAAACTGCCTGCGCCTTCCTCTCAGCAGTCACGGGAAAGGGAAACAAACAAAGGAATTCGACAAATACAGTAATGAAAATAAGGGAGGAAAAAAATAATTGCAAAGGGGGGATCTGGAAAGCAGAGGAAATTGTCCCAAAAAGTATCCTTCTCCATGATGCCCACCAAGCAGCTGCAGTCTTGGGTTCACAACTCCCCCAGCAATGCCCTCTGACTGTAAGTGATGCAATACCCCCGAACCGCCCACAAATTGTTTGCTAGCATCTGGCGAGCACTTATGAAGTGGGAGGCACTCCACTTTGGATTTCACTTTGACAGCAGTGGCTCATTAATTTACTTTTTTGCCAGGTTGATTCAGACATGCAAGCCTCCATGTGTGAGGTTGGGGCGGGGGTGCTGCCTGACGACAGGGCTTTCTGTGGCTCACCCTGCACAGACCAGACATGACTCTGAGGCTGCAAAACCCTAAATGAAGCAAACCAGGCGAACCACCAGCGGCAGCACATCCAGCCCAGACCATTGACTTGGGTCCTCACTGCACTGTTTAGTGCCAGCCATTAGCCACCAACATTAGAGACTTGTATTACAACACAAGTCCACTAGTCCTCCCAGGAGAATGTGAATCCACCCTACAAACCACAAAAAGAAAAAAATTCACCACTATAACAAGGCTTGGTTGCAGAACCAATGCTGCAACTAGTTATTAGCTTTTGAAATTCTGTGGTGATTTGGCCGTCGAGTACCGATCCGGCAGCCAGTACTGATCTGGCATGAAACGGGTGGGGTTGGGCGGGGGGCAGCGACCATGAATGGGAGCTGAGGCAAAAGTTCAACTAGTGAACTGCCTGACTTTGCAGTACTCTTACTTCTAACCCCAGGAATCACTCATTATGATTAAATTAAATGCAGTCAGCCTCCTGTGTTGAACTGCCCAGAGAGATGGAATTATACGCAAATTACGGAACTCTCATGTGGCTCATGCCACTTTCAAACTGCTGCCTTAGCAACTGCTGCACTCTGAGTGCTTCAGATTCTTTACTCTGCCTGCCTAGTAAGGACGTCCTGGAGAGCTCTCCTTGAATGGTCTTCAGAATTCATTATCTGTGTGGATAAGTACTCATTTTGAGTTTTATTTCAGATTGCTGCCTTAGAAGTTTAGTTTTAATAATTGTAGTGTAGTTTTGTTTTTTTAGCGGTTCCCTGGAACGGAGGGTTCCGTTCCCTCTGTCTAGATTTGCATTAGGTTTTTTGTTTAACTTCCTATCTATGGTTGGTTCCTTTGACCGCTTTATTTTATTTAACTTTTAAGTATTTTTTCGGTTCTGTTTTTCTTAGGGAACCGAATAGCGCTCGGTTCCAGGAACTATTAACGTTTGTTTATATTTAAAAATCCTGGTTCCTATATATATAATATTGTCCTGAGATTGGTAATTGTTCGGCTTACTCAATGTCAGAAACCCACTTAGATAAGCCTAAGAAACGCACAGGACCCACTGGGTTTAAATATTGTGAGTCTTGTGGTCTGATTATAGTAAAGGCAGACAGACATTCTCTTTGTATTTCCTGTTTGGGCACCAGTCATATTTTTGCCAGTTGTGAGATTTGCAAATCTTTCTGTCCAAAAACATTAGGAAAGAGGGCAAAAAAACTAGAGGAAATGGCTTCTGCTTCTGCTGCTGATACTAGTGCATCTACCTCAATCCCTAAAAGGGATGGAGGCAAAGCTAAGGACACAGACAAAGGTTCTGAGAAACCTGACCAAGGTAAGCCAAAGAGGACTGTGGAGACAGTGACTGAGGCTGTCCCTCTTAAGAAAAAGTGCAAAGAGAAGCATGTTGCTGCGCCTCTGACTGAGAAGGCTAAGGAGCTCCCAGCAGAAAAACATAATATGCCCTCTGCTGAGGGCATTGCTAAAGCATTACAGGTCATACAGGCCCTGCAGGCTGCAGCTTCGGTCCCTACACCGGCTGCATTGGTTCCTCCTTCATTTCCTGTTTCACAGGAACCTCAAGTTACTTACGGTGAGGAGGATTTTGAAGGGGAACCGATATGCCCTGAAGTTTCCCCCTGAGCAGGAGTTTGAGTCCCCTCCTAGGGGCCCAGAAGAGTATTCCTACAATTATGCTTTTGTAAAAAGCATGGTGCAGACCCTTAATCTCCCTCTTCAGGAGACTGAAGAGGAGATGGAGGAAGCAGAATTCCTCAATATGATGGGTTTAACTCCAACAAAACAACTTCTTTTGCCAATGCATAAGTCCTTAAAAAAAAGGCAGCATCGCAGATACTGCAGACCCTAACTTCTATCCCTGGGGTAGATAAAAATGCTGTCAAAAAGTATCGGCTAGACAGATCGACTGCTGAATTTTTGTTTCACCATCCCAACCCAGAAGGGGTGGTTCAGGCTGCTGCCTGTGACAAAGCCAGAATACCACTGGCTACCCACCCTCCGGATAAGGACTCACGAAAAATGGATGCCATGGGAAAAAAGGGCTACATGGCTGCTTCCTTGTTAATCAGGCAAGCCAACTACATGGCATATGGGGTATAGTACCAAAAGGCAATCTGGAACACAGTTTTAGCCCTTGCTGACAAGGTTCCAGGTGACGTGGCAGTGGATCTGCAAGAAACAGCAAGGGCTGCACTTGATGCCACTAAATATCAATTCCATATGGCAGTGGATGCCAGTGACACAGCTGCCAGGCTAATGGCATTAGCTGTCTCCCTTAGGAGATTTGCATGGCTCAGGGCCACCAACCTTACCGCAGATGCACAGGCCAAGGCAATGGATTTCCCTGTGGAAGATAAATCATTGTTTGGTGATAAAACTGAAGCATATATGAAAAAGTAAGAGGAATACAAGTCTACTTTTCATAGCAGCTCGAAGGACAGACCTAGTTTCTATAGATCACAGAACAGGGGAGGCAGGGGTAGGGGATTTTATCCCAAACCCTCTTTTCAGACACAGGCCTCTCAGCCACAGCAACAAGCGAGAGGCTGTTTCAGAGGAAGGGACAGGAGAGTGATGAGAAGAGCTTCTCCTTCTTCTCAGCCTCAGACACAACCCTCACAGAACACCTGATGGGCTGCTTCAGGTCGCATCTCCGTTTTGTGGAACTACCAGTGGGTGGCAGTTTGGCTCACTACCTCCAAGGGTGGCATATTATCACCACAGATGGGCTTCACTCAACTTCATCTCATTTCATTTCCCAAGCTGAGAACAAGAGCTTTCACACCAGTCACCCCCTGCAGACAGGATTTTACTGGACACAGAGGTCAAACACCTTTGTTCAATAAAAACAGTGCCCCTAAACCAAAGTGGCAGAGTGTTATATCCACATATTTCTTAATAAGAAATCTATTTTGGATCTCAGAATGTTAAGACTCATTTTCAAAGCCAAAAAACTTCAGCATGCCTCTCTGACATTAATCATTCCCACAGGCTGGCCTCAGGCCAGTATCAACTGGCAACACTTTTATTTGGCCTAGTCTCTGTTTCAAGGCCTCCAAAAAAAAAAAAATATTTTTGTTTCCCCTACCTGGACAACTGGTTGATAGTAGGTCAGTCCCTACAACATGCAGAGCACTTCCTGGCTCTAACAAAATCCCTGTTTTCTCATAAACGACCAGAGGTCCCAGCAAAAACAACAATACAAGTACTGGAGTTTATTGGAGCAGAAGTGTATAGCACCCAGGCCACAGGACATGGTAAACAATATTCTGCAAATGGCAAACTTGTTGTACCAGAAAAACCCAAATCAGCCAGAGAATTCCTCAGGCTACTGGGCACAGGGTAGCTGCCCCGTGGCTCTGGTTGCCAGATTTCATAGAGAAACATCCAGGTTTACCTAGGACAGTGCTAGTCACAAAGAACAGATTCTGTCCAGGATGGCTCCAGCCACCCACATCCTCGTGCAGGTACGGTGGCTGGACAAACAAAACCTTGGAATAGGTGTGTTTTGCTCACAAGGGAACATTTTTTTCCTTAATTCTCACATCAAATGCTTCACTTTTAGATGGGAAGCACACAAGTTTGATCATGCAGCAAGTGGCACATGATCTCCCCAAGAGTTCCTATTACACATAAACTCCTTAGAACGCAGGACAGTCTGCTAGCTCTTCAGGCATTTGCCCCGCATCTTCAAAACAGGTTGGTGCAAGTCAGAATGGGCAACACCACAATTATGTACTACAGAAACAAACGGGTAGTAACCAGGTCAGCCCCACTCTGCACAGGAGCAATGGGGCTGTGATCCATGACATACTCTATGAGAGTATCCTAATCAGCCATGCACCTGCAGCAAAAGACAATTTTTTTGTCAGCTCTCTCAGCAGGATAAGTCGGGACCACCACTAGTGGTTCCTGAACACTCAGATGCTCAGTACAATCTTCAGGGGATGGGGCACTCCAGAGGTGGATCTTTTTTGCCTTGGTAGAAAACCACCAGTGATCAATGTACTGTTGCAGGCCTCTTCTCAGGGTCAGACTCCTCCTGGAGGTGTGGGCCCTTGATCGGACGGGAGAGTTTTTTTCTATATGCCTTCCCTTCTTTTCCCATTGATATTCAGGACCCTGCTGAAATTGAGATACCAACTAGCAACAATGATATTAGTTTCACCGAATTGGCCGAGACAGCACGGGTACTTGCTTCTCTGAGCTCTGTCAGTAGTTCCTCCAAGTCACTTGCCTAGGAGGCACAATTTGCTGACCACTGCTCAAGGCAGGATCCTGTATTCCAACCTCGAATCACTGAGGCTCAAAGCCTGGCTCTTGAGGAATTAGAAGTTGCTAACTTTAGACTGCTAGATCCGGTATTGCCAGTGCTTAAGGGTTCCAGAAAAACTTTTTCACCAAGAAAACATATTCTTCTAAATGGAAGGGGTTTCTTATATATGTGGTTTGCAGGTAAGGGTATTGACCCCTTCAAGGCTGGCTTGTTTTTTTGCCTAGACTGCCTCACACACTTAGTCTGTGCTTACTTTTCTGCTGGTAAAGAGTGAGCCATGGCCTCTCATCTGATCTTCAGAAAATATTTAGAGGCCTTCAGCCATTGTCTTCCTCCACTGAGGGAACCAGTTCCAGCCTGGAATCTGAATATCTGTACTGCCAAACTCATGGACACACCATTCGAGCCTATGGAAACTATAGATTTAAAATATGTCACTTGGAAATCTCTGTTTCTGCTGGCTATCACTATACCCAGAAGGATAAGTGACTTACAGGCCCTGTACACAGATAAACACTACATCTTGTTCCACAGGTATAAGATAGTCCTCAGGAACAGTAGAAAATTCCTTCCTAAAGTGCTATCTCATTTTTTCCATTTAAAATCAGTCTATCACCTTACCCCTTTTCTTTTCAGAGAACTCAGTTATCCAAAAATAAAGCTTCACTCACTGGAGATCAAAAAGGCACTTAGCCAATATATTGACAAAACCAAGTCTTACAGATCAAGTCAGTCACAACTCTTCCTTGCCTATGGTGAAGTAGGTAGAGGTAGGCCTGCCACAAAATGTACAGTTGCTCACTGGAGAGTGGCATGTATACACCTTTGCTACGCTAAGGTGGATAAACATGCACTCCTGGGTTTGAGGGCACATTACACCAGGGTCACAGCTACATCAATAGCAGTTTTAAGAGAAATTCCACTACTGGAAGTCTGCAAAGCAGCTACATGGAAAACAGTACACACCTTTACAAACCATTACAGCCGGTACATTGAACCCAGAAGTGATGCTCGATTTGGTACAGCAGTGCTGCAGAACCTGCTTTTAAGATAGGTTCTCTGCCCAACCTCCAAAGGTACTACTTGGTAGTCTGCATTTAGTTTAATCATAATGAGTGATTCCTGGAGTTAGAAGAAAAAAATACTCACCATAGTAATCTTGTTTCTTCAAAGGGATCACTCATTATCAGGGGTGTAGCCAGGGATTTTAAACTTGTACTCAGGAGTTGATGGAACTGTTGCCTTCCCCTACGTAAACACAAACCAAAAGATGTGCTGCCCCACCACACAGACATTGCTTTGCCCACATTTCAGTCAACAATCGGTAGTAAACCAGTTGATTGGGTCATTCCTACAATCATGAGCTCCAAGTTAGGCACCCACACATCTTTGAAAGATCATTCACAAGCTCACATTACAGCATCCAAGAAAGAGGAGGGTACAGCAGGCTCTGTTTGTGTTTGTTGCCCTGGCCTGAGGTTCATGTTGCCCATGGGTTTACCATACTTTATTGTACTCAACAGAGTACACTGAGTATGCATGCCGACACCCATGCTCATTATGATTAAAGCTCCCTCCCTGCCTCCCCTACTAGAACCTATAAAGTTTATTCTGCTTCCCTGCTGTAGGAAGTTGTTGCCTATAGGGCTTACGTTAGAGACTCACTTTTGTGTTTAACCACTTGGTTTCCTTGTGGTCTCAAGTTTCTTAGATCTTCCTGGACTAAGTCTCCATCACTCATTCACACTAGTGGGATAGCGCCACAGGCGCTAGGATCAAGCGGGAGCAAAATTTTCTGAAGGGCCGGCGCCGAGGTAGGACCACGCACGCGCGGCACCGCGAGACTGACTCGCGCCTGTATAGGCTATCTCGGCGTCGACCCATCAACCGCCTCAGTTCCTTTTCTCCTGCCGTCGAGTGCGCTTGGATGTCGACTTCACTCGTCTGCGGGAGTCAAAGTTTTCGTCTATACAACAGCAGCTTTTAGTGTTTAATTTAAACGTTTTAATTTAACTATTTAGTAGTAATTTTTTATTTTACGAATAAGAAGATTATGAAGAAATTCTTTCCTGCCATCCACGGAGTCGTCCTTAGACGGTAGCGGTGACGGTAGGAAGACTTCGTTGAAAGTTGCTTATGGCATAGGGGCTGTGCCGGTCCGCCACCCTTAAGTATGGGGGGGGTCGACTATCAGACAGTCCTGTGCTTTCGGCGGGACAGTCCACCCGGTAAGATCTGGCAGTGCCGGGGATCCGGCTCCGCATACCTCGAGCTCTTCTTCTTCATTTGGGGAAGAAGAATCGGTGCCCTTCGAGGTTGCCTGTTGGTATGTCTGCCACGAGGACTGTTCGTTGGTAGAGGCGATAGGCCTGAACTAGCTTCCGTGGGTTCCCCTTGGCCGCTCCCAGCGGCTGCATTCGACTCGGACTCCACCTCTGTCTGTTGGAGTTCGGTGAGCAGGTTCACCTCTGGGCGCTCCTGTGGGGCAGGGGTTTGACTCCTTTTTCCTGGTTGTGTTCCTGGTTCTGGGCCTCCGGCCTCGGAGCCGTTGGACGGAGCAGGTCAATTGGATCTGAATGAGCGGTGCCCTCTTGGTGCCTTCACCATCCTGTCAGCCTCGTCTTCACCCCTCTTCCTTTCCATGCAGGGGCGGCACGGCACCACCTTTCTCTTCTTTTCCATTGGCTTTCCATGGTGTTTTTCCTGGCGTTGTACCCAACACCTTGAGGCGCTGCAGGTCTGGTGCCGTGCCTCTGGTTTGGCATGGTGCCATGGGCGGCACCGCTGGTGTTTGGGTTGGCGCGCGGGACTGGCGCCCGTGGCTCGAATGCCATGCTTGGCACCGTACTGATGCTGCAATCGGTGCCGTGGCTCAGTGCCGCTCGGTGCCGTGGTCGACACCGTACTGGGTGCCGCAGTTGGCGCCGTGGCTTGCTCGGCGCCGTGCTCTGTGCCGTGGTCGGCGCCATGCTCTGTGCTGCAGTCTGCGCTGTGGCTTGCTCGGTGCCGTGGTCAGCACCGTGCTCTGTGCTGCAGTCGGCGCCCTGGCTCGTCACCGTGCTCTGTGGCGTGGGTCGGCTCAGTGGCTCACGCTGTGCTCGGCGCCATGCTTGGCTCCATGGGTGCTTCTTTGTCGGCGCCGCTAGCGGTGCTGTGGGTGTCTCACGGTGCCACTGATGCCCGCGGGCACCCGTGGGTGCTGTGGGCGGTGCCGTGCACCCGCTGGTGCCATGGTGGCGCCCGGACACCCGCGGTGGTGCCGTGGCGGTGCTGTGCACCTGCGGTGCCGCGATACGCACCGGCACCCGCAGGTGCAGGCTGGGTGCCATGGGCGTCGGGGGGGATGCCCTTGCATGCCATTGCTGCCATTGGTACCAAGGATACCTGCGGGTTCTGCCGTGGGTGCCCTCTGGTGTCTCTCAGGTTGGCATGGTTACTGCTTGGTGCCTTCCTGTGCCAGGAGTGATGCTAGTGCCACAGGGGTGCCAGTTGGTGTTGTCTGACAGAACTAGGGAAAGATCTGTGTTTGCAGACCTCTCTTCCGCAGGACTTGTGTTGGGATGTTTCCATGGAATGAATTCCTATTCTGCGGATTATTTCCACACATTTCAGTGGGTGGCGGTCTGCATCGGATCTCCTCATCCAGTGATTTTTCCGCTGATGGGACTCTTCTGTTCTGTTTCTGTCAGCAGAATCTCTCATTCCGCTCAGCACTTTCTCAGCCCCCTACGTGGTGCCAAGCTCCTCGACACCCTTCCTGGTGGCGGAGTCTCTAGTGGCTCTAACCGAGACACCTTTTTGGGGTCCTTCTGTGGTAGAAAGGCATTTGGATGAGTCTTTCCCTGTCCTTCTGGTCAGTGATACAGCGGATGACTCATTTTATATACTGAACGACACGCCCTCTCTATCATCAGAGTTTGTGATGCAAGCTCTTTTAGTAGTTCCTCATTTATGGGGTCCACCATAGTGTTCAGACTGGATCTGTGGACTATATACCTCTGCGTCTAGACTTTTTCAGTGGTCAAGACAATTACACTCTTTGGAACATTTTAATTCTATGGTCGGAAGCTGCACAGACTGTCCCGCTCCTTTGATAGGGGTATACAGCCTGATCGTCCCTTGTCAATCTTCACCATTCATTACTGCTTGGGTTAAGCTGGGCCGCGCACCCCTACAGGGAGTTTTTTTTTTTAGAGTCGGCTCCAGGCGCCACCCTCGGGGCGATGTACCGTCATGCGAGGCGGCCGTTAGGTCCCAGACTCCTCCTCCATCTCAGTTCTGTTTCTCCCGCCGTCGAGGCTGCACCTGCTGCGCGTAGCGTATAGTTTCTTGTTTTTTCCACAGCTGAAGACTCCTCGTTTTCTCAGACCATCCTCAACGCCCGTATACGGTAAGACCGTTCCTTTTATTTCTATACTGCGTGCCAGTGCTTTTTACTTTTTCTTTGTTTAGTTCGCATCATGTCGGTTGAGGAGCAGGCGTAAGTTGAAGCGGGCTGCGTCCCTATCTCGTCCGGTGCTCCTGTGGCGGCATTTTTCCGTCTTGGACCAGCATGATGTCTGTCTCCGTTGCCTGGGACCCAACCACGACATGGGCGTGTCGCGGCTTGTTTCTCCATGGACCGTCGTGTCCTCTCGAAGTCCAGCGTTCAAGCTCGGCAGGCCCCGCCACCTTGAGGGGCGGTGTCGCTCGGGATTCCCAGGTAAGGTCTCAGGCCCTTCCCTGGGTCCCTCCTGGGCCCTATACAGTCGAGAGGAGGCTTCCTCCTCTTCTCTTGCCGAAGAGGCTTCTCTCACGGTGTCGGGGGAGCGTCGTGGTCCCTCCCGGGGCCCGTGAGTGGGGACACCGCCCTCGGCGTCACCTCCTCGGGTGCAGGGCTCCCAGTGTCGAGGCCCACGATTTCTGGGCCTGGCACTGGTGGACCCGACGCCCGCCCTCTGGCGCCGTTTCAGATCGGTGCCGGTGATCGGGGCGGCGCTGCCACAACCCGGTGCCTTTCGCGGCGCAGCGGGTCGATCTGTGCTCGGCGGTGCCGGGTTGGGTTCTGATGCCAGGAGCAGCGCCGTGGGCCTAACTGGTGCGGCAGGGGAGCCAGGACTGGGCCTGGCTGTCGCGAGTGGGCGGGGTCGTCCGGCGCCGTTGCTCCGGGGATCCCTGGGGTTGCCAGCATTGAGGTTCTGCTGGTCTCGTCGTCTTCGGAGGCCGATGACACAGATGTGGACCCATCCTGGCACCCTGACTCTTCGGGGTCAGGGTCCCCGGTGGCACAGGGTGCTAGGCGATGCAGCGGGCCCCTTCCACTGTCCCCACTCCCGTCCTCCCCTGAGGGTCCTCGGGCTAGGGGTGGCCCTGGGTCCCAGGGGGGGTGATGTGGTGGGGACTGAGGAGGAAGCCCCCCCTCCTAGGGGGCCTGTGACAACTGCCCTCCCGGGTGCTGTTGCCTCCTCTCGGGGAGGGGGAACGCTGCAGTCGAGGAGGAGGGCTCTCTCGGAGTCCGAGGGGTCGAGGGCAGGGGCAGGTGCCCGGTCTCCGCCGCCACCCTCGTGGGGTGGCTAGAGGCCGTGGCGCCGAACCCGCCCTTCCCACTTGGGCCCCGGGGTTCCCTCCGGTGGCATTGCCGTGGACTGCCCTTCTGGACCCATGCAGTCCCGGGTTCGTCACAGGGGAGGTTCCCCCCCGGGCTCTTCTAGGCATCGCATCCTCAGGGTCTCGTCTTGCGGCCTGGTTTGTTGTCCGGGATCCCGCCAGCTCGGGCTCCGTTCCCCGGATTTCAGAGCCCTGGCAGAGGTCAGTTGCCTCTTCGTAGGTGCCCTTCTCCAGTACCTCTGCATCCACCCCCCGCTCTTCCGGGCCATGTCGGTCCTACGGGTCCGTTATCCTGGGAGCAGTTCAGAGGTTCTGCGGCGGCCTTCCCCTCATCGTTAGATACATGCATGAGCGGGTCTTTCGACTCTTCCCACCGCCGCAGGAATCTTCTGGACATTCGAGCTCTCCATCATCCTCGTCTTCCTCCTCTGAGGGAGAGGAACCCCTTGCTCATCTTTCTTCTGACGCTGATTTCACTGAATATCAGCGATTCCTCTCGAGGATGGTGAGGATCTTGAATCTCTTCGTTAGGGAGACAATACTGAGCAGGAGAGCGTGAATTCCTTGGAGAATTCAGTACCCAGCACCTGGTGGTACCTTCCTGGCCTATCCCCTTCCAGGAGCGTCTATCCGTTCCTGGCAGTCGCCAGCCGCCCTTTCTCCAGCCCCGGCAGACTGTCGTCGAAGGTATTGTGCCCCCTCGGAATCCCTGGGTGCCCTTCCCAACCCGTCCTCGGGTTTGGTATACCTAGAGACTCCTTCCGGGCGCACCGCCTGGCGCACGACCGCCCACCCGATTCGGATTCACTACAATTCGACGGTGGGGGCGAAGTGTTCTCTTCTTCTCGTGCGGTGGCTTGCATTGCATCACATCAGGCTCACCACGCTGCCTACAGTCGGCATCTGTGGTCGATGCTCTCCCAGCTCCTAGCATCAATGCCTGATACGGAGCAAACCAGACAGGCTATTGCCCTCTCCGCTATAGGCCTGGAGCTGGCAAGACACCAAGCAAGGGCATCTTATGATGCCAATGAGGTGGCTTCCAGGCTTGCGGGGACAGCGATCTGCATTAGGCGGACGGCATGGCTCCGTCTATCAAAGTTGTCACCCCTGGCCCGGCGTAGGGTGATGCGCTCCGCTTTCCGGGGAACCCGTCTTTTTCCTCCAGAGCTAGGAGACTTTTGCAGGGCTTTCTCCGTCTCCCGTCCTTGAGGGGCACCTCTAGCTCTTCTCCCACTTAGGCTTCTCTTGTGTTAGCCAGGGTCTTCCTTCTGTTCCTCACCAGCAGGAGGCTGGGGTCTTGTTCCCTCAGGGTTCTACCGCCTTTGTCAAGGGGAGGGGACTTGGTACTCACCAAGCAGTAATGAATGGTGAAGATTGACAAGGGAAGATATGAAAATTACGTACCTACCGTAATTCTTGATCTTCTCTTGTATCTTCACCATTCATTACTGATACCCACCCACCTTCCCCTCAGTGGCCTCTTTCTGTGGCGTCTCCCCTCCCGTCTCGTTCCTCTCCCCCCTTGGCCTTTATGCAAAAAAAAATCTGTTTTTTCCCCATTCTTGTGAATGGATTCTCTTTTTTCCTCAAGGTGAGAGGAGCAGTACGGTTGCAAATTTCTTTAATTCTGAGGGAACTCTTTCTGACTGCCCTATGGTGCGATTCCTTACCTTCTTCAGGTCATGTAGTTTCACAGCCTGGTGGCCATGCCCTGTCTTGGCCTCCTCAAAGTTTGGAATCCCCCTGGCAGGCATTATTTTTCAAAGCTTTTCCAGCTGCTGACTGAACTTGTCAGCTTCAAGCCTCTGTCTGCCTTGTCCTAGCAAGTCTGATTGAGTTCCTCTCTATTTTTCTTACAAACTGCCTCCGAGAAGGCATAGTTTTTCCCATACTCTTCTGTGGTAGCACTTAACAAGGTGCTAAGGAACTTAGTCCTCTTCCTGGATGGGTGCTCTTCCGGAACAGGTTCTGCTCGGACAGTCTAGGAGCCCTCAACTAGGATGAAGGGACTTGGCATGTTGAGAGTTCAGAGAGTCTGCCGTCTCTTGGGTCTGTTCAGGAGGTTCGGTGGAACCTCTCCTCAGTCCTAACAACTGGGATTCTTGCTCCCTTATTAGTTTCGAGCCTATAAGCCTCTCAACCAACAATGCTCGATGGGCACTGTTCTCCTTCTCAACATGCCTCTTTCTTTTTCTACTTCCTCTCCCTCTCCCTCTCTCTGTTCCTCCCCTAGAGCCGCCCCGGAAAGGAGGCCCTGCGGTCCCTTAGGGTAGGAATTCTCTCTCCTCTGTCTATTCTCCATCGGCTTATTCCTTTTTCAGTTTATTTCCTTTCCTTTTTCTATCCCTCGGCTCTCTTGCCTCACTTTCTTTTTTCTTACACTTTATTTTCGCCTCTCCGGCTAACAGAACTGAGATGGAGGAGGAGTCTGCGGCACCTAACGGCCGCCCCTCACTGCATGACGCTATGTCGCTCGAGGGCGGCCCGCTGGAGCCGACTCTAAAAAAAAAAAAAAAAAAACCTCCTGTGAGCGGGCAGTGCAGCCCGGCTTAACCCAATCAGTAATGAATGGTGAAGATACAAGAGAAGATCAAGAATTACGGTAGGTACGTAATTTTTCATTTTTGATGCTGCCCCTCTGGTGGCTGCTTCACCACAGGTAGTTAACATCTGTCTAGCTATTATTAGTCCAGTCAGGGGTTCAGTTATGGATCTTCAGGCTCCTCCTGCTCCTCAGAGGATGACATCCTTGTCATTTCTGTATCAGGCAATACTTGCCAAATAGCAGCCAACAACCTTGTCAGGCTCGGACTAATGATATTTAAAAAAAAAAAAAAAGATTGGGGTCAGAATTATCACAGCACAGGGCTAGTTGGAATTTCCTGATACCACGCTTGGATCTGATCAGGTTCCGCCTCAGCCCTGAGGAGGTCGTCTCTAAACCTCAGTAAAGTACCTGTTTTCTTCTACCCCTAGGGGCAGTCCAATCAAGGTGGTATAGCTCACCTCTTTCTCTAGAGAATTTCTCTTATTCGAGATATTTCCAAAACCTAGGCATCTAACCAGTCTGTTAGTCCCCTTTTGTTTTTAATCAGGCTTTCTTCTCTGATCAGAGCCTTGCAGCAACAAGTGACTCTTCAGCAAGTCGGAACTTAGATTCCTACTTCCATGTTTGCTCCAACTTAACAGATGACATGCTTCTTTCTTGACCATTGGTCAAGTAGGTTCTTTCTAAGGTAGCTTTGCAAATATTCACATACAGTCATACTACTCTGAACCTGTACACTTTACCTCCGGCTCTTGCAGTTCCTGAGGTCCTTTACATTAGATTAGTGCATGTCTTCGACACTATTAATTTTGGTCCTAGATGAAATTGTGAGGCCAGGTTCTTGCCGCTCTCCTAGAGTAGTTGCGGCTGCCTGGCAGACTTAATTTTTTGCCCATTGTAGTTGTCGGCAAGGTGTCGAGTTACAACAGGCGTTTATCTTGTAGGCACTATGTTATAGATGCTCTTACAAGACAGCTCTTTTTATTAACAGGACAGTCCTGGCTGTCCTTTCCGAATGAACCTATCTCCTACCACCCTACTCAGGGTTGTTGATTTTAGCTTGGTACTCTCCTACTAGTGTGAATGAGTGATGGAGTCTTAGTCCGGAAGATATGGAATTACGTGCCTACCGTAATTAGTTCTTCTTGGACAGTCTCCATCACTCATTCCTACCTCCCTCACCATCCCTGGGTTCACTCGTTTTCTTTCCTGGTCTTCATGGCCTATGGTTCGGACTGTGAAGGCATTGTTCTTTGACCTTTCTTACAAGGCCATCTGGGCCCTCTGGGCCCAGACACTCAGAATAGTTATTCTCATTAGTTACGCTGCACCTCCTTGGTCGAAAAGGTACTGAGGCGGTTGGAGGGTCGGCGCCGAGATAGCCTATACAGGCGAGTCAGTCTCCTGTGGCGATGCATGGTCCTACCTCGTGCCGCCCTTCAGAAAAATTCTCGCCCCCGCTTGGTCCTAGCGCCTCTGGCCCTATCCCACTAGTGTGAATGAGTGATGGAGACTGTCCAAGAAGATCAATAATTACGGTAAGTACGTAATTTCCATATTTGTGTGTATGGGGCATTTTTGACCTGAGAGGGCAAAAAACTTTATTTTATTTTATTTTATTAGAATATTAGTTGTTAATTAGTGGGTCTTATACCCAGTTAGGCTACGTAACAATCTGAAGCACTCAGAGTGCAGCAGTTGCTAAGGCAGCAGTTTGAAAGTGGCATGAGCCACATGAGAGTTCCATAATTTGCATATAATTCCATCTCTCCAGGCAGCTCAACACAGGAGGCTGACTGCATTAGTTTAATCATAATGAGGGATCCCTTTGAAGAAACGAGATTACTATGGTGAGTAATTTTTTCTTGCTGGACATGCTTAATTTTTTTTAATATGACATCCATTTGCTAGCAGCAAATCTATAGATTAGTCTCTTGCAGGGCAAGCAGTTTTCTTATTGCTTACACTTTTTTTTCCCCTAAAAGACGGAGCTTACAATTACTGGAGTAGGGCACTGCGATAGGGCTTGGGAATATCCACTTCATTCCATTTTTGTTTCAACTATTACATTTATAGCATACTGGAAGGTAGCTTGATTGGCGCCTAACCACTGGACCGCACTGGAAGCAAACTGAATGCTTGGTACGAGTATAGCAGCTGACATTAAAGCTCAAACAAGCACATCATGACCAAACTGGCATGTTCACTTCTCCTGAGTGAATACCGAATGGGTTACAGAAGCGGCTCCAGTAACGACCATATTGTGAGAATCAATCAATTTATTTATTTAGTTTTTGTTGACCGGCTAAGTGCACTAGACAAATCCTGCCTATTTTCAGGCACGACCCGGGGGAGGGGGATACAGATGAATGCCAACTGACCTAGAATCAGATTAAGCTGTTGGTGGTATTTTTCATGAATGAGGGAAATTTGGCCAGGACACCGGGGAAATTCCCCTACTCTGTAGGCCGGTGGCGCTGTCCGTCTGTCTGCAGGGATGGTGGACCTCAGTTCAACGCAGGTGGTGGAGGAGAATGGTAGTGTTTCTGAAGCACAGGAGCGCTTGGTGCAGCCTTCTATATCCGAGGGAGAAGGATGACCCGATAAGAATGGTGATCATGCATTAGTCTTGGAAAATACTTATCCTACTGATGTGGACATGGAGGATGCAACTGCAGAATTGCTGTTGCAAAGCGAGTTAGAGCTGAAAAAATT
Source organism: Neoceratodus forsteri (assembly GCA_016271365.2). Taxonomy (NCBI): domain Eukaryota; kingdom Metazoa; phylum Chordata; order Ceratodontiformes; family Ceratodontidae; genus Neoceratodus; species Neoceratodus forsteri. The sequence goes on from CM028130.1 coordinate 1,582,395,661, forward strand.
GCAATTGTTGAATTTAATTATGTTGGCAGAAAATTATTTTCAAACCTGCAGCCAACAACTGGAGGTTGAGCACAGTAAGCGGAAGCGTTCTGTGTCGAGTCCTAAGCAAGACGGGGTTAAGCGGATAGCTCTGGGTGTAACGCCCTCAACTTCTGCCGGGGCACAGATTTCGGCACCGGAGTCTATCCCTGTGTCCTGTGGAGGGATCAATGTTGGATGTCCTTTACCTGACTAATCTCTGGGTGCGGCATTACGACAAGCAGGATGGCTTTGCTTGGATGGTTGCTGGATTCCTGATCTGCAGATTCCTTTGCCTGGGACAGTAAGTGCTGATGGTATGTCTGGTGGTATTCAGAGGGAGGTGGCGTTTGTTTCCTTTACCGCTGTTAATTCTGTTGGAGTTCAGCCCTTGCTTCCCCCTGCTGTGGCATTTAATGTACAAGGAGAAACTGGAGACAATAACATTAATGGATTCCCAGACTTCAGGGAATGGGATTTTATTGCAAGAGGGTGAGATTGGTACAGCACAGTCGGTGCCGGTTGATGATTCGTATGAGGGTATTATTACTGGCTGTGGGGAGGGAGGGGATTCCCCTCCACAGATGGATTCTGGACCCAAAACATATGTGGGCCTCTTTCGTAATCCAGCGGAGGTGCAAAATGCCGATTTCAAACAACATGAAGTCTTGCTGTATTCTGACTATTGCAGTTAGGTCATGCCTTTCAACTGCCCTGGAGAACAAAGAGTTAACTTTCCATGGCCAGCATGGAATGTTCAGCTCGAGCTCGGTTGAAGCCCCTGTCTGCTGTTGTTTAAACTCCAACCGTCAGATTCTTTACTCCGCCTCACTGATCAGTCGCTCCGGAGATTTCTCCTTTGCTCGGTTCAAAAAGTCGGTTAAAGTGTCGTTTTATCGCTCGGTTTCTACCGAATTTCTGCTACCGAATCTGTCGGTTTAAGTCTCTATCTGTGGCACCGTGAGTACTAGATAGGTTTTACATTTAGTTTCTGTGTGGAACTTGTACATTTGGGATCGGTTCGGTTTGAACCGATCAGATTGGTCTTAAAAAATGTTGAATTTGAGTGTGGTAACCGGTCCGTATTGGTTCTAAAAAAAAAAAAATGGATTTAATTACGTTTTTTTTCCAAGACCTGTAACGTGGTCAGGAACCAATAGGGGTGTCTTGCCTGGCGGGTTGCCGAAAAAAGGGTAAGTTTTGGATAGGATTGGCCATGTCGGAGAAACCCAAGAAAAAACCGGACCACTGGTTTCAATATTGCAGTGTGTGGGAAGCTTTAAGGCTGATCCCCACACCACCTGTGTTTATTGTCTGGGGTTTGGCCACCTCGATTCAGACTGCCAAATTTGTAAAGTTTTCCCAAAGCTACCCTGGATAAGAGAGTAGGTAGACTGAGGAAAGGAGGCCGAAGTCCGCTGACCCGGATGGCCAGCCGGTTCGGTTCGATCGAACCAGAAGGAGTGCCCTCTGACCAGGGCAAAACTTCTTCGGGCAAAAGGAGAGCCGATTCTGAGGAGTCGGTTCCAGTTAAAAGAAAGAGAAGAGAAAAATCATCCGGTTCGGATCCACAAATTCTTTCTCCGACCGCTGATGAGATAACCAAAGGGATAAGGATAGTTCAATCGCTAACTTCAGTTCCGGCTGAACCGGCACCATCTGGCAGGGGCTCGGTTTGGTCGGTTCCGGATTGTACTTTAGAAGAATTTTATGAACCGGAGGAGGAGGAGGGAGAGTATGAGGATAATGATGATGATGGTGATTATGAAAGTCTGGATGTGCCTATTGACCCGGACATCTCCCCAGACAGACCTTCAGGTGTTTCTCCTCCTAGGCTTTCTGAGTACCCTTCCCACTTTATGTTTTACAAGAAAGTGGCTGAAACCCTCCAGCTTCCAATGGAAGAAGCAGTAGAGGATCAGGAGGATCCTGATTTTGTTGAAATGATGGACATCCCAGAGTCCAGGAGACTGTCTGTTCCCCTCCATAAATCTTTTGGGAAAGATGCATTTAAAATTCTAAAGACTCCTAATTCCATACCTCCTGTGGACAGACAAATGGACAAGAGGTATACCCTTTCAGGCTCGGACACGGAGTTCCTTTCTCAGCAATGCAGCCATGTTGGGGTAGTGCAGGCTGCTGCCTGTGATAAGGCAAATATTCCCTTGGCATCACACCCCCCAGATAAGGACTCCAGGAGGATTGATGCCATGGCAAAGATGCAGTACATGGCAGCATCTTTGGGACTCAGGCAGGCTAACTATATGGCCTACACAGCTAGATACCAGAAGACCAGGTGGGACACTGTGCTGGCTCTGGCTAAACAGGCCCCCTGACCAGCTTGCCAAGGAGCTGGAGCAGGTGGCTGCGGATGGGATTGAGGCATCCAAGGTGCAATTTCATGCTGCTGTGGACTCCAATGATGTTTCATTTAGAGTCATGGCTACATCTGTGGCCCTTCGGATATGGCTTGGCTCAGATGTACTAGCCTATCACAGGATACCCAGGCTAAGGCCATGGATTTTCCTGTTGTGGGTAATTCTCTGTTTGGGGAGCAGACAGAGAATTACATGAAAAAGATGGACGAGTACAGGACCACCTAAAGGAGTGCTCGGGCCAAAGAAAGGCAAGCCACTCCCCAGAGACAGCATTCCAGGGGCAGGGGCAGGCCCTTTCAAATGCCTTTTTACCAAGCCCAGGCCTCCTCTTCTGCTTATGCTCAGAGGGGGTTCTTCAGAGGGAGAGGCAGATGGGGAATGAGCAGGCTTGCTTCCGCCCTCAGCCTAAAGCCCCTGCCAAGCAGACACCCTGATAGGTCTGCCCGGGCCGATTCTCCAATACCTGTAGGGGGCAGGCTGGCTTACTTTGTCCAGGACTGGAAGTCTCTGACATCAGACAATGGGCCCTGGAAGTAGTAAGCCAGGGACTGGTTCTCAGCTTCAAAAATTTCCCAAGATGAGAACCAGATCCTTCCACCTGCAAATCCATCAGAGACCCTTGCCCTAGAGGCAGAGGTCTCTTCCTTCTAGCTCTCAGAGCCATAGAAAGGGTTCCTACCCTACACAAGGGCAAAGGATTGTACTCCAGGTACTTCCTAACCCCCCAAAAAACAGGAGAATGGCTGCCCATCCTGGATCTAAGATATCTGAACAAGCATCTTTTAAAACCAAAGTTCAAAATGGTGACTCTGGGAATAATTCCGCCCTCTCTAAGGCCAGGGGATTGGCTAGCCTCCCTGGACCTCAAAGATGCCTATTTTCACATTCCCATCAGGTGCTCCCACAGAAAGTACCTCCGGTTCGAGTTGCCTCAGGCCACTATCAATTAGAGCAATGCCCTTTGGCCTAACATCAGCCCCAAGGGTGTTCACAAAGTGCCTGGCAGTAGCGGTTGTTTTCCTAAGGAGAAAAAAGATCTCCATCTTTCCGTACTTAGACGACTGGCTCATAGTGGGTCAGTCTCCAGACCAAGTCAAGTCACATCTGCAAATAACTCGGCAAGTGCTCACTTCCTTAGGATTCCTCCTCAGCCTTCCAAAGTCAGTTCTCGAGCCAGTACAGCTCCTCACCTTTATAGGGGCGGAGCTGGATACAATAAGGGCAAGAGTCTTCCTTCCCCTGGACAGGGCAAAGACCCTTATGGAACTGGCCTCTTCATTCACCCTTCAGGTGTCTCGACCAGCAAGGCATTTCCTGCAGCTCCTGGGCCACATGGCAGCCTCTACAGCAGTGGTCCAGGGAGCAAGATTTCAGATGAGGGACATTCAGTTTCACTTAAGAGCCTTCTGGTCCCAAAGAAAGGATTCCCTTACCAAACTAGTCCCAGTGACTCGAACCCTGATCAGGGCCTTGCAGTGGTGGCAGGATCAGGACAATTTGAGACAAGGAGTTCCTTTTGTCACTCAGTCTCACTCCTTAATCCTTACTACAGATGCCTCCCTGCTGGGCTGGGGAGCCCACCTGGGGGATCTTACCACCCAAGGGCTGTGGTCACCTCAAGAATCTCTGCTTCACATCAATCTCTTGGAACTCAGAGCAGTTTTTCTGGCACTGCAAGCCTTTTCCAAATCTGTACAGAACAAGGTGGTCCAGATCAGAACAGACAATACCACCACAATGTGGTACATCAACAAGCAAGGAGGCACTCATTCTACGGCCTTGTGCACAGAAGCAATGAAGTTGTGGTCCCTGGCCTATTTCCTGCAAACCTCTCTGATTGTCCTTCCCTGGGAGGTGAACTGCTATGTCCTAGCAGATGCTCTCAGCAGGACATCCCAGCGCTATCACGAATGGACCCTAGATCCCCTAGTTTTGAAAGTGATTTTCTCGAGATGGGGCACTCCACAGATAGATCTTTTTGCAGCCCCAGACAGTCACCAACTTCCTCTCTTTTGTTGCAGACCCCCCAGTCTTGGGCTCAGTCCCCCTGGATGCTCTGATTCTGAATTGGGAAAGGAATTTCTGTATGCTTTTCCCCCCTTCCCTCTCCTTTTCAAAGTGTTAGTCAAGATCAGGTCTCAACCATGCAAAGTGATTCTGATTGCTCCAGACTGGGCCAGACAGCCCTGGTACCTACTGTTGCTGTCCTTAGCAGTCCATCTTTCCCTGTCTCGTCCCAGGAATTACAACCTGTTGACATCCTCTCAGGGGAGAGTTTGGTACCCGAACCTCAAATCTCTCAATCTCAAGGCATGGCTCTTAGAGTTAGAGTTTGCTGATCTACACCTCTCCCAAGGTGTAATGGATATCCTTAAGGCTTCTCGAAAGCCTTCCACCAGAAAGACTTGCAACTCCAAATGGAAAAGGTTTTCCATATGGTGTTCTGGAAAGCATATTACCCCAGAATCTGCTGACTTACCCACAGTCCTGGATTATGTGGTCCACTTAAATACCTTGGGGGGTGAGACCAGCTACCGTAAAAGTGCATTCGGCAGCTGTGTCTGCTTTTATTTCTGCAGGTAAGCCCTCTTCTCTTTCAGCTCATCCTGTATTCTCCAAGTTTTTTAAGGGATTGCTTCATACCAACCCTCCATTCAGGGACCCTGCCCCTGTCTGGGATCTTAATGTTTGCTTTGCTCAGCTTATGCAACCCCTCTTTGAGCCTTTGTCTGCAGCAGAACTTAAGTACTTGACTTGGAAGACTGTGTTTCTGGTAGCCATCACTTCTGCCAGACGCATAAGTGAATTGCAAGCTTTGTCAGTGGAGCCTGATTTTATCTCCTTTCATAGAGATAAGGTGGTCCTCAGGACTAATAGGAAGTTTTTGCCTAAGGTGGTTTCAGATTTCCACCTTAATCAATCCATATCTCTTCCAGTGTACTTCACTGACCATTCCTCTCTGGCGAGAGGAGGCTGCACAGCTTAGATGTGAATAGAGCCCTTAGTTACTATATAGAGTGTACCAAGGGTCACAGGTTTGACTCCCTCCAACTGTTCCTCACTTATGGTGAGGTTGGTAAAGGGAAACCTGCCACTAAAAGATCCATTGCCAGGTGGATTGTCTCTTGTATCCAATTTTGCTATGAAAAACTGGGTAAGGTTCCCCCTTCAGGCCTGAGGGCTCACTCTGCCAGAGGTACAGCTGCTTCCCTGGCTGCTGCCAGGGACATCCCTATTTTAGAGATATGTCAAGCAGCTACCTGGAAAACAGTTCACACTTGTACCAAGCATTACTCCCTGGACATCCAGGCTAGGAGTGATGCTCGGTTTAGCACAGCTGTGCTTCAGAGCCTATTTCCTAAGTAGGTTCTGTCCCTCCTCCATGGAGGTACTGCTTTGTAGTCTCCATATGTCATAATATAGCAAGACTTCATGTTGTCTGAAGAAAAAATTACTCACCTTAGTAATGTTGTTTCTTCTAATGGAGTCTTGCTATATTATGACCTCCCCCCGCCTGCCCCTCTCAGAACCTCTGTTTTTGGGATGTGGGTGGGCAGTGCAGTGTTGGCACTCAGCAGGTGCCCACCTTGTTGTTTTCACCCCTCCTTTCTTGGGGTGCTTGGTGTTGTGTTTTTCATTTTTTGGGTCTCCTGACTTGAGTCTTTGTTTTGGGACCAAAAAATGTGTTCTTATGTTTAGTAGCCAGTTGGCTAGTGTAGGTTTACAGCTTCCACACAGGACCTCAGTGAGTTTAGCTCGTAAAGATCTGACGGTTTGAGTTTGAAGAACAACAGACAGAGTTTCAACCCAGCTCGAGCTCAGCGTTCCATGCCTGGCATGGAAAATTAACTCTTTCCCCTCCGGAGCAGTTCGAAGGTTAGGACTCACTGCATATGTCATAATATAGCAAAACTCCATTAGAAGAAACAACATTACTAAGGTGAGTAATTTTTTCTTATGGCACATTAGTTGGTCTTTGGTTGGACATTTTGTTAAGAAGGCTCTTTACATTGATGTTTGGCATAGGTGTTTTTCTGACTCGCCATTTTCTGGATCTTCCTTGGTCCACCAACAGGAAATTTCAGATTATATTGTGGATAGGCGAATACCAAAACCTATTTGGAATACGATTTGGCTGGGACTTCATAATAGGGTAAATGTTCGTAGTAATCAGAAGTACAAGAGTCTGCAGGAATGTTATTGTCCGAGGGAGAGTTGTCAGTTAAAACTGGAAACTACGTTGCATCTTTATTTTCAGTGTCCTTATGTGATACATTTTTGGGATGTGGTTAAAAATCGTTGCAAACATAAACTTTTCGTTCCACCGACTTTAGAACTATTATTTTATGGTGTAGATGATGGGCTTTTGCCTAAGGATAGTCTTAGTACCCTAAGAGTGATACATGGCCATTTTTTATAGTGGTTGTGGATCAGTAGATGTATGTTGTTATTACAACAATTGATTTCCACTGAAGAGTTATTTTTTATGCTGCTCTCAGATTTGCATCATTTAAAGTATATAGAACGCTTGAAATTTAACATTACTTTTTGGACCTCTTTATGGGGAAAGTATGATTTTATTTAATGTTATTATGAGGGGTTTTACGTTTTTCTTGGAGGGGGTTAAGTTTTTCTTGGGGGGGAAATGTATTTGTTTAATATAAGTTTGTCCTTTTTTCCTTTGGGTTTGTTGTATTATTGATTTATTTGTTTTCGTGATATGGAAGGAAAAAAATCTCCTACTCTTTTAGAAGGGAGGGGGAGGGGGTATGGTTGAAATGATTTATGTTGAGGATTACTGTATGATTTAATACTTATTTCTGTTTTTCTTTAGTTTTTCCCTTTTTTTTTAATCTGTATGATGTAATACTGATTTGTATATCTCTTTGTTATGATTTCAATAAAAATTTCCATACTCTTTTCGATAAGTGCCATGGGATCTTTAACATTCACCTGAACTACCACCAGTCCTGGCAGATGGGACCTCGGTTTAACGTCTCATCTGAAAGATGGCACCTCAGAAGTGCAGCACCCCTCTCGTGCTGCACTACAGTGTCAGTACTGGGATATTAACCCAAGTGCCAGATGTGGTAATTTATTATTAAAATAAAAACAAGTTGCATTACTTTTCAGACTACTATTCAAACCAATGATGTAAGTAATGATGACAGGACACATTTCCTAGGACAAGTATCATTTTTTATTTCCTGTCGTCTTTAACCAGAGGGTAAGGTTTGTAGGGACTCCACCCCTGCAAACAACAGCTTTCCTTTAAGATAGAACTGCCTGGAGAGATGGAACATATGCAAATGATGGAATCTTTTGTGTGGGCCAATTTTTCAAATGCTGCCTTCAACTAAGTGCCTTAGTTCTAATGGGTAAGCGTTGGCAGTGTAGCCTAGAGGTTAGAATAATGCGCTGTGAACGAGCTTGGTACAGCCAGCAGACCAGACCCGGCTTTGATTCTCACAACCTCCACTTGCATACTGCATGACTCTGAGCAAGTCACTTAACCGCCCAGTGCTCCCAGGTCGCCCCTGAAAACAGGCACTTGTGCCTAGTGGGCCTTACCCGGTTGCCAAAGACTAAAATAAATAAAAATAAAACCCTCAGATTTCTCTCTCTCCGCCTGTCAAGACTAGATGCTCAGAGATCCTTTCCTCATCATCATGTTTTAATGTGAGAAAATGTATAAAATATATTTAAGTATTCTTTACATTTCATTTGCTGCCTTTTACTTTTTGTAATTTTAAGTTAAACTGTAGTTTGTGTTTAAATTATAGGTTTTCTCGGTTTCTTGCGGTTCAGCATAACCGGGGTTAAACCGAAGTTTATTTTATATTCAGCAGTGTTTTCTGACTAAAAAAATTCTGTTAGTTATGTTTAATTTTATTAATTTAGTTTGTTTTAAGAACCGCTAATACCGGTTCCTGAACCGATAGCCTCGGTTCACTTTTACCTTGGTTCCCAGTTTCCTATCAGTTCCTCATCGGCTCTGGAACCGACTGTAACCGCTAAATAAACTTTAAATTGAAAACAATTTTTAGTAGTTGCAACTTTTATCGGTTTTACATTGAGAATGTTAGAAAAACTAAGAAGAAAAATTTGTGGTCCTGGTTTCATACCATGTATGGAGTGTGGTGAAATTTTAAGACATGAATATTAAAAGCAGTGAAACCTGCATACATGTCCTGAGAAAATGAAAAATGCCTGGATAAGGCTAAAGAGAAAACTGTCACCACCTAAGGGTCCCTTGAGCTCTGACCAGCTGACACCCTAAATTGCTGTGGGTGAAACCACAACTGCTGTAACTGCTACCCCTGAGACAGGTATACAAGCAGTTCCTAAGAGGCTTGCTGAACTGGCTGACTCCCCCGTTCCCTCAAAGAAAGAAAACTAAGCACACAGAACCCCCGCTGGACAGCATTTGGGGACTTTTGTGCCTGCTATGAAGCCTGCCAACTGCTGAAGAAATTGCACAGGCCTTTAAGGTCATTCAGGCTTGCAAGGGCTGTCTGCCTCTCAGCAGCAGATCTCTGCAAAGCAGTTTGTCTCCTCTGCTTAGTCTTCCTATTATTTAAGAGGAAGAATACGGTGGTTATGATGAAATAGAGGAAGGGGACACTAGTGAACCTGAGGTTTCCCCTGAACAGAAGTTTGACTCTCCCCACGGAGCATCTGAGGTTTATTCCTTACACTTCACATTTCTGAGATACCAGTGAAGTGATTGAGGATGAGGAGGAAGCTGAATGCTTGGAAATGATGGGGCTGACACTCACTAAAAAGCTTCTCCTTCCTGTAAGTAAATTCTTCAAGGAAATACTTTAAAGATTTCACAAACTTCACGCTCTGTTCACCCTCTTGATAAGAGGCTGGATATGAAATATTAGCTGGACAGGAAGGGAGCTGAAAGTTTGTTCTTCCACCCTGTCCACCAGGGAGTGGTACAAGTGGCAGCCTGTGATAAGGCAAAGGCACCACTGGCATCCCATCCTCCTGACAAGGATTCCAGGAAAATTGACAGCATAGCCAAAACAAACTTTAAAGCTTATGCTGCTCAATACCAAGCATCACTATGGCAGTCTGTCCTTGCTATGGCAGTCAAGGCCCAGACTCCCATGTCAGATGGTCTAACTGAAACAGCTAAATTTAGTTTGGAAGCAGCGAAATATCAGTTTCAAATGGCTGCTGACTCTGACACTGCTGCCAGATGGGTAACAAATACAGTGGTACAGAGGAGGTTGCCTGGCTGCGAGCCACAAACCTCACTCAAGATACTCAAACCAAGGCTATGGATTTCCCAGTTGAGGGTAATTCCCTCTTTGGAAAAAAGATAGAGGCTTGCATGAAAAAGGTGGATGAATACAAAACCACCTACAGAAGCAATTCTGCAAAGGAAAAGGCTTCCCCGTCCATTAAAACCTATGGAAGGGGAGGCAGAGGTAGATCATTTTACAGCAAGTCTTTTTATCAGGCCATGGCTGCGCCTCAGTATCAGCAGTACCCACAGCAGGGGTACTTCAGGGACAGGGGCATAAGGGGTTCCATGCATGGTTCCCAGTCCCAGGCCCACATCAAACAAAGCAGACACCCTGACGTGTCTCCCCAGGTCGCCTCCCCACTATCTGTAGGAGGCAGGCTGACTCACTTTTTTCCTGTCTTGGCAATAAATTACCACAGACAAGTGGTCCTGGATGTAGTGAGTCAGGGATTGTCTCTGAGTTTCAAATTCCTTGCAGCATTAAAAACGTTTTCAAACCATCTACAAATGTAGAGAGAAAACTCCTGGAAAAAGAGGTTCAAAACCTGTTACTGCCAAAGGCAGTGGAACCTGTCCTGGTACAGCAGAAGGTACCACAAAGAAAATGGGGAGTGGCAGCCTGTCTTAGACTTCAGGGTACTAAACAGGCATCTGACAAAGCCAAAGTTTAAAATGGTGACTTTGGCACTGATTCTGCCAAGACTCCAAAAAAGGGACTGATTGACATCACTGGTCCTATTTCCACATCCCCATAAGGTCCAGTTCAGACTCCCATCAGGTCACTACCAGTTTTCAACCCTGCCTTTCACTCTCACTTCAGCTCCAAGAGTGTTCACAAAGTGCTTGGCAGTGGTAGTGGCACACCTTCAAAGACAAGGTGTCACAGTTATCCCATACCTAGACGACTGGATGATGGTTGGAAAATCACCCCAGCAAGTGAGGGAGCATCTGCAACTCACACAGGGGTTCCTGGAGTCTCTAGGGTTCCTGATAAATCTAAAAAAAAAAAAAAAAAAAAAAAGTATGTCCTGCAGCCTGCTCAGTCACTGTAGTGCATAGGAGCAGAACTAAATGCCCTGCAAGGAAGGGCCTACCTGCCTTTGGGCAGGGCACGAAGTATTCCACTGATAGCGGGCTCATTAGCATGAACAAACCAAAAACTGCAAGACAGTTTCTTCGGTTTCAGGGCCACATGGCAGCTGCCACTGACACAGTCCTGGAATCCAGGTTTCAGATGAAGGACATTGAATTTCACCTCAGGGCACACTGGTGTCAGAGAAAGGATCCTCTCTCAAAACTAATTTAACAGATAACATTGTTACTGGCCCTACACTGGTAGTAAGAGGAAACCAACTTAAGGGAACGGGTTCCTTTTTAGCAAGCGTCCCCATCAGTTGTTCTGACAACAGATGCATCTCTTGTAGAGTGACGTGCTCATCTGGGGGTTCACACCAAGGCATATGATCAAGTGCAGAGTCACTCCTATACATAAACCTGCTGGAGCTAAGAGCAGTTTTACTGGCACTAAAGGTTTTCACACAACTAGTACAGCAGAAGGTGGTACAGGTCAGAACAGACAATACCACCACAATGTACTACATAAACAAGTAGGGAGGGACAAGCTCAAGCCCTCCCTGCACAAAAGTCATGAAAATATGGAGTCTAGCATACTTCATGGGGGTTTCCCTGCAGGCTTTTCATCTGCCAGACAAGGGCAATACCTTGGCAGATACTCTGACTCTAATCAACCAGGCCCATCAGAAATGGGCCTTGAGCAGTCAGATGGTGCAAATGATCTTCAGGGGGTGGGGCACCCCAGAAGTAGATTTGTTCACGTCCCGCCAGAACCACCACCTGCCGCAGTACTGTGACTAACCACCAGATCTGGGAACAAACCCCGTGGATGCTCAGGCTCTGAATTGGTCAGGGAAGCACCTGTATGTTTTTCCTTCCTTTTCTCTGATGTTCAGAGCATTGTTCAAGCTCAGGTTCCAGTCAGCATCAATGATCTTGATAGCACCAGACTGGGCCAGGAAGCCATGACTTTCTGCTACTCTCCATGTCTGTGGCCGAACCAGTACACCTTCCTCGGAGGCACAATCTGCTAACCTCCATCCAGGGAAGGCTCCTGTACCCGAACCTCAAGTCACTCAGACATAAAGCATGGCTCTTGAGATCCTAGGATATGCAGGCTTGCATCTTTCTGAAAGTGTCGTGGACATTTTAAGAGGTTACAGGAAGCCATCCACTAACAAAAACCTATGCTGTAAAATGGAAAAGGTTTTCTCTTTGGTGTTCAACCAGAGGAGTAATAGCAGCACAAGCTGGTGTCCCAGCTGTGCTGGACTATCTTACCTATTTGCATTCACTGGGCTTGCAGTCCAGTACCTTAAAGGTCCATATGTCCACAGCTTCTGCTTACATTTCAGTTGGACAGAATGTTTCTTTGGCCTCAGGCCCTATCTTCAAAAGGTTCTTTAAAGCCTGACCCATTTGCCCCACAGGAACAGGTGCCAGCATGGGACCTAAATGTGTGTGTAGCTAGGCTCATGGGTCTCCCTTTTTGAGCCTATGTCTTCAGCTCATCTGAAATATGTCACATGAAAAACTGTTTTCCTTGTGGTAATGACTTCTCCCAGAAGAATCGGTGAGTTCCAGTCTCTATGCATTGAACAGGACTACATTTGACTTCCGGTTCCGGTTATGCCCGGGTGAGGACGACAATCCAGAAGCTCTCGCCTGTAAAAAAAAAAACAAACCAAAAAAAAACCAAATAAAGAGCACATTTAACAATTAAAAAATGGAAAATCCGCAATACAGCAGCTGTGCTCCGATCATTACAGCTCAAATAGCTAAACCATCGCGAGACAGATTCCTCCCTATAGCAGAATTACCAGATTTAGACAAACAACTGTCTGACAAGGAAGAGGACCAGTCTAGACCTGCTCTGTGCGTGGAGAAAAAGCACTTGAAGTCCAAGGGCCCAAAAAAGCTGTTGGAACCGAACGCTGAGACCATTCTGCAGGCAATCACGGACTTCGTGGAGAGGTCCATGAATTGCTTAAAGATATCCGAAATGAGATCAATCACCTGCAAAATCGAGCAACAGACGCTGACCATCAGATCTCTCTCAACACCTCTAGACTAGAGGATCTGGAAGAATCAGTCCGAGTTTTAGCAGCTGAGCAACTCGCCGTGTCTGTCCGTCAGGAGGATGCAGAGAATAGGGGCAGAAGGAGAAATATCTGCATATTTGGGTTCCCAGAAGGCGAGGAGGGAAATGACTCCAGGGCCTTCACAGACTACTTCCTCCGTTTATCTCTAACTTTGGATCCTGATTTCCAACTAGATGTGAAGCAGGCCCACCGTTCACTAGGCCCAAAGCCAACGTGCCCTGAAGGCAGATCTCGCTCCTTTCTAATTCACCTATTAAGCTGCCAAACCAAGGAATCCCTTCTTAACAAGGCCTGGCAGAAGAGAAAAGTAATGTGGGGCCAGACTAGGCTGCTTTTCGACAACGATTACACCCCATACACGCAGAGGCAACGCAGGGATTACAGCCCGCTATTCCCTATTCTTCAGTCCCAGAAAATTTGTTTTAAAACCCCTTACCCTGCTAAATTGACAGTCCATCAGTCTTCAGGATTACAGACTTATTCGATAGCATCAGAAGCTGCATCCGACCTTCTTGCAAAGGGCATTATAACTGAGAAGACGATGGAGGCAATAGGGCAGTGCCAGAAACAGTGGGCTCAACAGGATTGTGCAGATTCACCCCAGACATCACTTGCAGATCTTCTAAAGCGCCTACAGCAATACCGCAATCCCTCCATGCCAACTTGAGATATCCTGATATAAATGTTTTCTACCCTGAGGTGAGCTTCTTGTAGGGGCCGCTTCTTCCTGGGCCTGGGGGGGTGCTGGGGGGTCTCGCCTGGAGCGGATCGAGCACCTCTATCTGTAGTCCAGGCAACAAAGTCAATTTTCATAATACATTTTCGGCTTTGGGTTGCCATTTGGACTCCAGTGATCTCCCTGATGGTGGGGATTCTCCCTTACTAGGGTGCATTGCCTGCTGAAACAGTTGGCCTCTTCCGTTCCCATTTACACAGTGGCCCCTGACCTCTGGGTGCTTTCTCCTCTTCCCCTGGCTCTTTGGGTGGCGGACCTGTCCTCCGTCTCGAAAGGAGGTACCCTCGGATTCTCTTAACAAGACAGCAGGCTGGATTATAATTCGGAATATAACTTGAACATTTTACTGTTCTAACCTTCTTTTACATTTTTGAGGCATCTTTGGTCTTGATGAACATTACCCTGAACTACAACGGACTAACTCTATTACATGTCCCTTACTGTGCTAGATGGGGTCTGGTGTGACCGGAAGGGGGTGGGGGCTGGCTCGGGAGGGGCACAATATTAAATTCAATATATATATATTTCTGATGCTATGGGAACCAAGATTATACAGTCTTAGTCTGAACAGCTTTGATCGGGGGGAAGGTAACATCCTTCCTTTTTAACATGGTTTGGCTGCTGCCTTCTCTGGGCTTTCTTCATGCCCTTCTCCTGCAGGCCCTTTCTACCATTATTACTCGAGACACTTTAATAGATCTGGGTCATTTCTCCCCCGATCAGTATTATGCCTGAATGGCCCAGACTCTGCCATAATGGTCCACTAGATCCAGGTTGTGTATAGTGGGGCTAGTCCTTCAACAGTTGTACTACAGGTGGTGTAATCATATAACTAGGGATTTGCCTAATGCGGTTGATTTTAACCTGGATTCCTTCAGATTCCCCCCCCCCATACCTAATTCAGTGAGCCCAAAAGCTTAAGGACAAGGTAGAGAGCTTCCCATAAGGCTAAATTACGCATTCACTATGGTAATACCGGTTCCACCCTGGAGTGATTTTACAGTCACTCCTTTAGGGGCTATATCACTGACGCTGAGTATACTCTTATTTGGGGTTAGGTTAGGAGCCCCTCATTCCTCTCCTTTTCCACTTGGAACTAAGGACAGGATGTTTCAGGAGGAGCTCTGTGTGAGCACCTCCCATTTGGAGGTCAAACTGTATATAGTTTTGTTTGAATTTAATGGGGTGTATACAGTGCCTTCAGAAAGTATTCACCCCCCTTGGATTTTGTCACATTTTGTGATGTTGCAAATTCAAATTAAAATACATTTATATGGGATTTTTTTGTCTGTATCTACACAAATTACTCTATAATGTCAAAATGGAATGAAACTTCTGGAATTTTATGTATATGTCATTTAAAATAAAAACCTGAAATGTCTTGATTTGATAAGTATTCACCCCCTTTGCTATGACACTCTAAATTGACCTCAGGTGCATCCAGTTTCCTTGTGAGATCACTCTAAAACTTGAATGGAATCCACCTGTGGTCAGTTCAAATGGTTGACATGATTTCAGAGGAAATACACCTGTCTACATAAGATCCCACTGTTGACAGTGCATGTCAGAGCAGAAACTCTACCATGAAGACCAAGGAGCTGTCAGTAGAACTCCGTGATAGAATTTTGAGGAGGCATAGATTTGGGAAGGGGTATAAAAACATTTCTAGGGTGTTGAAAGTTCCCAGGAGCACAGTCAAGTCCATCATTAGGAAATGGAAAGATTACGGAACCACCCAGACTCTTCCTAGAGCAGGCCGTCCTCCCAAACTGAGCAACTGGGCAAGAAGGACCTTGGTCAGGGAAGTGACCAAGAACCCAATGACCACTCTGACAGAACTACAGAGTTTCATGGCTGAGATGGGAGAACCTGTCCAGAGGACGACAATCTCTGCAGCACTTCACAGATGTAGCCTCTATGGGAGAGTGGCTAGACGGAAGCCACTCCTGAGAAAAGGCCACATAATAGCATGCCTGGAGTTTGCAAGAAGGCACGTGGCAGACTCTGAGACCATGTGGCAAAGGATTCTCTGGTCTGATGAAACAAAAATTGAACTCTTTGGCCTGAATGCAAAGCGCTATTCCTGGCGCAAACTGAACACAACTCATCACCGTGTAACACCATCCCTACCATGAAGCATGGTGGTGGCAACATCATGTTATGGGGATGCTTTTCAGTGGCAGGGACTGGGGCACTTGTCAGGATAGAGGAACAATGAATGGAGCCAATACAGGCACATCCTTGAGGAGAACCTGCATCAGTCTGCAATAGACCTTGGACTGGGGCGAAGATTTACGTTCCAACAGGACAACGACCCCAAGCATACAGCCAAAGCAACACTGGAGTGGCTTCAGAACAAGAAGGTGAATGTCCTTGAGTGGCCCAGCCAAAGCCCAGACTTGAATCCCATTGAGAATCTGTGGAAAGACCTAAAGATTGCGGTTCACCAATGCTCCCCATCCAACTTGACAGAGCTTGAGCAAATCTGCAAGGAAGAATGGGCGAAAATCCCCAAATCCAGATGTGCAAAGCTGATACAGACATACCCAAGAAGACTCAAAGCTGTAATTGCTGCCAAAGGCGCTTCTACAAAGTATTGACTCAGGGGGGTGAGTACTTAAGTAAACAAGATATTTCAGTTTTTAATGTTTCTTAAATTTTTGTTACACAATAAAAATATTTTGGCCCCTTTAAATTGTTGAGTGTGCTGTGTGACTCAAGGGGGAATAAATCATTTCAATGCATTGAAAATTCTGGTAGTAACACAACAAAATGTGACAAAATCCAAGGGGGGGGGGTGAATACTTTCTGAAGGCACTGTAGGTTTCACCCTTAATGGTTTAAATCTGTTATTTACATGGTGCTGTTGCTATCTTTGTTTGGCTAAGACAAGTTAAGCTTAATGAACTGGTTTTTAGTCAAATGGTTAACTACGTATGTTTTTTCGAGATGGTTTATAAAAATGCCATGATAGTATCGGATTCCATGGGAGGGGGGTTAAAAAAAAACACACATACAGTGAAACAGAGTTATCTAACTATTCTTTATTGAATCATTTGTATGACAATATTACGTTGGTGGCTTCATCGCAAGGAAGGAGCACTGATGATGGGGTAGCGTGGTCCATAGGATATCCCTCATGTTCATCCTGGAGGGGGAGAAAGAACAATATAAGTATTATTAATAAAGACAAAAATTGGGGGTAATAAATCCAATAAAAATCATATCCCACAACTTTAATGGGTTGCATGACCCGATTAAAAAAGCAAGGCTTATGCAATACCTAGCTAAAATTCCCCCCCATCTGATGTTTCTCCAGGAAACCCACCTTTCTGAATCCGAGCATCTTAAACTAAACTGGAGGCGAGATACCTGGTGGTGGCCTTGTCGCATCCCAGGGGGAGAAAGAGAGGAGTAGCAATTTTAATTCCGAGGAAGACGCCCATGGAGATGCAACAAACGTGTATAGGTGCTCAGAGTCGCTATGTCATAAGCGGGATACTGTATAGTAAACAAGTCACACTGGCTAGTGTATACTTGCCCCCCAGGATCGAACTACCCAATATACAGGGGCTTTATAGCCACATTGCTTAACCTCCTCCAGGGACAGTTGATTATGGGAGGCGATCTGAACCTGGCTTTGGTCCCACATATTGACAGTTCAAACCCACAAAAACGCAGGAACAATGCAGTTACCAAACAATTTAAACATACCATCGACGAATTGGGTTTGGTAGATGTATGGAGACGGATATTCCCCTCTAGCCCAGGTTTTACCTATTATTCCCCAAGATTTAAATCTCATTCCAGATTAGATTATATTATAACAACGTTGAGTCTCCAAAGGGAGTTCTTTTTTTCCTCTTCCCATGTCCAATTTGAGAAACAAAGGATTATGGTCAGATAGTAGCTTAGGGCCAATACTAATACCTTGTATCAAGACAAGGTGTTAGTAATGGCCCTTAGCTACTATCTGACCATCATTCTTTGTTTCTCAAGTTGGACATGGGAAGTGAAAAGAAGAACTCCCTTTGGAGACTCAACCCTTCAATCTTACCTGATAAAGAATTTCTAGAGACCCTTTCCACCAGACTTTCCCTTTTTTTTTTTTTTTTTTTTGTATACAGAAAATACAAATCCAGATATTCCCGAGGCAGTTCAGCGGGATGCGATGAAGGCCACCATCTGGGGGGAAATAATAGCATACTCGTTCAGAAAGCACAGAGAAAGAGAATTTGAATATCAAAGATTATCTGCTCAACTATTACATTTTCAGATGTTATATTGCGAAGGCGGTGCTGACCTTCAGATACTAATAAGAAACACAAAAGCTGCTTTACAACACATTATAGACAATAAGGTTGGTCAGTCCCTATACTATGTTTGCCAATCAGTTCATGAGGGGGGACCCAAGAGTATTAAGAATTTGGCCCGTGAATTAAGGGCTCTGAAAAGTTCATCTACTATATTAAGACTCAGGAACCCATCCTCTGGGAAAATACATCATTCTGATGGTCATATCCAACAGGCCTTCACCGATTACTACACTAAATTATACTCCCCTTCCCCCTTCTTCCTTCAAAATGAATCTACCCAGTTCTTAAAGCAGGCGAACCTTCCAGCAATTTCGCCCCTTCAAATTAAAAAACTGGAGTCCCCCATCTCGGTTTTTGAGATTGAGGAGACAATTAAAAAGCTTAACTCTGGGTGCAGTCCTGGACCAGATGGCTATACTGCAGAGTGGTATAAAAAATTTAACAAAGAATTGACCCCAAAACTACATTTACTATTTAACGATATTTCCCAGGGTGGTCTGTCCCTCCTGTTCTGGGACTATGCAACTATAGCCCCAATACTCAAACCAAATAAGGACCCCTCAGACCCGGGTCGTATCGCCCCATTTCAATTCTTAATGTTGACTATAAAATTTATATGGCCATAATGGCTTCCAGACTAGAATCTGTTGTCCCTCAAATCATACATCCTGACCAATCAGGTTTCATTAAAAACAGGAATACCTCAGATAATATTCGTAGAGCCCTGGTTCTATGAGAATATGTATGAACAAGGCAAATTCCATCCGTATTTATCAGCCTAGATGCTGAAAAAGCGTTCAGTCGAGTTTCACGGCCGTTTTTATGGGAAACCCTAAGAACATTTCGATTCCCTTCCCAACTTATTACATGCTTAGTTAATTTATACAAATCCCCAAGGGCGTATGTTTGAATTAATGGTTCCTTGTTTCTCCCCCTTTCCCTAGGTAGGGGTACCCGGCAGGGATGCCCTTTGTCCCCATACCTTTTTGCACTGTATATAGAACCCCTGGCGTCTCTCATGCTCAATACTCCCTTGGTTGAGGGGATCCCGATTGGCCAACAAGAATACAAAATTAGCATGTTTGCTGATGACGTTCTGTTGACCCTGTTAACTCCCTCTCAATCTATCCCTGCAGCCTGGAAAATTTTAACTCTTTTTGAAAAAATATCCGACTTTAAGCTTAACGTAACTAAAACCGAAATCCTTTCATTCAACTTATCCCCTATCCACAATTGAAAAATATTTTCCCATTTCCATGGCTTTCTATTAGAATAAAATATCTAGGTCTCCACCTCCCATTTGACCCTGGAGTCTTGGAAATGATTAACTATGAACCTCTTTCAATAGAGATTCAGGCTGATCTGGACAGGTGAACCACAGCTTTCCACCCGTTCCACCAGCGAATTTCGATAATACATACTAATATTCTTCCCCAGATTTTATACCTACTTCAGACTATCCCCTTTTTCCCCTTCACAATTCTACTTTAAATCCTGGAACAGAATGATACTGGCTTTTGTATGGGGAAAGAAATGCTCGAGAATTAGTCTCTCAATCTTAAAGCTGTCACTTTCGCAGGGTGGGTTAAATCTCCCAGACTTTGGTTTATATGCCCAAGCTGCCTTTTTAAGAACAGTGATACTGTGGTTGACAGATTCCTATAGCTCCCCTTGGAAAACTATAGCATTTCATTTAAACAATCTCTTCACTATCGAGAGGATCCTGTTTTCTTCTGACGAGAGATTGGTTACCCCCTCAGCCATTACAGAAATCACATCCTACATGTACAAGTTATGGAAAACGGATTAGAAGATCTGGTCCAACTCTTAAGGTTTACGAATACTGCAAATTGATATCCCAGGATGACTTGTTTATCCCTATACACATGGATCACACCTTCTCCTTGTGGAGTGCGATTGGTCTTTCCCATGTTTTTCAGTTCCTTTCCCCTGATGGCATTACTCCTTTTGATGAGCTTCAGTCCCAATATCCACTTAATAACTCGGATAGGTTTCACTACTTTCAAATTCGTAATCATACTGCGAAATAGGGTTATTCAACCCAGTATACCTTCTCCAACCCCCGATCTACTAAAACTCTTTATGGATGCAATTAAGGGTAAATTGGGTTCTCACATAATAGGCTTCATCTACAGTGAGTTAAGAAGTGGGCTCCCAGATTCCATGGCCTCTATTTTAGATGGGTGGAATAGAGACCTTGATACGGAGATTACAATGGATGTTTGGTCTTTGTCTGCCCTGATTGAGCTAAAATCTGTTGCCTCCCCTCATTGGAGGGAGTTAGCATGGAAATGCCGTTCCCATTTTTTCCGGGCTCCTGCGATCCTTGTTAAGTACCTCTCAGAGGCCTATGGGAGATTTTGGAGGGATTGTGTCTGTTCGGTTGCTACTCTGGGACATGTGTTTTGGCTATGCCCCCATCTTATGCCATTCTGGCTCTCATTTCAAAATTAGCTTTCCAGCTTATTCTTAGAATCTATAGAACTTACAGCCAAACAAATTGTATTGGGGATCTATCCGGACCACGCTCCCCAATGGGGTCGCACTATACTACCAGCCTGTATTATTGCAGCCAAGAAAGCTGTTACCAGACGTTGGATGATGAATCAAATTCCAACAGCACAAGACTGGAAAGGGATCAAGCTAGAGATATAGAAATCAGAAAGTTTTAATGCGGAGGTACAGGGACGAGTTCCATCTCTCACTTTGAAGTGGCAGGTTTGGATACAGTAGAACTCTTTAACTGATCCAGGTTTCTGTCCATGACAATTGTCTATGAATACGATGATTGGGGTTTGTTAATATTCTTTGAAAGACTTTCTTTAGATACAGGTCCCAGCCCAATATAAAGGAGCCCTTGACTTTCGATCTAGCCCCCCTCTTCCCCCCCCTTTTTTGTAAAAGGTTACTCGAGAGATGGACCGTGCTTTGTCTTCCTTATATCGTGATGTTTTAGTGCTACTATATCAATTTCTACCCCTAATGATTAATGGATTTAGAAGCCTATTACGATCTATATACCTAATGCAATCTCTAAAGATACTGTATACTGCCTTTTTAAACAACATGAAGTCTTGCTATATTATGACAATTGCAGTGAGTCCCCATCTTCGAACTGCTCCGGAGGTGAAATAGTTAACTTTCCATGCAGACATGGAACTTAGAGCGCGAACTCGGTTGAAAACCCTGTCTGTTGTTCTTCAAATGCAAACTGTCAGATTCTTTACTCCGCCTCACTGAATAGTCGCTCCGGAGATTTCACCTTCTGCTCGGTTCATTTTGTCGGTTTAAAAGTATTAATTTGTCGGTTTTTCAACCGAAATTAAACTGCAACCAGTCGGTTCAAGCTCTGTCTGTGGTAATGTAAGTAATAGATAGGTTTTACATTTAGTTTTTCTGTGTGGAACTTGTAATTCATTATCGGTTCGGTTTGAACCGATCTGGTTGTCTTTAAATCTACTAGTCCTTTTTTAGAGTGCGGTTCCCGGTTCTTATCGGTTCTAAAAAAGACGGATTTCATTACGGTTTTTTCCACGACCTGTGACACGGTTGGGAACCGATAAGGGTGTCTTGCTTGACGGATTGCCATAAACGGGCAAGTTGGTTAGGCTGGCATTATGTCTGAGAAACCCAAAAAACCGGACCCACTGGGTTTCAACACTGTAGTGTTTGTGGGGAAGCTTTTGCTAAGGCTGACCCACACACCACATGTGTCTATTGTCTGGGGTTTGACCACCTCAATTCAGACTGCCAGATTTGTCAGAATTTCCTTGCTGCCACCATAGATAAGAGAGTTGGTAGGCTCAGGGAAAGGGAGGCCAAAAAGTCCACTGATCCGGATGGCCATCCCGGTTCGGTACGAACCGAACCGAAGGGAGTGCCCTCTGACCAGGGCGATACTTCCTGGGGCAAACGAAGAGCCGGTTCTGAGGAGCCGGTTCCAGCAAAAGGGACTAGAAAGTCAGCTAGCGTAGAGCCAAAAGTTCTCTCCCCAACTGCTGAAGAAATAGCTAAAGCAATTCAAATTGTCCAGTCTCTCGCCTCGGTTCCGACCGAACCGACACCTTCAGGGAGGCGTTCGGTTCGGCCAGTTCCACCGGTTCAAGATTATGATTTTGAGGAATTTTATGAACCGGAGGAGGGGGAAGAGGAATATGAGGAGAGTGAATATGGTTTTGAAGATCTGGATGTGCCCATTGAACCAGACATCTCTCCAGATAGACCATTAGGGGTTTCTCCTCCAAAGCTTTGAGTCCCCTTCTCATTTCATGTTTTATAAAAAAGTTGCTGAAACTCTCCAGCTCCCTGTTGAGGAAGCTGTTGATGACCAAGAGGAGCCGGACTATGTAGAAATGATGGATATTCCAGAGTCTAGGAGACTGTCTATTCCTTTGCATAAATCTTTTTGGAAACAGACAGTAAAAGTTTTAAAAACTCCTCACACTATACCTCTGTGGATAAAAGGATGGACAAGAGGTATACCTTATCAGGCTCCGACACTGATTTCCTCACTCAATGCAGCCATGTGGGGGTAGTGCAGGCTGCAGCCTGTGACAAGGCTAATATTCCCCTAGCTTCACACCCCGCTGAGAAGGACTCCAGGAAGATTGATGCTATGGCAAAGAAACAGTACATGGCAGCATCTTTGGGACTCAGACAGGCAAATTATATGGCTTATGCTCCTAGGTACCAGAAATCCAGATGGGATACTGTGCTGGCCCTAGCAAAACAAGTCCCTGACCAGCTTGCCAGGGAGCTGGAACAAGTGGCTATGGATGGTATTGACGCATCCAAGGTGCAATTTCATGCTGCAGTGGACTCTAATGATGTTTCATCAAGAGTCATGGCTACATCTGTGGCACTTCGCAGGATGGCTTGGCTCAGATGTACTACCCTGTCTCAGGATACCAGTCTAAGGCCATGGATTTTCCTGTTGTGGGCAATTCTCTGTTTGGGGAGCAAACAGAGAATTACATGAAGAAAATGGATGAATATAGGACCACCTATAGGAGTGCACAAGCCAAGGAAAGGCAGGCCACTCCTCAAAACCAGCTTCCTAGAGGCAGGGGCAGGCCTTTTCATAGGCCTTTTAACCAAACCCAAGCTTCCTCCTCCGCCTATGCTCAGAGCGGGTTCTTTAGAGGAAGAGGCAGACTGGGTACAAGCAGGCCTGCTTCCACCCCTCAGCCCAAAGCCCCTGCCAAACAGGCACCCTGATGGGATTGCCAGGGCCGATTCTTCTCTACCTGTAGGGGGCAGGCTGGCTTACTTTGTCCAGGACTGGAAGTCTTTAACACCAGACAAGTGGGTCCTGGAAGTAAAAATTTCCAAAGCTAAGAACCAGATCTTTTCCACCTGCAACTCCATCAGAGGCACTCGCCCTAGAGGCAGAGGTCTCTACCCTCCTGGCTCTTAGAGCCGTGGAAAGGGTTCTTCCCCTACACCAGGGCAAAGGTTTGTACTCCAGGTACTTCCTTACCCCAAAAAAGACAGGAGAATGGCGGCCCATCCTGGATCTCAGATACTTAAACAAGCACCTTTTAAAGCCAAAGTTCAAATTGGTGACTCTGGGAATTCTCCTACCCTCTCTAAGGCCAGGGGACTGGCTAGCTTCCCTGGACCTCAAGGATGCCTACTTCCATATTCCCATCAGAAGCTCCCATCGAAAGTACCTCAGGTTCGAGCTGCCGTCAGGCCACTACCAGTTCAGAGCAATGCCCTTCGGCCTACTTCTGCTCCAAGGGTATTCACCAAATGCCTGGCAGTAGCAGTTGCCTACCTAAGAAGGCAAAAGATTGCCATCTTTCCTTACCTGGACGATTGGCTCATAGTAGGCCAGTCCCCAGACCAGGTCAGTTTACATCTTCAGATAACGCAGCAACTGCTTACCTTCTAGGTTTCCTCTGAATCTCTCAAAGTCAGTTCTAGAGCCTGTCCAGCTTTACCTTCATAGGCGAGAACTGAACACACAGGAAGCCAGGGCCTTCCTTCGCCTGGACAGGGCAAAGACCCTAGTCTCCTGGCCTCCTCATTCACCCTGCAGGTCTCCCGGCCAGCAAGGCATTTCTGCAGCTCCTAGGACACATGGCTGCTTCCACAGCAGTTGTGCAGGGAGCAAGATTTCAGATGAGGACATCCAGTTCCATTTGAGAGCTTTTGGTCTCAAAGAAAGGATCTCTTACCAAGTTGATCCCAGTGACTCGAACCCTGATCCAAGCCCTACAGTGGTGGCAGGATCAGAGCAACCTGAGACAAGGGGTTC
Source organism: Neoceratodus forsteri (assembly GCA_016271365.2). Classification (NCBI taxonomy): domain Eukaryota; kingdom Metazoa; phylum Chordata; order Ceratodontiformes; family Ceratodontidae; genus Neoceratodus; species Neoceratodus forsteri. Next base: position 1,582,419,829 of record CM028130.1, read on the forward strand.
CTTTTGTCCCTCAGTCTCACTCTCTAATCCTTACAGATGCATCCCTCTTGGGCTGGGGAGCTCACATGGGCGACCTCACCACCCAGGGTCTGTGGTCTCCCAGGAATCTCTGCTCCACATCAACCTGTTGGAGCTCAGAGCAGTTTTTCTAGCACTGCAAGCTTTTTCCAAATCTGTTCAGAACAAGATTATACAGGTCAGAACAGACAACACCACTACAATGTGGTACATCAACAAGCAAGGGGGCACTCGGTCTGTGGCCTTGTGCCCCGAAGCGATGAAGTTGTGGTCTCTGGCTTACTCCCCGAACACCTCCCTTACAGCAGTCCACCTCCCAGGCAAGGACAATGTCCTGGCAGATGCTCTCAGCAGGATTTCCCAGGGCCATCACGAATGGTCACTGGATCCCCTGGTCTTGGGAGTAGTATTTGCCAGGTGGGGCACCCCGCAGATAGATCTTTTTGCAGCCCCAGACAATCACCAACTTCCTCTTTTTTGCTGCAGGCCCCCAGTGTTGGGCTCACTCCCCCTGGATGCCTTAGCCCTCAGTTGGGAAGGGAAGTTCCTCTATGCCTTCCCTCCCTTTCCTCTCCTGTTCAAAGTGCTAGTCAAAATCAGATCCCAATCCTGCAAAGTCATTCTGATAGCTCCAGATTGGGCCAGACAACCCTGGTGTCCCTCCTACTGTCCTTAGCAGTCCATCCTCCCCTATGCCTTCCCAGGAATCTCAATCTGTTAACCTGTGCCCAGGGATGGGTTTGGTATCCGAATCTCAAATCTCTCAATCTCAAGGCTTGGTTCTTGAAGAGTTAGAGTTTGCTGATTTACACCTTTCCCGAGGTGTAATGGATATATTGAAGGCCTCAAGGAAGCCTTCCACCAGGGCTACTTACAATTCCAAATGGAAAAGGTTTTCCATATGGTGCTTGGAAAAGCATATTTCCCCAGACTCTGCTGATCTACCCACAGTCCTGGATTATATGGTCCATCTGAATTCTTTGGGGCTGAGACCAGCTACCCTGAAGGTGCATTTGGCAGCTGTGTCTGCTTTTATTTCAGCAGGTAAATCCTCTTCTCTTTCAGCTCATCCTGTATTTTCCAAGTTTTTTAAGGGATTGCTTCACACCAACCCTCCATTCAGGGATCCTGCCCCTGCCTGGGATCTTAATGTTTGCATTGCTCAGCTTATGCAACCCCCTTTCGAGCCCTTGTCTTCAGCTGAGCTCAAGTACTTGACTTGGAAAACTGTGTTTCTGGTAGCCATCACCTCTGCCAGACGCATAAGTGAATTACAAGCGTTGTCAGTGGAGCAGGAGTTTATCTCTTTTCACAGAGATAAGGTGGTCCTCCGGACTAGCAGAAAGTTCCTACCTAAGGTGGTTTCAGATTTCCACCTTAATCAATCTACTTCTCTTCCAGTGTACTTCACTGACCACTCCTCCTCTGGTGAGAGGAGGCTGCACAGCCTAGATGTGAAGAGAGCCCTTAGTTACTACATAGAGTGTACCAAGGGTCATAGGTTTGACTCCCTCCAACTGTTCCTCACTTATGGCGAAGTTGGTAAAGGGAAGCCAGCCACTAAAAGATCCATTGCCAGGTGGATTGTCTCTTGTATCCAATTCTGCTACGAGAAGTTGGGTAAAGTTCCCCCCAGGCCTGAGGGCTCACTCTACCAGAGGTACAGCTGCTTCTCTGGCTGCTGCCAGAGACATTCCTATTCTAGAAATATGTCAAGCAGCTACCTGGAAAACAGTTCACACTTTTACCAAGCACTACTCCCTGGACATCCAGGCTAGGAGTGATGCTCGGTTTGGCACAGCCGTGCTTCAGAGTCTATTCCCTAAGTAGGTTCTGTCCCTCCTCCATGGAGGTACTGCTGTGTAGTCTGCAATTGTCATAATATAGGAAGACTTCATGTTGTTTGAAGAAAAAATTACTCACCTTAGTAATGTTGTTTCTTCTAATGGAGTCTTACATTATGACCTCCCTCCTGCCTGCCCTCTCAGAACCTCTGTTTTGGGATGTGGGTGGGCAGTACAGGGTTGGCACTCTTTTGATGCCCACCTTGTTGCTTTTCACCCTCCTTTTTGGGTGAATTGGTGTTGTGTTTTTGCATTTTTGGGTCTCCTGATTTGAGTCTTTGTTTGAGGCCAAAAAATGAGTGTTTATGTTAGTAGCCAGTTGGCTAGTGTAGGTTTACAGCTTCCACACAGAGCCTTAGTGAGTTTTAGCTCGTAAAGATCTGACAGTTTGCGTTTGAAGAACAACAGACAGAGTTTTCAACCGAGCTCGCGCTCTAAGTTCCATGCCTGCATGGAAAGTTAACTATTTTACCTCCGGAGCAGTTCGAAGATGGGGACTCACTGCAATTGTCATAATATAGCAAGACTCCATTAGAAGAAACAGCATTACTAAGGTGAGTAATTTTTTCTTTTGTATGTATGTGGTTCAAATCTACAATAAAAAGAAATAAAAAAAAAATACATTTCTTTCTACAGAGACAAAGTGGTCCTCAACAAACAGAAAGTTTCTTCCTAAAGTCGTTTCTGATTTCTATTAGAATCAAACCATTATCTTTCCTGTCGTTTTCCCCGAACACTCTCTAGTTCTCGTGAAAGGACACAGGCAGGATAGAAAACAGCTGTTCCCGAACCTATGAGGATGTGGGAAAGGGTAACCCAGTATCAAAAAGGTCCATTTCTCACTGGATAGTTCAGCTTTTCCAGTTTTGTTACTCTTAAGGCTAGAAAAGAGCCCCCAGCAGGGTTGAGGGCCCATTCCATAAGGGGCACAGCTGCTACCATAGCAGCTGCCGGGGATGTTCCCCTGGTGGACATCTGTAAAACAGCTACCTGGAAAACAGTACACACCTTCATAAAGCATTATAGTCTGGACATTCAGTCCAGAGGTGATGCCAGGTTTGGCACAGCAGTCCTGCAGAGTCTGTTTCCAAAGTAGGTTCTGTGTCTACCTCCAGAGGCACTGCCTTTTAGTCTGCAAGAGTTATGAATACCTAATTATTGCTGGGGTAGAAGAAATAAGTTACTCACCGTAGTAATATTGCTTCTTCCCAGTGATACTCGGGTATTCGGAACTCCCCACCCTGCCTCCCCTTCTAAAATCAGTAGCCTCTGCACTCCTAAAACACTGTTCTCAGGGGTATCTGTGCCACACTCTGGCACATATGTTGTGATTGTGTTCATTATTGTTGTTCTCCCTTTTCAGGTGAGCCTGACATTCAGGGGTATTCTTTCATATGTTATGCCCTCCAGTTGGAGGCCTTTTTTGATGTTAAGGGAGTTTCTACTATAATTATTATTATGGTTAATATTGTTATTATTACATTTAGTCTTCATGGGCTTGTCTTTCCAGGCTTCCAGGAAATCTGAGGGGTTTAGAACTAAGGCAGTTAGTGGAAGACAGCATTTGAAAAAGTGACTCATGCAAAATATTCCGTCATTTGCATATGTTCCATCTCTCTGGGCAGTTCTGTCTTAAAGGGACACTGCAAGAGGTCTGAATACCCGAGTATCACTGGGAAGAAACAATATTACTGCGGTGAGTAATTTTTTTCTTCTGCTGCCACAGTGCTGCAGTTACCATAGCAAATCATTTGAGAAAGACACACGGCATCAGGGATAATCCGAAGGACAGTAAACGGAACCGGTAATGTTGCCTTTTCCAGACAGAAGAGAAGATGCTGCCTGTGGCCCTGCCTGATGATTTTTTTTTATTTATTTCTTTGTATTAAATGGATGCGACCACAAATCTGTTAGTCAATTATATAGGCTTACAACATAAAAGATCTTCCTGTACATAAAGTCTCCACCACTCATTCACACTAATGGGATCTACGCCGGAGGCGCTAGGACCCAGCGGGAGCAAACTTTTTTGCAGGAGGGTCGGCCCCAGAGATGGAGCTGCGAGGAGCGGCACCGCGAGCCTCTGCTTGTGCAGTAATGACTTTCTTGGCACCTAACCTCCAACCGCCTCAGTTCCTTTTTTCCCGCCATTGAGTGCGCTTCAGTGACGACGTCACTCACCCTCCGGCAGTCAAACTTCAAACTAGCAGCATAGTTTTCAGTTTATTATTTTGTAGTATTTTTCGAGTAAAGTACCGCTTATGATAATTTATTCTTATCAAAGAAAGAAGTCTCAGCCTACATTGACTGAGTTGACCATGAGCAGGTCAGGTGACAGTAGGGAGACTTAGTATGAAAGCTGTTCAGTCAGCTGGGCTGGGTCCGGTCCGCCACCTTCTCTGGAAGGGGGGGGGGTCTGACAACGGATGGTCCAATGCCAGAGGGATGGGTGGTCCCCTCGGAAGCATAAAAGTAAACGGTCCCATTCTCGGCACCGTTCGGCCTTGAGCTCTTCTTCGACCCGTAGGTCAAAAAAGAGAAGGCATCACTTGAGGTCACCCTCTGATATGTTTACGCGTCGATGATCGGTCATTGGGGTCAGTTGCTGGTCTCCTCGTTCGGAGTCGCCAGTTTCTGGTTCTGGTCTCTGACCTCTTCGACATTGGAGCCCTTCCCCGCCTTCTGTTAGGGCTTCCGATGAGCAGTTTCATCAGTGGGACGCTCTTATGGAGCAATGGGCTTGGAGGCTGGTCCAGTTGCCTGGCCCCGGTCACTCAGGGTCCCTCTGGCTCTTCGGGGGCTCAGGCAGAGTGATTGGGCCTCCCTAGTCGCGCGGTGCCCTCGACTCCACGCTCAGGTGTTTTCTCCCCCTCACATGGCTGCGGCGCAGGGGGCCACATTGATGCCTCTACTTGATGCCTCTGTCTCCTGGTATTCTTCCTTCTTTTCCCTCAAATTCTAATTTTCGAGGCCCTGGGTTGATTTCGGTGCTGTCAACATTGGTGGGTTGCTCGATGCCGTTTCCGGTGCCAGGGCGCCTCCCGGCATCGTCCTCTGCACCATTGTGCCGGTCGGCGCCGTGCGACTTTTTGGTGTCGTTGAGTTTCTCGGCGCTGTGTGGCCTTTTGGCGCCGTCTGCTTTGTCGGCGTCCTGCGGCCTTTTGGAGCTGAGGCCAGGCTTTTCTTCTACCAATCTTCAGGGCGTCTCCTCTCCGATTTCTTTTCCTTCCTCTTTTTCTGCTGATTTTCAATCCTTTCCTGTCCTTGCAGTTCCTCCTGGATTGTCAGGAGATGATATTGAGCCTGACCCAGATCTTAGACTGGGTGATGATGTGGAAGGAGCAGGATCGAATCCTGTTACAGAGCCTGTGGTTGAGGACCTGTCATTTAAGTCTCTGCTGAAAAATTTGTATTCCACTCTTTCTCTCGAGACTATGGACATCGATCCTGGGAAGCTTTTAAGACTCCAGTACCTTCATGTTCCGGACATCCCTATGGATTTAACTCCCCCGGTACAACCCTCCTTTGAGATGCTTTTTTCAAATGGTATGGAATAATCCTGCTCTCATTCCTTCTGTGGCTAAGCCCATAGATATGAAGTATGCTGCTCCCAAGGATCGACCCATTTTGGCCTTCCAAGCCTTTGCAGATCCTATTGTAGTCTTGGCAGAGAATAAGGTCATCCTTCCTCAGACTGCTACAGCTCGACCTATAAACAAAGAATCTCGTAAGATAGATACTTTAGGTAAGAGAGTCTTTGCTGCATCCACCCTGGGTATGCGTATTGCCAGCTACCAGAGCTATTTCTCTCGATATGAATATATTCTTTGGCATTCGCTCAAACAAATGGTTGAAGCTCTACCAGAGTCGGACACTAATTCAGAGCTTCTTCAAACCATAACCAGGGGCATCGAGTCCAACAACCAACAGGTTAAAGCAGTTATGGACGCCTTCGATACTGCCTCCTGAGCGGCGGCCGCAGGCATTTGTACCCGCCGCCATTACTGGCTGCGCACTTCAGGTTTCACAAATGATGCCCAGCAACAGGTCATGGCGTTGCCCTTCGATGGTGTGTATCTCTTCGGCCCTCAAGTAGAACAGGCTCTAGAGGCCACACAAAAGACTAGGTCAGCCATTAAATTGGCTTGACCTCCTCCCGCCCCCTCTCGAGGGGATGTTAACAAATGCCAGTTTCATAACCGTCAGTCCTTTCGAGGCAAAGGCAGGGGAGGCTTTAATAAAAATCAAGCCCCTCAGCCTCAGAAGAAAATGCCACAGAAGGCGCAAGGACCCAAAGCGCCCAGTGCCGCCTTCTGAGTTTCTGGCCCAAGTCCTACCTCAGCTGCTCGAGGGTGACTTTTTAGCGGTGGGAGGTCGTCTGACTCAGTTCTACAACCAGTGGAAGTCCATAACTTTGGACAAATGGGTCCTTCGGATAATCCGTGAGGGATATTCCCTCAATTTCTCGGAGAACCCTCCGGATTGTCTCCCCAAACGGCAGCCAAAGCTGTCAATTCTTCAGTCAGAGCTTCTCACCTCTGAAATACAAGGCCTTCTGAACAACAGGGCAGTGGAAATAGTTCCGCTGGATCAACGGGACACAGGGTTCTACTCCCATTACTTTCTAGTTCCAAAGAAAACAAGGGGCATGCGTCCCATTTTGGACCTCAGAAAATTAAACAAGTTTCTTCCTAAAGAGAAATTCAAGATGATATCGGTAGGGACCCTGTTACCCTAGCTTCATCAACATGACTGGTTAGTCTCCTTGGACATGCAGGATGCTTACCAACGTATTTTGTGTTCATCCAAAGCATTGCAAATACCTAAGGTTTGTGGTTTTGAGACAGCTATCCTCGGCGCCGCGAGTTTTTACAAAGTGTTGTGCAATTCTTCAGCATATCTCAGAAAAGTCGGAATACAAGTGTTCCCATATCTGGACGACTGCCTTCTAGCGAGCCTTTCCAGGCAAGGAACTCTTGACACTGTTGCCATGGACTCAGACTTTCTCACGTCCATGGGAGTCCTGCTAAACCTCAAGAAATCGCAGCTGCAGCCCTCCCAAAGGCTCCTTCCTTTTCATAGGAACTCTTCTGGACACCTCCTGTGCGAAAGCGTTTCTACCAGAGGACAGAAGGAGTGATAGCCTACAGATGGCCCGATACATCAGAGAGAACAGCTCGGTTTGAGCTATCTCGATGCAACAGATGCTAGGTCTCATGGCATCCTCTGTGTTCACTGTACCCCTAGCACACCTTCACATGAGAACCTCTCTGTGGATGCTCAGTACTCAGTGGTCCCCAATCACTCACCTTCAGTCCTTTCTCATTAAGGTGACAGAACCTCTGAAGAAGTCACTCACCTGGTGTTTGCAAGAGAACAATCTTCTGCAAGGGTATCCCTTTGCTCGTCTTGATCATCAGATTTCCATTACCACGGACGCGTCCCTGATGGGGTGGGGAGCTCACTGTCAGACTCTCCACACTCAAGGTACGTGGACTCAGGATGAGTCCCAGCTTCACATAAATGTCTTAGAAATGAGAGCTGTCCTCTGTGCGGTCCGGGCTTTGAAGGACATTCTCTGTCACAAGAACATTCTCCTTCAAACGGACAACAAAGTAGTGATGTATTACATCAACAAACAAGGCAGGGCTCACTCTTATCCCTTATTCAGGGAAGCGATGAGAGTGTGGGAATGGTGCTTGGAGCACAAGGCTCTAATTCGAGCGGCCTACTTGCCGGGAGTGCAGAACGAACTGGCAGACCATCTCAGTAGGACAGAGACAGATCCTCACGAATGGTCTCTCGACTCAACCGTAGTTCAGTCACTATTCGCAGAGTGGGGAACTCCAGACCTGGACCTTTTTGCATCCCCACTCAACGCAAAACTGCCTCTCTTCTGCTCCAGAAATCCAGGGCCTGGCATTTTCTGTGAGGATGCGTTCCGGCTGCAGTGGACAAAACACTTTCTATACGCCTTTTCTCCTCTTCCTCTAACTCAGAGGGTACTTCTCAAGTTCGAGTCCCAGGGGAGCAAAATGATTCTCATTGCTCCCTTCTGGCCTTGGCAGATATGGTTTCCGTTACTCAGCAGTATGTTAGAAACCCCCTCCGAAACCACTTCCCCTTCAGACGAACCTTCTGACTCGGGGGGCCTGTGGTCCATCCCAATCTGAGATTGCTTCACCTTCACGCTTTGCTCCTGATGAGATAGAAGTGAACAGGTTCAGTGTCTCCTGCAGAGTTTCAGATATTCTTCTGGCTGCGCGCAAGCCAGCCACTAGGAAAACTTACACAGCCAAATAGAAGCATTTTTCGCTCTGGTGTGCAAAATCCTCTTTGAATCCTTTTTCCTGCCCACCAAATAAAGTTCTAGAGTATCTTTTGGACCTCTCAAATTCAGGTCTGCAATACTCTACAGTCAGGGTTCACCTTTGTGCCGTTTGAGCTTATCATGAGCCAGTACTTTCCTTGTCACTGGCTCAGTTACCCGTGGTTAAGAGGTTCCTTAAGGGAATTCTGCATACCAAACCTCCTATCAGACGTCCAGTTGCAGCCTGGGACATTAATCTTGTGCTAGACATGCTCACTCAAAAACCTTTCGAGCCTCTAGCTACCTGTGAGTTGAAATTCCTCACTTGGAAAACGGCCTTCCTGGTGGCCATTACCTCGGCCCGCAGGGTCTCTGAGATACATGCCTTGGTCACAGACCCTCCGTATACTGTGTTTCATAAAGACAACGTAGTTCTTAGGACCCATCCTAAGTTTCTCCATTAGGTTGTTTCAGAATTCCATCAAAACCAACCTTTAATCCTTCCTACTTACTTTGGCGAACTTCCAAAATGAAGGGGGAGCGTTCTCTTCATTCTTTGGATGTCAGAAGAGCTTTGCATTTCTATTTAGATGGGACAAAAGATTTTCACAAAGCTCAACAACTGTTTCCTTCAGTGAGACCCAGCTGGATTAACCTGTCGCTATCAGATGCATTTTAGCATGGCTGGTGGCATGCCTTCGCCAGTGTTATTCCATGGCGCAGGTTAAGCTGGAAGGCAGAGTGTACGCTCACTCTACTAGAGCAGTCGCGGCATCCCTGGCGGAAATCCGCAACATGCCCGTTGCAGATATTTGCAATGCAGCCACCTGAAGCTCAGTGCATACTTTCGTCAAGCATTATGCCCTGGATGTCCATGCCAGACGACATGTTTTTGTTTGGCAGAACCATCCTTAATGGACTTCTGTCCCAAATCTGTGAGCTCTTGGTCTCTCTTGCTGCCCTCTCGGGGGATTATTAGCTCGGTACTCTCCCATTAGTGTGAATGAGTGGTGGAGACTTTATGTCCAGGAAGATATGGAAATTACATACCTACCGTAATTCTTGATCTTCTTGGACGGAGTCTCCACCACTCATTCTCACGCCCACCCACCATCCCCGAGCTCACCTCTGTTGTTGGTCTTCACTCCCTCAATCTTTAGGCTGTGAAGACTTCGTTCTTGACCCTTCTTATACGGGTCTTCTGGACTATCTTATGTCCGGTTTTTGGTTAGGCTATCCTTCTAGATTAGTTACGCTGCACCTCCTCGGAAATAAAGGTACTGAGGCTGTTGGAGGGTCGATGCCGAGATAGTCATTGCCACACGAGCAGAGGCTCACAGCGCCGGTCCTCGTGGCTCCATCTCTGGCGCTGGCCCGCCTGCAAAAAAAGTTTGCTCCCACTGGGTCCTAGCTCCTCCGGCGTAGATCCCATTAGTGTGAATGAGTGGTGGAGACTACATCCAAGAAAATCAAGAATTACGGTAGGTACTTAATTTCCCTTTCTTTACAATTATGTTATATGTAATTAATAATTATAAGTCTAAGCCAGTGTTTCTGAATAAAATGACAATTTTGCAATACGACTGTGTCTTTGATTTCATCAACTCAAGCCTCCCACCCGTACTATATCCTGGCCTATATGGTCTTTCCTGTGACAACTGCTTGTATTACCTGAGTGAAGGCTGCCTCTGTATTTTGTAATGTGGCCTAACTTCCCACCAGTCTTTAAAAACTACTTTACAATGGTATCTCAGGGTATAAAGTCAGGGCCATGTCTTGAAATGTACATCACCTGTGGCCTCCAGCACACCTCATGTCCTGGCTTTTTGTTATGTAATGTAGCTGTGAGGGATTCCATGTAGTAAATATTATAAACCACCCCTCTCCAATCTTGTACGGTAGGAACATCTGGTGACATCCAACGTCTTGTTATAGCCTTTTTGGCTGCCAGACTATAAATAGGTAACAAGGTTCGGTCCCGTGATTGGGGGTATGGCTAATAAAACTACCTCAGCGGTTAACTCTACCCTCTCACCCAGACAGCCCATTATCTCTTGTACTCTACACCAACAGGGTGTCAACCGTGGGCACATCCAAAAGATGTGACCATGGTCGGCATGTGGGCACATACAATTTCTCCCAGCACTTCCCAAATGAGGAGGGAAGGTACTTGTAAAGAATGGCCGGAGAACGGAAGAATCGAGCTCAACATTTCCAGGCAAATTCCCGCCATATGGTAGAATGAGTTACTCTGTAGGCCAATGGGGAAGCTTGTTTCCAGTCCTGTTCTGAAATTTCTATTTCAAGATCCCTTTACCAGCTTTTTAAAATTGAAAGAGACGAGTCTGCCATCCCTGAGAAAACAGTATCGGTGCCCCACATGGTGTTCCCAAATATGCCCGGACAAGGTGTCTTCTAGATAGTTCCAGAACATGGGAATGGGTTCTGGTAATTTAAGCACCCTGTCCCTCTGTCTCAGAAGATCATTTTTGACCTGCGTGTATCTGTAGATGTCACTGTCTAATAAACCATAGGTTGATTTAAGTGTTTCAAATGAAATTATACCCTCCCTGTAAAGGAACTGTCTAAAATATTGGAGTCCCACCTGTCTCCACCTTGCAAAAGTATGGTCTGTAGTAGTGGGGAAAAACTTGTCATGCTCTGAGATTAGTGTATGGAAGAAAAAAAAAATCACTAAAACCCTGGTGTTTTTTCAACCGGTACCATTGTTTTAAAATCTGAGCAGAAAAGGATGTGAAGTCTCACAGGCAAGGGGTCCTACCTACCGAGGCCATGGTTATCTTTATGTCATACAAATAGTTTAAGGCAAATTCAAGGTCCTTTCAATGGGCCTCATAAGTCAGGGCCAGCCATAAGGTTAATATTTTAAGGAAAGCGGCAAGGCATAAAATTTCAGGTTTGGAAGGTTTGCTACACCCTGGGAGAGCGGGAGCTGTAACAAAGACATCCTGATCCGAGGCCTTTGGCCATGCCAAATAAAATTTGAAACAGTTTTGTCCCACGATTTAAAATAGAAGGGGGAGGGAAAAGTAGGGATGTTCTGAGATAGATACAATAATGTTGGCAAAATGATCATTCGGATGGACTGTTCTTTGGAAGAAATTTAAAGGTAACTTGGACCAGAGAGATAAGTCTGAATGAATCTGCATCGATAGGGGTTCATAATTCAGTAGTTCCAAATTTTCCAAGTTCCTTGGAATAGTGATGTCCAAATATTTGAAATTTGTTTGATGCCATTTTATAGGGTATTTATTTTTAAGAGATTGAGATGGGGTAAAATATAGTGAGAGAAGGTCTGTTTTAGCTACATTTAGCCGAAAACCCGAAACCTCTGTAAAGTTTTCCAAGGTTTCCCATAGGGCCGGAAGGGAAGTCTCCTGGGTGAGGGCCGTCACCAGGCTATCATCCGCGAAGAGGGCCATCTTCTGTTCCCTCTGGCCTATAGGGAATCCCTCTATCCGGGTGTTTCTCCGAATGGCCTCTGCCAGGGGTTCAATTTATAGGGCAAATAATAATGGGGATAGGGGGCATCCCTGTCTCATCCCTCTTTTTATGGTTATTGCCTGAGACAAGGATCCATTTATTCGAATATATGCTTTAGTGGATGTATAGATGTTTCTCAGGCAGGTAAGAAAAGAGTATGGGAAGGAAAATTTAGAAAGGGTTGCCCATAGGAATTCCCACCACACCTTGTCGAATGCTTTATCAACATCTAGCCTTATAATTGTGGAGGGGATCTTTCTAGCATGGATATATTCTCTAAGTAGTAAAATGCAGCGCAAATTATCAGAAATACTTCTCTGCTTTATAAAGCCAGATTGATCATGATGTATTAACTGAAGAAGTATTGGCTCTTATCTTTTGGCCCATATAACCATAAATATTTTATAGTCTACATTTAGAATTGAAATTGGGCGATATGAAGATGGGAGAGTAGGATCTTTGTCTGGTTTGAGTATGGGGGTAAGAACAGCATAGCTCCAGGAGGGGGGGTAGGGGCCTCACCTTCCGTCACTGCTCTACATGCTGGTAGAAAACTAGGGAGCAACTGGGGAATAAAGGTTTTGTACCACTCTGGGCTAAAGCCGCCTGGGCATTTCTGGGGTTTGATATGTTTAACCTGTTGGAGGATTTCTTCAGGTCTGATGGGGTGTAGCAGTTGGTTAATTTGAGAATCTGACACTCTAGGTAAAGGCAGCCTATTCAAAAAAATCTGATATCCAGGTATTTTGTTCTAGGGATGGTTGGGGGGGCTGCTTGTAAGGTCTCGTAAAATTGAGCAAAAACTTGTTTAATTTGCTCCTTCTTATAAGTGGGAGTGCCCGACATGGTAGATTTTATTTTTAGAATTGTGGATGCCCTTTTATTGGCCTCCCAGCTTCTGAGCCAGTAGTCTTGCCCCCAACCCCCAATAATTATATTCTCGTAGGTAGTCCAAGTTCTAGAGGGTCCTATAATCCAATATTTTTGTATTTCTTGTTTTAAACCTCTGATCCTTCTCTGGAGGGCTGTGTCTTCTTCTCTGCATAAAAGCTGGTATGAAGCCAACTGGTCCTTTAAAAAATTAAGCCTAGCTTGTTTCTTTTTTTGTTTTCAAGAAGCATATTCCAAAATTTCTCCTCTCAGGACAGCTTTCAGTTTATCCCACTGAATTGGTTGGGAGACTTCTGAGGTTAGGTTATCCTGAATTACCTGTGGTAAACGTACTCTCATGGAATCCAGGAATTCTGAATCCTTGAGAAGGGACGCATTAAATCTCCAGAACCTGAATTTTTTTTGTTTGCCCAAGTCTATTTTAAGAATCAGCGAGTTATGATTGGATAATATCCTGGGTTCAATTAAAATATCTTGAACTAGGGTAAGATGTGCCCCAGTTACAAAAAAATAATCCAGCCTAGAGTACGTTCTATAACGTCCAGAGAAGAAGGTGTAACCTGGGACCGTGACTGGGAGGGAAATAATCTACGCCAGACATCCTCTATACCCAGAAATGCCATGTTTCCTTTTAAGTGTTTACCGGCTTTAGATAACCTATTCGCTTTAGGATTAGATGTGTGGATGGCCCTGTCTGATCTTGATGTGCAGGTAAGCATCCTGCATATCCAGCGTGCACATCCAGTCTCCATGTGACAAGGAAGGGAGGAGGGATCCTAGTAACAGTACACAGAACATTTGTAGGCTTTGTGATTGTTCAGACTTCTGAGATCCAGAAGGAGTGGAAGCTTCCTGTTTTTTGTTTTCTTAAGCACCAGGAAACTCCTAGTGTATAACCCTTGATTTATCTTGACTAATGGAACTGGCAGGAGAGCCCTTTTGGACCTCAGGATGTTCGGGAATAGTAGCAGTGTATTGGAGGAGCCACTGGAAGTTGAGACGTTAATTCCAGGGCATATCCAATGCTGGACAATCTCCATGACACATCTGCCTGTGGTCACCTCCTGCATTTGGAGAGAAACAGAGAGATCCCGCACCACTCCAAAGCCGCTGATGGTGAGACGGAGGGATAGGTAGTAAGTCAGAAGGAAGGGAGAAGGAGCGGCTGACTGTTCCCTTTACTCTGACTTTTGAAGGTCTTATTGGGTACCCAGGAACTGCTGTTGCTGTGCAAAGTCCAAACCTTGACCACAGGAAGGGTAGGTACAAGAGCCCCTGCTATGGTCCCTTTGAGGATCATTCAGTGTCATGGACCAGATAGTCTGCACTGACCTCTTTGAGGTTTCCAGATCAGCTAAAATGAGTTTAACCTTGGAGCCAAATAGTTGTGACTCGTAGAATGTGCATTCAGCACATACTGGTGCACGTCCTGGGTAAACCCTGCCACACGGAGACAGCAGTGTCTGTGCAGGCTAGTGCCAGAGGTATCCATGTAGGTAGAAGCATCTGAGATATCACATACAGAACTGAGAAAGATGCCTTCCTACTTCAGAGCTCTGGGAAATGCAATTCTGGGTGCTTTTGCTTTATGGAGCCCATCATGCAGATAGCTGACAATACAGCCCAGATCTTTTCAGATATGATTCTGATATTTGACCAGCTATACCTGATAGTTGGCAATACGCAAGACCTAGCAAGGCCAAGGCAGAGGTGCATTTGCCCCTAATATTTAATTTTCAGATAGTCTCTCAATAAGGAATCCAGGTCTAGTGCTTATCCTTTTGGGGGCAATGACTAGCTACTTGCAGCCATCATGGCTGCAGAGTCTGTCAGGCTGAGTGAATGCTTTACAGGGATGTGGATATGGTTTGCTTATCCACACTCTAGCATTTACACTGGAATGACATTATTGGCCCAACTTCTAAAAGCTGAACACCACCTGAGTAGTATATACCCTGACTCCAACCCATGATGTCAGATATTTCTTTCTGCTGGAAGAACTGGTAACCTCCTTTGTAGTTTCTGCTTCGGTTGTCTGTGCCATAGCTTCTTAGAAGTTTTCGAACTCTCGATTCCAAATTCTACAGTTCCTTCAGCTCCATCCAACGACCGATGATGGAGCAATGGAAGTCATGTTTCAGATTTTGTGTACAGTACCAGCAGAAGTTGTCGTCATTGGTCTGCATGGCACACCTGTGTACTGCCTGGATGGGCAACATGATGTGGACAGTTGTGTTCTTTGCAAAAACATTGTTCCTGAGTCTGTCGGGGAGATGAAGCTCCGTCTCTCTCTGGGTTAGCCTAAGGAGAGGGATCCGAAGGACCGCCCTGAGGGCTGCAGGAAGCCTCAGGATGCAGCTGAGTCGGCTGGACAGCTTGTGGCCCTTCAGGCAGAAGCGGTGGCTGCTGCAGCAGGCACCTCCTTGGTCTCGGGACCATTCTCTGGGGCCAGAGTCAGATAAGTCTTTTACAGGAAAATTCCGTGAGGTGTTTGGCTCTCCAGACTGTGGGGTCAGCTCTGCACACCATGGTACTAAAAGCAAGTGCTGCCAATGCCAGTCATGGGACCAGGCACGATTGAGGTCCTTCCGTTCCCTCGACTCGTTCGACCACTCAACGGCTGTTGAGCACCCCTCAGCTGTGGGGCAGGTCAGGCTTGTTGTGGGCTCTTTGGTTCTCCCATTAGCCAGTTGAGCAGGCCACCGAGATTTTTCTAGAGCTTTTTGAACAGCTGTCAAACATGGTTGAGGAGTTCATCTCACAGACCCCAGTGCTTCCAGTTCTCACCCAAGAGGACGTGGTCTGGGCTGTGTCCCTGTCTGGTCCTCTATGAGAACAGCCTCCACCTGGGGTAGGGTCTTCTGCATGCACATGGTCTGCAGCAAGCAACCTGACAGAAAATTCCTGTTATCGTGGACCAATCAGTCAATGGTTGAGGCGCACTTGCTTTTGATATGCTTGATCTGAGAGGCACATCTGTCAGTGTTTCTCAACCTCCTCATCTTTGCGTAAAGAAAGGCACCATTGTAAGATATGCTGGTGCAGTGAGGAGCTTCTCTGGCAGCAGTGGGCCGTTGCGGGCAGGGTGGGGCTTTACCCCCTGGACTTTCTGTTTCCTGCCCGCCGCCAGCGACACCCCTGGGTGGAGCTGCCACCACTGCAGCTGAAGGTGTGTGCTCCCACCGAGGAGGACAGCCACTCAGTCACTGACTTGCCAGGCCAGTTGTCAGGATCACGCTGGGAGACAATTTCCGGGAGGTCCGTGGCAAGAAGCAGCTGAGGGCTGTTTTTGAGGAGTCATTGGACGACTCAGATCATCAGTCCATGGTCTCATCAGAGACTCCACTCATCGCAGCTCAGTTGAGGCGCTCTCCACCGAACATGACCTGATATCTTTTGGGGCACTTCTCTAACTTGTTTCAGAATCCATGTTGGTCACACTTGAGCCAGTCCAGAGAAGAGCTAAGTATCCACTCATGGTCATTCTGGACCTTGATGAGTCCCTGGGGTTGCCTTTCCTGTGGCTGAGGCCATTTTGGGACAGGCTCTGGAGCTTTGGCGCATCCAGCGTCCTGCCTTGGACCCTCTGCTTGTATGGTCTGTAAGTATGTGGTCCCCACAGGCTCCCTTTTGGGGTGTTTGGACCACCCCTCTGAGGAAGGACTCTTCAGGATTCAGTGCTCCGTAAAGCCAGACACAACAGGGGAAAGGGGACAAGCCTTCGGACAAGGAGTTTCGTTAAATTGACCACACCGCTAAAAAGGTGTACACTGCAGCGTCTCTGGGTGTCTGGCAGGCTAGCCATGCTGTGATGATGGCCAACTTCAGTCGCTCCCTGATTGAAGTCTTTGATGTAGTCCTCCCTGTCAAGCAACAGCTGGCAGTGAAGCTCATCAGAGACCTAGGCAAGTTCAAACAACGTGAAGTCTTGCTGTATTCAGACATAATGCAGTTAGCCCCAGCACTTGAACTGCCCCAGAGAGGAAAGAGTTAACTCTATGCAGAAGCATAGAACGTTGAGCTCGAGCTAGGTTTTCAAACCTCTGCCTATGGTACTTCCCAGTGTAACCGTCAGATTCTTTACTCCGCCTAACAGTGAAGTCGGTTCGGTAAAAGTAAAGTGTTCAGTTTAAACCGTATAATTGTTTGTTATTTTTGGATTTCCAGCCTCTGTCTATGGTACAGGTAGTGTGTAGATAGGTAGTGACTGTGTGTTATTCTTTGAAAAAGTTGGAAATTGTTATTTTCTTCGGTTTCTTTCTGGTTGGTCCGGTTTGGAACCGACTCATTCTATTTAAATTTATTTCTGGGATTAGAGTGGTGTTCTAGTACCAATCGGTTTCAAAAGAATCGAGGTTTTTTGCCAGCTCTTTTAAAAAGCCCGTGACATGGTTTGTAACTGATTGGTTGTTGTATTACCTGGCTTGAAAGCTGCAATAGGGTAATTTGTTAGGTTGGCCATGTCTGAGAAACCCAAGAAGAAAACCGGTCCCACTGGGGTTTCAACACTGTACTGAGTGTGGGGAGGCCTTTGCTAAGGCTGACCCCCACCTCATCTATGTTTGTCTGGGGTTTGACCACCTCAAGTCAGACTGCCAAATCTGTAAACACTTTCCTAAATCCACTTTAGACAAAAGACTGAGTAAGCTGAAGGAAAGGGAGGCCAAGAAGTCCGTAGATCCGGATGGCCAGCCCGGTTCGGTTGCAGACTAACCTGAGGAGGTGCCTGCTGACCTAGGCAATACCTTCTCGGGCAAAAGGAGAGCCGACCCTGAGGGGTCGGTTCCATCAAAAAAGAAGCATAAGTCTGCCGGTTCGGATCCGGTATCAGACTCTTCAACCGCGGACGAAATAGCCAAAGTAATTAGCATTGTTCAGTCGCTTAGACCGGTTCCGTCCGAACCGGTACCGCAGGTCAGGCGGTCGGTTCGTCGGATCCGTCTCCTCCAGATTATGATCTAGACGCTTTTTATGAGGAGTGGGAGGGAGACTAAGACTATCCCGAGGATGACGATGACCAGGGGGGTCTGGATGTGCCCATTGAACCGGACATCTCCCCAGACAGGCACTCAGGTGTCTCTCCTCCCAGGCTCTCTGAGTCCCCTTCACATTTTTTGTTCTACAAAAAAGGTGGCAGAAACCCTGCAGCTTCCCTTGGTTGAAGCTGCAGAGGAGGATGAAGAGCCTGATTTTGTGGAAATGATGGACATCCCAGAGTCCAAAAGACTGTCTATCCCTCTTCATAAATTCTTGGGGAAACAGACACACAAAATTTTACAAACCCCTAATTCAGTACCTCCTGTGGATAAGAGAATGGACAGGAGGTATTTATCATCAGGCTCAGCTGCGGAGTTCCTTTATAGTCATTGCAGCCATGTTGGGGTAGTGCAGACTGCAGCCTGTGACAGGGCTAACATTCCTTTGGCTTCACACCCCCCCGAATAAGGACTCCAGGAAAGTGGATGCCATGGCCAAAAAACAGTATTTGGCATACTCTTTGGGACTCAGGCAGGCTACTTATATGGCCTACACAGCCAAGTAACAGAAATCCAGATAGGATATGGTTCTGGAACTGGCTAAACAGGCCTCTCTCCAGCTAGCCAAGGAGCTGGAGGAGGTGGCTGCTGATGGAATTGAGGCATCCAAAATGGAATTTCATGCTGCTGTGGACTCCAGTGATGTGGCATCTAGAGTCATGGCTACATCTGTGTCTCTCAGAAGACATGCTTGGCTCAGATGTACTAGCCTTTCACAGGATACCCAGACTAAGGCCATGGATTTTCCTGTAGTGGGTAACTCTCTGGGGAGCAGACAGAGGCTTACATGAAGAAAATGGATGAATACAGGACCACATACAGGCCAAAGAAAGGCAGGCCACTCTGCACAAGCAGCAGTCTAGGGGCAGGCCCTTTCAGAAGCCTTTTTACCAAGTCCAGGCCTCCTCTCCCTTCCCATGGAGGGAGTTCTTCAGAGGGAGGGGCAGGAGGGGGATGAGCAGAGCTACTCCCTCCTCCTCTCAGTCTAAGGCTCCTGCCAAGCAGACACCCTGATGTGTCAGCTCGGGTCGACTCCCCATTTCCAGTAGGAGGCAGGCTGGCTTACTACTTCCAGGCCTGGAAGTCTGTGACCTCAGACAAGTGGGTCCTGGAAGTAGTAAGCCAGGGACTGGCCCTCCGCTTCAAAAGATTTCCAAAAAAGAGGGCCAAGTCTTTTCCTCCTGCATCACTCTCAGAAACCATTGCCCTAGAGGCAGAGGTTTCCTCTCTTCTAGCTCTCAGAGCTATAGAGAAGGTTCGTACTCAGCACAGGGGAAAAGGACTGTACTCCAGGTACTTCCTTACCCCAAAGAAAACAGGGACGTGGCGACCCATCCTAGACCTAAGGTATTTGAACAAACACATTTCAAAGCCCAAATTCAAAATGGTAACTCTGGGAATGATCCTTCCCTCTCTAAGGCCAGGGGATTGGCTAGCATCTCTGGACCTCAAGGATGCCTACTCCCATATTCCTATCAGGTGCTTCCACAAAAAATACCTCAGGTTCGAGTTGCCTTCAGGCCATTACCAATTCAGAGCTATGCCATTCGGCCTAACCTCAGTTCCAAGGGTGTTCTCAACGTGCCTTGCAGTAGTGGTGGCTTACCTCAGAAGACGGTATCACCATCTTCCCATATCTGGACAATTGGCTGTTAGTGGGTCAGTCACGTTTACAGGTCAAGTCAGCTCTTCAAACTACCCAGGACCTACTCAGCTCCTTGAGGTTTCTTCTCAGTCTTCCAAAATCTGTCCTCGAACCAGTTCAACTTCTCGCCTTTATAGGCATAGAGTTGGACACTGTACAAGCCAAAGCCTTCCTTTCCCTGGCAAGGGTGAAGGCCCTAGTGGATCTTGCTTCCTCTTTTCGACCTCAGGTCTCCCGCCCAGCAAGACCATTCCTCCAGCTCCTGAGCCACATGGCAGCTTCCATGGCAGTGGTGCAGGGAGCAAAGTTTACAGATGAGGGGCATTCAGTTTCATCTAAGGTCTTTTTCGTCTCAAAAGAAGGATTCACTTACCAAACTGATCCCAGTGACTCAGACTCTGGTCCAAGCTCTCCAGTGGTGGCTGGACCAGGACAACTTCAGACAAGGGATTCCATTTCTCCCTCAAGTCCCATCAGTAGTTCTAACTATGGATGCTTCTCTCCTAGGGTGGTGAGCACACCTGGGAGCCCTGACAGCTCAAGGAGTCTGGTCCCCACAAGAGTCTCTCCTTCATATCAATCTCCTGGAACTCAGGGCAGTTTTCCTAGCCCTGCAGAGCTTCTCGGATTCAGTCAAGAGCAAGGTGGTCCAAGTCAGAACGGACAACACCACCACAATGTGGTGCCTCAGCAAGCAGGGAGGCACTCAGTCCTCAGCCTTGTGCACAGAAGCCATGAAGCTGTGGTCTCTGGCCTATTCTCTTCAGACTTCTCTGGTAGCAGTTCGCCTTCCTGGGAAGGACAACATACTAGCAGATGCTCTGAGCAAAATTTCACAGGGACACCACGAATGGTCCTTGGATCCTCACATACTGAAGGTCATCTTCTCCAGGTCAGGCACTCCAGAGATAGATCTCTTTGCAGCACCGGACAGTCATCAACTTCCTCTGTTTTGTTGCAGACCTCCAGTCCTGGGGACGGTTCCTCAGGATGCTCCCATTTTGGACTGGAAGGGCAGGTTTTTCTATGCCTTCCCTCTGCTGTTCAGAGTTCTGATCGAGATCAGGACTCAACCTTGCACAGTGATACTGGTGGCTCCATATTGGGCCAGACAGCCATGGTATCCTCTACTGCTGTCCTTGTCAGTGTCACGTCCCCCCATCTCTGCCCAGGACATACAATCTCCTGTCTTCCTCCCAGGGATGGATCTGATACCCCAGTCTCCAGTCTCTCAATCTCAAGGCCTGGCTCTTGAAGAGTTAGAATATGCAGCACTACATCTTTCTCAGGGAGTTCGGGATATTCTGAAGGTCTCCAGGAAACCTTCCACTAGAAAAACTTACAACTTCAAATGGAAAAGGTTCAGTATTTGGTGCTCTCAGAAGGGCATCCTGCCTGATTCTGCAGACATTTCCACAACCATAGACTATCTAGTTCATCTGAATGGTCTAGGCCTTAGGCCTGCCGCTCTGAAGGTTCATCTAGCAGCTGTCTCTGCATTCCTCTCAGCAGGGAAGGGCTCTTCCCTAGCATCTAATCCTGTTTTCAGAAGGTTTTTCACAGGACTGGTTCACATTAACCCTCCCTTTAGGGAGCCCACTCCGCCTTGGGATCTTAATATCTGCATAGCTCAGCTTATGCAGCCACCCTTTGAACCTCTGGCTTCAGCTGAATTGAAGTACTTGACCTGGAAAACTGTGTTCCTGGTAGCTATTACTTCTGCCAGGCGGATTAGTGAGTTACAGACTCTGTCAGTTGAACCTGACTTCATCTCCTTCCATAGGAACAAAGTGGTCCTAAGAACCAATAGGAGGTTCTTGTCCAAAGTGATATCGGATTTTCATCTGAACCAGTCTATATCTCTCCCTGTGTTTTTTCCCTGATAATTCTTCTTCAGTTGAAAGAAGGTTACACAGTCTGGACGTTAAGAGGGCCCTTAGCTACTACATTGAGCATACTAAGGCACATAAAAATGATTGTCTTCAATTGTTTCTCACTTATGGTGAAGTGGGGAAGGGTAAGCCTGCCACTAAAAGAACTATTGCCAGGTGGATTGTTTCTTGTATACAATTCTGTTATGACAAGTTGGGTAGAACGCCCCTTCAGGCCTGAGGGCTCATTCAACTAGAGGTACAGCTGCTTCTCTAGCTGCCAGAGATATACCTTTGTTAGAGATCTGTAAAGCAACCACCTGGAAAACAGTACATACTTTTACCAAGCATTACTCCCTGGACATCCAGGCTAGGAGTGATGCTCGGTTTAGCACAGCACTACTGCAGAGCCTCTTCCCAAAGTAGGTTCTGCATTCCCTCCTCCATAGGGAAGTTCAGATATGTCTGAATACAGCAAGACTTCATGTTGTTTGAAGAAAAATTTACTCACCATAGTAATGTTGTTTCTTCTAATGGAGTCTTGCTGTATTCAGACCTACCCCCCCCCCGCCTCCCCTCTCAGAACCTGGTTTTTGGGAAGTGGGCTGGCAGGTACAGTGTTGCGTCTCAGGGGTGTACCTTGTACCCTCCCTCTTGGTTGGGGTGGATGTTATTTTTTTTCTGGAGTTTTATACTTAAATATTGTCACTACCTTTCCTTTCTTGGGTTCTCGACTTGAGTCTTTTGGGCCCAAAAATAATTTTTTGCCCTTTGGCTATATATTTCCATACTATAGTATGTTAGTTAGTGTGCTCGTAAGAATCTGACGGTTACACTGGGAAGTACCACAGACAGAGGTTTGAAAACCGAGCTCAAGCTCAACGTTCTATGCTTCTGCATAGAGTTAACTCTTTCCTCTTCGGGGCAGTTCAAGTGCTGGAGCTAACTGCATTTGTCTGAATACAGCAAGACTCCATTAGAAGAAACAACATTACTATGGTGAGTAATTTTTTCTTGCTGGCTAATCATGAGTTCCAGACAGCCTTGGACATGGGCAGTTTCTGCGCATGTGCCATGGCAGTAGCTGTCTCCATGCGTTGCAGAGCCTGGCCGAATCTGTCCACCTTCACGGCGAACTCCCAGCATAAGCTGGCCGATGTCCCTTTGTTTGGCACAACCTCTTCAGCCTTGGGGTGGTAGGACAACTCACATGCATTGAGAAGTCTAATGCCACCCTGGATTGTGTGATTTCATCCCAGAAGGACCAGAAAAATAAGCAAAAGAAACAGGCTTTCCAATACTGGGGCCATTGAATTGACTTTCAGTCACAGCCTCTCTGGTATCAGTGCCAGCAGAGGCAGTTCCAGGCCTGGTACTCCAGGCAAAAGTCTGGGGGCCAGGGTCCGGGGGGGGGGTAGGGTAGTGGTGTCCCTTCAGCAGCAGCCACCGGTGCCCCCACAAGAGCTGCCCAATGACAAGTTGGGAGGCGTCTTCCCCTCCACCTGTTCTGTCTCTGTCGGAGGTCGGCTATATCACTTCTTACCATGTTGATCCACTGTCACAACGGACAAGTGTGGTGTTGGACATTGTGGGCCCTTCACACACCTCGAGAGTCCAGGGTGTCTGAGGACATGTTGTCTGCCCTATGGGTGGACATCACTCAGCTCCTTGTAAATGGGGTGATATCCCATATCCTGACACCCTTGACAGTGAGGGGTTACAAGTCCAAGTACTTCCTGGTCCCGATAGGGACGGGTTGGGGGGCATCCCACTGGATTTGCACAATCTCAACCAGTTTATGCAGAAATGCAAGTTCCAGATGGTCACTCTGAACCAGATTATATCATCCCTGGAGCAGAACTTGTGGTTCTTTTCCCTGGACCTCCAAATGCATTTTTCCGCATTCGTATCCATCGATCCTACTGCCGGTACCCCCAGATCTTACTTTGAGAGGGCTCTTGCAGTAGGTAATTACATATAGGACTGACGTCGGCAGGCGTCAGGACCGCCAGGAAAATTTTATCCTAGCAGTCTCTGGCGAGGACACTTCCCCGTCTGGTGACCCGGCGTCAGGAGGCGTCGGTATAAAGGGTGGCCCCTCCGCCCGCCTTCAGTTCTTTCCGCCCGTTAGCCTCAGTCGTTGACGGTGTATGTGGTCCCCCTACACCCTCAAGCACAAAATAAGTGCGACTGGATGCGGTGCCCAACTCCCGCACAAGGATGGCCATTCTCTATGCCTTTTTTGTCTAGGCCCCGACCATCAAGCAGAGAAGTGCCAGCACTGCCTGAGTTTCAACATGGCCACCCGGAGAAGGCGGCAGCAGTCCCTGGAAGCCTACATTCTCAAAAAGATGAGCTCCATGGAAAAATAACTCAGAAAACTTCGGCAGGCGTCAGCTTCACCTGAAGGCCATCACAAGAGAAAGGACAAGGAAAAACACTGGGACAAGGGCTTCTCTCCCACTGTGACTCCTTCGGGAGTCGCCGTGTTGCAGGTAACTTCCCCCCTGGGGGACCGCTCCTTAACGGCCGCCTTAGAGGCTTCTAAGGCGGCATCAGCCTGCCCGTCTGGCTCGTGCTTGGGCCGTCGGGTGCCTCTGGGCTCTTGAGGCTTCCGCCCCGGAAAGCAGCGGCTTCGTGCTACCGAGCTGCGGCGGCCGATAAGCTGGACTTTGGCCTCTGACGTCCTGCACGGAGAGGGTCGGTAAGTCGCCCACCCATCTTCTGCCAGACCAGGCCGCCCCTCCATCGCGGCCTGCCTCCGGCGAAGGGTCCGCTAAGTCGGACACCGGCCCGGCCGGCGCCCGCCCAGATCCCGCTAGCAAGACGCACATTGGTCTGCTCGACATCTGCATAGCGGATCAGCTGACGCTTGACCCTCCCACGTCCGTCGTTTCTGGCTCCCCGCAGCCTTCGCTGCCCTCTGGGGACCCAGAGTCTCCTCAGCCAGACCCCGGGGATTTTTCCCCTCCATCCCCAGGCGACGCGGAGATCCCGGTTCCACCTCCGTCAGACCAACCCCCTGCTGATCTGATGTCGGCTCCCAGGATGCCGGCACCTCGGCCGCCGGCTTCAGCGCCAGTAGTGCCGGCTCCGGGCGTCATTCCACTTCCGGATGCCGCCCCGACGCCTGGCCCTCCGCCCCCTGGGCCTTCTGCCCCAGTCCCGCCCGCGGGACCTCAGGCAGGGCCGTCTACTTTTGCAGCTCCCGGGTACCCGACCCCATATTGCCCGGCGCGTCGTACCTGGGACGCGGTACCCAATGCTGGCCCTACCGGCGCCACAGTACCCGACACCAGGCTTGCCGCCGTCGGGTTATGGATACTCGCTCTATGGGTATAACCCATACACTTATCCCCCTTCCACCGCCCCCCCAGCCACCGGTGGATTTGCAGGAGACTCTAGCCTCCTGGTGGGCTGAGGCCAAGGCTCAGCTCACCAGAGAGGTGGAGAGCCGTCTTCCGATGACGGTGCTGGTACCGCTTCCCGTATGTCCATGATGGCAAACTCCCTCCCCTCCTTCAGACACCAGGGCTAAACCCTCTGGGTCCAGAGAGGGGCAGGGCACGCTTCCTCGAGGGCTTCCCAAGGGGTCCATTCCTCTCCCTAGTTGGGAAAGGGAGTAGTCTTCTTCGTCAGTTTCTTCCTCTTCCTTCTCGGACGCCTCTGACGGCTGCTCGGAAGGACAACGAGCCTCGCTCTCCATCAAAGCCCAGGCCAAGGACTCCTCCGATGTCTCCTCTGGAGGATCCTTCCTTCACGGAGCTGCTATGTAAAATCCGGGCAGTGCATAATTGGCAATCCTTGGAGTCAGATCCACAGGGGTTAAAACTCGCTGAGCATCTGGATCTGCCCGTGACAGCTCCCACCCTGGTGCCACCCTGGATCGAGCCTCATGCCCACCTTGTTACCACGATTTGGAAATAACTGTCGGCATTAGTCCCTCTTCCACGGAAGTCGAACAGGCTATACCAGGCTCCAGAGGGTATTGACTATTTAGATTCCCACCTTGAAGCTGACTCAGTTGTGATTAGTGCCGCTCACAGCTGGTCAGCTAATCCAAAACACCTTAGCTTGTCACCACCTGATAAAGAATCCTACCTTCTGGACCAGTATGGCAAGAAGATTTTCGCTTCTTCCAAACTGGGGATCAGGGCCCTGAACTATGTCGGTCATATGGGGGATTATCAGAAGGCAGTTCTTTCTGAGGTGGAAACCAAATTGGACTCCCTGCCGGACTCTCAAGTCAAGCAGTAACTGTCTGACCTCGTCCGCTCTGCACGTTCAGCCAGTCGACACATGCTTCATGCGACTTACGATGCGGTGGACACTGCTGGACGGAGCTCAGCTTTCGCCGTAGGCCTATGACGTCATGCTTGGCTCCGTGTGTCAGGGTTGGTCCCGGAAGTGCAGTCCGCTATACAGGAAGCACTCTTCCGGGGGTCGGTGCTCTTCGGGGGTGATGTCAAGGACATCATCATCATCGATCTGCAGGAGAAGGGGACGGCACTAAAGTCCTTCGACTCTATGTACCATCCCCATTAACCGCAGCGCCGTCCCTTTCGCAGACGGAACCGGCCAAAGGCGAAACCTCTGGGAAAGTGGGCCACAAAACGTCGGGCCCCTTCAGCTGCCAAGCCCCTCCGCCCAAAAAAGCAGCGGGCGCTTCAGGTGCAGCGCTGCCCCACACCACCTGACTCCTTCCCTCTCCCACAGCCTCCGGGCTTCCCGGAGGAACCGGTAGGAGGGAGGTTCTCCCTCCACCTTCTGGGCTGGGAGAGGATGACAACAGATTCATGGGTGCTCCAGCTAATTGCAGAAGGACACTCAATAGAGTTTCTACAGAAACCACCTTGTAACCCTCCCCAAAGGTCGTCATACTCTCGAGAAGATCTGCTTCTGGTCCAGGAAGAGATTTCAGCACTGTTGCTGAAACAGGCGATAGAACCTGTCCCCCTTCCCCTTCAGGGAATGGGTTACTATTCCCACTTCTTCCTGGTCCCAAAGAAGATAGGGAGATGTAAGACCTATCCTAGATCTCAGTTCCCTGAACCCATTCGTGGAATACAAGAGGTTCAGAATGCTCTCATTGCAGAGCCTTCTGCCCCTCCTCCGCTCAGGCCAGTGGATGTGTGCTCTTGATATGCAGGATGCCCACCTGCATATATCCATTCGCCCGTCCCACCGCAAATACCTCCGTTTTGCCTTCCAGGGGGACCACTACCAGTTCCAGGCACTTCCATTTGGTCTCTCCTCGGCTCCCCGAGTGTTTACCAAATGCCTTGCGGTGGTGGCGGCCTACCTGCATACCCGGGGAGTGCAGGTTTTCCCATACCTGGACGACTGGCTCCTGGCGGCTTTGTCCAGGGAGGAACTCCAGCGCTGCCTCTCCCTTCCCCAACAGGTCTTTGCCTGCCTAGGTATTACCAGCAACCATTCCAAGTCTTGCTTGATCCCATCCCAGACACTCCAGTTTATTGGGGCGATACTGGACACGACCCTGGGCAGGGCCTTCCTGCCACCGGACAGGGCGGCCACTATTCAGACTCGGGTAAGCCTGTTCCGGCCGCAGGTGAGTCACTGCAAGGTCAGTTCTTCACCTTCTCGGGCTCATGGCAGCTGCTATCCCGACAGTTCCTCGCGCTCTGCTCCACGTGAGGGTTTCTCAGTGGACGCTTTGTTCCCAGTGGGATCAGTTGGAGGATGACCTGGATCAGCTGGTCCTGGTCTCCTCTCCCATGGTTCAAGACTTGCAGTGGTGGATGGTCAGAGAGAACCTGTTTTGGGGGGTTCCATTCTCCCTCCCTTCCTCCCCGCTTCCAGACTCTGACCACTGATGCCTCAGGTGAAGGTTGGGGAGCCCATCTCAGTCCTCATCGGACCCAGGGCTCTTGGTCCAAGCTCGAACAAACACTTCACATCAATGTGCTTGAGCTCCAGGCAATGCTTTATGCATTTCAAGCCCTCCATCTGTATCTCCTTCCAGGCCACTTAGCCGTCCAGACGGACAATATGTGTGTGGTATGGTACATCAACAAACAGGGAGGGACTCGATCCTACCCTCTTTGCAGGGAAGCGATGAGAGTGTGGGATTGGGCAACACTACATGACTTTCACCTTACGGCAACTCATGTTCCGGGAGTTGAGAACACCTTGGCAGACAAGCTGAGTCACTCGTCCGTCCTGGCCCACGAGTGGGAACTGGATCAAGGGGTCCTAGACAATATCTTCCTACATTGGGGAACACCACAGGTTGACCTGTTCACTTCCCCTCAAAACGCAAAGCTTCCAGATTTCTGCTCGCTCGTTCAAAAGCGAGGCATTTTCTGGAGAGATGTTCTGCCTCTAGCTTGGAAGGACAGATTTGTCTACGCCTTTCCCTCAATTCCTTTGATCCCACGGGTCTTGCAGAAACTAGGTTCAGATGGAGCACGAATGATTCTGATCACTCCATTTTGGCCCAGTCAAGTTTGGTTCTCTCTTCTGCAACAATTCTCAGAGGAACCTCCGCTCTCTCTTCCTCTGTCACGATGTTTACTGACCCAGGATCGGGGAACCCTGGTCCATCCTGGTCTCAAGTCCCTTCAGCTACATGCCTGGCTCCTGCAGACGTAGCCCAAGCTCTCTGTGGAGTTTCTCCCCAGGTGGCAGAAATTCTGGTGGAGGCTAGGAAACCCTCCACTAGGTCTACCTATGCCATGAAGTGGAAAAGGTTCACAATCTGGGCTGCTTCGAAAGACGTTGAGCCCTTTCTCCTGCCCACTGGGACGCCTGCTGGAGTACCTGCGCCATCTCTTCGACCTAGGTCTTAGTCACTCCTCTCGGAAAGTCCACGTGGTGGCCATTTTGGCCTATCACGTTCCCTTTGCAGACCGAACATTTGCTCAACTGGAAGTCTTGAAGACTTTCCTCAGAGGGGTTCTCCACCTGAGACCTCCCATTCGAGTTCCGGCCCCTCCTTGGGATTTGAATTTTGTTCTTGAGAAACTAACTCTGCCTCCTTTTGAACCGGCAGCCTCCGCAGACTTGAAGTTCCTTTCTTGGAAGACACTTTTTCTTGTGGCCATTACCTCGGCTCGAAGGATTTCCACGCTTCAGGCCCTAATGTGTAAAATTCCATACTTGATTTTCCACAAGGAACGTGTGGCTCTGCACACCAATCCTAAGTTTCTCCCCAAGATGGTAGCGGAATCTACATTGAACCAGTCCATAGAGTTACTCGCTTTCTTTACACAGTACTTCAATCAAGGGGAGTATTTACTACATACTATGTATGTTCACCGGATTCTGAGATACTACAATAACAGGACAAAGGATCTCAGAAAGACTGATCAACTGTTTCTCTTTTGCACCCAAAAGAGAAGGCAATGCTGTTTCTAAGCAATGTCTATCCAAATGGTTGGCTCACTGCATCACTTTCTGTTATGACAAGTACAACAGGACCCTTCCGGGTCAAGTAAGAGGCCAGTCCACCAGAGGAGTCGCTGCCTCTGCGGCTTGTTTCAGGAATGTGTCAGCGGCAGACATTTTTGCTGCCGTCACTTGGACTTCCGTCCATACCTTTACAAAACATTACAGTTTGGATATTGCCTCTTGCTGTAGAGCAGGCTTCAGGTTGGCTGTTCTGCAAGGCCTCCTTTCTTAAGGCCTTGTCGCTAAAGGATCTACTCTTGAGTAGCTTTCCTCCTCCCGTGTGCTTCTTCTTCTTCCAGACTGCTTGGGACTCAGTCCTATATGTAATTACCTACTGCAAGAGCCCTCTCGAAGTAAGATAGTACAGTTACGTAAGAACTTATTGTAACAGTAGAACTTCGAGAGAGGCTCTTGCAGTAGGTAGTATCTTCCCACCCTCCATTCCCCTTAAGCTTTTTCAGCTCCTTTTCCAGAAAGGGAAATATCCGCTTCTCTCTCGTCCGGTCTTTTATGGCCTGTGGCGGGAAAGAACTGGAAGGCAGGCGTGAGGGACCGCCCCTTTATACCGACATCTCCTGAAGCCGGTCACCTGACGTGGGGGTGGTCCCTCGCCAGAGACTGCTAGCTAGAAATTTTTCCGTGGGTTCCTGCCACCTGCCGACGTCAGTTCTATGTGTAATTACCTACTACACGAGCCTCTCTTGAAGATCTACTGTTACGGTGAGTTCTTATGTAACTGTACTTTCTGTGCAAAAGGGGTCCTGAGCCAGTTCCGTGTCGTGCCCTTCGGCCTTTGCTCAGCGCCCAGGGTCTTCACCAGGTGCATGGCAGCGGTGGTGGCCCATTTGTGGTGCCTCGGGGTCAGAATGGGTGTGCCATCAGCGCATCAAAACCCTTACAGCGACAGCAGTGTGGGCACTGCAACTCGACTGACCGTCATTCCAACAGTTGGGATTTTGTAGCAACTGCCATATAGGTGTCATACTGACATGGTGGAACCACCAGAATGTACCCCTTCCTGGACAGTTGGCTGGTTCATCCAGAGATGCTACAGAGACATCCACAGATCTAGCACGCCAGACGTCTCAAGACTTGGGCCTACTGATCAACCCTGACAAGTCTGAATTGGTACCCAAGCAGGTGCTCAAGTTCACCAGGGCAGAACTAGACCCCCTGTGGGCCAAGGCCTGTCTCCCTGTGGACTGAGCACTAGATCTTACCTCCTTTGCCTGATCATTTAAGACTGGGCTCCTTCGCCCTGCTCTGGATTTCCTGAGGCTGCTGGGGTACATGGTGTCCTGCACCATCGTGGTCTGTTGGGCCTGCTGGTGGATACGCCACCTTCACTGGAAGCTGGGCTATTATTGGCCACAGTGTCTAGGCCACTTGGACCAACAGTTGTAGTGACGCAGCTAATGTGGGATGCCATCCAGTGGTGGCAAGTCCCAGAACACCTGGAGGAAGGAATCCCCTTTTTTCCGCCCAGAACTGTCATACTAACGACAGACGTGTCTCTGGTGTGGTGGGGTGGGTGATGCACTTGGGAGACCACAGAACCCATGGGTTCTGTTCATCCCCATGAGTCCCATCACCACATAAACCTGCTGGAGCACTGCAGTGTGGTTGGCTCTGATGGAATTTGCTCCATTAGTCAGGGATCAGGTCATGCAGGTCTAGACGGACAGCACCACAATCATGTTCTGCCTGAACAGGCAGGGCAGAACTCACTCCCTTCCTCGGTGTCGGGAGGCCCTCTGCACCTGGACCCTTGTACGCAGCTTGAGTGCAGATCTCCTGGTGACACATGTCATAGAAGAGAACAGTCAGCTGGCAGATGCTCTCAACCAGGTAGGAGAGATGTTGCATGAGTGTTAGCTGCATCTAGAGGTGGTGAACCACCTGTTCTCCTTGTGGTCTCAATTTTGATAGACCTGTTTGCCTCCTGGGAGAATACCAACCTGAGGCTGTTTTGTGCCCGACCCCATGGAACTGCTGGGGAATGTTTTCACGAGGCCCAGGACCTCAGACTTCGTGTAAACCTTTCCTCCCTTTCCCCTGATCCACAAGATGGTGGTCAAGGCCCAGAAGGACAAGGTGTGAATGATCCTGATAGCTCCAGACTAGCCAAGGCAATTCTGGTACCTGGATCTCTTCAGCCTCAGCAGCAGGTCTCTGCTGTGACTGCCTGTTCACCAAGACCTGCTGACCAGACCACAGGGGATGGTCCCACACCCAACCCTTGTACTTGCACCTCACAGCCTGGTTCCTACGTGGCTGAAGTTCCAGGTCTCTGATCTCTTCAAGGATGTTCTCCATATTGCATAGGCCTCCAGGAAAGAGCAGTTTCAGATGCTGTGCCTCAAATGGATGAGATTCTCCATTTGGTGTCAGGGCAAGGGGCTGGATCCCTTTGCTTTCCCTGTGGCTAGTATCTTGGACTGTCTCTGGTCCCTTTCTCAGCGGGGACTGCGGGCGACAACTCTTAAGGTGCACCTGGCAACCATCTCTACTTACTGGATGCAGGCTAAGCCAACGATGGCCCGGTAGAAGGTGGTCTTGTGCTTTTTCAAGGCCTGGACTTCTTGTCCCTTCTGATGCATGTACCACCTCTACTATGGGACTTATGCTTGTTTTGGCAGTGTTCATGGGCAGGTCTTTTGAGCCAATGCAGAGGTGTGAGATGCCTTCCTGGTGGACATTACATCAGTCAGAAGGATTGGGAAGCTCCAGGCGCTCTTGTTGGAGTCTCCCTACCTGGTCTTCCATAGGGACAGAGTCACCCTTCGTTCCACCCCTGAGTTCCTTCCTAGGGTGGTATCAGAATTTCACCTTAGCCAGGTGATTAACTTACTGGGTTATTTCACGAGCCTATCTTCGGAGGCTAACTGCAGACTCCATATCCTGGATCTGCGGAGGGCACTCTCATACTATGTGGAGTGCGTGGCTGGAGTTCAGGGATGGGTTTGTCTGATGTTTGTTACCTACGCTAAGTCACGTCTGGCAGCTAAGCAGATAATTGGCAAGCTGGATTACATCCTGCATCAACTACTTCTGTAGGTTGGCTGGTAGGGAGCCTCCCGTAGGGCTTAGAGCTGATTCCACCAGACATACCGCTGCCTTGGTGGCTGCTTCTAGGGACGTGCCTGTACAGGAGATCTGCAGGGCTGCTACCTGGAAGACAGCACACACCTTCATTTCCCACTACCGCGGCGACCTGGAGTCATGCCGGGATGCAGGTTTTGGGACCGTGGTTCTCTGGTCGTTGTTTGCTAACTTGGGGTGTGCACCTTGCCCCCTTCCTCCTTGAGAACCGCTAGGAGTTTGCTGGAGTGTGGATAAGTGAGCCATATCCACACCCCTAGAAGAATAGGTTACTTACCTGTAGCTGTAATTCTAGGAATGGTATATGGTTCTCATCCATACAACCTACCTGGCCATCCCTGGCAGGTGACACATGGATTCTGATTCCAATGTGCAAGAACTGATGTCACAGGGCAGAGTAGGAGGATGTACCGCCTGGGTGGTGGGAAAAGCTTACATTTGAGACATCCAGTCAATAACTTTGTTTCAGTGGAAATGCTAGAATGTGGATGTGAACCATACAGCCCTCCTAGAACTAAAGTTACTGGTGAGTACACTGTTGCTTTGTGAGGCAGATGGTCAATACCCTGAACCTCTCAAAGCAGGAGACTGCTGAAGATTAGGATAAGGTGGAGTTATTGGACATGATGGGCTTAACCCCCACAAAGAGATTGCTTTTGCCCATCCACAGATCCCTCAGAAAGGCCACTTGTAAGGTGCTGGCAGCATCCACTTCAGCTGCTGGCATTGATAAGAAAATAGAAAAGAAATACCAGGTGGACAAGCAGGGCGCTGAGTACCTGTACTCCCACCCTGATCACGAGGGAGTGGTCCAGACTGCCGTAAGTGACAAAGCGCCCCTCTCTTCCCAGCCTCCATAACAGGACTCCAGGAAGCTGTACAGTATGGGCAAACAAAGTCTATAATTCATCTTCCCTGCTCTTAAGACAGGCAGGTTACATGGCTTACACAGCTGAGTACCAAAAGACCCATTGGAGCTCTGTTTTGGTGATAAGTGAAAAAGCTAGTGGTGACTTGGCACAGGATCTGGCAGGTATAGCAAAAACTGCTGTGGTTGCTGCTAACATGGAAACATAGACTTTGATGGCAGATAAGGACCGCTTGGCCCACCTAGTCTGCCCACTTCCCTATCTACAGGATAAGCTGCAGATCCTAGTTAACCAGCAGCCTATTTCTTCCTACCCTCCACAAGAATTGCCTTATGTCTGTCCCATACATTCTTGAATTCTCCCACAGTTTGACTCCACAACCTCCACAGGAAGGCTGTTCCATGCGTCCACCACCCTCTGTGGAAAAATACTTTCACATTGCCCTGGAACCGTCTCCCCTAATCTTCAAATTGTGTCCCCTTGTTCTTGCATATCTCTTTTTTGAAAGAGGCTACTCTTTTGGACTTTGTTGACTCCACTGAGGTACTTAAAAGTTCCTATCATGTCCTCCCTCTCCCTCCTTTCTTCAAGGGTATACATGTTAAGCTCCTTTAGTCTCTCCTCGTATGGCTTTTCTTGCAGACCCTGCACCATTTTAGTTGCTCTCCTCTGGAGTGCCTACATCCTGTCTATGTCCTTGTGGAGATGAGGCCTCCAGAACTGCCAGAAGTTGCCAGTGGATGCCAGTGACACTGCTTCTAGTCATGGCACGTGCAGTGTCCTTAATGAAGTTTGCATGGCTCAGAACCGCAAACCTCTCTCAGGACACTCAGACAAAAGCAGTATATTCCCACTGTGAGGGAAACTCCCTGTTTGGTGACAAGACAGAGGCTTTTTGGAAAAAAGTGGATGAATACAGTCACCTACAAGGGCAACACTAAGGAAAAGAGCTCCACTTTCAACAGACTCCCAGTATACACATGGGGCGGGTGATACTCTGTGCTTTGTTTACCTTTGACTACTCCCAAAAGAGGAGCTTCCTTAGAGGTAGATGCAGAAGGGTCCCAGGTGTGCAGACACAGCATCAGCACCGAAGGGCCAGGCGAAACAGCACCCTGACAAGTTTGTACAGGTTTCTCAACCATTGCCAGTTTGGGGGAAGGCTGATTTATCATTTTCTGGCATAGGAAAGAAATACCATAGACAGGTGGGTCCTGGAAATGCTGAGCTGGGGTCTGACTCTGCAGTTAAAAACATTTCTAAAACTGCAGACTCACAAAACCTTCACGCCTCATACTCCAACCGAAAGACTCCTGTTGAAGTTAGAGGTAAAAAAAGCTGTTACAAGAAAATGCATTACAGAAATCTCCGCAGGTGAAGGGGCTTTACTCAAGATGCTTCCTGACCCACATGAAGAATGGGGATAGGCAACCCATTTTAGACCTCAAGACTGAATAAGTACCTGAAAAAGGAAACGTTCAAGATGGTAATGCTGGGATCAATGTTTCCATGTCTGCAACAAGGAGAGTGGCTGGCGTCACAAGATCTGAAAAAATGCCCATTTTCACATCCCAGTGGGGTCCACTCACAGAAGGTACTTTAGATTCAGAGTATAGAACTGCCACTACCGGTTCACAGCCCTAACTTTCAGGCTATTCTCAGCTCCAAGAGTGTTCACAAAGTGCCTAGCCATAGTGGTGGCACATTTGATGAGGCAAGGGGTGTGATGGTCTTTCCCTACCTAGATGACTAGTTAGTCTCAGGAAAGACGCATTTCACCCAGTGCACCGTAGAGGACCAAGGCTTCCTAATAAATGCTTAGGAGTCCCAGACAGAGCCTGTTCAGGTTCTGTACTTAATAGATGCAGAATTAGACACTCACCAAGGGAAGGCATTCCCTCTTCAAGAAAGAGAGGCAAACCTGAGAATGCGTGCAAGGTCCTTCAAGGCAGGTCGATCCAGACCTGCAAGAGACTTCCTCCAGTTGCTGGGGCACATGGGCTTATATACAGCAGTAGCAGCAGGTGTCAGATTCCAAATGAGAAATATCTAGTACCACTTGGGGACTGATTGGACCCACTTTGAAAGCTAGTGCCCGTGCCAAGGTGCCTGTTGAGGGCACTGGAGTGGTGGAAGGAATAACACAACCTCAGAAAAGGGGTTCCCATCCTTCAGCAATCACCCATGGTCATGCTCACTACAGATGCCTCCCTCCTGGGCTGGGGTGCCCATCTGGAGGATCTCACCTTAAGGGGGGGTGGCACGCACTGGAGTCTCAGGAGCACATAAACCTCCTGGAGCTCAGGGCAGTGTATCTGGCAATGCAAGCCTTCTCCTCCCACATCAAGGGTCAGTCTGTCCAGGTCAGGACAAACAACACTACCATGTATTATATCATCAAACAGCGAGGATCAATATCTTCAAAACTCTGCACAGAAGCAATGAAGATCTGGAACCTAGCCAATTCCATAGAGGTGCAACTATCAGCAGTACACCTGCCAGGGACAGACATCTTGGCAGATTCCCTGAGCAGCATCAGCCAGGGACATCACAGATGGACCCTGAACAAGCAGGTGCTGGATGTAGTGTTCGAAGGGTGGGGTACACCAGAGAAGGACCTTTTCACATCCTAAGAAAACTATGCGCTCCCTTTGTTCTGTTGCTGACCATCCCCCCCCCGATGGGGGACAGACCCAGAGGATGCCCTAATTCTCATTTGGGCAGGAAAGTTTCTTTATGCCTTTCCACTGTTCCCACTCTTAGTGAGGGTGTTGCTCAAACTGAGGAGCATAAGCTGGCAGACGTTCCCTTTCTGGGCACCGACTTGTTCAGGCCGGGGGTGGAAGGCCATCTCCAGAGAATCGAGAAGTCCAATGCCACCTTGGACTCTGTCATGTCTGCCCAGAAGGACAAAGGCCACCAGCAGCAGCGTAAGCCCTTTCGTCCTTCTGCTCCTGCTGCACGTCCAGCCCAGCAACACCAGCACCAGGGCCAGCAGACTAATACTTGGCACCCTGAGGCCAAGTCTGCACGCTTCCTCAAGTAGGAAGCCTGGAGGCAAGGGTCCAGTGGGTCTCTCAGCGGGCCCTTCCTCCAAGCCTGCCCAGTGACGGGTTGAGGGATGTCGCCCCCAACCTTGTCAACTCCCCCCCCCCGTCCCCCCCCTGTGGGGGGACGGCTCCGCTACTTCTTTTCCACCTGGTCCGCTATCACCATGGACTGCTGGGTGCTAGAAGTGGTAGGTAGGGGTCTGCCTCTGGAATTTGAGCAGTTCCCTCCCTATCGAGCCATTCGCCCCACGGGGGGCAACGGGTTCCGCAGCCTCTCTGTCGGCTCGTTGAGCTGACATTGCCTTGCTCCTCCAGAAGGAGGTGATCAAAGAGGTAGCGGACCCTCCTCCAGACCCAGGGTTTGTGTCCATGTACTTCATGGTCCCAAAACGGACGGGGGGCTGGCGTCCCATTCTCGACCTGCACGACCTGAACAAGTTCCTAAGGCCGCACACCTTCAGGATGGTCACTGGCTCAGATCATGCCATCCTTGGAACTCGGCATGTGGTTCTGTTCTCTGGACCTTCAGGACGCATTCTTTCACGTCCCAATCCGTCCATCTCATCAGAGATTCCTCCGCTTCAGAGCAGAGGGATCTCTTTACGAGTTCCGAGCCATGCCCTTCGGCCTCTCTCCAGCTCCCAGGGTCTTCACCAAATGCATGGCAGTGGTGACAGCATTCCTGTGACACCAAGGGGTTCAGGTGTACCCTTTCCTGGACAACTGGCTGATTGCAGCCCCCCTCCAGGTTGTAGGTGGAGCGGTCCAGGGATCTGGCCCTCCAGGTCTGCTCTCAGATTGGTCTCCTCATCAACGAGGCCAAGTCGGAACTCGTGCCCTCGCAGGTGATTCAGTTCATTGGGGCAGAGCTAGACTCTCTTCGAGCCAGAGCCCAGCGGACAGGGCCGAGGTCCTTTCCTCCTTTGCCCGATCATTTCTGGTTGGGCAATTGCGCCCTGCCTGGGACTTTCTGCGGCTTATGGGCCTCATGGCGACCTGCACCAGTGTGGTCCATTGGGTCCGCTGGCATATGCGTCCCCTGCAGTGGGGTCTGGCCTGCCAATGGTCACAGCGCTCCGGTCCTCTGGACCAGCCAGTGACTGTGACCCAGGAGATGTGGGACGGCCTACAGTGGTGGCTCGTTCCAGCTCATCTGCAGGAGGGTCTGCCGTTTGTCCGCCCCAAGCCGATGGTCACTCTAATGACCGACGCCTCTCTGATGGGTTGGGGTGCCCATCTGGGGGAACTCCGGGCCCACGGCCTCTGGTCCCCTCAGGAGTCTCGATGCCACATCAACCTGTTGGAGCTTCGAGTGGTGCATCTAGCCCTCACCACCTTCGCTCCATTTGTACGGGGTCAAGTGGTTCAGGTCCAGACGGACAACACCACGACCATGTACTACCTCAACTGTCAGGGCGGAACGCTCTCCTGGCCTCTGTGCAAGTAGGCTCTCTGCACTTGGTCTCTCATGATCAGCCTGGAGGCGGATCTCCTACCCATCCATGTGGCAGGAGCCTCCAACAGTCTGGCTGATGCCTTCAGCTGACTAGGCGCTGCATCTCTCATACGCTGCATATGAGCGGTTTCTCCTGCTGGAGGTAGTACAAGATCTGTTCTCCCATTGGGGCAGGGAAGTCAGTAAGGCAGGCAAAGGCCCAAACCGAGGAATCACTGGCACGTACTGTAAAAGAAGGGTACAAGACTTTCTATAGATACATTAATGAAAGGAGAAAGTCCATAGGGGGTATTGTTAAGATCAAAGTAGAAAAGGGGGAGTGTGTGGAGGAGGACCAAGGAAAAGCATCTATCCTAAATGGATACTTCTGGTCAGTATTTACTGAGGAGAAGATAGGGCAGGACCACAGTTCAGCATCATGGACAGGAGGTGCAAGTCCTTCATAAAGAAGGGGTCTTACAAGAGCTCGCCAAGCAACAGGGTGGACAAGGCAATAGGACCTGATGGCATACATCCCAGGGTACTAAAGGAGCTAAAGGTGGAGCTAGTAGAGCCTTGATCAGAACTGTTTAGTGAGTCTCTGAGTACAGGAGAGGTCCCAGAAGACTGAAGAAGGGCTCATGTGATCCTGCTCCATAGGAGTTGCGGCAGGGAACTATAGACCAGTCAGTCTTACCTCACTAGTGGGCAAGATTATGGAGGCACTCCTTAAGGAAAGGATAGTGCAACACCTGGAATCCATAGGAGCACAGGATCCAAGACAACATGGGTTTACAGCAGGAAGGTCCTGTCCAACTAATCTCATAGATTTCTTTGACTGGGTAACCAGAGTGGTGGACCAAGGGGGTGCAGTTGATGTTGCCTACCTTGACTTCAGCAAAGCCTTTGATACTGTTCCACATAAAAGATTGATTAATAAGCTGGGTAGGCTCGGGCTGGGTCAGAGGTTGGTCAACTGGGTGACAAATTGGTTGATGGGCAGAAAACCGAGAGTGGTGGTAAACGGTATACAGTCAGAAGAGATGCAAGTCACAAGTGGGGGTTCCTCAGGGATCAGTCCTGGGACCCGTCCTTGTCAATATTTTCATCAGTGACATTGCAGATGGACTGGAGGGTAAGGTTTGTGTGTTTGCAGATGGCATCAAGATCTGCAACAGAGTAGATGATCCTGATGGGGTGGGTAAAATAAGAAGAGATCTGGGTAAACTGGCAAAATGATCATAAGAGTGGCAACCAGGGTTTAACACAAAGAAGTGCAAGATCATGCATATAGGGAAAAGAAACCCTGAAGCTACCTATAGGTTGGGAGGGGAGATACTGGCAATCACAAGGGAAGAAAGAGACTTAGGCATCATCATCATCACAGATGACCTGAAATCATCCAAGCAGACCACTAAAGCAGTAGGTAAGGATAGAGGGATGTTGGGGTGTATTATTAGGGATATCACAAGTCATAAGAGGGAGGTAATTATTTCTCTTTACAAGACACTGGTTAGGCCCCATCTGGAGTACTGCGTGCAGTACTGGAGGCCGCACCTGCATAAGGACATTAGCAAAATGTAGGCAGTCCAGAGAAGGGCGACCAAAATGGTGCAGGGACTGCATCAGAAAACATGAGGACAGATTACCGGAGCTCAATATGTATACTCTAGAGCAATGGAGGGACAGAGGTGATATGATCGAAAGATTCAGACACCTTAAGGGCATTAACAAGGTGAGAGTCTAACATGTTTGAATGTAAGAAAAATAGCAGGACAAGAGAACACAGCATGAGATTAGAGGGAGGCCGACTTAGAGGTAATGTGAGAAAGTTCTTTTTCACAGAAAGGTCAGTGGATGTATGGAAGCGGCCTACCTCAGGAAGTGGTGGTTATGAATACAGTGCAGGGTTTCAAACAGCCATGGGATAGGCATAAGGGAGCAATACAGATGAGTATGAATAAATAGACCATTGACAAAGTAAAGGCCTATGGTACATTCATAAGGTAGAAAAAGGGCCGACTGGATGGGCCTTGCGGTCCTTATCTGCCGTCAACTTCTATGTTTCTACAGTTTCTAGTTGGGTAGTCTCCTGTATACATTTCTGTTATGGCAGAACTGGCAAGCTGCAAGCTGCCACCTGAAGGTCTCGGTGCACTCCACACAGAGCATCTCTGACTCTGTGGCAGCATCAAGAGGCATTTACTTGCAGGGAATCAGTAAAGCAGCTACCTGGAAAACAGTACACACTTTCACAGAGCATTATTGTGTGGACATACAGTCCAGGAGGGATGCCAGCTTTGGCACTGCTGTCTTGCAGAACCTTTTCCCTAAGGTTCTGTACCTAGCCTCCCAAGGTACTGCTTTGTAGTCTGCAGTTGTTAAGCACAGTGAGGGATTCCTGGGGCTTGAAGAAAAAAATTCTCACTGTAGCGGAGTTATTTTTTCCTGAGGGATCCCACACTATTCTTGGCAAGTACGTCCCTACCTCCTTTTCTAGATCCTGGCAAAGGTTCTCACAAGAATCTGTTCTTTTCAGTTTGCTTGAGCATTACTTGTGACAGTGTCTTACAATTGATAGTCAGTGATCTTTTTAAGTTGTTCTGCCACATTTAGGAGTCTACTAAGACACAAAACCTTCAAATATATTTTTTTGCTAGTCATTTAGCTAGTTTAATGGTCATTCTTCACCCTAACTTTAGAAAACAAAATCTACTGTTAGAATGCAGGGCTGAGCATGACCACACAATCAAATTTAATTCTAAGGTTCCGTAGTTAGCATAACATTCTAGGCTACAGGCAGCTCATTCTGGGGGAATAATTGCAGTTAAGCATAGTGAAGGATCCCTTGGGAAAAAACCACCACTACTACAGTGAGTCATTTTTATGTTGCTTGCACGCATGTGCAAGAAACATAGTGCCATCATCCGAGTTTTCGGAAGTGTGGCACCCATCTTCCAATTCACTCAGTGTGTTTGCAGGCGTAGCCCCAGTTCCCCAATCACTGCTACAGCTGTCTATGACAGCAGTTGAAAATACAGTGGTCGTACAGTTGAAAGGGAGAGCTCCGCTTCAGTGAGCAGAGCTCCTCCGTCCACACACACACGCACGCACGCACACTGCGTGCTCAAACAAGCCGATATGTATTTAGAGGGGACAGAATAGTCCTTTTTTATTATTTAATTGAAGTTCGCTGATTGTCATGATTTTAGTTCTTAAAGAGAAACAAAACTTACATTAGTGTCCTTAGACCATAAATCAGCTGCAAAAGAGATACTGATATCCTCGGCCATTTGGGTAAATATGAAAATCCTTCTTTTGTATTTACGAATAATTTGACTTTGCCTCACATTTACTGGTTTGTACAAAAAAAATAGGTATGTGTAAAAAAAAAAAAGTAAGAGACGAACCCAATGACCTCGGTATGACCAAGATAATCAGGTGATCTATAGTGTAAAAAGGCTGCAGAAATGTTCAGCAGGACCAAAACCGTGCAGACTCCATCGCTGTTTAAATGTTTACCTCACGCTGTCATACAAGTCTAGAAGAGAAAACGACGACACAAACGCGGGTCTTGATACTGGCCACCACTAATGTAAAAGAAAATTGCAGCTGATACATGACAAGTCAGAAACTCAGCAACTATAGAGAAATGGAATGCATTGCTAGCAAAAGTCCCATTTCCTGTGATGATCATTCTTCAGTTGGTTGCACATGATTCTAGTAGTTTAACTTCCCCTAGTGTTTTGCCAGACTATCTGCTGCACTGTGCTGCAACGTTACATAAACTAATAGGCAGAACTGAAACACTTACTACTTCCATTACTGTCCCACACTCGCCACAGTACTGCCAAATCCACAGAGCTGGCGGACATACTGTACTGTTTACTTTGACATCACACTGTTTCCTAGCAACAGTACTGCGGCTTTCGAGCCCTTGCGGAGAAAGCAGACACATTCACAGCACCACCGTAGAAATGGAAGGAGGTGCGTTGATGGGCAGGCGAGATGGCCTCTTCATGTCCGGAAAATGGTAGCTAGTCATGCTTACTCTAGTTCACAGTAACCACAAACGAGATGCTGCAGTTTTACTCTTGTGCTGTTGCTGAAGAGATTTTAAAGTTTAGAAGACTGTTGAACTGAAGTTTAACAGTTTTGTTGTAGTATACTGTCAACTACTGTTGAGAAGAACTCTGAAAGAATGGTATTGCTTACCATCCATAAACAGGTGTCTCATGTGAAACTTGTGATAAGGCAGTTGGGGCACACATCTGTGTCTTCTGCAACAGAAGGGTTATGGATACCACAAGTTTTAGACGTCGTAGTGGAACGGGACTGTGTTGAGCCCTGAAAGCTACAGTGTGCCTGTTATTTAAAGCAGCTGAACAGTGGGGGCATATGAGTAAAAAAAGTTAAAGGGGCATGTCCAGGATTATTGGGGAGGGGGCCCTGGAAAATTTTGAAAATTGATAAAGTAAATGGTGCAGTTTAGTGCATTTTTAGGCAATAACTGTCCCCCGTCTCGTCCCTCCCCAGTACCAGACTCCCAGGTCTTTGAGCTGAACTCTGGATTCTTTTCTCCTTTTTTATGTTGCTTGCACGCATGTACAAGAGACATAGTGCCATCATCCGAGTTTTCGGAGGTGTGGCACCCATCTTCCAATTCAGTCAGTGTGTTTGCAGGCGCGGCCCCAGTTCCCCAATCATTGCTGCAGCTGTCTATGACAGCAGTTGAAAATGCAGCGGTCGTACAGTTGAAAGGGAGAGCTCCACTTCAGTGAGCAGAGCTCCCCTCTCCACACCCACACTGCATGCTCATGCACCTCTTCCCCGCACACTGTACGGCCGATGAGGGTGCCCAATCCCCCGTCGGCTCCATGCCCCACCCAAAGCTTCCAGGTGCCACGCTGGGAGCCCACCCCAGTGTGGCAAAATTTGTTATGGCCGATGGGGGTGCCCAATCCCCCATCGGCTCCATGCTTCCCCCCAAAGCATCCAGGTGCCATGCTGGGAGCCCACCCCAGCGTGGCAAAATGTGTTATGGCCGACAGGGGTGCCCAATCCCCCGTCGGCTCCAGCCCCCAAACAGCCTTCCAGCTGCCACGCCGGGAG
Organism: Neoceratodus forsteri; assembly: GCA_016271365.2. Classification (NCBI taxonomy): domain Eukaryota; kingdom Metazoa; phylum Chordata; order Ceratodontiformes; family Ceratodontidae; genus Neoceratodus; species Neoceratodus forsteri. The sequence continues at coordinate 1,582,461,929 of CM028130.1, forward strand.
CCCACCCCAGCATGGCAAACGTCCCTTGTCGTCTTATTAAAAAAAAAAACCCTGTAAATACAAAAACTGTCCCCCAGTGCTTCTCCCTGCCCCCCTTCCACAACCCGCACCCACCCACTGCGCACCCTGCCTCCCCACACCCCATACTTACCTCTGGATCTCGGTGCGACGATCTTCGGTGGACCGGGAACACGTCTGCACTCTTCAAAGCCGACTGCGAACTGAGGAAATGCCGGTAAGCTGTATAATGGGATAGGTAGGGTTTTTTCAACTTTGCTGCATATCTCAGAAATTTTTTGGAATTTTGGCACCAAATTTTCAACATGGGTTTTTTGGGACCCCTCCTCATGAATTCTGTCACTGTCATGGCGTTAATCGGGCCCAAAGGGTGATTTTGCGGTCACTGCGTGAAATCACCTTCCGGGACCGATTAACAAAATGACAGTGCCAGTGATCATAAGGTGGGCTCTCAAAAAGCCTGTGTTGCAAATTTGGTGAAAGAATGCCTAAAAGTGACTGTTTTATGAGCGTGCGTTGCGCAGTTCCTACGCACTCTCGTAAGTTCGTGAATTTTTAATATTTGCACTCTGGATTTTCAACATTGCCATTTTTCCACACCTCCTTATGAGCAGTACAGCTGTCATTTTTCACATCTCGCCCAAAATGTGTTTCCGCGCATGTAGCGCACACTGGCGCATTCGGTGTGTGCAAACAATGTTTGGGACAGATTAAGAAAATCACAGTGACACTGTTCGTGAGCAGAGGTCTTAAAATGGCTATGTTGAAAATTTGGTGAAAAAATTCGCTTCAGATGTTCTGCAATGTTACTAATGAAGACATTGAACAGGACTGGCCCCAGGACCGATCCCTGCAGCACCCCACTGGTCACCCCACTCTCCCTAGACTGCACACTATTTACCACCACTCTCTGCCTCCTGTCTGTTAGCCAGTTTCTAACCCAGTTTAGAAAATGGGCAAAGACAATTCTCTCTTCTGATTGGCTGAGACAATTGTTTAGGTGGGCATCTATCAGACAATAGATGCCCACCAAATAAAAAGTCCCAGCCCGAACCTGCCTCATGCCTAGCCACATATTCTTGTGCTCAACCTGCTTTGTCATTGGCCGAAACATTGGACACACAATTTGAAACTGCCACCATTTTTTTTTTATCCTTGGCAAGAGAGCATGTGAGACCCTTCCCCTAATACATAGTTACTACTTAGCCAAGACACCACCACCCAATAACTGCCCAAAACAAAGCAATCAACATATTTTCCCTGTCATAAAGCATTCTTTAATTTCTTTTGATTTCTTAGTTGTTTTTAATTTCTTCTATGAATAAACCCTGTGCTGCTGCCACTGCTCACTGACTTCGGACAGTCACGGACTCAAATTCCACAAGTCATACACATATGTCATACAAATCCGAAATACACAGCCAATGTAAAGCAAAACACAGATTTTTTTTTTTTCTTTTAAACAGAGCCACCATGCAAGTGGTTAACTGTCTGATGTTTCACGCGGCGGTTCATTTAAGCGCTACTCCCGGAAGTTACAGATACCACTGTTCTTGCCTTATCGCTGTTTAGGTTCATCAACAACAAAAAGAAAGGGGAGAAAAACAGAGCAGCTTGACCATAATGGAAAGAAACAGTACCTTTCCAGTACCTCCCCTGCACTCCACAAAGCAGCTTTGAAATAAAAGGATGAACAATACCTCTCCTGAGCTCCATTGCCCTTCCGTGTCACGGTACTTCCCTTGCGCTGCAGTAACCTTTCTGACCATGCAAACATTACAAAACAGAAGACAGCTTCGAAAGAAGCGTTATCTTTCCAGTACCACTCCTGCACTCTACAAAGCAGCTTCAATCACGATTAAAAATAAACGGTACCTCTTCTGAGTTCCATTGCCCTTCCCAATCACAGTACTTCCCATGCTCCAGTATCCTTCCGATTACAAACATTAATAAAATAAAAGACAACCTCTGTGTGTTTCTGTTCACTAAAGATAATTAAAACACAACAAAAGCGGAATGTGGTGGTGAGTGAGTGAGTGTGTGTGTGTGTGTGTGGGGAGGGAGGGGCAGTTCCCAAAGCGTGAGGTACTGTACATAGCAGTAACAAAACACTCAAAGCTATGCTGCCTCTACTGGTAGCATTGTCAAGAATACCAGTAGAGGGACCATCTTGCTAACCAAGCAACTATAAGATAATGTTTAGTCTTTTTTAAATAGTTTTTTTATTCTTGAATATTACAGAAAAAAAAAACTTTACAGACAGCCAATTTCTAAAGCAATAATACCCTCCAGGGTGGGCGGTATTGTGCTATACCGGACCTTCCAGGGGCTATAGGCCCTGGGGCGGTCCGGTATAGCACACTACCGCCAACCCTGTCGGGTATTATTGCTTACTTACCACCCTTTCCCCCATGCTCAGCCTACCCAGCTAGTTTATCAGCCTCCTATATGGGATGGTGTCAAAGGCTTTGCTGAAATCAAGGTAAGCGTTGTCCACTGCCCCACCCTGATTCACTTCCTTTGTCACCCAGTCAAAGAAATCAACCAGATTTGTCTGACATGATGTCCCCACTGTGAATCCATGTTGTCTGTGGTCCTGGGCTCTGAATGGCTCTAGATGCCCCACTATCCTTTCTTTAAGCAATGTCTCCATGATCTTCCCACTACTGAGGTGAGGCTGAACGGCCTATTGTTCCCTGCCTCTTCCCTGCTGCCAGACTTGTGTAGAGGGACCACATGTGCTCTCCTCCAATTCACTCGTGTTGAATGACTCAGTGAACATGGCTGCCAGAGGTACTGCTATCTCCCTTCGTAGTTCTCTTAGTATCCTTGGGCGTATGCCATCTGGTTCCATCGCTTTGTCCACCTTCAGCTTAGTGAGCTCCTGCAGGACTCTCTTGCCTTTGAATGGACTATTGTCCATCTCTTCACCCCCTTAGCAACTGCTGTACTGCTGTGGCCCTTGCCCCTCCCACTCTTCTCTGAATACTGAACGGAAAGACACAGTGGATGTCTTGGGAGGAAGGCATGGAACTATCACTTCCAAATGCCTGAACAACACATACAAGCAAGCAACATTCGGCATTGGCAAATGCTTGTTTTGTTTTGGCCCTGTTGTGGTGGAAGGAGACTCCAGCTCTGTTTTATACAGAGTGCCGTCTTTTGTTAGTTATTCCTGGTAAATACCTTGCACTAGAGCTGCCACCTTCGGCTGTCAGACCTTACATTGTCAAGTAGTTTATGAGGTAGTCACTTCTGAAATATATTAGAAGGTGCTGTTCATTATCAAATTATTGAAAGTCTGAATGCCAATTTTTTTTTTTTTTATTCCAGGCAGTTTGATTTTCTCCCCTAATTTCAGAACAGCTACTGCTTTGTTGGAGTTTATGAATTTTAATTTATTACAACTTGAATCAGGGTAATAGAATACTAACATACTAACATACTAAAATGCCAGCAGAACAGGCCGAAGGGTCTTTCGACTCTGCTTAATTTTCAGCACCCACACTGAGGTCCAATTTTTGTGTCTTCCCCTCCGGGTTATGCTGTCCCCAGTCCCAGATGTGCCACCTTCATTGGGCCTGGTCAGATGTACCATCCCCCTGTACCTGTCCCATTCCTTCTTGTACCCGTCCACAGTCTCCTCCTCCTCTACCACCTCCCTGGGCAGCATGTCTTAGCCCGCTTCATGACATGGATTTGTGTGACGACTGCTTCTCCATGGACCACCGGGGGTCATCAGGCAACGCGCGTGGAAAGTGGGGCAAGCTCTGCTGACTTTCAGGGGATGGGCGCGCACTCGTCGGGCCAAGCCACGTTCTCTTGGCCTTTCCTCTGGGTCTCCTCCTGGTTCTGTACGGACTGAGGAGGAGGAGGGGGCCTCTGCCTCTTGTAGCCTAGCTGTGGCAGAGGCCCCTTCCGCGGTGCAGGAGGCCCGGTCTGTCCCCTCCGGGAGACAGGCAAGAGGCACTGACTTGGCATTTGTCCCTTCGGGGGGGGGCGATGGATCCCCCGGTTTCGTACCCACGGCTCAGAAGGCCTGGGTCGGCGCTGTCCTCGACACCATCTGTTGGTGCCATTCTGGGCCTCGGCGCCATTCACGGTGCCGTAGACCCTGATGGCTTTGGTGCCGGTCCATCATTCGACGCTGTCACTGCTGTCAGCACCGCTTGCTGGGCCGATTCTGCTGTCAGCGCGTGGAGGCTGCCTCTACGGCATCAGTCCCACTGTTTTCGCCTCTGGTGCCGCTTATGCACAGTGGTTGAGCACGGAACCGAGTCCAGTTCTGGAGCCATTTGGCTCTGGCGCTGTCGGGGCCATTGTTGGCACCATCTCTGTCCTCGGTGCCGCGAGTGGTGCCATGGGGGTCTCCAGCCTCGGCGCTGAGAGTGCAGTTGGAGCAGTCATTGGCGCCATTGTTGGTCTCAACGCCACTTGCGACACCATGGGTTGGGACGGCGTCATGACAAGCTCCTGCTCCGAGTCTGCTGCTCTTGTTGGGGCCTTGTCCTTTCCTGGCACCATTTGCGGTGCGAAGGGAGGCACCGGCATCTACTCTGGTGCAGTTTCTGGTTCTGTTGCTCTGTTCAGTAGGGATGGCAGTGGGCGTCCATGCACTGTTTGGCACAGGACTTCGATCTCTACCTCTTTGGAGGAGTCAGACTCTGAGTCAGACACGCAGTCTGGCTCCTTGGAGTTGACTGGTGGCGTGGACACCCTGCTAGTGTCCTCAACAGGCTGGAGTCAGCCCCCCTCTGAGGAGTGGACAGTGACTGCAGGGGCCAGGGTCAGGGGTTCTGACCAGCAGGCAGTGGTGTAACGTTTACGTAATTGTAAATGGAGTCCATTCTGAAGAAAGAGGGGTTACTAGTGGGGTACCGCAGGGTTCAGTATTGGGTCCAGTCCTTTTTAATGTCTTCATCAGTGACATTGCAGAGGGACTGGAAGGAAAAGTATGCCTTTTTGCAGATGACGCAAAGATCTGCAACAGGGTTGATACACAAGGAGGTGTGGAAAGGACGAAAAGGGACTTGGCAAGGTTGGAGGAATGGTCAGAAGTATGGCAGCTAGGATTCAATGCAAAGAAGTGCAAAATAATGCACCTGGGAAACAAGAACCCAAGTGAAGAATACACAATGGGTGGGGAGGTAGTAACAACAACAAAAAAGGAAAGGGACCTGGGGGTAATCATATCAGATGACCTTAAGGTTAGCAAGCAGTGTGAGAAGGCAGTAGGGAGGGCTGGGGCTATACTGGGATGCATAGGGAGAGGCATCAGCAGCAGAAAACAGGAAGTTGTTATCCCTCTGTACAGACAGTTGGTGAGACCCCATCTGGAGGACTGTGTCCAGTTCTGGAGACCCCATCTCTGCAAGGACATAGACAGGATAGAGGCAGTCCAGAGGAGGGCAACTAAAATGGTGCAGGGTCTGCAAGAGAAGCCGTATGAGGAGAGACTAAAGGAGCTTAATATGTATACCTTGAGGAAAGAAGGGAGAGGGGGACATGATGAAACTTTTAAGTACCTCAGTGGAATCAACAAAGTCCAAGAGGGTAGCATCTTTCAGAAAAAGAGACGTGCAAGAACAAGGGACACAATTTAAAGATAGAAGGAGGTTTCAGGGGCAATGTGAGGAAGTATTATTTCACAGAGAGGGTAGTGGATGCATGGAACAGCCTTCCTGAGGAGGTTGTGAGGTCTAAAACTGGAAGAATTCAAGAATGCATGGGACAGACATAAGGCAATTCTTGTCGGGGGTAGGAAGAAATAGGCTGTTGGTTAACTAGGATCTGCGGCCTATCCAGTAGGTAGGGAAATGGGCAGACTAGATGGGCCAAGTGGTCCTTATCTGCCATCAAAGTCTATGTTTCTATGTGCACGCCACCATTGCCCTGCAGTCTGGCCTCAGAGGGTTCTCTGACCCCTCAGTGGTGGTACCCCCTCAGGTGGTGTGCCTGGATCTCCAGACCCGTGAAGGTTCTCCCTCTTAGTGTGTCACCCAGTGAGAGCCAAGGGACTCAGCCACTTAGGGTTATAAACCCCCTACGGGGGGGGGGCTCAGCACTCACCCAAAGGTGATGAATGGTGAAGATTGACACAGATAATATATGTAATTCTAATCTTTCTGTGTATCTTAACCATTCATCACAGTCCCACCCTCCATCCCCCTGGGGTCTCAGTCTCTGGGTCCCCTTCCCTCTCTGTGCCCCCTCTCTTGCCCCCCCTCGTTTCTGTCAGGAGCAGGTAAACTGAAGCACATGGGGCATGAGAGTTAGTTTTCTTTAGGGTAGAGTGAGTCGGGATTGGGGGCACTCCTCCTTCAATGTAGCTCCACCTGTGGGTGGGGTTGCAGTTCCCTTTCTCCCTTCTCTCCTTGATTTCCTTGTCCTGTGGACTTAACCTCATTTAATTTAAGAAACTAGGTTTCTTGCACCAAAATCTCCGGGAGATATTTTCTTCCAGAATAGCCGATTCTACTTGTAGGAGTTTTTTTGCCAGTAATTCTGTGCCTGCAGGTCTGGCAGTTAGCCTCTAGGCTACTCCTTCACAGTTCCTATATAAACTGGAGACAAGTCAAGGTTATAGGGTATGTTTTTCCTGTCCCCCTCAATAATTTTCCTTACTTCTAAAATCCTTAACCCTCCCTCTCTTCTCCTTTTCTACTTCCAGGGATTAGGGCCCCTACCCAATCCCCCTTGGTCTTCGAACTTCTTCTGTCCTCTTAGTCATTTAGTTCTCCTTTTAGTTTTATATCTTCCCTTTGTCTGTCCCTTGGACTTCCTTGTCCCACCCTCCCAACCCTTTTTCTAACCTCTCGCGACTCACAACTGGCGGGGAGGCGGAATGTACAACACCTAACGGCCAACCCGTGAGCTCATGCAGCACGCTGGCCTCGAGGCGGTGCCGATGGTGTGTCGACTCCGCCCATCCCCCCCCAAAAAAGACCTCCTGCGGGATCATGACCTCTGGCCAAGTACGCAAAGGTGATGAATGGTGAAAATACACAGAAAGATCAGAATTACGGTAGGTATGTAATTTCCATTTCCTCACGGTAGAATCAACGCTCGTCGGTCTTTCATTGGTCCATTAGTTTTCAAACTTTTCGACCTATTTTCTCTGTTTTTCGAGTTTATTTCACATTTTGCTGTGTATGCCATCCCTGATGCCTCCGAATCGCATAAGAATAAGTGCGACTCGTGTGGTTCCCAACTTCCACACAAAGGTGGACACTCTTTGTGCCTCTTCTGTCTGGGCCAAGACCACCCTGTGGAAAAGTGTCAGCACTTCCAGAAATTTAATTCCGCTACCTGCAAAAGAAGGCAGCAATCCCTGGAAGCCCATATCCTAAAGAAGAAAATGGCCTCCATGGAAAAAGAGCTACAGAAACTCAGGCAGGCATCCACTTACTATGAAGGTCACAAGAAAAAGTGCGACAAGGAGAAGCACCGGGAGTGGAAAACTGCTTCCACAGCAGCTGCGTCTCCGCCTGATGAGGAATCCTAGCTTCTGGACCAATATGGGAAGATCTAGTCCTCTTCTAACCTTGGTATTAAAGCCCTGAACTATGTGGCACATATGGGGGATTTTCAGAAGACCATCCTTAGTCAGGTGGAATCTAAACGGGACTCCCTTCCCGAGTCACAGACTAAGCAGGAAGTGGCAGATCTTGGTTGTTCTGCTCGTTCGGCCAGTTGGCACATGCTTCGTGCCACTTATGACGCAGTGAACACAGCTGGAAGGAGCTCGGCTTTCGCCGTAGGCCTATGGCGTCATGCCTGGCTCCGTGTGTCAGGTTTCATCCCTGAAGTGCATTCTGCTATCCAGTATGCTAACTTCAGAGGTTCGGTGCTCTTTGGTGGTGACGTCAAGGACATCATTACCGAACTGCAGGAGAAGGGCACTGCACTACAGTCTGTCAACTCTATATACAGGCCCCCTCAAGGGCAGCGGCATCCTTTTCATAGACAAAACTAACAGTGACAAAAACTACAGGGCAAACGGGCCAACAAACGTCGGGACTCTCCAGCAACCAAGACTCCGCCCAGCAAAAAAGCTACGAGAGCCTCGGCAATGCGCTGCCCCACACCTCCTGACTGCTTGCCTCTCCCACTGCCTCTGGAGGTCCGGTAGGGGAGAGATTCTCCTCCCATCTGGGGTTTGGGATAGGGTAACATCAGATGCTTGGGTGCTCCAATTGATATCAGCAGGACACTCAGTAGAGTTTCTGCAGAAACCACCCCCCCTAGTTGTCTTACTCCCCTCAACATCTTCCTCCAGTCCTAGAGGAAATCTCCCTTCGTTTGAAGGCGGTGATAGAACCAGTTCCCACTCATCTCTGGGGAACAGGTTACTATTCCCATTTCTTCCTAGTTCCAAAGAAAATGGGAGATCTGAGGCCTATTTTGGACCTCTGCTCCCTGAACATGTTCGTGGAGTACAAATGCTTCAGAATGCTCTCTTTCAGAGACTTCTACCCTTCTTCGGCAGGGACAGTGGCTGTGTGCACTGGATATGCAGGATGCCTACCTGCTTATCCCCATATGTCCTTCCCACTGAAAATTCCTTCATTTTTGCTTTCAGGGGGACGCTACCAAGTCAAGGCCCTCCCATTTGGTCTTTCCTCGGCCCACCGAGTGTTTACCAAATGCCTGTCTGTGGTAGCGGCCCACCTACGTACAAAGGGAGTTCAGGTATTCCCATACCTGGACGACTGGCTCCTGGCAGCCCCATCCAGGGAGGAACTCCTGCACTCCCTTTCCCTTACCCAGCAGGTTTTCACCAGCTTGGGTATCACCATCAACCAAACCAAGTCCCATTTGGTCCCTTACCAACGCCTCCAATTTATAGGGGCGATTCTGGACACGACCACCGGCAAAGCCTTTTTGCCTCTGGACAGGGTAGACGCCCTTCAGACTCGGGCCTGTCTTCTGTCCGGTCGCAGGAGGGTCGGAGCCAGGTCAGTTCTCCGCCTCCTCGGGCTAATGGTGGCTGCCATTCCAACAGTCCCACTCGCTCAGCTCCATATGAGGATCTCTCAGTGGACGCAATGGGACCAGACCTTGGACAATCTAGATCAAGAAGTACTAGTTTCCAATCCCATGATCAGGGACTTGCATTGATGGATGGTTCAGGAGAACCTTTGTCTGGGAGTTTGCTTCAACATCGAACCCCCCCCCCCCCAGATGTCGATGACAGATCGTCAGGAAAAGGCTGGGGTGCTCATCTAGGGTCTCACAGGACTCGGGGTAGCTGGCCCAAGTTTGAACAAAATCTGCACATACATGTGCTTGAACTGAGCGCAGTCCTTTATGCCCTTCAAGCCCTGCATTCCCTCTTCCTCCCCGGTCATCTCGTACAATCAGACAATGTGTGTAATCTCAACAAGCAGGGAGGAACACATTCCTACCCTCTGTGCCGGGAAGCGATGAGAGTCTGGCATTGGGCAACCCAGCATCACCTTCACTTGACTGTTGTTCATGTTCTAGTAGTGGAAAATACACTGGCGGATTGACTCAGTTGGTCCTCAGCCTAGTCCCACGAATAGGAGTTGGATCAAGAAGTCGTAAACAACATCTTTCAGCGATGGGGAACACCTCAGATAGACCTCTTCGCTTCTTCCCAAAATGCAAAACTTCCCGCTTTCTGCTCGCTCGCTTCAGGGCAAGACATTTTTTTGGCCGGACGCTCCCCCTCTCGCTTGGAGGGACAGATTTGTTTATGCCTTCCCTCCCATTCCCTTAATCCCGAGAGTCCTGAACAAACTCAGATCAGAGGGAGCTCAAATGATTCTCATCGCTCCCTTCTGGACCGGGCAAGTTTGGTTCTTTCTTCTGCAGCAGTTTTCACAGGAACCTCCACTTCCTCTTCCTCTTGTCGCAACAATTGTCGATGCAGGATCAGGGGATCCTTGTTCATCCAGGTCTCAAATCCCTTCAATTACATGCATGGCTCCTGCAGACTTGGCAAAAGCCCACTTTGGAGTTTCTCCGCTCATAGCTGACATCTTGGTAGAGACCAGAAAGCCTTCCACCATGTCCACCTATGCCATGAAGTGGAAACGATTTTCTATTTGGGCTAGCTCGAAAGACTTCGAAACTTTCTCATGCCCAGTCAATAAAGTCCTGGACTGCATGCGTCATCTCTTCGATCTGTGTCTCAACCATTCCTCGTTAAAGGTCCACGTGGCCGCTATTTCAGTCTACCATATTCCCTTCGGAACAGGACTTTTGCTCAGTTGGAAGTCTCCAAGACCTTCCTCAGAGGGTTCTCCATTTGAGACCCCCATCCGCATTCCTGCCCCGGGACTTGAATTTCATTCTGGAAGCTTACCCTGCCTGTCTTCGAGCTGGGAGCTACAGCCAATTTAAAGTTCCTTTCTTGGAAGACACTCTTCCTAATGGCCATTACTTCTGCTCGGTGCATTTCTGAGCTTCAGGCCTTGATGTACAAAACCCCATACTTGATTTTTCACAAGGAACATGTGGCTCTACGCACCAGCGCTAAGTTTCTCCCTAAGTTGGTGGCTGAATCTACGCTGAATCAATCCATTGAGCTACCCGCTTTCTTTACACATCACTCCAATCAAGGGTAGTACCTCTTGCATACTTTGGATGTTCACAGAATGCTGAGATACTGTACCACTAAGGATCTCAGGAAAACTGATCATCTTTTTGTCTCTTTTGCCTTCAGAAGAGAAGGCAGTGCTATTTCTAGGCAATGCCTATCAAAATGGTTGGCTCATTGTATAACTTTCTGTTGCAACAAGTACGACAAGACCCTGCTGGGTCAAGTCAGAGGTCACTCCACCAGAGGAGTAGCTGCCTCTGCAGCTTGTTTCAAGAATGTGTCAGCAGCAGACATCTGTGCAGCCGCAACTTGGACTTCTGTCCATACCTTTATGAAACACTACAGTTTGGATATTGCCTTTTGCCTTAGAGCAGGCTCGGGTTGGCTGTGCTACAGGGTCTCCTTTCATGAAACCCGTTTCAGCCTGAGGTGCCATGCTATGGAAGACAAGCCTCCTGCCGAGTACTTTTCCTTGTTCCAGACCGCTTGGGACTCAGTCTTATGTGTGAATACCTACTGCAAGAGCGCTCTTGAAGTAAGATAGCACAGTTACGTAAGAACTTACCATAAGAGTAGATCTTCGAGAGAGGCTCTTGCGGTAGGTATTGCCTTCCCACCCTCCATCCCCCTAAGCTTTTTTGGCTCCGTTTCCATGGGGGAAATATCCTCTTCTCTCTCGTCTTGCCTTTTTTGGCCCTTGGCGAGAAAGAACTGAAAGGCGGGCATGGGGGACCACCCCTTTATACTGATGTCATATGATGTCGGTCACCTGACATGGGGGCAGTCCCCATGTTACACCTGGTGGGTCAGTCCTATGTGCGAATACCTACTGCAAGAGCCTCTCTCGAAGATCTACTCTTACGGTAAGTTCTTACGTTAACTGTACTTTGTGCCTAGAGGGCCTTGCGTAGTTAACAAAGAATAAAGAAACAAACAAAAAAAGATCTTACAGAGCACCATGTGGGGAATCTATTCTGTAATTCATGGTCCTGTGGGAGATATTCTCGCGGATTATGTGGAGACTTTATTCTGTCAGTCACTGTCTTGTTGAAAATCTCCCCGAGGGCCATGTGGGAGCTCTGTTGTCAGTCACTGTTCTGTGGTAGAACTCGTCAAGGGTGGCATGGGGACTGCATTCTATAGGTCACTGTTCTATGGGTAGCCTCTCTGAGGGCTGTGTGACCACTGTATACTGTCTGTCACTGTCCTGTGTCAAACATCTGTGAGGTCTCCATGGGGACTATATTCTGACAGTCCCTGCCCTAGTAGAGGGCTCTCAAAGGGCTGGGGTGGAGCCATAGACCTGGAAAGACTAACTCTACTTCTTCCCTTTGAGGACTAGTCACTGTTCTAGTAGAAAGATCTCAAAGGCTTGGGTTGGAGCACTAGACTTTGAAAGATGAACTCTGCTTCTTCTCTTTGCAGGCTGGTAAGGAGTCTGTTTGAATTGGCACGGCAGCACAAGCCCTCCATCATCTTCATCGATGAGGTCGACTCCCTCTGTGGCTCCAGGAATGAGAATGAGAGCGAAGCGGCCCGCAGGATAAAGACTGAATTTCTGGTGCAGATGCAAGGTAGTGTAGGCTAGTGAAGTAGTCCCCATCCATGTATGTAGTGGGTCAAAAAAACACTATAGTATGCTAGTAAAGTAGTGCCTATTTACACATCTGAAGAGTTGTATGTGTATTACAATGGGCTAGTAAAGCTGACCTTTTTGGCACATCTAAGGGACACTTTCAAATCAGAGTGGAAAGGGATCTTCATCTATTTATCAACTGGTTCAAAAACATTGTAGAGTGAACTAGTTGGTACACCAGGTCCTGGTGGGCTAGAAAAATATTCACATGTCTGCATGGGGGGGGGGGTTGTTTATACATCAGGGATGACATAACCTCCTATCAACTCCCACATTCTGAGGGCATAGAAGTCCATTTGGGTGAATGCTCAACTAAAAGGACAACCTCAATTACTGGTTGGCACTTGTTACAGACTCCCGTCAGCTTATACGGACTGTACTTCAAGATTAATTAATGAAATCTCCAATATGGCAAATAAGGGTAATATATTAACCTTGGGGGATTTTAATATGCCATCCATAAACTGGACTACTTTGACGGAAAAACTTATGATGAAAAAGAACTAGTTTCATTAACACAACAGTGGATCTAGGTCTGGAACAGCTTGTAACCAAACCAACACGGGGTGATAATGGACTTGAGCTAGTAATATCTAATATAGGAAATATTATAACTAATATCTGTATTAGAGACCCTTTAGGTACTAGTGATCATTATTCTGTCTCATTTACTCTAACAACTAACATGCCTTTAAACTTAGGTTATGCAGAATGTAAAAATTATGACAAGGCAAATTTTCATATTATTAACAAACATCTAAACAATCTCAGTTGGGAAGAGTTATTACTTCCTCTTTCAGTGGAGGAAGCATGGGACGATTTAAAAACAACTATTTATGATTTAGAAGAACTATTTGTCTCTACAAAGAAGAAATATAATAAGAAGGGAAAGATCCCATTATGGTTAAATAAAACCATAAAAAGACGAATTAAAAGGAAACAAAGGTTATTTTCACAACTGAAAAAGAGTGAGGGTTCTAACAAAGATCAATTATTATTTAAATATAAAATATCTGTAAAACATTTGAAAAATACCATCTTGCAGTCCAAAAGAAATTTAGAATTTTGCTTGGTTCACTGCAAAGACAGTTATAAATCCCTATACTCATACCTTAATAATAAAAAAAACCAGTAATAGATATGTGGGACCTCTAACTATCAACATCAACTTAAAAACAACTGATAAAGAGATTGCTGATGCTTTCAATGAGCAATTTTGCTCGTTTTTTACAAAAAAAGAGGACTCTAAACTCAAATTAGATTCAGTACTCACTTCCACAGACTATATTATATCTGTCAGTGACACACTAGAAGCCCTACAAACACTAAAAAAGAACTCTAGTACAGGGCCTGATAGTATAACAGCTAGATTTTTGCTAGAGACATCTGAGGCTATAGCCAAACCTCTAACCCTTATTTTTAATATGTCCCTTCAAGAAGGTTATATTCCTCAAGACTGGGCCAGTGCCACAGTCATACCAATATTCAAGAAGGGTAATCATTCTAACCCTAAAAACTACCGTTGGTTATAAGTAAACTAATGGAAAAAATTATCAAAAAATTTCTAGATCAGGAAATAACTGCTATGTATAAAGCAGATAAGACGCAACACTGCTTTAGATCCGGGTTTTCCTGTACTACAAACTTAATCTGCTTTTATAACAGTATAAGCGAGGGACTTGACAGGGGTGAACCTATGGATGTATCCTCCTTGATTATAGTAGGGCATTTGATAAGGTGCCCCATGGTAAACTCATCGATAAATTACAAAAACAGGGGTTTTCTCAGTCATTGATTAGATGGGCATCTCGCTGGTTGGCCAACAGTCAACAACAAGTAAGGATAAATGGCACCCTTTCCAACACGGGCTATGTTACCAGTGGGGTCCCTCAGGGCTCAGTTCTTGGACCTACTCTGTTTAATCTGTATATTAACAACAAATTAACATTCACAGATCACTGTACTAGGGTATCCAAAACTTCAAATGCACTACTGACTCGAATCAAACGAACATTTGATCTTACTTTGAGAGGGCTCTTGCAGTAGGTAATTACATATAGGACTGATGCCGGACGGCGTCAGGATCCAACGGAAAAATTTATAGCTTGCAGTCTCTGGCGGAGGCCGCCCCCGATCAGTGGGCGACGTCGGTATAAAGGCGGTCCTCACACCCACCCAGTTTTTCTTCCGTTAGCTATGGTCGACAGCGCCTCGCAGTTAAGATACATCGCTTGTCAGTCTGTCGCCGATACTTCTACTGTCGCTTTTTTCGATTATTTACACAAATTTTCATCAGGATTCTTTCACCTGCCATGTATGTCGTCCCCTACCACATCCGAGCACAAGAACAAGTGCGACTCGTGCAGCGCCCATCTCCAGCACAAGGATGGCCATTCTCAGTTCCTCATCTGCCTAGGCCCAGACCACCCCATGGATTCTTGTCAGCACTGCCTGAAGCTCAGCGCGGCTACCCTCAGAAGTCCCTGAAGGCCCACAACCTAAAGAAGAAGATGTCCTCCATGGAAAAAGAGCTGAAAAAGCTCTGACAGGCTTCCACCTGCCCCGAGGGCCTTAAGAAGAAGAAGAAAGAGAAGCACCGTGACCAGGACTCCTCATCCGCGGCTGCAGCAACCTCAGTTGGGGTCGCCACCCTTCAGGTAACGTCTCCTCTGGGGGACAGTTCCCCGATGGCCGTCTTGGTGGTTTCCAAAGGCGGCCGTCCCGGCTGGTTCAAGACTGGGCTAACCGGAGCCTCCGGGACAAAGGAGGCACTGGCCTCAGTAAGGCCGCAACTGCTGACCTCCTGACTTGAGCCCTCCCTTAAGTCAGGCATCGGCTCCTCAGATGTCCGGCCAGAGCCGGTCACTAAGCAGCTCAACTCTTCATGGCAGCACACAGTCGTCGAAGCCACCCATCAAAGGTCGCCTCTCAACGCGGCCTTCTTGATTCACCTGGTCCAATCAGTCGGACGCCGACTCCTCCGATGTCCACCCGACCCCCGCCGGGTCTGATGCTCGCCCCGCCGGTGCCGGAGCTTCACACCGGATGTCTTCGACCCATCCGGCGACGCTGGCTCCCCGTAGCCCTCGCTGCTGCTGTCTGAGGCCCCTGCGTCTCCCCAGGTGGACCCCGGGATCCCACTGGTCCTGCCCCGGACACCGCTGGGGACTCTTTGGCGCCTCCGTCAGGCCCTCCTCCCACAGGACCGGTCGGCCTGACGCTGGACCCTTGGATGCCGGCCCCATCGCCGGCTGACGTCCCCTTTTCGGACGTCACTCCGACACCGGACCCGACTCCTGCCAGGCCACCTGTCCCTGGCCTTTGCCAGGACCTTCTGCTCCGGTAGAGCCCATGGCGCTGGATCTTGAGTCGTCTTATCCGACGCCATCTTATCTAGCTCCGCAGTATCCGGCACCGCAGTACCTGACGCCGAGCTATCCGCCATCGGGTTACGGATACTCACCTTACGGATACCCCCAGTATCTGTATCCCCCTCCTCCACCACCCCCTCAGCCGCCGGTGGACCCGAGGGAGACCCTGGCTTCTTGGTGGGCTGAGGCCAAGGCTCGGCTCACCAAGGAGGTGGAGAGCCACCTCACGACGACTGTCCGCTCTGCACGTTCAACCAGTAGGCACATGCTACGTGCTACTTACGATGCGGTGGACGCTCTGGACGAAGCTCGGCGTTCGCCGTCAGTCTGCGGTGACATGCTTGGCTTCGGGTGTCCGGTCTGGCCTCGGAAGTGCAATCCGCCATCCCAGACACCCCCTTCCGAGGTTTGGTGTTGTTCGGTGGTGATGTCAAGGACGTCATTACCGGACTGAGAGAGAAGGGCACTGCTCTCAAGGAGGTTGACTCCATTTACAGAGCCCCTCAAGCGCAGCGTCGTTCCTTTCGCCATCGTGCATGGCCTAAGGTGAAACCACAAGGAAAGTGGGCCAGCAAATGCCGGGCACCTCCGGCTGCGAGACCCCCCCCCACCCAAATTGGCTGCGGGAGCTCCAGCCACGGTGCTGCCCCACACCTCCTGACTCCCTCCCTCTCCCACAGCCTCTGGTCAATCCAGAGGAACCGGTAGGAGGGAGATTCTCTGTACATCTGCTGGGTTGGGAGAGGATCACTTCTTCTGGCTTTTGGGTCCTCCAGCTCACAGCGGAGGGCCACACCATGGAGTTTCTTCAGAAACCTCTAAGAAACCCCCTCCCCGGTCGCTCTTACTCACCAGATCATCTTCAGGGTCCAGGAAGAAATCATCTCTTCTCTTCTGTTGAAGGAGGCAATAGAACCCGTCCCTCCCCCTCTTCGGGGGACGGGTTTCTACTCCTATTTCTTCCTGGTACCCAAGAAGACAGGAGATGTGAGGCCCATTCTGGACCTCAGCTCTCTAAATCTGTTAGTGGAGTACAAAAGGTTCAGGATGCTCTCCCTTCAGAGTCTCCTGCCCCTCCTTCGGCCGGTACTGTGGCTGTGTGCTCTGGACTTGCAGGACACCTACTTGCATATCCTTATCCGCCTTTCCCACCGCAAATACCTCCGGTTTGCTTTCCAGGGGGACCACTGCCAGTTCAAGGCCCTCCCATTTGGCCTTTCTCACCCCAGTATTCACCAAATGGCTGTCTGTGATGGCGGCCCACCTGCATACTCAGGGAGTGCAGATTTTTTCGTACCTGGACGATTGTCTCCTGGCGGCCCAGTTCAGGGAGGAACTCCTGTGTTCCCTTTGCCTTACCAGGCAGGTTTTTTCCAGCCTGAGTATTACCGTCAACCAGGCAAAATCCCGTTTGAGCCCATCACAACGCCTCCAGTTCATTGGGGCGATTCTGGACACGACCACCAGTATGGCCTTCCTACCCCCAGACAGGGTGGCCACACTCCAGGCTCAGGCAAGCTTCCTGGCCTCTCACAGGCGGATTCCCGCCAGGTCGGTCCTTCACCTCCTGGGGCTCATGGCGGCTGCAATTCTGACAATTCCACACGCTCGACTCCACATGAGAATCTCTCAGTGGACTCTGTGGTCTCAGTGGGATCAGTTGGTCGACGACTTGGACCAAGAGGTGCTAGTTTCGACCCCGATGCTTCGGGATTTGCACTGGTGGTTGGTTTAGGAGAACCTTTGTCGGGGAGTTCCCTTCTGTCTTCCTCCCCCCTCCCAAACACTAACAACGGACGCCTCGAGCGAAGGTTGGGGAGCTCATTTGGGATCCCAGCAGACCCAGGGTTCATGGTCCATACTCGAGCAGACGCTTCACATCAACGTGCTCGAGCTCTGAGCAGTTGTGTATGCTCCGCAAGCCCTACACCCCTTTCTGCTTCCAGGCCACCTAGCTGTTCAGACCGACAACATGAGTGTAGTCTGGTACCTCAGCAAACGGAGGGGGACTCGTTCTTACCCTCTTTGTTGGGAAGCGATGCGGGTCTGGGAATGGGCGACCCTCCACAACCTTCACCTCACGGCAGTCCACGTCCTGGGGGTGGAGAATTTGTTGGCAGATCACTTGATCCGATCCTCGGCACAACCTCACGAGTGGGAATTGGATCAGGAAATAGCAGACGGCATTGTTCTGTGTAGGGGAACCCCTCAGGTCGACCTGTTCGCGTCCCCACTAAACGCAAAACTGCCCACCTTCTGCTCACTCGCTCCAGGGCGCGGGCGACTCTGGAGAGACTCTGTGTCTCTTGACTGGAAGGGCAGATTTGTTTATGCTTTTCCCCCAATTCCATTGATTCTGAGGATCCTGCACAAGCTCAGCTCAGAAGGGGCCCGCATGATTCTCATCGCTCCCTTCTGGTCCAAGCAAGTTTGGTTCTCTCTTCTGCAACAGTACTCAGAGGAACCTCTGATTCCCCTTCCTCTTTCACGACTACTGTTAACCCAGGATCGGGGATCCCTGGTCCATCTGGGCCTCAAGTCCCTTCAGCTGCATGCTTGGCTCCTACAGACGTAGCACAAGCCCGTTTTGGGGTTTCTCCTCAAGTGGCAGAGATCTTGGTGGAGGCCAGGAAGCCATCCACTCGCTCCACCTATGCCATGAAATGGAAACGGTTTTCCATTTGGGCCTCGTCCAAAAACCTGGAACCTTTCTCCTGCCCTGTCGGGCGGCTACTGGACTACATGCATTATCTCTTCGACCTGGGTCTCAGTCACTCCTCTTTGAAAGTTCACATGACGGCTCTAGCCACTTATCATGTTCCCTCTGGGGACAGAACTTTCGCTCAGCTGGAGGTCGCGAAGACCTTTCTACGAGGGGTTCTTCATCTGAGACCCCCCATTCGGGTTCCTGCCTCTCCTTGGGATTTGAATTTCATTCTCGAGAAGCTTACGCTGCCTCCCTTTGAGCTGGCAGCATCAGCAGATCTTAAGTTTCTTTTGTGGAAGGCACTCTTCCTAGTGGCCATTACTTCCGCTCGAAGAATTTCCGAGCTCCAGGCCTTGATGTGCAAAATTCCGTATTTGATTTTTCACAAGGAACGCATGGCTCTGCGCACCAATCCTAAGTTTATCCCTAAGGTGGTAGCGGAATCTATGTTGAACCAGTCCATTGAACTGCCTGACTTTTTCATGCAGCACTCCAATCACAGGGAGTATCTTCTGCATACTCTGGACGTTCACCGGATTCTGAGATACTACACCAACAGGACGAAGGATCTCAGAAAGTCTGACCAACTATTTGTTTCTTTTGCAAGCAAAAGAGAGGGCAACACCATTTCCAAACAATATTTGTCCAAATAGTTGGCTCACTATATCACTTTTTGTTAAGACAAGTATCACAAGACCTTGCCAGGTCAGGTCAGAGGTCACTCCACCAGGGGTGTCGTGGCCTCCGCTGCTTGTTTCAAGAATGTGTCGGCGGCTGACATTTGCGCAGTCGCAACTTGGACTTCTGTCCATACCTTTACGAAACACTACAGTTTGGACATTGCCTCTTGCTGTAGAGCAGGCTTCAGGTTGGCTGTTCTGCATGGACTTCTTTCTTAAGTTCTCTTCAGCCAGAGGATCTCTTATGAGTAGTTTTCTCCTCCCGTGTGCTTCTCTTTGTTCCAGACTGCTTGGGATTCAGTCCTATATGTAATTATCTACTGCAAGAGCCCTCTCGAAATAAGATAGTACAGTTACATAAGAACTTACTGTAACAGTAAATCTTACGAGAGGCTCTTGCAGTAGGTAATACCTTCCCGCCCTACATTTCCCCTTAGCTTTTTCAGCTCCTTTTCCAGAAAGGGAAATCTCCGCTTCTCTCTCGTCTCGTCTTTTTGGCCTTTGGCAGGAAAGAACTGGAAGGCGGGCATGAGGGACCACCCCTTTGTACCGATGTCACCTGACGCCGACCACCTGATGTGGGGGCGGTCCCTCGCTAGAGACTGCTAGCTAGAAATTTTTCCATGGGGTCCTGACGCCTGCTGGCTTCAGTCCTATATGTAATATTTATTTATTTATTTATTTGCTTTTGTTAACCAGGTAAGCACACTAGTCAGCTAAGTGCCTGTTTTCAGGAGCAACCCGGGAGAGTTACAGGGTATCCATGAACACAAGATATAGGGTAGGGGTTGCATGCAGGGGCCGTGGGTTACATACAGGAGCCACGGGCTGCGACAGTGGGTAATACAGTAGAGGTTACATACTGGAGCAACGTGCTCCGCCATAGGGTAATACAGTGATAACATCAAATAACAATTAGGAATTCACAGCAAGAACAACACAAGCTGGAGCAAAACATCATAATTGTTAAGAGTAGATGCCTGTAGTGAGAAAGAGGGCTTGGTGCTAGACCAGGTTAGGATAATGATTAAGAGCGATAACGCCACTCCACCCGGGGCGGTAAGTGCCTAAGGAGGGTAATCAGCAGAGGAGATAGCGCTGGGAGAACTGCACTGCAAGAGTCTCTCTCGAAGATCTACTGTTATGGTAAGTTCTTACGTAACTGTACTTTCTTTCCCGCCGTTAGCTCATGTCAGTGCCCCGCGGTAAAGTTCAGTGCTCATCAGCTCTGTCGCTGGTAGTATTTACCATAGTTTTTTCAATATTATTTGACTTAATCATCAGCCTTTCATTGGTGTATGTTGTCCCCTACACCCACCGAGCACAAAAATAAGTGCGTCTCATGCGGCGCCCAACTCCCGCACAAGGACGGCCATTCCCAGTGCCTCTTCTGTCTGGGCCCGGACCATCAGGTGGAGAAGTGCCAGCACTGCCTTAAATTGCCTTGCGCCAGGCCGGAGGC
The DNA here is from genome assembly GCA_016271365.2 of Neoceratodus forsteri. Classification (NCBI taxonomy): domain Eukaryota; kingdom Metazoa; phylum Chordata; order Ceratodontiformes; family Ceratodontidae; genus Neoceratodus; species Neoceratodus forsteri. The sequence continues at coordinate 1,582,482,370 of CM028130.1, forward strand.
AGCAGTCCCCTGGAGGCCCATATCCTCAAGAAGAAAATGTCCTCCATGGAGAAGGAGTTGAAAAAGCTCCGGCAGGCGTCCACTTCCCCCGAAGACCATCGTAAGAAGAAGGACAAGGAGAACCATCAGGACAGGGGCTCCTCTTCTGGAGTCGCCGTGCTCCAGGTAACGTCCCCTCTGGGGGACCGCTCCTCGACGGCCGTCTTGGAGGTTTCCAAGGCAGCAGTGGCCCTCCCATCTGTCTTGCACTTGGGCCCTTCGGGTGCCTCTGGGCTGTTGGAGGCTTCTGCTCCTGGTAATGCCGTCATTGTGCGGCCTACTGGTTCGAGTGGCTCCGGTAAGCCGGACGTTGGCTCCTCTGACGCCCGCACGGAGACAGTCGATACGTCGCTCGACCCTTCAGGGCGGCGCACAGCCACTTTCCTGCTCAACCAGGCCGCCCCTTCTTTGTGACCTGCCTCGGGCAATGGGTCTGCTAAGTCAGATGCTGGCTCCTCCGACGTCCGGCCGGATTCCGCTAATAAGTCAGACGTCGGCCGACCTGACATCCGCGGTGGTTCAGCTGACGTCGGACCCTCTCACGTCCGCGTTCTCGGCTCCCCGCAGCCTTCGCTACCCTCCGGGGACCCTGGGTCTCCTCAGCCTAACCCCGGGGATTCTCCCCATCCCGGACGATGCTGAGGTTCCTGCTATCGGCCCCATCAAGCTTCCCTCCCGCTGGGCCAAACGACCTGACATCAATTCCTCTGACGCCGGGCGACATCCCCCTCCCGGATGCCGCTCCAGCGCCGGGCCCTCTGCCTGCTGGGCCTTCTGCTCCAGGCCCGCCCCGCTGGGCTTCCGGCTGGGCCGTCTGCTCCATCAGAACCCCCAGTTCCCGGTATCCGGCGCAGCAGTATCCGACGTCCCAGTACCCGATGCCGCAGTACACGGTGCCTCACTACCCGACAGGGTTACCGCCCGTCGGGTTATGGACTCCACCGCATCCTAGGGGTACACTCAGTATCCATATCCCCCTCCTCCTCCACCGCCCCCTCAGCTGCCGGTGGACTTGAAGGAGACTCTGGCCTCCTGGTGGGCTGAGGCCAAGGCTCAGCTCACCTGAGAGGTGGAGTCTCGTCTCCCGGCGATGGTTCTGACTCCCATACACCCCAGACGACAGACTCCTTCCCCACCTCCGTATACCAGGGGCGAGCCTTCTGGTTCCAGGGCGGGGCAGGACACGTTTCCCTGAGGGCTTCCTAAGGGATCCGTTCCTCACCCACACCGGGAGAGGGATTCGTCGTCTTCTTCTTACTCTTCCTCCTCTGACACCTCGGATCACTCTGATGGTTGTTCCTACCCGGACGACGAGCCATGCTCTCCAACCAAACCCAGGCCTAGGACTCCTCCGAAGTCTCCTCCAGAGGATCCTTCTTTCTTGGAGTTGCGCAAAATCCAGGAAGTTCATAAGTGGCACTCCTTAGAGCCGGACCCACAGCATAAGAAACTCGCTGAGCACCTGGATCTGCCTGAGACTGCTCTGACTTTGGCGCCACCCTGGAGTGAACCTAATGCTGACCTTGTTTCCACCATTTGGAAGCAACCGTCGGGATTAGCCCGTCTTCCTCGGAAGTCTAATAGGCTATACCAGGCTCCCGAGGGTGTTGACTTTCTTGATTCTCACCCTTGAGCTGACTCGGTTGTGATTAGCACTGCTCACGGCCGGTCAACTAATCTGAAGCATTTGAGCTCGTCTCCACCTGACAAAGAATCCCGTCTTCTGGACCAGTACGGCAAGAAGACCTATGCTTCTTCCATTCTAGGTATTAGGGCCCTGAACTGTGTCGGTCACATGGGGGATTACCAGAAGGCGATTCTTAGTGAGGGGGGAATCCAAGTTGGATTCACTTCCTGACTCTCAGGTTAAACAGGAAGTGTCTGACCTTGTCCGTTCTGCTCGTTTGGCCAGTCGGCATATGCTTCGTGCCACGTACGATGCAGTGGACACTGCTGGTAGGAGTTTGGCTTTCGCCGTAGGCTTACGGCATCATGCCTGGCTCCGTGTGTCAGGTTTGGTCCCGGAAGTGCAGTCCGCTATTCAGGAAGCTCCCTTCCGGGGTTTGGTGCTGTTTGGTGGTGATGTCAAGGACATGATCACTGATCTCCAGGAGAGGGGGACTGCACTGAAGTCTGTGGACTCAATGTACAGTCCCCCTCCAGTGCAGCGTCGTCCCTTTCGCAGGCAGAATCGGCAAAGGGCGAAACCACAGGGAAAGCGGACCAATAAACGTCGGGCCCCTCTGGCTGCCAAGCCCCCACTGCCCAGAAAAGCAGCGGGAGCTTCAGCTGCGACCCTGCCCCACACCACCCGACTCCTTTCCTCTCCCACAGCCTTTGGCATTTCCAGAACTGATAGGAGGGAGGTTTTCCCTCCACCTCCCGGGTTGGGACAGGATAACATCAGATAACTGGGTGCTCCAACTCATTGCAGAGGGACACTCAATAGAGTTTCTTCAGAAACCCCCTCGACACACTCCCCCAAGGTCGTCGTACTCACAGGAGCATCTTCTTCTGGTCCAGTTAGAAGGAGGCGATAGAACCCTTCTCCATTCTTCTTCAGGGAACAGGGTACTATTCTCATTTCTTCCTGGTCCTGAAGAAAACATGGGATGTGAGGCCGGTTCTCGACCTCAGCTCCCAGAACTTGTTTGTGGAGTACAAGAGGTTCAGGATGCTCTTGCTGCAGAGCCTCCTGACCCTTCTCTGGCTGGGACAGTGGCTGTGTGCTTTGGATATGCAGGATGCTTACCTGCATATCCCTATCCGCCCTTCCCCTCACAAATACCTGCATTTTGCGTTCCAGGGGGACCACTGCCAGTTCAAGGCCCTCCCATTTGGTCTTTCCTCAGTGCCCTGGGTGTTCACCAGATGCCTTTTGGTGGTAGCGGCCTACCTGTGTACCCAGGGGTGCAGGTTTTCCCGTAGCTGGACGATTGGCTCCTGGCAGCTCTGTCCAGGGAGGAACTCCTGCGCTTCCTTTCCGTCACCCAGCAGGTTTTTGCCTGCCTGGATATTACCATCAACGAGGCCAGGTCCCATCTGATCCCATCCCAGAGGCTTCAGTTTATCGGGGCGATCCTGGACAGTACCTCTGGCATGGCCTTCCTGCCACCAGACGGGGCGACCACTCTCCAGGCCCAGGTCAGCCTGTTGTTCAGCCGCAGGCGGGTCAGCGCCAGGTCAGTCCTTCGCCTCCTCGGGCTAGTGGCGGCTGCAATTCCGACAGTCTCTAGCGCTCAGCTCCACATGAGAATCTCTCAGTGGACGCTTCGGTCTCAGTGGGATCAGCTAGTGGACGACCTAGATCAGCTTGTCCTGGTCTCCACTCCCATGGCTGGGGACTTGCAGTGGTGGATGTTTAAGAGAACCTCTGCCGGGGAGTTCCCTTCGGTCTTTCTCCCCCCTCGCAGACGTTGACTATGGACGCCTCCAGCAAGGGTTGAGGAGCCCATCTCGGTCCTCACAGGACCCAGGGCTCCTGGTCCAAGCTCGAGAAGTCCCTTCATATAAATGTGCTCGAACTAAGGGCAGTGCTGTATGCTCTTCAGGTTCTGCATCTGTATCTACCTCCCACTCACCTAGCTGTACAGACAGACAATATGTGTGTGGCCTGGTACATCAGCAAACAGGAAGGAACTCGTTCCTACCCCCTTTGCAGAGAGGCGATGCGAGTCTAGGATTGGGCAGTGCAGCACAACCTTCACCTCACGGCATCTCATGTCCCGGGGGTCGAGAACACACTGGCGGACAGGATCAGCCAGTCATCTGCTCAAGCTCATGAATGGGAACTGGATCGGGGGTCGCAGATGGCATCTTCCTGCACTGGGGAACTCCACAGGTAGACCTGTCTGCATCCCCTCAAAACGCAAAACTTTCCGTCTTCTGCTCGCTCGCTCCAGGGCATGGCATTTTTTGGAGAGACGCTCTGTCTCTAGACTGGAAGGGCAGATTTGTCTATGCCTTCCTCCCGATTCCACTGATTACGAGGGTCTTGCAGAAACTCTGTTTGGTAGGAGCTCAAATGATTCTGATCACTCCTTTCTGGCCCAGGAAAGTTTGGTTCTGTCTTTTGCAACAGTACTCAGAGGAACCTCCTCTTCCTCTACTTTTTCTGACCCAGGAGCAGGGGACCGTGGTCCATCCAGGCCTCAAGTCCCTTCAGTTGCACACGTGGCTCCTGCAGATGTAGCTCAAGCTGATCGGGTCCCCCGAGTAGCTGAGATTCTGGTGGAGGCCTGGAAACCTTCAACCAGATCTGCTTATGCCATGAAATGGAAGCAGTTCTCTATTTGGGCCGTCTTCAATGATGTCGAGCCCTTCTCGTGCTCTGTTGGCCGACTTCTGGATTACCTGTGACACCTCTTCAATCTAGGTCTCAGCCATTCATCCTTAAAGGTTCACATGGCGGCCATTTCAGCCTATCATGTCTCCTTTGCAGACAGAACGTTTGCTCAGCTGGAGGTCTCGTAAGACCTTTTTGAGAGGGGTCCTTCACTTACGACCCCTATCCGGGTTCCTGCCCCTCCTTGGGACCTGAATTTCATTTTAGAGAAGCTTACTCTGCCTCCTTTCGAGCCGGCAGCCTCAGCGAACCTAAAGTTCCTTTCTTGGAAGACTCTGTCTTCCTACTGGCCATTACTTCTGCTCGACAGATTTCGAGCTCCAGGCCCTGATGTAAAATCCTTTGATTTGATTTTTCACAAGGAACATTTGGCTCTGCGTACCAACCCTAAGTTTCTCCCTAAGGTGGTAACGGAATCGACGCTGAATCAATCCATAGAGTTGCCTGCCTTTTTTGAGCAGCACTCTAATCATGGAGAGTACCCAGCATAATTTGGACATTCACCGAATTCTGAGATACTACACCAACAGGACAAAGGATCTCAGAAAGAATGATCAACTGTTTGTCTCTTTTGCTCATAAAAGAGAAGGTAATGCTGTTTCTAAGCAATGCCTATCGAAATGGTTGGCTCATTGTATCACTTTCTGTTATGACAAATACAACAAGACCCTGCCAGGTCAAGTTAGAGGCCACTCCACCAGAGGGGTCGCTGTTTCAAGAATGTGTCAGCGGCTGACAGTTGTGCCGCTGCCACTTGGACTTCTGTCCATACCTTTACGAAACATTACAGTTTGGACATTACCTCTCACCATAGAGCAGGCTTCGGGCTGGCTGTTTTGCGAGGCCTCCTTTCCTAAGGCCTTCAGAACCAGAGAGTCTACTGCTGAGTAGCTTTCCTCCTCCCGTTTGCTTCTCCTTGTTCCAGACTGCTTGGGACTCAGTCCTATATGTAATTACCTACTGCAAGAGCCCTCTCGAAGTAAGATCGTACACAGTTACGTAGGAACTTACCGTAACAGTAGATCTTCGAGAGGGCTCTGCAGTAGGCCACCTTCCCGCCTCCATCCCCCTTAGCTTTTTCAGCTCCTTTTCCAGGAGGGGAAATATCCGCTTCTCTCTCGTCTTGCCTTTTGCGGGAAAGAACTGGAAGGCGGGCGTGGGGGACCGCCCCTTTATACTGATGCTGCATGACGTCTGTCACCTGACGTGGGGACGATCCCCCGCCAGAGACTGCTAGCTAGAAATTTTTCCGTCTGGTTCTGACGCTGGACGGCATCAGTCCTATATGTAGTAGCAGTGTCAGTGGCTGAGCAGGTAGCACACTCGCCTCTGAGGCCGGGAGATAAGAAGGCTGTGGGTTCTATCCCCACACTAGGCACTTGGGTTAATATCCCAATACTAACACTGTAGTGCAGCATGGGGGGGTGCTGCACTCCTGAGGTGCCGTCTTTCGGATGAGATGTTAAACCGAGGTCCCATCTGCCTGTTCTGGTGGTAGTTCAGGTGGATGTTAAAGATCCCATTGCACTTCTCGAAAAGAGTAGGGGAAATTTTTATTAAGTAAACAAAAACCATAATACAAACAGTGATAAAATCTCACAAAAAAAAAATAACCATACAAAAGGAACAAACATATGCATATATATCGTAAAGTACATCAAATCAAAAAATTAAACAAAAAAAGAAAACGAGAAAAGGAAAAATCAAAGTAGGTTAACCTACCCAGTCTACAGATTTCCACATTACAGTACCTACTTTGTTCCCCAAAGTATTGAATTCATACGAATGTAGCGCATCTAAATCCTCCTGTATGCGGAAATAAACTTCTTGCCTAGAAACAAATTTGTTTTGTAAAATTCGTAAACAACGTGCTAGCCAAAGATGTCATTTAAGACATGCCATGATGACATACAAAGTACCTTTATGCACTTTGCTCCAAGTCTAGGTATTTGTCCCAATATTAAAAATCATATTGAATGTTTTCCACACGATTCACTCCCACCAAAGTGCCAAATCAGACCAAAAGGTTTTCGTGTGTATACATTCAAAATATAAATGCTGTATTGTCTCAAGCTTTCCCTGACAAACTGATTCCGGACATATTCTCTCACTTAATTTTTTATGCTTATGGTTTGCTCTTACATTTAATTTTTGGTAAGCACATAACCAAACTATATCCCTCATTTTTTCTGGTATCCTAGGTTCAGTTATACTAGCCAACAGGGAAGACTCATCTAAACCAGCAGAAATAACAGAGAAAGGATCTTCATAATAACATACCGAGACAATCTGATTATAAAAAGCCTTTCGTTCATGTGCCACAAAAAATCAATTCAATTCTCCATAATCTGATGTATTAAGTGTGTATTGGACATAAAAAGGAAGAGTTTTTTCTACCGGGTGCCATTTCCCTCCCAAGCTGCAAAAGGGACCTCCCACAAAGACATACACAGATTTCCCATATTTGTTTGTTCCATCAAAAGAGGCCGAATAGAAGCATAAAAAAATTTCCAAAAAAATGAACAATTGGATGCATCATACCCAAGCCTCCCTCTTTCCAGGGCCTGTACGTGTGTGCTCTTCTCACTGGGTTCAGTCGACTACCCCACAATAGCTGAAAAAAAAGACCCAAAATTTTAGTATGCATGTTAAAAGGCAAAGGAAAGATCTGTGATAGATAAAGATAAAGGGGAGCAATATATGATTTTAACATATAAACATGCTTTTTCCTTGGTCATCTTCCAAGATTGCCATTTTTTAACCTTCAAAAGAGCATTGTCTTATACCTTATCCCAGTTACTACTCACAGATTCGTGGGAACCAAAATAAATACCTAGAATCTTCACTGTAGTACCACAGATCGGAATATTAAACAAAGACACATCAATTTCCTGCCCCAAGGGTGTCAAGGAGCATTTTGTTACATTTATTTTAATACCAGTACCCATTTGTATAGAACTAAAGAAATCTAAAATCCTAGTTCCAGAATCAGTATCTGCAAATGAGCAGATGCAATCATCGGCATACGCCACTATTTTTGGAAAGCTAAAATCGTCTGCTGAAGTAATGGCCCGAATATTTACATCTTTCTCAATAGATCGTAATCGTAATAAGGGGTCCAAACTGAAAACAAATAAAAGAGGACTCAACGGACAGCCTTGCCTAACTCCGATCTTGTATGGGACTGAAATCCCTAGATGTCCATTAACTAGAGGGGTTACTTTTGCAGAGCTATAAAGAGTTTTAATAATGTCCAAAAAGGGTAATGGTGTGCCATAATGTTCTAAAATAGACCACAGATATTCATGACGCAATTTATCAAAGGCTTTTTCTAAATCTAATGTTAAAAGAAAACCCATCACCTTTTTTTGTAAACTTTGTTCAAACAATTCTCTAATAAAAATCAAATTTTGCGCAATATTCCTCCCAGGAATTGCACATGCCTGAGTGGAGGATAACAGTTTTTGAGAAATATCTGAAAGTCGGTAATTAATAATTGTGGCCAAAATCTTATAGTCTGTGGTTAGGAGGCTCAAAGGTCTCCAATTCTGCAAAAAAGCAGGATCTCCTTTTCTATAAATAAAAAACATAACCCCATTTCCCATACTAGGGGTACGTCTATGTTCCTTCCAGATTTCATGAAAAATAACCACCAGCCATGGTGCAAGAATATCTGCGTATTTTTTGTAAAATGCATTTGGTAATCCATCAAGACCAGGTTTTGTATGCCTTGGTAAGTGTCCAATAGCTTTCTGAACTTCAGTTTGGGAAAACGGGAGGAGCAACTGTGAAATTTCAAATTCAGAAAGTGTCGGAGTCTCCAGAGTATGAAAAAAGGAAGGAAGACATTCTGAAGTATGTTTTGAAAAATTCTCTTCAACATATTCCTGCACTAAATTTCGAATACTGTGTGTATCTGTTATTATAGTATCCTCAGAACCTTTGAACTTAGTCATACATATGGGTGAAAATTCCTGATTTGAAACCTCCAAAGGTTTACTTGTTGTTGTGTGCCAAAAATTGTTGCTGATTTCTATATCTTTTTTCCCTTGCGAGGAGAAAATTTACCATTTTGTCCTTTATATCCAAAAACTCCTGCCTTTTTGCCCCTGTCATCGAAATAGCCTGTGACAATAAAGCCATATATTTTGCCCTATAACCCAAATAGGTGAGATATGAGTTTTGTGCCTTCCTTCGGGAGATTTGTAAAAAAAAAAAAACAACTTTAAATCCTGTTTTGTATCCTCCCACCAGTCTATGGGGCTATCATATAGAAAAGTAATGTCCGCTCTGATAGAAAAACAGAGATTTACTTGGGTGTCAATATCCCTGTCTAAAAGTAAGGATGCATTTAGTGTCCAAAAACCATGCCCTAAAGTAAGTTTTTGATAACTTCCAAAAGTCATTTTCACAATAACATGGTCAGATGTTTCCAAGGGCAAAGTGATAACTAAACAACAAGTCATCCGGTTTGGGAAAAAAACAAAAATCTATTCTAGTAGAAATGGAACCTTTATAAAAGGTATGATCCGGCTTTTGGTGTAATGAGTCATACGCCTCTATCAAATGATTTAATCCTAAAATATACAGTAAAGCATTTGTGTCACAAAACAGTTTGAGTTTTTCTTCCCCAATCTCTGGCAGCTAGACCACAGTTAAAATCCCCGCCCCAATATGACTAACTTAGATGTATGTAAATAAGGGGAATACGTGAAATAAATCTCCCTTCGCTGTTTTGGTCTGAGGGGCATAAATATTTATAAGGCGGTAAGCACATTGATGAACAACTATATCCATTAATAGCACTCTACCAGGGACTAAATCTAAAAGTTGTAACACTTTAATGTGCTGACTGGAAGAAAATAAAATCCCTAGTCCATCACATACTTCTTCCCCAGCTGACCAAAAGGAAGCACCCCAATGCCAATCCTGACCAGCTAGTTTAATATCTGTCAGAGAGCTCAATCTGGTATTTTGTAGCAAAATAATGGATCCAGAATGGGTACTCAGACTGGCAAAGGTGAGGCGCCTACATGCTCGAGATTTAATACTGTTTACATTCACAGTAAGAAAAGAAAGAGCAGTAGTCAGGAAAGAAAATTAAGTTGGAAAAAACCCAAAATTGAAAAAAAAAGGCGTTTCACTTCCTTTTTTTCCTTTTTTTTTGCTTTGGGTTTTTCCTTAACATCAAAATCCAGAACATGGTCAGGAAGAGAGGGTGCAACTGAAGAAAAATCAGATTCGACCTCATCTTCCTCTTCCTCATAATCCTGCAAAGGGATTTGTGATTTGAAGGAAATCAACTTCAGATAAAGGAGTAGGAACCCCAGGGTTGGATTTATTGGCTTTAGATCTAGTAACACGTTGGAAGGAAGTGTCAGAAAAAGCTTCCGGTGGAGGCATGCTAGACACTTCATTTGCCACTAAAGGGGTAGTAATTTCAAAAGATGCAGGAAAAGAAACCCCCATAGAGTCTTTATCAGGGGCCTCTACCTGAGACCCGTGGCCTGCCACCTGAGGTGAAATTTTGTCTAAAACTATAGCTGATGTAGATGGCAAAGTACACACACCATTATTTTTCACACTCTGATCTTGTGAAACCTCACACACAAGAGAGCTAGTAAGATGCTGAGGCTCCACAACCGACTCTGTAGCAGTATCTAGTAATTCCTGCAATCTGTGTTGTTCTTTCTGAGCATTAGCTACAAAAACATCCTGTTCTGCCCTAAGACCAATATCTGCTTTATTGTGGGAGGCCCAGGAACAAGAACGAAAAGTATGCCCCTGCTCCTCACACAGATTACACTTCATGGGGTTTCTGCAGTGAGCCCCATATGGCCTAATTCCCCACATAAACCACATTTCTGTTGTTCACAGACATTGCTCAAATGACCCAAAGCCCCACTTCAAACAACATGAAGTCTTGCTATATTATGACAATTGCAGTTTGTCCCACCATTAGAACTGCCCCGGAGGTGAAATAGTTAACTTCCATGCCAGGCATGGAACTTGGAGCGCGAGCTCGGTTAGAAAAGCTCCGTCTGTGTAATTTCAAACTGAAGCTGTCAGATTCTTTACTCTGCCTCACTGAACAGTCGCTCCGGAGATTTCTCCTACTGCTCGGTTCATTTCTCGGTTTAAACAGTGTTTTCTCGGTTAAATTCAACCGCGGGTATTATTATTTTAACAGAAACCGATCGGTTCAAGCTCTGTCTGTGGTATTGTAAGTAATAGACAGGTTTATTTCGTGTGGAACTTGTAATGTTTCGGTTCGGTTTGAACCCGATCAGGTTGTTTAAAACTTTAAAAATCAAGCATTTAAAAGCTTTTAGAGTGCGGTTCGCGGTTCTTATCGGTTCACAAAAAACGGATTTCATTACGTTTTTTCACGACCAGTATCACGGTTGGGAACCGATAAGGGTGTCTTACCTGGCACTTCCGTAAAAGGGCAAGATTTTTGGTTAGGCTGGCATTATGTCTGGAGAAACCCAAAAGAAAAACCGCCCACTGAGCTCTCAACACTGTGGTGTTTGTGGGGAAGCCTTGCCAAGGCTGACCACACACCACACATGTATATTGTCTGGGGTTTGACCACCTCAATTCAGACTGCCAGATTTGTAAGAATTTCCCTGCAGCCACCCTGGATAAGAGAGTTGGCAGGCTCAGGGCGAGGGCCAAAAAGTCCGCTGACCCGGATGGCCAGCCCGGTTTGGTGCCAACCCGAACTGGAGGAGTGCCCTCTGACCAGGACGAGACTTCCTCGAACCCAGCGTCAGCTGACTCTGAGGCCAGTTCCTTAAAGAAAACTAGGAAATCTGCAGGTGTGGAGTCTAAAATTCCTTCTCCAACTGCTGCAGAGATAGCAAGAGCTATACAAATTGTCCAGTCACTTTCTCCGGTTCCGTCCGAACGCCACTGTCTGGTAAAGGTCGGTTTGGCGGGTTCCACTGGTTCAAGAATATGATTTAGAAGAGTTTTTAGACCAGAGAGGGAGGGATGATTATGAACAGTATGAATGTGACTAGAGTCTGGGTGGCCCATTGAACCGGACATCTCCCCAGACAGACCTTTAGAATCTCCCCTCGCTTTCTGAGTCCCCTTCTCACTTTATGTTTTATAAAAGGTTGCTGAAACCCTCCAGCTTCCATTGGAGGAAGCTGTGGATGAGCAAGAGGAACCTGATTTTGTAGAAATGATGGATATCCCAGAGTCTAGGAGATTGTCTATCCCCTTACATAAGTCATTTAGGAAACAAACAATAAAAATTTTAAAAGCTCCTAATTCTGTGCCTCCTGTGGACAAGAAGATGGACAGGAGGTACACTTTGTCAGGTCCTGATACAAAATTCCTTTCACAGCAATGCAGTCATGTTGGAGTAGTTCAGGCTGCAGCCTGTGATAAGGCTAATATTCCCTTGGCTTCACATCCTCCTGACAAGGACTCCAGGAAGATTGATGCATGGCTAAAAAACAATACATGGCAGCGTCCTTGGGACTCAGGCAAGCAAATTACATGGCTTATGTGGCAAGATACCAAAATCTAGATGGGACACTGTCATGGCTTTGGCCAAACAGGCCCCTGGCCAGCTGCTAAGGAGCTGGAACAGGTGGCTGCTGATAGGTATTGAGGCATCCAGGGTGCAGTTCCATGCTGCTGTGGATTTTAATGATGTATCCTCTAGAGTCATGGCTACATCTGTGGCTTTTCGTGAGGTTGGCTTGGCTCAGGTGTACTAGCTTGTCACAGGATACCAGACTAAGGCTATGGATTTTCCTGTGGTAGGAAATTCTCTGTTTGGGGAGCAGACAGAGAATTATATGAAAAATGGATGAATATAGGACAACCTGTAAAGTGCTCAGGCCAGGGAGGCAAGCCACTCCTCAGAGGCAGACCCCAGGGTAGAGGTGAGCCTTTTCACCAAACCCAGGCCTCCTCTGCTTATGCTCAGAGGGGTTCTTCAGAGGAGGCAGGCAAGGTGCAAGCAGGCCTGCTCCCACCCCTCAGCCTAAAGCCCCTGCCAAACAGGCACCCTGATGGGGTGCCCAGGGCCGATTCTCCATTACCTGTAGGGGGCAGGTTGGCTTACTTCATTCAGAACTGGGAGTCTCTAACATCAGACAAGTGGGTCCTGGAAGTAGTAAGCCGGGGTCTGGTTCTCAGCTTCAAAAAATTTCCAAAGATGAGAATCAGATCTTTTCCACCTGCAAACCCTCTAGAGACCTTTGCCTTAGAAACAGAAGTCTCAACCCTCCTGGCTCTCAGAGCTGTAGAAAGGGTTTCTCCTCACACCAGGGCAAGGGTCTGTACTCCAGGTACTCCTTACCCCAAAAAGACAGGAGAATGGCGGCCCATCTTGGACCTAAGATATCTAAACAAGCACCTTTTGAAACCAAAATTCAAAATAGTGACTCTAGCAATGATTTTACCTTCTCCAAGGCCAGGGGACTGTTAGCTTCCCTGGACCTCAGGATCTTCTTTCCATGTTCTCATCAGAGCTCCCACTGAAAGTACCTCAGATTCGAACTGCCCTCAAGCCATTACCAGTTCAGAGCAATGCCCTTGACCTTACCTCTCTGCCCCAATGGTATTCTACAAAATGTCTAGCAGTAGCAGTTGCTCATTTAAGAAGGCAAAGATTGCCATCTTTCCCTACCTAGACGACTGGCTCATTGTAGGTCAGTCTCAGACCAGTCAAATCACACTGCAAGTTACCCAGCAGCTGCTCACCCTCTGGGTTTTCTTCTCAACCTTCCAAAGTCAATTCTGGAACCTGTCCAGGTACTCACCTTTATAGGTGCAGAATTGGACACACAGCAGGCCCAGAGCCTTCCTGCCCCTAGAAAGGGTAAGGAACCTAGTGGTCCTGGCCTCCTCCTTCACTGTGCAGGTCTCTCGACCAGCAAGTCACTTCTTACAGCTACTAGGACACATGGCTGCTTCCACAGCTGTAGTGCAAGGAGCAAGGTTTCAGATGAGGGACATTCAGTTTCATTTGAGAGCCTTCTGGTCCCAAAGGAAAGATCCCCTTTCCAAGTTGATCCCAGTGACTCGAACCCTGATCCAGGCCCTTCAGTGGTGGCAGGATCAGAGCAGTTTGAGACTAAGGGTCCCCTTATACCCCTATCTCACTCCTTGACCCTTACTACAGATGCGTCCCTTCTGGGTTGGGGAGCTCACATGGGCGACCTCTCCACCCAGGGAGTGTGGTCCCCTCAGGAATCTCTGCTCCACATCAATTTGCTGGAACTCAGAGCTGTTTTTCTAGCACTTCAGGTGTTTTCTGCATCTGTTCAGAACAAAGTGGTACAAGTCAGAACAGACAACACCACTACAATGTGGTACATCAACAAACAAGGGGCACTCGGTCTCGGCCTTGTGCACCGAGCAATGAAGTTGTGGTCTCTGGCTTATTCCCTGAACACTTCCCTCATAGCAGTTCACCTCCCAGGAAAGGACAATGTCTGGCAGATGCTCTCAACAGAGTTTCCCAGGGCCATCACAAATGGTCTCTGGATCCCCAAGTACTAGGGATAGTTTTTGCCAGATGGGGCACCCTCAGATAGATCTTTCGCAGCCCCAGACAATCACCAACTTCCACTGTTTTGTTGCAGGCCCCCAGTGATGGGCTCAGTCCCCCTGGATGCCTTTCTCCTAGATTGGGAAGGGAAGTTTCTGTACGCCTTTTCCCCCCTTCCCTCTCCTATTCAAGGTGCTAGTCAAAATCAGATCCCAGCCTTGCAGGATGATTCCGATTGCTCCAGATTGGGCCAGGCAGCCCTGGTACCCACTCCTTCTGTCTTTAGCAGTCCATCTTCCTGTGTCTCCCCAGGAATCACAACCTGTTAACCTGTGCCCAGGGGAGAGTTTGAGTATCGAATCTCAAATCCCTCAACCTCAAGGCTTGGCTCTTGAGGGTTAGAATTGCTGACCTACACCTTTCTCAAGGTGTTCTTGAAATCCTGAAGGCTTCTAGGAAGCCTTCACTAGGCTACTTATAACTCTAAATGGAAAAGGTTTTCCATCTGGTGTTCTGGAAACATATTTCCCGGAATCTGCTGACTTGCCCATTGTTTTGGACTATATGGTCCATCTTAATTCTTTGGGTCTGAGACCAGCTACCCTGAAAGTACATTTGGCAGCTGTCTCTGCCTTTATTTCAACAGGAAAGCCCTCCTCTCTTCCGCTCACCCTGTATTTTCCAAGTTTTTAAGGATTACTTCATACTAATCCACCTTTCAGGGACCCGGCCCTGCCTGTGATCTTAATGTTTGCATTGCTCAGTTGATGCAACCCCCCTTTGAACCTCTGTCTTCTGCAGAGCTTAAGTACTTGACTTGGAAAACTGTTTTCCTAGTAGCTATCACTTCTGCCAGGCACATAAGTGAGTTACAAGCTTTGTCAGTAGAGACTGACTTTATTTCCTTCCACAGGATAAGGTAGTCCTTAGGACTAACAGGAAGTTTTTGCCTAAGGTGGTTTCAGATTTCCATCTTAATCAATCTCTCTCCTTCAGTGTTCTTCACTGACCATTCCTCCTCTGGTGAGAGGTTGCTGACAGTTTAGATGTTAAGAGGGCCCTAAGTTACTATATGCAGGCGTACCAAGGTCACAGGTTCGAATCCTCCAGCTTTTTCTCACTTGGTGAGGTTGGGAAAGGAAACCTGCCACTAAGAGATCCATTGCCAGGTGGATTGTCTCTTGTATCAATTTTGTTATCAAAAACTGAGGAAAGTTCCCCTTCAGGCCTGAGGCTCACTCTACCAGAGGTACAGCTGCATCTCTAGCTGCTGCCAGAGACATCCTATCTTAGAGATATGTCAAGCAGCTACTTGGAAAATGGTACACACTTTCACCAAGCATTACTCCCTGGATGTCCAGGCCAGGAGGGATGCTCGGTTTAGCACAACCATGCTTCAGAGCCTGTTCTAAGTGGGTTCTGTCCCTCCTCATGGAGGTACTGCTGTGTAGTCTGCAATTGTCATAATATAGCAAGACTTCATGTTGTTTGAAGAAAAATTACTCACCTTAGTAATGTTTCTTCTAATGGAGTCCTGCTATATTATGACCTCCCCAGCCTGCCCCTCTCAGAACTTCTACTTGGGTATGGGGTGGTAGTCCAGTGTGGGCACTTGTTTATGCCCATTTTATGTTTTTTCCACTTTTTTCTTGGGGGTTTGGGGTGTTGTGTTTTGTTTTACCTTTTCTTATCTTATCTTATTTTCTGGCCCCTGACTTGAGTCTTTGTGTTGGGACCAGGAATATGTGTTAATATTTAGGTAGCCAGTTGGCTAGTGTAGGTTACAGCTTCCACACAGAACCTTAGTGAGTTTTGCTCGTAAAGATCTGACAGTTTCAGTTTGAAATTACACAGACAGAGCTTCTCTAACCGAGCTCGCACTCCAAGTTCCATGCCTGGCATGGAAGTTAACTATTTCACCTCCGGGGCAGTTCTAATGGTGGGACAAACTGCAATTGTCATAATATAGCAAGACTCCATTAGAAGAAACAACATTACTAAGGTGAGTAATTTTTTCATTTATAACATGCTCTTGGTTGTCCTGGGTAAAACAACACCCCTCTATCCCTACCCAAAAAGAAACAATTAGGCAGATGTTTAACATAACCATTTTCTAAATGCAAATCAATTAAATATCGCCATCTCCCTGTCCAGAGATGTTCTTCATCAAGAATAGGTTCCGGGGGGCCTTTTATAGAGCAGTGTTTTTGTAACCAATAGGTTATGTCAGCCACGTTTACCCCCTCATTTTGAAACAAAATCGTAATTTTTTTTGAAATGGGTTTTGTCAAAGGAATGGCCATAAAAGGTCTCCATAAAGGAGTGTGCTTTAAAGTTTGATATTGTTTCCAAAATCTATCCAAACCTATGGGGTGTTTGAAACTAATATCAAAACGGAGTCCCCAGGCATATGGATCAAAGCATAATCTAGTGTATAGAACCTCATACTTTGTTTCAATAAGTCCAGTCCAACGAAAGTCTATTAGGAACCTCATCCTGAGATCCTCGAAACTTCAGACGAACCGATTTCTTCTGGCTGCAGGTTCTGTTTCCAAAACCAAGAGTAGCAGGAATAATTTTTCAGCAATTCTGTTATGCCATACAGTAGGTCTTTGGACTGTTCCTGGCTCTGACACCACAGCTGGTGTTTGCACCATACCAGGATCGGACGGAGACTTCAGAGGGGCAGGAGGTCGCAAAACCTTCCTCCATAACCCTAATGCCTCCAAAATATCTGAACTTGGATTAGTGGAGAATTGAAATGTATTTGACCTGGAGAAGGCTCATATCCACTGTTTTTAGTAATGTTGGAGTAACCTCCAGCTCTTGCTCATTGCATCCCAAGATTTTCCATCTGGCGATCTAACCCATCCTGCAGCTTCTAGAGCCGAAGCAACCCACTCAGCAGATGCTGAATCATTAGGAGAGGCATTAGAAACATGAGTCATTCTGGTGGGGGGTTCAAAACCTGTGACCACAGGCTGTTGGTGAAAGTCTACACTTGCGACTTTCATAGCGCCCTTAAGTTCACTCTTATAACATGTAAGGGCCAAATCTGTATCTGCAGGTCTAAAGTCAGATCCCGATGGTGGGACTGAAACCCCCAAATCAGTTACTGGGGTCGATGTTAAAGCAGAATGCGATGTTAAGTCTTTGGCAATGGATAAGCAGTCTTACTCATCCAACTCCCTAGAGTGCTGAGAAACTGGATCCAAGACTTCCGAACCCGAAAAGAAGCCTGCATTGTGCTCTGTGCTCTGGGAATCCTTCCCAGTTGATAGTATCGGTCCTGCATTCTCAATTTCAGTTTCCTGTTTTCGTCCGTCATCGGAAGCCCGTCGATGTAGCTCCATTTCTTGTAATAGGGCATTCCATTTCTGCAAATACAGTGATTCCGGCTCCTGCGATAAGTGTTCAATCTCTTCAAAACGACTCCCATCAGTGTTCTCCGTAGAAACTTCATGCTATCATCTAAAGGCGTAGAAACCACTGCTGTTGCAGCACTTCGTGAAGCAGTAGGTTCCATAAGTAATCAGTAGCAGTACAAATGAGAGCTGAGAAAGAAAGCAGCTCCTCCGCTCTCTGCACGTCCTTCTCCTCTGGTGTCCGCAAGCACACTGAAAAGAGTTGGGGAAGTTTTTATTGAAAAGAACATAACATCACCAGTTAAACAGATTTACACAACAATACAAAAATTGTACACAGAAATATACATGTCAAACAAAAAAAGATTTCCAAAAAGAAGCAAATTGAACAGCAGAACATTTTTGCTTATCTTTGACTTTAACAGAGGATAAACCAGTCTCCACTTGTGACAAAATTATAGAAATATGAACTAATTTGTTGCTGAAAATAAATTGACATCTGGCCTGCAAAGATAAAATTGAATAAAGGCAAAAAAAAACATTCAAGGTGCTGGGATGATAAGACTGCCATATACCTGTATAATCCCCTAAGACCAAAGCATTATATGTTATCTGCTGCAGCATCGGAACCCCCCAATGATCAGATGCCGTACACCAAAAATCTTTTGCGAACTGACAATCAATAAGAAAGTGAGATAAATTTTCTTCAACAGAGTCACAAGAAGACCTTAAACAGTATCTTTCAGTTGTCTGTTTGTATTTAAGATTCCCCCGCACCCCCAATTTCCCATGTAAAGATATCACACAATGTCCCATATAGAAGATGGTATTCTATAGTCAGTTAATTTACGTAGAAAAAAGACATTTTGGTTGGGCACAGTCTGGAAAAAGCAAAATGGAGCCTTGTACAGTAAAACAATATAGTTATAGAAAGATTTCCTAGTATGTGAAATAAGGTCATTAAATAATAAATTCCACTGCCTACATTTTTAAGAGAAGGCATTCCATAAAGGCAAATGATTTTGTTTAACAATTTAGGGAGTACGTTGTCCATTTCTGAAGTAAGGACTCCATAGAAAATAAGACCACGAATGCCAAAGGAACGGTGTGATTCCAAAGGAAACTAAAAGAATTAAACAAAAAATGGAATGAAAAAACAATTGATTTATCATGGACAATCCACCTTTCTTAACTGGTAAGTAAAGGAAATCTCGCGAACTGGATTTAAACGATTCCCCAAATCATCTGAAAAAGACGCTGTACAATCGTGTTTCTAATGAAACAGGTGGCGGGTATAAATAACTAAGGTATAAAATATGGAATCAAAATTGCTTAACAATAGAAACCCTTTCCGCTTCCCAAATTTCCATTGTTTCAGACATTCACTTTAGATTCCCTATTTTTAACTGCTTTTCCCAGTTAAAGTAGCCATATCACCTAACCCAAACCAAATTCCTAGAATTTTATTAGGGTTGTGATGAGAATGAATACCCCAGTATCAAAGAGAGTATCCTGTTCAGGATGTAAAGAAAAATAAAACTTTTGAAACGTTAAGTTCAAATCCAGAGATTTCCCCAAATCTGAAAACAATGTAAGGCTTTCTGAAGGAAGGCTTATCCTGAACGAAAAGTGTAATATCATCTGCATAAGCGGTTATTTTAACCCTTGGCAAGGATACATCAGGGTCAAACCCATAATCTCGGAATGCCCGGAATATATCGAATAATAGGGTCCAAAACAACACATACAAAAGAGGGCTCAGGGACAACCCTGTCGAACTCCCTAACTACAGGAACCAAGAGCCCCATTCTTCCATTCACTAAAGGATGTATCACTGCTTCCGAATATAAAATCAAATCCAGTATACAAAGAGTTTAGAATTTTGTAGGTTAATAGTATATTAAATAAGTAAGAGTGACACACTTTGTCGAAGGCCTTAACCTGATCCAAAGCAATAATAAAACCCGACCCTTTTCCCCTATCACTGTTGTCAAATAAGTCTCTTAACAAATATAAACTATGTTGTATCTTCCTATGGTACTGCACAGGATTGAGCGGATGAATAAGGGACTCAGAAATTAAGGACAATCTATTTGTGAGGATTTTAGCAAAGATCTTATAGTCACTATTAAGATACTTATCGCCTCCAGTTAGTAAGTAAGGAGGAATCCCTTTTAAAAATAAATTTCAATAAGGCCACATTAAATTCTGGAAACCTGGAGGTGGAGGTTAAGATAAAATTGAACACAAGAGGAAGAAAAGACACATGTATGAAATGAAGGTTTTATAAAATTCATTTGGAATGCCATCCAAACCAGGGATGTTTTAAGTTTAAGGGATAGGATAACTTTTTCCACTTCCAATGGAGAAATGGGTTTCAATAATTGAGCTTGAAATGTGGTGTCCATCACTGGAAGATAAAGCAAAAGTCCTCAGGCAAATTCCACTAAGCTCAGGTTCTCCCCAAAGTATCCGAAACAAATTGCTGTACAACAGACATAATATCTTTCTCGGAGGTTACTATTTTACACCGGAAGAGGTTAATTTAGACATTACAGTCCGTCAGGCGTTCCTTACATGCCAAATAGGGATCTAAGTTGGTTGGGCTTGTACCCCAAATCTAAATTCCATGTCTAGTGATATAGCTCTACTGTACTGATATTCAACCATCTGTTTTTTTAATTCTGAGATTTGAGACAACAAAGGGAGTTTGTCACTCGATGGTAGTGACATCAGTTTGTAAAATTGATCCCGATAATGTAGGTATTGAAGATATCGTGAATTGACCTTGTGTTTCCCCTTAGAACTTAAGAGGGATTTAATCTCTATTTTAGTGTGTCTCCACCAGAAAAAAAGGTTCTTATAACAACAAAGTGTAGAATGACGGGCAAAAAATAAATTTTGTAATTCCGAAATACAATCACTGTCCTCCAAGGAGGACACATTTAGACGCCATCTGGGGCTAGCTGAATATAGTTTAGGGGGAATATCTGCTAGACTAAAAACCCCAATTAAAAGGTGATGGTCTGAGAACTCAGTTGGTTTAATATATGTAAGGGAAGGTTTTAGAAACTTAGAGACAAAAAGATAGTCAATACGTGAAGAAAATATGTTCCTGTGATATGAAGAACCACCTGTACTATGTAATGACCTATAAACGTCCAATAGTCCAGCATTTTTAATAATCTGTTTTAAAGCTAAAGAATCACAATATATTTTTTTCTGGACTTCCCCTTTAAATTTAGTATCTATATCACAGTTAAAATCCCCTCCCCAGATAACGTGTCTTTGAGTATATAGAAAGGGCTTAACATCCTCAAATAATTTAATACGTGCAGTTTTAACTTGAGGGGCATAAATGTTTAATAATCTATAATCAAAGTCATGCCAGGAAAAATCTAGGAGCAGGGCACGTCCCGGACAGATGTCGACCAGTTTAGGAACTCTAAAGGCTGTGGAAGTAAAGAGAACCCCAATCCCATCAGCGCATGCCAGGCCCAAAAGTCCAAAAGGAAGGCCCCCACACCCATCTTTTCTGTGTTTGTTTGATTTCAGCCAGGAGGATAACCTAGTTTCCTGTAAAGAATAATGTCTACATTTAAAGTACCAAGAAAGGAAAGGACAGCAAGTCTCTTCTTAAAGTTCTTTATACTGCAGACATTATAGGAGGCTATTTTCAAGGTCGCCATGTTGCAGAGATAGTACCATTAAGTTCCAGACTTCTGGGAATGGCTAGTTTTTTCTTCTTCCTTTCTTTCCCTTTTTTTTTCTAGTCTGTGGCTTTGCTATCTTCCTCTTCTGAAATCAATTCCGATAGGTGAGAAGTATCAGATTCTAAATCTGAGTCCCTACCTTCCAGTTGCAAAGGGAAAAAAGTTTTCTACTGGAGTGGGAGTAGTAGAGGCTTTATTAGAAGCTCTCAGAAACCCACGGGGTTTCACTATCTCAAAGGGGCATGGAAGAAGAGGCCTGTTGAGAGTCAGAGATATCGGGTGGAGAAGATGAAATAGATACATCTGCAACCAAAGGAGTCACCTCAGTCTCTGAGGAGTAAGGCTTGTCCACCAAGAGGGTGAAGGATCAGCCTGACTACCTGATGTTGAAGGGATCCAGGATCAATCACTGTTTTCCCTGAGCCTTGTTAATTAGGGCATCAGGAACCCAGCCCCAGCTTTGTTATGAGGCCCGTGGCATTGTGAAAGGCATGGCCTTTATACCACAAAGATTACACTGAAAGATGTTTTGACATCTTTCTGCTACATGCCCAAACCCTCTACACAATGGACATTTAAAAGGTCACAGGAGCTACTTAAATGTATGGGCTCCACATTTATAACAGGCCCGAGGCTGACCACTATAAAACAGACCTCTATCTTTCCTAGAAAGAAGCTGTTCGGTAAATGGATAATTTCACCATTTATTTGGGGTAACTTCACTTTAAATTTCCAGCTCCTGTCCAAATACCTTCTAGGTCTAAGATAGCTTCAGGGGTCCCATCACCTCACATTTATTTTGCAACCATTGGTAAATATTACCTACGCTGACACCTTCATTCCTAAACATGATTGTAATGTAAAAACACTGGTTTAGTAAGGGGATAGCATAAAATGGAACCCACAAAGGGTATTTTCAAAATGGAGTATCTATCCCAAAATTTCTAAGCCCTTAAAGGGTTTAAAACTAATATCATAAGAATCCTCCTGAGATGTGAATTAATGCAAAATATCAACAGGAAGAAAATTCATGGAACCTTTCAAAAGCGAAGTTAGCAATATAATATCTATCCGGGTGGGTTTGAAGGCCACCCTATAACGTAAACGGACAGTGTTTCTTCTAGGTGCCTGTTCTAATTTGTTTTAAACAAGTCAGACATTACTGCTCTGGTTTTTTGCAAACCAGCCTGTGCCCTGTCTGAGCTAAATCCTGTACAAGTCCTATACCCCGGAACTCGGCCCAGGTATGGCCGAGGACGGGTTTCAAAGCTCTGATTATCATTAATAGTTTCCACCCCAGAAGTCTGAATGTCCATACCTGAGCTCAGGTTTGTAGAAACGTTGGCATGCATGGTGGAAGACTGAGAACTGTCCGTCCATGTAGGGTCTGGGATCCATATGCCTGTTTGTGATTTTGTCCATCCAGCATCTTGTAAAACCTCCTCCAATAACCAGTCCATAGTAGGGTAGGATGATTTTCTATTATACAAGCCAAATTGTTGTTTTAGAATCTGTGAGGTCGTAGGTGTAGAACAAGGGTCCAGCGTGTATTCCCAGGTCCAATGCAGCTTCCATTGTCTGGTGCGCTTCAAAATGAGTCCCTTCCTGTATTTCCTGCAGATGCGTCTGCAAAAGAGGCCGACGGAATCAGTCACCTAGCCGGCCGACATCGCGATTTCCACAGGTACAGAAAACTTGGATATCGAAAATAAATTAGTTGCAGCTCCATTCAGACCCGATTCAGTCTGAGGCTTCTCCTGGATATTAAGCACTTCCCGGTTCTCGGGTAAGGGATTTTGCTCTGGTCTCCGTTCTGTGTAGGCTCCACTGAGCCAGACAACACAGCATCCGATTCCATGCCTGACCAAGAGCCTACTGAGCAACCCCTCCGGATTACCCAGCAGCACTCTCTCCACACAGAGTAGGGGAATTTCCCCAGTGTCCTGGCCAAATTTCCATCATTCACTGAAAATACCACCAACAGCTTACTCTGGTTCAAGGTCAGTTGGCATTTCATCTGTATCCCCCTCCCCCATGTCGTGCCTGAAAATAGGCAGAATCTGCCTAGTGTACTTACCTGGTCAACAAAAACTAAATAAAAAATAAATAAATTACCTACTGCAGGAGCCCCTCTCAAAGATCTACTGTTAAGGTAAGTTCTTACGTAACTGTACTTTTCTAGGACTCAGGAATGCATCATCCCCCTTTTTAGGATCCATATCCGGCCTCACTGTGACTATGGATCTCCCTTCTTGAGCCCATATCTCAAACAGGATATAGATAGAGTGGAGAGAATCCAGAGGAGGGCAACAAAGCAAGTGCCTAGACTCTCCAACAGTAACTATAACACTAGATTGAAGGAAACTGGATTACACTCATTACAAACTAGACGCGTAAGAGGGGACTTATTATTATACAGAATCTCAAATTCTCAGGATTTAATGAGTCAGTGTCATCTAAATTATCCTAATAGGAGTTCTCCAAGACTACATAATAAACAGTAAACAAATAAAAGACAATATTTCTTTACTATAAGAGCTTCAAGACATGGAATAGATTACCACAGTACCTGGTGGATAGTACCTCTATCCAGTCCTGTATAAAAAGGTCTGGACCAATGGCTGGAGTCACATAGTTACAAGGTTTGATTATCCCACCGTAGTGGTGGGGGACAATCTCGATGGGCCGCGGCCTTCTTTTGTCCCTTACAACCAAGTAGTAAAAACTGGAGTGGAATAGTAAAGTAATATTTGTTTGTGTGCTTAAGATTCCTATACGGTAGAATGGGCTAGTAAAGCGATAGTTGGTGTGTGCATGGGGGGCGGGGTCACTTGCAAATGGTGTGGGTTGTAAAGCAATCCCTCATCTACAGCTAAGGAGTCAAAACGGGTATGGTACTAAATCCCGACATAGATTTGCCTGACATTTAAAATCCTGGCACCATTTGCTGATTTAACATTTTCCCGACATGAAATTAACCCTAGATGTGAAATCCCGAGTGTACTTAGCAAACAGCTACTAAAAATGCAAACAGTTGGATTATGAGATGCTAGTATTTCCTACAGAATTGCTTATAGATTGATGTACAAGATAAATGTTTTTTTTTTTCTGTGCAAGCGGCTCTGGAATAGCCCACTCCTTCCTCCACCTTCCTGATTTTCATGCAGATGCAGCTTGGTGCGTTTTGGCGCTCAGCTTGCTGGCTCCCCCTGCTATGTCCTGGCTGATGGTCCTTTGTCTGTGCTCCTTGAATGCTGCTTCCATCTCCCCCACTTTATTTTGGCACCGGCTGTCGCTCTTGCTGGTGGCGTACAGTTCCCCCAGACCTGCTGATGGTTCTTTGGGTCCTTCCTGTTGCCTTCGCGCTCTGCTCTCTCATTGGGAATACGCTGGAGGTCCATTTCCTACTCTGGCTTTCTCTCTCTACCTTCAGCTACCCCTGGGGCCCCCCTCCACCCCAAACGCTGCTTTTGTTCGGAAAATAAATTCAAAGAAAGTCGCGCGTCTTTCATCACAAAAAGTGGCTTTGAAAGGTGCGCTAATGAAAGAAAATTATCAGAGCTGAAAGCGCTCCACTACAAGTGCACACCTAGCAGGTTAGCGAGGTGCAATCCAGAAGTGAAGCAGGCTTTGGAATTTCATGAGTCGGGCTACCAGTTGGGATTTCTTAAATCGGGTTACCAGTCGGGATTTCACAAGTCAGGCTAATTTCGTGTCAGGAAAATGCAGTCGGGCAAATGGTGCCGGGATTTTCAATGTTGGGATTTTTTTAATGTCAGGATTCCGTATGGATCCCGTCAAAATACTAATGGGCTGGAAGGGCAGTGTCTGTTTGCATACCTAAGGGGTAACTTACGCATAGTGTGGGCTACTAAAGAAGTAGCTGTCTGCACATCTAGGGATCACAGACATGTAGAGGTAGCTAATATGGCCACGTGTTCCTAAGAGGTTAAAAAAACATGCTTTTTAAAGTCAGTATGCTGATGAAAACATGTACATACGAAATAGCCAGCAGAAGAAGGCTAGTGTGGTCTATCATGTCTGCTCGACAAATGATGCAGGGTCCATGGCCTATGCTAGTGACCATGCCTCCCCTTCCCATGTCTTCCTCCCCTCGGTCCCATAGGTTCCTTACATATTTGTCCCAGGTCCTCTTAAAGGTCCCCACTGTCTTTACTGAGATCACCTCTTCTGGCAGCTTATTCCATGCGGCCACCACCCTCTCCATATAGAAATGCTTCCTAATATCCCTCCTAACCCCCACATCAACTTTAAGCTATGCCCTTTCGTGGTTCTGTTGTCACTCATTTTAAAGAAACTTCTTTCCACTCTGTTTATCCCCTTCAAGTATTTGAAGGTCTCTATCATATCACTCCTCTCCCTCCTGTCTTTCCAGGTAGTACATCCTGAGGGCTCCCAGCCTGTCCTTGTAGGACCTATTCAAACAACATGAAGTCTTGCTGTATTCTGACATTATGCAGTTAGCCCCAGCACTTGAATTGCTCCGGAGAGGAAAGAATTAACTCTATGCCAAAGCATAGAACGTTGAGCTCAAGCTCGGTTCAAACCTCTGTCTGCTGCACTTTGAAGTGTAACCATCAGATTCTTTACTCCGCCTAACTGAATAGTCGCTCCAGAGATCTGTCCTTCGCTATTGGTTCGGTACAGTAAAAATATTGGTTTTAAACCGCTATTTCTTATTTTTATTTCAGTTCAGATCCCTGTCTGCAGTACAGTAAGTACTTGGGTAGTGGAATAGTGCTATTTCCGTGGAAATTTTAAAAGCAATATTTTCAATCGGTTCAACTGAACCGATTGCATTTTTCTCTTTAAGTTTTCTAAGTTTAGTGTGAGGTACCAGTCCTTATCGGTTATATAAAAAAAAAAAAAGCAAACTTATTTTTAACGTTTTTTTTTCAAATACCTGTGACACGGTTAGGAACCGATGAGGAGGTCTTGCTTGGCTTTTGCCGAGTAAAGGGTAAGTTTTTAAGATGGCTTTGTCTGAGAAACCTAAAACAAAAACCAGGCCCACTGGGTTTCAACACTGCAGTAAGTGTGGGGAGGCCTTTGCTAAGGCTGATCCCCACACCACCTGTGTTTACTGTCTGGGTTTTGACCACCTTGATTCAGACTGCCAGATATGTAAAACTTTTCATAAGGCCACCCTGGATAAAAGATTGGGTAGGCTTAGGGAAAAGGAGGCAGAGAAGTACGCTGACCCAGATGGCCAGCCCGGTTCAGTTCTGACCAAACCTGAGGGAGTGCCCACTGACCTGGGCGAGACTCCCTCTGGCAAAAGGAGAGCCGATTCTGAGGGGTTGGTTCCGCCAAAAAGAAAGAGAAAAGCAAAATCGGCCGGTTTGGATCCAGAACCGCTTCATAGAACCGCCGAGGAAATTGCCAGGGCGATTAGTATAGTTGAATCACTCCATTCGGTTCCGGCTGATCTGATGCCTCCTGGTAGGCGTTCGGTTCGGTCAGTTCCTCCGGTTCCAGGCTATTCCCCAGAAGTCTATTATGAACCGGATCTGGAGGGGGATGAAGATTACGATGATGATGATGGTGTAGAAGGTCTGGATGAGCCCATAGAACCGGACATCTCCCCAGACAGACCTTCTGGTGTTTCCCCTCATAGGCTTTCTGAGTCCCCTTCCCACTTTATGTTCTACAAAAAAAGTGACATAAACCCTCCAGCTCCAACTTGATGAAGCTGTCGAGGAGCAAGAGGAGCCTGACTATGTGGAGATGATGGACATCCCAGAGTCCAAGAGATGGTCTATTCCCCTTCATAAATCTTTTGGGAAACAGACACAAAAGTTACTTAAAACTCCAAATTCTTTACCTCCTGTGGACAGACGAATGGACAAGAGATATATGTTGTCAGGCCCAGCTATGGAGTACTTGTATCAGCAGTGCAGCCATGTTGGGGTTGTGCAGGCCGCAGCCTGTGATAAGGCTAACATACCCTTGGCTTCACACACCCCCAGGTAAAGGCTCCAGGAAGTTGGATGCCATGGCTAAAAAACAGTACATGCCATCTTCCTTATGACTCAGGCAGGCTAACTATATGGCATACACAGTCAGATACCAGAAGTCCAGATGGAATACTGTTCTGGAACTGGCTAAACAGGCTTCCCCCCAACTTGCCAAGGAGCTGGAGGAGGTAGCTGCTGATGGGATTGAGGCATCAAAAATCCAGTTTCTGCCAGCCCAGTGGCGTTGAGGGTTGAGGTGCTAGATGCCACACCTCGCACCACACTGGCGACCTGGGAGGGTAGGGGAGAAGTGTTTGCTCCTGGAGCGGCCTCTGGTGGCAATCGGGGCGCCCAGCATGTGGCCTTGATGGATGCGAGGCGGAGTTAGGCATAACATTGCCTTGTCGTGCCGTGCTCCAAGGGGGAAAGATCTACATAATAAAAAGAAAAACCCCACTCCTGGGGATAGATGAAGGCACCTTGGCCTCCTCAGCCCACACTCCCAATCCCGGTCTAACCTCCTCTCCATGGGTCCGCGAATGTGCCTGGCACTTTGCCCTTAGAGTGCCCTGGGTGGATAGGGCAGCCCTACCTCCAGAGGGTTCAGACCCAGAGGTGGTGCTGGGGAGCACGAGAGGAGGGGTGTAGAGGTCACAGGGGGAGGTAGAGGCTGGGAGCCCCGAGGTTGCTGGAAGGAGTTCTCCAGGTAAGTGGAGACAAATAAAGTTAAAAAAAAAAAATCCAGTTTCATGCTGCTGTGGACTCCAATGATGTGCCATCACGAATCATGGCTACATCCATGGCTCTTCAGAGACTGGCTTACCTCAGATGTACTAGCCTATCACAGGACACCCATGCTATGGCCATGGATTTCCCTGTCATGGAGAATTCTCTGTTTGGGGAGCAGACAGAGAATTATATGAAGAAAATGGATGAATACAGGGCCACCTACAGGAGTGCACAGGCCAAGGAAAGGCAGGCAACTCCTCAGAAGCAGCAATCTAGGGGCAGGGGCAGACGTTTTCACAGGCTTTTCTACCAGGCACAGGCCTCCTCTCCTTTTCCTCAGAGCGTGTTCTTCAGAGGGAGAGGCAGGAGGGGGATGAGCAGGACTGCATCCTCCTCTCAGTCTAAGGTTCCTGCCAAGCAGACACCCTGATGTGTGTGTCAGCCCGGGTGGACTCCCCAATCCCTGTAGGAGGCAGGCTGGCTTACTGCTTCCAGGCCTGTAAGTCTTTTACCTCAGACAAGTGGGTCCTGGAGGTAGTAAGCCAGGGACTGGCCCTCCGCTCCAAAAAATTTCCAAAGCTGAGGGTCCGGTCTTTTCCACCTGCAAGCATCTTTGAAACCATTGCCCTAGAGGCAGAGGTTTCATCTCTGCTGGCTCTCAGAGCCATAGAAAAAGTTCCTACATCTCACAGGGGCAAAGGTCTGTACTCCAGAAAATTTCTTACCCCGAAAAAGACGAGAGTGGCGGCCCATCCTAGATTTAAGATACTTAGATAAGCACCTAGTAAAGCCAAAATTCAAAAAGGTGACTCTGGGAATAATTCTTCCCTCTCTAAGGTCAGGGGATTGGCTAGCCTCCCTGGACCTCAAGGGTGCCTATTTTCACATTCCCATCAGGTGCTCTCACAAAAAGTACCTCAGCTTTGAGCTACCTTCAGGCCATTATCACTTCAGAGCAATGTCCTTCGGCCTAACATCAGCACCAAGGGTGTTCACAAAATGCCTAGCAGTAGTAGTGGCCTTTCTAAGGAGACAAAATATTTCCATATTCCCATACCTGGATGACTGACTCATTGTGGGTCAGTCTCCAGACCAAATCAAGTCAAACCTGGAAGTGACCCAGCAAGTGCTCACTTCTCTAGGATTACTCCTCAGTCTTCCAAAATCAGTTCTCGAACAAGTGAAATGCTTGACCTTCATAGGGGTAGAGTTGGATTCTGTCAAAGCAAGAGCCTTTCTCCCTCTGGCAAGGGTAAAGGCCCTTTTAGAGCTAGCTTCTTCTTTTCAGCTTCTGGTATCTTGACCAGCAAGGCATTTTCTCCAACTTCTGGGCCACATGGCAGCTTTCACTGCAGTGGTCCAAGGGGCCAGATTTCAGATGAGGGACATCCAGTTCCATCTGAGGGCTTTTTTGTCTCAGAAAAAAGATCCTCTAACCAAATTAATTCTAGTGACTCAGACTGTGATCCAGGCTCTCCAATGGTAGTTGGATCAGGACAACCTCAGGCAAGGGGCCCCATTTATCACAGTCTCATTCTGTGGTTTTAACCACAGATGCTTCTCTCCTGGGGTGGGAAGCTCACTTGGGAATCCTCACAGCTCAGGGAGTGTGGTCCCCTCAGGAGTCTCTTCTCCACATCAATCTTCTGGAGATCAGGGCAGTGTACCTGGCTCTACAAGCCTTCTTGGACTCAGTACAGAACAAGGTGGTTCAGGTCAGGAAAGACAACACCACCACCATTGGTACCTCAACAAGCAGGGAGGCACTCGGTCTATGGCCTTGTTCACAGAAGCCATGACATTATGGTCCCTGACTTGTTCTCTACAGATGTCTCTGGTAGCAGTCCATCTTCCAGGGAAGGACAATGTGCTAGCAGATGCATTGAGCAGGATTTCCCAGAGCCATCACAAATGGTCCCTGGATCCCCTAGTGTTAAAAGTGATCTTTTCAAGGTGGGGCACTCCAGAGATAGATCTCTTTGCAGCACCAGACAATCGCCAGCTTCCTCTGTTTTGTTGCAGACTCCCAGTCTTGGGCTCAGTCCCCCTGGATGCTCTACTTTTGTATTGGGAGGGGAAATTTCTGTATGCCTTTCCTCTGCTATGCAAAGTTCTTGTCAAGATAGGGTCACAATTTTGCAAAGTGATCCTGATTGCTCCAGACTGGGTCAGACAGCCTTGGTATCCCCTGTTGCTGTCCCTAGCAGTCCACCTTCACCTTTCTCTCCTCAGGAATCACAACCTGTTAACCTCCTCTCAGGGGAGGATCTTGTATCCTAATCTTCGGTCTCTCAATCTCAAGGCATGGCTCTTGAAGAGCTAGAATATGCAAATTTGCATCTATCTCAAGGGGTTCTGGACATTCTCAAAGCCTCACGAAAAGCTGCCACCAGAAAAACTTATAACTCCAAATGGAAAAGATTCAGCATTTGGTGTTCCACTAAGCACATATCCCCAGATACTGCTGACTTGTCTACAGTTCTGGATTACATAGTTCATCTTAATGGCTTAAACCTCAGACCAGCTACCCTCAAAGTACACTTGTCAGCTGTTTCTGCATTTCTGTCAGTGGGAAAGCCCTCCTCACTGGCATCTCACCCTGTTTTCTGTAAAATTCTTCAAAGGATTGCTTCATACCAGTCCCCCCTTTAGGGATCCTACTCCTGCTTGGGATCTTAATGTTTGCATTGCTCAACATATGCAACCCCCTTTTGAGTCTTTGGCCTCAGCAGAACTTAAGTACTTGATTTGAAAAACAGTGTTCCTGGTAGCTATTATCTCTACCAGGCGTATCAGTGAATTATAGCCTCTATCAGTGGAGCCTGATTTTGTCTCATTCCATAGGGATAAGGCGGTCCTTAGAACCAAATGGAGGTTCTTACCCAAAGTGGTTTCAGATTTTCATCTGAACCAATCCATGTCTCTTCCTGTGTTCTTCACTGATCATTCTTCTTCAGGAGAGAGAAGATTACACAGTTTGGATGTTAAAAGGGCTCTTGGCTACTGTGTTGCACATACTAAGGCACTTAGGTTTGACTCCCTCCAGTTGTTCCTCACTTACGGTGAAGTGGGGAAGGGTAAACCTGCTACTAAGAGAACTATTGCCAGGTGGATTGTCTCTTGTATACAATTGTGCTATGAAAAGCTAGGCAAAGTACCCCCCTCAGGCCTGAGGGCTCATTCGACTAGAGGTACAGCTGCTTCTCTGGCTGCTGCCAGAGATAGACCCTTACTAGAGATATGCAAAGCTGCCACCTGGAAAACAGTCTGTACATTCACCAAGCATTACTCTCTGAATATCCAGGCTAGGAGTGATGCTAGGTTTGGTACAGCAGTACTGCAGAGCCTATTCCCAAAATAGGTTCGGTACCCTCCTCCAGGGAGGTACTGCTTGGTAGTTTGCATAATGTCAGAATACAGCAAGACTTCATGTTGTTTGAAGAACAAATTACTCACCTTAGTCATTGTGTTTCTTCTAATGGAGTCTTGCTGTATTCTGACCTCCTTCCCTGCCTCCCCTCTCAGAACCTGGTTTTTGGGAAGTAGTCTGGCAGGCGCAGTGTTGCACCTCAGGGATGTACTTGGCACTCTTCCCTTTTTAGAGAGGGGGAGTGGGTTATGTTATATGTTTTTGATAATTGTATCTGTTCACTACCTAGTTTTTTGTTTTGGATTTCTCGACTTGAGTCTTTTTGTGGGATCCAAAATATATGGTTACCTTTTGGCTAGTAAATTTTACAATTTCCACATTGTGGGGCTAGTCAGTGTTGGCTCGTAAGAATCTGACGCTTACACTTTGAAGTACAGCAGACAGAGGTTTGAACCAAGCTCGAGTTCAACATTCTATGCTTTGGTATAGAGTAAACTCTTTCCTCTCCAGAGCAGTTCAAGTGCTGGGGCTAACTGCATAATGTCAGAATACAGCAAGACACCATTAGAAGAAGCACAATTACTAAGGTGAGTAATTTTTTCTTCTATTGCCCCTTGATCATTAGTAGATTCATAGATATGTGTCGGCAGAAAAGGACCTTCAAGGCCCATCAAGTCTTCCCATTCCCCCTCTTTACTTGCCCCCCCCCCATAGATTCCATAGCTTCCACCCTCCTTTTCTTAGTCAACCCCTTGTGTTTGTCCCATGTCCTCTTGAATCCCTCCACAGTTCTGGCCTTTACCACTTCCTCTGGCATACTGTGTCAGGGCACCACCACCTTCTTGGTGAAGTAATGCCCCCTCGCATTTCCCTTAAACCTACCCCCCACCCTCAGTCCTACCCCTCTAGTTCTAGCACCTACCTTCCCTGTGAATAAGCTCCCCCGATTTTATTAATCCCCTTCACATACTTGAATGTCTCTATCTGAATATGTCCCCCTCTCCCTCCTAGTCTCCAGCAGGTACAAATCCAACACCCTCAATCTCACTTCGTATGGCTTCCCACTTAGCCCATGCACCATCTTAGTGGCCCTTCTCTGTACTCTCTCCATGTCATCTATATCCTTGCATAGGTGAGGTCTCCAGATCTGAACCCTATACTCCAAGTGGGGCCTCACCATGGATTTGTAAAGCGGCATCATCTTGGTTGCTCTTGTTTGGACTCCCTTCAGTATGCTTATGTCTTTCTTAAGGTATGGATGCCAGTACCTTACTTACATGTTCTAAATGTGGTCTTACCATTGACCTGTACAATGCCAAAATGACCTCGCTCCACCTACTACTGAATTTCTTTGCAATACACCCCAGCATCCTGTTAGCCTTTGCTGCTGCCTTTTTGCATTGAGTGATGTGTTTTTGGTTTCTAGATCTTCTTCAAGGGTATCTCAGTCATCAGGTCACAGCATAGGAACTTCAAGCAGGATCCACACAGAAGATTTGCAGCAGTACTACTGGGGCAGCACGCACTGACACCATCTTCTGACGTCACTAACCCTGTAAAGGTGTAAGCGGCTCCACTTCCTCCTCAGTTCTTTTCCCTGCCAACTTGTTCGCATTGGTCTCCGTAGAAGCTCCTATGCAGTTTCCTGCCTTTTTTCACTAACGGCATTTCTATACTTAATTTTTTAGAATCTCTTTTTCTAAAGAGA
The DNA here is from genome assembly GCA_016271365.2 of Neoceratodus forsteri. NCBI lineage: Eukaryota > Metazoa > Chordata > Ceratodontiformes > Ceratodontidae > Neoceratodus > Neoceratodus forsteri. The sequence continues at coordinate 1,582,515,134 of CM028130.1, forward strand.
TTCCTTTATCTCATTTATGTTGAGAGTTAATCCTTCAACTTCTCTCTTTCATCACTGCTGCAGTTGAAAGAAGATTGCTCCAACAGACAAACACTCTCTGTGTCTGTTGTCTTGGGCCTGACCACTAAGTCTCTGAATGTGAGCTCCGCCAGAAGTTTAATCGGGCAACCCTCAGGCGACGCAGAAAGACACTTAAAAATTTTTTGATGGATCAACAGGTAGCCAGTTCCAGGCAGGGGTCTGCTGGGGTCCTTCCTTCCCAGTCACTGGCAGGGTTGTCGAGCTCCCAGGCCGCTAAGTCCTGAGACAAGTCCTCGGGAGTCATAAAAAAGACAGAGATGGGACAGCTTCCCCAACGGTGGTCCTGCTCACCAACTGCCTCTTCTTCTTTGTCCTGGGATACTCTTGTCGACTGCAGCTTCGTCGATGCATTAATTTGCTGTCCAGGTCTCTTGTTTCTACCAGACCCATACCAACAGCTCCTACAGTTCTACGGTGTGACCTAATGACTGAGATTTCTTTGAAGATCTACTGTTATAGCAAGTTCTTACATACCTGTTCTTTATCACCACCCCCAGATCCTTTTCTTCTTCTGAAGCAGCTACCCAAACCCCCATCCCCCCAGGTAATACTCTGTCCTAGGATTCCTGGCCCCTGTGTGCATCACTTTGCACTTTTTGGCATTGAAGCCAGGTGTGGCAGAAATGCGTTATGCCAGTCTAAAAACCCTGGTGGAGGGATGCCTTTCCTATCATCGTCTTTTTCCTTGCTTAAATCTGTTGCTCAACAGTATCTTACTATTTTTTACTCTCTTCATCCCCTGGCATAGGTTGGCCATCTACGGCAGACTTATCTAACTCTCACTATATCTCTTTCTTACTACCTTTATTTCTTTTTTCCTTACATCCATCCCTCGCCAACCACTCCGAAAACTAAAGCACCATGTTAAGGTCCAGCATGCCAGCTGGCAGAAGTAATTAAGGTGCTTGTATGGCATTAAATGCCTGTGAATAAAATAAAGTGCATTTAATGCATTGCATGTGTTTTTGTGGAATAAATAAAGTGCATGTGAATAATTTAAAGTGCTGCAGTGCTTATCTGTGTACAATGAATGACTATTGAAAGTGCAGTCTGTTTAGTAAAGTATATAATGAAGGGGTATAGTAGTAAGCACTTGATTAAACTGCTTATTAAATATTTTTGCAGCTTATCAATAGGCTAGAAACGGAGCGGCGTTTTTCATTGTTTAAATATTTACTTTCATTTGCCACCACTCCGTAGTCTTAAAAGGCAGAGGGAAAAACCTGCATTGGAGCGGAAGGCACGCATCGCAGAGGGGCATTTACTTTCATTCTACCGGTAATCGATTTTAAAAAAACTCCCACTCAGTCCCTCCTGATGTCTGAAAGAGTCCTGGCAGTGTGGCAATAAAGATAATTTTGCTAGTCAAGCCGTGGAGGAGGCGTGGAAAAAATGTACAGCCGATTCAGGCTGTTGTAATTTGGGCTAGAATCCTGAATCGATTCAGGATCATTGCATGGAGTAGCATTAAGTTTTTCTTTGTTTGGTTCAGCCGCTCCATGTCTAAGATATTGAATTCTGGTGCCCGCTGTAAAAGAAAAGACCCTGCGGGATCTATAGAGAGAGAGTGAGCATTAGAATTGTGTAAAAAGAGGAGCACGCTCGCTCCTCACTCGTGCTCTCTCTCTCTCAAGGGAACTGCTGTGTTGTAGTTCAAAGCAGGGCGGCAATCACTTTTGTCTGCTCCTGGTTTCCATTATAGCTCTGTGTGCACTGAAGTGAGCACTTCTGTGAGAGGGACAGTGGTGTTCCTAAAATGTTAAAGGATTGCTGCCCATAAAGTAAATACATTAAAACAAAAAGGGCTTTTAAAATAAATAAAAAGCCCAAAGCAGATGGGCTAGATAATTACTTTCTTTTTCAGGCTGCTGCTGTGCTTTAGCATGGCAAGGAAATGATTTAAAGGGACAGGAACGTCCCTATGCAGCAGAACCCTAGTTTAAAGGGCTATAATCCTTGCAAGACATAGGTATACCCCCTGTGTAAACTGTATACATGTTTTCACATAAAACTCTATAATTGTTATAAATAGTATGGGGACTGACCTGTTAGTAAGCTCCTTAGGAAAGGGCAGTTCCTATAGGGGGACAGCGGCCCCTAGAGGGCTGTATTTATACACAGTGAGTTAAACTCTCATCCTAGGACAAGAGGAGGAGTTTCTTTAACAGGGACATTTATTGTTCGTCCCAGAATAAAGCCTAGCAAAAAGGCATGTTGTGAAATATTGGTTCAAGGGAAATGTAGCTTTAACCAAAAGACTTTAGAAATAACCCTTTTTCTTTTGTATAAGTTGGATTATGAGCCTTTAGGGATCGTTCCGGTGCTAGTTGTATTTTGTTGGGAGGACTTCCCATAAGTGCGAGGGTTATACAAGCCCTCCCCTAACACCTAGAAGTAGATTAGCTGTACAGCCAGTCTCACTTGCCTGAGAGTAAGGTAAGCAGAAGGAACTGTGCACAGCAGGAAAGCTGATGAATTGTCTTGAGATACCTGACAAAAGGTGAAATAGCCATGAGCTGTTTATTTTCTTGTTCTGTTTTATTTCTATTTATTTTTTCTATTTTTGTATGAAATAAAACACTGTGTGTGTGTGTGTGTGTGTGTGTGTGTGTGTGCGTGCGTGTGTTGTACCGTATAACTGTGTCCAGTGTTATCTTTTCAACCCACGTACCTGCAACACTAAGTTGCCAGATTGCTGACCATCTCTCAAGTTTACCGAGGTCCTCCCTCAGGTCTTTTATCCCTTCCTTTGTGTTCACCCTCCCACAGAGTTTGGTGTCGTCTGCAAACTGGCAAATCTTGCCTTTAATGCCTTCCCCGATGTCACTTATGAACACATTGAACAACGCTGGCTCCAGCACCGATCCCTGTAGGACCCTGTTGGTGACCTCCTTGATGCTGGAGAACTCTTCCCCCCCATCACTACACGCTGGGTTCTGCCACTCTACCAACTGTCTACTCACCTTACCATTTCTCCTCCACCTCTAGATCCATTAGTTTCATTATCAGCCTCCTGTGTGGTACAGAGTTGAAGGCCTTGCTGAAATCCAGGTATATGATGTCCATCGCCTGGCCTCTGTCCACCCCCCTTGTGACCCAATGAAGAATTCGATCAGGTTCATCTGACATGATCTACTAGCCACAAATCTGTGCTACCTTCTTTCTTGTGGACCATTCTTCTCAGTGCATCTCATCAGCCTTTCCTTTAGTATTTTCTCTGTGAGTTTACATACTATAGAAGTCAGACTGACCGGCCTATAGTTTCCCGGGTCATCTTTGAGTCTGCTGTTATGGAGGGGGCACCACATGTGCTTTTCTCCATTCCAGTGGCACCATGCCCGCCTCCAGGGATCTATTGAAGAGAACAGCCAGCGGCCCCGACAGTTCCTCTGCCAGCTTTTTCAGCAACCTAGGGTATATACTGTCTGGTTCTGAGGATTTGTCCAGCTTCAGTGCCAGCAGCCCCATCCTCACTCATTCAGTCTCTATTACTGCTTCAGCCTTCCCCCTCCTCCCATGTGACACTGGTTCATCCTTTCATCTTGTAAAGACATTTGCAGACAACTCTGCCCTGAGGGAGGAAGTTGCCTTTCTTCAGGCCACACTGGACAGTAGTAAGAGAACCTTCCCCCAGGCCACACTGGACGGTAGGAAGGGAACCTCCCCCATCCAGGGAGCACCAGAGCCACCACCACTACCTCAGAGGTTGCGAAGAAAGCACAGCAGTTGGACCACAGTGGACTCAGGGAGGGTGAGGATGGTGGAACAGAGGCACACCAGTCAGTTGTTCCACTCCACAATCCATACACCATTCTGGGGGAGCATAGCTCCCCTATGGATGCACCCAGAGGAGACTAAGGAGGCTGAGGACAGCTGTCACAAGGAGGCCCACAGGAAGGAAGCAGAGGACACCACAAGAAAGGAAGCATCTCCTGGTGGGGACTCAATTATTAGGGGATAGAACTGGGAGCAGGAGAAACTGAGTAAGGTGCCTGCCTGGTGCCATGGCTTGGAAGGACAGGAAGCGCATCCTCAGGATCATGAGAACAGCTGCACGGGAGTCTGAGCTGGACGTCATTGTCCACCTAGGGACAAATGACTTGGCTCATCATGAGATTAGAGCAGTGCAGAATGACTTTGTAGAATTGGGGAGGGGCCTAAGACAAGTAGCACACACAGTATCCTTCTCTGAGGTGCTGCCTGTCAATGGCATGAGTGAGGTGAGGGTACTTTGCACCATGCAGTTTAATGAATGGTTGAAAAAATGGTGTGGAGCACAGGGGTTTGGCTTCACTGGGAACTGGGGTTTCACCTGGAGGGACACCAGCCTATACTGGCAGGATGGTCTGCATCTGTCCAGGAAGGGAACAAGTCTTTTGAGCAATCGGTTTAAATGCTTCATTGGCAAGTTTTTAAACTAGTCAAGGGGGGAGGCACTGATAAGCTGCAGGAAAATCCTAGCCTCTCCCTACAAAACGGTACTAAATGAGAAAAAGACCGAGGTAGAAAGGTCAGTGGGGGATGCTGCAAAAGAAGGTAAAGCCATAAAAAAAATGGAGAGCAATGAGTACCAATGCCCGTAGTCTGAGTAACAAGCTTCCTGAATTAGTGGCCTTGATGGAGGAGGAACATCTGGATATCATGGCAGTCACAGAAACATGGTACACGCAAAACCATGACTGGGACGTAAACATACCAGGATACACTATCTACAGGAGGGACAGGGAGGGTAAAGAGGAGGAGTAGCTCTTTACATAAGGGAAGGAATCAAAGCAACAGAACAAAAGGGAAAACAGGGAGGAGAGAAGAAGCACTGTGGGTAAATTTGAGACCGAGCATGGCACCAAGAACTGCACAGGGTTGGTATATAGACCTCTCTCTCAGGGAGGAAATGGACAAGGAAATGATAGAAAGTATACTTAGAATGGCAGAAAAGGGAGATATTGCTGATGGGTGATCTGAATGTGCCAGATGTTAACTGAGTGCAGTTGCAGCAGCCACTTGAGGGGGTTATTCTAGATGCCCTACAGGGGTGTCACCTTAGACAACTAGTATTGGAGCCCACTCGAGAGGGAGCAGTCTTAGACCTGGTTCTCTCAAATGGAGATGAAGAGAGGATCACAGATGTAGAAGTGGGTAGCCATCTGGGAACTAGCGACCATCGAACAGTATGGTTCACAATAAACACAGCAATAGAGTCATGCCATACAAAGGCAAAAGTACTGGACTTAGGAGGGCTAACTTTGCCAAAATGGGTGAGTGCCTAAGGAATGCACTAGCAAATGGGCAGGAAGGAGGGGTGGAAGAACAATGGGGAATAATAAAACTGCCATCACAGAGGTATCGAGCCTTTGTGTGAAGGAAATAAACAAAATGAAACGATGTAAGAAACCACTATGGTTCTCAAAGGAAGTGGCAGTGAAGGTTCAAGAGAAAAAGAAAGCATTCAGGAAGTACAATGAATCACAGAAGGAGCAGGACAGAGAACTGTATCAGTTAAAGCAAAAGGAAGCTGGGAAGGCAGTCAGAACAGCAAAGGCTCAAACCAAGGAAAGATAGCCAACTCAGTTAAGAAGGGATAAAACCTTTATAGGTACATCAGGGGCGAAGGAAGACCAAGGGAGGATAGTGAAGCTTAGTAAAGGGGAGGGAGGGTGGGCAGAGGGTGACTGTGAAAAGGCAGAGATACTAAACAAATATTTTTGCTCAGTATTTACAAAGGAAGAGGGGGAGGTACCAAAAACAAACAGTAGTAACACTCTGGATACAGAAGTTGATACCAGCCTATTTACAGAAGAAAGGGTTCTGAAAGAACTCTTAAAACTGAAGGTGGACAAAGCAATGGGGCCTGATGGGATTCATCCCAGAATTCTAAAAGAACTAAGGGTAGAAGGAACTGGAAGGGGACAGGATCAGTTGTGTTCCAGGACAGTAGCTGCTTCTTGTTGTTTTCACAGGGTTCTTGTGGATTTTACTTTGTAGAAGGTTATTTCTTTTCTTTCTTACTTCTAAGAGGCTAGCAGGGTATTGTTTTGGGGGCTGTTGGAAGTTTGAAAACTGGTTTGGTGGCTGTAAGTGGGCTCATTTGTTGGATGTTTCACTGTGTAACAGGCTGCGCTGGTGGAGGCCTATTTCTTCTGATTTAAAACCTATTTGGTGGGAGTTGCTTGGGCCTGGTTCTTTGGCTACTGGGCTTGGAGGGGAGACACAGGGCTGATACACTCTCTCTCGAGTCGGGTGTCTGCTCAAAATCCACCCTCCCTCACCCCTCCCTCCCAGAGTTCTGCTAATTTATATGGGAACACCTGCCCTGCAATTGGAGGAAAAGGCTGCAGGTGCAGCTCATATAGTTCTAGCCACTGGGGGTTGGATTTAAAGGCAGGGAGAGAGGAGCTTAGGGAGTTGTTCATTTCCCTTATAAGTTTACTGTGTTGTACTGCACCTAGTAACAGGGTTACCGGTGTACTGTGGGACTGCATCTAAGATTAGTGGGAGACCTGATTAGGCAGTAGGGGTATATCTTGGACTGGGGGGAACCTGGTGGCTCACCCAAGGAAACCTACTTGGAAGGGGATGGAACCACACGTCATTAGGGCCGGCATCTTTGGGAGGGTGGTGGGGTGCACAGGGTGTGGAGCAGCCATGATACTGAACTGGGCTTGGAAGTTCGGTGGTTGCCCAGTGTGCTACCAGCTGGCACAAGCATAGGAGGAGGTTGCGGGATTAGGAGACAGCTGGGGGAAGGGGGGAGGTATGGTTGGGGAAGGGGGCAGGGGATCTCCCACAGGGTTGCACCAAGCACTGGGGGCGGGGGCATAGGGAAGGAGTGCAGGAGAATACTCTGGGGTCACATAGGGACCCTGGCAGAGGGGGTCCAAAAGGACACTACCAAGGAAGCAGGCAGGTAACTGGGGACCCTCACAAAGGAGGGACAGAGGGACAACATTCTCAGGGAAGTAGGCAGATGGCCAGGGCTGGACAGAAGGAAGCAAGGCGGGGAGGTGGATCAGACCTTACACTCGGTAACCACTTCAATTCTCTTCTTCTGCTCGAGGATGAGGGGGTGATGTAGCCACACAGGGGTGTTAGAGACGGAAAGGGACTGGGGGGCAGGAGGCAGGGGCTGGATAGCAGAAGAACAGGGGAGAACCGGGAATGCAGGAGAATGGGGGGAGCAGTGAATCAGAGCAGGAGGGGCAGGGGGAAGAGGAAGGAAAGCTCAAGGAGAAGGACCAGTTGGGAGGAAAGGTAAAGGAGAAGGACCAGAAGTACAAGGAGGATTCAGTAAAGGAAGTTGAGGGTTTAGGCCAGGGGAGCACGACAAGCAAGGAGGGACTAAATGGAGACAGGAAGGAAGGAAGGGAGGACGAGCAGATGGGGGAGAAGGACCAGTCGTGAGCAGTGAGTGAGGAGTTAGCAAGGTACAGAAGGATACTCAGGAGGAGGAGAGGCATAGGATTGGAGGGAAGGGGGTGGCCAGGGTAAATAAGGAGGGGGTGGCATGTGGCACCCAGATAGGGGGAGGAACAAGGAGCCGGCAGAAAGGATGAGGGACATGGAAGGGGAGGAAATGGAGGAAAAGGAGCGGTCAGAGTGTTCCTGTTGAGGGATTCTATGATCAGGGGTATCAAATGGGATAGGGAGGGAGAAGCCTGGCCAGTTAGAACAAAATGCTTCCCTGGACTAACGGTGCACAGGGCTAAGCACGAGGTATATCAGCTGGCAAAGGATTGTGGGGTTCCTGGACATACTGGTCCACCTAGGTACAAATGACATTGAGGGAATAGCGAGCTAGAGATACAGGCAAGATTCAGGAGCTTGCCAGGGTCTGTCATGACATAGGATGCACAGTTTCCTTCTCAGAAATTCTGCCGGTGCCAAGGGCTAGTGGGGAGCACAAAAGGAAGATTAGGGAGATAAACCAGTGGCTCAGGGAGTGGTGTGAGGCCAGAGGGTATGGGTTGATGGGGGATTGGGGGGAGACCTGGGAGGATAAGGAGCTGTATGCTAGAGATAGACTCCATCTCAATTTGGAGGGAAGGGGAATCCTTAAGTTGAAAATAGAGGGGTTCATTGGTGAAAAGTGGGGTTTAAACTTGTGAAGGGGGAGGGATGGGAGAAAAGGCTGCCAAGGGGGTGCCGATAAAGGAGGGACTCTGTCTCCACCCCCCTGGGGAGCTGGAGGATTGCGGAAAAAGGCCGACTGGTAAAGTGCAGACCAGGGGAAAACAGAATCCCCATGGGAACACGAGCAGGGGAAATGGAAGTATAGGGAAAGGGTGGATGGTAGTCCTGCTAAATGCCAGGAGCTTGGGCAGTAAAATGCCTGAGCTCCAGGTGATGCTAACTGAGGGAGCAGTGGATGTGGCAGCGGTCACTGAGACATGGGCCACTGCAGGACACGACTGGAACCTGAACCTGGAGGGTTACACTTTGTTCAGGAAGGACAGGGGGGAGGGAAGGGGAGGAGGGGTAGCAATGATAGTCAAAAACTGCATTGGCATAGGGGGAGTAGAGGAGGCGGAGGGAACCGTGGAGGCGATTTGGGTCACCTTGATAACAAGGGGGGCAAGAGAAAAATAGGAGTGGTATATAGACCCCTGCCCTGGCGGAGGAGCTGGAGGAGAGTCTGGTGGCAGATGTTGGGAGACACTGCAGACTGGGCAGAGGAGCAGGTGGTGGTGTTGGGGGACTTAAACATGCCAGGAACAGACTGGGAGACTATGACATCCTCTGTGACCAGGGAACAGAGATTGTTGGATGTCTTTCAAGACGCGTTCCTAACTCAGCAGGTGAGGGAACCGACCAGGGAGGCGTGGGTACTGGATGTGGTCCTGGCAGACAGTGACCAGATTGGGGGCCTGGAGGTAAGGGACCCATTGGCGGGGAGTGACCATGCCACGGTCTGGTTCTGCCTGGACCTAGGAGGGCTAGAAGGCTGCACAAAGTACGGAGGTAACTGACTTCAGGGGGACGGATTTTAAGGAAATGGGAAGGATCCTTAAGGAGCATTTGGATGTGATTGGGTCAGACATGGACACTGATAGTAGGTGGGAAATCATCAGGAGTGGGGTGCAGGATGCTACCAGCACCTGTGCAAGAGTAAGATGAAAATGCGGTAGGGCCCGAAAACCCTGCTGGTGGACCAGGGAGGTCCAGGAGGTGGTGCGGGGAAAGAAGGCAGCCTATAAGCAATTCAAGTGCTCAAGGGTGAAAGGGATCAGGGGAGTATGAGCTGATGGCTAGAAGGGCCACTAGGGTGGTGAGGCGGCTAAGGCAAGGAAGAGCAGAACCTGGCCAGGAAATTAGGAGAGGGAACAAGGGTTCTTTAGATACATTGGGGAAAAACGAAGGGTGAAGGGGCAGATTAGCAGGATTAAATCAGGGAGAGATGGGCACTAGACCCGGGGAGCAGGCTGAGATACTAAATGAGTACTTCACCTAAGTTTCACCAAGGAAAATAAGTGCTGCATCATACATGGGAGGAGACAGAGATACTGAGGAGGGGGACCCTTACCGATCGGCGGGTCTGGGAAGAGGGAGGCATCACTGGCAGGAGGGGAGGCTAAGCAGAGAGAGAGGTACGGAAGTGGAAATCACAGCAGAGAGAGATGAGAAGCCCTCAGCTCCCTTAAGACTGAGCGCGGGGCGGATAAATTACATCCCAGAGTGCTGAAGGAACTGCTGGATGTCTGGCGAAACCCCTGGCGGAGCTTTTCACCATCTCTCTGAGGACAGAGTGGGTGCCCCAGGACTGGAAGTTGGCGCATATAGTGCCTATCCACAAGGAGGGATCAAGGGAGGTGGCAGGGAACTACAGGCCTGTCAGCTTGACATCGGTGGTGGGCAAGGTGATGGAGGGCATTGTCGAGAGGCTAGGGGGGGACCTGGAAAAGTCAGGGTGCCTGGATGATAAACAGCATGGATTCGCCCGGGGAAATCTTGTCAGACAAACCTTGTGGAGTTCTGTAACTGGGTGACGAGTGCCTTGGACCTGGGTAGACCAGTGGACATCCTCTTTCTAGACTTCAGCAAGGCATTTGACTCTGTTCCTCACGTGGGCCTGTTGGATAAGCTAGGAGAAATGGGGATGGGGAACCAGATGATCAGATGGATAGGCAATTGGCTCCAGGACCAGATCCAGAGGGTCATAGTTGGCGAGATAGTCTTATCCCCAAGGAGGGTCATTAGTGGGGTCCCACAGGGATCAGTCCTTGGGCCCCTCCTGTTCAACGCCTATGTCTCTGACATAAGGACTGGAATCAGGAGTGAGATGAGTCTCTTTGCAGATGACTCAAAACTGGGGGTGGTGGTGATGGGAGGAGGGAGGTGGCCTACAGGGGACCTGGAGGCTCTGGAAAGATGGTCTAGAAAGTGGAAGCTGAGGTTCAATGCAGGAAATGCAAGGTACTCCACCTGGGGCCAGAAACCCGGGCCAGTGTACACCCTGGGGAAATGCTACAAGTCTCGATGGCTGAGAGGGACCTGGGGATGGTGGTGGATGTCAAGATGAACAACTCTGAGACTTGTAGGAGGGCAGCAGCCAAGCCAACAGGATGCTGGGATGCATTGCTAGGGGATCACCTCAGAAGGAGGAGGAAGTGATACTCCTCTGTATAACTGCTTGGTGAGGCCGCACTTTGAGTACTGCGTGCAGTTTTGGAGGCCACACTTAAAGAGGGACATTAAACTCCTGGAGAGGGTCCAGAGGAGGGCAACCAAAATGATTTGGGGCTTGGGGGACAGGACCTACGAGGAGAGGCTCGAAGAGCTAAATATTTACACATTGGAAGAGAGAAGGGACTGGGGGGACATGATAGAGGTCTTCAGGTACATGAAGAGGGTAAATAGGGGAGGAACAGTCAGGGTGCTTCGAAGGAAGGAGGAGGGGGCCACTAGAGGGTATGGGTGGAAGCTGGAGGGGGGAAGATTCAGGGGTGAAAGGAGGAGGTGCTACTTCACTGAGAGGGTGGTGGAGCCATGGAATGCGCTGCCTAGGGGGCTGGTGGAGGCAGAGACGGTGGAGGGGTTCAAGAGGGGGTGGGACAGTTACAGGGGAAGGGTTCTGGAAGCAAAATCCAATGCAGCAAGAATATCCGGAACTGGGAAGGGAGAAGCCAGAGAAGGCGAGGGGGGCAGCAAGGTCAGCACCTAGGGTGGGGGCTGACCAACTGAGCAGACACGAAAGACCGTTAGGCCTATTCTGCTGGCATTTTAGTATGTTAGTATGTTAGAACTAGTGACACCACTGACTACCCTCTTTAACAAATCATGGGAGGATGGGGTGGTACCCAAGGACTGGAGGAGGGCAGATGTGATTCCCCTTCACAAAAGTGGGCGCAAGGCAGAAGCAGGAAACTACAGACCTGTTAGTTTAACCTCAGTGGGAGGGAAAATGATGGGATCACTTCTGAAGGAAAGAATTGTCGAGTATCTAGAGGCCAGAGGGGCACAGGACCCAAGGCAGCATGGATTCACAGTGGGAAGGACATGCCTGACAAATCTGATAGATTTCTTTGACTGGGTGACCAAAGTAGTAGATCAGGGAGGGGCTTTGGACATGGCCTACCTAGACTTTAGCAAGACATTTGACACAGTCCCACACAAAAGATTAATATACAAGTTAGCCAGTCTGGGAGTGGGTCCCAAGATGACAGCCTGGGTAAAGAATTGGCTGGAGAATAGGACACATAGAGTAATAGTAAATGGAGTCCACTCTGAAGAAAGGGGGGTTACTAGTGGGGTACAGCAGGGTTCAGTATTAGGACCGGTCCTCTTCAGTGTCTTTATAAGCGACATTGCAGAGAGACTGGAAGGAAAAGGATGTCTCTTTGCAGATAACACAAAGATCTGCAACAGAGTTGATGCACATGGTGGGGTGGAAAGGATGAAAAGGACTTGGCAAGGTTAGAGGAATGGTCAAATGTATGGCAGCTTAGATTCAATGCTAAGAAGTGCAAGGTAATGCACCTGGGAAACAAAAACCCAGGGGAAGAGTACACAATGGGGGGTGAGATACTAACAACAACAAAAATGGAAAGGGACCTGGGGGTAGTCATATCAGATGACCTAAAGGTGGGCAAGCAATGTGAGAGGGCAGCAAGGAGGGCTGGGGGGATACTGGGATGCATAGGGAGAGGCATCACCAGTAGAAAACAGGAAGTTATTATCCCTCTGTATAGACAGCTGGTGAGACCCCATCTGGAGTACTGCATGCAGTTCTGGAGACCCAGTCTCCGCAAAGACTTACACAGGATGGAAGCTGTCCAGAGGAGGGCAACTAAAATGGTACAGGGTCTGCACCGGAAGACATATGAAGAGAGACTAAAGGAGCTTAATATGTATAGCCTTGAAGAAAAGAGGGAGAGGGGGGACATGATTAGAAAATTTCAAGTACCTCAAGGGAATCAACAAAGTCCAAGAGGGTAGCATCTTTCAAAAAAAGAGGTGTGCAAGAACATGGGGGCACAGTTTGAAGATAGAAGGTGGCTCAGAGGTAATTTAAGGAAGTATTTTTTCACAGAGAGGGTTGTGGATGCATGGAATGACCTTCCAGAGGAGGTTGTGGAGTCAAAAACAGTGGTGGAATTCAAGCATGCATGGGACAGTCATAAGGCAATTCTAGGGGTTGGGGGTAGGAAGAAGTAGGCTGCTGGTTAACTAGGATCTGCAGCTTATCCACTAGGTAGGGAAATGGGCAGACTGGGTGGGCCAAGCGGTCCTTATTTGCTGTCAAATTCTATGTTTCTATGTAAGACAGTGCCCGAAATATTCCTTTAATACTTCTGCTTTGCTCACGTCCTCATCTACCCAACCATCCCTCTTCCTTAGCCTAACTATATGGTGTTTTTTTGTCCCTCTTTTCACTTACGTTTATCCAGCCTATGCTTAAATTTGTCACAGGTTTTACTGCCCACCACCTCTATAGGAAGACTATTCCAAACCTTTTGTATTCTTACTGAGAACCAGTATTTCCTTCTATTGTTATGGTATCTTTTGCCTGTTATTTGTAGGGGGTGTGGCCTTGTATTATAGCTTTGGTCCCTGGTATCCAGGTCTAGCATGTCCCACAGATCGGGGTTTGAGAAGGCTTTATACAACAAACAGATAACCCCTCTGAGCCTGCGATACTCCAGACTGTACTTTCCTAATTTCACCAGTCTTTCCTCATATTCCAGATTCCATACCCCTCTGATTAATTTAGTTGCCCTTCTCTGTACCCTCTCCAATGCCCCTATTTTAGTTTCACCTCCTGGTGCCCGCAGCTGTGCACAGTACTCCATATGTGGTCTAACCAATGAAGAATAGAGGCGTACAAGAACCTCTTGATCCCTGCTGTTTATGTGTCGTCTAATGCAGTTTAGGATACCACTTGGTTGCAATGTGTCTTACTACTAAGGTCGTTGGATATTCTGACTCCCAGGTCTCTTTCATCCGTGACTTCCCTTAGTATAATTCCATTTAATCTGTACTTAGTTTGGAACCCAGGTGCACGACAGTACACTTACCAGCATTAAAAGTGAGTTTATGCATTATTGCTCACTCCTCCAGATCACCCAAAGCCTTTTGTAGCGTATCGGCATCCTTGTTGTTGTTTACTGGTAGGCCTAGCCTGGTGTCATCAGAAAACTTGGACACTCAAATCTCCTCCTTAGGTTGCATAGAGGATATGTAAACATTGAGCAAGGCTGGCCCCAAAACAGAACCCTGGGGCACCCCGCTGGTGACCCGGGACCAGACTGAGTAAGTGCCCCTAATACAGACTCTCTGCTTCCTATCATTCAACAAAGAAGCAGTCCATTTAGTAATATTGCCTGGGATATCATGCTCTATTAGAGAGTCAATTAGTTGCCCATGTTGGACTTTATCAGATGCCTTTGAGAGATCTAAGAAGATGACATCCACTGACCCTCCCTCATCCAGTAACCTGCTGGCCTTCCCATAAAACTCTAGAAGGTTTGTCTGACAAGAGCGTCCTTTGACAAAGCCGTGCTGAGTGTGTTCAATGTCCCCCCTATCCTGCATATATTGGACCATGAAGTCCTTTATAATCCCCTCCATAATCTTCCCAAAAACAGCTGCTAGGCCTATAGTTACTCACTTCATGTTTTGATCCCTTTTTGTGTATGGGGACTCCATCTGCAATCTCCATACATCTAGCACCTCACCCAGTGCCAAGAAAGTCTGAAATAAGCTGTAATTGGGCCAGTCAACTCATTCACAATCTCCCTAATAAATCTGGGGTGCAACCCATCCGGTCCTTGGGTTTTTTTAGGATCTAGTTTGAGTAGTCTCTACCCGATGTTGCTATGGTCAATAACATGACAGTGTTTACTCCTTCCTAATAAATGACTTTTAGTATTACTGGAGTTGTCATTGTAAATTGATGTGAAACATTTATTAAAACTTGTGGCCATTTGGCCATTATCAGTAACCCTTCTTTATCCCTTCAGCTATTTGGAGCTCTTTCTGCACCTTAGCATGCTGCACCTCCCTTCTTGCCACCCTAGCCAGCCTCATGTATTCTTCCTCATCATCTTTTCCTTGCTGTTCTCCTGAATTTTCTGTAGGCCGCTTTTTTTTTTCCCTCACCGCTGTGGCCACCTCATAGTTAAACCAGCTCAGTGATTTGACCCCCGATTTCTTCCCTCTCAGCTTGATACAGTCCATTGTGGTTGTTAGAATTGCCTCTCTGATGACAGGCCATGTTTCGTCCACCCCATGTCCTCTTTAATGGCCACTAGATGTTCCCTTGGCACCTCTCTCATCCTCTTAAAATTTACCCTTTTGAAATCCAGTGTTGAAACAACATGAAATCTTGCTGTATTCTAACAATTGCAGTTAGCTCCAGCCTTTGAACTGCCCCGGAGAGTATAGGGTTAAATTTCTATGCAGGGCATAGAACGTTGAACTCGAGCTCGGTTGAAGACTTTGTCTGCAGTACTTTGAATCCAAACCGTCAGATTCTTTACTCCGCTTCACTGAACAGTCGCTCCGGAGATTTCTCCTGTTGCTCAGTTCAAAGACTCGGTTAAAGTGTCGGTTAAAGTCTCGGTTTTCCGAATTATTTTACTGTGACTCAGTTCACTCTGTCTGCGGTACAGTAAGTACTTAAATAGCGTTTTTGGATTGTGGAAATTGTAAAAGTCCCGATCGGTTCAGCTGAACCAATTCTTTAGGTCTTTTGATTTAGTCATTTTAGTGTGTGGTTACTGGTTCTTGTTGGTTTTTAAAAAAAAAAAAAAAAAGTGTTTTTAGTGTTTTTTTCAAACACCCGTAACACGGTTAGAAACCGATGAGAGAGTCTTGCCTGGTGGTTGCCGAAAAAAGAGTACGTTCGGTTAGGTTTGCCATGTCTGAGAAACCCAAGAAAAAAACTAGGCCCACTGGGTTTCAGCACTGCAGTGAGTGTGGGGAGGTCTTTGCTAAGGCCGATCCCCACACCACCTGTGTTTACTGTCTAGGGTTTGACCACCTCTATTCAGACTGCCAAATATGTAAGAATTTTCCCAAGTCTACCCTGGATAAGAGATTAGGTAGACTTAGGGAGAAGGAAACATAGAAACATAGCCTTTGACGGCAGATAAGGACCGCTTGGCCCACCTAGGCTGCCCATTCGGGTTACCACCGAACCAGACGGTGTGCCCTCTGACCAGGGCGATACTTCTTCAGGCAAGAGGAGAGCTGATCCTGAGGGGTCAGTTCCTACAAAAAGGGAAAGAAAGGAAAATTTGTCGGTTCGGATCCAGAACTCCATGTTCCGACCGCAGAAGAAACTGCCCGAGCGATTCGGATTGTGGAATCACTTCGTCCGGTTCCGACCGATCCGGTCCTGGTTGGTAGGGGTTCGGTTCGGTCAGTTCCACCGGTTCAGGATTATGCCCCTGAAGATTTTTATGAACCGGATTTTGAGGAGGGGGACTTTGAACAATGTGGGGATTATGATGATGAGTGCTTAGAAAGTCTGGATGTGCCTATAGAACCGGACATCTCCCCAGACAGACCTTCTGGTGATTCCCCTCCTAGGCTCTCTGAGTCCCTTCCCCACTTTCTGTTTTACAGGAAAGTGGCAGAAACCCTCCAGCTTCCTATGGAGGAGGCTGTGCAGGACCAAGAAGAGCCTGACTACGTTGAAATGATGGATATCCCGGAGTCTATTCCCCTTCTCTTTTGGGAAGCAGACTCAAAACATTCTAAAGTCTCCTAACGCTATACCTCCTGTGGACAGAAGGATGGACAAGAGGTATAGTCTGTCAGGCTCGGATACAGAGTTTCTTTACCAGCAATGCAGTCATGTTGGGGTAGTGCAGGTTGCAGCCCCCCAGATAAAGACTCCAGGAAGTTGGATACCATGGCAAATAAACAGGACATGGTGTCCTCTTTGGGACTCAGGCAGGCTAATTATATGGCCTATACAGCCAGGTACCAGAAGTCCAGATGGGACACTGTTCTGGCACTGGCTAAGCAGGCTTCCCCCCAGCTGGCCAAGGAGCTGGAGGGGGTGGTTGCTGATGGGATCGAGGCATCCAGGGTTCAGTTTCATGCTGCTGTGAACTTCAATGATGTGTCATCAAGAGTCATGGCTACATCTGCGGCTCTTCGGAGAATGGCTTGGCTCAGATGTACTAGCCTTTCACAGGACAGCCTAAGGTCATGGATTTCCCTGTGGTGGGTAATTCTTTGTTTGTGGAGCAGACAGAGAATTACATGAAGAAAATGGACGAATACAGGACCACTTACAGGAGTGCACAGGCCAAGGAAAGATAGGCAACTCCTCAAAGGCAGCAGGGCAGGGGCAGGCCTTTTCACAGGCCTTTCTACCAAGTGCAGGCCTCTTCTCCCTTTTCCCAGAGGGGGTTCGTTAGAGGGAGAGGAAGAAGGGGGATGAGCAGGGCTGCATCCACCCCTCAGCCTAAGGCTCCTGCCAACCAGACACCCTGAGGTGTCAGCCCGGGTCGAATCCCCCATACCAGTAGGAGGCAGGCTGGCTTATTTCGTCCAGGACTGGAAGTCTGTTACTTCAGACAAATGGGTCCTGGAAGTGGTAAGCCAGGGACTGGTCCTCAGCTTCAAAAGATTTCTAAAGCTGAGGTCCAGATCTTTTCCACCTGCAAGCACCTCCGAAGCCCTTGCCTTGCAAGCAGAAGTTTCATCTCTGTTGGCTGTAAGGGCCATAGAGAGGGTGCCTTACCTACACAGGGGCAAAGGTCTGTACTCCAGGTACTTCCTTACCCCAAAAAAGACAGGGGAGTGGCGACCCATCCTGGATTTAAGATACTTGAACAAGCATCTTTTAAAACCAAAGTTCAAAATGGTGATTCTGGGAATAATTCTTCCCTCTCTAAGGCCAGGGGACTGGCTAGCCTCCCTGGATCTCAAGGATGCCTATTTTCACATTCCTATCAGGTGCTTCCACAGAAAGTACCTCAGGTTCGAATTGCCTTCAGGCCAGTATCAGTTCAGAGCAATGCCCTTTGGCCTAAGATCAGCTCCAAGGGTGTTCATAAAGTGCCTGGCAGTAGTGGTGGCCTTTTTAAGAAGGAAGAAGATTGCAGTGTTTCCATATCTGGACGACTGGCTCATTGTGGGACAGTCCTCAGACCAAGTCAAGTCAGACCTCCAAGTGACCCAGCAAGTCAGCTTCCTTGGGGTTTCTTCTCAACCTTTCCAAGTCAGTTCTCGAACCTGTACAACTTCTCACTTTCATAGGAGCAGAGCTGGATACAGTCAAGGCAAGAGCTTTTCTTCCCATGCAGAGGGTTACAGCCATTTCAGAGCTGGCCTCCTCTTTCCGCCTTCTGGTCTCTCGACCAGCAAGGCATTTCCTTCAGCTTCTGGGTCACATGGCAGCTTCTACAGCAGTGGTCCAAGGAGCCAAGTTTCAAATGAGGGACATTCAGTTCCATCTAAGGTCCTTCTGGTCTCAAAAGAAGGATCCTCTTACCAAACTAGTTCCAGTGACTCGGACTCTGATCCAGGCACTTCAATGGTGGCAGGATCAGGACAATCTCAGGCAAGGGGTTCCTTTCGTCAATCAGCCCTACTCTGTGGTCCTTGCCACAGATGCTTCTCTGTTAGGGTGGGTAGCCCATCTCAGGGCTCTCACAGCCCAGGGACAGTGGTCCCATCAAGAGTCCCTCCTGCATATCCATCTTTTGGAGCTCAGGGCAGTGTTCCTGGCTCTACAAGTCTTCTCTCAGTCAGTGCAGAACAAGGTGGTACAGGTCAGGACAGACACCACCACCACCACGTGGTACATCAATAAGCAGGGAGGCAGTCAGTCTACAGCCTTGTACATTGAAGCCATGAAACTATGGTCTCTGGCTTACTCTCTGCAGACATCCTCAGTTGCAGTCCACCTTCTGGGAAAGGACAGTGTGATAGCATGTGCACTGAGCAGAATCTCCCAGGGCCATCACGAATGGTCTCTGGATCCCCTGGTGCTAGAAGTGATTTTTTCCAGGTGGAGCACTCCAGAGATATATCTCCTTGCAGCCCCAATCACCAACTTCCTCTGTTTTGTTGCAGACCTCCAGTACTGAGCTCAGTCTCTCTGGATGCTCTGGTTCTGAACTGGGAAGAGAAATTCCTCTATGCTTTCCCTCCTTTTCCTCTGTTGTTCAAAGTTCTGGTCAAAATGAGGTCACAATCCTGCAAACTAATTCTGATTGTTCCAGACTGGGTCAGGCAGCCATGGTGTCCCCTGCTGCTGTCCCTTGCAGTCCATCTTCCCCTGTCTCTCCCCAGGAAGTGCAATCTGTTAACCTCATCTCGGGGGAGGATTTGGTACCCCAGTCTTCGGTCCCTCAGTCTCAAGGTATGGCTCTTGAAGAGTTAGAATATGCAGATTTGCATCTGCCCCAAGGGGTTCTGGACATTCTCAAAGCCTCTCGAAAGCCTGCCACCAGAAAAACTTACAACTCCAAATGTAAAAGATTCAGCATTTGGTGTTCCAAGAAGCATATATCCCCAGACACTGCTGAATTGTCTACAGTTCTGGATTATATGGTTCATCTTAATGGTCTAGGCCTCAGACCAGCTACTCTCGAGGTACATTTGTCAGCTGTTTCTGCTTTTCTGTCAGTGGGAAAGCCTTCCTCTCTGTCATCTCATCCTGTATTCTGTAAATTTTTCAAAGGATTGCTTCATACCAATCCTCCTTTTAGGGATCCTGCTCCTGCCTGGGATTTGAATGTCTGCATTACTCAGCTTATGCAACCCCCTTTTGAGCCTATGTTCTCAGCAGAGCTCAAGTACTTGACTTGGAAAACTGTGTTTTTGGTTGCTGTTACCTCTGCCAGACGTATCAGTGAATTGCAAGCTGTCAGTTGAACCAGACTTCATCTTATTCCATAGGGACAAGGTGGTCCTTAGAACCAATAGCAGGTTCCTACCCAAAGTGGTTTCTGATTTCCACTTGAACCAACCCATGTCTTTTCCTGTCTTCTTCACTGATCATGCTTCCTCAGGAGAGCGAAAGTTACACAGTTTAGATGTTAAAAGAGCCCTTCGTTACTGCAGAGAACATACAAAGGGTCACAGGTTTGAATCCCTCCAGTTGTTCCTCACTTATGGGGAAGTAGGTAAGGGCAAACCTGCCACCAAGAGAACTATTGCCAGGTGGATTGTGTCCTATATCCAATTCTGTTTTGAGAAACTGGGAAAAATTCCTCCCTCAGGCCTGAGGGCTCATTCCACTAGAGGTACAGCTGCATCTCTGGCTGCAGCCAGGGATATTCCCTTGTTAGAAATTTGCCAAGCAGCCACCTGGAAAACAGTTCATACCTTTACCCAGCATTACTCTCTGGATATCCAGTCTCGGACTGATGCTAGACTTGGCGCAGCAGTGCTTCAGAGCCTATTCCCAAAGTAGGTTCTGTCCCCCCTCCTTGGAGGTACTGCTTGGTAGTCTGCAATTGTCAGAATACAGCAAGACTTAGTGTTGTTTGAAGAAAAAATTACTCACCTTAGTAACTGTGTTTCTTCTATTGGAGTCTTGCTGTATTCTGACCTGCCTCCCATCTCAGAACCTGTTTTTGGGAAGTGGGTGGGCAGGTGCAGTGTTGCACCCCAGGGTTGTCTTCAGCACACTTCCTGTTGGGTGCTTTAGTTTGGTTATTAAGAATTTGTTATGCTTTATTACCTGGTTTTTGTTTGGTTTTTGGGTTTCCTGACTTGAGTCTTCCTTTGGGAACCTAGACCGTTAGTTGCCAGTTGGCTAGTAGAAATTTTACAATTTCCACATTCTGATAGGTCAGTGAGTTTTTAGCTCGTAAGAATCTGACGGTTTGGATTCAAAATACTGCAGACAGAGTCTTCAACCGAGCTCAAGCTCAGCTATCTATGCCCTGCATAGAAATTTAACCCAATACTCTCCGAGGCAATTCAAAGGCTGGAGCTAACTGCAATTGTCAGAGTATAGCAAGACTCCATTAGAAGAAACACAATTACTAAGGTGAGTAATGTTTTCTTCTGGTCTTTGTGGGGATGTTATCTCTGCCCATGTTCAGACTGAATCACATTGTACTGTGGCTGCTACCACCCAGAGGTTCCCTGACCTCTACCTCCTGGACATGCTTCCCATTGGTGGGCACTAGGTCAAGGATGCCCCCCCCCCAAAGGGCTCAGTAACACCCTGGATCATGAATCCTCCCTGTATCGCATTTAGGATCTTTTGACTTCTGGCACAGGACGTGGCCGGTATAGCCCAGTTCACTTTGGGCAGATTACCACTGCTACCTCCTCTTTTCCTGCTGCCTTCAGCAACTGTAAACAAATTTTCCTGTCCTTTTCTTCATCCTCATTGGGCGGTCTGTAGACCATTCTCCTCCCTCATGCATATTATTCCTTCCCTGATGTATGCTGCGACTCCTTCCCCTTTGCCTCTCTCTCTCTGTCTCTTCTCTGTAGAGTTTGTATCCTGGGATTGAGAGATCCCAGTTTGTGGTGTTCTGTAGCCCAGGTCTCAGTAATTGCCACTTTGTCTTCCTTGCCCTCCGCTAAGAGGGCTTGCATTTCAGCCATCTTGTTGCCAAGACTACGGGCATTAAACTACACCACCCTTCACTTTGACTCTGTACCACCTTGCCTCTTTCATGTGTTAGCTTTATTCTGCTCATCCCTCATACTCTCCTCTTCACCCCCATCCTTGATTGCCCCCCTCCCACCTGAATGCCACTGCCTTTGTGGGGGGAGCTCCACTGAGCTCCCTTCTCAAGTGTTTAGCTTCTTGGACCCCCTTTTAACAGTTTAATCTTAGATAGGAACAAAGGAAAGTGTAAGCAGAAAAGGACCTCCAGGCCCACCTAGTCTGTCCATTTGCCTAGCACCCCTAGGCTTGCCCCTGATCTCCCCTTTTAACAGCCCCTGTGTCTGTCCCAGACCCTCCTGAACCCTCCCACTGAATTTTTTCCCATCACTTCCCTAGGTAGCCCATTCCAGGTGTCTACCACCCTCTCTGTGAAGAAGTTCTTCCTGATGTTGCTCCTAAACCTGCCCCCCTCTAGCTGGAGATTATGGCCCCTTTTTCTGGGACACTTCGTCATTTGGAAGGGGTTCTCAGTAGCCTCCTTGTTTATCCCTTTGAGGTACTTGAAGGTCTCTATCATGTCCCCTCTCTTTCCCTCCTCAACTCCGGAGGGTACATGTTCAGGGCTCCCAACCTCTCCTCATACAGCAGGTGACCAAGCCCTTTTACCATGTTGGTTGCCCTCCTCTGCACCTGCTCCACCCTCTTCATATCCTTCTTTTGGTAAGGCCTCCAGAACTGGACCCCATATTCCAGATGATGCCTGACCAGATGGGTGTACAGGGGAATCAGGACCTCCCTCTTCCTGCTGGTGATACCTCTCCCAATACAATCCAGCATTCTGCTGGTTTTTTGCCACCACCCTACTGCACTGCCCGGCCACCTTCAAGTCCTGAGAGATGATGATACCTAGATTCCTCTCCTCCATGGTAACCACTAGCGGCTTGCACCCCCGCCTGTATTCTGTTCTCTCATTTCTTCTAGCCCGGTGCATGACTTTGCATTTCGCCATATTGAGGGATAATCTCCACTTTCTGGCCCACTCCTCCAGTGTAGCTAGGTCCCTCTGCATCCTTCCCACACCATCCTGTATGTCCACTCTGTTGCAGATTTTGACATCATCTGCAAACAGGCTCACTCTACCCTCCACCCCCTACGCTGTGTCACTTCTATAGATGTTGAAAAGCAGGGGTCCCAGCACCGACCCTTGAGACACGCCGCTTGTGACCGCCGACACACCCGAGGGGACCCTGTTAACTAACACCCTCTGCGTTCTGCCCGCCAACCAGTTTCGCACCCACCCTATAACCACCTTCCCTAGCCCCAGGTGCTCCATTATGTGCACCAGCCCACCGTGCGGTAACATATCAGAGGCCTTCCTGAAATCCTGATAGGCCACGTCCACCAACCCCCCACCCCTATCCACCACCCTAGTGACCCAGTCAGAAAACCCGACCAGATTTCTCTGACAAGATTTGCCCTTGGTAAACTGTGCTGCCTTGGGTCAAGCAGGCCTCTTGCCTCCAGGTAGTCTGTGATTCTGCCCTTGAGCAGTTTTTCCATGAGCTTACCGACCACTGATGCAGACTTACTGGGCTGCAATTACTCATGTCCTGCCTCCCCCTTCCTTATGCAGGGGTAGCACTTCCGTGCACTTCTAGTCCTTCGGGAGTACCCCGGTACGTAAGGACTCATTCAACAGATGGATCAAGGGAGCCATTAGCACCTCTTCCAGCTCTCTCAACACCCTAGGGTGAATCCCATCCGGCCCCATGACCTTGTCCACCCTAAGGCCCCAAAGCTGTTTTGAAATCTCTTCTTCCCAGAATGATCCCACATCCACCTCTACCCCCTCACTTCCTGCTGGACCAATAACATCCCCCCCTTTCCCTCGTGAATACTGCGCTGAAGTAACTGTTCAGTAATTCAGCCTTCTCCCATTCCCCCTCCACCTTTTCCTCTGTCTCAGCTAGCAGGACATGTACCCCAGTCCCACCCTTCCTCCATTCCCTGATATACCTAAAAAAGGTATTTTTCCCCTCCTGACCCCCTTGGCTATACTGCACTCCTTTGGAGTGGAAAGTAAGCCCTCTACTTCAGCAGAGCCTTTGGTCGAGGACCTATCCTTTAAATCTCTACTGAAGAACATGAACTCCATCCTGTCCTTCCAGACGTCAGAGGGGATCCAGGGAAGCTATTGCACCTTCAATATCTGTATGTTCCAGAAATTCCTGTGGAGCTGACTCCTCCGGTACAGCCCTCTTTCGAGACCCTCTCATAAATGGTGTGGGATAATCCAGTGCTCATTCCTTCCATGGCTAAGTCCATAGATCAGAAGTATGCTTCCCCTAAGGATGGACCAGTCCTGGCCTCCCAAGCCTTTGCAAACGCCATTGTAGTCTTGGCAGAAAATGACAAAGCTGTACTCCCTCAGGAATCTACAGCTTGTCCGGTAAATAAAGAATCCCACAAGATCGACATTTTGGGGAAGCTAGTCTTTGCTGCTGCTACCCTTGGACTGCGTATTGCTGGCTACCAGGGCTACTTCTCTCAATATGAGTATACCCTCTGGCATTCGCTGAAAACATTAGTCAAAGCTCTTCCAGAGTCGCTTGCTACTTCATAGCATCTTCAGACCGTTACTAGAGGCATCAAGTCCAATAACCAGCAGCTTAAGGCTGCTAGGGACGTTTTTGACACTGCCTCTAGGGCAGCAGTGGTAGGGATTTGCACCCAATGCCACTCATGGTTACTGACCTCTGGGTTTACTAATGATGCTCAACAGAGAGTCATGAATTTACCCTTTGATGGAGTTTATCTGTTTGGCCCACAGGTGGAACAGGCACAGGAGGCCACTCAGAAAACTAGGACTGTCATCAAAACTGCTAGACTGACCCCTACTGCCCCCCAACAGGGTGGGAACCGTCGGCAGTTTGATAACCGTCAGCCCTTCCGTGGCAGAGGGTGTTTCAACAAGAATCAAGCCCCTCAGCTGCAAAAGAAAATGCAGCAGAAGGCACAGGACCCAAAGGTGCCTAGTGCCACCATCTGAGATTACGGCCCAAGTCCCACCTCAGCTGTCTGAGGGGGGACTTTTCTTCAGCAGTAGGGGGCATCTGACTCTGTTTTATAACCAGTGGAAGTCAGTCACATCGGACAAATGGGTCCTCAGAATAATTCGCAAGGGTTACTCTCTAAATTTGTTAGAAACCCTGCTGGATCATCCACCCAAATGACAGCCCAGGTTGTCTGTTACTCAGTCAGACCTCCTCAATTCTGAGATTCAAGGCCTTCTGAACAACAAGGCAGTAGAAATAGTTCTGCAGGAAAGGAACACAGGTTTCTACTCCCACTACTTCTAGTTCCAGAGAAAACAGGCAGCATGTACCCTATTTTGGACCTATGGAAGTTAAACAAATTCCTTTACAAGGAGAAGTTCAAGATATCACTAAGTATGCTTCTACCTTTGATTCATCAAAATGATTGGCGGGCCTCCCAGGACATGCAGAATGCCTATCAGCATGTTCCCGTGCACCCAGACCGTTACAAGTGTGACAACCCACCTCTCCCTCTGGGCTGAAACAGCTTTTAGAGAGGTGTGTGTGTGTCCTCAGGTATTCGCTGCCACCAGCCAGACTTTCTTTCCGGCACCTCTTTCAAGTATACAAACTTGAAAAATCACACGTGCAATTGCACAAGTTAAAGTCTGGTAGTGTGTCTCTTTCAGGTGGCAGATGCTACACAGAGTTTACCTTAGCCAGTGGAAAACCAAATCTTACCTTAGAAAAATGACATCAGAGTCACAACTGTTGAGCAAATAAATAGCTTTTACTTAACAGAAAGTGCAATGAGCATTTACAGGAAATGTATTTACAACACAAGAGAATAACACTCATACAGGAAAAGTAAACAAATGTTTTTAAACAACAGATGGCAAAAGAAGAAGGCTATTATTGAAATATACTATCACTAAACTTACCCTTCCCTGTCCTTACAAGAGACACTGGGCCCTGTTCTAACTGCCAGCTCCCACGGACATACCAGGTAGGCTCCAAGCTTATGTTTCCCCTCACAGCTTCCAAAGGCAACAAGAGAGTTCTCTGTCTTACAGAAGCTTATATAGTCTATGGAGACTAGGTCATTCCTATTCTCCCCTTAAATGCACCAACCAACTAACATGTATGTATTTAATTGTCCCAATCAGAGTGAACACCTATTGGTGACCAATTATATTCCTTTTCACCTTAAGTTTATATTTGAATGATCCAATCCATTCAAACTGCCCTGTGTCCGTGTCTGCAAGGTCTGGGTGTGTCTGGAGATGTCCACTCGAGATTTATGACCCAGCTCTTATCTAGCAGCTAGGAATTCCACAAGCTGGTTGCTGCTGGAGGATTTCAGCCTCAGTGTATTTTTCCCACACTGCTAAAAAAATAAAGCATCTACAGAATTCAAACCATTAACTCTTTCCTTCCCATTTCTGTCACAACAAGTATCTCTGATTTGTAGCTCTGGGTCAGCATTACCAGTTCCGAGTCTTTGGCACCTCGAGTCTTTACAAAGTGCTTTACTGTACTCGCAGCGCATCTCAGGAAACTCTGAATTCAAGTTTTCCCGCATCTGGATGACCGGCTCCTAGCAAGCTCATCCAGGCAGGGGACACAGGAAGCTGTGGCCATGGCTTCTGAATTCCTCACTTCCATGGGAGTTCTGTTGAATCTGGAAAATAGTAGCTACAGCCCTCCCAACAACTCTTCATAGGAGCCCACCTGGACACTTCCAGGGCAAGGGCCTTCCTTCCAGAGGACAGGAGAAGCAATATCCTCCAGATGGCTCGCTTCATCAAAGAGAGCGACTCAGTTCGAGCTCTGTTGATGCAGCAGATACTGGGGTCATCAGTGTTCATGGTGCCTCTGGCTCGTCTTCACATGTGAACCACTCAGTGATGCTCAGTACTTGGTGGTCCCTGACCGCACATCAACAGTCCTTTCACATCAAGGTGATGGAACCTCTAAAACGGTCACTCACCTGATGGATTTAGGAGGACAGCCTTCTTCAAGGCTTTCCCTTTACCCCACAGGAGACAAAGATCACCATCACCACAGATGCTTCCCTAATAGGTTGGGGATCTCACTGTCAGGATCTCCACACCCAGGATCTTTGGAATCGTGATGAGTCTCAACTGCACAGAAATGTGCTGGAAATGAGAGCTGTCCTGTACACTGTCAGAGCCCTGAAGGACAGCCTCTGTCACAAGGTAATTCTCCTTCAGATGGACAACAAAGCAGTGATGTACTACATCAACAAGCAAGGTGGAGCACACTCTTATCCTCTGTGCAGGAAAGCGATGAGAGTGTGGGAATGGTGCCTAAAGCACGAAGCCCTGATCCAGGCAGTCTACCTACCTGGAGTCCAGGATGATCTAGGGGATCACCTCAGCAGAATGGAGGTGGACCCTCATGAGTGGTCTCTCGCCATAAACGTGCAATCACTCTTCGAAGAGTGGGGTACCCCAGACCTAGACCTTTTTGCGTCCCCACTCAGCACAGAACTACCTCTATTCTGCTCCAGAAATACAGAACCTGGCGTTTTCTGTCAGGATGCATTCAGACTACGGTGGACAAGATGCTTTCTGCACGCATTTCCTCCTTTTCCCCTGGTGCAGAGGGTGCTGCTCAAGCTGGGGGCACAGAGTGGCAGAATGATCCTCATCACCCCATTCTGGCCTCATAAGATTTGGTTTCCATTGATCAACATATTGTCGGAAACTCCACCGAAACAGCTACCACTTTAGTCGGACCTGCTGACCCAGGGCCCAGTGATCCATCCCAACCTGAGATCCCTTCATCTCCACACATGGCTCCTGAGGAGACAGAAGTGAGTAGATGTGATGCCTCATGTAGAGTCTCAGACGTTCTGATAGCGGCACGCAAGCCAGCTACTAAGAAAACTTATACGGCAAAGTGGAAGTGTTTCTCTATCTGGTGTGCAAAGTCCTTTCTGGAAACCTTTTCTTGCCCACCTAACTAGGTCCTTGAGTACCTGCTAGACCTGTCAAATACAGCGTTACAATACTGGACCGTGAAAGTACATCTCTGCGCAATTTCTGCTTATCAGGAGCTTATGCACTCTGTCTCTGGCTCAGTTACCCTTGATCAAGAGCTTCCTTAAAAGTATACTCCACACTAGGCCACCAGTCAGGAGACTGGTAGCCACTTGGGATATTAACCTTGTGCTAGACATGTTCACCTGTAAACTCTTTGAGCCTCTAGCAACATGTGAGCTGAAGTTTCTGACCTGGAAGGCCACCTTGCTCGTTGCCATTACCTCCGCTTGCAGTGTGTCTGAATTACATGCGTTGGTCACAGACCCCCCGTATACAGTATTTCACAAGGACGAGGCTGTTCTCAGAACTCACCCTGAGCTTCTCCCCAAAGTAGTCTCGGAATTCCATCTGAACCAGCCCTTGGTTCTTCTGACCTACTTTGCGAACTTTCAGAATGAAGGCGAGCGTACCCTACATTCTCTGGATGTTGAAAGGATTTTGCGGTTCTACAGCGACAAAACATAGAGAATACTGGATGGGCAACTATTCAGAACCAGTGTGTTCTGCCACAGAGGGGTTTTGATTCCCTCTGACCTCGAGAGCGAAGCTTGAGAGGTCCATGGGAATCAGAACCCTGAGGTGTCAGAACACACTGGTTATGCATAGACTTGCTCATCCTGTATCTTTTATAGTGTATAGTACTGTGTGAAATATGTGTTTTGTGAGTTCTTTTGCTTTCAAAATTAAACTGACTTATGTAGTCTCTAGAGGTTCTAGAAACCTGTTCTACCACAGTAGAGTAGAATCACATTCTATGACCTTGTAACTGTGGTAGAACAGCATTTTGAAAGGGATGGAATTCTATACAGAACAACACTCCACTATATACTATAAAAGAGATCCGCAAGTCAAAACAACTTTTTGTCTCGTTCAGCATGGCCCGGCTGGGTCAGCCTGTTGCCATCAGGTGTATGTTGGCATGGCTAGTGGTATGACTCCGCCAATGCTATTCAATAGCACAGGTTAAGCTGGAAGGCAGGGTATACGCCCATTGTACCAGGGCAGTCGTGGCATCTCTGGCAGAAATTCATAATGTACGCACTGCAGACATCTGCAGTGCGGCTACTTGGAGCTCAGTGCACACTTTTGTGAAGCACTATGCTTTGGATGTCCATGCCAGATAGCATCCATCCTTTGTCAGGACAGTCATTAAAGGACTTCGGTCATGAGTGAGCTCCTCTTTCCTGCCGCCTTTCTCTGGGGATTATTTTAGCTCGGTACTCTCCCATTAGTGTGAATGAGTGGTGGAGACTTTATGGCCAGGAAGATATGAAAATGACGTACCTACCGTAAGTCTTGATCTTCTTGGACGAAGTTTCCACCAGTCATTCACAAGCCCACCCTCCATCCCCCGAGCTCATTGATCTGTTTTTTGGTCTTCACTCCCTCGTTGGCTGGGCTGTGAAGACTCAGTTATGTTGACCCTTTTTATATAGGTCATTCAGACTATCTTATGTCTGACATAGGTTAGTTTCACTAGTTTAGTTTACGCTGCACTACCTCAGTAAATAAGGTACTGAGGTGGTTGGAGGGTCGGTGCTGAGGTAGTCTATACAGCGCAAGCATGTCTTGTGGCACCGCGCATACGCGGTCCTACCTCGGTGCCGGGCCCTTCTGAAGATTTTTGCCTCCCATTTGGTCCTGGTGCCGCCGGCGTAGTCCCATCAGTGTGAATGAGTGGTGGAGACTCCGTCCAAGAAGATCAAGAATTATGGTAGATTCGTAATTTTCATTTCTCGAAGTTACACCCACACACCATCAGATTTCCTCCGGCGGCGTTGTAGAATTGCATATGAGATGTCTGGAAAAAGCTGAACTGTGTGCCTCACTGCACTGAGGGGTCCGTGTTGTTTCACCATGTTAAGAATCTGATCTCTAGAGTCCATACTGTCCATTACCACTATTAAAGCTTTGGAGGCCCCTTCTGTTGTTGGACCATGGGACTGCACTCTATAGGACTTCACAATTCTGCAGCCAACGAAGGTACCCTTACCCTCTAATTGTTCTGACAGTCATTCTGTGATAAAAAGTCGGGAATGGTCATTGTCAGTTCCGTCAGGCAGGCTGATGACTCGTACATTAGCAGTCCTAATTTGATTCTCCAATAACTCAAGTCTATTACTAGTATATTGTGCCTCTTTCACTCCACCCAGGGTACCTGCTTTACATTTATCTGCATGTCTCTTAAGTTCCTAGACATCTCCCTCAAGCTGCTCCACCACAGTCTGTCATTGTTAATCATCCCAGTAAGCCATCCAACTTAGTGTTTATATTGGAGACTGAGAACAGAAACACCTGCATTTTGCGGCCAAGTGACTGCAGGGTTTCTTCTCTGCCATCACCATCAGTTGATCCCAGTTAGAATGGTCTCGTGGCAGGCTCCATCGTCATCAGCTTTCCAGGGTCTCGCCGGCATCTCCAGGTTGATTAGCTTTCTTGGGGTTGCCCATCTTGCGGAGGACCCACTCAGTTACCAATCAGTACCTTTGTAACACACAAAATTCAGTTATAACTCAGAAGAAAGTTTATAATAATTGTTGATGCAGAGCTGTGATAACCTGCGTCCGTGCTGCTCAGACTTCTCAGCCCCCCCCAGCCTCACCATTCCACTCTTAGATCATACCCTTCTTCAAAGAGAAGATGCTTCAGCACTGGCAACAAGCTTAGATATGTGTTCCACATACGCTGGGACATCTCCTTAGGCCCTATTAGGGCATACAGCATTCGTTCCAGGGCAAGGGCCTGGAACGTGAAGGTCTTCCATTTCGCAACCATAGACGTAACACAAGACACTCGTGTGTTCTGGCAAATTATTTCTAATTTGCAGCTGTTTATAATGTTCCCATTTACAGAAATGATATTCATACCCCTAAGTGAGCCATATGTAACTGACTAAAATTTTTTTAATGGGGCACTGCCATCACTCGTATGTGTTAAATAGTCCCTCATTTATAAAATCCATTTTATGACTGCTGGAGCTCCTGTAGAATTTTCTAGTGTAACTTTTTATTTTGTATCTGTTTCATTTTTCTGAGTGAAAGTGAAAAACTAGCTGTCTACCAGACTGAGGTTGCCACATGAAGACGGGATTGTTTAGAGTCCTCGGTCTCCTCTCTCACTGCATGCTTGCTGAACTTTGGGAATAACTCCAAACAGTCCAGCCATGATGATGCAGTTGTCTCCTCCTACTGCACTGTAGGTGGCTAGACTTCTGGGGGTTATTTCCAATGTTTTTGAAGGGTGTAGTTAGAGTTATTTTAAAGACAACACCGTTTGTGTAGTAATGCCAAAGTGAAGGCTAGCTTCTCTCAACCCCCAAAACTTGTTTGTTTTTCTCACTTCCTCCCTCAAACAGGTGTCGGCAATAATAATGATGGGATCTTGGTTCTTGGTGCTACAAACATCCCCTGGGTCTTGGACTCCGCCATTCGAAGAAGGTGAGCAACAGAAACGTTGATGTAATGTATATTTGTGTGTGTTTGGGGGGGGGGGGCGCTACAAAGTAAGAAATTTAAAGGAATTCATGAATTTCTTACCCCAGGAGTCCTTTAGCATCAGTAACTATAGCAATTAGCTGGCTGGATGCAACTGCCCCAGAGGTATGCCTTTAAGATAATTTATTTAAATGAGCTTGGGCGCTAATCAATCAAAAAATGGGAGGGGAGTGGGAGCAGCCTGAATGGCTTCAGAATTTTTTTCTCCGCTGACTGAGCAACGTTGCCCCTGTGGTGCCTCTCAGCTTGCCTTATTGACAGCCTCCAGTCACTTACCTTGGTAAAGTTTTCCTCATAAATTTATTTCTTTAGTGTGCTGAGTGAAAGTTTTATGTTATTTTTACCGTATCTGCTTAAATTATATTTATTTTTTACCATGGATGCTTCGATGGTTCTTCACTTTTTGGACGTAATTCATGAAGGAACTGTCAGATTTTTGTCTTTTGCCTTGTCTTTTACCTCAGGCCTTGCGGGCTGTACCGTGAGACAACCAGTTGGATTTCAGACTTTGACAGTTGCCTCTGGGTTCTCTGAGGATTGGCATTATCAGAGAATCCCACATTTAAATAAAACTGGACCTAAAGAGGTCATCTGTCACGGGACTGGCTTCACAGCATCAACAGAAACCTGTGCGCAGTTTGACTAGTATTGCTGGGTTTTCTATAGATTGGCATTGGTATAGATCCTAGTACTACAAATAAATAAAAATAAAAGTATAATAAAATAGAGTTTGTTTAACTGTGACAGGACTGGCTTCACAACATTTCATAGAAACCTGTACTCAGTTGTTTTTGGTCCAGATCTCTGGTTCTCTTTGTAAAATTGGCACATAGCAAATAAACCCAATAAATATTACGGCTGAGGATAAATCAAAGGCTACCGATGAGGGGCCATCTAAAAGTAATAGCAATAAAAATGTAAGCAGGGGTGCTGATGAAGCCTCCAGATCCCAGCCAAAAAATAAAAGCTTCCAAAGGGGCAGATGAAGTTCCTCACAAATTTAAAACTAATAAAAGTGATGAAAAAAGGAAGCTTGATGAAGCTGCTGATGAAGTAGCTAAAAGGAAACTCTGTCAAGAAAAATATACTCCTGTTCCTCCTGGGAAAGCCATTAATGAGACAACAGGCAGCTTAAAGCATAAAGAAAAACAAAACATATACAACCACAGTCTGCGCAGGATCTCCCATCTGTGTAAGACATGGCAAAAGCGTGGCAACATTTTCAGACCCTACAAAAGATGGGGCCTATGTTTACTGGGGCTGGCAAGCGCTCTTCCACAGTTCTGTCTTCTGGAGACTGTGAGGGTGACTCAGATGACAAAGAACATTTTTATGCATCCCCTGACATGGATTTTGAGGGCCTTGAGCCCCATGAGTCCCTGGATCCTCCATTCGGAGACCCCCCAAGGTGACCAAGAAGATTCGTTTTCTATGTTTACATTTTTACAAAATATGCTAGACACCCTGGACCTCCCTACGCAGGAGCCCATTCAGGATGTCGATGAGGATGAAGATTATAGGGACATGAGAGGTCTCTCAACCCCTAAGACCCTGGTCGTCCCTGTCTATAATGTGTTCAGAAATAATACCATGAAACTGCTTCAAACCCCCACTTCTGTTGCAGGGGTTGACAAGTGGGTCGAGAAAAACTACAGATTGTCTAGAACGGGTGCCAAGTTCCTGTCTGTACACCCTAACCACAAGAGTATAGTACAGCAGGCAGCTTGTGAGAAAGCTGGGGTCTCCTTGTCCTTCTTACCTCAGGACAAGGACTCCAAGAAAATTGACTTCATAGCAAAGAAAAGGAATGCCACAGCTTCCCTGCTGATCAGACTTTCTGCGTATATGGCTTTCACAGCCAAATATCAATAAGCCCTGTGGAAGTCTGTCCTTGCCATTGCCCGCAGTGGGTCAGGTTCTGTGGTGCAGGATGTGGTGGATATGGCAAAAACTGCCCTGGAAGCTGCCAAATACCAGTTCCACATGGCAGACGACAATAATGATGCCGCATCCAGGGCAGTAGCCCACTCCATCTCTCTGAGGCGCTTTGCCTAGCTTAGAACTACCAGTCTGACACCAAACACCCAGTCTAAGGCCATGGATTTTCCTTGTGATCAAAACATGTTGTTTGATTCCAGAACGACTGACTACATGAAAAAGGTTGACGAGTACAAGGCCTCCTGGCAGGAGTCATTCCTCTAAACCTAAGCCTACTGCCCAACAGAGATCCCGACTCGGGCAGAAGTTTTTTTCCCCAGGCCTTACAGTCCTTATCCCCAATCTGACTTTTTTCAGTATAGGGGGTCTTTCAGAGGGAAGAGCAGAAGGGACCAGAGAAGGGCCACCTCTACCCAGCCTGCAGCCTAAGTCCTGATGTGAGTGTCCTGGTTGCCTGCCCGCTTCCGGTGGGAAGCAGACTCTCCCACTATCTTCAGAACTGGTCCCTCAATACGTCGGACAAGTGGGTTCTGGAGATAATGGAGAAGGTTCTGCCATAACAGTTCAAGCAGATGACCAGATCTCAAGTGTATTCAGGTGTCAAAACCTCTGTCCCCAACACAGGTTCTACTGTTGGAATTGGAGGTACAAAACCTTCTAGATCTATGAGTAGTGGAGAGGGTCCTGGCCCATGAGAAGGGCAAGGGCCTCTACTCCAGGTACTTTCTAACACAAAAGAAAACTGGGGAGTGGTGACCTATGTTGGATCTGTGATACTTAAACATCTGAAAAAAAAAACATTCATAATTGTCACTCTGTCACTAGTCATACAGTCCTTACAGCAGGGAGATTGGCTAGCCTCCCTGGACTTAAAGGACACTTACTTCCACATACCCTTAAGGAGGTCTTACAGGAAGTTTCTCTGATTCAAACTCCCTACGGGCCACTATCAGTTTGCTGCAGTGCCCTTCGGCCTGTCCTCGGCCCCAAGAGTCTTTACCAAGTGCCTCGCAGTGGGAGCAGCACACCTCAGGAAACTGGGTGTTGCTCTCTATCCCTATAGACAACTGGCTCACAGGGCAAAGTCTCCTTGTCAGGTCAAGGAGTTCCTTTCTGTTACAGAATGCGCTTTGGAGTCTCTGGGATTCCTGGTAAATCTAAAGAAGTCTCACCCAGAACCCATTCAGCTGCTCACCTTCATAGGAGCTCAGCTGGACACTCAGAAAGGATGTTCCTTCCTCCCAGAGGAAACAATTCAGAGTTTCCTTTCAGTGGCAGATATTTCATCCAGGGGCAGCCAAGACCAGCCAGACATTTCCTCAGGCTCCTAGGACACATGGCTTCAATGAATGCAGTGGTCCCAGGAGTCCGGTACAGGATGCAACTTCTGCAAGCCTATCTCTGAGCTCGCTGGTCTCAGAGAAGCAACAATTTTTCAGAGTTGATAGCTGTGTCGGAGCAGTTCCTCCAGAAGCGGCTTTGGTGGAAGAACCCTACAAATTTGCAAGCAGGGGTACCCTTCCAAGCTCTGCTACCCACAAAGGTGATCAGCACAGATACCTCTCTCTTGGGGTGGGAGCACATCTGGACAGTTCCTCAGTAAGCGGCACCTAGACTCTCAAAGAGTCACAGTTACACATAGATCTTTTGGAACTCAGAGCAGTCTTTCTAGCTCTCAAAGCATTTGCTCCCAGCATAAAACGGCAGGTTGTACAAATTAGAATGGACAACACTACTGCAATGTTTTACATAAACAAGCAGGTGGTACCAGATCAGGAATACTCTGTTCAGAAGCTCTGAATCTCTGGTCTCTAGCCTTCTCCCTGGGAGTCAGCCTTTCAGCTATTCACGTCCCAGGCAAACACAGTACCACGGCAGATGCTCTTAAGTTGCATCAGTCAAGGCCAGAGCGAATGGTCTCTGAACAAGCAAGTACTAGTCACAGTGTTCAGGCAGTGAGCACACCAGAAGTGGATCTGTTTGCCTCTCCCCTTAACTTTCAGCTTCCTCAGTTCTGTTGTAGGCCCCCAGTCCCAGGGACGCTTCCTCTGGATGCCTTGCTCCTGGACTGGTCAGGGATGTTCCTATACACATTCCCTCCTTTTCCCCTGATAATCATAGTATTGCTGAAACTCAGACAACAGCCTGCTTCGTATTTACTGGTGGCTCTGGATTGGCCCAGGCAAGCTTGGTACCCTCTACTTTCCCTGTCGTGCAGCGGGCCACTTCACCTACCACCAACTCACTCCCTGCTTACCCTTCCTCACACAGGTGTGCATTATCCAGACATACACTCTCTTCACCTTAAGGCCTGGTTCTTGAGGAGTTAGTTTCCATCCTCGCAGTACTCTGAACAGGTCCTTAAGATCCTAAAGATGGCTGAAAAAACGAACAGTAGGAAGATTTATGCAGCCAAATGTAAAAGGTTATCTTACTTCGAGAGTAAGCTCTTGCAGCAGGTAACACATGTAGGACAGACGTCACCTGGTAGCAGATCTCTGCAATTTCTTTTCTCCAGCAGTACTGATGTGGGACCGCCCACCCGATGTCGCCCCTCCCCTGACGTCAGTCGGTACAAAGCCAGGAGGCGGTTCCCACGTGCTCCAGTTCTTTCCAACCGCGGCACACATTAGTTAGCTCTTGGCTCTCTGGCTAGTTCCGTTCCCTCTAAAAATCAGTTTTTTCAGTAGGTTTCTCGAAAATTGACGCATGTCCACTTCTTCTATGGGGCACCGTAACAAGTGCGCTTGCGGGAGACAGATTCCCCTCTAAGGACGGTCAGTCCACCTGCCTTTATTGCCTGGGCTCAGACCACGACTCCAGTGCCTGTTTCTACTTTCAGGCCTTCAACAGTTGCACAAGAATCAGGCGGCAGAAATCGCTTCAAGCCTTCCTTGCCCAGCAGCGTTTGGTCCAGATGCAGTATGATTCCTCGTCTGGGAGGGAATCCCGTTCTCCTTCTCCCGCAAAAGAGAAGCACAAGAAGGATAAGTACCACCACCAGGACTGGTCCAAATCCAGGCCCAGATCTTCTAGCTCTCATTCAGCCGGTCGCTCTGGCTCTTCTGGGCATGAGGGCCCGGCTTACCTCTCTCAAGCCTCCTGCCTCAACTTCTCTCTCTTCGAGCTCTAGTCTTCAGCCCATTAAGATCCAGCCTCCAGACGCCGGGTCGTCAGTGGCCCAAGGTAAGGCTCCTTACTGCTCAGTCTCCCTTTCCTCGGCCGACCTCTGGGAAGCTTCAAGGCCTCTGGGCACTCCTCGAGGGCATCGTCCCTCCCGCCTAAATCTAAATCTGACCAGCATCAGCCCCCATCTTCGGATTGCT
The DNA here is from genome assembly GCA_016271365.2 of Neoceratodus forsteri. Lineage (NCBI taxonomy): Eukaryota > Metazoa > Chordata > Ceratodontiformes > Ceratodontidae > Neoceratodus > Neoceratodus forsteri. The sequence continues at coordinate 1,582,551,107 of CM028130.1, forward strand.
GCCACTCAGACAAGCCTGTGGCTAAATCCACAGACAAGTATTCCAAGCCGCAGAAGCCTTCCGACCGTCCTACGCCTGCTTTAGCCAAGGGACATCCGTCGGATGCAGGTGCTGCCCCGATGCTGGAGAAACTGCCTGCTGTCACCCCTCCAGCCCCGGCCAAGCCATCGGCTGAACCTCTTCCATCGTCAGTCCCTTTGGCTTGTGCTGATGCCAGTCCCGATGTCACCTCACCTAAAAACCTGATGCCGGTTCACCTGACGATGTTTCTGAACCGTCACCGGTCAGACCGACACCGTATCTACCCAACATTGGTACGGGCACAGGCATACCAACGCCTCCTCCCAAACTGGATTCTCCAAACTGGGAATGTCCCAGGTCTAGGAGTTATTTTTGTTACTGGTGGGACACAGTGAAGTGGGACCTGGCTCCCAATCCTGCTCCCACTAGTCCCAGGAAGCACAAGGACAAGTCTAGGCGCAGGAGATCTAAATCTCCTAGTCTCTCCCACTCTCCTCCTCCTCCTAAAAAGACCAAGAAGAGGAGGAGGAAGAGACATCATTCCTCTTCTTCATCTTCAGACGATTATCTCGAGGCTTAGCCCTTTTCATTTGGCTCTGACCCTGATTCCCTTCCTGGAGATAAAGAAGACCAGCCAAAATCTCCACCAGATGACCCCAGTTTCATGGAGGTCATGAGGCACATTCAGGAGAATATGGGGTGGGATACAGAGGCCCTGGACCTAGAACATTTGCGCCTGGCGAAATATCTGTGCCAGAAGGATCCCAAGCCAATGGTCATCCCACCCCTTGTGGACACCTTTCAGGATGTCACATGTGCCACTTGGAAGCATCCACATGCATCCTCTGCTGTGCCCAAAAAGGCACATAGACTGTACCGGGCCCCCAAAGACCATTACTTCTTAGCGGAGCACTCCATCGCTGACTCCGTGGTAATCTCCACTGCACACAACAGCTCGCAGAGGCCTAAACACCTGAGCACCCAGTCACCGGACTGAGAGTCAAAGCAGCTGGATTCCTTGGGTCGCAAGGTGTACTCATCTACCACCTGCAGTATTTGCAGTCTCAGTTTTTTGACACACATTGTCCAGTTTCAAAATGCCCTTTGGGACCAAGGTCTGGACATCTTGTAAGGTTTGCCCGACTGCCCTCAAAAGGTAGAACTTGTCAAACTTTTACAGACAGGCTCGGACATTGGCACGCACATCCAGAGGGCTGCCTACGACTCTGCAGACACCTTGGCGAGTGCGGCCGCTTCTGGTATTTGTCTTCGGTGCCATTCCCGGCTCCGGGTCTCGGGGTTTGACCCAGATGTTCAGACGAACCTTCTGGATGCCCCATTGAAGGGCTCTTTCTCTTTGGTGAAGACACAGAGAAGGTCATTTACAGACTACAGGACTCCGATAAGGCCATCTGTACTGTACAGTCCATGTACTGCCCGAAGCGGAGCATTTTCGCAAGCCCCGTTTTTGTGGCAGAGGGAGTCATCAGCCTCAGCAACCCCACTTTCAGCCCCAGCCTCAGCAGGGAGGCTTTATTCACAGAGGTGGGGCCAGAGGCACTGCTTCCACCACCGCTAGACAGGCTAGACCTACTGCAACTGCCCCCTGTCACAGGCTGACTATTCAGGTGACCCCTGCCCCCCCCCCCCCCCAGCCTTGTTGGAAGAACCGGTAGGAGGCCGCTTTTCTTGCTGCGCCAAGGCTTGGAGAGAAGTGACCTCCAACCGGTGGGTCCTCGACCTTGTGGAGTTAGGGCACTCCATAGAATTTGATTCCTTACCACCGGAGAAACCCCTGCCCCCATCCCGTTACCCGAGACCACAGAGCTCCCAACAGACAGGAGATGCAGTCTCTCCTTGCCAAGGATGCCATAGAGTGCATCCCAAAGGCAGAGATAAATTCTGGGTTTTACTCTCACTTTTTCTTGGTCCCAAAGAAAACAGGGGCTCTAAGACCCATCCTGGATCTCAGCGATGTGAACTAGTGGGTCTCCTACAAGGGATTCCGCATGGTTTCCCTACCAAGTCTCCTTCCTCTCATCTCTGTCAGAGACTGGATGGCTTCCTTGGACATGCAGGATGCATATCTGCACATTCCCATCACCTGAAACCATCGGAAGTTCCTGAGACTCCGGTTCGAAGAGCAATCTTTCCAGTTCAAGATCCTCCCCTTTGGTCTGTACTCTGTCCCCAGGGTCTTGACAAAGCGCCTTGCGGTTGTCGCTGCAACCCCGCGCAGAGGGGTCATTTCGTTTTTCACTATCTGGACGATTGGCTTCCGTTGGCTCCGTCTTGTTCTCGCCTCTGGGAAACCATCTGAGACATCCTGTCGCTCTGTCTGAGACTGGGAATCTGGAGAAGTCGCAGCTATTTCCCTTTCAGCGGCTCCAGTTCATAGGAGCCATACTAGACACTTCATTAGGAAGGTCCTTCCTTCCCTCCGACAGAGCGGAACGTCTCAGGATACCGGCCACTCAGGTTTGTTCAGCATCCACTGTACCAGCCTGGACTGTACATCAACAGCTGGGACACATGGCTGCAGTTATAGTTTCGGTCCCCTTCGCCCGGCTGCGCATGCATACCATTCAGTGGATGCTACAGGTCCAGTGGGATCAGACCTGAGACCATCTGGACATGCCTGTCAGGATCACAGAGTGAATTCACCCGGGAGCTTCGCTGGTGGAGTCTCCATCGAACGTTCTCAGCAGTCTCCCTTTTTGACCCGATCCACCCATCCAAATCCTTATGACAGATGCCTCAGGAACAGGATGGGGCGCACATCTGGAGATACACAGGACACAGGGCTTGTGGCATGTGTCTGAGGAGAACCTGCACATCAATATTTTGGAACTGAGGGCAGTCCTGTACTCTCTGCAAGCACTGGCCCCATTTTTAAAGCCAGGCCACCTCCGAGTGCAGACAGACAACACCTCGGTGGTGCTCTCCGTCAACAAGCAGGGCGGAGCTCACTCTTATCCTCTCTGTTGGGAGGCCATGTGGGTGTGGGACTGGGTAAGGGAGCATCACCTCACTCTCTCTGCAGCTCATGTTCTGGGTTCCCAGAACGTGATAGCAGATGCCCTCAGCTGATCAAAGCTTTTCATTCATGAGTGGGCATTGCTCCAAAGCGTGGCAGATGATTTATTTGCCAGGTGGGGGACACCAGAGTTAGATCTGTTTGCATCTCTATCCAATGCAAAACTGCCCAGTTTTTGCTCACTCGATCAAGAGCCTGGCAAGACATATTGTCCCTATCCTGGAGGGGAAGATTCCTGTATGCTTTCCCTTGTTTTCCCTTTTTCCCCCTCATTCAGTGGGTCCTCCTCAAAGCCCAGTCAGAGAGGGTAGCCATGATCCTTGTAGTTCCACTGTGGCCCAGTCAGATTTGGTTCACCTTGCTCAGGCATTTGATGGTGGAATCTACTGTCCCTCTTCCAGTTTCAGCTCAGCGACTATCTCAGGACAACAGAGCTCTGGTTCATCCCAACCTTCATGCCCTCCACCCACATGTTAGATTCCTTGGGATTTAACCCAGCTGAGATTTGAGGTCTCAGATAAGATAGCTCAAATTCCGGTTAAGGCGCAAAAAGCCCACCACCAGGGCCACTTGCATCATGAAATGGAAACGCTTCTGTATGTGGGCTGCAGCTCGGAGAGTGGATCCTCTCGCCTGTCTGGTTAACACAATTTTGGAATACCTGTTATCCCTTTTGGAGTCAGGTCTCAGCTACTCCTCCATTAAGGTACAACTGGTCGCTGTTTCTGCCTATCACCAACTCATCCAGAACAGGTTAGTGGCTCAATTGGAGGTTACTAAAGCATTCCTCAGGGGAATGCTGCACATCCGTCCCCCCATTCGGGATCCTGTCCCTCCTTGGGATCTGTTATTCGTTCTAGAGAAGCTTACGCTTCCTCCCTTTGAACCAGCTGTGAGCTGTGAACTCAGTTTCCTCTCTTGGAAAACGCTGCTCTTGGTAGCGGTTACTTCGGCTAGACGCATCTTGGAGCTCCATGGCTTAATGTGTAAAAAACCCTATCTCATTTTTCACAAGGATAGGGTGGATCTCCGTTCTAATCCTAAATTTCTACCCAAGGTGGTTTTGGAGCTTACACTCAGTCAGTTCAGCTTCCGGTTTATTACCCAGATTGTTCCAACAAAGGGGTAGCTCTTTTGCACACCTTGGACGTGCATAGAGCCTTATGCTGTTATCTTGCCAGAACTAAGGAGGCTAGACAGTCCGATCCACTTTTTGAGTCTTTTGCGGACAGGTCCTTGGGGTGTCCAGTAACCAAGCAGACGCTTGCGTGTTGGTTGGTAAACTGCATCTCCTTCTGTTACCAGAAGGGTGGAAAAACCCTTCTGGGAGTTATCAAGGCACATTCCACTAGGTCTGTTGCCACTTCGTTTGCAGCCTTAAGGAGAGTGTCAGCGGCCGACATCTGTGTTGCAGCCATCTGGCACTCCGTCCATGCCTTTGTCAGGCACTACAGCTTGGACATAAATTCCAGGCGCGGAGCAGGTTTTGGCCTTGCGGTCCTGCAGGGTCTGATCTCTTGAGAGCTTCCTGTTCCCAGTGTGTCTGTGTGTTTCTTCCCCCGCCCAAGGGTTGTCTTAATACTACTTGGGAGTGTGTCTGTGTGTTTCTTCCCCTCCCAAGGGTTGTCTTAAGTTTTATACTGCTTGGGAATCAGTCCTACATATGTTACCTGCTGCAAAAGCTTATTCGAAGTAAGATAGTACAGTTATGCAAGAACTTACTGTAACAGTAGATCTTCGAGAGAAGCTGTTGCAGCAGGTATGATTTCCTTCCCTCCTTTCCCCAGGACTAGGTCTGTCCTGCTAGGGCCAAGGTTTCATGCTGCAGGGGCCAGTTTGACCTTAAGTTTTATGGAAGCTACTATTTCTGCATTTTCAGCTCACAGGTCTGCCTTAGGCTGTCAAGAACTGGAGCATGTGGGGACCGCCTCCTGCCTTTATACCGGCTGACGTTGGGGGAGGAGTGATGTCGGGTGGGCGGTCCCACGTTGGTACTGCTGGAGAAAAGAAATTGCTGAGATCTGCCGCCAGGTGGCGTCAGTCCTACATGTGTTATCTGCTGCAAGAGCTTCTCTTGAAGATCAACTGTTACGTAAGTTCTTAGTAACTGTACTTTCCCTCTGGTGCAAGAGCAAAAAGGTTGCCCCCCCCCTTTCAGCTTCAGACCCTCAGCTGCTGGATTACCTGGTACACTTGCAGGCATCAGGCTTGAAACCATCTTCCCTCAAGCTACACCTGGCTGCAATTTTCGGCCTGTTTTTCGGTGGGAAGGTGTCATTTGTTTTCCTCACACCATATTTAAATAGTTTTTCAAAGGCCTCCTGCGACTTCAGCCTCCAGTCAGGGAGCCAGTTCCTCCTTGGAGCCTGAACCTCTGCATAGACAGGCTCATGAAACCATCCTTTGAGCCTGTGTCCACTGCGCATGTCAAGTTTGTGACTTGGAAGACAGTCTTCCTGGTGGCCATTACCCCTGTCAGGAGGATTTCAGAGCTACAGGATATGTGCACTTCACCAAATTACATCATTCCTCACAACGATAAAATTCAGCTCAGGACAAATTGGAAATTTCTACCAAAGGTGGTTTCGGAGTTCCACCTAAACCAGTCCATTACTCTGTCTTCTTTACTAAGAAATCCACCCCTGGGGAGCAAAAGCTCCACAGCTTGGATGTGAAAAGAGCCCTGTTTTACTACATAGAGCATACTAGGCAGTCCAGAGGCTCTTCCACTCAGTTGTTCCTCCCCTACGGGAATGTAGGTAGAGGAAGACCAGCTGCCAAGAGAACCATCTCCTGCTGGTTGGTCTCTTGTATTAAATTCTACTACAAAAAAGCTGGTCATCATCGTCCCATTGGGCTCAGAGCCCACTCCACTAGGGGCACTGCAGCCTTGGTGGCAGCAGCAAGGGACATACCCCTACTGGATGTCTGCAAAGCAGCTGCCTGAAAATCTGTGCACACGTTTGTAAAACACTACAGTTTGCATGTGCAGACCAGATCTGATGCTAAATTTGGCAGGGTGATTCTGCAGAGCCTCTTTCCTAAGTAGGTTCTCTGCCCACCTCCCACTTGGTACTGCTCGGTAGTCTGCTATAGTTACTGATGTTAAAGTACTCCTGGGGTAAGAAGAAAAAATTACTCACTGCAGTAAGCTTTTGTCTTCCAAGGGGTCCTCCCCAGCAGTACCCTGCGGGAGCAAACTTTTTCAGGATGGCCAGCGCCTGAGATGAAGTCATGAAGAAGTGGCACCTCGATCCAGGTGCGTGCGGTATAGAGTGTCTTGGCGTCGACCCTCCAACTGCCTCAGTTCCTTTTTTCCCCGACGTAGAGTGCGCTTCAGTGACGACGACGTTCGCCCCCTCGGAGTCAAACTTCGGACTAGCAGCTTAGTTTTCAGTTTATTATTTCGTATTTTATCAACGATAAATATCGATTATATTTTAATAAATTCTTACTTGTACAAGAGAGAAGTCTTCAGCCCTTCATTGACAGAGTCGACCACAAGTGGGGCAGGTGAGTAGGGAGACATCATATGAAGCTATTCAATCAGCGGGCGGGTCTTGTCTGCTGCCCCTCCCCGGAGAGGCTGACAACGGACAGTCCAATGGTCAGGGAAGATGGGCAGTCTCCCCGAAAGCATAAAAAGAAACCATCTCATTCTCGGCACCATTCATCCTCGAGTTCTTCTTTGGCACACAGGTTGAAGAAGAAACTGCCTCACATGAGGTCGCCCTCTGGTACGTCTGCACGTAGAAGGTCAGTTATTTGGGTCAGGCGCTGGTCTCCGCCTCTTTCTGTTTGTGGTGGCCGGCCTCTTTGACACCAGAGCTCCTCTCCACCTATTGGATGGGCTTCGATGAGCATTTCACCATTGGGCCACTCTTATGGAGTAGTGGGATCAGAGGTTGTCCTGACTGCCCAAACCAGCCAGTCCATCACCACGGCCTTCAGGCCTATTGGTTTCGGAGTGGCAGGCAAGGCGGTAGCACTTCCTAGTCGTGTGGCACCTCCTTCGGTGCTGTCGACTCCGTGCTGCAGTGTCTGTCCCCCTCACATGGCTACGGCGCAGGGGTTTACACCGATGCCGTTATCTCCTGCCATTTTTCTTCCTGTAACTTCAAATCGCAGTTCTCATACTTCTGTGATGATGCCATCATCGGTGGTGCTGAGTTCTCCGGCGCCAAGGTCCTTTATGGAGCCGTGAGTGCATGCTCTCTCGGCACTGTCCTCGGCATCGGGGCTGGCATTGGCGCTGCGTACAGTGCCACGCTATCCGTCAGCGCAGGGGATGGCGTCACCGCCGAGTGTGGTGTCACGTTCCCTGTTAGCACCAGGTGCAACACCGTTTTCTATGTCAGCACCCTCGTTGTTCTTGGCGCCAGGAATGTATGTGGCGCTGTCTAGTTTCCAGAGGTTTTCAACTCAGATTCCTTCTCCTTCTCTTCTTCCTCCTGGTTTTCACTCCGTTCCTGTCTATACAGTCCCCCCCCCCCCCGGACTGTCAGGAGATGATTTTAGCCCGATCCAGATCTTTGGCTGGGTGATGGTGTTGATGCTTATTCTGCCCTGGGGGCAGGGATCAATCCTCCTGCAGAGCCTGTTGTTGAGGACCTTTCCTGTAAGTCTCTGCTCAAGAATTTAAATTTTACTCTTTCTCTCCAGACCATGGAAATCGATCCAGGGAAGCTTCTCCGTCTCCAATATCTTCATGTTCTGGAAATCCCTATGGATTTAACCCCTCCGGTACAGCCCTCTTAGACTCTTTCCTTGATGGTGTGGAAGAATCTGTCTCTTATTCCTTCTGTGGCCAAGTCCATAGATAGGAAGTATGCCCCTCCCAAGGATCGCCCCATTTTGGCCTCACAAGCCTTAGCTGATGCCATAGTGGTCCTGGCAGAGAATAAGGCTGTCCTCCCTCAGGAATCTACAGCCCATCCTATAAACAAAGAATCTCGCAAGACAGACACCTTAGGTAAGAAAGTCTTTGATGCCTCAACCTTGGGCATGCGTATTGCCAGCTACCAGGGCTATTTTTCTCAATATGAGTGTGTTCTTTGGCATTCACTCAAAACAGTGGTAGAAGCTCTGCCCGAATCTGAGGTTAACTCTGAGCTACTTCACAGCATAACTAGGGGTATCGAGTCCAATAACCAAGTTAAAGCTGCAATGGATGCCTTCGATACTGCTTCCCAGTCGGCGGCTGGCATCTGCACCCGTCGTGACTCTTGGCTGCGTACTTCGGGCTTCATGAGTGACACCCAGCAGCAAGTCATGGCCTTACCTTTCAACGGCATGTATCTGTTTGGACCTTAGGTGGAGCAAGCACTGGAGGCCACACTCGGTCTGCCATTAAGACAGCCAGACCTCCGCCTGCTCCCTCTCGAGGGGGTGGGTAAAAACGTCGATTTCACAACCGTCAGTCCTTTCGGGGCAAAGGTAGAGGAGGTTTTAACAGAACCCCGAACCCTCAGCTGCAAAAGAAAATGAAGCAGAAGGCACAAGGCCCAAAAGCGCCTGGTGCCACCTTCTGAGTTTCTAGCCCAGGTCCCACCTCAGCTGCCAAAGGGGGACTCTTCCTCGATAGTGGGAGGACATCTGACTCAGTTCTACAACCAGTGGAAATCTATAACATCAGACAAATGGGTCCTCAGGATAATCCGTGAGGGGTATTCTCTCAATCTGTCGGAAACTCCTCCAGATCATCCTCCCAAACGACAGCCCAGGCTGTCTGTGGCACAGTCAGACATTCTTGCTTCCGAGGTACAAGGCCTTCTGAACAACAGGGCAGTAGAAGTAGTTCCACTGGATCAATGAAACACAGGATCTTACTTCTAGAGGGCTTTTGCAGTAGGTAATTACATATAGGACTGATGCTGGCAGGCGGCAGGACCCCATGGAAAAATTTCTAGCTAGCAGTCCCTGGCGAGGGACCGCCCCCATGTCAGGTGACAGGCATCAGGAGACGTCGGTATAAAGAGGCGGTCCCGGACGCCCGCCTTCCAGTTCTTTCCCACTGTTAGCTCGTGCAGTGCCTCGCGGAAAAGTTTGTGCTTCGTCAGCCCTGTCTTTGTCGTTTTACTGAAAAATCATTATTTTTTCGACTAACGTCAGTACTAAGCGTCAGTGTATGTAAGTCCCCTACACCATCCGAGCACAAGAATAAGTGCGATTCGTGTGGCCAACTACCGCTGGAGGCGGCCACTCCCTGTGCCTGTTCTGCCTAGGCCCCGATCACCCGGTCGAGAAGTGCCAGCACTGCCTCAGTTTCAACGCCGCTACCCGGAAAAGGCGGCAGCAATCCCTGGAAGCCCATATTCTAAAGAAGAAAATGAGTTCTATGGAGAAGGAGCTCAAAAAACTGAGGCAGGTGTCCACTTCTCCCAAAGGCCATCAGAAGAAGAAGGAGAAGGAGAAGGAGAGGCACCAGGACAAGGGCTCCTCCACCGCGTCTCCCTCGGAAGTTGCTGGGACACAGGTAACATCCCCTCCGGGGGATCGCTCCTCGGCGAGCCACCGAGGGTTTCCAGGTCGGCCCACCCATCTGGCTCCGCACTTGGGCCTTGTGGGCGCCTCCAGGCAGTTGGAGGCCTCCGGCCCTGGTTCAGCCGCAGGCTCACGGCCTACTATTGTGGGCGACTCCGGTAAGCCGGGCATCTGCTCCTCTGACGTCCGCCCGGAGAGGGCCGGTAAGACGTCCGACCCTCTGGGGCGGCCTTGCGGCCTCCACTCCACCGGACCAGGCCGATCACTCTACTCGACCTCTCTCCGGTGATGGCTCTCATAAGTTGGATGTCAGCTCCTCTGGCGGTCTCCGAGCGCTCGCCACTAAGCCTCACGTCGGCTCGTTGGATGTCCGGCCGGCGAAGGAACCGATGACGGACCCCCACATCTGTCGTACCCGGTTCCCCGCAGCCTTCACTGCCGTCTGGGGAACCAGAGTCTCCCAATCTGACCCTGGGGACTTTTCCCTCCGTCCCCGGCGAGCGAGGATCTTTGCCTCCATCAGTCCTTGCTCTACCTGGAGTGCCGGACCTGACGTCGGCTCCCCGGACGCCGGCCCCTCCGACGTCGGTACCTCCGGCGCCAGGGCCTCCGCCATCGGCCCTACCAACTCCGGGAGACATTCCGCTCCCATGGGGCCCACCGGGCTCTCCACTGTGGACCCGCCCGTGAGGCCTCTGGCTGGGCCGTCTGCTCCGGCAGCCCTCCCGGCTCCCGGGTATCCTCCATCCTATTCGACGCAGGTGTACTCGGGACCGCAGTATCCAGCGCCACAGTACCTGACGCTGGGCTTCCCGACACCGCAGTACTCGATGCCACAATACCCGACGCCGGGCTACCCGCAGCCGGGTTTTGGATACGCTCCATTCGGTTATAATCTGTATCCTTATCCCCCACCTCCTCCTCCACCGCCTGCGCGGCCGCCGGTGGATCTGCAGGAGACTCTGGTCTCCTGGTGGGCTGAGGCCAAGGCTCAGCTCACCAAAGAGGTCGAGAGCCGCCTTTCGGTGACGGTGCCATCCCAGGTTCCCGTACGTCCGAGGCGGCACACTCCCTCACCACCTCCGGACTCCAGGGTTCTTCCGTCTGGATCCAGAGAAGGGCAGGACATGCTTCCTCGGGGACTTCCCAAGGGGTCCGTTCCTCCCCCGGGTCGGGAAAGAGTCTTTCTCTTCTTCATCCTCCTCTTCACCCTCGGACTCTTCTGACAGTTGCTCCGAGAGAGACGACGAGCCTCGCTCTCTGTCGAAGCCCAGGCCAAGGACTCCTCCGAAGTCTCCCCCGGAGGATCCTTCTTTTACAGAGTTGCTTAGGAAAATCCAGAAGGTTCATCAGTGGCACTCCCTGGAACCAGATCCTCAGTGTCTGAAACTTGCTGAACATCTGGATCTTCCCATGACAGCTCCTACCTTGGTGCCACCCTAGATAGAGCCTCATTCTGACTTTACCACTATATAGAAGCAGCCTTCGGCCTTAGCCCCACTTCCTAGGAAGTCGAACCGGCTATATCAGGCTCCAGAGGGTGTTGATTTCCTGGATTCTCACCCTCGTGCCGACTCGGTCGTGATTAGCGCCGCTCACGGTCGGTCGGCGAACCCCAAACAGCTTAGCTCGTCACCTCCTGATAAGGAATCACGCCTTCTGGACCAGTAAGGGAGAAAGATTTACGCTTCCTTCACACTGGGGATCAGGGACCTGAACTATGTCGGCCATATGGGGGACTACCAGAAGGCCATCCTGACTCAAGCAGAAGCCAAACTGGACTCCTTGCCTGACTTCCAAGTCAAGCAGGAGTTGGCTGATCTTGTCTGCTCTGTTCGTTCGGCCAGATGACACATGCTACGTGCGACATACGATGCAGTGGACACTGCTGGGCAGAGCTCAGCTTTCGCCGTAGGCCTACGGCGTCATGCTTGGCTCCATGTGTCAGGTTTGGTCCCAGAGGTGCAATCTGCTCTCCAGGAAGCACCCTTCCGGGGGTCGGTGCTGTTCGGGGGTGATGTCAAGGACATCATCACCGATTTGCAAGAGAAGGGGACGGCTCTGAAGTCAGTTGATTCCATGTACTGTCCCCATCAGCAACAGCGCCGTCCCTTTCGCAGACGGAATTGGCCAAAGGCGAAACCCAAGGGAAGGCGGGCCACAAACGCTGGGCCCCGCAGCTGCCAAGCCCCCGCCTAAAAAGCAGCGAGTGCTTCAGCTGCGCCTGCCCCACACCACCTGACTCCTTTCCTCTCCACTGCCTCCGGACTCCCGGAGGAACGTAGGGAGGGAGGTTCCCTCCACCTTCCGGGATGGGAGAGGATAACCCAATTCTTGGGTTCTCCAGCTCATAGCAGAAGGACACTCCATAGAGTTTCTTCAGAAACCACCCCGCCACCCCCCTCTGAAGTCGTCGTATTCACGGGAACATCTTCTCTTGGTCCAGGAGGAAATCTTCCGCTCTTATGCTGAAGCAAGCGATAGAGCCTGTCCCCCTTCATATGCAAGGGACAGGTTACTATTCACATTTCTTCCTGGTCCCAAAGAAGACAGGAGATCTCAGACCAATTTTGGATCTCAGTTCTCTGAATCTTTACGTAGAGTACAAAAGGTTCAGGATGCTCTCTTTGCAGAGCCTTCTGCCCCTCCTCTGGCCAGGTCAATGGCTTTGTGCTCTGGATATGCAGGGCGCTTATCTGCACATTCCCATTTGCCCATCTCATCGCAAATACCTTCGTTTTGCGTTCCAGGGGGACCAACTACCAGTTCAAGGCGCTCCTGTTTGGTCTATCCTCGACCCCAGTATTTACCAAATGCTTGGCAGTGGTGGCAGCCCACCTGCGTACCAAGGGAGTGCAGATTTTCCCGTACCTGGACGACTGGCTCCTGGCGGTCTCGTCCAGGGAGGAACTCCTGCGTTTCCTCTCCCTTACCCAGCAGGTTTTTGCTGCCTGGGTATTACCATCAACCATTCCAAGTCTCATCTGGACCCATCCCAGAGGCTACAGTTTATTGGGGCAATCCTCGATACGACCATGGGCAAGGCCTTCCTGCCTCGGACAGGCGTCCACCCTTCAGACCCAAATAAGTCTGTTGTCCGACCGCAGGATGATCTCTTCGAGGTCAGTCCTTCACCTTCTCGGGCTCATGGCGGCTGCTATCCCAACGGTACCTCGCGCTCGACTCCACATGAGGATCTCTCAGTGGACTCTACGCTCTCAATGGGATCAGCTAGTGGACGACCTAGATCACTCAGTTCTGATCTCCTCGCCAATGATGCAAGACTTGCAATGGTGGATGGTTCAAGAGAACCTGTTTCGGGGAGTTCCTTTCTTTCATCCTCCACCCTCCCAGACTCTAACCACAGATGCCTCAGGTGAAGGTTGGGGAGCCCATCTAGGCCCTCATCGGACCCAGGGCTCCTGATCCAAGCTAGAACAAGCTCTCCACATCAATGTGCTTGAGCTTCGGGCAGTGTTGTATACTCTCCAAGCCCTTCACCAATACATCCTTCCCGGCCACCTAGCCATCCAGATGAACAACATGTGCGTGGTTTGGTACATCAACAAACAGGGAGGGACTCGGTCCTACCCTCTTTGCAGGGAGGCAATGAGGGTTTGGGATTGGGCAACACAACACGACCTTCACCTTGCGGCAATTCACGTTCCGGGAGTCGACAACACCGTGGCAGACAAACTAAGTCGCTCTTCTGCTCTGGCTCACAAGTGGGAACTGGACCAAGGGGTCTTAGACAATATCTTCCAACTTTGGGGAACACCACAGGTCGACCTGTTCGCATCCCCCCCAGATGCAAAACTTCCCATCTTCTGCTCGCTCGTTCCAGAGGCAGCTTTTTGGGGACGCTCTGTCTCTAGACTGGAAGGACAGATTCGTCTATGCCTTCCCCCAATTCCACTTATCCCACAAGTCTTGCAGAATCTAGTTTCAGAAGGAACGAGAATGATTCTGATCACTCCTTTCTGGCCCAGGCAAATCTGGTTCTCTCTTCTACAACAATATTCAGAGGATCCTCCTCTTCCTCTTCCTCTATCTCGAGGTCTGTTGACCCAGGATCAGGGGACCCTGGTCCATCCAGGCCTCAAATCCCTTCAACTGTATGCAAGGCTCCTGCAGACCTAGCCCAATCCCGTTTTGGAGTGTCCCCCAAAGTGGCAGAGATTTTAGTGGAGGCCAGAAAACCCTCCACCAGATCCACTTATGCCATGAAGTGGAAAACATTCACTATTTGGGCCGCTTCCAAGAACGTGGAACCTTTCTCCTGTTCAGCGGGGCTTCTGCTGGAGTATCTACATCATCTGTTTGACCTGGGTCTCAGCCATTCCTCTCTGAAGGTACACATGGCGGCCATTTCAGCCTATCATGTTCCCTTCGCAGACAAGGCTTTTGCTCAACTGGAGTTCTCAAAGACCTTTCTCAGAGGGGTTCTTCATCTGAGGCCCCCCATCTGTACTCCTGCTCCCCCTTGGGACTTGAACTTTGTTCTCGAGAAACTTACTCTCCCTCCCTTCAAACCTGCAGCTTCTGCAGATTTGAAGTTCCTTTCGTGGAAGACTCTCTTCTTGGTGGCCATTACTTGCTCAGAGAATTTCCGAGCTCCAGGCCCTGATGTGAAATCCGTACTTGATTTTTCACAAGGAGCAGTTGCTCTTTCACCGAATCCTAAGTTTCTCCCTAAAGTAGTAGCCGAGTCTACCTAAATCAGTCCATAGAGTTACCTGCCTTTTTCGCGAGTACTCTAATCAAGGGGAGTATTACTCCATACTATGGATGTTCACCGTTCTGAGAAACTACACCAACAGGACGAAGGATCTCAGAAAGACTGATCAGTCGTTTGTCTCTTTTGCTTACAAAAGGGAAGGCAGTGCTGTTTCCAAGCAATGCCTGTCTAAGTGGTTGGCTCATTGCATCACTTTCTGTTATGACAAATATAACAAGACCCTCCCGGGTCAAGTCGGAGGCCACTCCACTAGAGGTGTGGCTGCCTCTGCAGCTTGTTTCAAGAACGTGTCTGCGGCAGACATCTGCGCTGCTGCCACCTGGACGTCCGTCCACACCTTTACGAAACACTACAGTTTGGATGTTGCCTCTCGCCGTAGAGCAGGCTTCGGGCTGGCTGTTTTGCAAGGCCTCCTATCTTGAGACTTGCATGACCAGGACTATCTTTTGGAGTAGTTTTCCTCCTCCTGGTGCCTCTCTTTGTTCCAGACTGCTTGGGATTCAGTCCTATATGTAATTACCTACTGCAAGAGCCCTCTCGAAGTAAGATAATACAGTTACGTAAGAACTTACTGTAACAGTAGATCTTTGAGAGAGGCTCTTGCAGTAGGTAATGCCTTCCCACCCTCCATCCCCCTAGGCTTTTTCAGCTCCTTTTCCATTGAGGGAAATATCCGCTTCTCTCTCGTCCGGCCTCTTTTGGCCTGTGGCGGGAAAGAACTGGAAGGCGGGCGTC
This sequence comes from Neoceratodus forsteri, assembly GCA_016271365.2. Taxonomy (NCBI): domain Eukaryota; kingdom Metazoa; phylum Chordata; order Ceratodontiformes; family Ceratodontidae; genus Neoceratodus; species Neoceratodus forsteri. Next base: position 1,582,566,121 of record CM028130.1, read on the forward strand.
CGGGACCGCCCCTTTATATACCGACGTCTCCTGACGCTGGTCACCTGATGTGGGGGCAGTCCCTCGCCAGGGACTGCTAGCTAGAAATTTTTCCGTGGGGTTCTGCCACCTGCCGGCATCAGTCCTATATGTAATTACCTACTGCAAGAGCTTCTCTCGAAGATCTACTGTTACGGTAAGTTCTTACGTAACTGTACTTTTCTACTCCCATTACTTTCTGGTCCCATAGAAAAACGGTGGCAAGCACCCCAATCTGGATCTCAGAAAGTTAAACAAGTTCCTACACAAGGAAAAGTTCTAGATGATATCACTCTGTACCCTGTTGCCATTGATTCATCTATATGATTAGCTAGCTTCCCTGAACATGCAGGACGCCTACCAGCACATTCTCATACACCCAAATCACCACAAATACCTAAGGTTCGTGGTGATGGGTCAACACTATCAATTCAGAGTCCTGCCCTTTGGGCTATCCTCGGCGCCTTGAGTTTTTACAAAGTGTTGTGAAGTTCTCGCAGCACATCTTAGGAAAATCGGAATACAAGTATTCCTGTATCTGAACAACTGGCTTCTAGCAAGTCCCTCCAGGCAAGAGATTCTGGAGGCCGTGGCCACGGCCTCAGACTTCCTCACGTCCATGGGAGTCCTGCTGAACCTCAAGAAGTCAGAGCTGCAGCCCTCCCAGAAGCTCCTCTTCATAGGAACTCTTCTGGACACTTCCTGTGTGAAAGCTTTTCTTCCAGAGGACAGAAGGAGCGATATCTTACAGATGGCCCGATTCATCAGAGAACTCTCTCTATGCAACGGATGCTGGGCCTCATGGCATCCTCAGTGTTCACTGTATCCTTGGCTTATCTTCACATAAGAACCTATCAGTGGATGCTCAGTACTCAGTGGTCCCCAACCACTCACCCTCAGTTCTTTCTCATCAAGGTGACGGAACCTCTGAAGAGGTCGCTAACCTGGTGGTCTCAAGAGGACAACCTTCTGGAAGGATATCCCTTTGCCCCTCTGGATCATCAGATCTCTTTTACCACAGATGCATTCCTGATGGGTTGGGGAGCTCACTGCCCGGATTTCCACACCCAGGGTACATTGACTCAGGACGAGTCTCAGCTTCACATAAATGTCCTGGAAATGAGGACGGTCCTCTATGCAGTCCGAGCTTTGAAGGACATACTCTGTCACAAGAACATTCTCCTTCAAACGGACAACAAGTCAGTGATGTATTACATCAACAAACAGAGCGGTGCACACTCTTACTCATTATGCAGGGAGGCAATGAGAGTGTGGGAATGGTGCCTGAAGCACAAGGCTCTGATTCAGGTGGTTTACCTGCCAGGAGTACAAAGCAAGCTGGCAGATAGTCTCAGCAGAACGGAGGCAGATCCTCACGAGTGGTCTCTCGACTCAACCATCGTTCAGTCACTCTTCAAAAAGGGGGGGAACTCCATACCTGGACCTTTTTGCGTCCCCACTCAGTGCAAAACTGCCTCTCTTCTGCTGCAGGAATCCAGGACCTGGCATTTTTTGTCAGGATGCATTCAGGCTGTGGTGGACAAAACGCTTTCTATACACATTTTCTCCTCTTCCCCTAATTCAGAGGATACTGCTCAAATTGGAGTCTTGGGGGGCAGAATGATTCTCATTGCCCCCTTCTGGCCTCGGCAGATATGGTTCCTGCTACTCTCCAGGTTGTCGGAAACCTCCCCGAAACAGCTTCCCCTTCAGACAAACCTTTTGACCCAGGGAACTGTTGTCCATTCCAACCTGAGGTCGCTTCACCTTCACGCTTGGTTTCTGAGGAGATAGAAGTGAATAGGTTTAATGTTTATCGTAGAGTTTCAGATATTCTTTTGGCTGCACACAAGCCGGCCACCAGAAAAACCTACACAGCTACTGTAAGTGGAAGCTTTTCTCTATCTGGTGTGCAAAACCCTCTTGGAATCTTTTTTTCTGCCCACTGAATAAAGTCTTTGAGTATCTGGACTTCCGTTTGGGCTTCCAAGCAGCATGGCGGTGTAAAAGCAGAGCTCCGCTACACCCTTTGCTAATCTTCCTGATTAGATGCCTTTAACGACAAACAACTTAAAATAAACAAGATCTAGATATCGGGGACATATGTAAGAAGTATTGTAAAGAAGAAAACTAAAAGAAATTGAACAACTACGGGCAGCAGTGAGCAGAATTAAATCGAGCAGCAATGTCGGCCCAGGAGCCCTCCGACTCGGGAAAACTCTCAAGTGCCAGCAGAATGACAGGACCAGAAGACCATACCAAATAATAAAGTGAAAAACAAACACATAAAGTTAGATACTATATACAAGGAGCTATTATCGTTTTGTGCAGAAATTAAAGATCTTTACGGAGAGCTTCGCAGAGACGTAGTAAGCCTGGAGCAACGAATTTATGCATCGGAGAGACAGATAACAGCAGTAGAGAAGAGAGTAGATGACATGGAAAATACAGTTCAACTCTTACAAGATCAATGTGTACAATTGCAAGAAAAACGAGAAGATATGGAAAACAGAGCTCGCAGAAATAACTTAAGATTATATTGCATCCCTGAAGGCTCAGAAGGTCAGGACATTACTGAGTTTACTATCACTTTGCTCAAAACAGCTCTTGAATTGCCCTCAGATATTCAATTATCATTAGAGAGAGCTCACCATGCACTGGGCCCACAGCCTACAGATCCAAATGCTAGGCCTCGATCCATTATTATGTGCTTTCTTAGTTACGCAGTCAAGGAGACAGTGTTAACAACAGCATGGCAAAAGGGCAAGGTCTTTTACGGACAAACTCGCTTCTGTGTCGATAACTACTATGCTCCACAAACTATGCGTAATCACAGAGCATATGCGGACATCTTACCAGCTTTGAAGGAGGCTGCCATTAGATTCACAACACCGTACCCAGCCAGACTTGTGGTGCAACTTCCATCAGGAAGGAGGGAATTTCATACTGTGGAGGAGGCCAGAGAGGAGCTCCTTGAAGCGGGAATTTCTAATAAAAACAAAATCCACCTTAGGATTACAGAAAACTGACCCACCGCGCTGGCACTCTGTGAATTTGGGCAGAACACGGAATGGCGGAGAAGTAACAAAGAGGGGGAACATTTCTAATCACATAGCAACTTTTCACTGATCAGCAAGGGGAAGAACCTGACTGATAGAAGCTGAAGCTTGGCATGTGATTTCTCCAGGGTTCTCTGGTTAGAGGCCCCTGAAAGCTTATGACTGATGAGAGGGACTCGGAATTCAGTTGTCTGATCTGGGATCTCTATTAGACGACAACTGTCTCACAGGAGATTATACAGAGAAAAGGAACACTTAATAAGTGTACCTGCAGAAAACTTTGCCATAACAAAGAAACAAGAAAAACATTTGATCTGGCTGTTTGAACTGGCCCTGACGATTGCTTTGAAGGAGGCAACGGATATAACTTTAAAGAGCAGATTATTGTGCTTCATGGATCTGTTATCAGGTAAACTGACATAAGGGGCCTGGAGAAAAGTTGCTCTAGTTGTATACTACAGGATTTAAGTTAATCATAAAATAAACAATTTATTTTATGGGGGCATCCAGACGTTAAAGAGAAGCCCATTTTCAAATCAAAGACAGGCAGAGTATTTGAGTTAACATTTTGGATTTTATTTAGTTTTTCTAATATTTATTTTTACTTTTATTAGAGCAGTATATCCCCAGCAGGCCTGGGCATTTGGTGTTACCAGATATCCTCCGGTGACTCCAGACTATCAGGAGGCACACTTAGGGAGTAGGTTTTTAAACTCCCCTACCTTGGAAGTCAGTTTTATTTGGAATACAGTGTATGTACATAGTTATCAAGACAAAGGTCAGACATACTGATAATTTGTTTCAGATTTCAAAAGGTGTGATAGGATCACAGCAGGAGATGTTTAAGTATAATCTAGACGGGAAAGGCATAAAATGTTTAAAAAAAAGTGATGTTGAGAAAGATGGCTCTGGGGGAGGACATCAGTATGGTGATCCCTCAGGAATTGGATTATTAAGATGGGGACAACAGGAGAGAATATGTTTCCATAAGGGAATAAGATGGCTAGTCAGCTAGTAAAAGCACTCTCGCTTAATATAAATGGGCTTAACAACCCCATTAAAAGGGCCAGACTGTTCCAATATAGCAAGAAACACCCCAGTGATTTTTATTATCTCCAGGAAACACACTTAACAGATACCGAATATGCAAATTGAACTGAGGGCAGGTTTTAGTATATGTCCTTTCCTAAAGGGGAACTGCGATTGAGTAGCCATTTTAATACCTAGGACCTCTCCTTTCATTTAGAAACACAGTGCGAGACCTCAGAGGAAGGTATCTAATCTTAAAAGGTACCTTTATGGGACTAAGGTTACATTAGTGAACGTGTATTTTACCCCTCTTACATCTGTTTGTCTTTTTAAAAGATTTTTTGCATAGCTCCTAGACGTTATGCACGGATGTCTTACTATAGGGGGAGATATCAATTTAACTTTGACACCTCGGTTGGACTCCTCTGCACCTTCCAAATGTAGGCTAACATCAGTTCAAAGATTATTTCTCAACTTAGGGCATTGAGTCTAATCGATGTATGGAGACATTTTTATTCTCTTTCTGGGGGATATACGTTTTTAGGGACATGGATATGTTGTTCAATCCACACTTACTGGCAGGTTCCTTGCCACTTTAAATCTTGCTGGAAGGTCTTCAAGCTGGCTGCTCCCACCCACCCAGGTGGTAAAACTCTCGGCTCTGCCCCATGACACCAGATCTTCCTTACCGCTTGGAAGCTCAGGTTCCCTCCTTTGTGGTCTGCGTTTTAGGCCTGGATCCAAACTCTCAGTTAATCCGAAACTAATCTTGGGCTTTACAAGACTGTCTTTATCTTCCCTCGCAGCTGCGATGGACAACCGACTCGGATTTCGCCGGGTGCCCTGGGGCAGAAGATGTCCTGACCGGATCCGCACTCCACGCATGCGCTTACTGCCTGGGCTTGAGCACGACTAGAGGCCTGCACTCTTGTGCAAGTCCTTCTTGGCCATCGGTCTTAGAGGATCGAGTCTGCCAGATTGCAGCTTGGCGCCCGAGAAACGTTATCCTCCGTTAAGTCGAGGGAGGGTCTGCTGGGCAAGTCTGGCGTGGTGGGGTCGGCTGACCAGCTCGAATAAATGATCGCCTCATGAGGAAGCGCGCCTAGGTCGCATCATCATCTTCTTTGGTCACGCATTTATCCATGCTTTCTTTTGGGCTCTCCACAGCTTCCATTCAAGGAGCTTTTGTCAGTCCCTCTCCACCAAGGAGAGGAGCCTTCGGGACATTCCTCTCAGTCCAAGAAGAAGGACTCCAAGGGTAAGTCCCAACTGTCGATGTTCGTGGGAGAGGTCCCCTCTGGATAGTAGACACTCTACTGGTCGAGGGCTGCGGCTAAGGGCCACTGGCTTCATGGTGTCCTCATTAGGTCAGCCAGCCGAGACACCCATCGACGCAGTGCGCAGATTTGTCTCGACTCCGCTGGACGGCTCTGTCACTGGAGTAGCAGACAACCCTTCTTCACCGTTCTCCGTGGAAATTGAGAATTTAAGCCTGCGTTTCCTGTGCCGGAGTCCCCGTTAAGGTCCCTGAACTGTCGGAGGAGTAGGTTTCCCTGCCCTCTCAGACCCACTGAAACACGCCCGCCGATGGTCTCGTCTGGGTTTGTGACCTCCGTACGTCCAGCCGATCTCGCCATCGGCGTCTCGCACTGTGGAAAGCGGGCGACTGCTCTGTCCTTGTTCGCCCTTCGGCGATAGCTCCAGCGCCAAATTAAGGGCCGGTGCTACGAGGATCTAATGGCAGCAGCTCCTTTGACCGGGAATAAGCCGCCACCTACTCTTGGCCATTAAGTGGCTGTCACCTGAGGAATAAACAACTTCGTTGTAACGAGGAGTCAAGTTGGCAAATGTTGTTCGCCGAACTGGCTGCACTCCACCCATTGTGGTGGAACCCCCGCCCGCCAGCCTCAAACTGGGGCCCCAAATCCAAGGATTCTCGGTCAGGTCAGGGCTTGCCACATCGAGCTGGTCACCCCTCACTCCCGATCCCCACTCGTGCAGGTGGAGGGTGGCTCAGGCCCTGGCAGCTGTTTGCAGACTCCTCTGAGTCTGACGATGACTTTCCTGTTCTCCAGGCCTCTCGACCTGGAGTCCACTGGGGGTCAGTTGGTGGACGAGAGCCCATCCTCGTTCCTTGTAATGCTTCGGCTCATCTCAGAGTCCACTGGGATGAAGCTCGAACCCATTTCAAAGCGGGCCAAGTTTCCCCTCACGGAGATACTGGACTGAGGGGATTCCCCCACGGAGGCCTGCCCAGTGGCTGAAGCCATTGTTGGCCCGGCCCTGGAGCTGTGGCAGCGGCCAGCTTCTTGTCCAGCACCTTCGGCCAGGATTGCTCAGTATGCCGTTCCCACCGGTTCACTCCGTTTCTCAGAGCACCCTCCGCAGAGGGCTAGTGACGATACAGTGTTTTCCGCGCTCCGGAACGCCGGGATGTGGGAAGCCACCATAAGGAGTCCAAGAAACTGGACTACTCCGGGTGGAAGGTCTATGCTGCTTCCTCCCTAGGCCTTCGTCAGGCCAGCTTGGCCGTTCTGATGGCACACTTTTCTCACGCCCTTTTGGGCTCCCTGGATGAGGTGATTCCTCATCTCCCAGCTGACCTCCAGACTGCGGTCAAGCAGGTGCGGGATAAGGGAAGGGCTGTGGCCAAACAGTAACCTAAACTTCCTTGGACATAGCTGACTCATGTGCCCGGGTCAGTAGCGGGCCAGAAAATATGCCAAAAGAGAGCTTGGCTGATCTCCACTTTTACAGCGGATACCCAGGACAACTTGGCAGACGTTCCCTTCTTGGGTCCCGGGTCATCTGCAAAGGATCGAGAAATTCAGTGCCACCTTGGACTCGGTCACGTCTGCCCAGAAGGACAAAGGCCACCAGCAGCAGCGTAAGCCCTTTCGGCCGTCCGCCCCTGCGGCATATCCGTTCCAGCAACACCAGTATCAGGGCCAGCAGGCTCACACTTGGTACCCCAAAGCCTGCTTCTGCAGCCTCCAGCAGGAAGCCGGGAGGAAGGGTCCAGGAGGTCCGGCCGGTCCTTCCTCAGAGGCCTGCCTAGTGATGGCTGAAGGTGCCGCCCAACCCGCCGCTACTCTTCCCAGGTTCCTCCTGGGGATGGCTCCACCACTTCCTTCCACCTGGTCTGACATATCACCACTGACCACTTGGTGCTGGAAGTGGGTGGGTCTGCCTCTGGAATTCTAGCAGTCCCCGCCTCTGTCGAGCCGCGCCTCCACGGGCGCTACTGGTCTGTAGCTCACCGTCGGCTCATCGAGCCGACATTGCCCTGCTCCTCCAGAAGGAGGTGATCAGGGAGGTGGCGGATCCTCCACCAGACCCAGGGTTTGTGTCTAGGTACTTCCTGGTCCCAAAACGGACGGGGGGCTGGCGCCCCATTCTAGACCTACATGATCTGAACAAGTTCCTAAGGTCTCGAATCTTCAGGATGGTCACTCTGGCTCAGATCATTCCATCCTTGGAACGAGGCATGTGGTTCTGTTCTCTGGACCTTCAGGACACGTTCTTTCACGTCCCAATCTGTCTGTCTCACCAGTGATTCCTCCGCTTCAGAGCAGAGGGATCCCTTTACGAGTTCCGGGCCATGCCCTTCGGCCTCTCTTCATCTCCCAGGGTCTTCACCAAATGCATGGCAGTGGTGACAGCATTCCTGCTGGGCCCTGAAGGGTCCTCGTGTACCCTTACCTGGGCGACTGGTTGATTACAGCCCCTCCAGGCTGAAGTGGGCGGTCAAGGTGATCTGGCCCTCCAGTCTGTTTCAGATTGGCCTTCTCATCAACGTAGGCCAATCGGAACCTGTACAACGCAGGTGAATTAGTTCATCGGAGCAGAGCTCGACTCTCTTTGAGCCAGAGCATGGCTCCCTGCTGGACAGGGCAGAGGTTATTTCCTCCTTTGCCCAATTATTTCTGGTTGGGCAATTGTGCCCTGCCCAGGACTTCTGCACCTCCTGGGCCCCATGTCGGCCTGCACCAGCGTGGTCCATTGGGCCTGCTGGCACATGCGTCCCCTGCCATGGGGGCTGGCCCGCCAGTGGTCACAGCACTTCGGTCCTCTGGACCAGCCAGTGATAGTGACCCAGGAGATGGGGAACGCTCTCCAGTGGTGGATCGTTCCAGCTCATCTGCAGGAGGGTATCCTGTTTGTCCTCCCAGAGCCGACGGTCATTCTTAACAACCGATGCCTCTCTGATGGGTTGGGGTGCCCATCTGGGGGAGCTCAGAGTGCACAGCCTCTGGTCCCCTCAGGAGTCTCAATGCCACATCAACCTGCTGGAGCTTCGAGCTATCTGACTAGCCCTCACCGCCTTAGCCCTCACCGCCTTTGCTCCGTTTGTACGGGTTCAAGTGGTCCAGTTCCAGATGGACAACACCATGACCATGTACTACCTTAACCGCCAGGGCAGCACACGCTCCTTGCCTCTGTGCAAGGAAGTTCTCCACACTTGGTCTCTCGTGAGCAGACTGGAGGCGGATCTCCTAGCCATCCATGTGGCGGGAGCCTCCAACACTCTGGCCGATGCCCTAAGCCGGATAGGTGCTGCATCTCACGAGTGGTCTCTCCTGCCGGAGGTAGTACACGATCTGTTCTCCCCGGGGGCACACCTCAGGTAGACCTGTTTGCCTCCAGGGAGAATGCGGAGCTGAGGCTGTTTCATGCCTGCCCCCCAGCAGGGTTCGCGCTTCAGGGGGATGTCTTCTCGAGGCCGTGGACCCTGGGCCTCTTCTCGCTTTTCCCCATTTCCCTTGATCCACAAGGTGCTTCTCAAGGTGAGGAGGGACTAGGCGCAGGTGATTTGGTAGTCCCAGACTGGCCCCAGTTCTGGTATCCAGATCTCCTCAGCCTCAGCTGCAGGCTCCCGAGGCAGCTTCCAGCCCGCCTGGACCTGATCTCAGTCAACCAGGGGAAGGTACTCCACCTGGACCTTCAATCCCTGCACCTGACGGCCTGGTTCCTGAGCAGCTAGAGTTCCAGGCCTTGGGTCTTTCTGACGAGGTCCTCAACGTTGTTGAGGCATCCCGTAAGGAGTCAACCAGAAAATTCTATGCCTTCAGATGGAAGAGATTCTCCATTTAGTGTCAGGATAAGGCGTTGGACCCTTCCTTCTGTTCGTTGGCCAGCATTTTGGACTACCTATGGTCCCTTTCTCAGCTAGGGCTTCGGTCGACGACCCTTAAGGTGCACCTGGCAGCCATCTCTGCTTACCAGGTGCGGGCCGGGAAACAGTCGGTTGCGCAGGAGAAGGTGGTAGAGCGCTTTTTCAAAGGCCTTGATCACATATCCCCTCTGGTGCGAGAACCCTTACCTCCGTGGGATCTACTTCTGGTACTGGCTAAGCTCATGGGAAAGCCATTCGAACCTATGCACAGGTGTGATATCTCTCGCCTGTCATGGAAGACCGCCTTCTTGGTGGCTATCACGTCAGCCAGAAGAATGGGAAAGCTCCAGGTGCTTTCCATCAAGTCTCCTGTTGGTCTTCCACAGGGACAAAGGTTGTCCCTACGCCCACCAAATTCCTTCCGAAGGTGGTGTCAGAGTTTCACCTTAACCAGGTGTTGACTTTGGCTGTTCTCCCAGTCACACCTGAGGCTTTGCATAGGCTCCATACTTTGACCCTAGAAGAGCTTTATTACAAGGAGCGGATGGCTGAAGTTCGGGAGAGGTTCGCCAGCTGTTTGTCACCTATGCTGAAGCTGCACCTGACAGACCTGCAGCCAAGCAGACGATAAGCAGGTGGGTCACCTCCTGCATAGATCTCTGCTACAGGTTGGCGGGCATGGAGCCTCCCAAAGGGATAAGAGCTCATTCTACCCGCCATATTGCTGCATCGGTGGCTGCTTCCAGGGATGTCCCTATCCAGGAAATCTGCAGGGCTGCTACCTGGAAGTCAGCACACACCTTATTACTCACTACCACATCGACCTTGAGTCACGCTGGGATGCTGGTTTGGGACCTCGTGCTCCAGTCCTTATTTCCAAGTAGGGGTGTGCTTGCCTCTCCTCCCAGAGAACTGCTAGAGTCTGCAGTAAGTGTGGATTGAACAACATATCCATGTCCTAGAAATACAGGTTACTCACCTGTAACAGGCGTTCTAGGAATGGTATATGTGTCATCCACACAAACCAACTCCAACCTCCTGCTTTGACGCCAGAACCTGGCTTCCAGCGGATAGATCTGGCATCATGGGAGCGAGAGCCGAGTTTTACCACCAGGGTGGGTGGAAGGAGCCAGCTTGAAGACCTTCCGCAAGATTTAAGGGGCAAGAAACCTGCTCCAACAAGTGGATGAACAATATATACCATTCCTAGAACTCCTGTTACAGGTGAGTAACCTGTATTTTCTCCCCTAGACACAATTCCTACTCAAGATTGGACTACTTTTTCATTTCAAAAGAACATTTGGACTGTTTACAAGATTTAACTATAGGACCTAGATTTCTTTCTGATCATTCTCCCCTATTTTTGAGGCTAGATTTTAAAATACCAAGGAAATCCACTGGGTGGCGCTTGAATGCATCTTTTCTAAAGGATAAAGCTTTAAGGGACAGCTTTAACTCAAAAATAGCTCAGATTATTGCAGAAAATTCATCCCAGGAGACATCCAGTACAATAGTTTGGGATACTGTGAAGGTTGTGATTAGGGGGAGATAATTGCGTATTCAGCATACAAGAAGAGATATTGGGAAACGCGATATGGGAAATTACATGCGAAATTAAGGGAAATACAAACAAAGTTTACTCCTATTACCACAGAGACCCAAGCCCAGATTAATCAGACAAAGGCTGAGCTTCAGAAGCTTTTAGACGAAAAAACACAACAGGCACTATTTTACTTGATAACATAGAGGTATGAGGGAGGGCCAGAAGGCGCGAGAATTTAGCCCTGAGGCTTAGGGGACATAGGGCAGCCACAATAATAACTCATTTAGTGGATCTGGAGAGAAAAACTAGAGCTCGTAACTCACAGCAGATATTGCAACTGTTCCAAAAATATTATAGGCAGCTATATGAGAAACCACAAGGTCCAGAATTCAACAAAATTGAGGAATTTGTTTACCCCCTTACATTAAGAAAGCTAACTGAGGAAATGGAAATCAGATTAAAGGCCCCTATCAGATCAGAGGAAGTCAGACGTGCCATAAAAGAAAATAAATCATTAAAAACCCCTGGCCCAGATGGATTTCCATCCGAGTGGTACAAGACTTTTAGTAAACAACTGACTCCTTTACTACTAAATGCCTTTTTAGAAATTCAACAGGAAAGTCCCCCTCCTCCATCATGGGATTACACTAATATTTCACCTATCTTAAAAGTAGGCAAACCAGCAGATTTAACTACTTCATATAGGCCAATATCCATATTAAACATGGACTACAAGTTATTTATGTCCATATGGGCACATAGACTAGAGGAATTGTTACCCTATTTGATTAATTCAGATCAGTCTGGGTTAATTCGAGCCAGAGAAACCACAGATAATATACATAGAACGATCCATTTGTTGGACTACTTAAATCAGAGACAGATACAGGCAGTGCTTCTCAGCCTCGATGCAGACAAAACTTTTGATTGCATCAGTTGGCCTTTTTTATGGGAAACTTTGTGCAAGTTCGGATTTCCTGGGGAATTCACTAGCATGATACTGAGAATTTATATCTCTCCGAAGGCTTATGTTAAAGTGAATGGACAGTTATCTTCAATGATACAGCTGGGAAGGGTAACTAGGCAGGGTTGCCCACGGTCCCCCTTACTGTTTGCCATATACATTGAGCCATTGGCTGAAGCCATAAGGCAACATCCTAATATTCAGGGGGTCCCTTTAGGAGGGAGGGATTTTACTGTATCATTATATGCAGATGACATATTATTAACATTCATAGAACCTGAAAAGTCCATACCTGCTACCTTACAAGTGATAGATAAGTTTTCAGAAATAGCCAGATACAAAATAAATATACAAAAAACAGTTATTATCTTTAAATTTCACCCCTTCTCAGTCTCTGAAGAACCAGATCCCTCTGAAATTGAGAAATAATAAGATTAAATATTTGGGTGTAAATATTCCCCAGAAACTGGAACATTTGGAATTGTTTCATTTAGAGTCCCTATCGATAGAGATAGAGAATTTAGTCGGGAATTTGACACATCAGGTATTACAGGTATCTTTTTCAGCTCGAATACAAGCTATTCGGATTACCTTATTTCCTAAAATATTGTATTATTTTCAGACTTTACCGATTATTCCATCACAATTCTACTTTGCATCCTGGGCTAGAATTTTTTTCGAGGTTTGTATGGGCTGGGCAGCAGCCAAGGGTCAGATGGTCTCTGTTACAGTTACCAGTGGCAAATGGGGGTTGTACTCTTCCAAACCTTAGAGATTACCATAAGGCAGTAACATGTAAAATAGTGATGATATGGCTGAATCCTCAGGTAGAGAAACCATGGAAATGTATTGAATTTATACTAAAATTATCTTGTAAACATTATCCCTATTATATTCCCCCCCCCCCCAAATTCTTATCCACAGTTACAAAACTTTACATTTGGAACCCGTTATACGTTAAAGGCTTGTTATGAGCTAAGGGTGTCTACTGCATTAACTGAAGTTTTCGGTTATTTTAAGCTAATAGGTCTAGAAAGTGTATCTTTGGAGATGGGTGCTGTTCGGGTCCATCAAGAATGGCAGAAAAAAGGCCTGCTTTTGTTATATCAGTACCTGGATGTAAATGGAGTACTGCCTTTTGCCACACTACAGGCAAAATATAAATTCCCTCATACACATCATTATAGATATTTACAGATTCCGACATTTATACAGAAAAAATTAGCATTGAATACTCTGCCCTCTCTCATGCCTATGTTGATGTCCTTTTTAAGGGATGCTGTAGAAGGCAGGGAACAGATTCATTTAATTGGACAAATATATAAAGCAGATGACATATTATTAACATTCATAGAACCTGAAAAGTCCATACCTGCTACCTTACAAGTGATAGATAAGATACTTTTGGAAGGAATCCACTGAGGATATTTTGGGGAGATGGAATAGAGAATTAGGGACTCAGATAACTTATGAGAATTGGTTGGAACCTATTCCTCACTCGATGAGAGTATCACAATCATCACACAAAGCACATCTTCTTGACTTGGAAGGACACTACTTCTTTATTCAGCTGTGAGCTGTGTGAGAAATTCTATATTGCACTTGATATCTGCAACAACTTGCACTTTTGCTTAATTCTGTGGGAGGTGAAACTAACTACCCTTGGTAATTGCTTTTTATTCACATATTTATTTAGTGTTTAACCAAGAAGGGGCTTGCAAACTCTGTTTATCTTGTGAGTAACTCCAGAAGGATTTAAATATTGCATTTGGGTAGACCCTTGGGTAGCTAGATTGTCTACTAGGATTTTCTGACAGTTAAACTATTTTTAAATAAATTACAGGTGGCTGAGGAGTTGAAAAAGGAGCTTGCAAACTCTGCTGATCTTGGAAGTAACTTCACAAGTGTTTGAATACTGCATTTTGGTTGTCCCTTGGGGGTAGCTGGATTGACTACTAGGATTTTGGGACAGAAACTGTTTTTAAATAATTTACTGGTGCGTAGGAGTTTGTGATAGTTAAACTATTTTTAAATAAGTTACTGTGGTTAAGGAGTTGTCATAGCAAAACCTGCAGTGTGAATTGAAACACAGACAACCTCAGGTACAGGAAATTGTTTTCAGACCACAAAGTGTTGTATTGGAACAGGAAAAGTTGCATCATAACCATTGTCAACAAATTGCCCTGGGTGGAGATATCCAGACTAGATCAGATTACTATAAATTACTGGAGGCTGCAATATTTATAGACACAAAGCACATCTTCTTGACCTGGAAGGACACTACTTCTTTATTCAGCTGTGAGCTGTGTGAGAAATTCTGTATTGCACTTGATATCTGCAACAATGTGCACTTTTGCTTAATTCTGTGGGAGGTGAAACTAACTACCCTCGGTAATTGCTTTTTATTCACATGTTTATTTAGTGTTTAACCAAGAAGGGGCTTGCAAACTCTGTTTATCTTGTGAGTAACTCCAGAAGGATTTAAATACTGCATTTGGGTAGACCCTTGGAGGTAGCTAGATTGTCTACTAGGATTTTCTGACAGTTAAACTATTTTTAAATAAATTACAGGTGGCTGAGGAGTTGAAAAAGGAGCTTGCAAACTCTGCTTATCTTGGAAGTAACTTCACAAGTGTTTGAATACTGCATTTTGGTTGTCCCTTGGGGGTAGCTGGATTGACTACTAGGATTTTGGGACAGGAAGTATTTTTAAATAATTTACTGGTGCGTAGAAGTTTGTGATAGTTAAACTATTTTTAAATAAGTTACTGTGGTTAAGGAGTTGTCATAGTAAAACCTGCAGTGTGAAACAGGAAAAGACCGTCTTTCAAGCAACAGAGAGAGGTGGATCTAGGTTTACGTTTGTTTGTTACAATTTTTAAGATTTTTAGTGCAGGAAGAGTTTAAAGCACAGCTGACTTATTTGGGGCTGACTGCTTTCGGAGCACAAACCACCAGGCCTGTTTTGGGGCTGGGGAGGTTTACCTGTGTCTGACTTGGATGAGTGGATTTTTCTCTGTTTGATTAGCAGGGTATTTTCTCTGTCAAATTGTTGTGTATGGCATCTTGCTGACAGGAAAGCACTCATCGCAGCGGTGGTCAGAGCTTTTAGCTGATTGTTTTGTGAGGCACAGTTTAGGCCCAACCCCTTCCCACCCCTCACCCCACCCACCCCTGGAAATAGTTATTTTATACCTGGGATTCTGACATAATTTCCTCAAGAGTGCAAGGTGCATATCACTGTCATATCCTCTCTAGCACACTGCATTGACAATATAAGCATACACATTGTATAATATTTATATTTTTATATAACAAACCAATCACACACACAAAAAAAAATGTGGGGAGTAGTGCAGTGTAATGGCTGTGGGGCAGCAGTCTTCCAGGAGTCTTTCTGGAGGCTGAGATGCTGCCCTATTTGCAGACAACTCTCTGCCCTGAGGGAGGAAGTTGCCCGTCTTCAGGCCACACTGGACAGTGCCTGCCTGGTGCCATGGCTTGGAGAGACAGGAAGCACATCCTCAGGATCATGAGAACAGCTGCACGGGAGTCTGAGCTGGACGTCATTGTCCACCTAGGGACAAATGACTTGGCTCATAATGAGATTAGAGCAGTGCAGAAGGACTCTGTAGAATTGGGGAGGGGCCTAAGACAAGTAGCACACACAATATCCTTCTCTGAGGTGCTGCCTGTCAATGGCATGAGTGGTAGGTCTACACCATGCAGTTTAATGAATGGTTGAAAAATGGTGTGGAGCACAGGGTTTGGCTTCATTGGGACTGGGGTTCCACCTGGAGGACACCAGCCTATATTGGCAGGATGGTCTGCATCTGTCCAGGAAGGAACAAGTCTTTGAGCAGTCGGTTTAAATGCTTAATTGGCAAGCTTTAAACTAGTCAAGGGGAGGCACTGATAAGCAGCAGGAAAATCCCAGCCTCTCCTACAAACAGGGTACTAAATGAGAAAAGACCGAGGTAGAAAGGTCAGTGGGGATGCTGCAAAAGAAGGTAAAGCCATCAAAAAATGGAGAGCAATGAGTACCAGTGCCCATAGTCTGAGTAACAAGCTTTCTGAATTAGTGGCCTTGATGGAGGAGGAACATCTGGATATCGTGGCAGTCACAGAAACATGGTACACACAAAACCATGACTGGGACGTAAACATACCAGGATACACTATCTACGGGAGGGACAGGGAGGGTAAAAGAGGAGGAGGAGTAGCTCTTTACATAAGGGAAGGAATCAAAGCAACAGAACAAAATTGAAAACAGGGAGGAGGGGAGAGGAAGAAGCACCACTGTGGGTAAATTTGGAGACCGCTATGGCACCAATCCGCACAGGGTTAGAACAGACTCTTCTCAGGGGAGGAAATGGACAAGGAAATGATAGAAAGTATACTTAGAATGGCAGAAAAAGGGAGATATTGCTGATGGGTGATCTGAATATGCTAGATGTTAACTGGAGTGCAGTTGTAGCAGCCACTTCAAGAGTGGGTTATTCTAGATGCCCACAGGGGCATGCCTAGACAACTAGTATTGGAGCCCACCAGAGGGAGTAATCTTAGACCTGGTTCTCTCAAATGGAGATGAAGAGAGGATCACAGATGTAGAAGTGGGTAGCCATCTGAGAACTAGCGACCATCGAACAGTATGGTTCACAATAAACACAGCAATAGAGTCAAGTCATACAAAGGCAAAAGTACTGGACTTTAGGAGGGCTGATTTTGCTAAAATGAGTGAGTGCCTAAGGAATGCACTAGCAAATGGGCAGGAAGGAGGGTGGAAGAACAATGGAGAATAATAAAACTGCCATCACAGAGGTAACAAGCCTTTGTGTGAAGCAAATAAACAAAATGAAATGATGTAAGAAACCACTGTGGTTCTCAAAGGTAGTGGCAGTGAAGGTTCAAGAGAAAAAGAAAGCATTCAGGAAGTACAAGGAATCACAGAAGGAGCAGGACAGAGAACTGTATCAGTTAAAGCAAAAGGAAGCTGGGAAGGCAGTCAGAACAGCAAAGGCCTAAACCGAGGAAAAGATAGTCAGCTCAGTTAAGAAGGGGGATAAAACCTTTTATAGGTACATCAGGGAGCGAAGGAAGACCAAGTGAGGCTTAATAAAGGGGAGGGAGGGTGGCAGAGGGTGACTGTGAAAAGGCAGAGATACTAAACAAATATTTTTGCTCAGTATTTACAAAGGAAGAGGAGGAGGTACCTAAAACAAACAGTAGAAACACTCTGGATACAGAAGTTGATACCAGCCCATTTACAGAAGAAAGGGTTCTGAAAGAACTCTTAAAACTGAAGGTGGACAAAGCAATGGGGCCTGATGGGATTCATCCCAGAATTCTAAAAGAACTAAGGGTAGAACTAGTGACACCACTGACTACCCTCTTTAACAAATCATGGGAGGATGGGGTGGTACCCGAGGACTGGAGGAGGGCAGATGTGATTCCTTCACAAAGTGGAGCAAGGCAGAAGCAGGAAACTACAGACCTGTTAGTTTAACCTCAGTGGTAGGGAAATGATGGGATCACTTCTGAAGGAAAGAATTGTTGAGTATCTAGAGGCCAGAGGGCACAGGACCCAAGGCAGCATGGATTCACAGGGAAGGTCATGCCAGACAAATCTGATAGATTTTTTGACTGGGTGACCAAGTAGTAGATCAGGGAGGGGCTGTGGACATGGCCTACCTAGACTTTAGCAAGGCATTGGCACAGTCCCACAAAAGATTAATATACAGGTTAGCCAGCCTGGGAGTGGGTCCCAAGATGACAGCCTGGGTAAAGAATTGGCTGGAGAATAGGACACAGAGGTAATAGTCAATGGAGTCCACTCTGAAGAAAGGGGTTACTAGTGGGGTACCGTAGGTTTCAGTATTAGGACCGGTCCTCTCAGTGTCTTTATAGGCTACATTGCAGAAGGACTGGAAGGAAAGTGTCGTCTCTTGCAGATGACACAAAGATCTGCAACAGAGTTGATGCACAAGGTGGGGTGGAAAGGATGAGAAGGGACTTGGCAAGGTTAGAGGAATGGTCAAATATATGACAGCTTAGATTCAATGCTAAGAAGTGGAAGGTAATGCACCTGGGATACAAAATCCCAGGGGAAGAGTACACAATGGGGGGTGAGATACTAACAACAACAAAAATGGAAAGGGACCGGTTGGGGGTAGTCATATCAGATGACCTAAAGGTGGGCAAGCAATGTGAGAAGGCAGCAAGGAGGGCTGGGGGGATACTGGGATGCACAGGGAGAGGCATCACCAGTAGAAAACAGGAAGTTATTATGCCTCTGTACAGATGGCTGGTGAGACCCCATCTGGAGTACTGCATGCAGTTCTGGAGACCCAATCTCCGCAAAGACATAGACAAGATGGAAGCTGTCCAGAGGAGGGCAACTAAAATGGTGCAAGGTCTGCACCGGAAGACACATGAAGAGAGACTTAAGGAGCTTAATATGTGTAGCCTTGAGAAAAGGAGGGAGAGGGGGGACATGAGATAAACTTTCAAGTACCTCAAGGGAATCAACAAAGTCCAAGAGGGTAGCATCTTTCAAAAAAAGAGGTGTGCAAGATCAAGGGGGCACAATTTGAAGATAGAGGGGGGGGCGGCTCAGAGGTGATTTAAGGAAGTATTTTTTCACAGAGAGGGTTGTGGATGCATGGAACAGCCTTCCGGAGGAGGTTGTGGAGTCAAAAACAGTGGTGGAATTTAAGCATGCATGGGACAGTCATAAGGCAGTTCTAGGGTGTGGGGGTAGGAAGAAGTAGGCTGCTGGTTAACTAGGATCTGCAGCTTATCCATTAGGTAGGGAAATGGGCAGACTGGGTGGGCAAAGCGGTCCTTATCTGCCGTCAAAATCTATGTTTCTATACTAGTCAGAATATATATGGAAATATCGTAGTAGATATTTTTATACCCCTGACAAAATTGTTAAATTTGTATCTATGAGGCATGGCCTGTGTTGGAGAGAATGTGGAGAAAAAATGGCAAATATAACACATTTTTTGTGTTTGTCCGAAAGTTACCCAATACTGGTTAGATATAGAAAAGGGCATACAAAATATTGTGGGACCAGAAATTAAATTATCCAATCAGATGATTCTGCTTTATATTGGGAAGACGGAAAGGTTCCACTAAGTAGAAATAAGTTATACCTGTACCTGGCAGCAGCTAAAAAGGTGGTAACTCACCTATGACGAACGGCTAAAGTACCCACCCTCTTTGATTGGCATTCATTGATGACTGAAATATATCATCTAGAGGGAATAATAGCTTCTAGAGCTGGAAGGATGTCACAATTTGAGCTCCAGTGGAGGCCATGGGTTTTCTGTATCTAACCTCTTGAGGAAACATTTGTTCCCTGATAGAGCTATTTGAAAGTGACCAATTTTTGTAGGATATGAATTTTGATCTAGTGTCATTTGATATATAACAGAATGATGTTGTAGAAACATGAATCGCCAACCTGAAGAACATTCCATGTATTGTAAAACAAAGAGCAATATTGTATAGATGAACTCTGCTGTCATATATATATATATATATATATATATATATATATATATATATATATATATATATATAAAACTATATAAAAACAAAAACATAAAGAATATTATAAAAAAAAGTCTTGGAGTATCTCTTAGACCTCTCAAACACAGGTCTACAATACTCCACAGTCAGAGTTCTTCTTTGTGCCATTTAGGCATATTATGAACCGGTACTGTCCATGTTGCTGGCTGTAGTTAAGAGGTTTCTTAAAGGTATTCTGCATACTAGACCTCCTATTAGACGTCCCGTTGCAGCCTGGGACATTAACCTTGCGCTAGACATGCTCACTCGTAAACCTTTCGAGCCTCTAGCTACTTGCGAGTTGAAGTTCCTCAGTTGGAAAACTGCCCTCCTGGTGGCCATTACTTTTGATCGTAGGGTTTCTGAAATAACGCCCTAGTCACAGACCCCCAGTGATACTGTATTTCACAAAGACAAAGTAGTTCTTAGGACTCATCCTAAGTTCTTGCCTAAGGTTGTCTCAGAATTCCATCTGAATCAACCTTTAGTCCTTCCTACGTATCTACTTTGCAGACTTCCAGAATGAAGGGGAGCGTACCCTTCATTCACTGGACGTAGAGAGAGCATTGAGGTTCTATCTAGATAGAACAAAGGAAATTCACAAGGCTCAACAACTGTTTGTTTCCTTCAGCAGGACCCGACTGGGTCAACCTGTTGCTGTCTGGTGCATTTCAGCGTGGCTGGTGGCATGCCTTCGCCACTGCTATTCTGTGGCACAGGTCAAGCTGGAAGGCAAGAGTGTATGCTCACTCTACCAGAGCAGTAGCGGCTTCTCTGGCGGAAATTCGTAATGTCCCCATTGCAGATACTTGCAATGCAGCTACCTGGAGCTCAGTGCATACGTTTAAGTACTATGCCTTGGACGTCCATGCCAAACGACATCAGTCATTTGGCAGGACAATTAACAGACTTCTGTCCTAAGCAAGTGAGTTCCTTTCTCTCCTGCCTCCCATCTCGAGGGATTATTTAGCTTGGTACTGTCCCATTAGTGTGAATGAGTGGTGGAGACTTTATGTCCACGAAGATATGGACATTTTGTACCTACTGTAATTCTTGATCTATTTGGATGAAGTCTCCACCACTCATTCACATGCTCACCCACCATCCCCCAAGCTCACTTTTCTATTTCTGGTCTTCACTCCCTCAATGGCTGAGATGTGAAGACTTTGTTGTTGACCCTTCTTACATGGGTCATTCGGACTATCTTATGTCCGGTTTTTAGGTTAGTTCTCTCTAGGTTAGTTATGCTGCACCTTGGGGGGGGGGGGTTACTGAGGCGGTTGGAGTGTCAACGCTGAGATGGTCCGTACTGCATGCACCTGGCTCGTGGTGCCGCCTCCTCGCGGCTCCATCTCAGGTGCTGGCCCTCCTGAAAGTGTTTGCTCCCGCTGGGTCCTAGCTCCTCCAGCGTGCTCCCATTAGTGTGAATGAGTGGTGGAGACTTTGTCCAAGAAGATCAAGAATTACAGTAGGTACGTAATTTCCATTTCTGCCCCACCTCGTCCCTGCCGGGTGGGGGGGGATCTGCGACTCCATGGGGGATCGACCGTGAGACCAGGTAGGTGGCAGGATCGGGGGCAGTCCTTCAGTGGAGCTCCCAAAGAAGCGGAGCTCAGAGTAGCCGGGTTATAACAAGAAATTAAAAAAATAAATAAAATAAAAAGCATTGTGCTGTAGGGACTATTTGACCTCTACCTCATCCACACATACACGAAAAAAAAAGAAATGTGTCAACATAGGTCCAGGTAAAGTTCTTGCAATTTCCCCGGAAGGCAGCCATCTCCCTTGGGAGCAAAGATTACAATGTCCCTCCTTCATCAGCTTCACAAGAGGATACATCACTTGATTATTTTGCTGTCTCCTTTGGGAGCAAGAATTCTAATGTCCAGTCTTTTGTTCGTTTCACAAGATGATACATCACTGGATTTTTTTGCACCTTCAGGGCCAACTTTTCCATCTCTAACACCCTTTCTGTCCTTCCGAGATGTTGTGGCTTAGCAGTTTAGTTTATGAGCATCTCTCATGGAGCAGTGGCTTTTCCATACACTTTTGGTGCTGTTTACTGTGCCGGTGGCAGTACTGGGGACTCCCTTAGGGTTGGTGCTGTTGGCGCCTTGGCCACAGTCACTGCCAGCACCGCTGTTGGTGCAGAACCTTCTTCGTTGCTGGTACAGTCTCTTCCTGTGATTATGTTGGTGACACCAGTGCCGGGCAGGGAGTGCCCTTTGGATCCACTGACTCTGTCTCCTCAGTTCAAGGATGAGCAAGAGTAGAATGCAGATCTTATTGACTATAAGGATGAGGACTTTGAGACCCGTTCTGCCAGTGCAGACTCCCAATGGAGGATCTCTCTTATTCAGTTACTGCTGAAGAACATGCAGTAAGTGCTCAATTGAAGCTAAGAAGATACAGATATATGCATCCTCAACCCGTGTATCTCTGATCTGTTCTATCCAAACTAAGCTAGAGCACTGAAGTAGCCTGTAGCAGGCCTTCTTGGATTCTGGAAATCCTCCGGCTCACAGATAAAAATATATGGTGCTTCAGACAAAACTGATGTACTATTCAAACAACATGAATTCTTGCTCTGTTCTGGCATATGCTGTTAGGTCCTGCCTTTCAACTGCCCCGGAGAACAAAGAGTTAAACTTTCCATGGCCAGCATGGAATGTTCACCGCGAGCTCGGTTGAAGCCCCTGTCTGCTGCTGTTTAAATTCCAACCGTCAGATTCTTTACTCCACCTCACTGAACAGTCGCTCTGGAGATTTCTCCTTTGCTCAGTTCAAAAAAGTCGGTTAAAGTGTCGTTTCTCGCTCGGTTTCTACCGAATTGCTGCTACCGTTCTGTCGGTTTAAGTCTCTGTCTGTGGTACCGTGAGTACTAGATAGGTTTTTCTTATAGTTTCTGTGAAGACTTGGTTTGCTGGCCAAGGCACCTAGCTTCACCTGAGCTCTTTCCTGCTAAGACTGCTTGAAAGGCAGAGTAGAGAAACTTACCAGAGCAAAGGAGAAGGATTAAGACTTAGTTTGGCTAAGCAGATTTACTGTGTGGTGGTGTTTTTATTTTTTACTCACAGGGATTGCTACTGTTTGTTGCTAACATTTCATTGCTTTATTTTTTCTCTGATTCAAATTGTTGTTGCTGGTATACCTTCTTCTGCATTATTACAAGGTGTGCCTACAGGTGTGTGCTAACAGATTACTGCTGTAATCTTCTGATTCAAATTGTCTTTTGCAAGGTATATCTTCTTTAGGTATATCTGCTTTATTTTTCTCTGGAGCAAAGTGTTTCTTACAGGGTATATCTTCTCTGAAATTACTGTATTACAGGTGGAGCTTACATTTTTGTGACTTTTTTATCATTGGGCTAAGCAAAATTACTGTTTGACACTGTGTTTTATTTTATTCTTGTTTGTTGAAAAGGTTTGTTGTCTCAGAGGTGTTTCAGTCTCCTTCTCACATTGAAGGAGCTAATTGCTTTTCCTCCCACAGCTCTTCCAAAGGATTAGGTGTGTATGTGGGGGTGGAGCTGGCAAACTGTCAGTAATTTCCAACAGAAAGAAGGGTTAAAAAGTCAGGTTAGTTTATATCTTGGAGGTAGAAGACTTGGTTTGCTGGCCAAGGCACCTAGCTTCACCTGAGCTCTTTCCTTCTAAGACTGCTTGAAAGGCAGAGTAGAGAAACTTACCAGAGCAAGGGAGAAGGTATTAAGACTTAGTTTGGCTAAGCAGATTTACTGTGTGGTGGTGTTTTATTTTTACTCACAGGATTGACTACTGTTTGTTGCTAACATTTAATTGCTTTATTTTTTCTCTGATTCAAATTGTTGTTGCTGGTATACCTTCTTCTGCATTATTACAAGATGTGCCTACAGGTGTGCTAACAGATTACTGCTGTAATCTTCTGATTCAAATTGTCTTTTGCAAGGTATATCTTCTGTTACTGCTTTATTTTCTCTGAGCAAAGTGTTTCTTACAGGGTATATCTTCTCTGAAATTATTACAGGTGGTGCTTTACAGGTTTTACAGTTTTATCTAACACTAGGATAAGCTTTCAGGGTTACTGCAATTGTTGTTGACTGATTGTTTCTGCTCTTACCTCCTTGTTCTTTCGTCTGCGTGGTTCTTTTTTAGGCAGGGGAAGGCCCAGCCACCCACCCCCATCCCCAACCACCCCACGCCACACTCCTTTTATAGGGTACCACAGTTGTGACATTTCCTGTGGCAGAGCAGGAAGGGGCGGATCAGTGGGGCCTCCACAAGGTGATCTCATTTGTTAGGGCACTAGTAATTTTAACTTGTTATAACAAGTTAAACAAAGCACAATTAAACCATTACTTGCATTTTTTTCCTTTTTTTTTCCTTCTAATTACTCTGACTAGGTTACAAACCCAGCAACTTATTTGGAATGGATTTCATTAACTGCAGGTACTGTGGAACAATTTTCAGAAGGACAGTCTTACAGGATTTAGGACACTGTCCTACATGCTGGGCCTTTGGAGATCTTAGGTCTCAGCTCCGGGCAGCATGGGCAGAGATTGCACGCCTCAAATTTCATATTGAAGAGGAAATACATTATAAGAACCACCCACCATTTCCCCAGCATCCAACAGAAAACCTCGACCGCAGAGGGTAGTTGGTCCAGGAGGTTGGCAGGTGGTTAGGAGGGGCAAATCGGGTGCCCCATCACTCTCTGCTCTCCAACATATTACCTCCAAAACCATATAAACACTACAAACAGGTATCTGCGTCTATCTCTGAAATCAAACAAAGAGGCAGAAGACACTGCAGAGCAGGACACTGCGGCACAGGAGCTAGACAACAATACTCACCCAAATCAGGAACCAAAACTAAACAAGCACAAAGGAAATCCAAAAAACTCTGATCATAGGAGACTCCATGATTGGGAGTTGATACCCATCTCCAGCCAGGGTGATGGTCAGATGTCTCCCAGGTACATCAGCATGGAGAGACACTGACCGCATTGCTAAAACTGTTCACAAAGCAGGAGAAAACATTGATGTCCTAGTATACATAGGGACTAATGATCTCGCCAGCCGGTCAGTTGTGGAGACCAAGGAACACCTGACTAAGCTGGGTGACAAACTGCCAGTCTGGGAGAAGGGAGCAGATGGACGGAAGGTCAGAGAAGGGGAGATAGGGGAGCTAAACATGTGGCTCAAGGACTGGTGCCAGGAAAAAGGACACAGATTTGTAGGGAACTGGCAACAGTTCTGGGAGCGAAAGTTCTTTAAATTTGATGGACTGCATCTGACTAAAGAGGGAGTCAGTGCATTGGGGCAGAAGTTTGACGTCTTTGCAAAATATTTAAACTAGCAAATGGGGAGAGGGGTGCAGCACCCCATACATTGAATGGGAAGAACACCCCCCCCTCAGCTAGTGGTCAAACAGGGATTCAGCGTGTTTGCTGTTCATTTGCATCACCAGGTAAGAAAAAGGTTTGTCTCCCATACGATGCACAGGGTAATGCCAAACTTCACCCAACAACTAACACACCAAAATCTGGCCAATGGAAAATCATGTACACAAATGCTCACAGCCTGGGAAATAAGATCCCAGACCTGCAGGCATAATGTCAGAGGCTAAACTGGACATAGTAGCAATTAGTGAGACGTGGTTTACCAGTAACCACACTTGGGAGACTTCAGTACCTGGCTATGTATTGTTCAGAAGAGACCGAGGTGCAAAAAGGGGAGGTGGCCCTGTATGTTAATGAAAATATCAAAGCTACAGAAATTCAGAATACACATAAGGAGCCAGAAGAACTGTGGGTCACCCTGAAACAGGAAATGGGACAGCCATAAGAACTGGGGTTGTCTACAGGCCCCAGACCAGAGGGAGGACATAGACACATTACTGTTAGAAGATATACAAAACATGACAGCTAAAGGGAGGTTCTGATAATGGGAGACTTCAACATGCCAGATACAGATTGGTCAATACCAGCAGGAACATCTGCCAGAACTAGACTCATAGTGGATTCCCTGCAGGGAGGGCCTCAAACAACTGGTACAACAACCCACAAGAGACAGGGCTATCCTAGATCTAGTACTGACTAACAAAGAAGGGATCACAGATCTCCAGGTAGAAGGTCACCTGGGGCCAGTGACCATCACATGGTATGGTTCAATTTGGCTACTACATCTAAATCATCCCATTCCAAGGCAAAAATATGGGACTTCAGAGGAGCTGACTTTGATAAGATGGCCAACAGAGTTAGCTAGCCCTGGCAAAAAGAAACACAGGTGAGGAGGTACAGGCAAAGTGGGCAAGCATTAAGGATACAATACTTGAAGCAACATCCCATTGTGTTAGACAGAAAAGGAAGTGCAAAGAAGAAGAAACCACTTTGGTTCTCAAATACAGTAGCAGAAAAGGTCAGAGCCAAAAGGCTGGCCTTCAGGAAATATAAGGAACACAGCGGATGAAGATAGGGAGGCATACCAAACTGCCCTAAGGGAAGCAGGAAGGCAGTAAGGCAGGCAAAGTCCCAAACTGAGGAAATACTAGTACGTAACAGTAAAAGAAGGTGACAAGACTTTCTATAGATACATTAGTGAAAGGAGAAAGTCCAGAGGGGTATTGCTAAACTTAATGGAGAAAAGGGAGCATGTGAGGAGGAGGACCCTGTAAAGGCATCTATCCTAAATAGATACTTTTGCTCAGTATTTACTGAAGAGAAGGTAGGCAGGGCCCACAGCTCAGCATCATGGACACAGGGAGGAGGTGAGCACTACTCCCTTCACAAAGAAAGGGTCCTACAAGAGCTTGCTAAGCTCAGGGTGGATAAGGCAATGGGACCTGATGGCATACATCCCAGGGTACTTAAGGAGCTAAGGAGGAACTAGCAGAGCCATTAGCAGAATTTTAGTGAGTCTCTGAGCACAGGAGAGGTCCCAGAAGACTGGAGAAGGCTCATGTGATCCCGCTCCACAAGAGTGGTAGCAGGGAGGAGGCGGGAACTACAGACCAGTCAGTCTTACCTCAGTAGTGGGCAAGATTATGGAGGCACTCCTTAAGGAAAGGATAGTGCAACACCTGGAATCCATAGGGCACAGGATCCAAGACAGCATGGGTTTACAAAGAAGGTCCTGTCAAACTAATCTCATAGATTTCTTTGACTGGGTAACCAGAGTGGTGGACCAAGGGGAGCAGTTGATGTCGCCTACCTTGACTTCAGCAAAGCTTTGACACTGTTCCACATAGAAGATTGATAAATAAGCTGGGTAGGCTGGGTTGGTCAGAAGTTGGTCAACTGGGTGGCAAACTGGTTGACTGGCAGAAAACAGAGAGTGGTGGTAAATGGTATACAGTCAGAAGAGATGCAAGTCACAAGGGTACCTCAGGGATCAGTCCTGGGGCCAGTCCTGTTCAACATCTTCATTAGTGACCTCATAGATGGACTAGAGGGTAAGGCTTGTCTGTTTGCAGATGACACCAAGATCTGCAACAGAGTAGATGATCCAGATGGGGTGGGCAGAATGAGAAGAGATCTGGATAAACTAGCAAAATGGTCAGAAGAGTGGCAACTGGGATTTAATGCAAAGTGCAAAATCATGCACATAGGGAAGAGAAACCCTGAAGCCACTTATAGGCTGGGAGGAGTTGCTAGCAGTCACAAAGGAAGAAAGAGACTTGGGCATCATCATCACTGATGACCTAAAATCATCCAAGCAGACCTCAAAGCAGTAGGTAAGGCTAGGGGGGTGTTAGGGTGTATTAGTAGGGGTATCACAAGTCGGTAGAGGAGGTAATCCCTCTGTACAAGACATTGGTTAGGCCCCATCTGGGTACTACGTGCAGTATTGGAGGCCACACCTTCACAAGGACATTAACCAAATTGAGGCAGTCCAGAGAAGGGCAACAAAATGGTGCAGGGACTGCATCAGAAGACATATGAGGACAGATTAATGGAGCTCAATATGTATACCCTTGAGCAAAGGAGGGAGAGAGGTGATATGATCGAGACATTTAAACACCTTAAGGGCATAAACAAGGTGAAAGAGTCTAACATGTTTAAATATAAGAAAATAGCAGGACAAGAGGACACAGCATGAGATTAGAGGGAGGCCGATTAAGGGGAATGTGAGGAAATTCTTTTCACAGAAAGGGTGGTAGATGCATGGAATGGCTTACCACAAGAAGTGGTGGCTATGAATACAGTGCAGGGCTTCAAACAGGCATGGGATAGGCATAAGGGAGCAATACAAATGACTATGAATAGATAGGTCACTGACAGAGCAAAGGCCGATGGCACATTTATAAGGTAGAAAAAGAAATGGGCAGACTGGATGGGCCTTGCGGTCCTTATCTGCCATCAACTTCTATGTTTCTATGTGTGGAACTTGTAAATTTCGGATCGGTTCAGCTGAACAGATCAGTTTCAGGTAAAAAGTTTGTGTATTTACTTAGAGTGTGGTAACTAGTCCGTATCGGTTCTAAAAAAAAAAGATGGATTCTATTACTTTTTTTTCCAAGACCCGTGACATGGTCAGGAACCGATAGGGGAGTCTTGCCTGTCGGATTGCCGAAAAAAGGACAAGTTTTGGTTAGGATTGGCCATGTCTGAGAAACCCAAGAAAAACGGGCCCACTGGGTTTCAACACCAGTGTGTGTGGGGAAGCCTTTGCTAAGGCTGATCCCCACACCACCTGTGTTTATTGTCTGGGGTTTGACCACCTCGATTCAGACTGCCAAATTTGTAAGAATTTTCCCAAAGCTACCCTGGAAAAGAGATTAGGTAGACTGAGGAAAGGGAGGCCGAGAAGTCCGCTGACCCAGATGGCCAGCCCGGTTCGGTTCCGACCGAACCAGAAGGAGTGCCGTCTGACCAGGACGATACTTCTTCGGACAAAAGGAGAGCCGATTCTGAGGAGTCGGTTCTGGTTAAAAGAAAAAGAAAAAATAAATCGTCTGGTTCAGACCCAGAAATTCATACTCCGACCGCCGATGAAATAGCCAAAGCGATAAGAATAGTGCAATCGCTTACTTCGGTTCCGGCTTGAACCGGCACCATCTGGCAGGGGCTCGGTTCGGTCGGTTCCCCCGGTTCCGGGTTACACACTGGAAGAATTTTATAAACTGGATGAGGAGGAGGGAGAGTATGAGGATGACGATGGTGATTTTGAAAATCTGGATGTGCCTATTGACCCGGACATCTCCCCAGACGGGCCTTCAGGTGTTTCTCCTCCTAGGCTTTCTGAGTCCCCTTCTCACTTTATGTTTTACAAAAAAGTGGCTGAAACCCTCCAGCTGCCTATGGAAGAAGCAGTGGAGGATCAGGAGGAGCCTGATTTTGTTGAAATGATGGACACCCCAGAGTCCAGGAGACTGTCTATTCCCCTCCACAAATCCATTGGGAAACAGACACATAAAATTCTTAAGACTCCTAATTCCATACCTCCTGTGGACAGACGAATGGACAAGAGGTATACTTTGTCAGGCTCAGACATGGAGTTCCTTTCCCAGCAATGCAGCCTTGCTGGGGTAGTGCAGGCTGTGATAAGGCAAATATCCCCTTGGCATCACACCCCCCAGATAAGGACTCCAGGAGGATTGATGCCATGGCAAAGAAACAGTACATGGCAGCATCTTTGGGATTCAGGCAGGCTAACTATATGGCCTACACAGCTCAATACCAGAAGTCCAGGTGGGACTTTGTGCTGACTCTGGCTAAACAGGCCCCTGACCAGCTTGCCAAGGAGCTGGAGCAGGTGGCTGCAGTTGGGATTGAGGCATCCAAGGTGCAATTTCATGCTGCTGTGGACTCCAGTGATGTTTCATCAAGAGTCATGGCTACATCTGTGGCTCTTGGAGGATGGCTTGTCTCTAGATGTACTAGCCTATCATAGGATACCCAGGCTAAGGCCATGGATTTCCCTGTTATTGGTAATTCTCTGTTTGGGGAGCAGACAGAGAACTACATGAAAAAGATGGACGAGTACAGGACCACTTACAGGAATGCTCAGGCCAAAGAAAGGCAAGCCATTCCTCAAAGGCAGCAGTCCAGGGGCAGGGGCAGGCCTTTCCAAAGGCCTTTTTACCAAGCTCAGGCCTCCTGTTCTTATTCTCAGAGGGGGGTTCTTCAGAGGGAGAGGCAGACAGGGGATGAGCAGGCTTGCATCCACCTCTCAGCCTAAAGCCCCTGCCAAGCAGACACCCTGATGCGTCTGCCCAGGCCGATTCTCCAGTACTGGTAGGGGTCAGGCTGGCTTACTTTGTCCAGGACTGGAAGTCTCTGACATCACACAAGTGGGTCCTGGAAGTAGTAAGCCAGGGACTGGTTCTCAGCTTCAGAAAATTTCCCAAGATGAGAACCAGATCCTTTCCACCTGCAAATCCATCAGAGACCCTTGTCTTAGTGGCAGAGGTTTCTTCCCTCCTAGCTCTCAGAGCTATAGAGAGGTTCCTACCCTACACACAAGGACAAGGATTGTACTCAGGTACTTCCTAACCCCAAAAGACAGGAGAATGGCGGCCCATCCTGGATCTAAGATATCTGAACAAACACCTTTTAAAACCAAAGTTCAAAATGGTGACTCTGGGAATAATCCTTCCCTCTCTAAGGCCAGGGGACTGGCCTCCCTGGACCTCAAAGATGCCTATTTTCACATTCCCATCAGGTGCTCCCACAGCAGGTACCTCAGGTTCGAGTTGCCCTCAGGCCACTATCAATTCAGAGCAATGCCCTTTGGCCTAACATTAGCCCCAAGGGTTTTCACAAAGTGCCTGGCAGTAGTGGTTGCTTTTCTAAGGAGAAAAAAGATCTCCATCTTCCCATACTTGAACGACTGGCTCATAGTAGGTCAGTCTCCAGACCAAGTCAAGTCACGCTTGCAAATAACCCAGCAAGTGCTCACTTCCCTAGGATTCCTTCTCAACCTTCCAAAGTCAGTTCTCGAGCCAGTACAGCTCCTCACCTTCATAGGAGTGGAGCTGGATACAATAAGGGCAAGAGCCTTGCTTCCCCTGGACAGGGCAAGGACCCTTATGGAACTGGCCTCTTCTTTCACCCTACAGGTGTTTCGACCAGCAAGGCATTTCCTTCAGCTTCTGGGCCACATGGCAGCTTCCACAGCATTGGTCCAGGGAGCAAGATTCCAGATGAGGGGCATTCAGTTCCATTTAAAAGCCTTCTGGTTCCAAAGAAAGGATCCCCTTACCAAACTAGTCCCAGTGACTCGAACCCTGGTCCAGGCCTTGCGATGGTGGCAGGATCAGAACAATTTGAGACAAGGAGTTCCTTTTGTCACTCAGTCTCATTCAGTGATACTCACCATAGATGCTTCCCTGCTGGGCTGGGGAGCCCATCTGGGAGATCTTACCACCCAAAGGCTATGGTCACCTCAGAAATCTCTGCTTCACATCAGTCTCTTGGAACTCAGAACAGTGTTTCTGGCACTGTAAGCCTTTTCCACATCTGTACAGGACAAGGTGGTCCAGGTCAGAACAGACACCACCACCACCATGTGGTACATCAACAAGCAGGGAGGCACTCGGTCTATGGCCTTGTGCACAGAAGCAGTGAAGTTGTGGTCCCTGGCCTATTCTTTGCAAACCTCTGTGATAGCAGTTCACCTCCCGGGGAAGGACAGTGTCCTAGCAGATGCTCTGAGCAGGATATTCCAGGGTCATCACGAATGGACCCTAGATCCTCTAGTTTTGAAAGTGATTTTCTCGAGATGGGGCACTCCACAGATAGATATTTTTGCAGCCCCAGACAATCACCAACTTCCTCTCTTTTGTTGCAGACCCCCAGTCTTGGGCTCAGTTCCCCTGGATGCTCTGATCCTGAACTGGGAAGGGAAATTTCTGTATTATTTTTCCCCCTTCCCTCTCCTGTTCAAAGTGTTAGTCAAGATAAGGTCACAACCATGCAAAGTGATTCTGATTGCTCCAGATTGGGCCAGACAGCCCTGGTATCCCCTGTTGCTATCCTTAGCAGTCCACCTTCCCCTGTCCCTGCCCAGGAATTACAACCTGTTGACATCCTCTCAAGGGAGGATTTGGTATGCGAACTTACGTTCTCTCAATCTCAAGGCATGGCTCTTGAAGAGTTAGAGTTTGCTGACCTGCTTCTTTCCCAAGGGGTTCTGGATATCCTTAAGGCTTCTTGAAAGCCTTCTACTAGAAAGACTTACAATTTCAAATGGAAAAGGTTTACTGTTTGGTGTTCTAAGAAGAATATTTCTCCAGATTCTGCTGGGTTGCCTATAGTTCTGGACTATATTTTCCATCTCAATGGCCTAGGCCTTAGGCCAGCTACACCTAAAGTGCATTTGGCAGCTGTTTCTGCATTCCTGTCAGTAGGCAAACCTTCTCTGTCAGACCATCCTGTGTTTTGTAAATTCTTCAAGGGATTGTTGCATACCAATCCCCCCTTTAGGGATCCTGCTCCTGCTTGGGACCTTAATGTTTGCATTGCTCAGCTTATGCAACCCCCATTTGAGCCTCTGTCCTCTGCAGAGCTTAAGTACTTGACTTGGAAAACTGTGTTTTTGGTAGCCGTTACTTCTGCCAGGCGTATCAGTGAATTACAAGCCCTGTCAGTAGAACCTGATTTCATCTCTTTCCATAGAGATAAAGTGGTCCTCAGAACTAACAGGAAATTTTTGCCTAAAGTGGTTTCAGATTTCCACCTCAACCAGTCTGTCTCTCCCTGTTTTCTTCATTGACCATTCCTCCTCTGGAGAGAGGAGGCTGCACAGCTTGGATGTTAAAAGGGCCCTCAACTACTTCACAGAGCACACCAAGGGTCACAGGTTTGAGTCCCTTCAGTTGTTCCTCACATATGGAGAGGTTGGTAAGGGCAAACCTGCCACTAAGAGATCTATTGCCAGGTGGATTGTTTCTTGTATACAATTCTGCTATGAAAAACTGGGTAGAACTCCACCCTCAGGCCTGAGGGTTCACTCTACTCGAGGTACAGCTGCTTCCCTGGCTGCTGCCAAGGATATTCCTATCTTAGAAATCTGTCAAGCAGCCACCTGGGAAACAGTCCATACATTCACCAAGCATTACTCTCTGGATATCCAGGCTAGGAGTGATGCTGGGTTTGGCACAGCAGTACTTCAGAGCCTGTTTCCAAAGTGGGTTCTGTCCCTCCTCCATGGAGGTACTGCTTGGTAGTTTGCATATGTCAGAATACAGCAAGACTTCATATTGTTTGAAGAAAAAATTACTCACCTTAGTAATGTTGTTTCTTCTAATGGAGTCTTGCTGTATTCTGACCTCCGCCCCCGCCTCCCCTCTCAGAACCTAGTTTTTGGGATGTGGGTGGGCAGGAGCAGTGTTGGCACCCTAGGGGTTTCCCTTTTTCACCCTCCGTTATTTTGGGTGAGCATTGTGTTTTGTGTTTGGGGTTTCCTGACTTGAGTCTTTGCTTTGAAAACCAATAAAACCCTTTTATATAAATATAGTTGACTAGTTTGAGTTTTACAGTTTCCACACAGAACTTCTATTGAGTATTGCTCGTAAAGATCTGACGGTTGGAGTTTAAACAACAGCAGACAGGGGCTTCAACCGAGCACACGGTGAACATTCCGTGCTGGCAATGGAAAGTTTAACTCTGTGTTCTCTGGGGCAGTTGAAAGGTAGGACCTAACTGCATATGTCAGAATACAGCAAGACTCCATTAGAAGAAACAACATTACTAAGGTGAGTAATTTTTTCTTCTCTGCCTATAGCTAATGCTATTCTTATAATGGATAGTAATGATAAGATAATTGCTGCAAAGGAATTTGCCATGCAGCCTTCTAACATGTCTCACTCTAGCATGGTCCTTGCTATGCTGGCCCTCCTCCTGCTGCAGCACTCTATGCTCTCCCTCTGTACCCCCATTAACCTGCCCCCAACCAAAGCACACTGCCCCACTCAATTCCCGGCCCCCATCGGACTACCCCACACCTATCCCTCAATCCATTCCCCGAATCCTCCGTACCCTGGACTACCACGCCACCCCACCCACCAACCACCTATGTGCTACTCACAGCTTTGTGTTTCCAGTCACAAGTGGACACTCTCCTCACTAGCGCCCAGTTGTTCTCTCCTTCCTATCCCTGCTCCTCCCTGGTGGGGTCCCGACAACCACATATGCACCCACATCGCCAGCTACAAACACCACGCGAGGCGCCTAATTCTCCTGCTGCTCCTACTCCGCAATGTGAACCCAAACCCCGGCCTGTCACCCCAGCCACGCCTCTGACCACAGATGGCAAAGGCTTGAATCGCTTTATTAATATATGCAGCCTCCTAAGAAAACTGCAGCCTCCAATGTTGGGTCACCCAACACTCCGGATATTCTCATGCTTGCCAAACCTGGCTGTCCTCCTCACGCCTGACTCTGCCATCTCCTTCCTGGTTTTACCATTTTCAGGGCCGAGAGGATGGGCAGGCATGAGGGGTGTGCTATCTACTTGCGCAACTCGGTCCTCGGGCTTGCCTCCCCAACCCCAGCTTAACCATGGGCGCAAGCCATTTCTAAAAATCACCCTCACCCTGGACGCGGTCCGCTCTATCTAACTGCGGCTTATCTACCCCTGGGGTCTAACAAAGACTCTGCAGCCACCTCTCTCCTTGACTACCTGGCTACCTTACCCCCGAAAGCTGAACAGTTAATTATGGGTGACTTAAATTCCAATTGGCTCAGCCCGTCGGCTGATAATTTGAAGAATGAGCTTGCAGCCCTTGACCTGTCCCAACTGGTCACTCAGCCCACTAGACTTAACAAAGTAACAGGAACTAGCTCCCTCCTGGACGTCATCCTCTCTAACTGACCTCATAAAGTAGTCTCCATTGATGTCCTTGCGGACTCACTCAGTGACCACTCCCCAGTCATCTGCTTCTGGTCCTCCCCCACCCTCAGCCCTGGGTACCAGGACCTCGCCGCCAGTTTCTCCCCGGAGGTCTCGACAACCTCAAACGCCACCTCGCCCAAATCGACTGGTCCCCATTGGCCAGCCTCCTGACGCTAACTCATGCCCTACCTACCTCTCCACGGCCTTCAACCACGCCTGTGATCTGTATGCACCCCTCAACACTCTGAGGATAAAAAAAACGGACTGCTGCATGGATCACTCCTGCGCTGATCCAACAACTAAAAATAGAGATAACCTCTGGCACTTAGCTAATGACCCCGGTAGGGTTGCTGACAGGCAAGCCTACAGGGCAGCCCGCAATCAATGCACCTGGACAATCAAGCAGGCTAAAGCTAAATTCTACCAGGCTGCGTTGACATCCTCCTGGGGCTCGTCCAGAGCTTTCTGGGACAACATTAAAGATTTAAATGGTAAGACCCGCTCCCCCCCTCCATCCCAGATTATCATAAATGGGACTGTCTCGACTGACCCCACCTGTATTGCTAACTGCCTTAATAAAACTTTTCTGACGTGAAGTACCGTCCTCCCGGCCCATTTTTCTGACCAGTTGCCAACCCATCACGCTCCATTTCAGGCCACAATTCCACTTCGAGATGATCTCACCTTACGATGCCAAACCTTTCTTAATAAAGGCCCTCGCCTCTCAGAACCCTACCAATGACCCTCTCGGCTCCCGGATACTTGTACGTGCTAGAGGTCATGCTCACCCATGGACGCTTATCATTAACAAATCCCTATGCCTCGGCCAATTCCCTAAGGCCTGGAAGCATGCAGAAGTAACCCCCATCCATAAGTCTGGGGACCGCACTCTGCCTAATAACTACAGGCCCATCTCCATCCTTCCCCCCCTATCCAAAGCCTTAGAAAAAATAGTAAACACACAGCTCTCGGAATATCTTACTAACTACAACCTTCTTTGTCCGGAGCAACACGGTTTTTACCCTGGCCATAGCACATCCACTGCCCTGCTGGAATTCTCCCACCACATTCACTCAGCACTAGACAAAGGCCATCTTGCAGGGGCGGTCTTTATAGACCTGTCCAAGGCCTTCGACACGGTGTGCCACCCCCTGCTACTAAACTCCCTCAGTATACTAGGTCTCGCAGCCGGCCCCCTGAAGTGGTTCGCAAGCTACCTACACAACAGGTCCCAAAGAGTCAAGCTAAATGGGACCCTCTCCTCCTACCTTCCTGTACACTCGGGTGTCCCCCAAGGCTCCATCCTTGGCCCGACCCTTTTCAGCCTATTCCTGAACACCCTCCCCAGCTCTTGCTCCAGTAAAATATTACTCTATGCTGATGACGCTGTTATCCTAGCATCACACCCTGACCCACACCCACTCCAAATCATGCTGCAAAGCGCCTTCCTCCAAACCGAAAAGTGGTTCAATAATCACCGCCTAGTCCTGAACCTAAAGAAAACTAAGTCCATGCTATTTTCTCATCGGCAAAACAATGCCAGGGACTTCCTCCACATCACCACCTGTACGCCTCCTCTGGAGCAGGTCTCATCCTATAAGTACCTGGGCATCACCTTTGACTCCGCTTTACTTTCCACGCCCTCTTAAAGCTCTGTCATCTGCTATGAACTCCAGAATCGGGTCTTCTCTACCGCCACAAAGACTGTCTCCCGAACCCGCTTTAAAACTAGCCATCACCTCTCGGTATTATCGCTGGCTGACTACGGACTCCCTGTTTTACGCTGCTGCTGATGCTCTGCCTTATCCAAAGTCCAGACCGCTATCAACAAAGCATGTAGGTTCTTTATCGGTGCCCACAGCAGAACCCACACCTGTCTGCTATACTCCACCACAAAAATACTCACTCTTGAGGAAAGACTGAAATATCAAACCTGCCTACTGGTCAAAATCCTTGACAGGTCTCTGCCCTCTGGGATCTCTGGACCTTGCAGCGGGCTGCTCTAGGTCCCTTCCAACCTTGATGCGCCCTGCAGCCACTTTCAATGTTCCCAGAGCGAGGACCTCTCGCTGCCAAAGATCTTTCCATCACCAAGCCCCGTCTTGGTTTAACTCCCTTCCTGAAACTATCTCCATGATCCCAGGTATTGGCCGCTTCAAAATCGCCCTCCGCCAGCATATTATTGACAACTGATGTTGTAGATGCTTGTAGCTGCCCTGTGCCAGTCCCTACTAACCTTTTCAAGCCCCCCGCCTACCGGTCTTATAACTCTATATATTAGCTTGTGACATGTTGTCAATTTGTATAATGTATCTCTTGTTGTTTTACCAATGTTAGTACCTATTAGCTTGTGACTTGTTGTCAAATTGAATAATGTATCTCTTGTTGTTTTACCAATGTTAGTACCTACACAAGTTTAATCCAGTACAGCCTCGCTGTCTGCTCTCCCCAAGTGTATACTTTATGTATCTAACCTGTTCGTCATTCCCTATCCTAACTTCACTCTATTATTGTCTCCCCCTTTTTGACAAGGTACCTTTGTAAACGAGTCTCTGACTCAAAGGTTGTAAAACTGATCTCTACAATAAAATAAAACATAAAATAAAAAGGAGTCTAGTTAGGTTGACATTATGGCTAACAGGGTGTTTCCTTCAGCCACTCTAGTTTTAGGAGTTGCGAACTACCAGTCCCACATTTTGAGGAACGAACATGCTCAATGGGACAAGGTCAGACTTATTACAGAAAGCCTTCTGGAATCTACCACAAAGCACAGCTTCTTGGTTATTACAAAAGGTTTAAATCTGATAACCAGTAGCTGAAGATCATGTTAAATGCTTCTGACATGACGGCACTTGCAGCTGCTGCTAGGGTTTGTCTCAGGATGACTTCATGGCTAAAGAACGGCAGGGTTTTTGTCCCTTTTTTTTTTTTTTTTTTTAATTTGATCTCGGATCAACACCTTTGAACGCAGGTGCTCGTTTACAAAGGTTCCATGTCAGTGGTGGGATAAATTCAATTTAGTTAATGATGGCAGTAGCAGAAGTGACATAAGAAACAGTATCCGGAATTGATAAGTGTTGGATTCTCAAGGAAAAAGTATATAATAAATAATGGGTTGGGGGGTAGTATAGGGTAGTGTATAAGAGGGAGAGGTAAGGGAAGGTGCAGACCGTGTAAAGACAAGCATACATACTTTAAGGGTGGGATGGAAGAGAGCGGGGAAAAGCGGGGGTTACTGTCAAAAATGAAGGGGAGGTAGGGAGAGTAGGCGTAAAGAGAAACCAAGGATAGGATGAGGCAGCAAGGTCACTGAAAAGTGCTAGGCAGACCCTAGATGTGCAAGGGGCTGATGCTTCTGCCATCCAACAGAAGATAATGAATGATCTTACTTTGAGAGGGTTCCTGCAGTGGGTCTTCACAGATAGGACTGCACCTCCTGGCGTCAGGAGCACACACAGCAGACTTCTAGCTAGCAGTACATAATGGGGGACTGCCCCCGACGTCACATGATGGGACATCAGTGTGACACTGTATAGGGGCGGTCCTCACGTCCGCCCTCCAGTTCTTTCCCGCCATCGACCTATATA
The DNA here is from genome assembly GCA_016271365.2 of Neoceratodus forsteri. Lineage (NCBI taxonomy): Eukaryota > Metazoa > Chordata > Ceratodontiformes > Ceratodontidae > Neoceratodus > Neoceratodus forsteri. The sequence goes on from CM028130.1 coordinate 1,582,603,827, forward strand.
CGTCAGACCTTGCGGTGAACTCGTCTGCAGTTGACCGCCATTTTATGAGTATTTCTCATTCCTTTATTTTGCCTTTTTCCAGTTTAATGCATGTTTTCTCAGTCACATAGGACCAAGAAGAAGTGCTCACAGTGTGGCACTCAGATTCTGCACGGGAACAATCACTCCCGCTGTGTCCTCTGCCTAGGCCCAAAACACAGAGTTGATGACTGTGACATCTGCCAATCCTTCAACAAGGCCACATGCGTGAGGCACCAGAAAGCCCTCGATGCTCACCTGCTGAAAAAATGCCTAGCATAGATGTAAAGGAGCTTCAGGAGCTGTGGGAATGATCCTCTTCACACACCTCAGTGCAAGAAAAAGGAGAAGTGCCAGTACCGGTCCCCTTCTACCCAGCATCACCAGGCAGTCAACGCTACTTCAGGTGGGGTGTCTGCCTCAGTGAGTACTCCTCCTCGGTCTCCGTCCGCCCTGGAGGATCGGTCGCCGCCCCCCCCCGCCTCAGTCAGAGGGTGACAGGGGTGTTCCTCCAGGAGGATCTTGCTTCGGGGCCTGTCGATAGCTCTCAGGCTGACAAGTCACACTCCGGTACCGCCGACAGGTGCACAACCTCGATTGATAAGCCAGACTCCAATTCTGCTGCTGCCTGCTTGACCACGACCGATGAGTCAACGCCAGCTCCTCAGATGTCCACTCGGTTGAGGCCGATCAGTCGGTCATCGGCCTGTCCAATGACCGCTCGGCCAAAGCTCTCCTGTCAGGCCTTTCTGTTGTACCCAACGTCATGCAGAGCCAGCTTCCAGGCACACTTCTCTCCCACAAGAGTTCTCCCTCCCGGGACTCTCTAACTCAGCCCAACCCCTCGTTTTCCCCTTAACTCCGGGACATGAGTGCTTCTGGTCAGGGGATTCCTTCTGCTATATCGGGCTTTCTTTCTGAGCTTCCCACTTCCCCAGCGGGCCTGTCAATGGGGATATCTATTCCATTACCCCCCCCTCGCCTTTCTTGGATCAAACGTCGGGTCCTCTTAGGCCATCGACGCCAGGCCACTCTTCCATCTACGTTCCTCCCGACTTGGGAATGGCCTCTGTCTCTTTTCCTCTGATGCCAGAGCCCCCGCCTGGCCCTTCTGGGGTTCCAGCCAGGACCCCAGGCCTGCCATCGGACCCACATATTCCTAGCAGTCCCTTGCCCCCACTTCCTTCGGGGCCTTCAGCCCCTGCACCATCCAGTCCTACTGGCAAGAACCCCGGCTACCCGCCACCACAGTTCCCCTTTTACCCGGCGCCAGGGGGGGGACTGTCTCTGGGTTACCCATAGCATGTTCCCACATCCAGGTACCCGTCGCCGGGCCCATATGTACTAGAAGTTCCATCATCAGCCTTACCCCTGTTGGTACCAGGCTCCTGGTTACCCCCATATCCTTTCTCGGGGGCTTCCAGGCAATCAGCCTCCACCGCCGCCTCCTCCATCTTCTCCTCCTCCTCTGCCGCAACCACAGGGGACAATTCCGACCTGGAGGAAGGACTCCAAATTGCAGCTCCTGCGGGAGCTGGGACACCCGCATCTGATCATAATTTCTACTTCGACCCCCAGGGCAGTTCCTAGGAGCCCATCCCCAGTCGACCATCGGTCGTCGGATAGGGACTATAGCAGGCCTCCAGCTGGGGCCCTCTCGGGCATCAGAATCACGGAGGAGGTTCCGGACATAGCCTTTCTACCCAGCAAACTGGAGTCTTACGGCTCTGATACCGATTCTGACTCTGCAGCTCACTCAGAGCCTCATTCTCCTTTGGACCCACAACCCAAGCAATCTCCTAAATCTCCGCTGGAGGAACTGTCATTTGCGGAGCTCCTTAGAGCCATCCAGCAGGCTTGTGGCTAGTCATCCCAGGAGATGGATCCTAAAGAGAAGAGGTTTGTGGAGCACCTGAATTTGACCAATGCACACCCTGTACCCATCCCACCTTGGACGGGGCTGCACGAAGACTTAACATCAACAATATGGCAACAACCATCCTCAATTCCTGCAGTCTCTAAAAAGGCCAACAAGACCTATAATCCTCCGGAAGGGGCCAGCCACCTCACGAGTCAACCTATGGTCGATTCCATAGTCATCACACCAGCCCACGATAGGTCGGCTCAGCCAAAGCACCTGAGTGCCTCACCTCCAGACAAAGAGTCCAAACAGATGGACCAATAACGACCACAAGATCTATGCTTCCTCCACCTGCGCTATCAGGTCTTTTAATTACGTAGCCCACATGATCTCTTTCCAGAAGTTTGCCGTGACCAACCTAGAGAAAGAGCTGCAATCTATCCCGGATGAAGAATTCGGGAACAAGTTTCTGGACAAGGTGAGACTTAACAAGTCTTCCTGCCGCCACGCATTGCATGCCACCTACGACTAAGTGGACTTGGTGGCCCACTTCACCGCTTTGGGAGTTTGTCTGAGATGTCTTGCATGGCTCTGTCTTGCAGGACTGGCACAGGACGTTGAAGCCACTCTCCTGGACGCCCCTTCAGGGGCTCCATCCTCTTCAGCGGCAACGCAAAGGATATAATTACAGAGCTTCAGGAGAGCGGCAGATCCCTGCGGGACATCCGCTGCATGTACAGCGCTGGCCCAAAACCCAAGCAGCCTTTTTGTCGCCCCCAAAAAAGATGGAACAGATAGAACCAGACCAGATGCCAGGGAAAGTGCCACACCACTGGTTCTGGCGCCCAGACTCCTCAGGCAAAAGTCCGCCGGAGGCAGTAAAACTGCCCTCTCCTCCGCTTCCTGTCTTGAGGGGATCCCCTCCACCTGTTGTTCTAGTGGAGCCGGTGGAGGGGAAGGTTCACCTTCCACCTAGACAGGTGGGAGGTGATAACTGCAGACGCTTGGGTCCTTCAACTGATCGCAAGAGGGCACTCAGTCGAGTTCCTGGAAAGACCCCTGGACAATCCTCCAGGCAGGTCTCACTACCCGGCAAGCCATCTGCACCTCATTCAGCAGGAAATCCAGGCTCTATTAGGAAGGTCAGCCATAGAGCCAGTTCCTCTCAGGCAGGAAGGGGGTATTACTCCCATTTTTTCCTGATGCTAAAAAGGACTGGCGATCTGAGGCCCATACTGGATCTCAGCCTGCTCGACCTGTTGTGGAATACAAGCGGTTCCACTTGCTAACCCTCCAGAGACCCTTACCCCTGCTCCAGCTGAAGCAATGGCTGTGTTCGCTGGACATGCAGGATGCTTACCTGCACATCCCTATCCTCCAGGCACACTACCATTTTCTTCAGTTCACCTTCCAGGGGAACCACTATCAATACAAGGCCCTCCCTTTTGGCCTTTGCTCTACACCTTGGCTTTTTACCAAGTGCCTGGCAGTAGTGGCTGCAGCCCTGCACCGCAAGGGAATTTGTGTTCCCATATCTGGACGACTGGCTGTTGTCAGCCCCGTCTCAGGACAGTCTGATGGAGTCTCTCTCTCTCCTCCACCCTGGCTCTCTAGTTGGTAGACATTTCCGCCTCCAGGACATTAACCTCCGACTTCCTTTTTCTTGACTACTTGGTATTCATTCCAGTGAAGACCTACTGCAGGAACCCTCTCGAAATAAGATATAGCAGTTACGTAAGAACTTACCATAACAGTAGATCTTGGAGAGAGGTTCCTGCAGTAGGTCACCTTTTCCTTCCCACCAGCTCTTGTTTTCCTATCTCTTTTCAGGGCAACTACCAGCAGCTCCAGGCTCTGGGAGTTGTGCTCCTTTCTCCCATCTCCCTTACAGGGATCTTCCGGTGGGAGAACTGGAGGGCAGGCGTGGGAACTGCCCCTATATACTGTCACATTGACGTCCCATCATGTGACACCGGGGGCGGTCTCCCACTATGTATTGTTAGCTGAAAGTTTTCCGTGCGGTCCTGATGCCAGGAGGTGCAATCCTATCTGTGAAGACCTACTGCAGGAACCTTTCTTAAAGATCTACTGTTACAGTAAATTCTTACGTAACTACTGTTTCTATTTAATGGAACTTGTCTCTTTGATCTGCATGTGGAGAAATCACTTAAGGAGTCCAATGAAAAGAAAATTACCCCTGCAAATACGAAGAAGATCCACATTTCCCGTCAAGGAGATAGAGGATGTGGCTTCTTCTGCCGTTAGCGGCCTTTTTATGCAAATCCTGACCAGCCCACTAGCAGTTTAAACCCAAGACTTTCAAGCCACAGCATAGTCAAAAGTCTCAGCAGAAGGTGCAGACAAGGAAAGCAACCAGTGACTCCCTCTTAATGGATGTATAGAAACAGCCCACTTCCTGGTAGTTGGCGCTCAGAGACAAAACCAAGTATAAAAAGGGGAAAAAAATAGTCACGGCACTCACCACATTCCTAAGTATAGCATGTCCAAACTGCAGTGCTTCTGGTGCTTATTCTTTATTGCAGAGTCTGGACTTAAAACGTGTATCAAGACAGAGTTGAGGCAGCAGCAAGTAGTAACAAAAACCTTACGTTTCACTCCTTCATGGTTTTGTGAAATATGAGACCCCCCTCCCAAATAAAGAATAAGCACTAGAGAAATGTGGTGAGTGATATGACTAATTTTTTTTGTTTACCCTAGTTGGCTGAGGAGGATCACTTGTCTCCAGTTGGAGGACAGGCATCCTATCAGTAGTAGGAGACCATTATTACAGACTTGTGGGTCATAAAGATTATTCAGGACTAGGAGTGCCATGGTATCACAGTTTTACGATATACCATAATATCAGAAGTCAGGGTATTGATACAGTGGGCAGTTTCTGATACTGTGATAACCATGGATCTTACTTCAAGATTCGCTCTTGCAGCAGGTAACACCTTTAGGACTCTGTCTCCAGGTGCCAGGACCACATGGAAAATTTCTAACTAGCAGTATCCAGCGGGGGACTGCCCCCAATATTACATATGGTATAAAAGGGGCAGTCCCCCAACCTATCCCCATTTCTTTTCCCACTGTCGACTGTGCAGGTCGGACCTCTGTGGACTCATTCAGCTTGTCGACTGCCATTTTTCACGCTACCCGAATTTTCTTATTTTTAACCAAAAACAGTACCGTTTTGATTTATTGCACGTCGTCGTCGTCGTCTCCTACTACTTTTTCCATCGAATGGCAGCAGTCAAAGTGTGCGTTCAGGAAGCAGATTACCCACGAGGATGGCCATTCAGCCTGTCTTTTCTGCCTAGACCCGGACCACAACATCGAGGACTGTCAGCACTGCCAAGACTTTAAACTATGCACCAGGCTCCACTGCCAGAAGACCCTTGAAGCCTTCTTACTTTCCAAAAGATTATTTGCAATGGAGAAGGAGCTTCACTATAAGAGTTTGTCATCCTCTCTAGCCTCATTTTCTTCTTCTCATAAAGGGAAGAAATCGAGTGACAAACATAAGCACCGGGAAAAACATCAGGACAGACCCCGGGCATAAGACCGCTCCAGATCCCTGAAGAAGTCAGTGACCACTCTAGGGTCATCCCCATGGGGGATGTCCTCCACCGGACTACCAGTGATTAAACCTCCCTCCCTAGTCTCAGTAGCGGGAGAAGGTTTCTCAGGGTGCAGGAGTTCCTCCCCCACCTCTCAGCCACTTAAGCTTAGGCCCATTGTCACTGCAGTCGCTAAGTCAAGTGGGTCAGCTGGGGCCGCAGGCCTTTGTCTGTCACCCTCCCGGCCAGGGTGTCTGTTGAGTCTACCCTGATGTCAGGGGCTGACGCCTCCAGGTGACACCTGGAATTGATGCCCTCCCCCCCCCACGGGAAAGGGGGGCATTTGTCCCATTTGGTAGCAATCTCCCTTTCTCAAGTGACTTCGCCAGGTGGCTGCAGCCCGGCCTCAGCCTACGCCAGTCCCCTCGGTACCCATTTTCCTGGTGCCTTCTTGGGTGACCCTGTCGCCGGCTGGGCCGGACGCCCTCCCCCAGCTGACACCAGAGTTTCCAACGCCCAAAGACCGTACACTGGATCCAGTTTGTACAATGCCAGATGGAACTGTCCCTCTGGGTCTGATGCCAGGTAACCCGGTTCACCCTGTACTGGCCAAGTTGCCTCAACCCAATGACCAGACACTGGGCCCGTCTGAACCTAACCCCCGACGCCAGATGTGCCAGCTCCACCACAGAATCCACCACAGGGCCCAAATTAGCTTTTTTTGGCCTGGTGGACCTTTCTCAAGGACAAACAGGCCCCTGGGGCATTCCCTCAGCCAACCCCCCAGGGACCACCTCCAAATAAGCCTCCAGTCCGATTTCTCCCCCCCGCCGGGTACCACACCGACGTCGGATGAGGGTGATGAACCTTTTCCCCAGGGCTGGCTGCGGAATCATCCATGTTCGCCCTTCTCCTCCCCGACTCTGGGGATTCGGACAGATACTCCTCCTCTGACTCCAGTCGAGGGAATTCAGACCTGCCTTCAGAGCCGGAGGATAGCAAAGACACGCACGGTCCCCACACGAGGACCCAACGTTTATAGATGTGATGCGTCACATCCAACAACTTAATGGCTGGGGTACTGAGGAATTGGACATAGAATATAAGCAACTGGCCATCTTTCTTAGGAGGAAAGACACCTTGTCTATGTGGTCCCTCCTAGGGTCGAATCCTGTAAGGATGCGATCAAGCTGGCTTGGAAGTGCCCCTTTACTACTCCGACAGTATCTAAGAAATGCAACCGGCTGTATACCGTACCTAGGGAAGATCCATGTTATGGGGAAATTCCTTCTGGGGCGCCCAAACAACTGGTACAACAACCCATGAGACAGGGGCTATCCTGGATCTAGTACTGACTAACAGGGAAAAGGATCACAGATCTCCAGGTAGAAAGTCACCGGGGGCAATAGTGACCATCACATGGTATGGTTCAATTTGGCCACCAGAACTAAATCATCCCATTCCAAGACAAAAATATGGGACTTCAGAGGAGCTGACTTGGATAAGATGGCCAACAGAGTCAAGCCAGCCCTGGTAAGAAGAAATACAGGTGAATGGGTACAGGCAAAGTGGGCAAGCATTAAAGATACAATACTTGAAGCAACATCCCATTGTGTTAGGGAGAAAAGCAAGAGCAAAAGAAGGAGGAAACCACTTTGGTTCTCAAAAACAGTAGCAGAAAAGATCAGAAGCAAAAGTATGGCCTTCAGGAAATATAAGGGAACTCAGCAGGACAAAGATAGGGATGCTTACCAAACTTCCCTAAGGGAAGCAGGGAAGGCAGTAAGGCAGGCAAAGGCCCAGACTGAGGAAACATTAGTACGAACAGTGAAAAAAAAAGGTGACAAGACTTTCTATAGATGCATTAATGAAAGGAGAATGACCAGAGGAGGTATTGCTACAATCAAGGGGATAAGGTGGAGTGTGTGGAGGAGGGCCAAGGAAAAGCATTTATCCTAAGTAGACACTTCTGCTCAGTATTTATTAAGAAGAAGGTAGGGCAGGGCCCACAACTCAGCACCATGAATACGGGGGGGGGGGTGCACAAGTCCCTTCACAAAAGAAAGGATCCTGCAAGTGCTCGCTAAGCTCGGGGTGGACAAGGCAGTAGGATATGATGGCATACATACCAGGGTACTAAAGGAGCTAAGGGTGGAACTAGCAGAGCCATTATCAGATCTGTTTAGTGAGTCTCTGAGCTCAGAAGATTGGAGAAAAGGTCATGTGATCCTGCTCCACAAGAGTGGCGGCAGAGAGCTACAGACCAGTTAGTCTTACCTCAGTAGTGGGCAAGATTATGGAGGCACTCCTTAAGGAAAGGATAGTGCAACACCTGGAATCCATACGAGCACAGGATCCAAGACAGCATAGGTTTATAACAGGAAGGTCCTGTCAAACTAATCTCATAGTTTTCTTTGACTGGGTAACCAGAGTGGTGGACTAAGGGGGTGCAGTTGATGTCGCCTACCTTGATTTCAGCAAAGCTTTCAATACTGTTCCACATAGAAGATTGATTAATAAGCTGGGTAGACTCGGGGTGGGTCAGAGGTTAGTCAGCTGGGTGGCAAACTGGTTAGCGGGCAGAAAATGGAGAGTGGTGGTAAACGGTATACAGTCAGAAGAGATGCAAGTCACAAGTAGGATACCTCAGGGATCAGTCCTCTTCAATATCTTCATCTGTTACATTGCAGATGAACTGCAGGGTAAGGTTTGTCTGTTTGCAGATGACACCTAGATCTGCAACAGAGTAGATGTTCCAGATGGGGTGGGCAGAAAGAGAAGAGATTTGGATAAACTAGTAAAATGGTCATAAGAGTGGCAAGTGGGGTTTAACGCAAAGAAGTGCAAGATCATGCACATAGGGAAGAGAAACCCTGAAGCTACCTACAGGTTGGGAGGGGAGTTGCTGGCAGTCACAAGGTAAGAAAGAGACTTGGGCATCATCATCACAGATGACCTGAAATTATCTAAGCAGACCACTAAAGCAGTAGGTAAGGCTAGAGGGATGTTGGGGTGCATTAGTAGGGGTATCACAAGTTGTAAGAGGAAGGTAATCCCTCTTTACAAGACACTGGTTAGGCCCCATCTGGAGTACTGCGTGCAGTACTGGAGGCCGCACCTGCACAGGGACATTAATAAAATGGAGGCAGTCCAGAGAAAGGCAACCAAAATGGTGCAGTGACTGCATCAGAAAACATATGAGGACAGATTAATGGAGCTTAATATGTATACCCTAGAGCAAAGGAGGGAGAGAGGTGATATGATCGAAACATTCAAACATCTTAAGGGCTTTAACAAAGTGAAAGAGCCTAACATGTTTCAATAGAAGAAAAATAGCAGGACAAGAGGACACAGCATGAGATTAGAGGGAGGCCGATTAAAGGGTAATGTGAAGAAGTTCTTTTTCACAGAAAGGGTGGTAGATGCATGGAATGGCCTACCTCAGGAAGTGGTGGATATGACTACAGTGCAGGGCTTCAAACAGGCATGGGATAAGCATAAGGGAGGAATACAGATGAGTATGACTAGATAGGCCATTGACAGAGTAAAGGCCTATGGCCGACTCATATGATAGAATAAATGGACAGACTGGATGGGTCTTGTGGTCGTTATTTGCCTTCAACTTCTGTGTTTCTGTGCAACAACCAGAGGCAGACTCTGTCATCGTTAATGCTGCCCACAACATGTCCAAAATACCTCAGCACCTTAGTACACAACCACCAGATGAGGATTTGAAGCAATTTATCTGGCCTGGAGGGTTTACTCTTCCATCATGTGTGCCATTCGTTCCCAAAACTTCCTTGCCCACATGGTTCAATACCAAAATGCCCTGTCAGACAAGGTGGTGGAGGTGGCTCAGCTATGTCAGACGGCCCAGGCCGGACTGAGCTGATGGCGATTCTGAAGTCAGGCTCTGATGTCGATAACCATGTCCTCCAGGTATCCTAGGACACCTTGCACTCAGCTGGCAGAGCTGCTGCTTCAGCTGTTTGTATCCGGTGGTACTCCTGGCTGCAAATGTCTGGGTTTGCACCAGACATGTAATCCAAGATCATGGATGCCCCCTTCAGAGGACCGGTTTTGTTCGTTGAGGATTCACAGAACATTATCACCAGACTGCAAGAATCTGGTAAAGATATTAGAGCCGTTCATACGATGTACAAATCTCAGCCAAATCAGAATTCCAAGCAGCTCTTTCGGAGGAATTCATTAATTTTATTTGTTAACCGGGTAGGGACACTGGGCCAAAGCCATTTTTCAGATCTGACCCGGACAGATAAACATAAAACAACAAGACAAAATACAAAAGTACAATAAATAAAACATCAGTCAAGAACATCGATCATCACAAGTGCAAATTGACAATGTTAATAAATACTGTTTAAATCTAGACTTAGACTGAATAGGAATTAGCTGATCTTAATGAAAGAGATAAATCATTCCACATACTAGGTGCTTGACATTCAAATGAGCAAAGACCATAGTTATTTTTAACAGATTAGGCTACCAGCACAATTCCCCGAGTTGATCTTAAATTGGCTTCAGTATTACAGAACAAAACCAAATCAGACAAAGGAGGCAAGCCCTTGGTATAGATGGCCTGGTGAACCATATTGCCTAAAGCATACATACATTTAAACTGGGGAGAAAACCTGCCCAAATAAGAGTACAGTGAGCAATGGTGGGTCATAACTGGAGCATCTAAAATGAACTGGCAGATGTTATAAGCAACACACAAAATCTGCCTCTCCCTTGCACCCAATTTATTATACAAGGGAGAAACATAGTCTGAGTGAGGCATAAGAACCCCAGTAGCTAATATTCTACGAGAGTCAAAAGACAAATATGACTTAAATTTATAAAGCTGCCCCAGTTGCAATGAATTTTCCTTTTTACTGATTTTACTTGAGAAAAAAAAGTTAAGGAGGTATCAAGGAAGACTCCCAGGTACTTAAACTCGGAAACCTGGTCAAGTAAATTACCTTGAGCATCACGAATAAATAAGTGTATATCATCACTAAGTCGAGCTGAGCTACCAAGCATCATAGCTTTAGTCTTTCTAGTGTTCAAGACCATCATATTAGAAGACATCCAATGACAGACAGAGACAGGACACTACAGATCAGTTAGTTTGACCTCAGTGGTAGGGAAAATGATGGAATCACTTCTGAAGGAAAGAATTGTTGAGTACCTAGAGGCTATTGGGGCACAGGACCGAAGGCAGCGTGGATTCACGATGGGAAGGTCGTGTCAGACGAATCTAATAGATTTCTTTGACTGGGTGACCAAAGTAGTAAACCAGGGAGGGGCTGTGGACATGGCCTACCTAGACTTTAGCAAGGCATGTGATACAGTCCCACACAAAAGATTAATACACAAGTTAGCCAGCCTTGGAGTGGGTCCCAAGGTAGTAGCCTGGATAAAAAATTGGCTAGACAACAGGACACAAAGGGTAGTAGTAAATGGAGTCCACAGTGAAGAAAGGAGGGTTACTAGCAGGGTACCGCAGGGTTCAGTACTAGGACCGGTCCTTTTTAATGTCTTTGTAAGTGACATTGCAGAGGAACTGGAAGGAAAAGTATGTCTCTTTGCAGACGACACAAAGATCTGCAACAGGGTTGATACACAAGATGGAGTGGACAGGATGAGAAGGGACTTGCCGAGGTTGGAGGAATGGTCAGAAGTATGGCAGCTCAGATTCAATGTAAAGAAGTGCAAGGTAATGCACCTGTGAAACAAAAACCCAGGGGAAGAGTACACAATGGGGGGGTGAGATACTGACAACAGTAAAAATAGAAAGGGACCTGGGGATAATTATATCAGATGACCTAAAGGTGGGCAAGCAATGTGAGAAGGCAGTAAGGAAGGCTGGGGGGATACTGGGATGCATAGGGAGAGGCGTCAATAGTAGAAAACAGGAAGTTGTTGTCCCTCTGTACGGACAGTTGGTGAGACCCACCCCATCTGGAGTACTGTGTGCAGTTCTGAAGACCCCATCTCCGCAAAGATGTAGACAGAGTGGAGGCTGTCCAGAGGAGGGCAACCAAAATGGTGCAGGGTCTGCACCAGAAGACATATGAAGAAAGACTAAAGGAGCTTAATATGTATACCCTTGAGGGGACATGATAGAAGCGTTCAAGTACCTCAAGGGAATCAACAAAGTCCAAGAGGATAGCATTTTTCAGAAAAAGAGATGTGCAAGAACAAGGGGGTACAATTTGAAGATGGGGGGACGGCTCAGAGGTAATGTGAGGAAGTATTTTTTCACAGAGAGGGTTGTGGATGCATGGAACAGCCTCCCTGAGGAGGTCGTGGAGTCAAAACAGTGGTGGAATTCAAGAATGCATGGGACAGACATAAGGCAGTCCTAGTGGGGAATAGGAGTGTAACCCCCTACACCCCTGCCTTTTTGCAAACAACAAGTGGTATGCTGTTGAAGCTGACAGCAGTACCAGGTGGGGACTTGGTTCGGGGAGGACTAGGTTACTCGGTACAAGGGGCCTAGGTTTGGCTACCCTGCACAGGGGCACCCAAGTAAATCCGAACACAGGAAGCAATAATTGTAATGTCCAATACCAGGAATGGGATTCTAAAGTGTGGCTTTTATTCACATCCAAACTGAATAAACAAAGCATAGATGGACCCCCACGGGGCTACATTCCTGGTAATGCAGATAAGAGTAACTGAACACTTCTTCAACACTTCAGCCCTCAGGCTCTGAACCCACCAGGCACACAGCCCAGACTTGCACGCTGCTTTGGGTACACAGCCCGACTGGTACACTATTTGGGTTTTTCTGGCCCGGCTCCCCTGCTGGCCACCCGATCCCTGTCCATATGGCAGTGGACACATTTTCCGTTGGTGGCTCCCCAAACCACCTTAGAGCATTCGACTCCTTAAGGGAAATTTCCTTTCAATCCCACATCTGGGTATTTGTCTCAGCACTGGCCAAGTGCCTGAGGCAAAGTAAAAGGGCCACAGAGCAAATCCGTAGAGGTGAACCTGGTTACAAAAGATGGGGGGTCTCCCACCTCCAGCTTCCACAATCCATACCTGGCCATTTCTTTGGACATTAAACAACTCTTTTTGAAAGCTTGGCAATGTAGATTAAAGGGTAAACGTATAGCACATTTCCTCTACATGTCTTGACTTTCCCCTAGTACTAAACTCGAACATACTTAAACATCTCTTCCTGAAAAGCTTGGCAGTGTAGATTAAAGGGTAAATGTATAAAACATCTCCTCTACATGTCTTGGCTTTCCCCTTGTGCTGGACTTGAACATAACTTTTACTTTGGCTAAGCCTATTCCTCTAGGCCTCCCACTAATTCAGCAGTTCAGTCGCCACTTTAACACAGTTCAGGTGAAACATAGGCCCTTTGACAAGAGCAGAACTCACCCTTTGGTTGCAGGTGCCCCACAGGCGAATCTTGACAGCTTCTGGTACCACAACACACTTGGAAAAAAATAAAGCAGCTTCTTCTCTAGCAGGAACCGGGGGTTGCCCCTGGAATAACAGGCAAACCTTCCACCCCATCCCTTCAGGGATGGGGCACAGAGACCTGTATCAATGGTCTCCACCACTTCAAGAACAGCTTACTGTGTTCCTCTTTTGGCGGAAACACACACCTTTCCCTAAAAGTAGCTCTGTATCAGAGCTTAGGCTCCAAGAGCCTGTGCAGAGACTGCTGTGCTCCTCTGTTTAAGACTGCTCACACACAACTGCTGCTGCTCACTTCAAAAACTCCCAACATTCTAACCTAACTCCCATCTGCAGATTCCAATGTGGCTCATGCAGCTGCGATAGTTCTATGGTGATGTCATCCCTCAGTCTCAGCTGAGACTGAGAACAGAGTGAGACAGTGTGAAATACATTTAACTGGAGTTTCACAAGCTGCCTTCCCTGCCTACCACTAGGTCTAACTGGGATTCTAGTAACCCCGGGTAACAGGGGGGTTACAGGAGGAAGTAAGCTGTTGGTTAACTAGGATCTGCAGCTTATCTGTTAGGTAGGAAAATGGGCAGACTAGGTGGGCCAAGCGGTCCTTATCTGCCATCACATTCTACGTTTCTATAATCTTTTGACTTCTACTTCCAAAGTAGAATTTATATGTTCAACAGATTGGCCCTGACAATACAAAATCAAATCTTCGGCATATAATAACTTACTCCTGTCAAATATTGAAGGGACCTGGTTAATGAACAGTGAAAATAGTAGGAGAACAAGAGTGGATCCCTGAGGTACACCGCAAACAATAGGGCAAGCAGTTAAAGAAATGGAACCAATGGAAACATATTGCAAATGACCCTGCAAAAAATCATGTGTGATAGCAACTGCTGAGTCAGACAACCCCAAAATAGTGAGCTTTTGACAAAGAAGAGGATGATTAATCCAGCCAAAAGTCCTGGACAGGTCCATGAACACAGCCCCCATTAACAAACTGTCATTACAACCTTGAAAGATGGTGTTCATGAACCTGACCAGTCCCCCGACCATGCCGAAAACCATGCTGCTCAGCACAGAGGACATCACCCCCCCCACCAGAAAATCATTAAGCTGACTTACCATCAGTTTTTCTAAAATCTTACTCAAGCGGGTTTAAGATTGAAATTGGGCGAAAATTCTCTGCACCGACAGCACTGGTATGTTTGGGAACAGGCACAGCCCGGGCTTGCTTCCATGCCAAGGGAAAAACATCAGTTGATATACATAAATTATGTAATCTTACTTCGAGATACAGCTCTTGCAGCAGGTTACACCATTAGGACTGAAGCCGGCAGGCGTCAGGACCCCGCGGAAAAATTCTAGCTAGCTATCTTCAGTGGGGACCGTCCCCGACGTCGGTCCCGCCTCCGGCGTCAGGCGTGGTACATAAGGGGCGGTCCGCCCAGATTCTCCAGTCTTTCCCACCGTCGACTTATGTCTCGACTCCCTTTCGGTCTCAGTCTAGTGCCACGGTTACAGAGCTTTCCTTCGAATTCATCTTCTTCAAGCAAGATTATTGTTGATGTCCTCTCCGACCTCCGGTCATCCCTCCAAGTGTGCTTGCGGGAAACAGATCCCTTTCAGGGACCCCCACACGGCCTCGTCCAGGTGCCTGGGCCCAGACCACGATACCTGGGCCTGTTCGTTCTGCCAGGGGTTCAACAGCCGAACCAGGATCCGGCGTCAGAAGGCTCTTCAGGCTTTTTGTTGGAGGAGAAATTGAACCATGTCACCAAGGGAATCGTCGTCCAAATCCCTGAAACCGCGGAGAAAAAGAAGGGAGAAGGCCCCTTCCAGGTCCCCATCCAGGGCCTCGGAGTCCCGCAGCTCCGGTTCTAGGTCCGACCGCTCTCCTTCCAGGGCCTGCTCTCAGCCTCCCCCGGCTGCGGTTTCTAAGCCTCCTTCTTCTCAGGTCAAGTCCGCCAGGCCGTCGTCGTCCTCCTCTTCTAAGGCCTTGGCGAAGTCCGGGGAGCGCCATCACCATCATCACAGGTCGGGTTCCCGCCCTTCGGCACCCGACATCCGGTCGTCTTCTGTGCCTCCCCGCAAAACTTTGGCGCTCACACCGTTGAAGAGACCGGTGGACCCGACGCCGGCTCGACCGTCGTCGGCCGTACATCATTCCTCCCTGGAGCCATCGTCAGCTGGACGGCCGTCGTCGTCCAAGTCTTTCCAGCGGACGCCGGTTGGGGGACCGACGTCCGTTCTTCCTGAGAAGAGGGCTCCTTCGCCTCCGACCGACGTCGGTCAGGAGACGCTGACTGAGGAGGATTGAACGCAGCCCGAGGACCAGACGGGCGATCGCGGCCTCGCGGAGACTCCCAGGGCCCCCTCGCCTTTACCCGAGGCCCCTGTGGAGCAGACGCCGGGACCCGACGACCGCCCACCGGCGCCTGGGCTGTCGTCGGGACTTTCTTTAGCGGAGGTGAAGGATCTCTTCACTCATTGGTGGGATACCATTAAGAGGGACATGGCCCCCACCACTCCTCCTCCTCCTCCGGTGCCGGCCCCCCTTCACTTTTGGTGCCGGCAGGCCGCATAACTCCCGGGAGCCTATATCCTCTCCCAGGGGAAGTTCAGAAAAACGGAGACCTCCGTTGAAATCCTCTTCTGGATCACCCAGCCCCAAGAGGTCCAGGAGACACCGACGTTCGCCGTCGACGGAGGACACGGGATCAGTCTACACCTCCTCTAGATCCCCATCTCCTCTCTCCATCCCTTCTCCGGACCCACGTGAGACGCCGAGATCTCCTCCGGATGACCCTTCGTTCATGGATATTATGCGACATATCCAGGAGAACATGGGATGGGATGCAGAAGAACTAGACCCCGAAAGGTTACACCTTGCCAAATATCTTCGCAAAAGGACCCCAAGCCTGTGGTGGTACCACCCTTGGTGGACACACAGTGGAGCGTCTCCAAGGCAGGGAAGCTGCCCATCGCTTGTCCCAGAAAGCCAAGAAAGCTGACTGCCTGTACAGGCTCCTATGGAGGACCAGTACCTGACACAGCAGCCTCAGGCCGACTCTCTGGTCATCACAGCCTCACATGACCGGTCACAGAGGCCGCAACATCTGAGCACCCTGCCACCGGACCCAGAGTCCAAGCAACTGGACGCTCTGGGCAGGCGCACGTACGCTTCCGCTACCTGCGCCATCAGATCCTTGAACTACCTAACCCATATGGTTCAATTCCAGAACGCTTTGTGGGAACAGGGTCTGGAGGCGGCTGGAAAGCTGCCGAAGTGAGCAGAAGGAGGAGATGCTCCAGCTCCTCCGTACGAGGTTCAGGCGTGGGGACCCAAGTGCTTCGAGCCGTGTACGACTCCGCGGACTCATCGGCCCGAGCAGCAGCTTCTGGCGTATGCCTCCGGAGACACTCCTGGTTACGTGTCTCCGGCTTCACCCCGGATGTCCAGAAAAACATTATGGACGCTCCGTTCGAGGGAGAAGTTTTATTTGGTAATCCTTCCGAGAAGATCATTACCAAACTTCAAGAGGCCGGGAAGGCGGTAAGGTCGGTTCAAGCCATGTACCGACCCAAGCTTGGTTCCTTTCGTAGGAACCAAAGCCGTTTTCGTGGGCGGACACAGAGGCAGCAGCCCCGCTCCGCTACACATCAGAGGGGCTCCGGTTTCCGTAGAACCCAGGGAAAACAGCCCGCTAGCCGAGGTCAGCGTTCCCCTAGGCCGACCCAGCCAGCGGGCCCATCTGCCGCCACAGCCTGACTCCTTTCCAGCCCCCGCCCCTCAGGATCAACGGGAAATCATGGTCGGGGTGCATACTGAACTTCCTGCCGGGATGGCAGGCCATTACCACCGACAGGTGGGTTCTGCAATTGGTCAGTCTAGGCCACTTTATAGAATTTGCAGAAAAGCCACCCTCGAGGCCTCCTTTGCTCTCCGGTATCCGGTCAGCACAAAATTTGATCTGGCAAGAGGTACTCGCTCCTAAGAAAAGGTGCGATGAAAGTACGTCCCGGAGAACCAGAGGGCGAGGATATTATTCCACTTCTTCCTGGTTCCCAAGAAATCAGGGACCTCCGTCCGATTCTGGACCTCAGCGACCTCAATGTGCGATCGCCTACAAAAGATTCCGCATGATGACTCTTCGGGCCTTATTCCCATGCTGAAACAAGACGCCTTTTTAGCGTCCCTAGACATGCAGGACGCATACCTGCATATCCCCATAGCTCACGCGCACCAGAGGTTCCTGCGCTTCGAGTTTCTCGACCACCACTTTCAGTTCCGAGCTCTTCCGTTCGGACTGTCCTCCGCACCAAGGGTCTTTACCAAGTGCATGGCAGTCATGGCAGCATCTCTGAGGAGACAGGGCCACTGTGTGTTCCCGTACACCGGCGACTGGCTTCTCATAGCACGCCTCAGAGGCACGTTGATGTCGCTTGGTTCAGAGCACCCAGGACTTGTTCCAATCTCTGGGCATTCTCAAAAATTACAGAAGTCTCTCCTGGTACCGTCGCAGAAACTGCAGTTTATAGGCGCAGTCCTGGACACTGTTCAGGGAAGAGCTTTTCTGCCGGATGACAGAGCGGAGCGCATCAGATCCCTCATAAGGGATTTGTCGTCGAACAAGATCATACCTGCCAGGTCGGTCCTTCGCTTGCTCGGACACATGGCTGCGGCCATTCCTACTGTCCCTTTCGCAAGGCTCCACATGCGAGTAACCCAGTGGATGCTCAAGGTACAATGGGACCAAAGGCAAGACCACTTGCAGCATCCAGTCAGGATCACGAACTCAGTCATCCGAGACTGGCAGTGGTGGTTAGTCCCCGGGTCGCTCTCCAAGGGCGTCCCGTTTGTCGCGCCGTCCCCGGAGGTAACCCTCACCACGGACGCCTCAGGTCTTGGGTGGGGGGCACACCTGGATGGGGTAAAGTCCCAGGGTACGTGGATCCCGTTGGAAGCTCATCTCCATATCAATGTCCTAGAGATGAGAGCGGTTCTTTATGCCCTGCAGGCCTTTCAGTCAGTAATCCCACTGTGTACTCTCCTGCTGCAGACAGACAACACGGCGGTGATGTATTACCTCAACAAACAAGGAGGCGCACACTCTTACCCCCTTTGCAGGGAGGCCATGAAGGTGTGGGATTGGGTAATCGGACACGGCGCAAATCTGATCACTGTGCATGTTCCCGGGGGTGGACAACACAATTGCAGACGGCCTGAGTCGTTCCCAGGCCAGAGTCCACGGGTGGGAACTTCTTCAAGAGGTTGCAGAGGATCTGTTTCTTCGTTGGGGAATTCCAGAACTAGACTTGTTCGCATCCCCACCAAACGCAAAACTGCCCAATTTTTGCTCGCTAGATCCAGGGCCTGGTGTTTTCTGGCGAGACGCGTTATCCCTCTCCTGGGCGAACAGATTCCTCTACGCCTTCCCTCCCTTCCCGTTGATCCAGAGAGTTCTTCTCAAACTGCGCAGGGAGCACGCTCTCATGATCCTGGTGGCCCCGTTCTGGCCCAGACAGATCTGGTTCCCTTTGTTGGTGCAACTATCTCGGGAACCCCTGCTCCCATTGCCGCTCAGCTCCCACCTCCTGTCTCAGGAGAAAGGTTCATTAGTCCATCCGGACCTACGCTCTCTGAACCTGCATGCTTGGCTCCTAGAGACATAGCCATCTTGCATCACGGGGTCTCGCAAGAAGTTGCAGAGGTTCTTTCTGCAGCCAGAAAGCCGGCAACGCATGCGACGTACGCCATGAAATGGCGCCATTTTTGTTTATGGTCACGAGCTCGTGATCTTTCCCCTTTAGGTTGTCCTGTGGGAGTAGTTTTGGATTACCTCCTCTCCCTTTTTCATTCAGGCCTAGCCTACTCCTCTATTAAGGTGCACCTCTGTGCCATTTCTGCCTATCACCTCCCGGTGGGTCACCGTACAGTAGCTCAATTGGACACCTCTCGGGAATTTCTTAGGGGAGTGTTACACCTTAGGCCTCCCATTAGGGACCCTGTGCCCCCATGGGATCTGCTCTTTGTCCTGGAACAGCTCACGCTCCCTCCTTTTGAACCTGCCGCGGATTGCGAGCTACGTTTTCTGTCGTGGAAGACGTTATTTTTAGTTGCTGTTACTTCAGCGAGAAGAATTTCTGAGCTTCACGCTCTCATGTGCAAAGAGCCTTATTTAGTTTTCCACCGGGACAGAGTATCCCTGAGGACGAACCCTAAGTTTTTGCCTAAGGTGGTCTCTTCACTCACTTTAAACCAAGATATTGACCTTCCGGTCTATTTCCCGAGTTATGCAAATAGAGGAGAGGCTTTGCTCCACACCTGGATGTTCACCGCAGCCTGAGGTATTACCTCAACAGAACTAAACCTCCGTGGTTCTGATCAGCTTTTCGCTTCCTTCTCTGAGAGAATGATGGGCCAGTCAGTTTCCAAACAGACTTTGTCTCGCTGGCTTGTCCAGTGTATTTCCTACTGTTATGATTTAAAACAGAAACCCCTCCCGGGCTCTTTCCGGGGTCATTCTACCAGGGGTGTGGCCACATCCTTTGCAGCATTTAAGAACGTATCCATTTCTGCTATTTGTGCTGCAGCCACTAGGAGCTCTGTGCATACCTTTATCAGGCATTATAGCCTGGACATCGCCTCTCGGTGAAGAGCTGGTTTCGACCTTGCGGTGCTACAGGGTCTCCTGTCCTAGGTTCAGGACCTGGAATGTACTTTCTATTTTTCCTCCTCCCAGAATTTCTGGCAGCGTCACTGCTTGGGAATCAGTCCTAATGGTGTAACCTGCTGCAAGAGCTGTATCTTGAAGTAAGATAGTACAGTTACGTAAGAACTTACCATAACAGTAGATCTTCGAGAACAGCTCTTGCAGCAGGTACCTTCCCACCCACCTTCCCCCGAGGAGGCATGGCTTTACCTCAACATGTTGGGATTTTCATTCCTTATTTTCCTCTGACGGTGGATCCTCAGTCTCCCATTCGATGTCATCCTGCGGCCGGGGAGTCTCCGGCGGGATAACTAGGGAAGCTGGGCGGGACCGCCCCTTATGTACCATGCCTGACGCCGGAGGCGGACCGAGTCAGATGGGTCCCCGCTGAAGATAGCTAGCTAGAATTTTTCCATGGGGTCCTGACTCCTGCCGGCTTCAATCCTAATGGTGTAACCTGCTGCAAGAGCTGTTCTCGAAGATCTACTGTTACGGTAAGTTCTTACGTAACTGTACTTTTTGCTAAGTGGTTCAGCTATACACGGAGCTGCCAATTTAACAAACCTAGCATCCAACCCACCCCTGCAGACACCAAATGAATCGGGCAATGCACACAATAATTTTAAGACTTCAGTAGTGGTAATCCACCGAAACAAAAATTTGGGTAAAGTACCACTTTCCGTATGTCTATCAGAAAAATTAGGTACATCATCAGATTGCATAGAAAAAAACGTCTTTGCCAGAGAACCCAGAAATCAAACTGGAAACATCAGTAAAGCGTTGATTCAACAAATTAGCCATCTCTAACGGATCAGTAATCAGTTTTCCAAGGAGTTGAGAAGTGAGAGATGTTTTAGCTTTAGGAGAAATTAAAACATTTACAGTATTCCAAAAATTCTTTGAATCCAGAGACGTACCCTCCAATTTAGATCTAAAAAAAATCAGTCTTGGCCTGCTTTACCTTATCACGCAACATATTCCTAGCTGCCCTATATTGCTGTTAATGCATCAAGGAAGGAGACATTTTAAAGGCTAGCCAAGCTGTCTTCTTTTGTTTTATAAACACCTTTAAATCATTAGTGAACCATTGATGTAACACCCGTCTGGCCCATATAACTCGGAGCGGAAATAGTT
Source organism: Neoceratodus forsteri (assembly GCA_016271365.2). Taxonomy (NCBI): domain Eukaryota; kingdom Metazoa; phylum Chordata; order Ceratodontiformes; family Ceratodontidae; genus Neoceratodus; species Neoceratodus forsteri. The sequence goes on from CM028130.1 coordinate 1,582,624,556, forward strand.
TGTTTTGGATGCACAACAGTTGTTGACAAAAAAAGTCAACAGCACAATCAGGATCAGATATTGATTCTGAAAAAGACCAGTTCAAATTCCGCAATTCACCAAGCAGAACATGGAGTTGAAAACTTTTAAAATTGCGGAACTGAACTAGCCTAGGTGGAATCTTGCATCTCTTAAAATTAAGAACACCAAAGGTGATCTGATGGTCACTCAGTTACTTAGGACACCAACATGAGATACAATATTAACTTTGTTGGTAACAAACCAGTCTAAAAGTGTATGATCTTACTTCAAGAGGGTTTCTTGAGTAGGTCATCACTTATAGGACTGGTGTGACCTGGCGTCTGGCCACACAGCAGACTTTTCTAGCAATCCGTGACGGGGTACCGCCCACCCGACATCACATGACTGATGTCCACATGGCTGTATATAGTGGGCGGTCCCCATGGCCACCCTCCAGTTCTTTCCCGCCATCGCCTCGTGTCAGTCACATTGCAGACTTCCATATAGTGATCATCGTGAAAATGTCTTGTGTCGGAATATCCTTCGCTAAAAATTCTTCCTTTTTTCATCCTCTTCATTGATGTCTTCACCTAAGAAGAAGTGCTCGTCCTGTGGCACGCAGATCCCGCACAGAGACGGTCACCTCAAGTGTGTCCTCTGTCTAGGCCCAGACCACCCTGACTGCTCCTGCCCGGAGTGCCAGACCTTCAAATAGGCCACGAAGAAAAGGAGGCAGCAGGCTTTGGAGGCCCATCTCTTGAAAGCCCACTTGGCTTCTCTAGAGAAGAAGATAGACCATTTGAGAAAGTCCCTGGCAGATAAATCTTCTCCATCGAAGAAGCACAAGGAGAAGTCTAAGGAGTGGGAGCGCTCTGCAGATGACACGCATCCCTCGGCGAGCAAGGCCCAGCCGCCGCCCAGAAAATCGGATGTTAAGTCTGGTAAGACCACAGCGGGTCAGTCTATCATCGGCGCCTCTGACGACTGCATCGCGCCAGCCGATAAGTTGACCTCCGGCTCCTCCGGGAACCGTGCGGCAGTAGGTAAGTCGGCTCCCCAGCCAGTGGGGACCCGCCCGGCACCCATCGATGTCGGCCCGGGGCTTCTCACCCGCCCGACGACACCTAAAATGCCTGTCCCTGACGGCCACGCAGGTGTAGTTCCCCGGTCGGGGCCTAACGGCGCCTCACCTGTTGCCCAGTGAAACCAGGGGGAGAAAGCCCCTCTCCCTCGCTTCGCCCGTGCCCTCCACTTCAACGGCGGGTACCTCTGGTGAAGAAGGAGAAGAAGAAGAATCAGCATTTATATAGCGCTTTTCATACATCCAAAGCGCTTTACAAGAAAGAAAGGTGAAGAAAGTGGAGAACTTCTCGACGTAGTCGATTCCACGGGATCAACGCCACATTCTCCTCTTGGGGTCAAAGGGAAGGAAGCTCCTCCTAGGTGAGGCCCTAATGAGGCCCCTCCGCCTGATCCCTTGTGGCGCCGATTCCGGCCAGCATCCCGCCAGAGGACCCATCGAACTTTGCTCCTGCGCCGGATGTCCCGGCGACTGTTGCTCACCTGGGACCTAGCTATTGGCCCCCGCTGTTGGTTGCGATGCCGGACGTCCTGACGACGGTCCCTCAACCAGGACCTATTGATCGGCTTCAGCCATTGGCCCCGATGCCAGATCCAGTCCTGCCTTCAGGGCCCCATTCGCCCAGTTCTGACCCGGACCCTTTTCCGGCACTGGATCATGTGGTGCCAGTTCAAACTTCGGTCCCCCTGATGTGGGTTGTCCCAACGCCGGACCCCCAGCCTATATATACCTCGGTGGGTCTGACGTAGGTACCCCCACCGCCAGACCTGATTATGGGGATTTACTCCAGACCCCGAACTGTCTCTCGCTGTGGTTTCCTGGGGACCACTACCCGGCTGGCCCCCGTCCAGACTGGAGTCACTATGGACAGTTTTACTCTGGGTTCAGTCCCTACTCTCACTACCAGGGCTGTCATTACCCACCCCCACTGGTAATGCCATCTCAGCCACCTCCTCCCCCCCCAGCCTCCTCCACCAGCACCTCCAGTTGCACCGAATTTCAAGACCCTGATTCAGTCTTGGTGGCAGGGGGCTTGGTCTGAGTTGGTGTCGGACCCAAAGACGAGACTCCCTCTCTATTGGTCTCCATGGTCCCCTTCCCTGAGCAGTTCTTCTATGGCTACTGTGCATGTCTCGGGGAAGACTCATCAGGACATCTCACATCCAGATATCCGTCACCGTCCTGACGAAGGGGCAGATGACGACGATGAGAATGAGGGGGTCGACAATTCTACGGAGGAGGTCCCGGAGGAGCCTGAAGGCCCGTCAGGCAAGGTTTCCCCGAAATCCCCACCAGAGGACCCTGCCTTTTTGGACCTCCTGAGGTCCTTGAAGGATTTCTTTGGCTGGGAATCAGAGGATCAAGTCCCTATGAGACAGAGACTCTCTGAGCATCTGGACTTAGTCTCTGTCTCCGGTCCCCATTCCTCCATGGATTGGACCTCATCAGGATCTCACTTCTACCATCTGGCAAATGCCTCTTTCCCTCCCGGCTGTCCCCAAGAGGGCAGACAGACTTTACCGGGCGCCAAAGATGCCCTATTCTTGAAAACACATCCTAAGGCTGACTCTGTTATTCAAACAACATGAAGTCTTGCTATATTATGACATATGCAGTATAACCCCAGGTTAGAACTGCTCTGGAGGTGAAAGAGTTAACTTTCCATGCCAGGCATGGAACCTTGAGCGTGAGCTCGGTTGAAAACTCTGTCTGTTGTTGCTCAAACTTAAACTGTCAGATTCTTTACTCCGCCTCACTGAACAGTCGCTCCGGAGATTTCTCCTGCTGCTCGGTTCGTTTGTTGGTTAAAAGTTGTAATTTCGGTTTATTCACGAAATTAAACCTAATCGGTCGGTTCAAGCTCTGTCTGTGGTATTGTAAGTAATAGATAGGCTTACGTTTATTTCTTCTGTGTGGAACTTGTAGCGTCTTTTTCGGTTCCGGTTTGAACCGATCAGATTGGTTTAAAATAACTTTCTAGTCCCTTTAGAGTGCGGTTCCGGTTCTTATCGGTTCTAAAAAACGGATTTCATTCGTTTTTTCCACGATCCTGTGACACGGTTGGGAACCGATAAGAGAGTCTTGTTAAGGACATACTAACGGGCAAGTTTTGTTAGTTGGCACCATGTCTGAGAAACCCAAAAGAAAACCGGACTCCACTGGGTTTCAGCACTGTGGCCTCTGTGGGAAGCCTTTGCTAAGGCTGACCCACACACCACCTTGTATATTGTCTGGGGTTTGACCACCTCAATGCAGACTGCCAGATTTGTAAGAATTTTCCTGCTGCCACCGTGGAAAAGAGAGTTGGTAGGCTCAGGGAAAGGGAGGCCAAAAAGTCTGCTGACCCGGATGGCCAGCCCGGTTCGGTTCCAACCGAACCTGAGGGAGTGCCCTCTGACCAGGGCGATACTTCCTCGGGCAAACGAAGAGCCAGCTCTGAGGAGCCGGTTCCAACTAAAAGGGCTAGAAAGTCAGCTAGTGTGGAGCCAAAAGTTCTTTCTCCAACTGCTGAGGAAATAGCTAAAGCTATTCAAATTATCCAGTCTCTTTCCCCGGTTCCGTCCGAACCGACACCATCAGGGAAGCGCTCGGTTCGGACGGTTCCACCGGTTCAAGATTATGATTTTGAGGATTTTTATGAACCGGAGGAAGGGGAGGAGGGGTATGAGGAGAGTGAATGTGATTTTGAAGGTCTGGATGTGCCCATTGAACCGGACATCACTCCAGACAGACCATCAGGGTTCTCCCCAGGCTATCTGAGTCCCCTTCTCATTTTATGTTCTATAAGAAAGTTGCTGAAACGCTCCAACTCCCTGTTGAGGAAGCTGTTGATGACCAAGAAGAGCCTGATTATGTAGAAATGATGGATATTCCAGAGTCTGGGAGACTGTCTATTCCCTTGCACAAATCCTTTAGGAAACAGACAGTAAAAATTCTAAAAACTCCTCACTCTATCCTTCCTGTTGATAAAAGGATGGACAAGAGGTATACATTATCAGGCTCTGATACGGAGTTCCTCTCTCAGCAATGCAGCCATGTGGGGGTAGTGCAGGCTGCAGCCTGTGACAAGGCTAATATTCCTCTAGCCTCTCACCCTCCTGAAAAGGATTCCAGGAGGATGGATGCCATGGCAAAGAAACAGTACATGGCAGCATCTTTAGGACTCAGACAGGCAAATTATATGGCTTATGCTGCTAGGTACCAGAAATCCAGATGGGATACTGTGCTGGCCCTAGCAAAACAGGCCCTGACCAGCTTGCCAGGGAGCTGGAGCAGGTGGCTGCGGATGGTATTGAGGCATCAAGGTGCAATTACATGCTGCAGTAGATTCTAATGATGTTTCATCAAGAGTCATGGCTACATCTGTGTCTCTTCGCAGAATGGCCTGGCTCAGATGTACTGCCCTGTCACAGGATACTCAGTCTAAGGCTATGGATTTTCCTGTTGTGGGCAATTCTCTGTTTGGGGAGCAGACAGAGAATTATAAGAAGAAAATGGATGAGTATAGGACCACCTATAGGAGTGCACAGGCCAAAGAAAGGCAAGCCACTCCTCAAAGGCAGCAGGGCAGGGGCAGGCCTTTTCATAGGCCTTTTTACCAAGCCCAGGCCTCCTCTTCTGCTTATGCCCAGAGGGGGTTCTTTAGAGGAAGAGGCAGAAGGGGTTCAAGTAAGCCTGCTTCTACCTCTCAACCCAAAGCCCCTGCAAAACAGGCTCCCTGATGGGGTGGCCAGGGCCGATTCTCCACTACCGGTAGGGGGCAGGCTGGCTTACTTTGTCCAGGACTGGAAGTCTTCAACATCAGACAAGTGGGTCCTGGAAGTAGTAAGCCAGGGACTGGTTCTCAGCTTCAAAAAATTTCCGAAGATGAGAGCCAGGTCCTTTCCACCTGCAAATCCATCAGAGGCACTTGCCCTAGAAACAGAAGTTTCTGCCCTCCTGGCTCTCAGAGCTGTGGAAAGGGTTCCACCCCTACACCAGGGCAAAGGGTTGTACTCCAGGTACTTCCTTACCCCAAAAAAGACAGGAGAATGGCGGCCCATCCTGGATCTCAGGTATCTAAACAAGCACCTTTTAAAACCAAAGTTCAAAATGGTGACTCTGGGAATTATTTAACCCTCTCTAAGGCCAGGGGACTGGCTGGCCTCCCTGGACTTCAAGGATGCCTACTTCCATGTTCTTATCAGAAGCTCCCATCGAAAGTACCTCAGATTCGAACTGCCCTCAGGCCATTACCAGTTCAGAGCAATGCCCTTAGGCCTCACCTCGACCCCGAGGGTATTCACCAAATGCCTGGCAGTAGCAGTTGCCCACTTAAGAAGGCAAAAGATTGCCATCTTTCCTTATCTGGACGACTGGCTCATAGTAGGCCAGTCCCCAGACCAGGTCAAACTACACCTTCAGGTAACTCAGCAACTGCTCACATCTCTAGGTTTCCTTCTCAATCTTCCAAAGTCTGTTCTAGAGCCTGTCCAGCTTCTCACCTTCATAGGCGCAGAACTGAACACAAAAGAGGCCAGAGCCTTCCTCCCTCTGGAAAGAGCAAGGACCTTGGTCTCCTCTTTCACCCTGCAGGTCTCTCGACTGGCAAGGCATTTTCTACAGCTCCTGGGGCACATGGCTGCTTCTACAGCAGTAGTGCAGGGAGCAAGATTTCAGATGAGGGACGTCCAGTTCCATTTGAGAGCCTTTTGGTCTCAAAGGACAGACCCTCTAACCAAATTGATCCCAGTGACTCGAACCTGATCCAGGCCCTTCAGTGGTGGCAGGACCAGAGCAATCTGAGACAGGGGTTCCTTCAACCCCAGTCTCACTCCTTGACCCCTACTACAGATGCATCCCTCTTGGGGTGGGGAGCTCACATGGGTGACCTCACTACCCAGGGGTTGTGGTCCCCACAGGAATCTCTGCTCCACATCAATTTGTTGGAACTCAGAGCAGTTTTTCTAGCACTCCAGGTTTTTTCCACATCTGTTCAGAACAAGGTTGTACAGGTCAGAACAGACACTACTACTACAATGTGGTACATCAACAAGCAAGGAGGCACTCGGTCTACGGCCTTGTGCACCGAAGCAATGAAGTTGTGGTCTCTGGCTTATTCCCTGAACGCCTCCCTTACGGCAGTTCACCTTCCAGGCAAGGGCAATGTCCTAGCGGATGCTCTCAGCAGGATTTCCTAGGGCCATCATGAATGGGCACTGGATCCCCTAGTACTGGAGGTAGTATTTGCCAGATGGGGCACCCCGCAGATAGATCTTTTTGCAGCCCCAATCACCAACTTCCCCTTTTTTGCTGCTGGCCCCCAGTGTTGGGCTCAGTCCCTCTGGATGCCTTCCTTCTCAGTTGGGAAGGGAAGTTTCTCTATGCCTTCCCCCCCTTCCCTCTTCTGTTCAAGGTGCTAGTCAAAATCAGATCTCAACCCTGCAAGATGATCCTGATTGCTCCAGATTGGGCCAGACAGCCCTGGTACCCACTTCTCATGTCCTTAGCAGTCCCCCCCCGCACCTCCCCAGGAATCACAATCTGTTAACCTGTGCCCAGGGGCGGGTTTGGTATCTGAACCTCAAATCTCTCAATCTCAAGGCATGGCTCTTGAAGAGTTAGAGTTTGCTGACCTACACCTCTCCCAAGGTGTATTGGATATCTTGAAGGCCTCTAGGAAGCCTTCCACCAGGGCTACTTATAATTCCAAATGGAAGAGATTTTCCATATGGTGCTCTGGCAAGCATATTCCACCAGAATCTGCTGACTTGCCCACAATCCTGGATTATTTGGTGCATTTGAATTATTTGGGGCTGAGATCAGCTACCCTAAAAGTGCACCTGGCAGCCGTGTCTGCTTTCTTATCAGCAGGTAAACCTTCTTTTTCAGCTCACCCTGTATTCTCCAAGTTTTTCAAGGGGTTGCTTCACACCAACCGTCCATTCAGGGACCCTGCCCCTGCTTAGGATCTTAATATTTGCATTGCCTAGCTTATGCAACCCCCTTTTGAGCCGTTGTCTTCAGCAGAGCTCAAGTACTTGACTTGGAAAACTGTGTTTTTGGTAGCCATCACTTCTGCCAGGCGCATAAGTGAGTTGCAAGCATTGTCAGTGGAACCTGACTTTATCTCCTTTCACAGGGATAAGGTGGTCCTCAGGACTAACAGAAAGTTTTTGCCTAAGGTGGTTTCAGACTTCCACCTTAATCAATCCATGTCCCTTCTTGTGTATTTCACTGACCATTCCTCCTCGGGCGAGAGGAGATTGCACAGTTTAGATGTCAAAAGAGTCCTTAGTCACTACATAGAACGTACCAAGGGTCACAGGTTTGACTACCTCCAATTGTTCCTCACTTATGGTGAGGTTGGAAAAGGAAAACCTGCCACTAAAAGATCCATTGCCAGGTGGATTGTCTCTTATATCCAATTTTGCTATGAAAAACTGGGTAAGGTTCCTCCCTCAGGCCTGAGGGCTCACTCTACCAGGGGTACAGCTGCGTCTCTGGCTGCTGCCAGGACATCCCTATCCTAGAGATATGTCAAGCAGCTACCTGGAAAACAGTTCACACTTTCACTAAGCATTACTCCCTGGACATCCAGGCTAGGAGTGATGCTCGATTTGGCACAGCCGTGCTTCAGAGCCTATTTCCTAAGTAGGTTCTGTCCCTCCTCCATGGAGGTACTGCTGTGTAGTCTGCATATGTCATAATATAGCAAGACTTCATGTTGTTTGAAGAAAAAATTACTCACCTTAGTAATGTTGTTTCTTCTAATGGAGTCTTGCTATATTATGACCTCCCCCCCAGCCTGCCCCTCTCAGAACCTCTATTTTTGGGATGTGGGTGGGCAATGTTGGCACTTCATAGATGCCCACTTTGTTTCACCCTTTCTTAGGGTGCCTGGGTGTTATGTTTTAATTTTCTTTCTTGATTCCCTGACTTGAGTCTTTGTTTTGGGATCAAGAACACAAATGTGTTTTTGTAGTTAGTAGCCAATGGGCTAGTGTAGGTTCTGGCTTCCACACAGAACCTTAGTGAGTTTTGCTCGTAAAGATCTGACAGTTTAAGTTTGAGCAACAACAGACAGAGTTTTCAACCGAGCTCACGCTCAAGGTTCCATGCCTGGCATGGAAAGTTAACTCTTTCACCTCCGGAGCAGTTCTAACCTGGGGTTATACTGCATATGTCATAATATAGCAAGACTCCATTAGAAGAAACAACATTACTAAGGTGAGTAATTTTTTCTTTCTGCCGCTCATGACTGCTTCGCCGCACCCAAGCACATGAGCACCTGTCTTCCAGACAAAGAGTCGAGGCAGATGGACCAGTTCGGGAGAAAGATCTATTCTTCATCCGCATGAGCCCTTCGGTTCCTTAACTGTGTGGCCCATATGGTGTCTCACCAAAAAGCTACCTTGGCTAGGTTAGAGGCTTGGGTCCAGGCCATGGATCCCTCGACCTTAAAGGAGGAACTTGTCAAGGATCTTCACCTCTCCAAGTTTTCTTGTAGGCATGCTTTGCGGGCCACATACGACTTGGTCGATTCTGTTGCACGCACCTTGGCAACTGCCATTGCTCTTAGACAGCATTCCTGGCTTTGCCTTTCTGGAGTGGCTAATGAGATCCAGTCGACGATTCAAGATGCCCCCTTCAGGGGCTCGGTACTCTTTGGTGGAGACACCAAGGACATTATCACTGACTTTCGGGACAGAGGTCTTGCCCTCAGGTCCTTGAGGTCCAAGTACTGATTGGGCAACCAACAACAGCAGCCCTTTCGGAAAAGGACCTGGAGGCAGAGTAAGCAAGCCCCGGCACATTGCCAGGGAAAGCGTTAGGCCACGGGTACTGCCACCCCTCCTGCCTCCTAAGAACCAGAGATGAGCAGGGGGTCCTCCACTTCCTGACTTCCCATACCCATTGCCTCCTCAGTCTCTCGACGGGGAGCAGGTGGGGAGGGATGTTTGCCCACCACGCGCAGGAGTGGAGGGCGATCACCTGCGACGAATGGGTCCTGCAGCTAGTGTCCGTCGGACACATGATAGAGTTTCTAAACTTTCCTCCAGAAACTCCACCAAAAAGATCCTCCTACTCAAGGGATCGGGTTCTTCTCGTCTGAGAAGAGGTGAACAGTCTCTTGCTCAAGGAAGCAATAGAGCACATTTCCCTCCATCAAAGGGGAAGTGGGTTTTACTCCCATTTTTTCGTGGTTCCAAAAAAGATGGGGGATTCCAGACCCATACTGGACTTGAGCAACTTAAGCCAGTTTGTCGAGTACAAAAAATTTCAGATGCTGACTCTCCAGAGCCTCCTTCCACTCCTTCTGGAGAACCATTGGTTGTGCACTCTGGACATGCAGGATGCTTACCTGCACATCCCCATGTTCCCCAGCCACCGCCGGTTCCTGCGGTTTCAGTTCCAGGGGGGAACACTTCCCTTTCTGAGCGCTTCCCTTTGGCCTGTCCTCGGCACCCCGGGTATTTACCAAGTGCCTGGCAGTGGTTGCGGCCTTCTTATGCTGCAGGGGCATTGCTGTTTTCCCTTACCTGGGTGATTGGCTGATTTCAGCCCCGACCAGGGACTCTTTACTAGAGGCTCTCTTTTTCACTTTGGACCTATTCAACAGGCTAGGGATTACTGTCAGTATTCCCAAGTCCTCTATGACCCCGGTCCAGAAACTTCAGTTCATTAGGAGAATTTTGGATACGGTCCATTGCAGAGCCTTCCTTCCTTCCTCCAGACAGAGTGGAGACACTGATCTATCAGGCTTCTTCCAGGAACTTCCCTTCCCCGGGAGATTCTGTGCCTTCTCGGCCTGATGGCGGCCTCCATCACCACTGTTACTCTCACGAGGCTCCACATGAGTCACTCAGTGGTCCTTGCGCGTGCAGTGGGATCAACTCCTGGATGACCTGGACCATCTGGTCTCCTCAGCGGTTCAGAAAGAATTGCTTTGGTTGAGGGATCCCTACAATCCTTCTTTGGGTCTTCCCTTCAGGAACCAAGCTCTCTCTGCATCCCTGACCACGGATGCCTCAAACATGGGATGGGGAGCACATCTAGGGGAGCACCAAGCCCAAGGACCGTGGTCCAGCTTGGAGACAACATTACATATCAACGTTCTGGAGATGAGGGCTGTCCTGTATGCCTTACCAGCCTTCCAGGCCCTCCTTCCCTAGGGATCACTGCTGGTCCAAAAGGACAACATGTCGGTAGTTTGGTACCTCAACAAACAAGGAGGAACCCGCTCGTATCCATTGTGCAGGGAAGCGATGTGGGTGTGAAACTGGGCGGTCCAGCACAATCTGGCCCTCATGACCGTGCACGTACCAGGCACACTAAATGTCCTGGCGGATAGTCTCAGCAGATCTCAGACCCTAGCTCACGAGTGGGAATTACATCAGGAAGTGGTGGAATCCATCTTCCTATGTTGGGGCATCCGGAAATTTACCTTTTTGCCTCCAAATTCAACGCAGATCTTCCCAGTTTTTGCCCGCTCGTTCCAGGGCATGATGCTTTCTGGCATGACGCGCTGTCTCTCTCTTGGACAGGGACATTTTTGTACGCCTTCCCTCCATTTCCCATTCTCCAGAGGGTCCTCCTCAAACTCCCAGCAGAGAGAGCCAAGATGATTCTCATCGCTCCTGTCTGGCTGAGACAGATCTGGTTCCCGCTGCTGCAACAGCTCTCCAGGGAACCACTGGTTCCACTTCCAGTGACTCACAACCTCGTGACTCAGGATCATGGTCAGCTGCTACATCCGGAGCTCAGGACTCTGCATCTGCATGCATGGCTCCTGCAGACATAGCGATCGCTCGCTTTGGGGTCTCCTCCCGGGTTGCTCAGGTCCTCATTGAGGCCAGAAAACTCTCTACTCGTTCCACTTATGCTATGAAGTGGAAACGGTTTTCCATCTGGACGACCGCCAAGGGTTGAAACCCCTTCTCATGCTCTGCCTCTCAGGTCATGGAATACCTCCTTCACCTGTCAGACTCTGGTCTTTCATATTCGTTGTTGAAGGTCCACCTTTCGGCTATTTCAGCGTACCTCAGGCTAGTGGATGGTAAACCCGTGGCTCAGTTGGAAGTCTCAAAAACCTTTCTGAAAGGGTTCTCCATCTGAAACCCCCCATCCGTAGCCCCGCTTGGGATTTGAACTTCGTTTTGGAAAAGCTCACCCTTCCTCCTTTTGAGCCGACTATGAGCTGTGATTTGCTCTTCCTTTCCTGGAAGGCATTGTTCCTGGTTGCCATCACTTCAGCCCGGAGAATTTCGGAGCTTCACGCTCTGGTTTGTAAGGAGCCCTGCCTGATTATCCACAGGGACCGGGCAATCCTCAGAACTAATCCGAAGTTTCTTCCCAAGGTGGTGTCAGAAGCCATGCTGAACCAATCAGTAGAGCTTCCTTTGTACTATCCATCCCCCTCTAACAGAGGTAAGGCACTCCTCCATACCATGAACATACATCGGATTCTTCGGTGTGACACACACCGGACTATAGAATTCTGTAGCTGTGATCAGCATTTTGTTTCTTTGGCCCCCAGATCGAAGGGCAGACCGGTTTCTAAGGAGGGCCTTTCCAAATGGTTAGGCAGCTGCATTAGGTATTGTTACCAGAAGCATGAAAAACCTCTGCTGGGTACCATCAGAGGCAGGGCTCCAGGTAAGAAATTTGGGCTTGAGTATTTTACTCCTCATTTTTAAAATGAGATGAGTAAAACCAATTTCAGATGCGTGCAAATAACTCCATGCATTTTGCCGAAGAGTACATTTCTGGAAAATGAGCGTATTTTTGATTGTATAATGTATATATAATTTGCCAAACAAACATGGTTGCCAGACAGTTCTAGATAGTGTGGACCACACTATCTACAGCTGTGTGGTGTTAACAATTTAGCCTGAGAAGAAAAAAGTACTTCTAGCAAACAGTGCCAGCTACTTGTTGCAGTCTGCAGGACTCTGTGTACCGTGTGTAAGTGTGCCTACACAGCAAGTGCAAATTTCAACCTTTCTCTTTGAAATAGCATGATTTTAAAATTTAGACGTGAACTGTACAGCAACTACAAATTGCAGTAGAAATGAGACAAGTCAAGGCCGCACACCACACAACATACAGTGTCACTGCAGCACACAGGGCAATTTAAACACATAATGGCAAGCAGGGCCTCAGAACGTGCAGATCGCCCACCCATTGCATGGAATAGACAACTCTGCACAGCAAACTCAGAAGTTATTTTGTTCTATTTTTTTTTATTTTTTTATTATAGCAGAGGCTCTCTAAATAAGTCTGATTAGTTGTGCCTGCAGAAACTCTCACCTGTCCGAAACACTGAGAGCTACTTAATCCGACTGATGTTCTGATGCCTTGTGATAGGTAATTAATACCAGTCCAGGCAAAGAAGAACACAGCAAACTATGGCTATGGTCCGCTGCATGGCATCAACCGCCATCCAGCAACACATCTTTTCAATTCTGCACATTCATTTTGTGGTTTCCTCATCTGTTTCATACATTCCACAGGTAGTCTCAACCAGCCTGGGCGGCACAAAAATGATGATAAATAATTTTTTTATTTTACAAGAAAAACATGTTTTATTGCAGTACAAAACAATTAACACACAAAAACAGCTGAAATACCACTCTCTGCATGAGTCTGACACACACAGACACAGCAGCAACACCAGTGAGCTCACATTTTGACTTGAAAGGGGAGGAGAAGAATGCAGCACATGCATCTGTAATGACTGTCATCTGTCACCATTAATTTTTCAAACAACATGAAGTCTTGCTGTATTCTGACAATTGCAGTTGGCTCCAGCACTTGAACTGCCCCGGAGAGTTAAGGGTTAAAATTCTATGTCAGGCATAGAACGTTGGGCTCGAGCTCAGTTGAAAACTCTGTCTGTGACACTTAGAAACCAAACTGTCAGATCCTTTACTCTGCCTCACTGAACAGTCGCTCCGGAGATTTTCTCCTGCTTGGTTCAAAGTTGGTTAAAGTTGTTGGTTTTAGTTTGCATTAAGTTCTGTTTATCTGTTTGAGACTCTGTCTGTGGTACTGTAAGTACATAGGATAGTTATTGTGTGGAAATTGTAAAGATTTTTCAATCGGTTCGGCTGAACCGATCCTTTAGACAGAAATCGTGTGAAAAATTTTAGTGTGTGGTTACCGGTCCGTATCGGTTTTAAAAAAAACATGAATTGAACGTTTTATTTCCAACACCCGTGACACGGTGAGAAACCGATAGGGGAGTCTCGCTCGGTGGTTGCCTTATAAAGGGTAAGTTTTGTTAGGTTGGCCATGTCTGAGAAACCCAAGAAAAAAACCAGGCCCACTGGGTTTCATCACTGCAGTGTGTGTGGGGAGGTCTTTGCTAAGGCCAATCCCCACACCACTTGTGTTTACTGTCTTGGGTTTGACCACCTCAATTAAGACTGTCAAATTTGCAAGAATTTCCCAAAGTCTGCGTTGGAGAAATGGTTAGGTAGACTTAGGGATAAGGAGGCCGAGAAATCCGCTGACCTGGAAGGCCAGCTCGGATCGGTTCCTACAGAACCAGAAGGAGTGCCCTCTGACCAGGGCGATACTTCTTCGAGCAAGAGGAGAGCAGATCCTGAGGGATCAGTTCCTACAAAGAGAAAGCGCAAGGATAAATCGGCCGGTTCAGATCCAGAACTTCGTGTTCCGACCGCTGAAGAGATAGCCAGAGCGATTCGGATTGTTGAATCGCTTCATCCAGTTCCGACCGATCTGGCGCTTTCTGGCAGGGGTTCGGTTCGATCGGTTTCCCCCGGTTCAGGGTCATTCCCCTGAAGATTTTTATGAACCGGAGTTTGATGAGGAGGGGGATTTTGAAGAGGATGATTATGATGGTGGAAGTCTGGATGTGCCTGTGGAACCGGACATCTCCCCAGACAGACCTTCTGGTGTTTCCCTTCCTAGGCTTTCTGAGTCCCTTCCCCACTTTCTGTTTTACAGAAAAGTGGCTCAAACCCTCCAGCTTCCTGTTGAGGAGGCTGTGAAGGATCAGGAGGAGCCTGATTTTGTTGAGATGATGGACATCCCAGAGTCTAAGAGACTGTCTATTCCTCTCCATAAGTTCTTTGGGAAACAGACACAAAAAAATTCTAAGATCTCCTAACTCTGTACCTCCTGTTGACAAGAGAATGGACAAGAGGTGCACCTTGTCAGGCTCAGATACAGAGTTTCTTTATCAGCAATGCAGCCATGTTGGGGTAGTGCAGGCTGCAGCCTGTGACAAGGCAAACATTCCCCTTGGCTTCACACCCCCAGACAAAGACTCCAGGAAGATAGATGCCATGGCAAAGAAGCAGTACATGGCATCATCTTTGGGACCCAGGCTGGCTAACTATATGGCCAATACAGCCAGGTATCAGAAGTCCAGGTGGGACACTGTACTGCCACTGGCTAAACAGGCTTCCCTCCAGCTAGCCAAGGAACTGGAGAGGGTGGCTGCTGATGGGATTGAGGCATCAAAGGTGCAATTTCATGCTGCTGTGGACTCCAATGATGCGTCATCAAGAGTCATGGCTACGTCTGTGGCTCTTCGGAGAATGGCTTGGCTCAGATGTACTAGCCTTTCGCAGGATACCCAGGTTAAGGCCATGGATTTCCCTTGTGGGTAATTCTCTGGGGAGCAGACAGAGAATTACATGAAGAAAATGGATGAGTACAGGACCACTTACAGGAATGCTCAGGCCAAGGAGAGGCAGGCAACTCCTCAAAGGCAGCGAGCTAGGGGCAGGGGCAGGCCTTTTCACAGGCCTTTCTACCAAGCACAGGCCTCTTCTTCCTTTTTCAGAGGGGGTTCTTCAGAGGGAGAGGCAGAAGGGGGATGAGCAGGGCTGCATCCACCACTCAGCCTAAGGCTCCTGCCAAGCAGACACCCTGATGTGTCAGCCCGGGTCGACTCCCCAATTCCGGTAGGAGGCAGGCTGGCTTACTCTGTCCAGGACTGGATGTCTGTTACCTCAGACAAGTGGGTCCTGGAGGTTGTAAGCCAGGGGCTGGTTCTCAGTTTCAAAAATTTTCCGAAACTGAGACCCAGATCCTTTCCACCTGCAAATACATCAGAAACCCTTGCTCTAGAGGCAGAGGTTGCCTCTCTACTGGCCTTAAGAGCCATAGAGAGAGTTCCTACCCCATTCGGGGGCAAAGGTATGTACTACAGGTACTTCCTCACCCCAAAAAAGGCAGGGGAGTGGCAACCTATTCTAGATCTAAGATACCTAAACAAGCACCTGCTAAAGCCAAAATTCAAAATGGTGACTCTGGAAACAGTTCTTCCTCTCTGAGGCCAGGAGACTGGTTAGCCTCCCTGGACCTCAAGGATGCCTATTTTCACATTCCCATCAGGTGCTCCCACAGAAAGTACCTCATGTTCGAATTGCCCTCAGGCCATTACCAGTTCAGAGCAATGCCCTTTGGCCTTACTTCTGCTCCAATGGTGTTTACAAAGTGCCTAGCAGTAGTGGTGGCCCTTTTAAGAAGGAAAAGGATTTCTATCTTTCCATACCTGGATGATTGGCTCCTTGTGTGCCAGTCCCCAGACCAAGTCAAGTCAAATCTGCAGGTTACCCAGCAAGTTCTCACTTCCCTGGAGTTCCTTCTCAATCTTACCAAGTCAGTTCTCGAGCCAGTACAGCTGCTCACTTTTATAGGAGCAGAGCTGGACACGCTCAAGGCAAGAGCTTTCCTTCCTTTGGAAAGGGCAAAAGCCATCTCTCAGCTGGCCTCTTCCTTCCTCCCTCTGGTTTCTCGACCAGCAAGGCATTTTCTTCAGCTTTTGGGCCACATGGCAGCTTCCACAGCAGTGGTCCAAGGGGCCAGGTTTCAGATGAGGGACATTCAGTTCCATCTGAGGACCTTTCGGTCCCAAAGGAAAGATCCTCTTACCAAGCTAGTTCCCTGTTACTCAGACCTTAATTCAGGCCCTTCAGTGGTGGCAGGACCTGGACAATCAGAGGCAAGGTGTTCCATTTGTCACTCAGATTCACTCTGTGGTTCTTACCACAGATGCTTCCCTTTTGGGGTGGAGAGCCCATCTGGGGGCTCTCACGGCCCAGGGACTGTGGTCCCCTCAGGAATCCCTTCTCCATATAAACCTCCTGGAGCTCAGGGCAGTACTTCTTGCCCCACAAGCTTTCTCTCAGTCAGTACAGAACAAGGTGGGTCAGGTCAGGACGGACAACACTACCACCATGTGGTACATCAACAAGCAGGGAGGCACTCGGTCCGTGGCCTTGTGCACAGAGGCCATGAAAATATGGTCCCTGGCTTATTCCCTACAGACCTCTCTGGCAGCAGTCCACCTCCCAGGAAAGGACAATGTGATAGCAGATGCACTGAGCAGGATTTCCCAGAGCCATCACGAATGGTCTCTGGATCCTTTGTTGTTGAAAGTGATTTTCTCAAGGGGGGGCACTCCAGAGATGGATCTCTTTGCAGCCCCAGACAATCACCAACTTCCTCTGTTTTGTTGCAGACCTCCAGTTTTGGGCTCAGTCCCTCTGGATGCTCTGATTTTGAACTGGAAGGGAAATTTCTTTATGCCTTCCCTCCCTTCCCTCTACCGTTCAAGTTTCTAGTCAAGGTAAGGTCACAGCCTTGCAAAGGGATTCTGATTGCTCCAGACTGGGTCAGACAGCCTTGGTATCCCCTGTTGCTGTCCCTAGCAGTCCATCTTCGCCTGTCTCTTCTCAGGAATCACAACCTGTTAACCTCCTCTCAGTGGAGGATTTGGTACCCCAGTCTCTTGTCACTCAATCCCATGGCATGGCTCTTGAAGAGTTAAGAGTATGCAGACTTGCATCTGTCCCAAGGGGTTCTGGATATTCTCAAAGCTTCTCAAAAGCCTGCCACCAGAAAAACGTACAACTCCAAATGGAAAAGGTTCAGCATTTGGTGTTCCAAGAAGCATATATCCCCAGACACTGCTGAGTTGTCTACAGTTCTGGATTATATGGTTCACCATAATGGCCTAGGCCTCAAACCAGCTACTATGAGTTCATTTGTCAGCTGTTTCTGCTTTCCTGTCAGTGGGGAAGCCTTCCTCTCTGTCATCTCACCCTGTATTCTGTAAATTTTTCAAAGGATTGCTTCATACCCATCTCCCTTTCAGGGATCCTACTCCTGCCTGTGATTTGAATATTTGCATTGCTCAGCTTATGCAGCCCCACTTTGAGCCTGTGTCCTCAGTAGAGCTCAAGTACTTGACTTGGAAGACTGTGTTTTTGGTTGCTGTTACTTCTGTCAGACGTATCAGTGAATTGCAAGCCCTGTCAGTTGAGCCTGACTTCATTTCATTCCATAGAGATAAGGTGGTCCTTAGAACCAATAGAAGGTCCTTACCCAAAGTGGTTTTCTGATTTCCACTTAAATCTGTCTCTTCCTGTGTTCTTCACTGATCATACCTCCTCAGGAGAGTGGAGGCTACACAGTTTAGATGTTAAAGGGCCCTTAGTTACTACATAGAACATACAAAGGGTCACAGGTTTGACTCTCTCCAGTTGTTCTTCACTTATGGGGAAGTAGGTAAGGGCAAACCTGCCACCACGAGAACCATTGCCAGGTGGATTGTGTCCTGTATCCAATTCTGCTATGAGAAACTGGGAAAAACTTCACCCTCAGGCCTGAGGGCTCATTCCACTAGAGGTACAGCTGCATCTCTGGCTGTGGCCAGGGATATTCCTTTGTTAGAAATTTGCCAAGCAGCCACCCTGGAAAACAGTTCATACCTTCAACAAGCATTACACTTTGGATATCCAGGCTAGAAGTGATGCTATGTTTGGCACAGCAGTACTTCAGAGCCTATTCCCAAACTAGGTTCTGTCCCTCCTCCTTGGAGGTACTGCTTGGTAGTCTGCAATTGTCAGAATACAGCAAAACTTCATGTTTGAAGAAAAAATTACTCACGGGGGGGCACTGTTAAGCAGCTCATTGGCTAGACGCACTTCTGGACAGCTTGGCATATCTTAGAGACTAAAAAGTTACGAACGACTAATTTTAGCCAGATCTCAAAGAAATTAAAAGCAGAATTGGAAAGAGTAGACCAAGCGGCGTCGGTAGATACCACATTTAACTATGGGTCGAAATCAGAAGGTAACTGGGAGCGGTGTAAAAAATGCAGCACAAACTACAGACCAGGCCGCATCTCTCACCTCGATTACTGCAGCCAGTTCGGATCCCCCTTGGAGAGCTCTACAGGCCTTGATGCAGGCGATCGACCTGAAGGTTGAATCAGTCTTGCTAAGATTTGGAGAACAAGATGCAAAGCTGGAGGCAATATCCTCGACTGCAAATTCAGCAGAGAAAACGGCGAATCAAGCTATGGCTGCAACTACAAAACTTATCCAAGAGAATACGCAGCTACGCTATAGACTCGAGGCACTGGAGAATGCAAACCGAGCCTCACATATACGCATCATCGGTCTCCCTGAAGGGAGCAAAGATTCAGACCTGTTACTTTTTCTTCAAACCTGGCTGCCAGAAGCACTGTGAACTTACCAAGGGACACTGTCGCAGGGCATATCTGTAGAGCCTTTCAGATAACCCCGAGAGCAGTTGGTCCACACGGAGACTCCCCAAGAGTGGTCTTGGTAGTAACCAGCAGCTCCAGTATCAGAGACACTCTGCTGCAAGCTGCACGATCATCAGAGAAGTTAACTTTTAATGGGGCTACGATACATCTGTTCCCGGACCTATCGTTTGCTGCCTGTCTCAGGAGAAAGAAGTTTGATGCAGTTCGTGCTCGCCTGAGGGGCCTTGAAGTTTCTCACTCTCTATTGATGCCAGCGCAGCTTCAGATCCATTACGGCGGACGCACCTATCAATATACAGACTACCTAGAAGCCAGCAAGAAGGTCGAGCCCATCACCAGGGAATTTCAGGCTATGGAGGCACAAAAAGCGGCTGAATCAGATTCAGAAGAGGAGACCTGATGGGGTTTGATATATATGTGAGATCCCTTCTTATTAATATAATGCTTTAAACTCCCTAGTCTTTGTCTAAATGTCACGGTCTAAATGTTAAAAAATATGTAATCCCAGTTTATCATTCCCCCAATATTAGAATTTAAATAAGATATGCTAGCTGTTTCATTAGAGCTAAACTTTGTTTGGGTCACATTTTTTGGACTTATTCCCCAACGCCGTAGTCAGCTGTAGCCTTTCTGGACAAACCTATTTTGTGTTCTCATTGCTGTTTCAGGTTTCCCCCCCTCTCCTGATACAAGACTGTAGAGGCTATATCTCCTAAGTGCATTGAATGTATGCGTTAAATATATTATGATGCCTTACAGGAGAAATGTACTATATGTAATTGTTTTTTCATAAAGCAATAAACATAAAGTTCAAAAAAAAAAAAATTACTCACCTTAGTAATTGTGTTTCTTCTAATGGAGTCTTACGGTATTCTGACCGCCTTGCCTGCCTCCCCACTCAGAACCTGTTTTGGGAAGTGGGTGGGCATTGCTTGGTTTTTGGTCTTTGGGTTTACTGACTTGAGTCTTTTAGGAATCTAAAGTCTACGTTGCCAGTTGGCTAGTAGGAATTTTCCAATTTCCACATTATCTAGTCGGTGAGTTTTAGCTCGTAAGAATCTGACGGTTTGGTTTCAAAGTGTCACAGACAGAGTTTTCAACCAAACTCGAGCCTAGTGTTCTATGCCTGGCATAGAATTTTAACCCTTCACTCTCCGGGGCAGTTCAAGTGCTGGAGCTATCTGCAATTGTCAGAATACAAGACTCCATTAGAAGAAACACAATTACTAAGGTGAGTAATTTTTCTTTATGCCAGTCTTGTGCCAAACCCCACCCCCACCCCATTTGTTTGCTAATAAACTTGCTCCTTTATGCTGTGCCTGAGTGTATCGGACTCATGCAGAGAGTACTGTAGCAGCAAATTAAAACCAGGACAGCTGAGCATCATCAAGCAATGTTGTTTTACAGTGACAGCAGACAGGGCAGTTCTGTGACCAGAGGGTGTTGCAGCTGTTGCTTTTATCTCAGTTTACTGTCGCATCTCACTCACCATGTGTGATATGATTGTGTAACTTTATGAGGGGGCAGAGTCTTTGCAGTGAGTGACCAGAACTGCAGGGTATAATATACCCTGTGAGTTCTGATCATTTGTTCTAAAGTCTGCTCCCTACTAATGTTACACAATCATATCAGACATATTAGTGAGATGACAGTAAAGTAAAACAAAAGCTGAAATATACCCTCTGGTCACAGGACTGCCCTGTCTGCTGTCTCTGTAAAACAACATTGCATGATGATGCCGAACTGTCCTGGTTTTTTATTTGCTGCTACAGTACTTTGTGCATAAGTCAGTGACACACTCAGGCACAGCAGCAACACCATTGAGCTCACATTTTGACTTGAGGGGGAGGAGGAGAATGCAGCACAGACATCTGTAGCGATCATCTGTCACCATTAATTGTTTTAGTCTGTGCTAGGGCCCCCCCCAGTTGCTGCCACTTGCTTCTTTAATTTCTAAGTGCCTCCAAGTGCCATCTCGTTGTGCTTGCTCCCCAGCACCGACACCTTCCAGTTGTAGCACTGACTAGGCATTTTTTTAGCCATTTGGCAAAACTTACAGAGCAGCCACCAGCAGGAGCATCCCAGGATCGAGTGTGAGCAGCACGAGTTAGTAACAGATTTCCCCCGGCCCTCAGTCACTTACATTACCTTACCAGGCCGTCACACTGTCACTTTGCTGGTTGTCTGGGTGCCATACTTGGGATCGTGGATGCGATTCCCAACTCCACGAACAGATCGGACACTACGTTCTTCTCGGCCACACGGACTCCCAGCGATCCGAAACTAATAGTGCCTACAGTGCTTCGTCTTTCCTCTCTACTGGTGTCTTCTCGACGGCAGCTTCTCATCTTGCGTGTTTTGAGCTTCGTGAGCATTCGGAGCTCACTTTGACAATTTCAGATGACGGCCGAGCATCCAGGAGCTTGACTTAGCTATTTTCGGGTGCATCCTAGTGGCAGTTACGGGAACTGCAGCCCCAGTCACAAGCTAGAAAAAGGCGCTCGGCAGCTTCAAGGGGACCAATTTTACTCCACGCTTCAGATAAGTTAACTGACTCTGTCCATGGGGAGGGAGGGATCAAGGAGGGTTTTTTTTTCTTTTTTCAGAAGGAGACGCGGCCAGAGGAGGAAAAAAACCTTATAGGGCACACACATTAAAGGGTACCTAAACAAGCAGTTTTTTAAAACTGCAAACTCCAAAATCTGTCTTCATTGCGAAGTAAAGGCTGCTGTTTACATGTATGCTAAAACTGCATTTATGTAAATAACATAAATGCAGTTTCATAGCATTTGAAAAATGTAAACATCAGCCTTTCACTTTCAGAAAACAGCTTGGCTTCTCCCTAAGATGTCTGCCAAGTGTGTTAAGTGATGAGTCATGATGACATCATCGGAGCCAGAGCCAGAGATCCACAAATATTTCTATAGTGCTAACTAGTTCTTCTTTCCCTCTTTATTTTGAATTGTTGTACCAGAACAACCAACACCATGTATTACCTCATGTATTATTTTGATCAGTACACATGTTAGGCTATGATTTTGTTCATTTTGTTTACTTCAACTTGCAGAAAATGTTTTGCAGTCCATCTGACTTTTTCTTCGGCAAACTGCATTACAGTACAACACTTCAAATACCTGATGATCTAATGGTTATTTGATGCACTGAATCTTGTTTTTTTGTTAACCAGAAGAGAGACACTAAGCTGAAAGCTTGTTTACAGGTGTGGCCTGGGAGCACAAGGAAGTTTAGTGGCTTGCTAAGGGTCACACAGCAAAGTACCGGTCTTTGTTCAGTTCCAAAGCTCATGCTCTCTTGTTAATCCACAAACAAGGCTTTCTTTTTCCATGTGAACCTCCTGCACCTCGCCTGCCTTATGTTGAACAACCCACCATCCATACCCTGTCCTTAGTACTGCGGTCTCATGAAGAGAATTATCATACCTCAGATTGTAATCTTGTACCGCAGAGGATTGTGCACACCTATACTGATACGCATCATCAGCTGGCACTGTTAAAAATGCCTCCCAAATCACTCTACAGTTCACATTCTCAATGTTTGACTTCTGCTCCCACAGTAAACATTGAGTGGATCACCCCCTTCTGCACAGTGATGGTAGTATGTACAGTTCCCTGTTGTGTTTTTTTCTCACCTCATTAACCAACAACTAGGTATTCCTGGAGGGCCAAGCAATAAGCATCATGACCCACCAGGAAAACTGCTGTTCATGCCCTCATAAGGACTGCACTTACAATGGTTAACAATATTATTAGCAGGAGAGGCATACTAATACCTTGAGCAAATCAACCTGACTTCCAGTGTCTGTCTACTCCTTTACCTGTGATCTGCAGAACCCCGCAGGACAGTTCCCAGCAATTCTTCTCCAGTACTTTTCTTTGCTCTATTCCACAATGCGAGTTGGCTGGCTACCACCCTTCCAAATCTTGAATGAGCTATACACAACTCCCTCAATACTGTCCTAACAAACCTCAACCCCCACACACACACACACAAGCCAAGGGTAATCTCCCTACACTGAATTCTAGTAACAGTTTAGGTGCAGCCCTGCCACTCTGAGTATTTGTCATCGCTGTCTACTCTCATCCACAGTCAGGTAGTGATCACGATGCTGGCAGCCCCACATCTCAGATCTCACAGTGATCTGCTCAGTGTCCTCCTTCGTGTCTTCAACTGACCGGAATATAGCTGTATCCTGCTGGAATGGCCTATTCAGTCGCTCTCTGGCATTCATTCTTCTCACCTGCTCCCCACACCAAAAACTGGCAAGCTTACTACCCGTCCGCATCATGAATGTGGTTAGTACAGTCTCCCGTGTTATAGTTACATATTAGTAATAAACATGATCTTCTGGTAAGTTAGGCTGACAACAACATGGCACAAGTGGGGAAAAATAGGCTTTCCTACCCATATAAAATCTAAGTCACCTATGATTAGGCACTGTTAAATGACATGCATAATGATGTGCACACCCATCATTTAATCGTGCCTAAGCAAAGGTAGCCTAGATCTTTTAAGGATAGGAAAGCCCATCATTCCCCTTGTTCCCTGCTGCTATGAGCCTGACATACAGGAAAGATATGTTTATATTTGATATGTCAAAATAAAACGGGGACTCTACTACTTGCATTCATGATGCAGAAGGGTGATGAGCTCACCAGTTTTCAGTGCGAGAAGGAATAGTGAATAATGAATGCCAGAGGGGGACTGAGAAGGCCACTCTTGCAAGGTACTGCTATATTCAGGGAAGATGTAAGGGGAGAAATATGAGCAGATTACTGTGAAAAACAAGATGTGGGGCTGCCAGCACCTTGATCACTACCTGATCCCGTTGTCCTGGCCAACATTCCCCTTCCCATAAAACCAGTTCATGTAATTGTCCAAGGCTGTGTGTGGATATTAATGTATGGAACAGCTGCCCCTACACATTCAGTCACTTCACTATCAGTCTAGTATTGCTTGTAAAGCACTTAGGGATACAATGTGTATGAAAACCACTATATAAATGCTGATTCTTATTCCTATTATTCTTATTATTTCCCATGGAAAAAGAAGACAAGCATACATTTGAGTTTCGAGAAAGTATGAACTCTAACATTGGACTGCACAAGAACTTTGCTACAAAAAAGTGGTGGCTCTAGGGGGTGGCTGCAACCCCCCCCCCCCTTCCATAGTAACGTACTCGCTTGCTACTGCTGCTGCATTTCACTTTTTTGAAGAAGTTTGATTTATTGATTGTGCAAATGTTTACATTCAAACTATGGATTACATTTGTAGGTTCTGTCAAAAACGTACTAGAAAAGAATAGCAGAAAATATAAAGGTTTAATAAAAATGTTAAAAAGTGCATATTAAGCATGCACACCACCCCAGCACCCCCATTGTAGCATCCTGGATCCGCCATAACCACTAGACCACCAGGTTATTCAAGATTTGTACTGCATTGTGGTTTGCCACAGAGAAAGTCGGTTGAATTAAAACACATTTTCAGGATGTTAAAGTAAACAAAATGAACAGAACCACAGCCTAACATGTGCATTATGCAAAATAATGCACATGGTTTTTACCATTTGGATGAAACAATTCTATACAAAGGGAAAAAAGAACTAGTTATTACTATAGAGAGCCATATATCTCTCTGACTTTGGCTCCAATGATGTCATCACATAACACATTTGTCGGCCATTTTAGGAAACAGGTAAGCCAGTTTTTTTAAATTGGAAGGCTGATTTTTACAATTTTCAAATGCTGTGGAACCACATTTAGGTAAATTATGTAAATGTAGTTTTAGCATTAATGAATACAGCAGCCTTAACTTTAGTCACCTATGGGGTCAGATTTTTGAATAGTTTGTTGTCAAAATGTTGTTTAGGTATCCTTTAACCTGATTTTAGATGCGTATCTGATACGCAACCCAGGTTAAAAAATTAGCACAAATGCAGTTTCAACAAGCATAAATAAGCACTGTATGCAGCTTATCTGGAGCCCTGATCAGAGGTCATTCTGCTAGGGGCATAGCTGCTTCTGCTGCCCTTTTGTGAAATGTCTCTGTGGCTGATATCTGTGCCGCAGCCACTTGGAGTTCTGTTCATACCTTTACCAAACACTACAGTCTGGACATTGCTTCTAGGCGGAGGGCTGGTTTCGGCCTAGCTGTGTTACAGGACCTTTTGTCCTAGACTGGGTCCATTCTGGATTCCATTTTTTTCTGTTGGAGTTATTTTACCTCCTCCCTAGTTTCTCTCGGTCTCTCTTTGGAGGGACTGTTTGGGACTCTGTCCAATAAGTGATGACCTACTGAAGGAACCCTCTCGAAGTAAAATAGTACAGTTACTTACGAACTTACCGTAACAGTAGATCTTCGAGAGAGGTTCCTTCAGTAGATCATATTTTCCCTCCCTCTTTCCCCTCATTTTGTGTTTTACAGTGTCTCCAAATCCTGTTCGCTGCATCTGTCAGGCCTCTTTCTGGCTTTGGCGGGAGAACTGGAGGGCAAGCGTGGGGACCACACAGTGTACAGGCCACGCTAACGTCGGTCACATGACGGGTGGGCAGTCAGGGATTGCTAGAAAAGTCTGCTGTGTGGGCCGACGTCAGGTGGCGCCCATCCTATAAGTGATGACCTACTGAAGGAACTTCTCTGGAAGATCTACTGTTACAGTAAGTTCCTACGTAACTGTACTTTCTATGGTATCCATATTTAACCTTGCAGGTTCTTCAATAAGTTGCAACAGCTTATATGAATCTAGCAAACATTCAAGGGCACTATGTACCTTCTCCCAGTTAAAATTAATATCTCCTATCATAACAAAAATTACGCTTTACAAAGAGAGGAGCAATTCTTTCAAAAATTTCTTGCAAACCAGATTTACCACATTTAGGGGAATTATACAAAGCGCCCACTATAATATGTTTGGCACCACCTAAAAGCAATTCCAGTAGTAACCAATCATTCATTGCTTCTAGGGAAGAACTGGAAGTGAGGATGGTAAGCTTCAAATGTTCTAGATAATAAACAGCCACCCCCCACCTCCGATGTAGTGCCTTTATAATCAGACCTCAGCATTTGTAACTGGGCAACATACACATCCCATTTGATATGGAGGGTTTTAACCAAGATTCAGTAACAATTGCCATATCTGGCTTATATAGGGACATAAGAGATTCGACATTAGCCAATTTGGGGAGCAAACTTCTAACATTTAGATTTTAGAATTTTAAATCTGTGGGAAAGATACCAGTCAGGAACTGGTGCAGCCTCTGAAGGGGGCAAGAGGGACTGAGACCCAGGGATAAGTTCTATATCCCCAGATAGCATTAGAAGCAAAAGCAAGAATGAGCATTTTCTAAGTGACCACATATAGGTTAGCAAGCACTTCACCAGTAAGGGCACTAACCAAACCCAAATACATCCAACCATCCTTAAGGTCACTTTTCCAGTATGCAACAAACAAAATGCATTAATTTCACATTTACCCCATCTTAAAAGGTTTGACGTGGTAAAATCATTATAGGTTGCACTCAAATTTTCCTGACCATTACTCACCACTGATGCACGCAGGTCACTAAGAACTAGAGAACAATATAGCCTAGTAATCCAGCTGCAAGCTAGCAACACACCCAATCTTCCCTTGTCAGTCTTCACCATTCATTACTTCCTGGGTGTAAGCCGGAGGCGCGCACCAGTCACGAAACTTTTTTTAAACTTTGGCTAACGGCACCGCCCTCGAGAGTGACGTCATGCGCGAGGGGCGGCCGTTAGTAGCGACCGACTCCTCCTCCTCCAACTCAGTTCTGTTTCTCCCACCGTCGAGGCAGCACCTGTTACGAGTAGCGGTCATTTTAGTGCGTGTTTGCCGACTCCTGTTTTTCTTCACACTCGACGCCGATCCGGTAAGACTGTTCCTTTTTCTATCTAACGGCGCCGGGTGTGTTTCTTGCTGTGTTTTAGCCTTGTTATTTTCGCGTTGTGTCCGGTTCGGGAGCTAAGCGCTTTTCCAAGACTGGCGGCCCCCTATGCGTCGGTGCTCCTGTGGCCGGCATTTCTCCGTCTCGGACCGGCAGCGTTTGCCTTACGTTGCCTGGGACCCAACCATGATATGGATTAAATGCGGCGCCTGTTTCTCGATGGACGCCGCGTCCTCGGAAATCTAGCGTTAAGCCGGCAAGGCCCCGCCGACCTTGAGGGGATGACGCCGCTCGGGATTCTCGGCAAGTCAGTTCTCCCCGGTCCCTCCTCCCGGCCTATACGGTCTGAGGAGGAGGGTCTCCTCGCCTTTTCTTGCCGAGGAGGAGGCCCCTTCTGGGTGTTGGGGCGTCGTAGTCCCTTCCGGGGCTGCTGACGCCGACACCGCCTCGGCAGTCACCTCTTGAGTGCAGGCTCCCCGTGTCAAGGCCCTCGGCTTTGGGCCTGGCTGGTGGACCCTTAGCGCCGCCTTTTGCGCCCGTTTTGATTCGGCACCGTTCGCGGTGCCGGTGATCATCTTGGCGCCATTTCGATGCCGTTTTGGATCGGCGCCGTTCGCGGCGGTGATAGCGGCGCCGTTGGCGGCACGCTTTGGGCCTCTGGACCTGGCGGTGCCGCCTCGCCTCCCGATACCGCCCGGCGGCGCCGTGGCCTAGTCCATCCTCCTAGCAGTGCGGGCCTGCCGGCGCGTGGGGGTTTGGAGTTGGGCCTGGCTGCTACCGGTGTGGAAGCGGGCGTCAGCAGTACGGGGCCGTTCGCGGCTCCGTGGCCTAGGGACCCTTGGGGTGGCCAGCATCGAGGTCCAGCTGGTCTCGTCCTCCTCGGAGGGCGATGACTCGGACGTGGACCCATCCTGGCACCCCCACTCTTCGGGGTCTGGGTCCCCTGTGGCTACAGGTACCAGGCGGCGCAGCGGCCCTCCTCTGTCCCCCTTCCGTGCCTCCTGAGGGTTCCCGGCTGGGGTGGCGGGAGCCCGGGGGCAGGCGTGGGAGTGACGGAGGGAGGCTACCTCTGGAGGGCCGGTGACCGCTACCCCACGGTGCTGTTGCCCTCTAGGGACAGGGGGCGCTGTGGTCGAGGAGGAGGCCCCTCTCGGAGTCCGAGGGGTTGAGGGGCAGGGGGTCTGCCACTCGGTCTTCTTGCCCACCTCGGGGGGTGGCCAGGAGCCGTAGTGCGGAACCTCTCCCTTCCCTCCAGGGTTCTAGGGTGCCCTCGGCGGCGTTTGTGTGGACTGCCCTTCTGGATCCATGCAGTCCCGGCGTCGTCACAGGGGAGGTTCTCCCCCAGGGCTCTTCCAGGCTCCGCTTCCCCAGAGTTCCGTTCTGCGGCCTGGTCTGATATCCGGGATCCCTCCTACTAGGGCTCCTTTCCCCGGATTCCAGAGCCCTCGCAGAGAGCAGTTGCCTCCTCGGAGGTGCCCCTCTCCCATCTCTCTGCCTTCACCACCCCCGCTCCCAGGCCATGTCGGTCCTACGGGTCCGTTATCCTGGGAGCAGTTCAGGGGTTCTGCGGTGGCCTTCCCCTCATACGTTAGATACATGCATGAGCGGGTCTTTCGACTCTCCCCACCGCCGCAGGAATCCTCTGGACATTCCAGCTCCCCATCATCCTCGTCTCCCTCCTCTGAGGGAGAGGAACCCCCTGCTCATCTTTCCTCCGATGCTGATTTCACAGAATATTAGCGTTTCCTCTCGAGGATGGTGAGGGATCTTCGGATTTCCTGTGTTCGGAGAGACAATACCGAATGGGAGACGCGAGAATTCCTTGGTGAATTCAGTGCCCAGCATTTGGTGGTACCTTCCTGGCCTATCTCCTTCCAGGAGGCGTCTATCCAGTCCTGGCAGTCCCCAGCCGCTTCTTCTCCAGCCCCGGCTGACTGTCAGCGTAGGTACTGTGCCCCCTCAGAGTCTCTAGGTTCTCTTCCCAACCCGCCCTCTGGTTTGGTTTACCTAGATACTCCTTCTGGGCGCCGCTGCCTGGCACACGACCGCCCGCCAGATCCGGACTCTCTCCAGTTCGACCGTTGGGGGCGAAGAGTGTTCTCTTCTTCTCGTGCGAGTGCCAGTATTGCATCTCATCAGGCTCACCACGCTGCCTACAACCGGCATTTGTGGTCGATGATGTCCCAGCTGTTGGCATCAATGCCTGACACGGAGCAAACCAGACAAGCCGTTGCCCTCTCCGCGGTAGGCCTGGAGCTGGCAAGACGCCAATGAGGTGGCTTCCAGGCTTGCGGGACAGCGATCTGCATCAGGCGGACGGCATGGCTTCGTCTTTCCAGGTTGTCACCCTGGCCCGGATGGGTGATGTTCCGCCTCCGGGGACCCGTCTTTTCTCCTCTAGAGCTGGGAGACTTTACAGGGGCTCCTCCGTCTCCTCGTCCTCGGGAGGCACCTCCTAGCTCTTCCCCCACTTAGGCTTTCTGAATGAGCCAGGGTCTTCTCCTTCTGTTTCTCACCAACAGAAGGCTGGGGGTCTTGTGCCCTCAGGGTATGGCCTCTTCCCCCTCCCTGGGGGAAGAGGAGCTTGGTACTCACCTAGGAGCGAATGGTGAAGATTGACAAGGAAGATATGAAAATTACTTACCTACCGTAATTCTTCATCTTCTCTTGTATCTTCACCATTCATTACTTACCCTCCTCCATCCCTCAGTGGCCTCTTCCTGTGGCTTCTCCACCTCCCGTCTCCTTCCTCTCTCTGCAAAATATAAAAAAAAAAAAAAAAAGATGGGAAGAATTGCTCAATTTTTCCAAAAAAAAAATCTATATCTTTGGGGGTTCTTATTTCTCCAGAAAAATTATTTACTCTAAGATTCTTGGGCCATCTCGTGGATTTGCATTGGCGATCAAACTGCACAACTATCTCTTGCCATCCCTCGGGCGAGATACCTCTGGGGTTTTAGCCTGGCTCAGGCTATTCAGTTTTGATCCTGCAATCCCATGCTCCAGCTGTTACGCCCTAGAATCAAAAACCCCTCCCCCTTCCCTAATTCTTGCCTTGCAGAGAGGAGGAATGGGCACGTCTGTTTTTTGTCAAAAAAAAAAAAGCTGAGGGAACTCTCTTCGACTGCCATAGGCATTCTTGGTTTTCAGGTCACGCTCCTAGCCTGCAAGTGATTATCTGTAAAAAAAAAAAAAAAAAAAGAGAAAACAAACAAGAAGTAGGATGAGAGGGCAGACAACCCTTCTCGCAAGATTTTGATGATTGTTTTTCCTTTCAAGTGTCCTCTCGGACAGTTTTACAGACAAGCAGTGCTGACCATAACCAATCCCAGCCAGCCTAAGCCTCTGGCCTGCCTTGGCGAGTCCGACTGAGTCCCACTTCTATACTTATAAACACCTGAAAGGCTTACAATTTCCATTTCCAAACCCCTGAGCAGTGCTCTCATGCTGCCTGGGTTTTATTCTTCCCTCCTCGGGTGTCCTCCAGTTAAAGGCCTTCCTCGGCCAGGAGCCCGAAGTGGTTATCAAAACAATGGCATGTTGAAGATGAGGACTATGCCCTCCTGAGTCTGTCTAGCGGGTTTGGTGAACCTTCTCTTCAGCTCTGTCTCCGGGGATTCTTGCTTCCCTGTTAGTCGAGCCTTCAGCCATAAGCTAACTATGCTCGTTGGGCATTCTGGTCCCTTCAACATCCCATCTCTCTCTTCTCTTCTTCTTCTTCTTCTTTCTCATTTCCTTCCTTCTCTCTCCTCCTAGAGTCGCCCAGGTAAGGAGGCCCTGCAGTCCTCTAGGTTAGGGATACTCTTATCTCCTCTGTCCTTCCTCCATCGGCTTATTCCTTTTTCAGTTCATTCTTCCTTGCTTTGCTATCCCTTGGCTATCTTGCCTCGCTGTCTCTATTCTCTGCTTTTGCTTTTGCCTCCCGGCTCACAGAACTGAGTTGGAGGAGGAGTCGGTCGCTACTAACAGCCGCCAAGATGACGATGACGCCACTCGAGGCTGTGCCATAGCCAAAGCTTAAAAAAAAAAAAAAAAGTTTCTGTGACGGGTGCGCGCCTCCGGCTTACACCCAGTAAGTAATGAATGGTGAAGATACAAGAGAAGATCAAGAATTACGGTAGGTACGTAATTTTCATTTTTATACTTTAAACCCATTAAAACCATAAACATAAAATGAATATAACCCTCTACCACCTCGAACTCCTCTTACTCCGGAGCACTTAATCACACTTTGTCGCACTGAGACCGCTTGGGCCGCCGCTTCAAACACCACCGCATTTGGCAGAGGCAAGATTTAAACTTCTCAGCCCTTCCCAAAGGGCTGCCACTACCAATGAGGGGGGAGGGGGCATCACAGCTAGTAAGTAGAACTGGTTGCCACGGTAACACCTCGTGGCTACCAAGCTGAAGCAGCGAACATTTAGCAATAAAAGCAGCACAACTTAAACCTCTCAGTCAATAAAGTTTGAGTAGTAATAATAAAGTTCAAAGAAGCAGCTGTCAGAGTGTACAATATATCACCGATAGCTAGCGTCTGCATAAACAGTTAAAATGTCCCAAGCACTTGCAGCACACAGGCTAAAAACAACTACAGGTAAAATAGTAGCTCATGCAGTCACACATTCAAAGCATTTGGTACAGCTCACTAAAATAAGCCCCAAGATAGCTTCAATACTTAGCCGCTCCAACGTTTGTAGCGAGCAGTTTTAGCCTTGTACAACAGAGGGTAATCCAGCACTCGTAATGGCTCCTAGAACAGCGCAATGGACTTAGTTTAGCTGACAATCCACAGGGATAGAGGGAGACTGCCACCTTCCCTGTAACTCTGGAGTACTTAATCACACTTTGTCACACTGAGGCTGCATGGACCGCCGCTTCAAACGAGGAGGAATGCCAGATGACGATCTAGAGGGCAGCAGCAGAGGTCAGACTTCAAGTGAAAGGGCTTCCACCGCTGCCTGTGGTGGTTCAGCCCCACTGACCCCCAGAACCTCCCAGTCTGTACTTCCTCCCGATGCCTCAGCCTGACTCGCTGCCTGACCCCCACTCCAGTGGATGCCTTGGGGGAGGTGGTGGTGGGTCACTTTTCCTTGCACACTGAAGGGTGGCATTGAATAACCACCGATCAGTGGATTATGCAGCTTGTCGAGAGGGGACATGCTGTCAAGTTCACCGAGGTTCCTCCAGACAACTTTCCAATTCAATCCCATTACTCCCAAGCCCACAGCGTTCTCATGGAGGAAGAAATCCAGCCTGTTCTGCAAAAGCGAGCCATAGAGCTGGTTCTGCCAGCACAACAGGGGAAAGGGATTTAATTTCCACTTCTTCCTAGTGCCAAAGAAAACTGAGGACCTGCATCCAATCTTGCACATCAGCTGCCTGAACCAGTATATTGAATACAAAAAGTTCTAGACGGTCACCCTGATAGGTCTGCTGCCTCTGCTCCATCAGGGGGATTGGTTATGCTTCCTGGACATGTAGGACGCATACCTCCATATTCTAGTTTTCCTACCACGCAGGAGGTTCCTTCGCTTCTGGTTCCAGGGGCGTCACTGTCCGTTCAGGACTCTGCCTTTCAGCCTGTCCTCGGCACCCGGAGTGTTCGCAGAATGCCTTGCAGTGGTGGCCGCAGCTCTCAGGAGGCAGGGACCTTCCCCAACCTAGACGACTGGCTGTAAACCGCTCCCACCAGGGACTGGCTGCTGTACATCATGCAGGCCACTTTTCACCTGTTTCAGGATTTGCGGATTACTTTGAAACCTCCCAATGTCCTCCCTTTGGCCAAATTAGTGGCTACAATACATAGGAGTGATTTTGGACACGGCCCAAGGCAAGGTCTTTCTCCCCAAGACAGAACAGAATGCCTCCAGGCACACACATGACAGCTCTCCTCAGCTCGTCAGACCTCGGCCAGGAATGTCCTCAGGCTCCTGGGGCACATGGCAGTCACCATTGCTATGGTTCCTCTGACCAGGTTCTACATGAGGACAATCCAGTGGAACCTGAAAGTTCAATGAGATCAAAGGTCAGACGACCTGGACCAACCGTTCCTGGTATCCACTGTACTCTGCTTCAAACAACATGAAGTCTTGCTGTATTCTGACATATGCAGTGATGTCCAACCTTTGAACTGCCCCGGAGATGAAAGAGTTAACTTTCCATGCCAGGCATGGAACGCTGAGTTCGAGCTCGGTTGAGACTCTGTCTGTTGCTGTTTGAACTCAAACCGTCAGATTCTTTACTCTGCCTCACTGAACAGTTGCTCCGGAGATTTCTCCTTTGCTCGGTTCAAGTTTGTCGGTTAAAGTGCCGATTTCCTCGGTTTTCGACCGAATGTAATCCGTTAACCTGTCGGTTCAGTCTCTGTCTGTGGTATCGTGAGTACTAGATAGGTTTATTTTTCTTGTTCTTCTGTGTGGAACTTGTAAACGTGGGATCGGTTCGGTTTGAACCAATCAGATTTGTTTAAAAAAAGTTTATTCTACTTTTAGAGTGTGGTGACCGGTCCTTATCGGGTCTAAAAAAAACTGATTTCATTACGGTTTTTTTTCCACGACCCGTAACACGGTCAGGAACCGATAAGCGTGTCTTGCCTGGCAGATTGCGGAAAAAAGGGTACGTTTTGTTAGGACTGGCCATGTCTGAGAAACCCAAAAGAAAAACCGGGCCCACTGGGTTTCAACACTGTAGTGTGTGTGGGGAAGCCTTTGCTAAGGCTGACCCCCACACCACCTGTGTTTATTGTCTGGGGTTTGACCACCTCGATTCAGACTGCCAGATTTGCAAGAATTTTCCTGCAGCTACCCTGGAAAAGAGAGTTGGTGGGCTCAGGGAAAGGGAGGCCAAGAAGTCCGCTGACCCGGATGGCCAGCCCGTTCGGTTCCAACCGAACCAGAAGGAGTGCCCTCTGACCAGGGCGAAACTTCTTAGGGGAAAAGGAGAACCGACTCTGAGGAGTCGGTTCCGGTTAAAAGAAAAAGAAGGGATAAATCAGCCGGTGCGGATCCACAACTTCTTTCTCCGACCGCTGGTGAAATAGCCACAGCGATAAGGATTGTTCAATCGCTAACCCCGGTTCTGACCGAACCGGCACCATCAGGAAGGGGCTCGGTTCGGTCGGTTCCCCCCGGTTTCAGTTTATAATTTAGAAGATTTTTATGAACCGGAGGAGGAGGAAGGAGAGTATGAGGATAGTGATGGTGATTACAAAAGTCTGGATGTGCCTATTGACCCGGACATCTCCCCAGACAGACCTTCAGGGGTTTCTCCTCCTAGGCTTTCTGAGTCCCCTTCCCATTTCATGTTCTATAAAAAAGTGGCTGAAACTCTTCAGCTTCCTATGGAAGAAGCTGTAGACGACCAGGAGGAGCCTGACTATGTTGAAATGATGGATATCCCAGAGTCCAGGAGGCTGTCTATTCCCCTTCATAAGCCCTTTGGGAAACAGACAATAACAATTTTAAAGACTCCTAATTCTATACCTCCTGTGGACAAAAGAATGGACAAGAGGTATAGTCTCTCAGGCTCAGATACGGAGTTCCTTACCCAGCAATGCATCCATGTTGGGGTACTGCAGGCTGCTGCCTGTGATACGGCAAATATACCCTTGGCTTCACATCCCCCAGATAAGGACTCCAGGAGGATTGATGCCATGGCAAAGAAACAGTACATGGCAGCATCCTTGGGACTCAAGCAGGCTAATTATTTGGCCTATACAGCTAGATATCAGAAATCTAGATGGGACACTGTAATGGCTTTAGCTAAACAGGTCCCTGGCCAGCTTGCCAAGGAGCTGGAGCAGGTGGCTGCGGATGGTATTGAGGCATCCAAGGTGCAATTCCATGCTGCAGTGGACTCCAGTGATGTTTCATCTAGAGTCATGGCTACATCTGTGGCCCCTTCAGAGGATGGCTTGGCTCAGATGTACTAGCCTGTCTCAGGATACCCAGACTAAGGCCATGGATTTTCCTGTTGTGGGTAATTCTCTGTTTGGGGAGCAAACAGAGAACTACATGAAGAAAATGGATGAATACAGGACCACCTATAGGAGTGCTCAAGCCAAGGAAAGGCAAGCCACTCCCCAGAGGCAGCATTCCAGGGGCAGGGGCAGGCCTTTTCATAGGCCTTTCTACCAAGCCCAGGCCTCCTCTTCTGCTTATGCTCATAGGGGGTTCTTCAGAGGGAGAGGCAGACGGGGTACAAGCAGGCCTGCTTCCACCCCTCAGCCTAAAGCCCCTGCCAAACAGGCACCTTGATGGGTTTGCCAGAGCCGATTCTCCACCACCTGTAGGGGGCAGGCTGGCTTACTTTGTCCAGGACAGGATGTCTTTAACATCAGACAAATGGGTCCTGGAAGTAGTAAGCCAGGGACTGGTTCTCAGCTTCAAAAAATTTCCAAAGATGAGAACCAGATCCTTTCCGCCTGCAAGTCCTTCAGAGGCACTTGCCCTAGAGGCAGAGGTCTCTTCCCTCTTGGCTCTGAGAGCCATAGAGAGGGTTCCACCCCTACACAACGGAAAAGGATTGTACTCCAGGTACTTCCTAACCCCCAAAAAGACAGGAGAATGGCGGCCCATCCTGGATCTCAGATATTTAAACAAGCACCTTTTAAAGCCAAAGTTCAAAATGGTGACTCTGGGAGTAATTCTACCCTCTCTAAGGCCAGGGGACTGGCTAGTTTCCCTGGACCTGAAGGATGCCTATTTCCATATTCTCATCAGAAGCTCCAACCGAAAGTACCTCAGGTTCGAGCTGCTCTCAGGCCATTACCAATTCAAAGCAGTGCCCTTCGGCCTAACTTCTGCTCCAAGGGTGTTCACAAAATGCCTGGCAGTAGTGGTTGCCTTCCTAAGGAGAAAAAGGATCTCCATCTTTCCATACCTGGACGACTGGCTCATAGTAGACCAATTTCTAGACCAAGTCAAGTCACACCTACAGATAACTCAGCAACTGCTCACTTCCCTAGGTTTCCTTCTGAATCTTTCAAAGTCAGTTCTAGAGCCTGTGCAGCTCCTCACCTTCATAGGGACAGAGCTGGATACAGTAAAGGCAAGAGCCTTCCTTCCCCTGGACAGGGCAAGGACCCTTATCTCGCTGGCCTCTTCATTCACCCTCCAGGTGTCTCGACCAACAAGGCATTTTCTGCAGCTCCTGGGACACATGGCTGCCTCTACAGCAGTGGTTCAGGGAGCAAGATTTCAAATGAGGGACATTCAGTTCCACTTGAGAGCCTTCTGGTCTCAGAAAAAGGATCCTCTGACCAAACTAATCCCAGTGACTCGAACACTGATCCAGGCATTACAGTGGTGGCAGGATCAGGACAATCTAAGACAGGGAGTTCCTTTAGTCACTCAGTCTCATTCTCTAATCCTTACTACAGATGCCTCCCTCTTTGGGTGGGGAGCTCACTTGGGGGACCTGGCCACCCAAGGGTTGTGGTCTCCTCAGGAATCTCTGCTTCACATCAGTCTATTAGAACTCAGAGCAGTGTTTCTAGCACTTCAAGCTTTTTCCAAGTCTGTTCAGAACAAAGTAGTTCAGATCAGGACAGACAATACCACCGCAATGTGGTATATCAACAAGCAAGGGGGCACTCGGTCTACGGCCTTGTGCACAGAGGAAATGAAGTTGTGGTCTCTGGCCTATTCCTTGAACGCCTCTCTTACAGCAGTGCACCTCCCAGGGAAGGACAATGTCCTGGCAGATGCTCTCAGCAGGATATCCCAGGACCATCACGAATGGTCCCTGGATCCCCTGATTTTGAAGGTGATCTTCTCCAGATGGGGCACCCCACAGATAGATCTTTTTGCAGGCCCAGACAATCACCAACTTCCTCTCTTTTGCTGCAGGCCCCCAGTGTTGGGCTCAGTCCCCCTGGACACCCTAGTTCTCAATTGGGAAGGGAAGTTCCTGTATGCTTTCCCCCCCTTCCCTCTCCTGTTCAAGGTGCTAGTCAAAATCAGGTCTCAACCCTGCAAGGTGATTCTGATTGCTCCAGACTGGGCCAGACAGCCCTGGTACCCTCTTTTGTTGTCCTTAGCAGTCCACCTTCCCCTGAATTACAACCTGTCAACATGTGCTCAGGGGAGGGTTTGGTATCCGAATCTCAAATCACTCAATCTCAAGGCCTGGCTCTTGAAGAGTTAGAGTTTGCTGATTTGCACCTCTCTCAAAGTGTTCTGGATATCTTAAAGGCTTCTCGAAAGCCTTCCACCAGAAACACTTACAATTCCAAGTGGAAAAGATTTACTATATGGTGCTCTGGGAAGCATATTTCTCCAGAGTCTGCTGGCCTGCCCACAGTCCTTGACTATATGGTTCATCTTAATAGCTTGGGACTCAGACCAGCTACACTAAGAGTGCATCTGGCAGCTGTCTCTGCCTTCCTCTCAGCAGGCAAGCACTCTTCCCTTTCAGCTCATCCTGTATTTTCTAAATTTTTCAAGGGATTGCTGCATACCAATCCTCCCTTCAGGGGCCTTGCCCCTGCTTGGGACCTTAATGTTTGCATTGCTCAGCTTATGCAGCCCCCTTTTGAGCCTTTGTCCTCAGCAGAGCTTAAGTACTTGACTTGGAAAACTGTTTTCTTGGTGGCCATCACTTCTACCAGACGCATAAGTGAGTTACAAGCCCTGTCAGTGGAGCCTGATTTTATCTCTTTCCATAGAGATAAGGTGGTCCTCAGGACTAATAGGAAGTTTTTGCCTAAGGTGATTTCAGATTTCCACCTTAACCAGTCTATGTCTCTTCCTGTTTTCTTCACTGACCATTCCTCCTCTGGGGAGGAGGCTGCACAGTTGGATGTGAAAGGGCCCTTAGCTACTACATAGAGAGCTCACCAAGGGTCACAGGTTTGATCGCTCAACTGTTCCTCACTTATGGTGAGGTTGGTAGGGAAAACCTGCCACTAAGAGATCTATTGCCAGGTGGATTGTCTCTTGCATTCAATTTTGCTAAAAACTAGGTAGGATCCCACCCTCAGGCCTGAGGGCTCACTCTACCAGAGGTATAGCTGCTTCTCTGGCTGCTGCCAGGGATATTCCTATCTTAGAGATTTGTCAAGCAGCCACCTGGAAAACAGTACACACTTTTACCAAGCATTACTCTCTGGATATCCAGGCTAGGAGTGATGCTCGGTTTGGCACAGCAGTGCTTCAGAGCCTGTTTCCAAAGTAGGTTCTGTCCCTCCTCCATGGAGGTACTGCTTGGTAGTCTGCATATGTCAGAATACAGCAAGACTTCATGTTGTTTGAAGAAAAAATTACTCACCTTAGTAATGTTTCTTCTAATGGAGTCTTGCTGTATTCTGACCCCCGCCTCCCCTCTCAGAACCTGGGTTTTTGGGATGTGGGTGGGCAGTAGCAGTGATGGCACTCGGGAGGTGCCCCAACCCCTTCTTTCTCACCTCTTTAGTTTGGGTGTGTGGGTGTTGTGTTTTGTTTTATTTTTTGGGTTTCCTGACTTGAGTCTTTGTTTTGGGACCAAAACATATTTTTATTATATTTAGTAGCCAGTTGGCTAGTGTAAGTTTACAGTTTCCACACAGGACACCCAGTGAGTATAGCTCGTAAAGATCTGACGGTTTAAGTTCAAACAGCAACAGGCAGAGTCTCAACCGAGCTCGAGCTCAGCGTTCCATGCCTGGCATGGAAAGTTAACTCTTTTATCTCCGGGGCAGTTCAAAGGTTGGACATCACTGCATATGTCAGAATACAGCAAGACTCCATTAGAAGAAACAACATTACTAAGGTGAGTAATTTTTTCTTTGAGAAGCCCCCAGACAGATCCTGACTATGGGTGCCTCAGGTCAAAGTTGAGGAGCTCTTCTGGGAGATCGCCAGGTACAAGGGTTCTGGGAACCGCACAAGCTTCATCTCCATATCAATATTTTGGAGATGAGGGCAGTCCTCTACGCCCTTCAGGCCTTTCAGACAGTCCTGCTGTCGGGTCACCTTTTGATACAAGCTGACAACATGTCAGTTGTATTTTACATCAACAAGCAAGGAGGAACTCATTCCTACTCCTTCTGCAGGGAAGCCATGTGAGTCTGGGCCTGGATAGTAGACCACCACTTGGGACTTATCAGCCGTCCACGTCCTGGGCATTTAAAACTCCATCGCAGACAGTCTTAATTCGGTTGTAGTCCAGGGCTCATGAATGGGAGCTTCATCCTTCAGTGGCAGAGGCTTTCTTCGACAGATGGGGTTGTCCAGAACTAGATGTGTTTGCCTCCCAATCCTCCCGCAAAACAGCCCAGTTTTTGCTTGCTAGATCCAGGGCCTGGTGTTTTCTGGTGAGATGCATTTTCCCTCTCCTGGACGGGGAGATTCCTTTATGCATTCCCTCTGCTTCAACAGGTTCTACTCAAGCTTCAGTTGGAGGGTGCAGAGATGATCTTGGTGGCACATCAAATTTGGCTCCCACTGCTACAGCAACTGCTCCGATTCCCCTGCCTCTTTGATCAGACTTGCTCTCCCAGGAACAGGGAACCCTGGTCCATCCAGATCTCAGATTTCTGCATCTTCGTGTATGGCTCCTGCAAACCTAGCTGTTTCCAGATTTGGGGTGTCACTCAGAGTATGGGATGTCCTAGAAGCAGCCAGAAAACCCTCTACTAGGGCAACCTACACTGTGAAATAGAAGCGGTTCTGGGTTTGGGCCTCCGCTCGGCTTCTGGACCCGTTCTCCTGTCCAGGTGAACTCAGTATTGGAATATCTCCTCTGCTTATCTATTGCAGGACTCGGTTACTCTTCGCTTAAGGTGCACCTTTCTATTTTAGCCTACCATGTGCCTATTGAGGGCAAGACTATTGCCCAGCTGGACCTTCCCTGTACCTTTCTGTGGGGCATTTTGCACTTGAAGCCTCCCATCAGTGATCCTGTCCCACTATGGGATCTTTTATTTGTTCTTGAAAAGCTCACACTGCCTCCCTTCGAACGTGTCGCAAGTTGCGAGCTGCATCTTCTGTCATGGAAGGCATTATTTTTAGTTGCCATTACTTCTGCAAGAAGCATTTCTGAGCTTCAGGCCCTGATGTTTAAGGAGCCTTGTTTGGTGTTTCACAAGGACAGGGTGTCCTTGCGAACTAATCCTAAGTTTCTTCCAAAGGTGGTGTCAGAATTGAATTGGGACATCCACCTTCTGGTGTATTACCCAGAGTACTCTAATCGCGGGGAGGCATTAGTACATACTCTGGATGTCCACAGGGTGATCCATTATTACTTGGAGCGCACCCGATCTACTAAATCCGATCAGTTGTTTGTTTCTTTCACCCCCCGCATGGTAGGGGCTCCTGTTTCTAAGCAGTGTTTATCCAAATGGTTGGTTAATTGCATTGTTTTTTTTTTCTACAAACAGCATGACAAACCTTTACTGGGTTCGGTTAAGGGTCATTCTGCCAGGGGCTTGGCTGCTTCCTTTGCCTCACTGAAAGATGTGTCCGCTGCTGACATTTGCGCAGCAGCCACTTGGAGTTCCGTCCACACCTTTGTGAAGCACTGTAGTTTGGAGCATTGCTTCTCGTTGCAGAGCAGGCTTTGGACTTGCAGTGGGTCTGAAGGTTGTACTGATCTTAGACCTCAGACACTCGAACAGGTAGATGAGGCATAAGAAATTAAGAATGGTATCCCTGGGAACTCTCCTGCTGTACCTTAGATCCTAGGATTGGCTGGCATCCCTATACATGCAGGAGGCATACTAGCATATACCTGTCGGGGCCAACCACTGCAAGTACCTCAAACATGGTTAGTTCATAGTCCTACCCTTTGGACTGCCATTTCCGTCACATGTCTTTACCAAGTGCTTTGCAGTGCTTGTGGCACACATTAGAAAATGGGGAAGGCAGGTATCCCTGGATGACTGGCTCATAATGAATTTGTCAAAACAGCAGACAGAGTTGGCAGTGCCTCCTGCATGCCACTTTCTGGCTCTGATTGGAGTCCTATTCAGTCTGCAGAAATTGTGGTTGATTCCCTCTCAAAGGCTGCATTTCAGAAGAGCAGATCTTCTTTGGGGTATCTTGGTCATCAGCTTACACCGTAGGAACCTTTGCCATCAGTAAAGAGGAATCCACATGGAAGATTTTCAACAGTACAACTGAAGCTGCCCACACCGTCAACATCAGCAACTCTATATACTGTAGGCGTGAGTAGCCCCGCCTCAGTTCTTTTCCCGCCGTCGACTTGCTTGCATGGGAATCATGTCAGGAGGCAGACACGACCCCCATTACAAAGCAAAGAGTACTACTGGAACTCGAGAAATTAAGAACGGACAAAGCCATGGACCCAGATGGAATTCATCTATATTTCCTAAAAGAACTCATGGTAGAACTCGCTGCCCCTCTGGCCACACTTTTCAGCAGATCACTGGAGAGCGGACAGGTACCTGAGAACTGGAAGAAAGCCACTGTGGTGCCCTTACACAAGAGTGGCAGCAGGGAGGCGGTAGGGAACTACCACTCTGTCAGCCTAACCTCAGTTGTGGGAAAAATCATAGAAACCAATACTAAAGGAAAGGATAGCGGCATCCCTGGAGGCCAGCAGACAGTTAGACCCCAGACAACATGGCTTCACCACTGGATGGTCCTGCCAAACAAACATGATTGAATTTTTCAACTGGGTCAGAGTAGTGGACCAGAATGGAACTGTGGATATTGTATATCTAGATTTCAATAAGGCCTTTGGCTGTGTTCCACATAGAAGGCTTATCAACAAACTGGAAAACACATGGGTGGGGAGCAAGATAGTAAACTGGGTGGGAAACTGGCTTCAGGGCAGAACTCAGAAAGTGCTAGTAAATGGTGCAATATCAAGGGAGGCAAGGTGATCAGTGAATTCCCTCAGTGCTCAGTACTGGGACCTGTACTCTTCAACATATTCATCAGCGACATTGTGGATGCATTAGAGGAGAAAACATGCCTGTTCGCAGATGACACAAAGCTCTGCAACAGGGTAGACACACGGGAAGGGGCCACAAGGATGGAGTCTGATCTGAAGAAACTGGAGTATGGTCCAGAACTTGGCAGTTGAAGTTCATGCCAAGAAATGCAAGGTCATGCACCTAGGAAGACACAATCCAGGGACAAATTACTTCCTAGATGGGGTGCAGCTAGCCGAAACAAAGCACGAATGTGATCTTGGGGTAATCATCATGGCTGATCTGAAAGTCAGCAAGCAATGCGAAAAGGCAGCACAGAAAGCCAGCAGCATCTTGGGCTGCATAGGAAGGTGCATTACTAGTAGAAAGAGAGAGAGGTAATTATGCCACTGTATAGGTCACTGGTGAGGCCTCACCTGGAGTACTGTGTCCAGTTCTGGAGGCCTCATCTAAAAAAAAAAAGACAAAAATAGACCACAGACGATACAAAGAAGGACAACAAAAATGGTGCAGGGTCTACGCCATGATCCATATGATGCAAGGCTAAAACACCTCAGCATATACTCCCTGGACCAGAGAAGGAATAGAGGGGGATATGATAGAGATGTTTAAATACCTGAAGGGGATCAACAGGGTACAGGCACAGGCTCTCCTGCAGGTAAACAACTGCACCCAGACCAGTGGGCACGATATGCACCTAAAGAGGGGCAGGTTCAAGAGCAACGCAAGGAAGTTCTTGTTTACAGAAAGGGTAGTGGAGCCTTGGAATGTCCTCCCCACACAGGTGGTGGGGTCAAAGATGGTTGGGAAGTTCAAACTGGCATGGGATAGGCACTATGGAGAACTTAACACAGTGGCCTGAATTTTTTGGGGGGGGGAGGTTAGTATACATGGGCAGACTAGATGATCCACATGAACCCCATCTGCTGACACATTCTATGTTCCTATGTGTCTCCACGGAAGCTTCACTGCAGTGTTCATGCCTTTTCCAGCATATGGCTTTTTTCTCCATACCTTGCCTAAATCTCTCTGAGAGATTTTTCTTTTTGTTTATGTCAAAAGTTAATATCTCTTCTCTTTTCCGTCGCTGCCTCTGCGGAAAGAAGATTTTCTCTACAGATGAACACTCTGTTTGTGTCTGCTGTGTTGGGCCTGACCACGACGTCTCTGACTGTGAGCTCTGCCAGAAATTTAACCAAACAACCCACAGGTGATGCGAGAAGGCTCTCAGATAATTCCTGATGGAACAGTAGATCTTAATTTGAGAGGGTTTCTTCAGTAGGTCATCACACATAGGACTAGCGCCACCTGTCATCTGGCCACACGGCAGACTTTTTTTAGCAATACCTGATGGGGGACCGCCCACCCAACGTCGTGTGACCCTATATAGTGGGTGGTCCCCACGCCCGCCTTCCAGTTCTTTCCCACCATCGCCTCATGTCAGTGGCATCGCAGACTTCCCACAGCGATCGTCATTGAAAGTTAACTATTTTTTCGTCTGTTTTCACTGTGCTTTTTCTCTTTGATTTTCGAACATCTTTCTACGTCTTCTTCGAAGAAGTAGTGCGTGTCTTGTGGTACTCAAATTCCACATAAAGACAGACACGTGAAGTGCATGATCTGCATGGGCCCAGACCACCCAGTTTCTTCCTACCTGGACTGCCAGCATTCTAATCAGGTCACACGCAAAAGAAGGCAGCAGGCTCTGGAGGCCCACCTCTTGAAGATCCGGCTGGCATCTTTAGAAAAACAGATGGAGCAGATCCGCGAATCTTTATCTTCTTCCCCTTCCAAAAAAGAACACTGGAAGAAGAAGCACAGGGAGCAGGAGCGCTCCATGGAGGGTTCCCAGGCCGCAGCCTCCAAACTCTCTACCAGCAAGGTCTCTTCCCAGCCACCTCCTAAGGAGAAATCAGCTTTGGAGGATTCATGTAAGCCCTGCAAACCCTCCTCCGCGGGTAAGTCAGCCACCCGCTCCTCTGACAGCTGCACTGCGTCTGCTGCTAAGTCAGCCTCTGTCTCTTCCGGGGACCGCCCGGCCGTCGGTAAGTCAGCTCCCAGGCTTCAGGACCCATAAAGCCTCAGCCGTTAAGTCGGCAGGGGGCTCCTCCTCCACCCTCCTGGCTCCGTCTGGTCAGATGACCACCTCTGGTGGGTGCTCAGACGCAGCTTTCCCGTCAGGGCCTAGCGGTGACCAACCCGACGTCCGGACGAACCCAGGGTAGACAGACCCTCTCCCCCCTTCTCCACCGCCGGTAGCTTCCCCTGCTCAGGTCGCTATCTCGGGCAATGATTGTGCGGAGCCCCTAGACGTCGACCACACCTCTGGGTCCATTCCACACTCCCCCGATGGGGTCACAGGGAAGGAGGCTCCTTCTCAACTGTCTGGCCCTACTCCAGAGGCCCCTCCTATCCCTGCTGGTGGGATCACTCCTGGCCCTGCACCTGTCACGGTCAAGATCCCCCCCCCCCCATAGGATCTGGCAGTGGTTCCTCCAACAACGATCTCCGAACCCAGGCCCAGTCATCTGTCCCAGCCTTCGGCTCCAGGTGCCAGACCAGGTCCCTCCATTGGGTCCCCTTTGCCCGGGTCCGGTGCCGGCCCCTCCGACGCCAGACCCCTTTCCGGCGCCGTATCAGGAGGTGCTGGTCTTGGCAACGGTGGCCCTGATGCCGGCTCCCCCCGACGCCGGACCTGACACCAATTTACAAGACGGCAGGCCCTACATAGGTTCCCCCTCCGTCAGGTCCCCTGACAGGATTATATTTTCGACCCTGGACTGTCCCACATTACTTCTCGGGGTATCCTGGGGACCATTACCCGGTCGGTCCCCCTCCAGACTGGAGTGGCAAGGGACATTATTTCCCAGATACAATCAGTACCCGGGGTATGGCTATTTGGGTTACCAGAGGTATCACTAACCTCCTCCCCCGATAATCTCTCCACCACTTCCTCCTCCCCCCCTCCTCAGCTTCCTCCTCCTCCCCAAGCTCCGGTTCAACCGGATTTTGACTCTCATCCAGGCTTGGTGGCAGGGGGCGCACTCAGAGCTGGTTTCAGACCTAGAGAGCAGACTCCCACCACCGCTCTCTCCTAGGTATCCGTCCCCAAGGAGTTTGTCCCCTTCTACTGTTCATGTCATGGGGTCCACTCCCAAGGATATAGCTCTCCTGGACCTTGTAGACCATCTGGACATGGGGGATGATAATGATGAAGATAGCAGTGAGTCGCTGGAGGAGCCCTCGGATCACGAGTACTCAGT
Source organism: Neoceratodus forsteri (assembly GCA_016271365.2). Classification (NCBI taxonomy): domain Eukaryota; kingdom Metazoa; phylum Chordata; order Ceratodontiformes; family Ceratodontidae; genus Neoceratodus; species Neoceratodus forsteri. The sequence goes on from CM028130.1 coordinate 1,582,669,233, forward strand.
CCCTAAGGGCAAGGCTTCTCCCAAGTCCCTACCGGAGGACCCTGCCTTTTCAGACCTCTTGAGGTCCATGCAAAATTTTTCTCGATTGGGAGCCTGAGGAACAGAATCCAATGCAGCAGAGACTTGCCAAACATTTAGACCTCAAGTCTCAGTCCCTGATACCTATTTCTCCATGGATTGGACCTCACCTGTATGGTCTGGCAGATACCTCATACTGTCCCGGCTGTCCCCAAGAGGGCATACAGAGTTTACTGGGCGCCAAAGGATGCTCCATTCCTCAGTGCTCATCTGAAGGCGGACTCCGTTGTGAGTTCGGCTGCTCATGACTGCTCGTCAGCACATGAGCACCTCTTCTCCAGACACGGAGTCGCGGCAGATGGACCAGTTCAGTAAGAAGGTCTGTTCTTCAGCCACATGTGCGCTTCGGTCCCTAAACTGTGTGGCCCATATGGTATCGCACCAAAAGGCTACCTATGCCAGGCTCGAGGCCTGAGTCCAAGCTATGGACCCTTCGGATCTCAAGGAGGAGCTCGCCAGGGAACTCCACCTGTCTCGCTTTTCTTGCAGGCATGCATTGTGGGCTACTTACGACTCTGTCGATTAGGTAGCCTACGCCTTGGCGACTGTCATTGCTTTGAGACGACAGGCCTGGCTTTTCATCTCTGGCCTCGCAAATAAGGTTCAGTCTGCGATTCAGGACACCCCCTTTCAGGGCTCAGTGCTCTTTGGTGGCGACACCAAGGACATCATCACCGACCCCTCTGGTATAAAGGTCAGACCCTGAGATCAGTGCAGTCCATGGACTGATCAGGTGCCCAGCAACATCAGCAGACCTTTCGGAAAAGGACTTGGAGGCAGAGGAAGCAGGCCCCAGCTCGTCGCCAGGGCAAGTGTAAGTCCACGGATTCCGCCTCCAAGAATCAGAGACATTCAGGGGGCCCTTCCCCTGACCGTCCTGCCATTTCCTGACTTCCTCGCCCCACCTCCTACTCAGCCTCAGTGCAAGGAACTGGTGTGGGGGGGGTTCGTCCACCACACGCAGGAGTGGCAGGGCATTACCTCTGATGCATGGGTCCTGCAGCTGATGTCCGCTGGACACACCATAGAATTTCTGGAGAGTCCCCCAGACTGTTCACCAAACCGGTCGACCTACTCTCGAGACCAGGCTGTTCTCGTCGAAGATATCCAAACTCTCTTGCTCAAGGAAGCTACAGAGAGCGTTCCCCTCTGGCAAAGGGAAAAGGGGGTTCTACTCCCACTTCTTCTTGGTTCCAAAAAAATCAGGTGACATCAGACCCATTCTCGACCTGAGCAGTCTCAGCCTGTTCGTCGAGTACAAAAAATTCAGAATGTTGACTCTCCAAAGCCTTCTTCCTCTCCTGCTGGAGAACCAGTAACTTTGTGCTCTGGATGTGCAGAATGCTTATCTGCACATTCCAATTTTCCCCAGCTACCGCCGGTTCCTGTGATTTTCCGAGGGTAGAATTTCCAGTTCTGGGCCCTCTCCTTTGGTCTGTATTCGGCACCTCGGGTCTTCAAGTGCCTGGCGGTGGTGGCGGCCTTTCTGCATCACCAGGGCATAGCAGTTTTCCCTTACCTGGACGACTGGTTGATCTCAACCCCTTCCAGGGATTCTCTCTTGGAAGCTCTGACTTTCATTCTGGATTTGTTTTCCAGGTTGGGGATTACTGTCAATTTTCCCAGATCGTCTCTTTCCCCGACCCAGAGACTTCAGTTTATTGGGATGGTCTTGGACATGGTCCAGAGCAGAGCCTTCCTTCCTCCGGACAGAGTGGAGACTCTGGTCTGTCAGGCTTCAGTAGTGACCTCATCCAGGACCATTCCAGCAAGGGAGGTCCTTCGCCTTCTCGGCTTGATGGCAGCCTCCATCACTACCGTTCCCCTGGTGAGGCTTCATATGAGAGTCACTCAGTGGTCCTTGCGGGTAGAAACATAGAATTTGATGGCAGATAAGGATCATTTGGCCCACCTAGTCTGCCCATTTTCCTACCTAACAGATAAGCTGTAAATCCTAGTTAACCAACAGCTTACTTCCTCCTACCCCCACTAGGACTGCCTTATGTCTGTCCCATGCATTCTTGAATTCAGCCACTGTTCTTGACTCCACGACCTCCTCAGGGAGGCTGTTCCATGCATCCACAACCCTCTCCATGAAAAAATACTTCCTCACATTATCTCTGAGCCGTCCCCCCTCTGTTTTCAAATTGTGCCCCCTTGTTCTTGCACATCTCTTTTTCTGAAAGATGCTACCGTCTTGGACTTTATTGATTCTCTTGAGGTACTTGAAAGTTCCTATCATGTCCCCTCTCTCCCTTCTTTCCTCAAGGGTATACATATTAAGCTCCTGTAGTCTTTCTTCATATGTCTTCTGGTGCAGACCCTGCACCATTTTGGTTGCCTTCCTCTGGACTGCCTCCACTCTGTCTATGTCTTTGCGGAGATGGGGTCTCCAGAACTGCACACAGTACTCCAGATGGGGTCTCACCAACTGTCTGTACAGAGGGATAACTTCCTGTTTTCTACTATTGATGCTTCTCCCTGTGCATCCCAGTATCCTCCTAGCCTTCCTTACTGTGTTCTCACATTGCTTTCCCACCTTTAGGTCACCTGATATAATTACCCCCAGGTCCCTTTCCATTGTTACTGTTGTCAGTATCTCACCCTCCATCATGTACTCTACCCCTGGGTTTTTGTTTCCCAGGTGCATTACCTTGCACTTCTTTGCATTGCATCTGAGCTGCCATACATTTGACCATTCCTCCAACCTTGCCAAGTCCCTTCTCATCCTTTCCACTCCATCTTGTGTATCAACCCTGTTGCAAATCTTTGTGTCATCTGCAAAGAGACATACCTTTCCTTCCAATTCCTCTGCAATGTCACTTATAAAGACATTAAAGACGTCCGGTCCCAGTACTGAACCTTGCGGTGCCCTACTAGTAACCATCCTTTCTTCACTGTGGACTCCGTTTACTACTACCCTTTGCGTCCTGTTGTCTAGCCAATTTTTTATCCAGGCTACCACCTTGGGACCCACTCCAAGGCTGGCAAACTTGTGTATCAGTCTTTTGTGTGAGATTGTATCAAATGCCTTGCTAAAATCTAGGTAGGCCGTGTCCACAGCCCCTCCCTGGTCAACTACTTTGGTCACCCAGTCAAAGAAATCTATTAGATTCGTCTGACATGACCTTCCCATCGTGAATCCATGCTGCCTAGGGTCCTGTGCCCCACTGGCCTCTAGGTACTCAACAGTTCTTTCCTTCAGAAGTGATTCCATCATTTTCCCTACCACTGAGGCCAAACTAACTGGTCTGTAGTTTCCTGCCTCTGGCCTGCTCCCACTTTTGTGAAGAGGAATCACATCCGCCCTTCTCCAGTTCTCAGGTACCACCTCATCCTCCCATGATTTGTTAAAGAGAGTAGTCAGCGGTGTCACTAGTTCTACCCTTAGTTCTTCTAGAATTCTTAGGTGAATCCCATCAGGCCCCATTGCTTTGTCCACCTTCAATTTTATTAGTTCTTTCAGAACCCTTTCTTCTGTAAATGGACTGGTATCGACCACCGTCTTCAGAGTGTTTCTCTTGTTTGGTTTAGCTACCTCCACCTCCTCTTCCTTTGTGAATACTGAGCAGAAATATTTGTTCAGTATCCCTGCTTTTTCACTGTCACCCTCTGCCCACATTTCCTCACCTTTATTAAGCCTCAGTATCCCTCCTTTGGTCTTTCTTTGCTCCCTAATGTACCCATAAAAGGTCTTATCCCCCTTCTTAACAGAGTTGGCTATCCTTTCCTCGGTTTGGGCTTTTGCTATTCTGACTGCCTTCCCTGCCTCTTTCTGCTTTAACTGATAAAGTTCTCTGTCCTGCTCTTTCTGTGTTTCCTTATATTTCCGGAATGCTATCCTTTTCTCCTTAACCTTCCCTGCCACCTCTTTTGAGAACCATAGCGGTTTGTAGTGGGATAAACTCCTGGATGACCTGGGCCATCCGATCCTGGTATCGTTGGCTGTCCAGAAAGACTTGCTTTGGTGGAGAGAACCCTGCAGCCTTTCTTTGGGTCTCCCTTTCAGGAGTCCTGCCCCCTCGGCATCTCTAACTGCAGATGCATTGAACATGGGATGCAGGGGCACATCTAGGGGAACACAAAGCCCAGGCGATTTGGTCCAGCTTGGAGGCGTCATTGCACATCAACGTTTTGGAGATGAGAGCGGTCTTGTACATGCTTCAGGCGTTCCAGACCCTTCTCTCCAAGGGATCACTGCTCGTCCATACTGACAAAATGTCAGTAGTCTGGTACTTCAACAAACAAGGAGGAACTCATGCGTACCCTCCCTGCAGGGAAGTGATGAGAGTGTGGAACTGGGCAGTCCACCATGATCCGTCCCTAGTGGCCTTGCATGTTCCAGACATCCAAAATGTCCTGGTGGACAGTCTTACCAGGTCTCCAACCCTCAGTCACAAATTGGAACTAAGTCTGGAAGTGGCAGAGTTTGTCTTCCTAAGGTGGGGGCATCCAGAACTTGACCTTTTCAATTCCCCATTCAGTACAAAACTTCATAGTTTTTGCTCACTTGTTCCAGGGCATGGTGCTTTCTGGCACAACGCGTTCTCTCTCTCTTGGACAGGGACATTTTTGTATGCCTTCCCTCTGTTTCCCATTCTCCAGAAGGTTCTCCTCAAGCTTCAGGCAGAGAAGGCGCAGGTGATCCTCATCGCCCCTCTCTGCCAAGACAGATTTGATTCCTGCTTCTGCAGCAGTTGGTGAAGGAACCACCTGTTCCACTTCCTATGACTCACGACCTCTTGGCACAGAATCAAGGCCGGCCCGTTTGTTCAGGCTCAGGACCCTGCATCTTCACGCGTGGCTCCTGGAGACATAGCGGTCTCTCGCTTCGGGGTTTCCTCTTGAGTCGCCCAGATACTGGTTGAGGCTAGAAAGCCATCTACCCATTCCACCTATGGTATGAAGTGGAAACGTTTTTCCATTTGGGCAGCTTCCAAAGACTGGAACTCTTCCTCTTGTTCTGCCCCACAAGTCATGGAATATCTCCTTCATCTTTCGATTCAGGACTCTCCTATAACTTCTTGAAGGTCCATCTTTCGGCTATTTTGGCATACCATGAGCTGGTGGATGGTAAACACGTGGCTCAGTTGGAAGTTTTGAAAACATTTCTGAAAGGGATTCTCCATCTGAAACCCCCCCATCCACAGCCCTACACCACCTTGGGATTTAAACTTTGTATTGGAGAAACTCACTCTCCCGCCTTTTGAACCAGTGATGAGCTGTGATTTACGCTTCCTGTCTGGGAAGACATTGTTTTTAGTTGCAGTTACCTCAAATTGAAGAATTTCAGAGCTTCAGGCTCTGGTTTATAAGGAGCCTTATTTAATTTTTCATAGGGACACGGTGGTCCTTAGGACAAATCCTAAGTTTTTGCCTAAGATGGTGTTGGATGTCACACTAAACCAATCAGTGGAGTTAGCTGTATATTTTTCGTACCCTGCGAATAGAGGTGAGGCACTCCTGCACACTGTGGATGTGCATCGTATTCTCCAATACTATATCCACTGTACGGAAGAGTTCTGTAAGGATGACCAAGTGTTTGTCTCCCTTGCCCCCAGGTCTTTGGGCAAAGCTGTTTCTAAGCAGTGCATGTCCAATTAGTTGGGCAATGGTATACGCTTTTGCTACCAGAAGTATGACGTGCCTCTGCCAGGGCCCGTGAGAGGCCATTCTACAAGGGGCATGGCTGCTTCCACAGCTGTTTTACGCAACGTGTCAGCAGCTGATATCTTTGCTGCAGCAATGTGGAGTGCTGCCTATACCTTTACCAAACACTACAGTCTGGGCATTGCTTCTAGGCGGAGGGCAGGTTTTGGCCTAGCTGTTCTGCAGGGCCTTCTGTCCTAGGCTGGCTCCACTCTGTGTCTTTCATGGTTGTTGAAGTTTTTTCCTCCTTCCTGGTTTCTCTCGGTCTCTCTTAGGAGGGACTGCTTCGGATTCAGTCTTATATGTGATGCCCTACTGAAGGAACCCTCTTGAAGTAAAATAATACAGTTTATGTAGGAATTTACAGTAACAGTAGATCTTCGAGAGAGGTTCCTTCAGTAGGTCATATTTTCCCCTCCCTCCTTCCCCCTCTTTATTTAGGGACTCCAGACTCTGTTCCTCCTGCTGTCAGGCCTCTTCCAGGCTCTGGCGGCAGAACTGGAGGGCGGGCGTGGGTACTGCCGTCCGACGTCAACATGACCCTATATAGTGTGTGGTCCCCACGCCCACCTTCTATGCTGACGTTGGTGGGCGGTCCCCCATCAGGTATTGCTAGAAAAAGTCTGCCGTGTGGCCAGACGCCAGGTGGCACTAGTCCTAGATGTGAAGACCTACTGAAGGAATCTCTCTCAAAGATCTACTGTTATGGTGAGTTCCTACGTAACTGTACTGTAGCCAGCTCTGGGCAGAGATCCTCAGGGGCACTGGCCGGCTCTTCGAGCTCGCTGGCCGCTAAGGGCTGAGACAAGCTCTCAGGGAAGAGTCACGAAAAAGACAGATCGTGACCGTTCCCCCTGGTGTTGATGTCGTTCCCCATCAGCCTCTTCTTTGGGGGGATCTTCAGCTGAGGCTACTCCGATGAAGAGGACAGCTGTCCAGGTCTCCGTGACTACCAGGCCCATACTGACAGCACCTTCACCAGACACATAGGTTGCCCGGCCATCGACCTCTGGGTCGTCTGCCCCTCTGTGGCCGCCGACGGGCTTATCCTCGACAACCGTCCTGTCAAGGCCTGCCCCTTCTCCCTCCAGTGCTACTGGCTTATCAGGTTCCCAGGACACAGTCGGAGGGTCATCGACACCTGTGCCATTGAACTCCCCCTCCATCAACATCCACTATGGACCCGAATGAAGTACTGATTAAAGTCACTAATGTACTAGTTCAGCAGCTGGGTGCCTTGAATAGGCCCCCTTTGCCGCTGCTGTCGATGGTGGCTTCCTTATCGACGCCTGTTCGTTGACCCTGGGAGGCCCCTGTGGACCGCTGCCAGCGAATTCAGCACCAGACCCATTGGTTGAGGAGGTCAACGTCGAAGAGGAGTATCACCCTGATCTCATTTTCCCTGATGATGTGGAAGATGAAGAGGAAGAGATCCTGATCTCAGACAACTCCACAGCTTCGTCGGTGAGTGGGGACTCTGTGAAACATACTCCAGGGTCCCCTCCTGAGGATGCCACATTTTTTAATGTGATGAAGCAGTTGTCTTCCACCATGGGCTTCCAGACTAAGGAAGAGGATGTCACCAGGAAAGACCTGGTGGATTTCCTGGAGATCCCAGAGTCTCCTCCTAAGATCATTCCTTCAATGTTTCCAGCATTGAAGAATGCACCCATGGCAACCTGGCACAGGCCACACATGGTACCAGCAATGTCACGCAGGGCGGACAAACTTTACAATGCCCCTCAGGGTCTCCCTTATTTCACTACCCAGGCGGAAACTGATTCAGTTGTCATCAAGGCAGCTCATGACAAATCTAAGGTGCCCAAACCCCTTAGTTACCTCCTCTCACATAAGAAATCTCGCAGGATGTACCTCTGGGGAAAAGGGTTAATGACTTCTCCACTTTAGGTCTGAGGATTGCAAATTATCTGTCGCACATGGTTAAATACCAAAATGCCAACTGGAGAAAGGGCAGAGCTACGGCTCAGGCCCTCCCTGATAGGTCTCAGAAGCAGGAATTGCTTCAGTGTTTACAGGCTGCTGAGGATGTTAGCAAACACCTCCTCAGAGCACTGTATGACCTTGACCTGGCCAATACATTTGCCAGAGTAGCTACCTGTGGCATATGCCTTCATAGGCACTCCTGGCTTAGAGTTTCTGGATTGGCAGCTGATGTGCAGAACAAGGTGCTTAATGCCCCTTTCAGTGGCATCAATATGTTAGGTCCTGATGTTCAGGACCTCATCAGTGATCTGCAGGCCTCGGGCATGGCCTTTAAATCGTTCCATTCCTTCTACCACACTCAGCCAAGGGGCAGAGGGCAACCTACTTTTCATAAACAGACCAGTAGGCCTGGATCGTCTCCCTATACCCAGGGAAAGCGTAGAGCCCAGGATCCCTTGCCTGCCCCCTCCAGTGCTGGAGCGTTAGCCAAGTGACTCAGAAATGATGGACCAACCTCTGCAGCTGGCTCCACCTCAGCTTGATTCCTTACCAGACCCTTCTCCTCTGGTTCAGACCCAGTAGGTCGTGGTCAGAGGTCGGTTCTCCCTCCATCTGAATCAACGGAAGACCATAACTTCAGATGCATGGATTCTGTAGATCATAGAAAAAGGTCACACATTGGAGATTATACAGCAGCCTCCAGCTACCCCATGGCTCATTTTTCTGTTCTTCAGGAGGAAGTACAGTCTGTTCTCTGCAAGCAGCCCATCGATCCAGTGCCCAGGCACCAGAGAAACCATGGGCTTTATTCCAGATTTTTCCTGGTCCCCAAAAAGACTGGAGATCTGAGGCCCATCTTGGATCTAAAGGAACTCAGTCTCTGTCCAGTACAAAAAGTTCCAGATAGTAATTTTGCCAGGCTTGATGGCCCTTATCAGAACTGGGAACTGACTCCGTTCTCTGGACATGCAGGATGCTTACCTGCACATCTCTGTCTTTCCTCCTCACAGGAGGTTTCTTCATATTGCCTTTCAGGGTGAGCATTATCAGTTCAAAGTGCTGCCCTTTGGCTTATTCTCTGCGCCACAAGTCTTTACCAAGTACTTGGCAGCAGTTGCAGCAGCTCTCAGAAGAAAGGGACTTTATGTCTTCCCTTACCTGGATGATTGGCTTCTCAAGGCCCCGTCCAGGGAACAACTTTTGCTGACTCTGGAGCATACTCTCCAGCTCTTCCAATCCTGAGTATTACTCTGTTTGCCCATGTCGTTTCTAGTCCCATCCGAAAGGCTGCATTATATAAGGGGCGGTTCTGGATTCCGCAAAGGGGAAAGCATTCTTGCCCCTAAACAGGGCGGCGTGCCTCATAGCACAAGCTTAGGAAGTTGCTCAGAGTCGGTACATTCCAACCAGGGTGTACCTCGGGTTGTTGGGCCTAATGGCAGCGGCCATTCCTACTGTTCCACTGGCCAGGCTTCATATGCATACCCTCCAGTGGACCCTCTGGGTTCAGTGGGACCAGCTAACATAGAAACATAGAATTTGACGGCAGATAAGGACTGCTTGGACCACCCAGTCTGCCCATTTCCCTACCTAATGGATAAGCTGCAGGTCCTAGTTAACCAGCAGCCTACTTCTTCCTACCCCCACCCCCTAGAATTGCCTTATGACTGTCCCATACATGCTTGAATTCCACCACTGTTTTTGACTCCACAACCTCCTCTGGAAGGCCGTTCCATGCATCCACAACCCTCTCTGTGAAAAATTACTTCCTTAAATTACCTCTGAGCCACCCCCCATCTTCAAATTGTGCCCCCTTGTTCTCTTGCACACCTCTTTTTTTGAAATATGCTACCCTCTTGGACTTTGTTGATTCCCTTGAGGTACTAACCATAATACAAAAAAATGGGCAATGGTGTCAAAAAGTCTTCTTAAGTAGAGCTCCTTTGAAGGTGTTCTAAAGTCGTCCAGAAAAAACAAAAGCTAGGAGCTCAAGACCACATTCCAATATATTCATTCAGTCGTTCATTCATATATTTTCTTTTATTTTGATAAAAGTCCCCTACGTTTCGCTCCTTTGAGCTTGTTCACGGGGCATTCAGAATCTGTGTCAAAGTACAAAAAATGTATATATAATTACTTTTTTCATTCACTGCGTTAAGTTTTTATCACATATCTTTTACTATTATGTTAAAGGACACATTTCACTTATATTATCATCAATATTTCAATTGCCTTTTCCTCATGTTCTAGAATAATAGAGTATTCCTGTTATATTCTCTCTAAAGAAAAACATAAATATAAATATTACAGTTTACAGAAACACTTGTTTACAACATGAAGAACAGTCCATAATATTGGCTCCAAAATGGTAACTTCCATCATTTAAATTTGAATCCCCCATCACTGACATATTTATATAGCCACTACTTCATTATATTTAAATCAATTCTCCATCTATGATAAACAAAATCTTAAGTACATTTTTCTTTCAGATTTCAAGCTCCTTTTATACAATTAAGGGTTCTATACAGTAAAATGTCATTTCATTTTAAACCATATTTCTCAATATTTGCTTATATACATTAAACCCATGTTATTTCAAATGCTACCCAACTAAACCAGATCATTTTTATTTAAAGATTCTAAAATCTAATTAACTATACATTCCATGGCTTTATAATGTAAATATTATTACCTTTAATCTTTAAAAGCTCATAGCTTTTACAATCGTTACCCTTATGTTCCTTTATTATTTCAAGAGCGTTGCCTGACTGGTTCCAATCGTTTTTCACTCTGTAGAGCAAAATAAGTGTGTGAGGTTTTGTTTTAAATTCTTAATATTTCAGAGTATTTTTTATTATATAATTTCACAATAGCTAATACCTTTCTTTTGACTGCTCTGCTTTTAGGAGTTCAAGCCTTCTAACAAACGTATCAGTTCTAAAGCGCTATGCAGTTTTTGTTGCAATTATACTGTTTTCAGAAGTTAGTAATTCTTTACGTCTTTAAACCTTGCATACCTTTCAGATATCAAATGTCACTACACAAGACTCAATCGTGTTGACCCTGTAGTTTAAAACAGCAAAACACTCAGTTTTACTTTTACTCTCTATGCATTTAAACAGAATTATTGCGGTCTGGTTATTTTTAAAAGCTGGTACCTTTCTTTTTGCTGCTCCGCTTTTGTGAGTTCAAAACCTCTAACAGTAATGGCGTTTCTAAGGCGCCGTTCAACTATAAAGGTTGTCTTCCTCTTGAGCCCACTTGGAAATGCATGAGTAGCGTATCACTCTTTGTACTTCTCACGAGTAGCGAGTGTTACTTAGCAACTGTACACTCCAACACTCCATAATTAGAGTGATGAAGACAGCTTCCCCAAGTGGGCTCTACTGTTAGAAGCCAATTAATTACAGACTGCTCCATCACAATGAGAAATTAGTTTTCATTTTCTCCGTTACCATAGTGATCTTTTAATGCTTTTTACACTGTATTTTAACCAGGAACCTGAGGGATACTTTTACACTGATAAGTTACGTTTGTAATGTTTGTAAATTTCCAAATTATTTTTCATGTGTGTTGTAAACATAATGATCCAAAATCATGTTTCATTTTTTATATATAAAAATTGTTTCATGTGTGGACTGCTTGTGATACTATCGTGGATAATACTGAATGTTCTTTTACTACACAGTTTTAATTCCTGGTATGTATTGTGCTGTTGCTATGTACAATACTATTTTGTTGACAGCATCCCTTTCATGTATGCACTTGTAGAAACAATAATTGAAGAGAGAAAAAATATAGTAGAAGACATTCGAAAAACAGAAGACATATTAAAGTTACAAGTGCAAGCAGATGAATTTACCTGCAATTTAGAAGAAATAAAAAAGAAACTTATGGAATATGAAGAGAAATTAAAACAACAAAAAATCTGAAAATTCATAAGGGACACGAATGATTATAAGGACAATAGAGTGTATTCATATAAACAACATAATAGGCAAAGACAAAAACTATATAACACAGAAAGTGGAACTGATAGTGATAGCAGTTACACAAGAGACACTCATTTTCAAGCCGAAGAAACACATGAACATACAGGTATGTCACAGCAAGCAAGTACATCAACAGCATCAGCAGGGGAAATAAGATATGATTTAAGAAATACAAACATCAATAGAGAGTACTATAGACCACAATCGGGGTTTCGAGGAGGCAGGGGGAGGGGGTGGAGGAACACGAGGAGGAATAGGTGGAAAAGAAATAAGGACATCTTATACGGACAAAGATCAGAGCAAACAAATCCAGAAATTATACCGATATTTAATCTAAGCAAAAGGTCTCTATCTAGGCTAGAGGAGCAGGTCTTAGGGCTGGGATTATCATTTGCAGCCACATAACCGGTGAATTTATTTGAATTAGAAGTGGATCTTCAAAAGTATTTTAGAACATTAAGGTTAAAAAACCTTTTTGGGGGAGAGTTTATAGGTGATACAGAACAAAATCAGATTAAAAGGGCATTAAACATAAAATCTAGTTTCTCCCCTCCACCAGGTAGAAATCATGGTATAGAAACCTTTTGTCATTTAGTGGAAAAAGATATTATGAGTCTATACAAAAATAAGAATCAATTATGGCCAAATCATCAAAACTTAACATCACAGAGAAAGGCGTTAACAGATTTAAGTGAGGATAATGAAATTGTAATAAAGCAAGCGGACAAAGGAGGAGGGATAGTTATCCAAGACAAAGGAGATTATAAAGAAATGTGTATGAATCTATTAGAAGACGGCACTAATTATTCATTATTACCGCAGAATCCTACTGTAATATTACAGGGTAAACGCTAAGTGAATTTGTGGACATGAATTGGTTGCAGGAGTGGGAACTGAGAATGTTAACTATGGAATTTCCAAAAGTACCAACATTTTATAGCATTCCAAAAATTCATAAAAATATGAGAAATCCACCTGGAAGACATATTGTCTCAGGAATAGATTCACTATTTGATCCAATATCTAAATATATTAATTATTATGTTCAACCATTAATAGAACAAAGTAACTCCTATATACAGGATTCATCTGATATTATGAGACAATTGGAGAATATAACAGAAAGAGTAAATTTAAAAGAAACTATTCTAGTGACATGGGATGTGATGGATTTATATACTTCTATACCACATAGGGAGGGAGTTGAATGTTTGGGTAAAATTCTAAACACACGGTCAAATAAAACGACACCAAGAACAGAAATGTTACAAGAATTAGCATTATTTATTTTAGAACATAATTATTTTGAGTTTGATGGTCTTTTCTATCAGCAAGATAGAGGTACAGCCATGGGCAGCACCATGGCTCCATCATATGCAAATGCCTACATGATAAATTTTGAAACTGAAAGAGTATTCAATGAAAAATACAATTCCTTTTTAAAAAAGATTATTATGTGAAAACGTTTTATTGATGATGTATTCTGTATATGGACAGGGACAGAACAAGAATTACAGCAATTCCATTTAGATTTAAATGGATGGGACAGTAATCTAAAATTTACAATGAACTGTGGAGTTGATAGCATTCCTTTTTTGGACTTACTTATAAAAAAGGAGGGAGACAAATTAAGTACATCAATATTTAGGAAAGAGACAGATAGAAATACTCTATTACATAGCACCAGTTATCATGAGCCAAAACTTAAAAAAAAGTATACCTTACGCGCAATTAGTAAGGGTAAAAAGGAATTGTGGAGAAACAGATGACTACAACCAACAAAAAGAGGAAATGATGGGAAGATTCAGAAATAGGGGTTACAAACACACAATTTTAAAACAAGCAGAAAAGAAAATTGAAAGCAAGACAAGACAAGAATTATTACAGAAAAAGGAAAGTGAAAAAGGCATAGAAAGAACAGTGTTAGCCATAAAATACAATCATAGAATGACAGATATAAGAAAAATAATAAACAAATACTGGCATATTGTAGCGTCTGATAACCCACAAAATATGACATTACAACAAAGACCTAGTATAGTAGCTAAAAAGGTAAGCAACCTAAAAGATAAACTAGTCCATTCTCAATTTAAAAGGTAAGATATGAAGGAAACACAGTTGTTACTGGGCCCCCTGCAGCCAGGGATGACGAGTTGTGGAAAATGCACAGTATGCAGCAATACTAGCAAAAAGAACATTTTCAGACATCCACATTTTAATGCAGAATTTAAAATCAGAGAACATATAGATTGTAATACAGAAGGTGTAATATATGTTTTGCAGTGTCCATGTGACCGGTTATATGTAGGTCAAACTAAGAGGGCCCTAAAAAAAGAGAATATTAGAACATAAAGGGGACATTAGAAATAAAGATCAACAATCACCAGTAGCATTACACTTTAACCAAGCAGGCCACACAGGAGCATCACTTAGGTTCTGGGGACTTGAGGTAGTGCAACCATCACCAAGAGGAGGTAACTATATAAAAATATTAGAAAGAACAGAAATGAAATGGATTTTTCAACTAAAAACATTAGATCCTAAGATAGGAATGAATATAGACAGTAACTGGCAAGTATGTATTTGAAAAATAATAACTACATTGGAGTGATCCAAAAAAATAATAAAATGACTTAGGAGTGTAAACATTTTCTATAAGAAAAAACTGTAGTATGGAATATAGGAACTTAGAAAGTACTAGAGTAAAAGGGCGTTTGAAGGCTTGAAGCCAAAAGATACCTTTTTATTGTAACATTGGAGTGATTCACAGCATTTATAAAATGAAGATGTCAAATATTATTGGAGTTAAAATAGGTAAAGTTTGAAACTCTTGGGGTAAGCACTAGACTGCATCCGGTAAGATAAATCAATATAAAAATATTTATGTCACTAAAAGGGATGCTGTCAACAAAATAGTATTGTATATAGTAACAGCACAATACATACCAGGAATTAAAACTGTGTAGTAAAAGAACATTCAGTATTATCCACGATAGTATCACAAGCAGTCCACACATGAAACAATTTTTATATATAAAAAATGAAACATGATTTTGGATCATTATGTTTACAACACACATGAAAAATAATTTGGAAATGTACAAACATTACAAACATAACTTATCAGTGTAAAAGTATCCCTCAGGTTCCTGGTTAAAACACAGTGTGAAAAGCATTAAAAGATCACTATGGTAATGGAGAAAATGAAAACTAATTTCTCATTGTGATGGAGCAGTCTGTAATTAATTGGCTTCTAACAGTAGAGCCCACTTGGGGAAGCTGTCTTCATCACTCTAATTATGGAGTGTTGGAGTGTACAGTTGCTGAGCAACACTCACTACTCGCGAGAAGTACAAAGAGTGATACGTCACTCTGGCGGCATTTCCAAGTGGGCTCAAGAGGAAGACAACCCTTTATAGCGAGCAGCATCTTAGAAAACGCCATTACTGTTAGAGGTTTTGAACTCACAAGCGGAGCAGCAAAAGAAAAGGTACCAGCTTTTAAAAATAACCAGACATAATAATTCTGTTTAAATGCATAGAGTAAAAGTAAAACTGAGTGTTTGCTGTTTTAAACTACAGGGTCAACACGATTGAGTCCTGTGTAGTGACATTTGATATCTGAAAGGTATGCAAGGTTTAAAGACGTAAAGAATTACTAACTTCTGAAAACAGTATAATTGCAACAAAAACTGCATAGCGCTTTAGAACTGATACGTTTGTTAGAAGGCTTGAACTCCTAAAAGCAGAGCAGTCAAAAGAAAGGTATTAGCTATTGTGAAATTATATAATAAAAAATACTCTGAAATATTAAGAATTTAAAACAAAACCTCACACACTTATTTTGCTCTACAGAGTGAAAAACGATTGGAACCAGTCAGGCAACGCTCTTAAAATAATAAAGGAACATAAGGTACTTGATTGTAAAAGCTATGAGCTTTTAAAGATTAAAGGTAATAATATTTACATTATAAAGCCATGGAATGTATAGTTAATTAGATTTTAGAATCTTAAATAAAAATGATCTGGTTTAGTTGGGTAGCATTTGAAATAACATGGGTTTAATGTATATAAGCAAATATTGAGAAATATGGTTTAAAATGAAATGACATTTTACTGTATAGAACCCTTAATTGTATAAAAGGAGCTTGAAATCTGAAAGAAAAATGTACTTAAGATTTTGTTTATCATAGATGGAGAATTGATTTAAATATAATGAAGTAGTGGCTATATAAGTATGTCAGTGATGGGGGATTCAAATTTAAATGATGGAAGTTACCATTTTGGAGCCAATATTATGGACTGTTCTTCATGTTCTAAACAAGTGTTTCTGTAAACTGTAATATTTATATTTATGTTTCTCTTTAGAGAGAATATAACAGGAATACTCTATTATTCTAGAACATGAGGAAAAGGCAATTGAAATATTGATGGTAATATAAGTGAATGTGTCCTTTAACATAATAGTAACAAAAGATAGGTGATAAAAACTTAACGTAGTGAATGAAAAAAGTAATTATATATACATTTTTTGTACTTTGACACAGATTCTGAATGCCCTGTGAACAAGCTCAAAGGAGCGAAACGTAGGGGACTTTTATCAAAATAAAAGAAAACATATGAATGAACGACTGAATGACTATATTGGAATGTGGTCTTGAGCTCCTAGCTTTTGGTTTTTCTGGATGTCCCTTGAGGTACTTGAAGGTTTCTGTCATGTCTCCCCCCACCCCCTTCCTCGAGGCTATACATATTAAGCTCCTTAAGTCTCTCTTCATATGTCTTCCAGTGCAGACCCTGCACCATTTTAGTTGCCCTCCTCTAGACAGCTTCCATCCTGTCTATGTCTTTGCAGAGACTGGGTCTCCAGAACTGCACGCAGTACTCCAGATGGGGTCTCAACAGCTGTCTATACAGAGGGATAATAGCTTCCTGTTTTCTACTGGTGATGCCTCTCCCTATGCATCCCAGTATCCCCCCAGCCCTCCTTGCTGCCCTCTCACATTGCTTGCCCACCTTTAGGTCATCTGATATGACTACCCCCAGGTCCCTTTCCATTTTTGTTGTTGTTAGTATCTCACCCCCATTGTGTACTCTTCCCTGGGTTTTGTTTCCCAGGTGCATTACCTGCACTTCTTAGCATTGAATCTAAGCTGCCATACATTTGACCATTCCTCTAACCTTGCCAAGTCCCTTCTCATCCTTCCACCCACCTTGTGCATCAACTCTGTTGCAGATCTTTGTGTCATCTGCAAGAGACATACTTTTCCTTCCAGTCCCTCTGCAATGTAACATGAAGACATTGAAGAGGACCAATCTAATACTGAACCCTGCAGTACCCCACTAGTAACCCCCTTTCTTCAGAGTGGACTCCATTTACTATTACTCTCTGTGTCCTATTCTCCAGCCAATTCTTTACCCAGGCTGTCATCTTGGGACCCACTCCCAGGCTGGCTAACTTGTATATTAATCTTTGTGTGGGACTGTGTCAAATGCCTTGCTAAAGTCTAGGTAGGCCATGTCCACAGCCCTCCCTGATCTACTACTTTGGTCACCCAGTCAAAGAAATCTATCAGATTTGTCTGGCATGACCTTCCCGCTGTGAATCCATGCTGCCTTGGGTCCTGTGCCCCTCTGGCCTCTAGATACTCGACAATTCTTTCCTTCAGAAGTGATCTCATCATTTTCCCTACCACTGAGGTTAAACTAACAGGTCTGTAGTTTCTTGCTTCTGCCTTGCTCCCACTTTTGTGAAGGGGAATCACATCTGCCCTCCTCCAGTCCTCGGGTACCACCCCATCCTCCCATGATTTGTTAAAGAGGGTAGTCAGTGGTGTCACTAGTTCTACCCTTAGTTCTTTTAAAATTCTTGGATGAATCCCATCAGGCCCCATTGCTTTGCCCACCTTCAGTTTTAAGAGTTCTTTCAGAACCCTTTCTTCTGTAAATGGGCTGGTATCAACTTCTGTATCCAGAGTGTTTCTACTGTTTGTTTTAGGTACCTCCCCCTCTTCCTTTGTAAATACTATGCAAAAATATTTGTTTAGTATCTCTGCCTTTTCACAGTCACTCTCTGCCACCCTCCCTCCCCTTTATTAAGCGTCACTATCCCTCCTTGGTCTTCCTTCATTCCCTGATGTACCTATAAAGGTTTTATCCCCCTTCTTAATTGAGTTGGCTATCTTTTCCTCGGTTTGGGCCTTTGCTGTTCTGACTGCCTTCCCAGCTTCCTTTTGCTTTAACTGATACAGTTCTCTCTGCTCTCTTCTGTGATTCCTTGTACTTCCTGAATGCTTTCTTTTCTCTTGAACCTTCACTGCCACTTCCTTTGAGAACCATAGTGATTTCTTACATCGTTTTGTTTTATTTGCTTCACACAAAGGCTTGTTACCTCTGTGATGGCAGTTTTTATTATCCCCCATTGTTCTTCCATCCCTCCTTCCTGCCCATTTGCTAGTGCATTCCTTAGGCACTCGCCCATTTTGGCAAAGTCAGCCCTCCTAAAGTCCAGTACTTTTGCCTTTGTATGGCTTGACTCTATTACTGTGTTTATTGTGACCCATGCTGTTCGATGGTCGCTAGTTCTCAGATGGCTACCCACTTCTACATCTGTGATCCTCTCTTCATCCCCATTTGAGAGAACTAGGTCTAAGATTGCTCCCTCTAGAGTGGGCTCCAATACTAGTTGTCTAAGGCATGCCCCCTGTAGGGCATCTAGAATAACCCCACTCTGCAAGTGGCTGCTGCACTGCCAGTTAACATCTGGCATATTCAGATCACCCATCAGCAATATCTCCCCTTTTTCTGCCATTCTAAGTATACTTTCTATCATTTCCTTGTCCATTTCCTCCCCCTGAGAAGGGGGTCTGTATACAACCCCTGTGTGGATTGTGGTGCCATTACCGGTCTCCAAATTTACCCACAGTGCTTCTCCTCCCTGTTTACCCATTTGTTCAGTTGCTTTGATTCCTTCCCTTATGTAAAGAGCTACTCCTCCTCTTTTACCCTCCCTGTCCCTCCTGTAGATAGTGTATCCTGGTATGTTTACATCCCAGTCATGGTTTTGTGTGTACCATGCTTCTGTGACTGCCACGATATTCAGATGTTCCTCCTCCATCAAGGCCACTAATTCAGGAAGCTTGTTACTCAGACTATGGGCATTGGTACTCATTGCTCTCCATTTTTTGATGGCTTTACCTTCTGTTACAGCATCCCCCACTACCTTTCTACCTCAGTCTTTTTCTCATTTAGTACCCTGTTTTGTAGGGAGAGGCTGGGATTTTCCTGCTGCTTATCAGTGCCTCCCCCCTTGACTAGTTTAAAAGCTTGCCAATGAAGCATTTAAACCGATTGCTCAAAAGACTTGTTCCCTTCCTGGACAGATGCAGACCATCCTGCCAGTATAGGCTGGTGTCCATCCAGGTGGAACCCCAGTCCCAATGAAGCCAAACCCTGTGTTCCCACCATTTTTCAACCATTCATTAAACTGCATGGTGCAAAGTACCTCGCCTCACTCATGCCATTGACAGGCAGCACCTCTGAGAAGGATACTGTGTGTGCTACTTGTCTTAGGCCCTCCCCAATTCTACAAGTCCTTCTGCACTGCTCTAATCTCATGATGAGCCAAGTCATTTGTCCCTAGGTGGACAATGGCGTCCAGCTCGAGACTCCCGTGCAGCTGTTCTCGTGATCCTGAGGATCGCTTCCTGTCCCTCAAGCCATGGCACCAGGCAGACACCTTACTTCAGTTTTCCCTGCTCCCCCCAGTTCTATCCCCCTAATAATTGAGTCCCCCACCAGGAGCTCCTTCCTTTCCTTGTGGTGTCCTCTGCCTCCTTCCTGTGGGCCTCCCTTGTGACAGTTGTCCTCAGCCTCCTTAGTCTCCTCTGTGGGTGCATCCATAGGGCAGCTATACTCCCCCAGAGTGGTGTATGGATTGTGGAGTGGAACAGCTGGCTGGGTTGCCTCTGTTCCACCATCCTCACCCTCCCTGAGCCCACTGTTTTCCAACTGCTGTGCTTTCTGCGCAACCTCTGAGGTAGTGGTGGTGACTCTGGTGCTCCCTGGATGGGGGAGGTTCCCTTCCTACTGTCCAGTGTGGCCTGGGGGAAGGTTCCCTTACTGCTGTCCAGTGTGGCCTGAAGACGGGCAACTTTCTCCCTCAGGGCAGAAAGTTGTCTGCGAATAGGGCAGCATCTCAGCCTCCAGGAAGACTCCCGGAAGACTGCTGCCCCACAACCATTACCTTGCACTACTCCCCACTTGTGTATCTGCTTTTTTTTGTGTGTGTGTGTGTGTGTGATTGGTTTGTTATGTAGAAATATATATATTATACAATGTGTATGCTTATATTGTCAGTGCAGTGTGCTAGAGAGGATTTGATAGTGATATGCACCTTGCACTCTTGAGGAAATGATGTCAGAACCCCAGGTATAAAGGAACTATTTCCAGGGGTGGGTGGGGTGAGGGGTGGGAAGGAGTTGGGCCTAAACTGTGCCCTCACAAAACAATCGGCTAAAAGCTGTGACCCACCGCTGCGATGAGTGCCTTCCTGTCAGCAAGATGCCCTACACAACAGTTTGACAGAGAAAAATACCCTGCTAATCAAACAGAGAAAAATCCAGGCATCCAAGTCAGACACAGGTAAACCTCCCCAGCCCCAAAACAGCCTGGTGGTTTGTGCTCTGAAAGCAGTCAGCCCCAAAATGTCAGCTGTGCTTTAAACTCCTCCTGCACTGAAAATCTTAAGAATTGGAACAAAAGTAAAGCTAGATCCACCTCCCTCTGTTGCTTGAAAGACTGTCTTTTCCTGATAATTCTAAGTTCCTTATTTCACCTTTCAGTTAGAAGTAGCCTCCACCTGCAGAATATCTGCTACAAACCAAAGACAATTGTAAGGTTCACCTCCCTCTGTTGTGAACACAACTCGTTTTCTTGCAAATCCTATGTTCAGTATTGCAGCTTCCAGCCAGAGGTAGTTTCACTTGAAGAATATTAGCTGTTCTGATGAGTTTGCTATAAAACACTCACGGACGAGTTTGACCAACCTGACTTGGTTTCTTCTCCGGTATGCAAGTTCCAGATCTCTTCCCCACATCGGATCCTGACCACGGATACTTTGGGTCTGGGCTGGAGAGCACACCTGGGTCCGTTTAAAACCCAGGGCTCTTGGTTCAAGTGGGAAGCCGTTCTGCATATCAGTAGCCAAGAGATGAGAGCGGTGCTGTATGCCATGCAGGCTTTTCAAGAGCTTCTTGCTTTGGGCCAACTGCTGGGTGCAGTCGGACAGTATGAGTGTGGTCTACTACTGTACATCAACGAGCAAGGCAGGACCCACTCATACCCTTTTTGCAGGGAAGCCATGAGAGTGTGGTACTGGGCACTAGAGCACAGTCTAACACTCTCTGCAGTCCACTTGCCAGGCATCCTAAACGCCCTGGGAGACAGTCTCAGTAGGACTCATTCCAGCATGCACGAATGTGAGTGTCTCTCATCCATCGCTGTTCGACAAATGGGGTCATCCAGAGTTGGACCTTTCTGCGTCCCCACTTAGTGCAGAACTGCCCAATTTCTGCTTGCTAGGTCTAGGGCCTGGAGTTTTCTGGTGAGTCATGTTGTCCCTCTCTTGGAAGTGGGAGGTTTCTGTATGCATTCCTTCTGTTTCCACTGATCCAGAGGGTGCTGATCAAGCTACTGATGGAGAAGGCCAGCATGATTATGGGGGCGCCATTCTGGCCCACCAGATATGGTTCCCTCTGCTTCAGCAGCTGGCAGAGGAACCTCCAGTCCCTCTGCCTCTTTGCAGGAATCTGCTGACCCAGTATCACGGGACTCTCGTCCATCCCAAACTCGCGTCCCTTCATCTGCATGCCTGACTCCTGAGAACGTAGCCATAGCCAGGTTCAGGGTCTCTAACAGGGTAGCAGATATCCTGGTGGCTACCCGGAAGCTTTCCACTCGCGCCACTTATGCAATGAAGTGGAAGCAGTTTGCCGTCTGGGCTGCCAGACATGCTCTGGACCCTTTCACCTGTTCGGTAAATCATATCTTGGACTACCTGATTTCTTTGTCTGACTTAGGCCTCCAGTATTCCTCACTCAAGGTTCACCTTTCGGCTCTTTCTGCCTTTCATGAGCCTGTGCATGACCACACGATTGCTCAGCTGGGTGTCTTATACACTTTTCACAGAGACATCCTGCACCTGAAACCCCCGATCCGTTCCCCTGTCCCAGCTTGGGAGTTTTATTTTGGGGAAGTTGACCTTCTCCTTTTGAGCCAATTGCGACCTGCGATTTGCACTTTCTTTCTTGGAAAGCACTATTTTTAGTTGCAATTACCTCTGCTCGAAGAATTTCAGGGCTTCAGGCCCTCTGGTGAAAGAAGCATTATTTGATTTTTCACAAAGACAGGGCATCTTTGCTCACAAATCCCAAGTTTTAACCCAAGGTAGTTTCTGAGTTCACACTAAATCAGTCTATCCACCTTCCTGTTTATTTTCTTTGGGAAGCACTGCTCCATACTTTAGATGTGTGCAGAACTTTGAAGTACGTCCTGCTTCGGACTAGAGTCCAGAAAGTCAAAGCAGTTGTTTATTTCTTTCTCCACAGGTAGCGATTCAGTTTCTAAGCATGTTTATCCAAATGGTTGTCAAATTGCATTGTGTTCTGCTACAAGTACGGCAAATAATTTCCTGGTGCTGTCAAAGCTCATTCCACCTGAGGTATGGCTACCTCAGTGGCTTGTTTCAAAGGGGTCTCCGCCACTGACATTTGTGCGGGTGCCACCTGGAGTACTGTCCACACTTTCACCAAGCAAGTCTGGACGTTGCATCTAGAGCCCATGCGGGATTTGGCAGGGCTGTATTGCAAGGACTCCTGTCTTAAGTTTGTGGAGATCCAGCTTCCCAGACTGTATGTTTTCACTAGTCAACACTTGGTATTTGTTCCTACGTTGTAACCTGATGACTGAGATACCCCCAAAGAAGATAGAATGGTTATGTAAGAACTTACCATAACAGTAGTCTTCGAGATCTCATTCATCAGGTATATTTCCCTCCCACCATCTGCCTTCTTGGGACTCCTGTCTAGGAACTGGCTGTCTACTGTATTCAGTTTATATCGGGTCTGGGTGCCTCTTTCTCTCCTTGTTTCCCCTGGGTGGGGGGGCCTAGCTCCCTTTGTCTCCAGGGGAAAGAACTGAGGAGGGAGCAGGGCCACTCATGCCTATATAGGGTTGCTGACATCAGCGGTGTGGATGGCCCCAGTTGTACTGATGAAAATCTTCCATGTGGATTCCCCTTCACTGATGGCAGAAGTTCCTATGGTGTAACCTGATGACTGAGATCCCCTCGAAGATCTACTGTTATGGTAAGTTCTTACATAACTGTTCTTTCTGTATTCCACTTGGGTAGTCTGGTGCTTGGGAGGAAGGGTTGTCCTCCTGAAAGCACAGAAAGAAGCGGGCCCGTTCTTGATCTTTGTCGAGAACCTGGCATCGCTCGGTCTCTAGCTTTTCTTCGTCCAACCAATCGAAGAAGAAATGGTACCGCTCAAAGTCACCCTCTAATATGTTGCATGATGATTGTCAGTGGCAGGGGGCAGAAGGCCAACTCCGAGTCCGCTGGGGTCACCTGCGGCTTCTGTTCCTAGTGGCTGGCATTCTCGACTTCGTAGTCCCTCCTCGCCCCCTTTGGGGGGTCTTCCAGTGAGCAGTTTCGTCATTGGGCCGCTCTTATGGAGCAGTGGGTTCAGCAGTTGTCCCAGCTTTCCGAGCCTGCGGAGTCAGCCCCGGGGCCTTTGGGCCTAGGGGCTTCGAACCTGTGGGCAGGACGGTTGGGTCTGCTTAGTCGCATGGCGCATTCTCCGGTGCCGTCTGTGGCGCGTGGACAGCTGGTTCTGATTACACTGTGATATTTTTTCTGCAAAATAAAATATGTAGGGGAGTCTCTGTCGGGAGAAACTACTATCTTGCTGAAATGACACATCAACCCCCCCCCCCCAAAAGATACAAGTTCAAAGGACAGGACATAGGTTAAACTACAGATATCTGGGATGCAGTTAGCTTGTCAGTTTGCTTTGAAGTCAGGAACTAAAATATCCATTTATGACGTCCTCTGGGAAATCCTTTGATTTGCACTAGGTGTCATGAAGAAAGGGGCATATGCATGTGTTTGGGGTGCCTTCCAAGGAAGCCAGTTAAATACATTAAAGAGACTTTGATGTCTGTGTGAAGCAGGTCCCAGACTAAATTGGGAAGTCCAATATGCATTTGTTTGGGGTATCGTCGGAGGAAGCCAGTTAATTACATCAAAGAGACTTTGATGTCTGTGTGAAGCAGATCACAGACTGGTTTGGGGAAGTCACATGAAGGGAGGAGATTCACTGATGTCACCTATTTTTTTTAAATATCTTATGAGGACATCCTGTGTTATAAAATATAAATTTTTATATACCAAGGCGGAGTTAGGTGACCTCAGAGAGAAGGCCGTCTCAAGACTGCTTTTAAGTATACTTTTTTTTTTAATTTTCTTCTTCAGCTCTGGTCACGGCCTCTGGGACTTCCACTGCCATCTACTGCCACCATCCCCAGCTTATCCCCCGGAGAGCGGGGCCGTGGCATCGGTCCCCTTCATCCGTGCCATGGAACTAATATCTGGTCGGGGATGCAGCGATGGCAGCTAATTGAAGCCCCAGGGAGGGCTTCACATAGACAGCGGACCCGCCCGCCATCTTTTTCCTGGTTTTCTCGGAGGCAGGGACGTGCAGTGACTGCAACGTCCGCCCCGCCTCCCTGATACCGAGCGCCAGTACCGTGACTGACTCCCAGCCTCTACCAGGGGTCCTCATTGCGCCGGACACTGCCCCACCCTCCCCCCAGAGAAGGAGAGCCACCCATGGGGCGCTCAATCCTTCTCCCCTGACCGGCCCTCCGACGACCCAGGTCCGTTCCCGAACCCGGGTCGCCAGCGCCGCAAGCGGAAATCCAACCGCTGCGCCGGCAGGCCAGTCTGCTTTTAAGTATACTGAGCAGACCTTAGACAGAGATGGACATTTATTTCCTGACTGAGAAAGAGGAACATCAAAGCACTGAAAGATTAAGAAAGTAAGGATACATTAGATAAGACCAGTCTGAGCGTATGGGTTGTAGGAATTTGCACTTTTAAACCTGTTTTGTTTTCAAAGTTGTATGTGTTGGAATATCGTGTTCTGTATTTACTGTTTTCCTATTTTTACCTATTTTAAAGTAAAGATATATATTTTAAAAACAGAAATTGCCTGGTGTGCCTTGAAACTTCTTTTTTTTTTATAAGTGAAGCTTAGATGGTTACAGTTAACTCTGTGCATGAGCTTATTGTGGTACCAAACTGGGAAACAGGTAAGAGTTCTCTAGGTCTTGCATAGAGTTCTAAGGGTTCATTTTGTAATACCTGGTTAGATGCTTGTAGGCAAAGATATCTGGCCCCTCCGAAGACAGAATTATCTGAGCCTGACAATTGGGTACGCTAACACGAGGTTATCAGTTTGAATCCCTCCAGAACTTGGGACAAAGGTGACTCGAACCCAGAAAACAGACAAGAGGGTTACCTTGTTCTGTTGAATGTTCACAATACTACGCTCAGAGTTTGGCACTTTGGGAGCAGAGGGCTGACCTGCTGAGTGGGGTTGTGACACCATCGACACCACACCCTTGTGCTTTTTCCCCCTCACATGGCTGCGGCGCAGGGGACAGCACAGGTACCATTTTCTCCTACTCATGTTTTCAGATCTTCATCCTTGGGGGTTCTGAGAGTTGGTTTGGGGTCTCCAGGTGCTGGTGCAGCACTGGTTGTGGTGCCGCCTTCAACTCCAGTCTTGGTGGTGCCACTCTCAGCACCACAGTCCGTGCCAGCATCGTCTCAGAGTCTGGGATTCTCGACTCCGATTCAAGGTGCACTTCCTCCTGCTCTTTTTCATCCCTTTCCTTTATATACTATCCCTCCTGGGCTAGTAGGAGACGACACTGAGCCTGATCCTGATCTGTGATTAGGAGACGACTTTTATGAAGATTCATCTCTTGGAGTGGGAAGTAAGCTCTCTACTTCAGCAGAGCTTCTGATTGAGGACCTGTCTTTTAAGTCTCTTCTGAAGAATATGAATTCCTGTCTCTTTCTCTCTCCAGACTTCGGAGGTGGATCTGGGGCAGTTGTTGCGCCTTCAATATCTGCATGTCCCGGAGATCCCTGTGGAATTGACTCCTCTGATACAACCCTATTTTGAGACTCTCTCACAAATGGTGTGGGACAATCTGGCACTTATTCCTTCCGTGGCTAAATCCATAGACAGGAAGTACACCTCCCTAAGGATCGACCAATCCTGGCCTCTCCAGCCTTCGCTGATGCCATTGTGGTCCTGGCATAAAATGACAAGGCCATCCTCCCTCTGGAGTCTACGGCTCGTCCAGTAAACAAAGAATCTCGTAGGATTGACACTTTGGGGAAGCGAGTCTTTACCGCTGCTACCCTAGGTACATGTATTGCTAGCTACCAAGGCTACTTCCTCACAATAGGAGTATACCCTCTAACAGTCGCTTAACGCTACTGTGGAGACTCTCTCGGAGTCAGATGATCTTACTTCGAGATACAGCTCTTGCAGCAGGTTACTCCATTAGGACTGAAGCCGGCAGGCGTCAGGACCCCACGGAAATCTTTTAGCCAGCAGTCTTCAGCGGGGACCGCCTCAGACGTCGGTCCTGCCCCTGACATCAGGCGTAGTACATAAGGAGGCGGTCCCACCAGAATCCCCAGTTCTTTCCCGCCGTCGACTTGCGTGTCTCGACCCTTCGGTCAGTACCTAGCGCGCGATGCCTGGAAAAGTTATTTTCCCTTTTTTCGAATTGAAACTCTTTCTCATCGAATCGTCTGCCATCTGATGTCCTCTCACACATCCAGGGAGGCCATCCATCAAAGTGTGCCTGTGGGAAGCAAATTCCTTTAAAGACCGCATTTGGCCTACGTGCAGTGCACAAGCCGGTTTCATGACACCGGGCCTGCTCCTTCTATCAAGGCTTTAACAGTGGGACCTGGATCCGTCGCCAGAAGGCCCTCAAGCTTACCTTCTAGAAGAGATTGAAGGCCATGATTCTGCCTCAGGGGGGAATCGTCTGAGAAAGCCATGACTTTCTCGAAAAGCACAAGGAGAGGGTGAGATCAAAATCCCCTTCTAGGGCTTCTGACTCTCGTAGCTCCGGCTCCCGGTCCAACCGCTTACCTTCCTGGGCCCGCTCTCAGCCTCCCCGGTCGCGGTCAAGTCATCCTCGGGTTCCTCTACTCTGCAGCCTGTTTCGACCTCCAGGCCTTCTTCCTCTTCATCCAAGGCCTCGCCGAGGTCAGGGGACCGCCATCACCACAAGTCCGGCTCCCGACACTCGGCTCCCAACGTCTGGTCGGTCTCCTTGCCTCCTCCACCCCAGCGGAAAACCAAGGAGCTGACTTCGCTCAAGAGGACGTCGGACCCGACATCGGCCCACCCGATGTCGGCCAAGCACCACCGGTCCCGGGACCCGATGACTGCCAGACGCCCGTCGCCGGTCAGGCCTTCTCCACCGCGGATGCCGGCCGGGGGACCGACGCCCGCCCCAGTAGAGAGAGGAACCCCTACCGATGTCGGCCAGGAGGCACTCACGGAGGAGGAGTTGACTCAGCCCGAGGACCAGGGGGGCAAACCCGGTCCTGTCAAACCCCTGAGGGAACCCTCTCCCAAACCAGAGACTCCTGGGGAGCCGGCCCCGGAACCCGACGACCGACCACCGGCGCCCGGTCCGTCGTCGGGCCTCAATATTTCTGAGGTCAAGGAGCTATTCATCTTTTGCTGGGATACCATAAAGAAAGATGTGGTTCCCACACCTCCTCCTCTTCCTGCTCCTCCTCCTCCACCCGTGACTCCACTGGCTCCAGCGCCCCCCACCCCATCCGGGGCAGCAGGCCGAGTACCTTCCCCCCAGGAGCCTGCAGAATCTCCTAGGGGCAGACCAGACAAGAGGAGACCTCCGTCCAGATCTTCTTCAGGGTCACCCAGCCCCAAGAGACCCAGAAGACGCCGCCACTCGCCTTTGACGGAGGACTCGGGATTGGACTTCTCTGACAGATCCAGATCTCTTTCTCCCATCAGCGTCCCCTCTCCGGACCCACGTGAGCTCCTAAGATCTCCTCTGGATGACTCATCGTTCTCTGTGATTATGAGACATATCCAAGAGAATATTTATTTATTTATTTAGCTTTTGTTGACCGGGTAAGTGCACTAGACAAATCCTGCCTATTTTCAGGCACGACCCGGGGGAGGGGGATACAGATGAATGCCAACTGACCTTGAACCAGATTAAGCTGTTGGTGGTATTTTTAGTGAATGAGGGAAATTTGGCTAGGACACCGGGGAAATTCCCCTACTCTTTTCGATAAGTGCCATGGGATCTTTAACATCCACCTGAACTACCACCAGTCCAGGCAGATGGGACCTCGGTTTAACGTCTCATCCGAAAGGCGGATATGGGCTGGGGCCTAGAGAACTTGACCCGAGAGGCTCGCCTTACGCTATCTTGGCAAAGGACCCAAAGCCTGTGGTGGTACCACCCTTGGTGGACACCTTCATGGACATCACCAAGGCAGCGTGGAAACGTCCACATTCGTTCCCGGCGATGCCGAAGAAGGCTGACCGCCTGTACAAGGCCCCTAGGGAGGACCAGTACTTGGCATCTCATCCTCTGGCTGATGCCCTGGTCATTACAGCCTCACATGACCAGTCCCAGAGGCCGCAACATCTGAGCACCCTGCCACCAGACCCAGAGTCCAAGCAATTGGACACGATGGGCAGGCGCACGTACGCAGCTGCAACCTGCGCCATTAGGTCCCTCAACTATCTTACCCACATGGTCCAGTTTCAGAATGCCTTGTGGGAGCAGGGACTAGAGCTGGCAGAAAAGATGCTGGAAGGTGAGCAGAAGGAAGAACTTCTTCAGCTCCTCCGCACGGGTTCAGACGTGGGAACCCAGGTGCTTCAAGCCGCGTATGACTCCGCAGACTCCTTGGCCAGAGCGGCAGCCTCAGGCGTATGCCTCCAGAGACACTCATGGCTTCATGTCTCTGGATTCACCCCGGACGTCCAGAAGAACATTCTGGACGCCCCGTTCCACGGTGAAGTTCTCTTCGGTGAGTCTTCGGAGAAGGTTCTCACCAAGCTTCAGGAGGCCGGGAAGGCCGTGAGGTCTGTCCAAGCCATGTACAGACCCAGGCCCGGTTCCTTTCTTAGGAACCAGAGCCGTTTTCATGGCCGGACACAGAGACAACAGTCCCATTCCAGTCCGCAACAGAGGGGCTCCTTCTCCCGAAAAGCCCAGGAAGTCGTCCAGGCAGGGCCAGCGCCCGCTAAGTCGGCCCAGCCTGCAGGACCCTCAGCCGCACAGCATGACTTCCGCCCCCGCCCCTCAGGATCAGCGGGACACCAAGGTCGGGGTCGTATATGACCACCTGCCAGGGTGGCAGTCTGTTACCACCGACAGGTAGGTTCTTCAGTTGGTCAAAAGGCCACTTTATAGAATTAGTGGACAAGCCACCCACAAGACCTCCTCTGCTCTCCCGTTACTCGGGTCAGCACAGATTGCTTATCAGGCAAGAAGTACTCGCGCTTCTACAAAAAGGAGCGGTGGAGTACGTCCTGGAGAACCAGAGAGGAGCAGGCTACTATTCCCACTTCTTTCTGGTTCCAAAGAAAACAGGGGACCTCCGTCCAATATTGGACCTCAGTGACCTCAGTATGTCGGTCGCCTACAAACGGTTTTGCATGGTGACCCTCCAAGGGCTTATTCCCATGCTGAAGAAGGACGCTGTTTTAGCGTCACTGGACATGCAGGATGCTTATCTGCACATCCCCATTGCTCAAGCGCACAGGAGGTTCCTGCGCTTCGAGTTCCTCGGCCACCACTTTCAGTTCCGGGTACTTCCTTTCGGACTGTCATCGGCCCTCAGGGTCTTTACCAAGTGTATGGCAGTCATGGCAGCGTGTCTAAGGAGACAGGGCCACTATGTGTTCCCGTACCTGGACGACTGGCTTCTCATGGCCGCCTCCAGAGAGGCGCTGTTGTTGGCCATCCAGAACACCCAAGCTCTTTTTCAGTCGCTGGGTATTCTTATCAACTACGACAAGTATCTCCTGGTACCGTCCCAGAAGCTGCAGTTCATAGGCGCAGTTCTGGACACCATCAAAGGGAAAGCTTTTCTTCCCGAGGACAGAACGGAGCGCATCAGGTCCCTCATCAGGCACCTTTCAGCGAAGAAGACTGTCCCGCCAGACTGGTCCTTAAGCCTGCTTTCGGACACATGGCTGCGGCCATTCCAACCATCCCGATGGCAAAGGCTCCACATGCGGGTAGCCAGTGGATGCTAAAAGTGCAATGGGATCAAAGGCCAGACCACATGCAGCGGCGGTCAGAATCACGAGGCCGTGATTCGGGACTGCAATAATTAACTGAACCAGGGACACTCTCTGTGGGTGTTCCATTTGCAGCGCTGTCCCGGAGGTAATCCTCTCCACAGACGCCTCAGGGCTGGGGTGGGGAGCACACCTGAACGGGGTGAGGTCCCAGGGAATGTGGACCCCTCAGGAAGCTCACCTCCATATCAATATTCTGGAGATGAGGGCGGTCCTTTATACCCTGCAGGCCTTCCAGTCAGAAATCCCTCCGTGTACTCTTCTGTTTCAAACAGACAATACGGCAGTGATGTATTACCTCAACAAACAAGGAGGCACACACTCTTACCCCCTTTGCAGGGAAGCCATGAGAGTGTGGGAATGGGTAATTCGACACGGCGCGAGCCTGATTGCAGTTCACGTTCCCGGAGTGGAAAACACAATCGCAGACAGCCTGAGTTATCCCAGGCCAGAGTCCACGAGTGGGAACTTCTTCAGGAGGTAGCAGAGGATCTGTTTCTTCGATGAGGCACTCCAGAATTGGACTTGTTCGCTTCCCCATCCAACGCAAAACTGCCCAATTTTTGCTCGCTAGATCCAGGGCCTGGTGTTTTTTGGCAAGACGCGTTGTCCCTCTCCTGGGCGGACAGATTCCTCTACGCTTTCCCTCCCTTCCCGTTGATCCAGAGAGTCCTTCTCAAACTTCGAGGAGCATGCAACAATGATCCTGGTAGTGCCTTTCTGGCCCAGACAGATCTGGTTCCCCATGCTGATTCAATTGTCCTGGGAACCTCCACTCCCATTGCCCATCAGCTCCCACCTGCTGTCTCAAGAGGAGGGTTTGTTAGTTCATCTGGACTTAACGCCCTCTGAACCTGCATGCCTGGCTCCTCGAGACATAGCCATTATGCGACACGTCTCGCAAGAGGTGACGGAAGTCCTTTCTGCCGCCAGAAAGCCGGCAACGCATGCGACATACGCCATGAAATGGCGCCTGTTTTGCCTGTCGTCTCAGGCACGCTGCCTCTCCCCTTTAGATTGCCCAGAGAAATCAGTTCTGGAATACCTGCTTTCCCTCTTCCACTCAGGCCTTGCCTACTTCTCGATTAAAGTTCACCTCTGTGCGATTTCCGCCTACCACTACCCGATAGGTCAACGCACAGTGGCACAACTCGATGCCTCTCGTGACTTCTTGAGGGGGGTGTTACACCTTAGGCCACCCATCAAGGATCCCATCCCTCCTTGGGACCTATTCTTTGTCCTGGAGCAGCTTACGCTGCCTCTTTTTGAACCCGCCGCAGATTGCGAGCTGCGTTTTCTGTCGTGGAAGACGTTATTTTTGGTTGCTGTCACGTCAGCAAGGAGAATTTCTGAGCTACACGCTCTCATGTGTAAGGAACCTTATTTAATTTTCCACCAGAACAGTGTCTCTGAGGACGAATCCTAAATTCCTGCCTAAGGTGGTCTCAGCCCTTACCCTTAATCAGGACATCGATCTGCCGGTGTACTTCCCCAGGTACACCAATAGAGGAGAGGCATTGCTTCACACCCTAGGTGTTCACCGCTCCCTAAGATACTACTTGACCAGGACCAAACAGCATCGCAACTCCGAGCAGCTGTTTATTTCCTTCGCTGAGAGGATGTTGGGCCAACCAGTCTCAAAACAGACCCTTTCCCGCTGGCTTGTCCAGTGCATTTCTTTTTGCTACAACAAACAGAAGCCCCTTCCGGGCACAGTCCGGGGCCACTCGACTAGGGGGGTGGCTACTTCCTTCGCAGCGCTGCAGAACGTCTCCACCTCGGCCATTTGTGCCGCAGCTACTTGGAGCTCAGTACACACCTTCATCAGGCATTACAGCCTGGACATCGCCTCACAGCAGAGAGCAGGTTTCGGCCTCACCATTCTACAGGGTCTCCTGTCCTAGAGTCAGGATTTTCAAGATCTCTCCATTATGCCTCCTCCCAAAGTGTCTAGAGGCGCTATTGCTTGGGAATCAGTCCTAATGGTGTAACCTGCTGCAAGAGCTGTCTCGGTAAGACAGTACAGTTACGTAGAGACTTACAAGCCAGCAGTGAATCTTCGAGAACAGCTCTTTGCAGCAGACTCCTGTCCCACCATTCCCCTTGGAGGAGGTTAAGCCTAACCAGGCTTGGCAGGAGCTTACTCTCCTTTGTTCTTCTGATGGCGGATCCTCGGTCTCCACTTCTGATGTCATCCAGCGGCGGAAGTCTCCGAGGCGGGAGAACTAGGGATTCTGGTGGGACAAAACCTCCTTATGTACCTCTTCGCCTGGCCGGGGGTGGGACCGGCGCGGAGGCGGTCACCGCTGAAGACTGCTAGCTAGAAGATTTCCATGGGGTCTGGCCCTGCCGGCTTCAGTCCTAATGGTGTAACCTGCTGCAAGAGTTGTTATCGAAGATCTACTGTTATGGTAAGTTCTTACGTAACTGTACTTTACCTCAGAGCTCCTCCAAACTATCACTAGAGGTACTGAGTCCAAAAGTCAGCAACTTGAGGCTGCTAAGGATGCCTTTGACACTGCTTCTAGAGCAGCAGTAGCTGGGATATGCACCCGTCGCCACTCGTAGTTATGAACCTCGGGGTTCTCAAATGATGCCCAGCAACAAGTCATGAATTTACCATTTGATGGTGCTTATCTATTTGGCCCACAGGTGGAGCAGGTACTTGAGGCACGTAGAAAACTAGGATGGCTATCAAAACTGCCAGAGCGGCTCCTTCTGCCCCTCAATGGGGCGAGAACCGCCGACAGTTTCATACCAGTAAGTCATTTTGTGGCAAAGGTAGAAAGGGCTTTAATAAAAATCAAGCCCCTCAGCCACAAAAGAAAACGCAGCAGAAGGCACAGTGCCGGAAAATGCCTAGTGCCACCCTCTGAAAATCCGGTCCGGGTCCCTCCTCAGCTGTCAAAGGGGGACTCTTCCTTGGCAGTAGGGGAGCATCTGACTCAGTTTTACAATCAGTGGAAGTCAGTCACTTCAGACAAATGAGTTTTCAGGATAATTTGCAAGGGTTATTTACTAAATTTTTCAGATGTTCCTCCGGATCTATGATCAGGTAGTAGCAGCCTCATTTGGGAAGGGAAAAAGAAGAGGCTCTGCTATACTGGTCTCCAGAAGAACCCAGTTTTAAAGGACGGGCCAGTTACATAGATCCAGAGGGCCGTTTGGCTATACTTACAGGCAATTTGGACGGAGCTCCCATCACATTGGCCTCGTTGTATGCACCCCCGGGCTCTACGAAAGAGGTCATTTGTTCTTTACTACACAAAATTACCGAACACCACAAGGGATTATTAATAGTAGGTGGGGATTTAAATCAGATTTGGGAACAAAAAGATGCATCTAAAATTAGGTCCTTCCAGCAGAACCTGGCTAATAGAGTAATTAGGGATCATTTAAAAGGGGCTTTCTGGGTAGATGCCTGGAGAAGGCAGAATAAAATTAAAAAAGAATACACACACTACTCATTCCCACACGGCTCATATGCCAGGATTGACTACATGTTGATCTCTGGAGAACACCAAGACCAGGTGCTCGAATGTAGACATGTTCCGTCTGTTCTCTCTGATCATACACAATTGTTGTTGAGGCTGAGCTGGAAGGTCAAAAAGGGTCAATCCCTCTGGAAATTTAACAATTATTTCCTAAATTTAAAGGAATTTACGGACATGGCTACTTTTAGACTAGCTCAAATCCAACAGGACAATGAGTCCTCTGCGGTATCTGACACTGTGTTATGGGACACTATCAAGACAGTATTTAGGGGAGACTGTATCAAATATGCTACCCATTTCGAACAACAACAAAACCAACGATTGGAAGCGCTCCAAAGACAGTTGCATGCCCTACAGGATCAACATGCGAAGGGAGACAACTCGGTACTGCTGGATATTCAAAAAGTTAAACAACAGATCCAGAGATTAATTGATGTAAAGACAGAGCAGGCACTACAACGCTTACGTCAGAGGTATTACAAGTCCAGACCTCGGGCTTCTCGCCTCTTAGCCCATCGGCTGAGACGACAGACCATGGGGGACACGGTCACACAGATCAGAGACCCCAAGACGGGACATCTATTGAAATCTCCAGAAAAAATCCTGTCCGGTTTTAGAGACTTCTATACAAATTTATATAAGTCAGAACACTCACCAGACAGAGAACAAATAGAAACTTATTGAGCTAAGCTAAAACTACAGAAATTGACCCAGCAGATCAAAGAATCCCTGGATACCCCCGTAACCCCTATAGAGCGGACATCCACAATTAAAACATTGAAAACAAAGAAATCCGTCGGCCCCGATGGGTATACCCCAGAATTTGTTACGTTTTTTGTAAAGGAGATAAATGGTCCCTTGTTGAGGGCCTGCAGGGTGGCACAACTAGGGGAAGCATTTCTAGATACTTGGAATTATGCAGTTATTTCAAGTATCCCCAAACCGGGGAAGGACACTACACAATGTAGCTCCTTCTGCTCTATATTCGTTCTGAACATTGACTATAAACTTTATGCATCGATCTTGGCAAAGCGTCTGGAGGGCTGCCTAGGCTAATTAATTATGATCAAACAGGCTTTATCTTGGGTAGGCAAACTCAAGATAACATTAAAAGATCTTTGCATGTGTTATTCTATGCTGCCTGGTCGGGGGTACCTTGCATGATTCTGAGCCTAGATGCTGAGAAGGCCTTCGACCAGGTGGCATAGAAATTCTTGGGCCTAGCCCTACGTGGGTCTGGATTTTCAGAATCCTTCATTAAAATTATAAATAATATCTACACCAGCCCAAAAGCCTATGTAAAGATTAATGGCAGAGTTTCCAACCCGATTAACCTGCAACGTGGCACCAGGCAGGGATGTCCCCTCTCCCCCCTTCTTTTGGCCCTATACCATGAACCATTAGCTCAGGCGTTGAGACAAGGTGAGATGATACAGGGGTGGGATGTTGGGGGAGGGAGAATAAGCTAGCCCTTCTGCGGATGACCTGTTGGTTTATATTCAAAACCCAGAACAGTCACTGGAGCACTTGTGGGCATGCCTGGCAGAATTTCGTCTCTTAGCCGGATATAAGGTGAACACGTCTAAGACTGAGGTCTTAAAAGTACAATATGAGCCCTCAGAACAGATCCAACAGAGATTTCCCTTTAGATGGAATCTAACTCATATTAAATACCTAGGAGTTCAATTGGGTATTCAGGTAGACCAATTGTTCACTCTCAATTTTACTCCAATCTTAAAAAATGTTAGACTA
Organism: Neoceratodus forsteri; assembly: GCA_016271365.2. Lineage (NCBI taxonomy): Eukaryota > Metazoa > Chordata > Ceratodontiformes > Ceratodontidae > Neoceratodus > Neoceratodus forsteri. The sequence goes on from CM028130.1 coordinate 1,582,704,602, forward strand.
GAATTAGAGCAGTGGGCCCCTATCCCCATTCCCTGGTGCAGAGAGTGGAGGCAATAAAAATGATTATCCTCCCTAAGTTTTTATACTTGGTCCAAACAATCCCTATTCGTATACCGAATTCTTTTTTTAACTCGCTTAATAGAGCAATCTCCCACTTTCTGTGGGGTTCACATAAACCTAGAGTTCGGCTCTCGGCTCTCCAAATTCGGAAAAAAGGAGGAGGCCTGTCATTACCAAACTTTAAACTATATTATCAGGCTGCACAGCTAAGGACAATCATGTATTGGCTAGACCAAGTGTATCTGTCCAAATGGAAGAACTTGGAATTAAGAAAAGGGGCCCTTACAAATTTGAACAACACACTCCTCTGACAGAGGGAGAGATTAAAAACAGGTCAAGAAGATAATCCATATACTGCTTCCACCTTGAGCATATGGCTTGAAATTTTGAGGGACAGAAAAGCTGTCGGGTGGAGGGGTCTCTTGTTCTCTGTTCCATACCTAGATACCTTCTTCCCTAGCACATGGGATGTGGGATTCAGAAGGTGGGAGGCGGGCCTACACTTGATATGGCATTTTTTTGAAGGAAGGAGAGATTGTTTCATTTGAAACACTAGTCAACAGACACGGAATTCCTTGGCAAGACAGATTTAGATATTTTCAAATTAGAAACTATATTAGAAGCCTTATGGCAGAATCGGATGTTGGGTTCTCAAGGCATCCTCAGATTGCACTCATCTTTAAGAAGGCAATAGATGGGGCTCCTGTCAGAGCACACATTATCTCTAATCTATATCAAGCTTTGCTTGCATGGAAAGGAGTTACTACTTCATCTATAAAAAGGCTTGGGAATTTGATATGGAGATCCAGATTCTGGAGGAAATTTGGGCATGGATTCAAACAAAGATTCATTGGGACTTATCATCAATCAGCTGGCAGGAGTTTTCTTGGAAAATCTTTGTTAGGTACTTTCGGACCCCAGCAATTCAGATGAAATATCAAGGCAATAGTTTCTCAACCTGCTGAATAAACTGCGGCCACTCTCCAGCAGCATTTGTGCATATGCTGTGGAGCTGCCCTGTATCGATCCCCTTCTTTCAGGATTTAGATCAAGCCCTAAAGGCAGTAATAGACCCCGGCCTGATTCTAACTCCCTCCTGTTATTTCTTCTTGGAATTACCAAAGGAATACAGAGACCCCCCCCTTGCAATTAAGCTTTTGAAAATATCATTCCTAGCTGCCCAGAAGGCAATAACTAACAATTGGCTGTCTCGGAATCCTATCACATTAAACATGTGGCAGGAGCTTATGATCAATATTTATAGAATGGAGGCATTAACAGCATCCATTAACAAAAGGATCCCTCAGTTTGAGATTCTGTGGAGGCATTGGGTTCTATATATGGCAGAGGAGAGACCTGATTTCATTCCATAATGAAGAGGGTCCACAAGGTATCAGGTTAAATTCTCCATTCTAGACTTTAGGACATAAGAAGCATGTCAATTCCCAACATAATATATAAATTATTTTTGATTTTTCCCTGTTGGTTTATAGATGGATAATAAACCCTGTAACCCTCTTCTCTATTGTACAAATTGCTAAACAAAGTAAGCTGCCTAGGATATAGAATTAAGCAAGATGGAAGGAGAAATTAAATAGGTGTCTAGCTGGTAGCTTCCTATTAAGAATGCCCCAGACATGTCATAAATTTAATGAAATGCATATGTATATAATATAGTTGCTAAACAACCCTCTGTAACATGACTGATAAATAGTGGAATTCTAGTTTGAAAAAACTGTTGGTTTAATTGCTGCTACCCAACGAACACTATACAATCGTGGCCAAAAATATTGGTGCCCTTGCACTTTTTCAAATAACTCACAATCTCCTCCAAACGTAAGTTGAAATTAACAACAGTACAGTATTTGGTCTCCACAATTCTTTATTTCTCTGTTAATATTATAGAACCTTTGTTTTTGTTCAGAATTTAATATATCCTTTTAAATCAGAAAATGAAAAGAAATGGCATTGACAAAATTATTGACACCCTAGACTTAATATTAGGTAGCACAGCCTTTGGTCAAAATAACTGCAATCAACCGCTTCCTATAGCCATGGATGAGCTTCCTGCACATCCCTACTGGTAGTTTGGCCCACTCTTCTAGTGCAAACTGCTTTGGTTCTCCCAGATTTGAAGGGTGCCTTCTCCCAACTGCTGTTTTCAGATCTCTCCACAGGTTTTCAATGGGATTTAGATTTGGACTCATTGCTGGCCACTTCAGAACAGTCCAGCGTCTTGTCTTGAACCATTCCTGGGTGCTTTTTGAAGTGTGTTTGGGGTCATTGTCCTGGTGGAAGACCCATGACCTTCGACGGAGACCCAGCTTTCTGACACTGTGTTCAACATTCCGCTCCAAAATGGCCTGGTAATATCCAGAGTTCATGATGCCATGCACACGTTCAAGGCACCCAGTGCCAGAGGCAGCACAGCAACCCCAAAACATCACTGAACCTCCTCCATGTTTGACTGTAGGGAAGGTGTTCTTTTCTTTGAAGGCTTCATTTTGTTTTCTGTAAACATAGAGATGATGTGCTTTACCAAAAAGCTCTAATTTGGTCTCATCTGTCCACAGGACATTCTCCCAGAAGGATTTTGGCTTGTTCAGGTGTGTTTTGGCAAACCCCAGTCGGGCTTTCTTATGTCTCTCTCTCAGCAGTGGGGTCCTCCTGGGCCTCCTACCATATAACCCCCTTTCATTGAGTTGGCGACGGATGGTGCAAGTTGAAACTGTCGTACCTTGTGTCTGAAGGTCAGCTTGAATCTGTTTGACAGTTGATCGAGGTGCTTTCTCCATCATTCGAACAATCCTGCGCTGCAATCTTTGATCAAGTTTTCTCTTGCGGCCACATCCAGGGAGGTTGGCTACAGTGCCATGGGCCTTAAACATCCTGATAACATTACGTACAGTGGAAACAGGAACATCAAGGTCTCTGGAGATTGATTTGTAGCCTTGAGATTGTCCATGCTTAGCTACAATCTTCTGTCTGACCTCCTCAGACAATTCTCTGGCCGTTTTTCTTTTCTCCATGCTCATTGCGGTACCCGCAGTGACACAAAACAGGAGAATGAGTCATTTTCTCTATTCAAACTGGTTGAATGAGTGATTTTTATATTGCAGGCACCTGCAACTCACCACAGGTGAGTTCAATTCCGAAGTGAAGGAGAATCACCTGCTTGAAATCTAATTATTTGTAACTACTTCTAAAAGGTGCTAATAATTTTGTCGGGGCCATTTAAGGATTTCTGTCTGGAATAAGCTAAGACTTAGTAAATTTTTCTGCTTTTTGTGTTTTATTCCACTGCAAAACAAAGAAATACATATATGGATACCAAAATATTGTTTAATTTCAACAATTTTCTGGAAGGAATGGTGCATTATTAGAAAACACTGCAAGGGCGACAATATTTTTGGCCACGACTGTATGTCAGTTGATTTGGTCATGAATTGAGTTAATTGAACTGCCTATGAAAACATTGTAAATTAAAGTATTTGTTAACTGTTTGTATGTAAACTGTTTGTCTTGTTCTACTGAAGTAAAACTATAAATAAATAAAGTTTTAAAATAGACGTTCCTCCGGATCATCCACCCAAATGACAGCCAAGCTGTCAGTAACTCAGTCAGACCTCCTTGTTTCCAAGATTTAAGGCCTTCTGAACAACAGGGCAGTAGACATAGTTCCACAGGAGCAGCGGAACACAGGTTTCTACTCCCACTACTTCCTAGTTCTAAAGAAAACAGGTGGCATATCCCCTGTTCTAGACCTAAGGAAGTTGAACAGGTTTTTCTTTAAGGAGACATTCAAGATGATATCACTTGGTACGCTTCTACCGCAGATTCATCAGAACAATTGGCTGGTTTCCCTGGACAGGCAGGATGCCTACCAACATGTTCCTGTGCACCCAAACCACCACAAGTATCTTGGATTTGTGGCCCTGGGTCAGCACCATCAATTCAGAGTACTCTCCTTTGGGCTTTCTTGATTGCCGCAGTTTTGCAGTCGCCCATGAATCTTCCTATCAATCTTCACCATTCATTACTGCTTGGGTTAAGCGGGCGGCGCACCACGCTTCTGGGGTTTTTTAAAGTGGCTCCAGCGCGCGCGCCTCGGGAGCGACGTGCCGCGTCATGCACAAGGCGGCCGTTAGGTGCCGCGAACTCCTCCTCCATCTCAGTTCTGTTTCTTCCGCCGTCGAGGCTGCACCTGCTGCGCGTAGCGTACAGTGTCGGTTTCTCCTCAGCTAGAAGACTCTCGTTTTCTCAGACATCCACTCGGCGCGCATTCCGTGAAGCCGTTCTTTTATTTCTATTCTGCGGCGCAAGTGCTTTATCTCTTTTTTACTTGTTTAGTTCGCATCATGTCGGTTCAGGGGCAAAGCGGCGTCGGCGGGCGGCGCCCTATGCATCCAGTGCTCCTGTGGCGGCATTTCTCCGTCTCGGACCGGCATGATGTCTGTCTCCGTGCCTGGGACCCAACCACGACATGGACGCATGCGACGCTTGTTTCTCCATGGACCGTCGTGTCCTCGAAGTCCGCGCATTCAAACTCGGCAAGGCCCCGCTGACCTTCGGGGGACGGCGTCGCTCCAGGGATTCCCAGGTAAGGTCTCTAGGCCCTTCCACTGGATCCCCTCCCGGGCCTATACGGTCCACGGAGGAGGAAGCTTCCTCCTCTTCTCTTGCCGAAGAGGAAGCGTCTCTCGCAGTGTCGGGGGAACGTCGTGGTCCCTCCCGGGCCACGACGGGGACACCGCCTCGGCAGTCACCTCCTCGGAGGTGCAGGCTCCCCCAGCGTCGAGGCCCACGATTTCTGGGCCTGGCACTGGTGGACCCTCGATGCCTCCCTCGGGCGCCGTTTGGATCCGGCAGGCGCTTGCGGGCGGTGATCGAGGCCAGTGCCGCTGCGGCGCCGCTCTGGCCCTCGGTGCGGCCTGGCGCCTCGGGCCGGTCTGTGCTCGCGGCGGCGCGGAGTGGGCCCGTAGGGCTAACTGGTGCGGCAGGGGCGGGACCGGGCCTGGCTGTCGCGAGTGGGCAGGGGTCATCCGGCGCCATTGCTCCGGGGATCCCTGGGGTTCCCAGCATTGAGGTCCTGCTGGTCTCGTCCTCTTCGGAGGCCGATGACACAGATGTGGACCCATCCTGGCACCCTGACTCTTCGGGGTCAGGGTCCCCGGTGGCACAGGGTGCTAGCGGCGCAGCGGGCCCCTTCCACTGTCACCACTTCCGTCCTCCCCTGAGGGTCCTCGGGCTAGGGGTGGCCCTGGGTCCCGGGGGGGGTGATGTGGTGGAGACTGAGGAAGAGGCTCCCCCTCTTAGGGGGCCTGTGGCAGCTACCCTCCCGGGTGCTGTTGCCTCCTCTCAGGGTGGGGGAACGCTGCAGTCGAGGAGGAGGGCTCTCTCGGAGTCCGAGGGGTCGAGGGGCAGGGGACGGGTGCCCCGGTCTCCGCCGGCCACCCCTCGTGGGGTGGCTAGGAGCCGTAGCGCCGAACCCCGCCCTTCCCTCTTGGGCCCCAGGGTTCCCTCCGGTGGTGTTGCTGTGGACTGCCCTTCTGGACCCATGCAGTCCCGGGTTCGTCAGGGGAGGTTCCCCTCTGGGCTCTTCCAGGCATCGCATCCTCAGGGTTTCGTCTTGCAGCCTGGTTTGTTGTCCGGGATCCCGCCAGCTCGGGCTCCGTTCCCCGGATTTCAGAGCCTTAGCAGAGGTCAGTTGCCTCTTCGTAGGTGCCCTTCTCCAGTACCTCTGCTTCCACCCCCCGCTCTTCCAGGCCATGTCGGTCCTACGGGGCCGTTATCCTGGGAGCAGTTCAGAGGTTCTGCGGCGGCCTTCCCCTCATACGTTAGATACATGCATGAGCGGGTCTTTCGACTCTCCCCACCACCACAGGAATCTTCTGGACATTCGAGCTCTCCATCATCCTTGTCTTCCTCCTCTGAGGGAGAGGAACCCCTTTCTCATCTTTCTTCTGACGCTGATTTCACAGAATATCAGCGATTCCTCTAGAGGTTGGTGAGGGATCTTCAAATCTCTTACGTTAGGCGAGACAATACCGAATGGGAGACGCGAGAATTCCTTGGAGAATTCAGTGCCCAGCACCTGGTGGTACCTTCCTGGCCTATCCCCTTCCAGGAGGCGTCTATCCGTTCCTGGCAGTCGCCAGCCGCCCTTTCTCCAGCCCCGGCAGACTGTTGTCGAAGGTATTGTGCCCCCTCAGAATCCCTGGGTACCCTTCCCAATCCGTCCTCGGGTTTGGTGTACCTAGAGACTCCTTCCAGGCGCCGCCGCCTGCCGCACGACCGCCCACCAGATTCGGATTCTCTACAGTTCAGCCGGTGGGGGCGAAGAGTGTTCTCTTCTTCTCGTGCGGTGGCTTGTTTTGCATCACATCAGGCTCACCACGCTGCCTACAATCGGCATCTTTGGTCGATGCTCTCCTAGCTTCTAGCATCGATGCCTGATACGGAGCAAACCAGACAGGCTATTGCCTTCTCCGCTATAGGCCTGGAGCTGGCAAGACACCAAGCAAGGGCATCTTATGACGCCAATGAGGTGGCTTCCAGGCTTGCGGGGACAGCGATCTGCATTAGGCGGACGGCATGGCTCCGTCTATCAAGGTTGTCACCCTGGCCCGGTAGGGTGATCACTCCGCTTTCAGGGGACCCGTCTTTTCTCCTCAGAGCTAGGAGGCTTTGCAGGAGCTTTCTCCGTCTCCCGTCCTCGGGAGGCACCTCCTAGCTCTTCTCCCTTAGGCTTCCCTTGTGTTAGCCAGGGTCTTCCCCTTCTGTTCCTCACCAACAGGAGGCTGGGGGTCTTGTTCCTCAGGGTTCTACTCTCCCCTTTTTGTCAAGGGGTAGGGGCTGGTACTCACCCAAGCAGTAATGAATGGTGAAGATTGACAAGGGAAGATATGAAAATACGTACCTACCGTAATTCTTGATCTTCTCTTGTATCTTCACCATTCATACTGTCTACTCACCTTCCCTCAGTGGCCTTTATGCCCCAAAAAAAAAAAAAATCTGTTTTTTCCCCATTCTTGTGAATGGATTACGCTTTTTCCTCAAGGTGAGAGGAGCGACTATGGTTGCAAATTTCTTTAATCTGAGGAACTCTTTCTGACTGCCCTATGGTGCGATTCCTTACCTTCTTCAGGTCATGTAGTTTCACAGCCTGGTGGCCATGCCCTGTCTTGGCCTCCTCAAAGTTTGGAATCCCTGGCAGGCATTATTTTTCAAAGCTTTTTCAGCTGCTGACCGAACTTATCAGCTTCAAGCCTCTGTCTACCTTGTCTTAGTAAGTCGGTTGAGTTCCTCTCTATTTTTCTTACCAACTGCCTCCGAGAAGGCATGTTTTTTTCCATACTCTTCTGTGGTAGCACTTAACAGGGTGCTAAGGAACTTAGTCCTCTTCCTGGATGGACGCTCTTCCGGAACAGGTTCTGTTTGAACAGCCTAGGAGCCCTCAACTTGGATGAAGGGACTTGGCATGTAGAGAGTTCAGAGAGTTTGCCCTCTCTTGGGTCTGTTCAGGAGGTTCGGTGGAACCTCTCCTCAGTTCTAACAACTGGGATTCTTGTTCCCTTATTAGTTTCGAGCCTATAAGCCTCTTAACCAACAATGCTCGATGGGCACTGTTCTCCTTCTCAACATGCCTCTTTCTTTTTTTCTTTCTTTCCTTCTTCTTCTCTTCTTCTTCTTCTTCCTCTCCCTCTCTCTGTTCCTCCCGTAGAGCCGCCCCGGAAAAGAGGCCCTGCGGTCCCTTAGGGTAGGAATTCTCTCTCCTCTGTCTATTCTCCATCGGCTTATTCCTTTTCAGTTTATTTCCTTTCCTTTTTCTGTCCCTCGGCTCTCTTGCCTCACTTTCTTTTTCTTACACTTTATTTTCGCCTCTCCGGTTAACAGAACTGAGATGGAGGAGGTCTGCAGCACCTAACGGCTGCCCCTCGCGCATGTGGCGATGCGTAGATCCTCGAGTGAGCGCGCCGTTGGGCCGACTCTAAAAAAAAAAAAAAAAAATTCCCGTGGCGGTGCGGCGCCTCGGCAACCTATCAGTAATGAATGGTGAAGATACAAGAGAAGATCAAGAATTACGGTAGGTACGTAATTTTCATTTCTCGTGGTGCACCTAAGGAAACTCGGAATTCAAATCTTCCCTTATCTGGACGATTGGCTCCTAGCAAGCCTCTCCAGACAAGGGATACAGGAAGCAAAGTCCATAGCTTCCAAGTTCCTCACATCTATGGGAGTCCTGTTGAATCTGGAAAAATTGCAGCAATAGCCCTCCCGGCTACTCGTCTTTATTGGAGCCCTCCTGGATACCTCCAATGCAAGGGCCTTCCTTCTGGAGGACAGGAGGAATGATATCCTCCAAATGGCTCACTTCATCAAAGAGAATGACTCAATCCGAGCTCTCTTAATGCAGCGAATGCTGGGTCTCATGGCATCATCATCAGTGTTCATGGTGTCCTTGGCTCGTCTTCACATGAGAACCACTCCATGAATGCTCAGTGCTCCGTGGTCTCTGACCACACATCCCCAGTCCTCTCACATCAAGGTGACAGAACCTCTAAAGCCGTCACTCACCTGGTGGACTCAAGAGGATAACCTTCTGAAAGGCTTTCCCTTTGCTCCACTGGAGACTCAGATCACCATCACCACAGATACTTCTCTACTCAGATGGGGAACTCACTGTCAAGATCTCCACACCCAAGGTCTGTGGAGTCGGGACGAATCTCAACTCCATATAAATGTCCTGGAAATGAGAGCTGTCCTGTACACTGTCCAAGCCCTGAAGGACATTCTCTCTTGCAAAATAATTCTCCTTCAGACGTACAACAAAGCGGTTATGTACTACATCAACAGACAGGGTGGGGCGCACTCTCATCCCCTGTGCAGGGAAACAATGAGTGTGTGGGAATTTTGCCTAGAGCACAAAGCCCTGATCAAGGCAGTCTACCTACAGGAAGTCCAGAACAATCTGGCAGATCACCTCAGCAGGACGGAGGTAGATCCTCACGAATGGTCTCTCGACATAAATGTCGTGCAGTCGCTCTTCAAAGAGTGGGGCACACTGGATCTGGACCTTTCTGTGTCTCCACTCAACGCAAAACTGCCTCTATTCTGCTCCAGAAATCCAGAACCTGCTGTTTTCTGTCAATGCATCCAGCCTGCGGTAGACAAGACACTTTCTGTACGCATTTTGTTCTCTTCCCTTAATTCAGTGTGCTGCTCAAGCTGGAGGTACAAGAGGGCAGAATGATCCTCATCGCCCCATTCTAGCCTCGTCAGATTTGATTTCCATTGATCAACAGATTTATCAGAAATTCCACTGAGACAACTACCACTTCATATGGACCTTCTGACCCAGGGCCTATGGTCCATCCCAGCCTGAGATCCCTTCATCTCAACGCATGGCTCCTGAAGAGATAGAAGTGGGTAGATCTGATGTCTCGTGTGAGAGTGTCGCATTCTCTGGCAGCGCATGAAGCTAGTTACTAGGAAAACTTACACAGCGAAGTGGAAGCGATTCTCCAGCTGGTGTGCAAAGTCCTACCTGGATCTTTTTTCTTGCCCACCAAACAAAGTCCTGGAGTATCTTCTAGACTTGCCTAATGCAGGGCTACAATAGTCAGCCATGAAGGTCCATCTCTGCACAATCTAAGCTTATCATGAGCCTATACACACTTTGTCTATAGCTCAGGTACCCTTGGTTAAGAGGTTCCTTAAAGGTATACTCCACACTAGGCCACCAGTCAGGAGACCGGTAGCCACTTGGGATATTAACCTTGTGCTAGACATGCTCACCCATAAGCCTTTCGAGCCTCTAGCAACTTGTGAGCTGAGAAGGCCACCTTCCTCGTAGCCCTTACCTCTGCTCAAAGAGTGTCTGAAATACATGCCTTGCTCACAGAACCTCCTTATACAGTATTTCACAAGGATAAGGTGATTCTCAGAACTCATCCTAAATTTCTCCCAAAGTGGTCTTGGAATTCCATGTGAACAAGCCCTTGGTTCTTGCGACTTACTTGGTGAACTTCCAGAATGAGGGAGAGCATACCCTACATTCTCTGGATGTTAAAAGGGTTTTGCGTTTCTACTTAGACAGAAATGAAGAGATCTGCAAGTCAAAGCAACTCTTCGTATCATTCAGCATGGCCCGGCTGGGTCAGCCTGTTACCTTCAGATGTATTTCGGCATGGCTAGTGGCATGTCTTTGCCACTGCTGTTCCATGGCACAGGTTAAGCTGGAAGGCAGGGTATACGTCCATTCTACCTGAGTGGTTGTGGCATTTCTGGCAGAAATACGAAACGTGCCCATTGCAGACATCTGCAGTGCAGCTACTTGTGAAGCACTATGCTTTGGATTTCCATGCCACACATCATCAGACCTTTGGCAGGACAATCCGTAATGGACTCCTATCCTAGGTGAGATCCTCTCTCCTGCTGCCCTTCTCAGGGGGATTATTTAGCTCGGTACTCTCCCATTGGTGTGAATGAGTGGTGGAGACTTTATGTCCAGGAAGATCTGGAAATTACGTACCTACCGTAATTCTTGATCTTCTTGAACAAATTCTCCACCAGTCATTCACACGTCCACTCTCCATCCCCCGAGCTCAGTTATCTGTTTTTGGTTTTCACTTCTTTGATGGCTGGGCTGTGAAGACTCTGTTGTGTTGACCCTTCTTATACGGGTCATTCGGACCATCTTATGTCTGACATAGGTTAGTTTCACTAAGTTAGTTTATGCTACACCTCCTCGGTAAAAAGGTACTGAGGTGTTTGGAGGGTCAATGCCAAGGTAGCCTATACGATGCAAGTCAGTCTCGCGGTGGCTCTTCCTCGCGACCCTACCTCAGTGCCAGCCCTTCTGAAGATTTTTGGGTCCCGCTCGGTCCTAGTACCTCTAGCGTAGTCCCATTAGTGTGAATGAGTGGTGGAGACATCATGCAAGAAGATCAAGAATTACAGTAGGTACGTAATTTCCATTTTTTGTTGCAGGTACCAATAGTCAAAACGCACCTGAAGCAGCTGGACGACTACAACAATATTGAACAGCTGCTATTCTGTAACATTGAGAGGCAGTAAAACTAAAAATAAGATTACACTTGTTTAGGTAATGAAAACCATCATGACAACGGCTTCATTGTGTTAACTTATAACAAATATTCAGCAGTTTGGTAGATAAACTTGTTACTGACTGGATTCTGAGTAGGAGACGGGAAGTGCAGCTGCGGTCCTCTGGTTTCCTCAGACAGGAATACTGCTGCCGGAGCGTGTGTAGAGCGAAGGAAATCTGGAACGTGTTTGCCGTTATAACCCACGTGTTATAACGGCAAAATATTAACTAGGTTTCCCTATGGGAGAAAGTGCTCCCCAGTAATTATATTATAATAACTATATTCTATGAGGATGCCACTCCTCTTAATACTCTCGTATTGCTTTATGATACATTCATTGGGGGGATAATCAGTTAGTATATCAGAGATATAATATACGATGAGCTGTAAAGAGAGCCCATGAGCTGCATGGTTTTGAAGCAGCAAAGTCTTGGTTTAATGTCCAGACAATCCCTGCCATCAAGGAGGGTATTAAACACCATGCTCTACTGCTGTATACACACAAAGTTTACTTTCTTGATAGAAACTTCTACTAGTTAACAAATTATTCAGCGCTGAAGATATAGCAGCTTGTATCTCAGTAACATTAAAAATCTAAAGCTCTAATATTTGTGGCATTATGATTTAGGCACATATAACATGTTACTCTGACAGTTAAACAGTTAGATACCCTGTTACTCAGCATTCGTAATTGTACCATTTTAGCAGGGAAAAAACAGGCCCTGAACCAAAATTGAACATTGATTAATTTTTAACAAATTTCTAAACCACTAGAACATTTTGGGTCTAACTAACCCACTTTTATAGAAACATAAGAGTTATCAAGTGTTCAACATTGTGGATTTCAATGAGGGGTGATATGATTACCCACTTTCAGTGGGTGTTTGTGTAATCCTTAAGAGAAAACAGAACTCTGTCTTTCCTGGGTATTTTTAAATCATCCACCCCAAAGAGAGAAGCCAAGAAAGTCCTGTGAAATTCAGGCATCTTCTCCTTCCTCCGACAATGGATTATCTAAGGCTGCAGTACAGGACCTAGAAGTGGCATGCTCTTGACTCCACTTTGGTGCTTCATTGGTGTTGGAAAACAAGTAGATCTTCACGTGACGTGCTATCTGCAGTCATGCCGGGAAGACCACGCCATGAGGGATGGAGGCCTCTCACAGCACAGCCCTCACTCCATCAAATTTTTTACGTTTTTGCCAAGTGGCGAAGCTGATATCTGGAAAGTGTCTGATGAGTTGTCTGTCCTGCAGGAGAGTCCCCTTCTGACGTGCCAAAGCCAGCAGGTAATCTCAAGTTCCAGCGCCGTCTGTAACCAAACTGATCGTTCAGGGAGCATCTGGGTTATCAAGGCATCCCTGCTGTGTGATTGTGTAGGCATTTTGGAAATGCTGCGCCTTATTCAAAGCTGCTTCTCCAAATTGCTGAACCAAACCAATCCCACAGGATTAGGAGCAAGTGATCCCCCTCGCTGCCTTCAGGCATCCCCAGGAGACAAATATTAGGTGCTCGAATTTGGTTCTCGAGTGTCCCTATATGACATTTCCAGTGGGAGCTCTCCTTGATTACTGAAGAGCTCCTTGATTGCTGAAGAGACAGCCCCCAAAGCAGCATCCACCCTCTTCGAGGCTTACATGGACGCAGTCTGTACTGAATCAAGTGTGGTTTCCAAAGTTGTAACTCGATTTCTTAGACCATCAAACTTGTCTGACAGAGTTGCTACACACTTGATCAAGTGGGTTATCTTTGAACTGATGGTGTAGTGTTTCCTCTTCTGATTCCTCTGCCATTTCTTCTGATCAGCCATGTCCAGAGTGCGTGGTTGGGGCTGCGGGTGCATTTTTTGATTTAGCTCCCAGTCTCTGCTGCTGATCCCTTCAAGGATTTCCCATTTTGTTCTGAGGGTGATCAAATATAATCCACAGCTGTCTAGAGCCCAAAAGATGTTGATAATTCAGCGACTTTTCTAAATTCTCTGACCTCTCACTGTAGAGCTCTTATCACCTAGCTGCCATCTTGCTTGGGTTCCACAGTTCCTGGGCCTGACCCAAGAGATTTGCTCAAACACAGAACGTCATCTTCATATCATTCTGGACAGATAAACAAATGTTTCATGTACGGTCTCAACAAGCAGGGAGAAACTCGGTCCTACCCACTGTTCAGGGAAGTAGTGAGAGTCTGGGAGTGCTGCCTGTGGTATAGAACCCTTCTCCAGTGACCATCTACCTGTGGTAGAAGTAGCTCAGTCATGCAGTAGCAGACTCTCATGAATGGTCTCTAGTGGACAACACAGTACTGTATTTCTTTTTTTTTTTATTTATATATATTGAAAGAGACAGCATAATACATATTACATTCTTAATCATGGAGCAACAACTGATAAAGTTTGATAACACAGATGTATAGCAGTTTGATATAATGATCTTTAACTCTTACATTAGGCTTACTTTATTTAATTTACTGTTTTACTAGTTTACTAGTTGGTCTCTGGGAGAATGGTCCCCAGATGTGATTATGATTAAGCAGACAGCCATACCCCAACTCCGTAGAGACAGGGAGTGATTATTCTGTACACCCTTCCCACTCTGAGGGGAAATTGTGAGTCTGACCTCGCCCTCTCTTTCTCCCTCAAGCATACAGAAGCCACCTTTGCCATTTCTTAATAAAGGGGGCGGAAACATTGTGCAACCTGGCAGTGAGGTACTCCATTCTGTATACTTCCAAGACTGTCTGGGGCCAGTCCTTAGTTGTAGGTATCAAAGAGGTTATCCATCTATGGGTTATTGCCTTCTTGGCTGCCGGAAGAAAGAAAGAGAGTAAGGTTTTACCCCATTGTGGACAATGGGGTGGATAAATGGATAAGATGGTAATTTCCTCTGTCAATTCGATAGTCTCGCCCAAGCATTCACTCGGTTCCACCTGCAGCGCACACCAAAAGAGGGTTCGCTTAGGGCAGTGCCAAAAGATGTGACCCAGGTCTGCTAGAGTACAGTTGCATCCTCTCCAACAGTGCCCGTATGAAGCCAGAAGGTACTTTTAGTTTGGTGGGAGAGCGGAAATATCTAGAGCGAGACTTCCATGCAAACTCTCTCCAGGTATTAGATGTTGTAATCTTAATTGCCCTCAAGGTCGACTCTTCCCATAACTCATAAGGAATTTCCAGGCCCAGGTCCCTATTCCATGCTTCCAACATTGAAGGTGAATTGTCCCCTAAGGAATTTCATATTATTCTGTATACGCAACCAATTAAATTTCCCCATGGGGATCCTCCCTGTGTATTCTTAAGAAGGGCCCAAAGGATGGGGGGGAGGGGGATGGGGAAGGGGCTAGTGGCAGTTAAGTGTCTGTCTTAATATGTACTTTCTCACCTGTGTATACTGGAATAAATCTCGGTTGGGTAAGGCATACCTGTTTTGAAGTTCAGAGAAAGAGATAACCCCTGAGTTATTGATAAACTGATAGTAATAGCTAAGACCCAGTCTTTGCCACAAGGCAAATGAGTTGTCCAAGCTAATGGGGTGAGAATCTTCGTCCCTGGATATTAACGTGAAAAAAAATAATATTTGTCTTGATAGTTTATTTTGTTTTAGGTTATACCAAACCCTACAAATCTGGGCTGTGAAGTTAGTGAAATCACGCAAAGGGAGGGCTCGGCCTGGAGAAGCGAGGATTATTTTTTCAGTATCATGCATGACATTTATTGTGAATTCGATGTCCTTTCAGGCAAGTTTAGCCTCGGGAGAGAGCCATAAATATAAGGGTTTCAGAAAAGCAGCCTTGGCATAAAATTTCAAATCAGGAAGGTTGACCCCCTCTCCTGTCCACAGGGAGAGACAAAAGGGATAGACAAAAGGAATGGACTAACTCTTTGTCTTTGCCATCCCATATAAATGAGGAAATGATTTTATTCCAATATTTAAAATAAAAATTGGACCAGAAGACTTGGACATTTTGAAATAGGTAGAGTAATCTAGGAAGAATGTTCATTAGAATGGCTTCTGTACGTTGGAAAAAGGTGAGTTTCAGGTGCCCCCATTTAGTTAGGTCCCCCCGAACCTGAAGCGATAGGAGTTCATAATTAAGTAGTTCGAGATGGTCTAGATTGTGGGGGATGTGAATTCCGAGATATTTAATTTTGGTGCATCACCACCAGAATGGGAGAGAGAGGCTGTCAGGGAAGGGGATAGTTTCATAGTTATGTACAAGTTCAGAAGGCCTTGTTCCCTAATGAACTCACCACCGTTAAAAACTAATGGTGGAATGAATATTTTTTGTCACCCGTACAATGATCCAATGTTTTTTAAAATTGTTCCACATTATTACTCATAACAACATTACTTGGTAGGGAGTTCCATATAGGAGGATCCTTCTGAGTAAAACACCTCTGCCGCCTTGTAGTTCTACACACAGAGGTTGATAATATAATAATAGTACCTCTGTCTTAGTGGGGTTTAGTTTAAAATTTGCAAACCTTTCATACTCCCCCAGAAGCTCCCATGTAGCTAGAATTGAGAGCTCCTGGGTCAGAAGAGTCAGGAGAATATCTTCAACAAATAGAGGGGCTTTGTAGATTTTTTGGCCTAGTGGTATGCCTTCAATGTTAGAATTTAGCCTCAGAGCCGCCACCAAGGCTTCATGCAGAGAGCAAGCAAGTAAGGAGAGAGAGGGCATCCCTGACAGGTTCCCTGTTGTATTGAGAAGGGGGAGGTCATGGAACCGTTAATATGGATATACACCTTAGGGTGGGAATATAAACCTTGGAGCCATGAAAGAAAGGTATATGGGAATTCGGAGGCCTGGAGGGTGTCCCAAAGGAAGCTCCACGAGACACTGTCAAAGGCCTTCTCAGTATCAA
The DNA here is from genome assembly GCA_016271365.2 of Neoceratodus forsteri. Classification (NCBI taxonomy): domain Eukaryota; kingdom Metazoa; phylum Chordata; order Ceratodontiformes; family Ceratodontidae; genus Neoceratodus; species Neoceratodus forsteri. The sequence continues at coordinate 1,582,720,630 of CM028130.1, forward strand.
GACTAAGTATAGCTTGGAGACGAATTGTGTATTCAGTATACCAGATGGAAAATATCACAGCAAAACTAAATAACCAGGTGGACAGATTCGCCACTCTCTGGCAGAGATGGTCATTTTATCAGGCCAGGGTTGATCCTGATTATTGTCTATAGCGGATGGGAACTGGGGTAGTGAGGAAACAAGAATAGAATGAAGTTATGGAATTTATTTGTTTTCCAACAACAACCTGTATCAAACATAAAAGATCTTTATGTAATGTATATTTGTATCAAAACAAATCTGAAGTAAGTACAGAAAATGACTTAATTGTATAATGTCTCATGAACTAAAAGAAAAGAAAACATTTCAATAACAATATTTAAAAAAAAAAAATAAAAGACTAAGTATAGCTGATGGAATCTGCCTGGGATGTGTATATTCCAAAAGAAGCATCGTCCGTATGATGTTGTCCGTGGTGCTACACCATTTAATAAAGCCTGATTGGTCAGGGTGGATCAAGGTTGGGAGCAGGACTCCAGCCTGGAGGCCCAAATTGCCATATAAATTTTGTAGTCGACATTCAAAATAAGAGATAGAACGGTATGAGGATGTATCTGACGGGTCCTTGTCTGGTTTAGGAAAAGGAGCAATTACCCAAAACTCCAGGTGGTGGGGAGGGTCTCCCTCAGCCACCACAGTGAAGGTAGACAGTAGGATAGGGAGAAGAGGGCTTATGAATGTTTTGTACCATTCCGCTGTATAGCCATCAGGGCCCGGACATTTATTAGTCTTAGGGACCTTAATGCGAGAAATTACCTTGTCAGCTCTTATTGGGGCTTCCAAGTGCCAAACGTTAGGAGTTGGTTAGTTTCAGAAGGGAGAGCCTTGAGAGGAATTCTGCACGGTCCTCAGGACCTGAACTCCCAGAAGAGGAAGAGGAGGAATATAATACTTGATAGTAGGAAAGGAAGGATGAACGGTTGTGTTCATCTGTGAAGGAAGTAACTTTTGTTAATGGATGTTTAACCTTTAAAATGGTTGCGTTACATCTCCTGGATCTAAGTTTTCGAGCCAGTAGGCGAGTACCCCTAGCTCCCCCCTCATAATTAGATTGTTTTATGTTAAAACAAAGAGGTCCATTATTTTTTGTATCTCCTTTCTTACTTCCCTGATCCTCCCCTGAATCTCACTCCCTATATAGGAGTTGGTAGGTGTTTATTTATTTATTTAGCTTTTGTTAACCAGGTAAGTACACTAAACAAGACATTTGCCTATTTTCAGGTACGACCCGGGAGAGTACAGGAAATGCAAATTCAAATACATTGGACAGCATGATACAAATTCAGGCAGTTTCACAGAGTCATGGAAAGCATAACATATTCAGTAGGTACACACAGTAGAACATATGCATAGACACACCAAGGCTGTGAACAGTGCAATATGTACAGTTATAGGTGCAATATGTACAATTATATGCAGTTTAGGACCCAAAAAAATTGAGCCACAGTCAGGGCCATGCCTGATACATAGGGTGGAGACATTATATGCAGAGCCAAACCCCAAACAGGCTGACAACACCTTAAGTACACCTGTAGGGAACAGTGCTGGGGACCAGGTGAGATTATGGAGGTTTGAGACAACCACATGCTGAGGAGAGCTTCAGGTGATTCAACAGGGAGGTTTGGAGGTATGCATGGTAGGGGGAGGAGCGGACCTGGACAGGAAGGGAGTTCCATAATCTGGGGGCACACGAGGCAAAACCTCTGTCCCCCATTTGAGTGCAAGTGGCCAGAATCTTAAGAACAGCTGGGCCCAGAGACCTAAGGAAGTAAGAAGAGGAGACAGCCGGTACAAGGAGCTCTGCCACTCCAGGGGGCGCCAGTGCCAAGGACCTTGCTCTTGAAACACCCCAGGACAAAATTTAAGTAATTGGACAGGGAGAGCCAGTTAAGCTTGATGTACAGGTCACAGTGGTGGGTGAGGCGAGGGGCAGCAAGAGCAAAATGGCAAATGTTGTTTTAGGCTATGGTCCACCTAGAAAGGTGAGCTTTGTAGGTACAAGCAAACAGAAGGAGCCCGTAGCAGAGAGTGGGGAGAAACACACCTCTAGCCAGTGCAAGGCGAGTAGCTGAAGTGAGGTTGCTCTTTGCTGTATAAGCCAGACCCAGTTTGCAGTTAACAGGTTTGCATACATTCTGGATATGGCGTCCAAGGTGAAGCTGAGGGTCAAGTGTCACCCCAAGGTATTTGATGGAGTCAGTGACGAGGACAGGAGCACCATCAAGACCATTGATACACAAAGGGGTAGTGTAGGCATTAGTCATGGCCAAGAACCAAAAGAGCATGGCCTGATTTATTTTTAAGGTTGAGGACCAGCTTGTGGGACGTAATCCAGGATTGGATACTCCTAAAATCCTCACTCAGTTGGTGGTTTATGACCCCAGTGTCCCGAGAATGAGTGAGGATGACCAGATCGTCGGCATACAGGATGGATCTGCAGTAGGAAGAGGTAGAGGGTAGATTGTTGGCAAAAATGGAGACAAGCAGGAGCCCCAGGACTGAACCCTGGGGGACTCCTGAGGACACAATAGTGGTGTCTGGGAGCACCTTACTGTATTTGATAAGCTGCTGTTTGCCCTGTAGGTAACTGGAGAACCAGTTGAGCACAGGAGCGGACAAGCCAAAGGACCTGAGAGCAAAGCAGGGCATGGTTAACAAGGTCACAGGCCTTGGATAGGTCTGTGAAGATGGCACCAGAGAGTTTACCCTGGTCCATAGCTGTTCTGATCCCGGAGAAGACAGTGACAAGGGCAGAGGATATACTGTGCCCTTTCTGAAAGCCATGCTGCGCGGGAGACAGCAGCTCATGAGACTGAATATACTCTTGAGAGTTGCCCAGCCACAACCTTCTCGAGAAGTTTACTGACCGCAGACCATATGGCTATCGTAGTTGTCAAGAATCTTAGGGTTGCCCTGTTTGAGGACGGGAACAACCTTGGCTACCTTCCATATACGAGGGATAATCCCAGAAGCTAGGGACAAGTTGAAGATGTGGGCCACATGGGAGGCTATATAAAAGGCACCAAGACAGAGGAGCTTAGGTTCCATACCATCATGGCCAGCACTGGAAAAGAGGGGGGAGAGACCAGAGAGCAATCTCTGTACCACTTGTGCCGTCACAGCCTTAAAGTAGAATAGCGGGTGGGAGATAGAGATTGATTGATTGTGGAGCAGGGACCTGGACACAACTATCACATCCACTAGAGCAGAATAGGGAGTAAAAAGGCAGACAGGTCCGAGAAATGCAAGTTAAATGCATTGGCAATGGTTAGTGGATTGTTGCAGCTAGAACCATCAATGAGCATGTCGATGGCCTCACAATTGGAGGAACCACTTACTATGTTTCTAATGTTCCTCCAGAAACTCCTAGGATCCTTAGCTGAATTCAGCAATGCAGCTTTGCAGAATTAATTTTTGGCAGCCCTAATTACTTTTTTACACTCATTTCTGAACCTCCTATATTGTTGAAATATGGCCTGGTCCATCGTGACCTTGAATTTGGCCCAGCACTTGTCTCTAGTCCTCATGAGGGCAAGGAGGCTCCCATGCAACCACTTGGTAGCAGACCCCCTAACCCTCTGCCTAGTGTAACTGCCTGTAGTGGAACTGTATTTTGTCTAATTAGTCCCTCCCAGACTTCCCTGGGTTCCACGGACGACTAAGCACTGGTTCTACTGCAGAGTATGACTCTGCCTTGTATAATTATAACAAATTGTGTTTGTTTACTTATGCCTGTATTTTACCTGTATTGTAACCTCTGTCTAAACATCACTAGCTTGTTTGTCCACCCTCCCTGCGTCTAAACATCACTAGCTTGTTTGTCCACCCTCCCTGCGACGAGGTACCTTTGTCAACGATTCTCCGACTCAAAGGTTGTAAATCTGATTATTCAGAATAAAATAAAAAATAAAATAAACAAACAGTGAGAGGGGCATGTTTATCCTACGAGAAAATGACTGACTGCAGTGGAGGAGTCCTGACCATTCCACACCGAAGACCAGTCATTAAGCTGAAGATAGTTATGGAATGAACCCAGGTCAAACCTGGAGAAGTCCTTAACTTGGATGATTTTATGAGGAATTTTCAGGAAGGGGATCTTCCATATGCAGTACACAGGGGAGTGGTCGGAGATGGAGTCAGAAAGGGTACCAGAAGAGCTAATCCTCTCAGGTCTATTGGACAGGACCCAGTCCAGGAGGGAGCTTGTACCACCAGCAGAATACCACCTAGTTGGTTCCTTGATGAGCTCTGACAATGAGAGACCAGCAAACAGAGGCTCATACATCTTAGTATTTCCACTGAGCCAGTTTAAGTTAAGATCACTCAGGATCATTAGCTCATTATGCCCAGTCATTGATCCAACAGTATCAAGGAGGTAGGACAACCCCGATATGCCCCCCATTGGGGGATTATAGGTATATATAATATGTAGCTTTTTGGTATTCCTGAGTAACAGTACTGTGTGCAGCAGTTCAGCAGTTCACAGGGAGACTGCAGGGGCTGTTGGCAGGACAGAACCGACAGGCTGAAGTGGCTCCTGTAGTAGACCAAGATCCCCCACCCTCCCCCCACCGCTTTTCCCCCGGGTGGTCCTGCCTGTCAAGATCAAAGCCAGGAAACACAAATGCCGAGTCAGGGGTTGAAGGTTTCAGCCAAGTTTCAGCTATACCAAGGATGTCAGGCTTGTAGTAAGTGACCCAGGCAATGAGTTCAGCCAGGTTGGGCAGGAGGCTACGGATATTGAGGTGGGCTATTTTCAGCCCTTTGCCACACAGCCAGCCCACAGTTGGTAAGGAGGCCTGATAGGGAGGACCATGGCTGAGCTCAGTGTCTCCTGCGAGGGCTAGAGTCACCAATAAGAGCCAAAGAAGATGCCTTAGATAACAGGCTGCTTGCGACCATATCGCCTGACCATTATGACAGGACCCAGGAAGTACCCGAGATCAAGACAGCAGATAGGCCAGAGGGGCTGTCTGTCACAGGCTGTTAGGTTGGAGAAGGTGAAGTCTGGCTCCTCACACTGTCCAGGTGTGACCCAGGGGCCCTCCACAGGAGGAGCATAGTCAGCAGTAGGCAGAGAGAGGCATAGCACAGTGAGCAGACCAGTGGGAAGGGCTTGGCCCCCTTCAAGAGAGGCTTAAGGTCCCCCATGCCAAATACCCATGTCTGGGCCAAGGTACTGGGGGGGAGAAATATGTGGGAGCAGGTCAAGCCTGACAGCCACTACGAGAGCCCCAGGAGGGAGGACTCAGAAATGCTAAATTACCAGGCCCCCCTGGGCTACCCGGGAGGTACCCAATAGACGGACGGTCTGTGCAACAGCCATCCCCACAACCATGGTCAGTAGAAAGCACCCCCTTATGTGAGAGCACAGCACCAGCCACTGAAAGGAGTACCAAGCTCTGCGAAGGTGATCCCCAGCAGTGGCCAAGTGGCAGGAACCAAACCACAATACAATAAGCACATTTCCTAGAAGAGGATGCTAAAGCAAATTAAACATGCAGAAATTATGCAAACAATTAAAAACGGTAGACAAACAGTTCAAAGCCCTCTGGGTAAGATAGGCTAGGTGGAAGCCTGAGTAGAGACAGAGAAAAAGATTAGTCTGCACAGTAAACCCAACAGTGTGAGCTACAATGTAGTTCAAACCCCTGAGGGACAGGCCAAAGAACAGTAACATATAACTGGGCAAAGGTAAGCCACCTAGCAGTAAAGAGGCTCACAGTTAACCCCCAGAATTGGGGACAGAGATTTAGGAAGGGAGATGGTTGTTGTGTAGCCTCAGCCTACCGCCCAGCTTATTGGCAGAGGAAGCATAGCAGCCAAGCTATAGTTAAACTGTTTAGGGCAGGCACAAATAGGAAGTTACGATTGCTAGTATGATCATCTGGGCTGGTGGGAGTGGCCAGCGAGCATTTAAGGGGAGGAGGGAACGAGGCAGGTGGGCGGGAAAATTTGCCCGATTCTCCGGTCCACGATGCTGCACAGAACAGGTACAGGACGAATTAAACTTACTTTACTTTTCTTTGATTAAAGATCTCAGAGTCAGAGGCTACAGCTCTTGGACTTCCGGTTCCACCACAGAGCAGCCTACATTCTAAATTCAATCCTACGCTCCTCCTAGGGCTTTAAAATACCTCCTCTGGCATAAAAATCTGCCAAAATGTCTAAAGAGGGGCGTAAGAAGCAGAAAGGAACCCCATCTGCAAAATATACTCCTTCTAAGAAGCGGGATGCTGCCAGATTGTCACGCAGTCTCCAACATCAAAGCAGGAGCCGCTCGCCTAGCAGTGCTCGTGATTCTGACTACGATACCAAAGGGAAGGCTGATTTACTTTCTAGGACCTGTTTTGAGACTCTTCTCAAGGAAATCTGGGACTCCCAATCTGAAACCAAGAAAGAATTTCAAACCCTCTCCCAGCAGTTAACTAAAATAGATACCAGGGTCACAGAACCATAAGACCGAATTTCTGATCTGGAGGACACCACCATGCAGCTCGGCAGAGCAGTGGAGGCCCTGTTGCAACATTCCCTCTCACTACAGACGAAATGCGTGGACTTAGAGGGATGGTCTCAGCGAAGTAACTTAAGACTTTAGGGCCTTGCAGATGGAGCCGAGAAAGCCCCAATGACTGCCTTCCTAGAAAAATCTATTAAAGGATATCCTTGACCTCCAACCGGGATATGCTCTACCTATTGAACGGGCTCATAGATCCCTCGGTCCAAAACCAACGGACCCTAGTGCCAAACCACGCTCAATCATCTTTAAACTCAGCAGCTTTAAAGTAAAAGAGGATATATTAAAAAGGGCATGGTCCAAAAAAAATCTGACATACCTCTCTTCAAGACTTTCACTGGATCATGATTATTCTCCGGAGGTCCAACAGGCCAGGCAGATGTTTATTCCCTTACTCAAGCCACTCAGAGGAAAAGGCATAAAATTCCAGACCCCGTTCCCGGCAAAACTCCGGATTCACTGGGAAGAAGGAGTGCAAACCTACACTGCACTCCGGAAGACTTTAGATGAGATGCAGAAAAGAGGAATTTCCATTCCAGCTACGGAAGCAGAACGTATTGCATGCTGCAGAGGTATTTCCCCCTTGATGTATGCGCAGGAAGCCCTGACCCACTTACATCCATTGAAGCGAGCTGCAACTAAAGACTTCTTGCGTTTTTCAACCAGATGAGGGAAACGTTGGTCTTCTGTAAATCTGACAAGGTTCTGGGGTAAGATCTATGCCCGTGCATAATTAAACGCCTAACAGCCTTCCTCCTGTGCCATTACCAAGCGATTCTCTGCACCTTTAAATTGGGACTCAGACTATAACATCGCAGGTACTGAAGAGACTTATAACACCTGTAATATTCCTGATTTAAAAGCGCTTGTCGCTGGTCGTTCAGCCTCTCAACAGTACTAAATTAAAATAAATTGTCTTTACCCTGTTTAAAATTTGAAACTTTTCATCCTGACTGATTTACATAATGGGGAATCCGACTAGTAAACCTGCGCCCCATATGTAGTACTGTAATATCTCTAGATGCAGGTATAATTATGTCAGAAGTTGCACTAGTTAGTACATCTAGTCCACAGCTGGATGGAGGAGGTTGCTCCTGGCCTGCCACTCCACCCATATCACCAATCCCCACGCGGTGAAGTATATTTTCAGATTTCTCCTCACGGAGTCTCTTGCTGAAGAGGACTCGGTCTAGTGGGTCATTCAACTCTTCATACCCCCCGTAACCGTCTTCAGAAGGGAGAGGTAAAGGGATCTCCAGAGGGAGGACCCCCCCCAACCTTGGAATCCCACAGTGTTGTTCGTCGTTGAGTGTTGACTGTATTTTGTTTTTCTAGTTGATAGAAGGTTACAAAAAGTGTGTTCTAATAACTTGATGCAAGTTTTATCTGTTTTCATTTTAATGCCTGTTTGATATGGTATTTTAGAGTCTATACATCTGCCTCAACGTGGAATGGTATAACAATCCCAAATATAGACGAACTATAGAGAAATACACCATGTGTCATACTGTTCTTCAGGATGTTAGATAACGCTACTATACTCTGCTCTTACAATGTAAATGGATTAACAAATCCAGTTAAAAGGAGCAAAGTCCTTAGGTTCTTAAGAAAATCTGAAGCTGATTTTATAATGCTACAGGAGACTCTTCAAAAAACATGAAGTTTTGCTGTATTCTGACAAGTGCAGTTAGCCCCAGCCTTTAAACTGCCCTGGAGAACAGTGGGTTAACTTTTCTATGCAGGGTATAGAATGTTGATCTCGAGCTCGGTTGATGTCTCTGCCTGTTGTATTTTGAACTGCAACCGTCAGATTCTTTACTCCCCCTCACTGAACAGTCGCTCCGGAGATTTCTCCTGCAGCTCGGTTCGAAGTCGGTTGAAGTGTCGGTTTTCAGTCCGTTTTCTACCGAAATTTAGTTTCCGCATAGTCGGTTCAAGTCTCTGTCTATGGTACCGTGAGTACTAGATAGGTTTTGTTCCGTTTCTGTGTGGAACTTGTAAAAACTGTGGATCGGTTCGGCTGAACCGATCGTTCAGGTAATTTTTTTATCTTACTTTAGTGTGTGGTTACCGGTCCGTATCAGTTCTAAAAAAAAAAAAAAAGCGGGTTTTAGTAAGTTTTTTTCCAAGACTCGTGACATGATCAGGAACCGATAGGGGAGTCTTGCCTGGCAGTTGCCGAAAAAGGGTAAGTTTGGTTAGGTTGGCCATGTCTGAGAAACCCAAGAAAAAAGACGGGCCCTCTAGGTTTCAACACTGCAGTGAGTGTGGGGAGGTCTTTGTTAAGGCTGATCCCCACACCACCTGTGTTTATTGTCTGGGGTTTGACCACCTCGATTCAGACTGCCAAATTTGTAAACATTTTCCCAAATCTACCCTTGAAAAGAGATTAGGTAGACTGAGGGAAAGGGAGGCCGAGAAGTCCGTTGACCCGGATGGCCAGCCCGGTTCGGTTCCGACCAAACCAGAAGGAGTGCCCTTTGACCAGGGCGATACTTCTTAGGGCAAAAGGAGATTCAATCCTGAGGGGTCGGTTCCGGCAAAAAAGAAACACAAAGAAAAATCGTCCGGTTCGGATCCAGAATCTCATACTCCGACCGCCGAAGAAATAGCCAAAGTGATTCGTATTGTGGAATCGCTTTGCCCGGATCCGACTGATCTGGCACCTTTTGACAGGGGCTCGGTTCGGTCGGTTCCCGCGATTCACGATTATACCCTGGAAGAATTTTATGAACCGGAGTTTGAGGAGGAAGGAGAGTTGGAAGATGAATATGGTGATGGTGAAAGTCTGGATGTGCCTATTGACCCGGACATCTCCCCAGACAGACCTTCAGGGGTTTCTCTTCCTAAGCTTTCTGAGTCCCCTTCCCACTTTATGTTTTACAGAAAGGTGGCTGAGACCCTCCAGCTTCCTATGGAGGAGGCAGTGAAAGATCAGGAGGAGCCTGACTATACTAACATACTAAAATGCCAGCAGAATAGGCCTAACGGTCTTTCGTGTCTGCTCGTTTGGTCAGCCCCCACCCTGGGTGCTGACCTTGCTGTCCCCCTCGCCTTCTCTGGCTTCTCCCTTCCCAGTTCCGGATATTCTTGCTGCATTGGATTTTGCTTCCAGAACCCTTCCCTGTACCTGTCCCACCCCTCTTGAACCCCTCCACTGTCTCTGCCTCCACCAGCCCCTAGGTAGTGCATTCCATGGCTCCACCACCCTCTCAGTGAAGTAGCACCTCCTCCTTTCTCCCTGAATCTTCCCCTCCAGCTTCCACCCATGCCCTCTAGTGGCCCTTCCTCCTTCCTTGAAGCACCCTGACTGTTCCTCCCCATTTACCCTCTTCATGTACCTGAAGACCTCTATCATGTCCCCCGGTTCCTTCTCTCTTCCAGTGTGTACATATTTAGCTCTTCGAGCCTCTCCTCATAGGTCCTGTCCCCCAAGCCCCAAATCATTTTGGTTGCCCTCCTCTGGATCCTCTCCAGGAGGTTAATGTCCCTCTTTAAGTGTGGCCTCCAAAACTGCACGCAGTACTCCAGGTGCGGCCTCACCAAGCAGTTATACAGACGGAGTATCACTTCCCTCCTTCTGGAGGTGATCCCCCTAGCGATGCATCCCAGCATGCTGTTGGCCTTGGCTGCTGCCCTCCTACAAGTCTCAGAGTTGTTCATCTTGACATCCACCACCACCCCCAGGTCCCTCTCAGCCATTGAGACTTGTAGTATTTCCCCCACCAGGGTGTACACTTGGCCTGGGTTTTGGCCCCAGGTGGAGTACCTTGCATTTCCCTGCATTGAACCTCAGCTTCCACTTTCTAGACCATCTTTCCAGAGCCTCCAGGTCCCCTGCAGGGCCACCTCCCTCCTCCCCATCCACCACCGCCCCAGTTTCGAGTCATCTGCAAAGAGACTCATCTCACTCCTGATTCCTGTCCTTATGTCAGATAGGTAGGCATTGAACAGAAGGGGCCCAAGGACTGATCCTTGTGGGACCCCACTAATGACCCTCCTTGGGGATGAGACTATCCCACCAACTACGACCCTCTGGGTCCGGTCCTGGAGCCAATTGCCTATCCATCTGATCATCTGGTTTCCCACCCCCATTTCTCCTAGCTTATATATGTATATATGTGACTATGTAGAGATGATGGACACCCCAGAGTCCAGGAGACTGTCTGTTCCCCTCCACAAATCTTTTGGGAAACAGACACAAAAAATTCTGAAGTCTCCAATTCCATACCTCCTGTGGATAGAAGGATGGACAAGAGGTATACACTTTCAGGCTCAGATATGGAGTTCCTTTATCAGCAATGCAGCCATGTTGGGGTTGTACAGGCTGCTGCCTGCGATAAGGCAAACATTCCCTTGGCATCACACCCCCCAGACAAGGACTCCAGGAAGATTGATGCCATGGCAAAAAAGCAGTACATGGCATCTTCCTTGGGACTCAGGCAGGCGAATTATATGGCCTCTACAGCTAGATACCAGAAGCTCAGGTGGGACACTGTACTGGCACTGGCTAAACAGGCTTCCGCCCAGCTTGCCAAGGAGCTGGAGGCGGTGGCTACAGATGGGACTGATTCATTAAAAGTTTAGTTTCATGCTGCTGTGGACTCAAATGATGTGTCATCAAGAGTCATGGCTACATCTGTGGCTCTTCAGAGAATGGCTTGGCTCAGACGTACTAGCCTCTCACAGGATACCCAGGCTAAGGCCATGGATTTTCCTGTAGTTGGTAATTCTCTGTTTGGGGAGCAGACTGAGAATTACATGAAGAAAATGGACGAGTACAGGACCACTTACAGGAGTGCTCAGGCCAAGGAAAGGCAGGCAACTCCTCAAAAGCGGCAGTCTAGGGGCAGGGGCAGGTCTTTTCAAAGGCCTTTTTACCAAGCACAGGCCTCTTCTTCCTTTTGACAGAGGGGGGGTTCTTCAGAGGGAGAGGCAGAAGGGGGATGAGCAGGCCTGCATCCACCCCTCAGCCTAAAGCCCCTGCCAAGCAAACACCCTGATGGTTCTGGCCGGGTCGAGACTCCTATCCCAGTAGGGGGCAGGCTGGCTTACTTTGTCCAGGACTGGATGTCTGTTACATCAGACAAGTGGGTCCTGGAAGTAGTAAGCCAGGGACTGGTTCTCAGCTTCAAAAAATTTCCAAAGAAGAGAGCCAGATCTTTTCCACCTGTAAATCTTTCGGAAACCCTTGCCCTAGAGGCAGAGGTTTCCTCTCTCCTAGCTTTAAGAGCTATAGAGAGAGTACCTACCCTACACTGGGGCAAAGGACTGTACTCCAGGTATTTCCTGACCCCCCCAAAAAGACAGGAGAGTTGCTACCCATCCTAGACTTAAGATATCTGAACAGCATCTTTTAAAGCCAAAGTTCAAGATGATAACTCGGGGAATTATCCTTCCCTCTCTAAGGCCAGGGGACTGGCTAGCCTCCCTGGACCTCAAAGATGCCTACTTTCACATTCCCATCAGGTGCTCCCACAGAAAGTACCTCAGATTCGAGTTGCCCTCAGGCCACTATCAGTTCAGAGCAATGTCCTTTGGCCTAACCTCAGCTCCAAGGGTTTTCACAAAGTGCCAGGCAGTAGTTGTTGCCTTCCTAAGAAGACAAAAGATTTCCTTTTTTCCATATTTGGACAACTGGCTCATAGTGGGCCAGTCCCCAGACAAAGTCAAGTCAGATCTGCAAGTGACCCAGCAAGTGCTCACTTCTTTAGGATTTCTTCTCAGCCTACCAAAGTCAGTTGTCGAACCAGTGCAGCTCCTCACCTTCATAGGGGCAGAGCTGGATACGGTAAAAGCAAGAGCCTTCCTTCCCCTGGAAAGGGCAAGAGCTCACATGGAGCTGGCTTCTTCATTCAGCCTTTAGGTGTCTCAACCAGCAAGGCATTTCCTTCAGCTATTGGGTCACATGGCAGCTTCTACAGCAGTGGTCCAAGGCGCAAGATTCCAGATGAGGGACATTCAGTTCCACTTAAGAGCTTTTTGGTCCCAAAGAAAGGATTCCCTTACCAAACTAATCCCAGTGACTCAAACTCTGATCCAAGCCCTGCAGTGGTGGCAGGATCAGGACAATTAGAGGTAAGGGCTTCTATTTGCCACTCAGTCTCATTCACTGGTCCTTACCACAGATGCTTCCCTGCTGGGCTGGGGAGCCCATTTGGGGGGCCTCACCACCCAGGGACTGTGGTCGCCTCAGGAATCTCTTCTACACATCAATCTCTTGGAACTCAGGGCAGTGTTTCTGGCACTGCAAGCTTTTTCCCAATCAGTACAGAACAAGGTGGTTCAGGTCAGAACAGACACTACCACCACCATGTGGTACATCAACAAGCGAGGAGGCACTTGGTCTACGGCCTTGTGCACCGAAGCAACTAAGTTGTGGTCCTTGGCTTATTCCCTGCAAACCTCTCTGATAGCACTTTACGTTCCAGGTAAAGGACAATGTCCTAGCAGATGCTCTGAGCAGAATATCTCAGGGCCATCATGAATGGGCCCTGGATCCTCTGTTGTCGAAGGTGATTTTTTCAAGATGGGGCACTCCGGAGATAGATCCTTTTGCAGCCCCAGACAGTCACCAACTTCCTCTCTTTTGTTGCAGACCCACAGTCTTGGGCTCAGTTCCCCTGGATGCTCTGATTCTGAACTGGGAAGGGAAATTTCTGTATGCATTTCCCCCTTCCTCTCCTGTTCAAAGTTCTAGTCAAGATAAGGTCACAACCTTGCAAAGTGATTCTGGTTGCTCCAGACTGGGCCAGGCAGCCATGGTACCCCTTGTTGCTGTCACTAGCAGTCCATGTTCCCCTGTCTCTTCCCAGGAATTACAACCTGTTAACCTCCTCTCAGGGGAGGATTTGGTACCCTAATCTTCAGTCTCTCAATCTCAAGGCATGGCTCTTGAAGAGTTAGAGTTTGCAGATTTGCATCTGTCTCAGGGAGTTCTGGATATACTCAAAGCTTCTTGAAAGCCTTTCACTAGAAATACTTGTAACTCCAAATGGAAGAGATTAAGCATTTGGTGTTCCAAAAGGCAGATCTCCCCAGATACTGCTGAATTGCCTACAGTTCTGGATTATATGGTCCATCTTTATAGCCTGGGCCTCAGAACAGCTACTCTCAGGGTACACTTATCTGCTGTTTCTGCTTTCCTGTCAGTAGGCAAGTCTTCCTCACTGTCATTCCACCTTGTATTCTGTAAGTTTTTTTAGGGATTGCTTCACACCAATCCCCCCTTTAGGGCTCCTGCTCCTGCTTGGGATCTTAATGTTTGCATTGCTCAGCTTATGCTACCTGCTTTTGAGCCTTTGTCCTCAGCAGAGCTTAAGTACTTGATTTGGAAAACTCTGTTTTTGGTAGCCATTACTTCTGCTAGATGTATCAGTGAATTGCAAGCCCTGTCAGTGGAACCTGATTTCATCTCTTTTCACAGAGATACTGTAAAGTGGTCCTTAGAACTAACAGAAAGTTCTTGCCTAAAGTGTTTTCAGATTTCCACCTGAATCAGTCTATGTCTCTCCCTGTTTTCTTCACTGATCATTCTTCCTCAGGAGAGAGGAGGCTACACAGTTTGGATGTTAAGAGCCCTTAGCTACTACATAGAGTGTACCAAGGGTCACTGGTTTGACCCCCTCCAGTTGTTCCTCACTTATGGAGAAGTGGGAAAGGGCAAACCTGCCACCAAGAGATCTGTTGCCAGGTGGATTGTGTCTTGTATACAATTCTGGGAAAAACTCCACCCTCAGGCCTGAGGGCTCATTCCACAAGAGGTACAGCTGCTTCCATGGCTGCGGCCAGGGATATCCCTCTCTTAGAAATTTGTCAAGCAGCCACCTGGAAAACAGTCCATACCTTTACCAAGCATTACTCTCTGGATATCCAGGCTAGGAGTGATGCTCGGTTTGGCACAGCAGTACTTCAGAGTCTATTCCCAAAGTAGGTTCTGTCCCTCCTCCTTGGAGGTACTGCTTGGTGGTCTGCACTTGTCAGAATACAGCAAGACTTCATGTTGTTTGAAGAAAAAATCACTCACCTTAGTAATTATGTTTCTTCTAGTGGAGTCTTGCTGTATCCTGACCTTCCCGCCTCCCCTGTCAGAACCTGCATTTTTGGGGATGTGGGTGGCAGTGCATGTTACACCCCAGGGTGCCCCCTTAAACCCTCTGTTACTCATGGGGTGAGATGTTATTTCAATTTTATTGTTTTTTGTGTTTTGGGTTTCCTGACTTGAGTCTTCCTTTGAGAACCCAAAAGATTATTTTTCTGCCAGTTGGCTAGTAAAAATTTTTACAGTTTCCACACAGAACACCTAGTGAATTTTGCTCATAAAGATCTGACGGTTGCAGTTCAAAATACAACAGGCAGAGACATCAACCGAGCTTGAGATCGACATTCTATGCCCTGCATAGAAAAGTTAACCCATTGTTCTCTGGGGCAGTTTAAAGGCTGGGGCTAACTGCACTTGTCAGAATACAGCAAGACTCCACTAGAGGAAGCATAATTACTAAGGTGAGTAATTTTTTCATTTGTCATTACAAGAGCATAATGCGCTAACCAAATTTGGATTTGGTACAGCTGCATGTGCCTCTTATGGGAAGGGGCGTAGACGTGGGGTCGTGGTTTTAATACCAGCCAGAACATCCCTTTGAACAAATTAATAAATTACTGGATGAGGAGGGGCGATATGTCTTCCTGAAAGGCAAGTTTCATAACAAAATGCTGACACTGGCCCCATGTATGTACCCCGGATCAGATTTCTCCACATACCACCCTATCCTTTTAAAACTACAGGAATGGGCTGAAGGAGAGATCATAATAGGGGGCTATCTAAATATTGCACTGAACCCTTTATTAGATTCTTCTGCTACCATTCAGAGGATGGATCGCAACCTGGCTGAGAAACTATCCACCCTCCTTTCTGAACTGGGATATATAGATACATGGAGAGCCTTACATAGTGCCCAGAGAAATTATACTCTCTCTCCCCCCTCCATTCCAGATTGGATTACTTTTTGGTACCCAAAGAAGCTACAGGACGAGTGAAAGACTCCTGGTTTGGTAGCAGATTATCTGATCATGCACCTGTTTTCCTAAAAATGTTCCTGGGGGGACTTCACTTGGCATACATTCTGGAGATTAAACGTGTCCGTATTACAAGATCAAGAAGTGAAAGAAATTATAGATACTTCCAAAGACCAAGCCCTAACAGACAGTACCTCCCCAGATACTTCTACAGCACTCCTTTGTAATACGATAAAGCTTTTCTCAGAGGGAAATTTATTTCCATCTCGGCTTATAAAAAAAAAAAAAAAAGGCGTGAAACCATACAGGCTGCATTGAAAACAGAGATGCAGTTCCTGGAGCATCAACTCCATATTAAATATGAAGCGTCCCTATAAAAACAACTTACACAGGTCAAGAAAGAGCTTAATAAAATACTTGATTATCAGGTACAGCAAAAGGTCCTTTACTTGAAGCAAAGATATTTCAAGGGTGGCCCTCAATCAATTTGTCTACTTGCAGCACATATTAGAGCCCAGTGGGCACGTGCACATATCCTACCCTAAGACATCCCAAGAATGGTAAAAAGCTCCACCACACTCCAGATATTATTGAGGCCTTCCAGTCCTATTATGCCTGCCTATATGAAAAGCCAACCCCCCACCCTGAGGAATCCAGAATAGCAGGCTGTCTTGATACCATTATCTTACCAAAGGTCCCTACCCGCTTTAAGATTCAATTGATTACCCCAGTTACTAATCTGGAACTACAGAGTGAAATGTCCAGTCTTAAAACTGCAAAGTGCCCTGGCATGGATGGACTCCAGGGAATTTTACAGACATTTTAGACAGAAAGTATTCCCCATACTTCTTCAAGTATTTAATGTAGCCTTGCAGGATTCCGGGAACCTTCCAGACTCATGGGACCATGCAATTATTTCAGTTATTCATAAGCCTGGTAAGAATCCCACCTTTGCCCTTCATATTGCTCCATTTCAATACTTAACACTGACTATAAATTATTTATGTCAGTGTTAACGATCCATTCAATAAATTGTGCTCACTTAATTCACCTGGATCAGGTAGGATTTATTCCTGCTCACCAGGCTCAGGATAATCTACATCGTACCACCCATATAATAGATTACCTTAGCTCAGTACCCCTTCTAGCTACCATGTTAAGTTTAGATACCGAAAAGGCCTTTGACAAGGTTTCTTGGCCTTTCAAATAACATGAAGTCTTGCTGTATTCTGACATATGCAGTTAGGTCCTGCCTTTCAACTGCCCCGGAGAACAAAGAGTTAAACTTTCCATGGCCAGCATGGAATGTTCACCACGAGCTCGGTTGAAGCCCCTGTCTGCTGCTGTTTAAACTGCAACCGTCAGATTCTTTACTCCGCCTCCCTGAACAGTCGCTCTGGAGATTTCTCCTGCTGCTCGGTTCAAAAAGTCGGGTGAAGTGTCGGTTTTCGGCCGGTTTCTACCGAATTGTTGTTACCACTTAGTCGGTTCAAGTCTCTGTCTGTGGTACCGTGAGTACTAGATAGATAGTTTTTTTGTTTTGTTTCTGTGTGGAACTTGTAAATTGTGGATCGGTTCAGCTGAACCGATCAGTTTGAGTAAAAAGCTTTTGCTTAATTTAGAGTGTGGTAACCGGTCCGTATCAGTTCTAAAAAAAACTGATTTTATTACGTTTTTTTCCAAGAAACTGACACGGTCAGGAACCGATAGGGGAGACTTGCCTGGTGGATTGCCAAAAAAAGGGTAAGTTTTGGATAGAATTGGCCATGTCTGAAAAACCCAAGAAAAAAACCGGGCCCACTGGGTTTCAACACTGCAGTGCGTCTGGGGAAGTCTTTGCCAAGGCTGATCCCCACACCACCTATGTTTATTGTCTGGGGTTTGACCACCTCGATTCAGACTGCCAAATTTGCAAGAATTTTCCCAGATCTACCCTGGAAAAGAGATTAGGTAGACTGAGGGAAAGGGAGGCAGAGAAGTCTGCTGACCCAGATGGCCAGTCCGGTTCGGTTCTGACCGAACCAGAAGAAGTGCCCTCTGACCAGGGTGATACTTCTTCGGGCAAAAGGAGAGCCGATTCTGAGGAGTCGGTTCTGGTGAAAAGAAAGAGAAAGGATAAATCATCGGTTCAGACCCAGAAATTCATACTCCGACCGCCGATGAGATAGCCAAGCGATAAGGATAGTGCAATCGCTTAGTTCGTTCTGACGAACCGGCACCATCTGGCAGGGACTACGGTTGGGTCAGTTCCCGCGGTTCGGATTATACATTGGAAGAATTTTATGAGGAGGAGGAGGAAGGAGAGATGAGGATGATTATGGTGATTATGAAAGTCTGGATGTGCCTATTGACCCGGACATCTCCCCAGACAGACCTTCAGGGGTTTCTCCTCCTAGACTTTCTGAGTCCCCTTCTAACTATATGTTTTACAAAAAAGTGGCTGAGACCCTCCAGCTTCCTGTGGAGGAAGCAGTAGAGGATCAGGAGGAGCCTGAGTATGTTGAGATGATGGACATCCCAGAGTCCAGGAGACTGTCTATTCCCCTCCACAAATCCTTTGGGAAACAGACACATAAAATTCTTAAGTCTCCTAATTGTATACCTCCAGTGGACAGACGAATGGACAAGAGGTACACTCTCTCAGGCTCAGATACGGAGTTCCTTTTCCAGCATTGCAGCCATATTGGGGTAGTGCAGGCTGCTGCCTGTGATAAGGCAAATATTCCCTTGGCTTCACACCCCCAGACAAGGACTCCAGGAAGATTGATGCCATGGCAAAGAAACAATACATGGCAGCATCTTTGGGACTCAGACAGGCTAACGATATGGCCTATACAGCTAGATACCAGAAGTGCAGGTGGGATACTGTGCTGGCTTTGGCTAAACAGGCCCCTGACCAGCTTGCCAAGGAGCTGGAGCAGGTGGCTGCAGATGGGATTGAGGCATCAAAAGTACAGTTTCATGCTGCTGTGGACTCCAGTGATGTTTCATCAAGAGTCATGGCTACATCTGTGGCTCTTCGGAGGATGGCTTGGCTCAGATGTACTAGCCTCTCACAGGATACCCAGGCTGAGGCCATGGATTTTCCTGTAATTGGTAATTCTCTGTTTGGGGAGCAGACAGAGAACTACATGAAAAAGATGGATGAGTACAGGACCACTTACAGGAGTGCTGAGGCCAAAGAAAGGCAAGCAACTCCTCAAAGGCAGCAGTCCAGGGGCAGGGGCAGGCCTTTCCAAAGGCCTTTCTACCAAGCTCAAGACGCCTCTTCTTTTTCGCAGAGGGGGTTCTTTAGAGGGAGAGGTAGATGGGGGATGAGCAGGCCTGCATCCACCCCTCAGCCTAAAACCCCTGCCAAGCAGACACCCTGATGGTCTGCCCGGGCCGATTCTCTCATACCAGTAGGGGGCAGGCTGGTTTACTTTGTCCAAGACTGGAAGTCTCTTAGATCAGACAAGTAGGTCCTGGAAGTAGTAAGCCAGGGACTGGTTCTCAGCTTCAAAAAATTTCCCAAGATAAGAACCAGATGCTTTCCACCTGCAAATCTCTGAGACCCTTGTCCTAGAGGCAGAGGTTTCTTCTCTCCTAGCTCTCAGAGCTATAGAGAGGGTTCCCACCCTACACAAGGGCAAAGTATTGTACTCCAGGTATTTCCTAACCCCCAAAAAGACAGGAGAATGGCGGCCCATCCTGGACCCAAGATATCTGAACAAACACCTTTTAAAGCCAAAGTTCAAAATGGTGACTCTGGGAATTATCCTTCCCTCTCTAAGGCCAGGGGACTGGCTAGCCTCCCTGGACCTCATAGATGCCTACTTTCACATTCTCATCAGGTGCTCCCACAGAAAGTACCTCAGGTTCGAGTTGCCCTCAGGCCACTATCAATTCAGAGCAATGCCCTTTGGCCTAGCATCAGCCCCAAGGGTTTTCACAAAGTGCCAGGCAGTAGTTGTTGCTTTCCTAAGAAGAAAAAAGATCTCCATCTTCCCATACTTGGACGACTGGCTCATAGTAGGTCAGTCTCCGGACCAAGCCAAGTCACATTTGCAAGTGACCCAGCAAGTGCTAACTTCCTTAGGATTCCTTCTCAACCCTCCAAAGTCAGTTCTCGAACCAGTACAGCTCCTCACCTTCCTAGGTGCAGAACTGGATACAGTAAAGGCAAGAGCCTTCCTTCCCCTGGAAAGGGCAAGGACCCTTATGGAACTGGCCTCTTCATTCACCCTTCAAGTGTCTCGACCAGCAAGGCATTTCCTTCAGCTACTGGGCCACATGGCAGCTTCCACAGCAGTGATCCAAGGGGCAAGACTCCAGATGAGGGACATTCAGTTCAACTTAAGAGCCTTCTGGTCCCAAAGAAAGGATTCCCTTACCAAACTAGTCCCAGTGACTCGCACCCTAATCCAGGCCTTGCAGTGGTGGCAGGATCAGGACAATCTGAGACAAGGGGTTCCATTTGTCACTCAGTCTCATTCAGTGATAGTCACCACAGATGCGTCCCTGCTGGGCTAGGGAGCCCATTTGGGGGATCTTACCACCCAAGGACTGTGGTCACCTCAGGAATCTCTGCTTCACATCAATGTCTTGGAACTTAGAGCAGTGTTTCTAGCACTGCAAGCTTTTTCCCAATCTGTACAGAACAAGGTGGTTCAGGTCAGAACAGACACCACCACCACCATGTGGTACATCAACAAGCAAGGAGGCACTCGGTCTATGGTCTTGTGCACAGAAGCAATGAAGATCTTCCCTTGTCAATCTTCACCATTCATTACTTCCTGGGTGTAAGCCGGAGCGTGCACCCGTCACGGAACTTTTTTTTGAAAGTCTAGCTATCGGCACGCCCTCAAGAGTGACGCGTCAGTGCGGCGGCCGTTAGTAGCGACCGACTCCTCCTCCAACTCAGTTCTGTTTCTCCTTGCGTCGAGGCAGCACCTGTTCGCGGTAGCTTCAGTTTAACTTCGTCTTAGGCCGACTCACTTTTTTCTACACTCGGCGCCTCTGTGAAGACTGTTCCTTTTCTTTGCTCAGGCGCGGGTGTATTTCCGACTGTGTTTAACCTTGTTTATTTCAAGTAACCGTCTTCTGGAGCGAACGTTTTCTAAGACGGGCTGTGCCTTCAAGGCCGGTGCTCCCGCGGCCGGTATTTTCTCCGCCCTCGGACGGCATGACGTTTGGCTCGTTGCCTGGGTCCCAACCATGACATGGATTAGCGCTACACTGTTTTCCATGGACCGCCCGTGTCCTAGAAGTCGCTGCGCGTTCAAGCTCGGCAAGACCCGCGCCGGCGTTGGGACGGCGTCGCTCAAGGGGCGTTCAGGTAGGGTCTCTTGGCCCTTCCCGGGTCCCCTCCGGCCTAATACGGTTCCGTGGAGGAGGGGCTCCCTTCTCTTTCTTGCCGGGGAGGCCCCTTGCGGTGTCTGGGGCGTCGTGGTCCCTCCCGGATAGTGACACCGACACCGCTCGGCAGTCACTCTTCGAGGTGCAGGCTCCCCGATGTCGAGGCCCTCGTCTGTTGGGCCTGGCAGGTGGACCCTCGTGCCACCTCTGGCACCCGTTTCGGATCCCGGCGCCCGTTCGGCGGTGCTGGTGATCCGATAACGGCGCCGTTCAGCGCTGTTTCGGATCGGCGCCCGTTCGCGGCGCGGTGATGACGGCGCCGTTCGCAACGCTACTTTGGATCGGCGCGTTGGCGCCGGTGATCAGGCGGCGCCGTTGTGATGCCGTTTTGGCCTCGGCGCCCGTTCGCGGTGCCGATGGGCATGGCGGCCTTGCCATTGCCGCTCGCTTCCCGACGGCTCCGGCGGCGCGGTCGGCCTTCCTCCTCCCGGGCGGTGCGGGCCTGCGAGCCGCTGGGGTGTGGGGTTAGGCCTTCCTGCTGCCGGCGTGGGGGGCAAGCGGCGCATGCGCTTGGTACGGGGCCGCTTATGCGCCCGTGGCCTCGGGGACCCTGGGGTGGCCAGCATCGAGGTCCTGCTGGTCTCTTCATCCTCGGAGGACGATGACTCAGATGTGGACCCATCCTGGCACCCCATTCTTTTGAGATCTGGGTCCTCGGTGGCTAGGGGTGCAGGCGCCAGCGGGTCCCTCCTCTGTCCCCCTTGCCGTCGTCTCCTGAGGGTTCCTCTGCTGGGGTGCCGGGGCAGGCGTGGGGGTGACGGAGGGCTGCCTCTCTGGAGGCCGGTGATAGCCACCCCGGGTGCTGTTGCCTCCTCTGGGACAGGGGCGTTGCAGTCGGGAGGAGGGCCCTCTCGGGAATCCGAGGGTTGAGGGCAGGTGGCCTGCTGCCTGGTCTTCTTTAGCTACCTCAGGGGGTGGCCAGGAGCAGTGCAGAGCCCCACCCTCCCCAGGGTTCTAGGGTGTCCTCTGCGGCGTGTAAGCGGACTGCCCTTCTGGATCCATGCAGTCCGCGTCGCATAGGGAGTTTCTCCCAGGGCTCTTCCAGGCTCCGCTTCCAGAGTTCCGCTCATGCCTGGTTTGATATCCGAATCCTCCTACTAGGGCTCCTTTCCCGGATTCCAGAGCCCTCGCAGAGAGCAGTTGCCTCCTCGGAGGTGCCCCTCTCCCATCTCTCTGCCTTCACCTCACCCCGCCCCGGCCATGTCGGTCCCACGGGTCCATTATCCTGGAGCAGTTCAGAGTTCTCAGTAGCCTTCCCTCATATGTTAGATACATGCATGAGCCGGGTCTTTCGACTCTCCCACCACAGAGGAACTCCTCTGGACATTCCAGTTCCCCATCATCCCTCGCCTCCCTCCTCTGAGGAGAGGAACCCCTGCTCATCTGTCCTCCGATGCTGATTTCACAGAATATCAGCGTTCCTCTCGAGGATGGTGAGGATCTCCGGATTTCCCATGCTCGAGAGACAATCCGAGCAGAGCACGCGTGAATTCCTTGGTGAATTCAGTGCCCAGCATCTGGTGGTACCTTCCTGGCCTATCCCCTTCCAGGAGCGTCTATCCGGGTCCTGGCAGTTCCCTGCCGCTTCTTCCCAGCCCCGGACTGCCAGCGTGGTATTGTGCCCCTCTGAGTCTCTAGGTTCCCTTCCCAACCCGTTTCTCAGGTTTGGTATACTGGATACTCCTTCTGGGCGCCCGTTGCCTGGCGCCCGACCGCCTCAAGGATTCGGACTCTCCAGTTCGACCGGTGGGGTGAAGAGGTCTCTTCTTCTCGGCAGTAGCTTGTATTGCATCACATCAGGCTCACCACGCTGCCTACAACCGGCATCTGTGGTCGATGATGTCCCAGCTGCTGGCATCTATGCCTGACATGGAGCAAACCAGACAAGCCGTGCCCTCCGCTGTCGGTAGCCTGGAGCTGGCAAGACACAGCAAGAGGGCATCTTATGACGCCAATGAGGTGGCTTCCAGGCTTGGGGACAGCGATCTGCATCAGGCGGACGGCATGGCTTGCTTTCCAGGTTGTCACCCTGGCCCGGCGAGGGTGATGCGCTCCGCCTTCCAGGGGACCCTCTTTTCTCATCCAGAGCTAGGAGACTTTACAGGGCTCCATCCGTCTCCTCGTCCTCGGGAGGCACCTCCTAGCTCTTCTCCCACTTAGGCTTTCTGAATAAGCCAGGGTCTTCTCCTCCTGTTTCTCACCAACAGAAGGCTGGGGTCTTGTTTCCTCAGGGTATGGCCTCTTCCTCCAGGGGAAGAGGAGCTTGGTACTCACCCAGGAAGTAATGAATGGTGAAGATTGACAAGGGAAGATAGAAAAATTACGTACCTACCGTAATTCTTGATCTTCTCTTGTATCTTCACCATTCATTACTTACACCCGCCCACCATCCCCTCAGTGGCCTCTTCCTGTGGCTTCTCCACCTCCCGTCTCCTTCTCTCTGCATATAAAAAAAAAAAAAAAAAAAAAAAATTTTTTCTTAAAATATAGGAAAGTTGCTTAATTTTTCCAAAAAAAAAAATCTTTCTTTGGGGGTTCTAATTTTTCCAGAAAATTACTTACTCTAAGATTCATGGGCTCATCTCGTGATTGCATTGGCGATCAGACTGCACAACTATCTCTTGCCATTTTTCTGGCAAGATACCCTCTGGGGTTTTTGGCCTGGCTCAGGCTATTCAGATTTGATCCTGCAATTCCGTGTTCCAGATAGTTGCCCTGAAATCAAACCCCCCTCTATTCTTGCCTTGCAGAGCAGAGAACGGGCACGCTAATCCTTTTTTTTTGCAAAAAATAAATAAATAAATAAATATTAAATGCTGAGGGAACTCTCTTGACTGTTATAGGCATCTTGGTACCGGGGTCATGCATCTAGTCTAAAAAAATGGTACCTAAAAAAAAGGAAAATAAACAGGAAGGCAATGAAGAAGGTAGGCTATCCTTCTCGCTGAGTTGCTTATTGGTTTTCCTTTTAAGTGTCCTCCTGGACAATTTTGCAGAAGAGCAGTGCTGACCATATCCGATCCCAGCCTGTCTAAGCCTTGAGCCTGCCTTGGCCAGTCAGTCTGAGTCCCATTTGTATCTTAAGGCCTGAAAGGCTTACATTTTCCATTTCTAAACCCCTGAGCAGCGCCCATGCTGCCTGGGTTTTATTCTCCTCCTCGGGTTCCCTCAGTTGAAGGCCTTCCGCAGCCAGGAGCCCGAGGTAGGTATCAAGAACAATGGCATGTTGAAGATGAGGACTATGCCCTCCTGGGTCTGTCTAGCGGGTTCGTGAACCTTCTCTTCAGCTCTATCTCCGGGATTCTTGCTTCCCTTTAGTCGAGCCTTCAGCTAAGCTAACTATGTTCTTGGGCATTCTGGTCCTTCAACATCCCATCTCTCTTCTCTTTCTTCTTCTTCTTCTATTTTCTCATTTCCTTTCTTATCTCTCCTCCCAGAGTCGCCCAGGTAATGAGGCCCTGCAGTCCCTAGGCTAGGGATATCTTTCTCCTCTGTCCTTCCTCCATCGGCTTATTTCTTTTCAGTGCATTCTTCCTTGCTTTGCTATCCCTGGCTATCTTGCCTCGCTATCTATTACTTTCTCTTTTGCCTCTCGGCTCACAGAACTGAGTTGGAGGAGGAGTCGGTCGCTACTAACGGCCGCCCTCGCGCATGCGTCACTCTCGGGGCAGTGCCGTTAGCTAAGACTTTTAAAAAAAAAAAAGCCTGTAGGGTGCGTGCCTCCGCTTACACCCAGTAAGTAATGAATGGTGAAGATACAAGAGAAGATCAAGAATTACGGTAGGTACGTAATTTTCCTTTGTGGTCCCTGGCCTATTCCCTGCAAACCTCTCTGATAGCAGTTCACCTCCCAGGGAAGGACAATGTCCTAGCAGATGCACTGAGCAGAATATCCCAGGGCCATCACAAATGGGCCCTAGATCCTCTAGTTTTGAAAGTGATTTTCTCGAGATGGGGCACTCCAGAGATGGATCTTTGCAGCCCCAGACAATCACCAACTTCCTCTCTTTTGTTGCAGACCCCCGGTCTTGGGCTCAGTCCCCCTGGATGCTCTGATTCTGAACTGGGAAGGGAAATTTCTGTATGCTTTCCCCCCTTCCCTCTCCTGTTCAAAGTGTTAGTCAAGATAAGGTCACAACCATGCAAAGTGATTCTGTTTGCTCCAGACTGGGCCAGGCAGCTCTTGTACCCCCTGTTGCTGTCCCTAGCAGTCCACCTTCCCCTGTCTCTTTGCAGGAATTACAACCTGTTGACATCCTCTCAGGGGAGGATTTGGTACCCAAATCTTCAGTCTCTCAATCTCAAGGCTTGGCTCTTGAAGAGTTAGAGTTTGCAGATCTGCATCTTTCCCAAGGGTTCTGGATATCCTTAAGGCTTCTAAAGCCTTCCACCAGGAAGACTTACAACTCCAAATGGAAAAGATTCAGCATTTGGTGTTCCAAGAATATTTCTCAGACAATGCTGAATTGCCTACGGTTCTGGACTATATGGTCCATCTCAATGACCTAGGCCTCAGACCAGCTACCCTTAAAGTACACTTAGCAGCTGTTTCTGCTTTCCTATCAGTAGGCAAGCCTTCTTCTCTATCATCCCATCCTGTATTTTGTAAGTTTTTCAAAGGTATTGCTTCACACCAATCCCTCCTTTAGGGATTCTGCTCCTGCTTGGGACCTTAATGTTTGCATTGCTCAGCTTATGCAACCTCCCTTTGAGCCTTTGTCCTCAGCAGAACTTAAGTACTTGACTTGGAAAACTGTGTTTTTGGTAGCCATTACTTCTGCCAGGCGTATCAGTGAATTGCAAGTCCTGTCAGTGGAATCTGATGTCATCTCTTTCCATAGAGATAAAGTGGTCCTTAGAACTAACAGAAAGTTCTTACCTAAAGTGGTTTCAGATTTCCACCTCAACCAGTCTGTATCTCTCCCTGTTTTCTTCACTGACCATTCCTCCTCGGGAGAGAGGAGGCTACACAGCTTGGATGTTAAAAGAGCCCTTAGCTACTATATAGAGCGTACCAAGGGCCACAGGTTTGAATCCCTCCAGTTGTTCCTTACATATGAAGAAGTGGGAAAGGGCAAACCTGCCACCAAGAGATCTGTTGCCAGGTGAATTGTTTCTTGTATACAATTCTGCTATGAAAAACTGGGTAGAACTCCACCCTCAGGACTGAGGGCTCATTCCACTAGAGGTACAGCTGCTTCCCTGGCTGCTGCCAGGGATATCCCCTCTCTTAGAAATTTGTCAAGCAGCCACCTGGAAAACAGTCTATACTTTCACCCAGCATTACTCTCTGGATATCCAGGCTAGGAGTGATGCTCGGTTTGGCACAGCAGTACTTCAGAGCCCGTTTCCAAAGTAGGTTCTGTCAATCCTCTGCTTGGCAGTCTGCATATGTCAGAATACAGCAAGACTTCCATGTTGCTTGAAGAAAAAATTACCCACCTTAATAATGTTGTTTCTTCTAATGGAGTCTTGCTGTATTCTGACCTCCCCCCCCCCGCCTCCCCTCTCAGAACCTAGATTTTGGGATATGGGTGTGCAGGATCAGTGTTGGCACCCTAGGGGTGTCCTTTTTTCACCTCTTTTGGTTTGAGTGAGGGATTGTGTTTTGGATGTGTTTTGTTTTTGGGTTTCCTGACTTGAGTCTTCCTTTTTGAAACCAAAAACCCTTTTTGGATATATTTGCTAGTTGGCTAGTAAGAGTTTTACAGTTTCCACACTGAATAGCTAGTGAGTATTGCTCATAAAGATCTGACGGTTGTAGTTTAAACAACAGCAGACAGGGGCTTCAACTCGATTCGTGGTGAACATTCCATGCTGGCCATGGAAAGTTTAACTCTTTGTTCTCCGGGGCAGTTGAAAGGCAGGACCTAACTGCATATGTCAGAATACAGCAAGACTCCATTAGAAAAACAACATTACTAAGGTGAGTAATTTTTTCTTTCTGCTGGCAGTACTCCGTAAATTTGACATTTTATCACAATTCATAAATGTATTTAAAATTTATAAAACACCTAAGGGATTTATTAGAGCAAACGGCCACATCTCCTCTTCATTCTCCTTAAACAGAGGTACCCAGTCTGATGTTCCTGATCTTATTTGCTTTATATTTGGAACCCCTAGCACAGGGCATAAGAGAGAACCCGAACATACATGGGGTACAGATTGGTGGGTTGCACCAGAAGTTAGCTCTTTACGCAGATGACATTCTGCTTTTTCTTACAGAACCTGAGACCTCTATTCCTAACCTATTTAACTTTGTGCAGGAGTTGTACTGAGCTTCAGTTTTAAGCCATCCTTATCATTAAATGCAAAATACATCCTGAAATGGGATTTACCCTATATAAAATACCTAGGAGTTAAACTATCTGTAAAAAATTCTTCCTTATTCTCTTTAAACTATCCTCCCTCAGTACACCAAATTATTTTGGACATACGTAGATGGTGTTTGCTTACCTTACCTGTCCACTCTAGAATACAGGCCATAAAAATCAATATACTACCTAAATTCCTTTTTTTATTCCAATGCGTGCTCTGCCTGGTCTCTAAGGCTGCTCTTGCCAAATGACAAAATCTTTTATTAAAGTATGTTTGGGAAGGTAGATGACCACGGATCAGGAGCCGGACTCTCTACCTACCAAAGGCGAAGGAAGGACTTGCTCTACCCCTGTTGTCTGGGTACTGGGTGGCTTCCCAGATGCGGGTAGCCTTGATGTTATTACACACAAATTATCAAGCACACTGGAAAGATCTAGAGTAGGCAACACCCGCATCCCTACTTTGCAAAATCAAATGTTTCGATCCACCCAGTAGTTTTGATCCTCCCCTGACACACACGGGGACACTAGCTGTCCTAGAGGGGTGCAGGAGAGGCTGCCAAAAAGGCTTGACCCGCTTATTTTTATGGAAGTATCAGAGTTGGTCCCAAACTGCAAAAAATATAAAATCACATGCAGATCCTTGGTATGTCGCTCATGACATGAATAATTGTAGGGCCCCATGGCAGTTTTTAAGGCGATGACTCTCTCTCCCATTTGACGTAGCTAAATTCACATTTCGATGGAAACAAAGTGATCTGTTATACTATTACCAGATTAGAGACTACATAAATAAGCAGTATAGGATGCCCTCCTTTGCCCCACAGTTAATGCATATACACCTGTGTTTGAAACCATTTGGAGGTCTAATATGGGACAGAGAGTAATAGCCCTCCTCTATGAAAATGAACAGCCCAGCAGCAGTCTACCCACTACATTAAAGAGAGATGGGTGACAGATCTGGGACAGGCAATAGATGACACCTCCTGGTCCTGGGTCTGGAAAAACACGTGGCACTCTTCTTCCTCCCCACAGTGGAGGGAATTTATATGGTAATTAAGGTGTAGATATTTTAGGGTTCCAGCTCAGCTATCCAAATGGAATCCTGCAGTTAGACCATATTGTTGGAGGGGGTGTGATATCGATATAGCCACGCAGGCCCATATTTTTTGGTTCTGCCCTGTTATACAAGATTATTGGAAGGGCATACAATTGTAACTACAGACCATATTCTCCCTTTTTACCCCGTCCCAAGACATCTGATTTTGGGAGTGATCCCGCAGGAAATCAGGAAATCCCAGTTGCCCCGGGCTACCGCCCGATCAGAGCTGCTCCCTGAACGCCGCCGGTATCTGAAGCAAGCTGGCCCAGTCGCCCTGGGCTACCGCCCGATCGGAGCTGCTCCCTGAACACCGCCGGTATCTGAAGCAAGCTGGCCCATTCGCTGGCTACCGCCTCAATCGGTTGCTCCCTCGAACGCCGCGTATCTGAAGCAAGGTATGAGTACGAGAACGGAGTCTACTTCGCACCTCTGCCCAGCGTGACCTTTTTATGCAAGATTTAAACTTGCGCCATTTCTTCCCGGACTTCGGGTGAGCATGGAGCAGTAGCTTTTAACATATTAGTTAAGTTTAGCAGCACACTGCTCATGCTGAATTGTAAGCAGGCCAATGCAAGTGAAGCAGCAGTCTGTATAGTCATAATTTAAAACAGGGCAGTAAGCTGCAGGCTGTAAAGGCAGAATTTGAAACAGGGCTCCCTGGCGCTCGCTCGCTCTCTCTCTTGCCGGAGCTGCCAGGACAGTAGCCTCATAGTAATTATTGCTGCTCTGTATTTAATTCGCTTTTATGTTTGCCCTCTGCCTATCTAGTTAGCCGGTACCCTATTTTATCTGCCGACTACTGTTATATTCGCAGCAATTGAATCTGATACTATCTACTGACTGTACAATAGTTTTGTGAGCTTGCACTTTTACTTGCAGTATAAAGAAACTTGTGCTTGTACTCTGAAATTGTTCTTTCTCCCTCACACTTGATCCATCCTCCGCCAAGCTATCTGCTTACCTGCACTGCCCTCTCTCCCCGCTGTATCTCCCACCCCCACCTCGACACCCCTCAGCGTCACACAAATAACTTGCACCCTCTTTGTTCCCTCGTAGCAAATCCTGTCTGTTCCCTGGTCTTTTCTTTTGTCCTCTGTCCCCTCCCTCCCACTGATATTTACCTCTTCTCTGTCCCTAGCTGGCCCAGTCGCCCCGGGCTATCGCCCGATCGGAGCTGCTCCCTGAACGCCGCCGGTATCTGAAGCAAGGTACGAGTATGAGAACGGAGTCTACCCCTGGCGCCTCTGCCCAGTGTGGACCTTTTTTTATGCAAGATTTAAACTTGGCGCCATTTCTTCCCCAGACTTCGGGCTGATCATGGAGCAGTAGCTTTTAACATTTTAGCTTAAGTTTAGCAGCACACTGCTCATGCTGAATTGTAAGCAGAGCCAATGCAAGTCTGCAGCAGCAGTCTGTATAGTCATAATTTAAAACAGGGCAGTAGGCGGGCTGTAAAGGCAGAAGTGTGAAACAGGGCTCCCTGGCGCTCGCTTCTCTCTCTCTTGCCGGAGGTTAGCCCCGCGCTTCTCTGGCGCTCCCCGCCCACCCTACCCTCCCGTGCTCGGCATTTACTTTTATAGGTTAAGGCAACCAATCAGGTAAAATTTACTATCTCCCCACTTTCCCATTGGCTCGTTATATTAACTAGCCATGGGGGGTGCCCCAAATAAATCTTTCCCAAATTCTCCTCTCTCGAGTGGTTTTTGCAAACATTTATGCTGGTACTACTCTAGCTCTAGTCTGCCCTGATCTTTTTCTTCCACAGTTTTTCAGCCAGAAAACTTTTGCTCTCTCTCTTTGCATTACTGTCTGCCTGAATTTTTTTTTCAACTTAATACAGTTCTCCTCACTTCTTGTAGCTTCCTTGCCTGCAGCCATTAACTGTCATTCTCTGCTTAATGCTCTCTTACCCCTCTGGTAAATCTTAGTTTCTTCTTGGAATCCTATGCTACTCCTATACTAGGCAAGCCACCGTACGCTCTAACCAAGTGATAACATTTGCTCCTCTCACAGCAATCACCTCTTGCCCTCTACTGCGTCCTGCAATCCCTGCTCTTCTTAAAAATATGTTTACTACTAAATCTTATAGTATGGTTTGGTCACTGCTAACTATGACCTCTCTTATCTTGTCTCTGGTACTACTTAGTATCCTTAATGTATCTCACCCCAAATATCATATCCAACATGGAGATGCGTATCTAAATGATTTTACCTACTCCAATATGCTAATCCTAACTGAATGTGACATT
Source organism: Neoceratodus forsteri (assembly GCA_016271365.2). Taxonomy (NCBI): domain Eukaryota; kingdom Metazoa; phylum Chordata; order Ceratodontiformes; family Ceratodontidae; genus Neoceratodus; species Neoceratodus forsteri. Next base: position 1,582,751,266 of record CM028130.1, read on the forward strand.
GACACGACTCCTGCCCTCCTCCCTAAACTACTCATCTACCATGCTACTGCATCCACTGCCAAACGATGGCGTACCTACTGCCATAGCTGTACCAAAATTGCCCTGCATAAATTAAGGTACTTTATATTGTTGGCCCTTATACTGTCTGGAGACATAGAGTTGAACCCAGGCCCCGCAACAGGCATATTACCCTTAATCTGCTCTGGATGTGATACGAAGGGACTTCACATAGTCCATCTTAATATTAGGAGTCTTCTCCGCAATCAAGCAGATCTAGAAGCCTGGGTGGCTAACCACCACCCAGATGTGCTCTGTTTATCTGAGACGTGGCTAAAACCCTCTATCCCAGATGCTTTTTGCCTGCTTCCAAACTACTATCTTCTTAGATGTGGCAGACCACCTCCAAAGCACGGTGGGGGTGTCGCAATCTATTACAGAAGCAACCTAAACATGACTATGATAACGGACAATAAAAACTCCTTGTGTGAATATATCCATGCTGTACCCCGACTAGGAGATAAGAAACTCCATATTGTCTGTGCCTACAATCCACCTAATAGTGGAACACAAGGCCTAGCTGATTTGCTGGTTCAAACAGCTGCACATGCGGGGAAAAATGAACTCATCATTCTCAGCGATATAAATCTAAACTGGTTTGGCAAATCTCAAGACACACTTCAATCCCTGGTGCAGAGCTACAATTTGCACCAAATCATTACTTATTATAACTGGTATGATGCCCGGATAATATCAGTGACCACTCCCCTGTCTTTTGCATATGGAGCACCTCCACAAACTCCACGTCCCCCCAAAACTATATGTGCTTCAGAAACTATGCTAACTTAAATCAGGGTAATTTCCTATATGATGTGTCTCACACTGACTGGTCCCCTGTCTTCAATTCTACAAGTACTGAAACTGCCCTGCATGCCTTCCTGAGCAGATTTTGTACTCCTTCAATACAAACATACCCCAGTCGTCACTCGGCGCGTTCGTGGTAAACAAACCAGATGGCTGCACAAAGACCTTCTCACAGCCCTCAAAAACGGGGACAAATGCTGGAGAAAGTTCAAAATATCTGGTCTCCCAGCGGATTATGACAACTATAGAGAACAGCGATCAAAATGCAAAACACAAATAAGACTTGCAAAAAAGCCAGTACTGCAAAGGCCTTCTGCTGGATGCTGCTGGCGACCTTAAGAAATTTTGGTTTCATGTCAAGACTTTCCTCGGCTCCAATCAAAGACCACTAACTAATGACATGATACTGAAAGGCGTCCATTGCAATGACTCAGGCACAATTGCCAATGCATTTAATTCTTACTTCTCTGACCTCTCTCGAGCTACACAAATACTCTTTCCTCCACTAACCTAATACCTGGATCCCCCTACCCAAAAGAAACTTCAAAGATGCCCACTTTCTTCTTTAAAGCTATATCGAAAAATGATGTCCTCAAACATCTAAATTCAATATCAGACAGTACCGCTGTCAGATCTGACCGCCTTGAACCTAAACTCCTCAAGCTTGCGGCACCTTTCATCTCAGGACCACTGGCCTGTATATTCAACCTGTCCCTGAGTGAAGGTGTGGTGCCCGAGGTATGGAAACTAGCCAGAATCACGGCAGTGTTCAAAAAAGGTGACAAAAAAGATATAGCCAACTACAGACCAATAGCAGTACTGTCAATATTAAAGTAAGTCCTTGAGAAGCTTCATCTCAGCTCAGATCTCAGAACACCTTACAAAGTATAACCTCCTGCACTCTAACCAACACGGCTTTAGAAAAGGCCATAGTACTCAAACTGTTCTACTACAGCTGACAAATGATGTTCTTCAAGCTGTGGACCAGGGTAATCTAACTGGTGCAGTTTTATCGATCTGAAAGCCTTCATCTAGTTAACCACCCTCTTCTGCTTGCCAGTCTCCACTTCCTGGGTTTCTGCCAAAGTTGTAAATTGGTTCCATAGCTACCTATCAAACAGGTATCAAACTGTGAAATTCAACTTGGCCACCTCAGAAAAAGCAATCATCAATGTTGGTGTACCTCAGGGTTCTATCCTCGGACCCCTCCTTTTCTCGATTTTTATTAACAACATTCCTCAAGTGGTATCCTCCTGTTCATTGTTGCTTTATGCCGATGACCTTGTCCTTTACACTAGCTCAGATAATATCCACTCTATTAATCACAAGCTCTCTCTGGACCTACAAAATATTCAATCCGGTATCACCAAAAATAAGCTTTTTCTAAACGTTGGAAAGACTAAGGCCATGCTCTTCGGATCCTCTATTAAATTAAAACAGCATCGTAAATCTTTCCAGGTCACCTGGGCTGACAGCTCCCCACTGGAGACGGTAACTTCTTTTAAATATCTGGGCGTCTTACTTGATGAATCCCTCAGCTATGCGCCAGGTATACTAGATCGAAGTACACTGTGCGACAGCAGATATTTGCGCTGCCGCTACCTGGAGCTCCGTGCACACCTTTGTTAGGCACTACAGCTTGGACATTATTTCCAGGCGCAGAGCAGGGTTTGGCCTTGCGGTCCTGCAGGGCCTGGTTTCCTGAGGTTTCCTCCCTCTGTTTTTTCCTGCTCCTGTCTGTTCCCCCTCCCAAGGGGTTGTCATAAGTTTTTCCCTGCTAGGGACTCGGCCCTCATTGTTTGAACCTGCTGCAAGAACTTCTACTTGAAGTAAGATAGTACAGTTACGTAAAAACTTACCGTAACAGTAGATCTTCGAGAGAAACTCCTGCAGCAGGTATATTTCAAACAACATGAAGTCTTGCTGTATTCTGACAGCTGCAGTGATTCCCAACCTTTGAACTGCCCCGGAGAACTAAGGGTTAACTTTCCATGCAGGGCATGGAACGCTGAGCTCGAGCTCCGTTGAAGTCTCTGTCTGGAGTGTTTTGAACTCAAACCGTCAGATTCTTTACTCTGCCTCACTGAACGGTCACTCTGGAGATTTCTCCTTCAGCTCGGTTCGAAGTCGGTTAAAGTTTTCAGTTTTTCGTTGGTTTAAACCGAAAAAAAGTATCTGCATAGTCGGTTCAGTCTCTGTCTGTGGTGCCGTGAGTACTAGATATGAATTGTTCTATTTTTCTGTGTGGAACTTGTAAAAGTGCAGTCGGTTCGGCTGAACCGACCGTTTGATTGCGAATTTTGCTATATTTAGTGTGTGGTTACTGGTTCTTATTGGTTCTAAAAAAAAACGTGTTTTAACCATTTTTTTTCCAATACCCGTGACACAGTTAGGAACCGATAAGGGAGTCTTGCCTGGCAGTTGTTGAAAAAAGGGTAAGTTTGGTAAGGTTGGCCATGTCTGAGAAACCTACAAAAAAATGGCCCACTGGGTTTCAACATCGCAGTGAGTGTGGGGGAGTCTTGCCAAGGCCATCCCTACACCACCTGTGTTTATTGTCTGGGGTTTGACCACCTCGATTCAGCCTTCCAAATATGTAAACATTTTCCCAAATCTACCCTTGAGAAGAGATTAGGTAGACTGAGGGAAAAGGAGGCCGAGAAGTCCGCTGACCCGGATGGCCAGCCCAGTTAGGTTTCGACCGAACCAGAAGGAGTGCCCTCTGACCAAGGCGATACTTCTTCGGGCAAAAGGAGAGCCGATTCTGAGGGATCGGTTCCGACAAAAAGAAAGTGCAAAGATGAATCGACTGGTTCGGATCCAGAGGTTCATGTTCCGACCACCGAAGAGATAGCTAGGGCAATTCAGGTTGTGGAATCGCTCCATCTGGTTCCGACCGATCCGGCTCCTTCTGGCAGGGGTTCAGTTCGGTTGGTTCCTCCAGTTGAAGAGTATACCCTTGAAGATTTTTATGGAGTGCAGTTTGAAGAGGAAGAGGAATTTAAGGATTATGATGTAAGTGAAGGTCTGGATGTGCCTGTGGAACCGGACATCTCCCACGACAGACCATCAGGTGTTTCCCCAGCTAGGCTTTCTGAGTCCCCTTCCCATTTTATGTTTTGCAGAAAAGTGGCTGAAACCCTCCAGCTTCCTACGGAGGAGGCTGTGGAAGATCAAGAATAGCCTGATTATGTAGAGATGATGGATATCCCAGAGTCCAGGAGACTGTCTGTTCCCCTCCATAAATCTTTTGGGAAACGGACACAAAAAATCTTAGTCTCCTAACACTATACTTTCTGTGGATAGAGGAATAGACAAGAGGTATACACTTTCAGGCTCAGACACGGAGTTCTTATATCAGCAGTGCAGCCATGTTGGGCTAATGCAGGCTGCTGCCTGTGACAAGGCAAATATTCCCTTGGCTTCACACCCCCCCTGACAAGGACGCCAGGAAGATTGATGCCATGGCAAAGAAGCAGTACATGGCATCTTCTTTGGGACTCAGGCAGGATAATTACATGGCTTATACAGCCAGGTACCAGAAGTCCAGGTGGGACACTGTACTGGCCTGCTAAACAGGCCTCCTCCAGCTAGCCAAGGAGCTGGAGGCGGTGGCTGCAGGTGGGATTGAGGCATCCAAGATTCAGTTTCATGCTGCTGTGGACTCTAATGATGTTTCATCAAGAGTCATGGCTGCATCTGTGGCTCTTCGGTGGATGGCTTGGCTCAGATGTACTAGCCTCTCTCAGGACACCCAGGCTAAGGCTATGGATTTTCCTGTAGTGGGGAATTCTCTGTTTGGGGAGCAGACAGAGAATTACATTAAGAAAATGGACGAGTACAGGACCACTTACAGGAGTGCTTAGGCCAAGGAAAGGCAGGCAACTCCTAAAAGGCAGCAGTCTAGCGGCAGAGGCAGGCCTTTCCATAGGCCTTTTCACCAAGCACAGGCCTCTTCCTTTTCACAGAGGGGGTTCTTCAGAGGGAGAGGTAGGAGGGGGATGAGCAGGCCTGCATCCACCCCTCAGCCTAAAGCCCCTGCCAAGCAGATACCCTAATGGGTCTGCCCGGGTTGACTCTCCTCTTCCACTAGGGGGCAGGCTGGCTTACTTTGTCCAGGACTGGATGTCTATTACATCAGACAAGTGGGTTCTGGAAGTAGTAAGCCAGGGACTGGTTCTCAGCTTCATAAAATTTCCAAAGATGAGAGCCAGATCTTTTCCACCTGCAAACCTTTCGGAAACCCTTGCCCTAGAGGCAGAGGTTTCTTCTCTCCTAGCTTTAAGAGCTATAGAGAGAGTACCTACCCTACACTGGGGCAAAGGACTGTACTCCAGGTACTTCCTGACCCCCAAAAGACAGGGAGTGGCGACCATCCTAGACCTAAGATATCTAAACAAATATCTTTAAAACCAAAGTTCAAGATAACTCCTGAATAATCCTTCCTCTCTAAGGCCAGGGACTGGCTAGCCTCCCTGGACCTCAAAGATGCCTATTTTCACATTCCCATCAGGTGCTCCCACAGAAAGTACTTCAGATTCGAGTTGCCCTCAGGCCATTATCAATTCAGAGCAATGCCCTTTGGCCTAACCTCAGCCCCAAGGGTTTTCACAAAGTGCCTGGCAGTAGTAGTTGCCTTTCTAAGAAGGCAAAAGATTTCCATTTTTCCTTATCTGGATGATTGCCTAATAGTGGGTCTGTCTCCAGACCAAGTCAAGTCTCACCTACAAGTGACCCAATGAGTGCTCACTTCTCTAGGATTTCTTCTCAGCCTTCCCAAATCAGTTCTCGAACCAGTCCAGCTTCTTACCTTTATAGGGGCAGAACTGGACACACTCAGAGCAAGAGCCTTTCTTCCTCTAGAAAAAGCAAGGGCTCTTATGGAACTAGCTTCTTCCTTCAGCTTTCAGGTATCTCGACCAGCAAGGCATTTCCTCTAGCTCTTGGGCCACATGGCAGCTTCAACAGCAGTGGTCCAAGGGGCAAGATTCCAGATGAGGGATAGTCAGTTCCACTTGAGAGCTTTCTGGTCTCAGAGAAAGGACTCCCTTACCAAACTGATTCTAGTGAACTCTGACCTTGATCCAGGCCCTCCAGTGTTGGCAGGATCAGGACAATTTAAGGCAAGGTGTTCCTTTTGTTGCTCAGCCTTGTTCAGTGGTCCTTACCACGGATGCTTCTCTTCTGGGCTGGGGAGCCCACCTGGGGTCCCTTACTGCCCAGGGCCTGTGGTCCCCCCCAAGAATCCCTTCTCCACATCAATCTTCTAGAGCCCAGGGCAGTTTTTCTAGCTCTAAAAGTGTTCTCACAGTCAGTTCAGAACAAGGTGGTTCAAGTCCGAACAGACAACACTACCACCATGTGGTACATCAACAAGCAGGGAGGCACTCGGTCCACGGCCTTGTGCACAGAAGCCATGAAGCTGTGGTCCCTGGCTTATTCCCTGCAAGCCTCTCTTGTAGCAGTTCACCTTCCAGGCAAGGACAGTGTGCTAGCAGATGCACTGAGCAGGATTCCTCAGGGCCATCACGAATGGTCCATGGACCCCCAGGTTTTGAAAGTGATTTTTTCAAGGTGGGGCTCTCCAGAGATAGATCTCTTTGCAGCCCCAGACAATCACCAACTCCCTCTCTTTTGTTACAGACCTCCAGTCTTGGGCTCAGTCCCCCTGGACACCCTGATTCTGAATTGGGAAGGGAAGTTTCTGTATGCCTTTCCCCCCTTCCCACTCCTGTTCAAAGTTTTAGTCAAAATAAGGTCTCAACCTTGCAAGGTGATTCTGGTTGCTCCAGATTGGGCCAGATAGCCCTGGTACCCCCTGTTGCTGTCCCTAGCAGTCCATCTTCCCCTGTCTCTTCCCAGGAGTTGCAACCTGTTAACATCCTCTCCAGGGAGGATGTGGTACCCCAGTCTTCAGTCTCTCAATCTCAAGTCTTGGCTCTTGAAGAGTTGGAGTTTGCAGATCTGCATCTTTCCCAAGGGGTTCTGAATATCCTCAAGGCTTCTCGAAAGCCCTCCACCAGAAAGACTTACAACTCCAAATGGAAAAGATTCAGCATTTGGTGTTCTAAGAAGAATATTTCTCCAGACACTGCTGAATTGCCTAGGGTTCTGGATTATATGGTCCATCTTAATGGCCTAGGCCTCAGACCAGCTACTGTCAAGGTACACTTGTCAGCTGTTTATGCATTTTTGTCTGTGGGGAAGCCTTCCTCACTTTTTTTTTTCCATCCTGTGTTCTGTAAATTCTTTAAAGGATTGTTTCACACCAATCCCCCCTTTAGAGACCCTGCTCCTCCCTGGGATTTGAATGTTTGTATTGCTCAGCTTATGCAACCCCCTTTGAGCCTATGTCATCAGCAGAGCTTAAGTACTTGACTTGTTAAACTGTGTTCTTGGTAGCCATTACCTCTGCCAGGCGTATCAGTGAATTGCAAGCCCTGTCAGTGGAACCTGATTTTATCTCCTTTCATAGGGATAAAGTGGTCCTTAGAACCAATAGAAGGTTCTTGCCCAAAGTGGTTTCAGACTTCCATTTAAACTAGTCTGTGTCTCTCCCTGTTTTCTTCACTGATCATTCTTCCTCAGGGGAGAGGAGGCTTCACAGTTTAGATGTCAAAATAGCCCTTAGTTACTAGATAGAGCGTACCAAGGGTCACAGTTTTGACTCCCTCCAGTTGTTCCTCACTTATGGAGAAGTGGGAAAGGGCAAACCTGCCTCCAAAAGATCTATTGCCGAGTGAATTGTGTCTTGTATACAATTCTGCTATGAAAAACTGGGAAAAACTCCACCCTCAGGCCTGAGGGCTCATTCCACAAGAGGTACAGCTGCTTCCCTGGCTGCAGCCAGGGATATCCCTCTCTTAGAAATTTGTGAAGCAGCCACCTGGAAAACAGTCCATACCTTTACCAAGCATTTCTCTCTGGATATCCAGGCTAGGAGTGATGCTCGGTTTGGCACAGCAGTACTTCAGAGTCTATTCCCAAAGTAGGTTCTGTCCCTCCTCCTTGGAGGTACTGCTTGGTAGTCTGCAATTGTCAGAATACAGCAAGTCTTCATGTTGTTTGAAGAAAAAATTACTCACCTTAGTAATTATATTTCTTCTAATGGAGTCTTGCTGTATTCTAACCTCCCTCCCTGCCTTCCCTCTCAGAACCTGTTTTTGGGAAGTGGCTGGGCAAGTGCAGTGTTGCACCCCAGGGGTGTATTTGCTTGCACTCTCCTCCCTTTTTGTTTGGGTGCTTATTTATTATTGTTATTTTTGAGTACATTGGGTTTAGTTTTGGGTTTCTTGATTTGAGTCTTCCTTGGGAATCCAAAACCTTTCAGCCAGTTGGTTAGTAGAATTTTTACAATTTCCATATAGAATTTTTTTTAGTTTAGTTGGGCTCGTAAGAATCTGACGGTTTGAGTTCAAAACACTCCAGACAGAGACTTCAACGGAGCTCGAGCTCAGCGTTCCATGCCCTGCATGGAAAGTTAACCCTTAGTTCTCCGGGGCAGTTCAAAGGTTGGGAATCACTGCAATTGTCAGACTACAGTAAGACTCCATTAGAAGAAATATAATTACTAAGGTGAGTAATTTTTTTTCTTCCCACCCTGGTCCCCAGGGATCAGGTCCTTCCAGATCGGCATAGTTCTGCTTGAAAGGTCATCCGTTGACTACCAGTTGTCATTTTTGACCTGATTGTTTCCTCGCCACAATGATCAAGAACTGGAGCACATAGGAACTCCTCCCTTGTAAGGCGCGTCAGGGGTGGGCCGACATCGTAGGCGTTCCCCATGTCGTACTGCTAGAGAAAAAGTTTCCAGAACCGCCACCAGGTGGTGCCAGTCCTCATTGTTTGAATCTGCTGCAAGAACTTCTCGAAGATCTACTATTACAGTAAGTTTTTACGTAAGTGTACTTTTATTGGGTGTTCTTATCACTGTCCTTGGTTTTCTGGTAGTAATTTAGATTTTAGTTTATAGAGGGTAAGTAGTCATTTTTCTCCCCTGTTCCTTAACCAGGGGGAAACCGACAGTTCCTTTTACTTTTCCTTATGTTGTATCTGTTAGTTCTAAGAATTTCCGACTCAGTATAGTGAGTAGTTATCTAAAAACTTATACCGGAGTAATTTCCAGTCCATGGGTCCCTTATTTCAAGCAGGCTAACTCCTGGTCTTATACTTTTAAAAATCTGGTTTCTTTTACGGTGTAACAACGGACAAAAAAAAAGAAAAAGGTCTCTCTGGTCTTTCTGTATAGCTTTTCTCATATCACAGAAACCAAAAAAAGAGAACAGGACCCACGGGTTTCCAGCACTGCACCGAGTACGGGGAAGTGTTTGCAAAGGCTGATCCTCACTTAATTTGTCTGTTCTGTCTGGGGTTTAACCACCTTCAGACAGACTGTAAGATCTGTGCTAGTTTTCCTCAGTCCACCCTTGTTAGACGGTTAAAGAGACTAACGGAAAAAATGTCGGATAGGGCCACTAACCCGGCTACCGAACAGTCTGCTAAACCGGAGGGACTGCTCTGTGACAGGGGCGATAGTTCCACAAAAAAGACAACTGCGGATAAGGCTGCTGAATCGGCTGTCACAGTTAATAAAAAGCATAAAGAAAAGCACCAGGAACCGCAACCGGTCCCAACAGTGGTTCCTTCTGCTGAAGAGATTGTGAACGTGATCAGAATTATTCAGTCTTTGCAGTCTCCGGTTCCGGTTGATAAACAGCCAGTTCTGCAAACTCCCGGTTCACAAGTCCCCGGTTTAATAGACCAAGGTCGGGAAGAGTTTGAGGATATTGGTCTTGCTGAAGAATCAGACTATGATAATGGAGATGATGATTATGACGAACCTGTAGAGCCAGACATCTCTCCTGACCCCCACAGGCCTGATTCCCCTAATAAAGGAACTGAGGATTTTTTCCTCATACTTTGCTTTTATGAAGCAAGTTGCCCAGTCTCTTGACCTCCCATCTCCTTAGCCAAGGGGGTGATCTCAGCGGGGAGAGCAGTGGACCCCAGAGGAGGAGGAAGCAAATCTTGGTGGGGGACTCCATCGTAAGAGGGGTCCAGCTAGGAACACAGGAGGGGGAGGACAGGGAGGTGAGGTGCCTACCAGGTGCCACGGCATGGAGGGATGGAAGGAAGATCCTGGGGATCACTGGGAAGGCAAGACGGGAGGGTGAGCTGGATGTCATTATCCACCTAGGTACTAATGACCTGGCAAATGGGTAGCCAAAGGAAGTTCAGGAAGAGTTTAGGAAATTGGGAAGGGGTCTCAAGCAAGTAGCTACTTCTGTCACTTTCTCAGAAGTACTACCTGCGAATGGCAAGGGAGAGCATAGGGGTGCATGCACCAGGAACTTTAACTCATGGTTGAAGAACTGGTGCTGTGAGGAAGGGTTTGGATTCATTGGTGACTGGGACCCACCTGAGAGATGGAGGTTTGTTCAAGCCTGGACGGCACGCATCCATCCTGGAGGGAATCCAAGCACTCAATGATAAGTTTAAATGCTACATTGACAAGCATTTAAACTAGCAAAGGGGTGGCAGGCCAGCAAGGATGGTACCTACTTGCTCACCCCCACAGCTAGCAGTGGAACCAGTGAACCAGAGGAGTGGCTATCTCTACAAAGCAGTGTGCAAAAGATGGAGATTAGCACACAAGAGGTGGATAAGCAGAAAAGGGGCAAAATTCAGCAGAAGGGCAGACACCAAGGAGAACCAGGGATAAAGGACAACCAAGGAAGGGGCTGAAGCAGAACAGCGAAACAGTCTAGGGAGATCAAATCATGGAAAGCCATGTGTGCCAATACCAGGAGCCTTAGCAACAAGATGGAAGATCTAGAGGCTGCCATGGTGCAGTCAGACCTGGACATTGTGGCCATCACTGAAACCTGGTGTAATGATAACCACGACTGGGAGATGGCCATACCTGGCTACAACATATTCAGAAGAGACAGGGCAGGTAGAAAGGGAGGAGGAGTGGCACTGTATGTGAAAAATGACATAAGGGCCACAGAGATCCAGGAGCAACAAAATGGGGGAGAGATACTGTGGGTTAAGCTGGAAAGGAAAATGGGGCCAGCCATCCGCACAGGTGTGGTCTATTGACCACCAGCCCAGGAGGAAGAAACAGATAGGGAGCTGATGCTAGCCATCCAAAGGATGGCAGACAAGGGTGAGGTAGTGCTGGTTGGAGACTTCAGTATTCCAGACGTGGACTGGAGCATCCCAGCAGCAGCATCAACTAGGAGCAGATTTATCCTGGACTCCCTTCAGGGTGCCTTCCTCAAGCAACTGGTCATGGAACCAACTTGGCAGAAGGCAATACTGGACCTTATGCTCACAGACAGGGACAGTGTGATGGGGGTAACAGTGGGGGAGCACCTGAGGAACAGTGACCACCAGTCATTGTGGTTTGAAATCACAGAAAGAGCAGAACCAAACTACACAAATACACATATCCTGGATTTTAGGGGGCAGACTTCAGGAAAATGGGGAGATACTTGAAAGAGGCAGTAAGAGGAATGGGGCAGGAATCAGGGGTTGAGGAACAGTGGGCAGTATTTAAAGTGGGGATTACAAGAGCAACACAATTATGCATTAAGCAGGTTAGCAAGAGGAAAAGGAAGAGGATACCATTATGGTTTCCAAAGAGGTAGCAAAGAAAGTGAAAGCCAAAAGATTGCATTCAGGCAATACAAAAGACACAGGCAGAAGGGGATAGGGAGAAGTACCAGGAGAAGCAAAGGAGGCAGGGAGGTCAGTAAGGGAAGCCAAAGCTCAGACAGAAGAACACATTGCAAAATCAGTGGGTAGAGGGGACAAAATCTTTTACAGTTACATAGGTGAAAAAAGAAAGGCAAAGGGAGGGATAGTGAGACTGAAGGGGAGGATGGGGGGCCGGTGGAGGATGACAACAGTAAAGCTGACATATTGAACAGGTATTTCTGCTCAGTCTTTACTGAGGAAGAGGAGGGTAATGGGTCTGAAGGGAGTACAAGGGTGAGAATGGTGCAGAAATGGACCCAAGTCCCTTTATCCAGAAAGGGTCCTGAAGGAACTGGAAGTAATAAGAGTTGATAAAGCAATGGGGCCAGATGGGGTGCACCCCAGGGTCCTTGAACTAAGAGAGGTGGTGGCTGAACCTCTGGCTATCCTGTTTAGCGTTCACTGGAAACAGGGAGGTACCCAAGACTGGAGGACAGCAGATGTAGTCCCCTTGTACAAAGTGGGAACAAAGAGGCGGGGAACTATAGACCAGTCAGCCTCACCTCGGTAGTGGGAAGATCATGGAAGCACTACTGAAGGAGAGATTGGTGGAACATCTGGTTGTCAGTGGACTACAGGACCCAAGGCAGCATGGTTTCACCAGGGGGAGGCTCGTCAGACCAGCCTAGTTGAATTTTTTGACTGGGTGACTAGGGAGGTGGATCAGGGGAGGGCAGTGGACATGGCCTATCTGGACTTGAGCAAGGCCTTGACACTGTGCCACATGGAAGACTATTACACAAACTGGGGAATAGGTGTGGTAGGCAGGACAGTAGTGTGATGGGTAGGTAACTGACTGGCGTGCAGGACACAGAGGGTGGTGGTAAATGGCTGTCACTCCACAGAGGGAAGAGTGACCAGTGGGGTACCACAGGGATCAGTGCTGGGACCGTCCTATTCAACATCTTCATCAGTGACATTTGGGACCTAGAAGGCAGAATTTCACTGTTCGCTGATGACACAAAGCTCTGTAACAGAGTAGACACACCAGAGAGTGAGACAGAATGAGAAGGACCTGCAGAAACTTGAAGAATGGTCGGGGTTTGGCAGTTGAAATTCAATGCAAAGAAGTGCAAGATAATGCATATGGGGCACAAAAACCCTGGCACAATATATCAGTTGGGGGGTGAGGATATAGCATGCACCAAGCAGGAAAGGGATCTGGGGTTATCATCTCTGATTACCTCAAGGTAGGAAAACAGTGTGACAAGGCAACAGGTAAAGCAAATAGGATGCTGGGATGCATAGGTAGGGGCATCACCAGCAGGAAAAGGGAGATCATAATTCCACTATACAAGACACTAGTGAGGCCCCACCTGGAGTACAGTGTACAGTTCTGGAGACCTTACCTACATAAGGACATAGACAGGTAGAGAAGGTTCAGAGGAGGGCAACAAAGATGGACATGGATTGCATCACAAGTCCTATGAGGACAGGTTGAAGGAACTGAATATGTACTCCTGGAGGAGAAGAGGGGATATGATAGAGACATACAAGTATCTTACAGGGAGGAACAGGGTGCAGGAATACACTATTTGTAAGCGAAAAAGATGTTCCAGGACTAGAGGGCATGGGATGAAGTTGGAGGGAGGATGATTGAGAGGAAACGTGAGGAAGAATTTCTTCACAGAACGGGTGGTGGACAAGTGGAACCCCCTGCCAGAGGAAGTGGTGGGGGCTGAAACAATCACGGGATTTAAGAATGCATGGGATAGACATAAAGGAATTCTGGAGGTCAGGGGTAAGGGGCAACAGACTTCTAGGCAAACATAAACTGAACTTACAAGCTCAAATGGGCAGACTGGGTGGGCCACAGGCCCTAATCTGCCAACATTGTCTGTGTATCTATGTATCTATGTGAGAGTCTCCGGAAGATGAGGAGGAAGAAGTCTATAAGGAAATGATGGATGTTCCTCCATCACAAAGTCTGCTCCTCCCTCTGTACAAGTCTTTGTGGAGGCAGACCATGAAAATTTTGGAGACTCCCACTTCTGTCCCTCCAACTGATAAGAAAATGGACAGGAAGTATTGGGTGGATAAGTCTGGGGCCTAATTTTTGTTTGGGCACCCAAGCCATGGAGGTGTGGTTCAGACTGCGGCTTGTGACAAAGCTGGCATCCCACCCCAAGAAAGATTCCAGGAGGATGGACTCAGTAGCAAAAAAGGTTTATTTGGGATCCTCCCTAACCATTAGGCAAGCATCCTATATGGCATATTTAGCCAGGTATCAAAAATCTCTGTGGTCTACAGTATTAGAAATTGCCAAGTCTGTTCCCCGTCCAGTGGCTGCTGACCTGGAGGAAGCAGTTAAGAGGGGCATTGAAGCTTCAGAAAAACCTAATTTAAGAAGGGAGTGGATACAAATGACACTGCATCCAGGTAAATGGCTTCAACATTGTCCTTGAGAAGGTTTGCGTGGCTGAGAACCACTAACCTCTCACAGGACACGCAAAATAAGGCCCTGGATTTTCCCTGTGACCCTGTGTCTCTGTTTGGACAGCAGAGACATTATGAAAAAAATGGATGATTACAAAGCTGCTTATAAAAGTGCATCAGTAAAGGAGAGAACTGCCAACCCTCAAAGGTACCATTCTAGGGGTGGCAGGCACAGGACTCCTTACAGGCCTCATTTTCAGCCCCAAGTCATTCCCCAGTATCAGCCTAGGCGATACTTTCAGGGCACAGGCAGGAGGGGCACTAGCCACACCAGCCCCACTGTCCAGCCAGTAGCTCAGTCAAAGCAGACTCCTTGAGCAGAATGTCCTGGTCGCCTTCCTAATACCAGTAGGGGGCAGACTGGCCCACTACTTCCAGTAATGGAAAATTTTTACCACAGACAAGTGGGTTCTGGAAGTAATGGGCCAGGGGTTGGTCCTCAGCTTCAAAGCCAAGCCAAGGCTAAGGTCAAAGGCTTTCAAGCCCTCTTCCCCATCAGAAACAACCCTACTGGAAAAGGAAGTGTCATCCTTTCTGCTGCTTCAGGCGGAAGAACCAGTCTCTGCCATTCAGAAAGACAAGGGTCTGTATTCCAGATGCTTCCTTACACTAAAGAAAACAGGGGAGTGGCATCCCATTCTGGACCTCAGATACCGGAACAAGCACTTGGCAAAACCAAAATTCAGCATGGTCACTCTATTTACCATTATACCTACTCTAAGGCAGGGAGACTGGCTAGCATCCCTAGACCTAAAAGATACTTTCTTCCATATTCCAATCAGAAGGTCTTACAGAAGGTACCTCAGATTCAGGTTGCCACCAGGCCATTATCAATTCAGAGCAATGCCCTTCGGACTAACATCTGCTCCAAGGGTGTTCACAAAATGCCTAGCTATCGCCTAAGGCGGCTAGGGGTGTCAGTGTTTCCTTATCTGGACGACTGGCTCATTGTAGACCAGTCACAGCAACAAGTGAGAGGCACTCTCAGTCATTCAGACCACCTTGTCCTCCCTGGGATTCTTAGTCAATCAAAAGAAGTCTGTTCTAGAACCTGTGCAGGTGCTCCAGTTCATGGGGCAGAATTGGATACAAGAACAGGAGGAGTGGCTTACCTTCCTCAGGACAGGGTGGACAGCCTTATTCAAATAGCCAGTTTTTTCTCACTGCATGTTTCCAGACCAGCAGAGCATTTCCTGCAGCTGTTAGGGCACATGGCAGCCTCCACTGTAACTGTCCCAGGAGCCAGGTTTCAGATGAGAGACATTCAGTTTCATCTCGGAGGATACTGGTCCCAAAAGAAAGATTCCTTATCAAAACTGGTCCCAGTCACGGCCACCCTTATTCAGGCTCTGCAGTGGTGGCAGGTGAAGGAACATCTCAGGCATGGGGTACCTTTCCTACAGCTGTCCCCTTCTCTGGTGCTTACCACAGATGCTTCCCTTCTAGGGTGGGGAGCACATCTAAGGGATCATACCGTCCACGGCACGTGGGGGAAGCAGGAATCCCTTCTGCACATCAGTCTACTGGAGCTCAGAGCAGTTCTTCTGGCACTTCAGTCCTTTGCCATTCAGGTGATAGGAAAGGTGGTACAGGTCAGAACAAACACCACAACCACCATGTACTGCATAAACAAACAAGGGGGCACAAGGTCAACCCCTCTTTGCACAAAAGCTATGAAAATTTGGACACTAGCACACTCTCTAAAGGTGTCCCTTTCAGCTGTTCATCTCCCGGGCAAGGACAGTGTCTTGGCGGATGCCCTCAGCAGGATAAACCAGAATCACCACGAATGGTCACTGAACAGCCAGGGTCTTACAGACCATTTTCCAGAGGTGGGGCACCCTAGAAGTGGATCTCTTTGCAGTCCCAGACAATTACCAGCTCCCAGAGTATTGCTGCAGACCCCCAGCAGGGGCACAATTCCTTTGGATGCACTCCTGTTGGATTGGACAGAGAAATTCCTGTATGCTCTCCCTCCATTCTCTCTACTACTGAAAATGTTGAACAGGCTCAGGCTTCAACCAGCCTTAATGATTCTCATTTCCCCAACCTGGGCCAGGCAGCCTTGGTACTCCATACTTCTCTTAGTGTCAGTAGCCAAGTCAGTCAGCCTTCCCAGGAGGTACAATCTACTGACCTCCTCTCAGGGCAGAATCATGTACCCCAGTATCCCTTCCCCTTATTATCCCTCAGGCTCAAGGAATGGCTCTTGAGGACCTAGTGTGTGCGGACTTGGCATCTTTCAGAAGGGGTTGTGGACATATTGAGGTTTTCCAGAAAACCCTCCACTAAGAAAACATATGCCTCTAAATGGAAAATATTTTCCTTCTGGTGCCAGGGCAGAGGCCTGGATCATTCTCAAGCTAACATTTCTGTTGTCTTGGACTATATGGCTCATTTACACTCCACAGGTTTAACTGTTTGGCGGATGCAAGTATCTTACAGGGAGGAACAGGGTGCAGGAAAACACTATTTTTAAGCGAAAAAGATGTTTCAGGACTAGAGGGCATGGGATGAAGTTGGAGGGAGGACGATTCAGAGGAAACATGAGGAAGAATTTCTTCACAGAACGGGTGGTGGACAAGTGGAACACCCTGCCAGAGGAAGTGGTGGGGGCTGAAACAATCACGGGATTTAAGAATGCATGGGATAGACATAAAGGAATTCTAGAGGGTAGGGGTAAGGGGAAACAGACTTCTAGGAAAACAAACTGAACTTACAAGCTCAAATGGGCAGACTAGGTGGGCCATAGGCCCTTATCTGCCGACACTGTCTATGTATCTATGTATCTATGTTTCCACTCTGAGGGTGCATTTTGCAGTTATTTCAGCTTATTTATCAGCAGGGAAAGCTTCTTCCTCCTCTTTGGCTTCAAAGCCATTGTTCAAAAAAATTCTTTAAAGGGCTGCTACACTTCCACCCACCACACAGGGAGCCCGCACCCATGTGGGATTTGAATATTTGCATTGCTCAGCTCATGCAACCTCCATTCAAACCCATGTCATCAGCAGACCTGCAATATGTGACTTGGAAAACTGTATTTCTGGTTGCCATTACCTCTGCCAGGATGATCAGTGAATTCCAGGCTTTATCCACAGAGCAGGGGAATTTCCTCAGTGTTATGGCCAAATTTCCTTCATTCACTTAAAATACCACCAACAGCTTAATCTGGTTCAAGGTCAGTTGGCATTCATCTGTATTCCCTTCCCCCAGGTCGTGCCTGAAAATAGGCAGGATTTGTCTAGTGCACTTACCCGGTCAACAAAAACTAAATACAAATAAATAAATATCGCAGTTCATAGGGACAAGATAGTCCTTAGAACTAACAGAAAGTTTTTCCCTAAGGTGGTATCAGATTTCCACCTTAACCAGTCAATTACCTTGCCAGTCTTCTTTGCAGATCATTCCACTTCAGGTGAACGTAGGCTGCACAGTCTTGATGTAAAAAGGGCAGTCACTTACTATTTCGACCACACAAAGGGTCACAGGCAAAACCAAACCCAGCTCTTCCTTACCTTTGGAGAGGTAGGGAAAGGAAAACCTGCCACAAAATGATCCATTGCCAGATGGATTGTAACCTATATCCAGTTCTGTTATAGCAAGGTGGGTAAGGAACTTCAGGGCCCATTCAACTACGGGTACTGCAGCCTCCCTAGCAGCTGCTAGGGACATTCCCCTAGTAGATATCTGCAAAGCTGCAACTTGGAGAACAGTCCACACATTTACAAAGCATTATTGTTTGGATGTCCAAGCCAGGGGTGATGGCACAGCAGTCCTGCAGATCCTGTTTCCAAAACAGATTATAGGCCCACCTCCAAAGGCACTGCTTAGTAATCTGCATTAGTCATAATACAGTAAGATTTCCTGAGGTTTGAAGAAAAAATTACTCACCTTAGCAATCTTGTTTCTTCTAAGGGAATCTTACTGTATTCCGAGCTCCCTCACTTCCTCCGCTTCTCGTACCTATGGTCACTGCATTACAGCTGTGCTACAGTTGTTGCAAACCTGGGGAGCATATGCTGTTTCTTTTTGGGCATCTGTGACTTGAGTCTTCCGGGATGCCTAGGGTTTTTTGGAAGTATTTGAAACGGGTAATTCCCACATAATTTTCTCCTGCCATTTCTGGTGCAGGGAGGTTCTTATTATTGATATTATTACTAATTTTATTATTATCTTTCATTAAGAGGAAACTGCTTAGTGCATGCTTCCTAAGAATCTGATGGTTAGAGATCGTTTACCAGGGACAGTGGTTTGAAAACCGAGCTCGAGCCTAGCATTCCATCATTTTCATAGGTTCTATTAACCATTTCAGCTCCGGGGCAGTCCTAGGGTGAGACCATACTGCATTAGTCAGAATACAGTAAACTTCCCTTAGAAGAAACATGATTACTAAGGTGAGTATTTTTCTTATTTCTTCCCTAACCACTGATCTTACTTCGAGAAGGCTCTTGCAGTAGGTAATTACATATAGGACTGAAGCTGGCAGGCATCAGGAACCCACGGAAACATTTCTAGCTAGCAGTCTCTGGCGGTGCACCGTCCCCACGTCAGGTGGCCAACGTCATGCAACGTCAGTATAAAGTTGCTGTCCCCCACGCACGCCTTCCAGTTCTTTCCCACCGTTAGCTCGTGAAAGCACCTCGCGGTAAAGTTCACTGCTCGTCAGTCTGTCATCGGTAGTTCTACCATCTGTTTTTCTCAATTTAATTCAACTTTTAGTCAGCTTTTTCGGTGGTGTATGTCGTCCCCTACACCCTCTGGGCACAAGAATAAGTGCGGCGCCCAACTCCCGCACAAGGACAGTCACTCCCAGTGCCTCTTCTGTCTGGGCCTGAATCACCCCATGGAGAAGTGCCAGCATTGCCTGAAGTTCAGCGCCACTACCCGCAGATGGAGGCAGCAGTCCCTGGAGGCCCACATCCTTAAAAAGGAGATGACCTCCATGGAGAAAGAGCTGAAAAAGCTCCGTCAGGCTTAAACTTTCCCCTGAGGGCCATCGTAAGAAGAAAGATAAGGAGAAGGACTGGGACTCCTCAGCCACTGCGACTTTGGCTGGAGTCGCCGTATTAAAGGTAACATCCCCCCCCGGGGGACCGCTCCACGACGGCCATCTTGGAGGCTTCCAAGATAGCGTCGGCCCACCCATCTGGCTTGCGCCTAGGCTTTTTGGGTGCCTCCGGGCTAAAGGAGGCCTCCATTCCCAGTAAGACCACCATGCAGCCTACTGGTGTGAGTGACTCCAGTAAGCCAGACGTCAGCTTCTCTGACGGCCACCTGGAGAAGGCTGCTAAGTCGCTCGACCCTTCAGGGCAGCGCATGGCCCGTGTTCTGCCCGACCAGACCGCTCCCCCATAGTGGCCTGCCTCGGGCGACGGGTCCGCAAAATCGGACATCGGCTCCTCTGACGTCCGCCCGGACTCCGCCGGTCAGTCGAACATCGGACCTTCCGACGCACACATGGCATCGGAGCCAACACCGGACCCCAAGCTGTCCACCGTCCTGGGCTCCCCGCAGCCTTCGTTGCCCTCCAAGGACCCAGCGACTCCTCAGCCTGACCCCAGGGATTTCTCCCCTCCTTCTCCAGGCGATGCTGGGGATCTTACCTTGTTACCGTCAGGTCTCCCTCCTGCCGGGCCAGACGTCTTGACGTTGGTTCCTCGGACACCGGCTCCCATGCCGGTCCTACTGTCGGTGGGCGACATCCCTCTTCCTCTCCCAGATGCCATTCTCACACCGGGCCTACTGCCTGCCGGACCTCCTGCTCCAGGCCCACCTGCTGGGCGCCCTCCCGGGCCATCTGCCCCAGCAGACACTCCAGCCCCTGGGTATCTGACCCCGTCATACCCAGGACCGCAGTATCCAGTGCCCCAGTACCTGACGCCGGCCTATCTGACGCCGCGAGTACACAGTGCCTCACTACCCAACGCCGGGTTACCCTCTGTCGGGTATGGATACGCCGACCACGGATATGCCCAGTATCCGTATCCCCCCTCCTCCTCTACCACCCCCAGCCGCCAGTGAATCTGAGAGGAGACTCTAGCCTCCTGGTGGGCTGGGGCCAAGACTCCAACTCACCAGAGAGGTAGAGGAAGTCTCCAAGACGGTACTGGTTCTGGTTCCTCGTCTGAGGCGAGACTCCCTCCCTCCTCCGGGTACCAAGCGAGCCCTCTGGTTCCAGGGTAGGACTGGATACGCTTCCCCGAGGGCTTCCCAAGGGGTCTGTTCCTCCCCCGCACCGGGAGGTGGAGTTTTCTTCCTCTTCATCCTCCTTGGACGCCTCGGACGATTCCGATGGCTGTTCCGACCCGGATGACGAGCCTCATTCTCTGGACAAGCCCAGGCCAAGGACTCTTCCGAAGTCTCCTCCGGATGATCCTTCTTTCACGGAGTTGCTGCATAAAATCCAGGAGGTTCATCAGTGGCATTCCTTGGAGCCGGATCCACAGCGTAAGAAACTCTCTGCACATCTGGATCTGCCCGAGACTGCTCCGACCTTGGTGCCGCCCTGGATTGAGCCTCATGCCTACCTTGTTTCCACTATTTGGAAGCAGCCGTTGGCCATAGCCCCTCTTCCTAGGAAGTCGGATAGGCTTTATCAAGCTCCCGAGGGTGTTGACTCAGTTAATTCTTACCCTCAAGTTGATTCGGTCGTGATTAGCGCCACTCACAGTCGGATAGTAACCCGAAGCACTTGAGCTCATCGCCATCTGACAAGGAATCTCACCTTCTGGACCAGTACAGAAAGAAGGTCTACGCTGGGTATCGGGGCCCTGAATTATGTTTTCGAACAGATATCTCTAATTTTCCTATCAATTATTTTGATGTATGTTTCCAGGGTGTCCATGCCTCTGGGGGGGTTGAAAATGGATTTCACACCCAATTTCTTTTTCAATTCTTGTTTCTTGGTGATGGGTTCAGAAGGTTTGTTCTAAAACCAATCTGCCAGTCGTAGTTTCCTATAAAATTTTTGCAAGTCTACATTCAAATAGAATGGGTCCATTTTCTTTGTTGGGGAAAAAATATAATCCTTTCCTTAATATTGGTTCTTCCTCCTGGGGTAGAATTATTTTACTAAGATTAAAGACTACTGTTGCCTACCCCTCACCCTGAATTATGTCACCTACATGGGGGATTACCAGAAGGTGATTCTGAGTGAGGTGGAATCTAAGTTAGACTCCCTTCCTGACTCTCAGATGAAGCAGTACGTGGCTGGTCTAGTCTGCTCTGCACGTTTGGCCAGTCGGCACATTCTATGTGCCACGTCGCGATGCAGTGGATGCAGCTGGTCAGAGCTCAGCTTTCGCCGTGGGGTTGTGGCGTTATGCCTGGCTCCATGTGTCAGGATTGGTCCCGGAAGTGCAGTCTGCTATCCAGGATGCACCTTTCAGGGGTTCAGTGCTGTTAGTTGGCGATGTCAAGGACATCATCACCGATCTGCAGGACAAGGGGACTGCTCTGAAGTCCATAGACTCCATGTACAAACCCCCTCAGACACAGCTGTCATTCCTTTCCAGACATCGCAAAGGCGAAACCACAGGGAAAGTGGGCCAATAAATGTTGGGCCCCTCTGGCTGCCAAGCCCCCCCAGCCCAAAAAAGCAGCGAGGGCTTCAGCGGCAAGGCTGCCTCACACCACCTGACTCCTTTCCTCTCCCACAGCCTCTGGGGTTCCCAGAGGAACCGGTGGGAGGGAGGTTCTCCCTCTGTCTTCTGGGTTGGGAGAGGATAACTTCAGACATTTGGGTGCTCCAGCTGATCACAGAAGGAGACTCAATAGAGTTTCTTCAGAAACCTCCTCGAGCCCCCAAAACCAAGGTCGTCGTACTCACAAGAACATCATCTTCTGGTTCAGGAAGAAATTTCTTCCCTTCTCTTGAAGGAGGCGATAGAGCCCGTCCCCCTTCCTCTTCAGGGAACAGGGTACTATTCCCGTTTGTTCCTGGTCCCAAAGAAGTCAGGAGACATGAGGCCGATTCTCAACCTCAGCTCCCTGAACTTGTTCATGGAGTACAAAAGTTTCAGGATGCTCTCTCTCTCTCTCTGGTCTCCTGCCCCTTCTTCGGCCGGGACAGTGGCTGTCTGCTCTGGATATGCAGGATGCCTACCTGCGTATACCTATCTGCCCTTTCCTCTGCAAATACGTATGTTTTGTATCCCAGGGGGACCACTATCAGTTCAAGGCCCTCCCATTTGGTCTCTCCTTGGTGCCCCGAGTGTTCACCAAATGTCTGTCAGTGGTAGCGGCCTACCTGCATACCCAGGGGGTGCAGATTTTCCTGTACCTGGACGATTGGCTCCTGGTGGCACCATCCAGGGAGGAACTCCTGCGCTTCCTTTCCCTTACCCTGCAGGTTTTTGCCTGCCTGGGTATTACCGTCAACCAGACCAAGTCCCACTTGATCCTGTCCCAGAGGCTCCAGTTTATCGGCGATCCTGGACACGACCTCCGGCATGACTTTCCTGCCACTGGACAGGGCGGCCACACTACAGGCTCAGGTCAACCTGTTGTCCAGCCGCAGGCGAGTCAGTGCAAGGTCAGTTCTTCACCTCCTCGGGCTCATGGCGGCTGCGATTCCGACAGTCCCTCGTGCTCGGCTCCACATGAGGATATCTCAGTGGAGGCTTCGGTCTCAATGGGATCAGTAGGTGGACGACCTAGATCAACTGGTTCTGGTCTCCACTCCCATGGCTCTGGACTTGCAGTGGTGGTTGGTTCAGGAAAACCTTTACCGGGGAGTTCCCCTCTGTCTTTCTCCCCCCTCCCAGACACTTACTACAGACGCCTCAGTCAAGGGTTCGGGAGCCCATTTTGGACTGCACAGGGCCCAGGGCTCCTGGTCCAAGCTCGAGAAATCTCTCCACATCAGTGTGCTTGAACTTCAGGCTGTGCTGTATGCTTTTCAGACTTTGCATCTGTTTCCCGGGCATCTGGCTGTCCAGACGGACAACATGAGTGTGGTCTGGTACATCAATAAACAGGGAGGAACTCATTCTTACCCTCTTTGTAGGGAGGCGATGCGAGTTTGGGATTGAGCTGTGCAGCACAACCTTCACCTCACGGCCATTCACGTCCCGTGGGTCGAGAACACGTTGACAGACCACCTCAGTCGGTAGTCTGCTCATGCTCATGAGTGGGAACTGGATTGGGGGTAGCAGACAATATCTTCCTACGCTGGGGAACACCACACGTAGACCTGTTCTCATCCCCTCTAAATACAAAACTACCCGACTTCTGTACGCTCACTCCAGGGCTGCATTTTTTTGAGAGACGCCTGTCTCGAGACTGGAAGGGCAGATCTGGCCTATGCCTCCCCGCCGATTCCCTTGATTCCGAGGGTCTTACAGAAACTCAGCTCAGAGGGAGCTCACATGATTCTGATCACTCCTTTCTGGCCCAGGCAAGTTTGGTTCCCTCTTCTGCAACAGTATTCAGAGGAACCTCCTCTTCCTCTTGCAACTTTTGCTGACCCAGGATCAGAGGCCTTGGTCCATCCAGGCCTCAGGTCCCTTGAGCTGCACGCGTGGCTCCTGCAGACGTAGCTCAAGCCCGATTCGGGGTTTCACCCTGGGTGGTTGAGATCCTGGTGGAAGACAGAAAACCCTCCACTAAATCTACCTATGCCATGAAATGGAAACAGTTCACTATCTGGGCAGCTTCTAAAGATCTCGAGCCTTTCTCATGCTCTGTTAGGTGGCTTTTGGATTACTTGCGACACCTCTTTGACCTGGGTCTTAGTCATTCATCTTTGAAGGTTCATATGGCGGCTATTTCGGCCTACCATGTCCCTTTTGCAGACAGGACGTTTGCTCTGCTGGAGGTCTCTAAGACCTTTCTTAGAGGGGTTCTCCACTTGAGACCCCCCCATCTGGGTTCCTGCCCCTCCTTGGGATCTGAATTTATTCTTGAGAAGCTTACTCTGCCTCCTTTCGAACCGGCAGCCTCAGCAGACCTGAAGTTTCTCTGGTGGAAGACTCTTTTCCTCGTGGCCATTACTTCTGCTCGAAGGATTTCCGAGCTTCAGGCCCTGATGTGAAATGTCCCGTATTTGACTTTTCACAAGGAACGTGTGGCTCTGCGTACCAACCCTAAGTTTCTCCCCAAGGTGGTAGCGGAATCTACGCTGAACCAATCCATAGAGTTACCTGCTTTCTTTACACAACACTCCAGTCAAGGAGAGTACCTCTTGCATACTCTGGATGTTCACCAGATTCTGAGATACTACACCACCAGAACAAAGGATCTTAGAAAGACTGATCAATTGTTTATCTCTTCTGCTCATAAAAGAGAAGGCAATGCTGTTTCCAAGCAATGCCTGTCTAAATGGTTGGCTCATTGTATCACTTTCTGTTATGACAAGTACAACAAGACCTTACTGGGTCAAGTCAGAGGCCACTCCACCAGAGGGGTCGCAGCCTCTCCTGCTTGTTTCAAGAATATGTCAGCGGCAGACATCTGTGCAGTCGCAGCTTGGACTTCTGTCCATACCTTTACAAACATTACAGTTTGGACATTGCCTCTCACCATAGAGCAGGCTTCGGGTTGGCTGTTCTGCAAGGTCTCCTTTCCTAAGACCTTCACAGCCAGAGGGTCTACTTCTGAGTAGTTTTTCCTCCTCCCATTTGCTTCTCCTTGTTCCAGACTGCTTGGGACTCAGTCCTATATGTAATTACCTACTGCAGGAGCCCTCTCGAAGTAAGATAGTACAGTTATGTAAGAACTTACCGTAACAGTAGATCTTCGAGAGAGGCTCTTGCAGTAGGTAATACCTTCCCGCCCTCCATCCCCTTAAGCTTTTTCAGCTTCTTTTACAGGATGGGAAATATCCACTTCTATCTTGTCTCGCCTTTGGCGGGAAAGAACTGGAAGGCAGGCATGGGTGACCGCCTCTTTATACTGACGTCGGGACAGTCTCCCGCCAGAGACTGCTAGCTAGAAATTTTTCTGTGGGGTCCTGACACCTGCCGGCTTCTGTCCTATATGTAATTACCTACTGCAAGAGCCTCTCTTGAAGATCTACTGTGCGGTAAGCTCTTACATAACTGTACTTTTTCAGGGTGTCCGACAGTATGGGAACAGGAATGTCTGTAGTTTTGTTTTCTTTAAGAATTTGTGGAATCCTAGTATTCATATAGTCCACAAACTCTTGGTCTCTTAGAAGTGAGGGATTGAGTTGCCATAATTTTAATTTTGGGGTTTTACCAAGGTTTATTTTAAGTGGTGGTCTAACAAAATTCAAAGCCCCAAGGTAAGATCATAAATAGGGATAAATGTTCACAGGAAATGAAAAAGTTATCTAACAGGGAGTATGACTGGAAACGGGCCGAGTAGTAAGAAAATCCTGGATCTGAGGGGAAAAGCCTTCTCCATACATCCTCGATACCCAGGTGAGAAAGAGTACCCTTCAAATATTTAAGGGCACTGGTTCCATTCTAGATGTGATACTAACCACCCATCCACACAAAATATCTCATTTGGCAGTGTTTCACAACGACATGAGCGATCATGGAATTGTTGCTTGCATAAGATCTCAAATTAAGGCCCGGCCGCAAACCCATCTTTATAAAAAAAAGATCCTTTCGCAAATTCAGTGCAGTAAACTTTTTATCTGACCTGAGCATGATCAGATGGTAAGATCTTTACCTAGCCAAAGATGTCAACAAGGCAGCTTGCATCCTTAATGACAAACTCACTACAATAATAAATAAGCATGCCCCTTTCATCAAAGTAAGTGCGGAACAATTCAATCCTGGTTCACCCGGATCTCAAGGCAGCCCTTATAGCTCGAGATAAGCTCTGGGCTAAAGCTAGACATTCCAAAGAATCTCGGATTGGCAGGCCTTTAGAACAGCCAGGAATAACTGTGTGAAAAACTCGCCTGCTAAAGCTAACTATTATATTTCTACTCTCGAACAAGCTAAAGGTAACCCTCATAAAATATGGAAGACTATCAAAGCTATAGAAGGACCGCCCCATGGCCCCTCTGTCCCAACAAAGATAGTTGCAAGTGGCAAGATTGTGGAAAACAAGTCCCTAATCCTGGAGGAACTTAACTCCCACTTTGCCACAGCTGGATTAGCTTTGACTCGTCACCTTATGCTGGTGCTGCGGTGAGCCAGCATACCCTCCCCTACATCTAGTCCTGCACCCAGCCCCTTCCAACTGCGCCGAGATAACTTATAAAGAAGTAGAAGATTCTCTCTTAACTTAGACACCAAAAAAGTGCAGGGACGATGGCTTGGAACCCTTTTCCCAAGGTCAGGCTATGCCCATCTCACTGCCCCAATTCTCCACATCTTCAGTCTTTCCATTACATCTGCTGCTGTGCCATCCTGCTGGAAATCAGCACATATCCTCCTCTATTTAAATCTGGTGACCCATGCGATGTAAACAACTATAGGCCTATCTCCATATTGCCTATCCTTTCTAAAGTTCTCGAAAAACTGATCCATATTCAGTTAAAATCTCACTTGAAACCTTCTCTCTCATTAACCCAGCTCAATCTGGCTTCCGGGCTAATCATAGCTCAATCACTGCACTAGCAAAAGTAACCAATGATTGGATCTCTGCTATAGATGCTAAGAAGGTAACTGGTGCAGTCTTTTTGGACCTCAGCAAAGCTTTTGATACTGTTGATCACAAACTATTAGTCAATTGCCTTGCAAAGTTGGGTGCCACATACCATACCACCCAGTGGTTCTCTAGCTACCTAACTGGAAGATTCCAAAAAGTAAAGGTGGAAGGCTTTTCTTCTGCTGCCTTGCCAGTTGCAAGAGGAGTCCCCCAAGGATCCATCTTAGGCCCTATCTTGTTTTCTCTGTACATCAATGACTTAGATGCTAACATATCTACGTCCAATCTGCACTTTTGCAGATGATACTGTGTTGTATACTTCTGGCTCAGCGTTATCTGAAGTCAAGGGAGTGCTTCAAGCGGACTTCGCACAACTTGAGCATAATTTAATAAAGGCAAAGCTTCTGCTCAATGCCAAGAAGACTAAAGCGATGATATTCTCCCGCAGTGCTGTCTCAGGCCCCCAATACTCTTGCCCAAGACTTCATTGTCACCACGCTAAACGAGCCTCTGGAAGTTGTAACCAAATTTAAATATCTAGGTATCTGGATCGACAATAAATTATCTTTCAGTGACCACATCGAAGATGTCTCTAGAAGGTTAAAAGCAAGGTTAGGTTTCTTCTACAGAAATAGGCCCTTTCCCCTTGAAATTCGAAACAAGCTTGTACAGGCCACTTTTCTCCTCCCTACTCGACTATGGTTATGTAATCTATTCCTCCACCACGCTTGCAAATCTAAGTAACTGGACATCCTTTATCACTGTCGTTACGGTTCATTACCAACTCCCTTACCGTTCGCACCACTGTGACTTATATAGCAGCTGTTGGTTGGACATCCCTACTACTAGACGCCTGCTCCATGCTGGGCTATGGACTCTTAAACTGCTCCTGCAGAAATTGCCAAGCTATCTCTCTTCCCTTATTAGTATCTCACATAGTGCATACTCGTTAAGAAAATCTGACTTTATTATGCTTGACATACCAAGGACGCTGATTTCCTTTGGTAAGCGTGCTATTGCATATGCCCTTCCCTCCATTTGGAACAATTACAAACCTACTTGAAACTAACTAGCACAGTTTCAATAAACTTCTACAAATCGCTAAGTTCAGCCAAAATAAAAGACACCTGTAACTGTCATTAAGTCTCTTCCTTCCCATGTGTGCCATATTTATCCACTGGTAAGGTATAATTGATTTGTCATATTAACTGCTTTCCCTTCCCCTTCTACTCCTGGGTTTATCTTTGCTTACGCTCCACTGCTACTCTATCAAACCTCTCCTCCCTCTCATATCAGTTGTAGACTGTTGTTTGTTCTAGCTGCCAAAATACTGTATATTTGATTTGATTTGATTTGATTAAATCAAATCACACCAGTCATCATGTTTCATTTATCAGTATGCGACCTGTAATTCACTTCCCTGTCTCATATCAGTGTTTACCACCTGCGGTCACCCTGTGTGGTACCCTTGTATGTATATCCAGCCTGCATCATGTAACGTATATTTCATGTATATACTGTTATTACCTATCTGTGTTTGTACTTTAAGTGTTTATGTCACAGGACCTCCTTGTGAATGAGCTTGCTCAATGGAGTTTTCCTGCAATAAACTTGAACTTGAAGGGCACTGGTTGATCTGTGGGCCCGGGGAATAGAGGTGTCTTGCTGGGGTGATAGGGCTAGATTGAAGTCCCCCCCCCAATAATTAGGATGCCCTGCAGGGAGGATAGAACTTTCTGTAGAAAGGCGCGTATAACAGGGAGGGAGGACTTGGGGGAAGGTAGACATTAACCAGTCACCTCTTGGGAGTAGAGTCTGCCTGTTAAAATAATAAATGTTCCCAGGTGCCCACAACTGTATCTCAGATTTCTAAGGGAGTCGAAGTGGGAACCAGAATGGCCCCCCTTCTACGGACACTGGAGTGATAGGACGCATACATATCATATCTATTTCCCCATTTTAACTTTTGGTGTTCCAGATCTGAAAGGTGGATTTCCTGCAGGAAATACAGGTCAACCGCCTGCCTACTCAAATATTGCATTAGGTGGGATCTTTTTATGGCATAATGGAGACCATTGACATTCATAGAAAAGATTTTAGTGGGGTTTACCACCATCATACCTCAGTAAGGTGGGAGGGGGCAAGCTCCTCACCAGGACCCCCAGAGACCTTGCAGAATAAAAAGTTTTGAAACCTTGGTGTGTAGGTGTCTCTCTCTCTCTTTTTAAACAAAGTATAACACAGTCTTTTAAGTAATATCTAGGCCCAACTGTGGGCAGCCAGAAAAAAAGAAATAACCACTTTAATACCCCTATCAAACTTGGGGAGTAGTAACCTAGAACCTAACATAACTATGCCAGTGGCACTGACCTTAACCCCAAAACAGGTTCCCATAACAAAGAACCCATTTACCCTCCCTCCCAGCTCCTCCCCAGCCCGGGAAGCCAGCTGTATGAATTTGAACCATAAACCACTGAACTAGTGTGACTTCCACCTTGGAGGGGATAAAACTAGTTCCCTCCCGGGGGCTCGCCCAGGTTCCAGTTCCAGGAATTGTAGGACCTAGGGACCTAGGGATTGAGTGCCCATGGTTAATGGGAGGAAAGACCCAAGGGGGCCGAGGCCCCCTATCAGCGTGGTTATCACTCCGAAGAGTGACAAACTCTCTTGTAGTGGTGAGCTCATGGAGAACCTCCAGTAATGGGCAGAGGTCCCCCCAATGCCATTAGTACAACCCCTCTCTTTAAAATACCTCAATGAAAAGGACAAAAAAAGGGGGGGGTGCGCTGCAAAGACTCATCTCAATGGATGCACCCCCTCCCAAAGAAGATTTCTCCCCAGACCGGGCTGCCCTTGGCTAGAAGTGGACAGAGGAAGAAGCAAAGTTGGCCCAGTATTCTGTTCCCTCTTATGAGGACAGACTGTGTGGGTGTCTTGTACTGTCACGAGGGAGCAAGGAAACCCCTGCTCGAATATGCGCAAGGGGCAGAGAAGACACTCATGAGAATATCACTTCCACTAGCATGGGGTCCTCATTCCCAGCCACTGAGAGTGCGCACACCCGTGAGAGGAGCCAACAGAAAATTCTCAGCCACCTCTCGCACATTCGCAGAGGCAGCATCCTTCCCCGCCAGCCACGGACCCTCCCAACCCCCTTCCCCCACTCAATATTGAAAAACCCCAATCCATTAAAACACCCCTTTGTTTTGGGATGCTCTCATCACCCCCTCCGACTCCCTGGGATCTAGGCTGCACCCTTAGCCAGAGGGTCAGGAGAGAGAGAGAGAGAGAGTATAAATTCTGGACACCTGCACGGGTGTTGTCAGTCCCAAGATCTTTCATTCCTCAGACCAGGTGAAATCCAGACCCAGTGGCCGGAGAGATGTGGGCTGACCAGAGGAGGAGGCGGTGCAGGGAACAGAAGTTACGGAGAGGTCCGGGCCACAGGCATCCCACCCATGCCACCAAGGAGAAGGAACCACCACGGTGAGTCCTGGCTTTACAGAAAGGGGGAACGTGTCCGTGGCATCAAGGGAGACTTCCTTTTCTTTCTTTTAGGCCTTGGGTGTGTCCACAGAGTTTTTCCCAGCACCGAACAGTTCTCCTGGTATATATTAGTGGGAAGCAGTAAGCAGAACGTGGGGGATGGGCATCAGCGGAGGGGAGGGTGGGGCCGAGCCAGAGGAGCCCAAACCACAGACCACCCAGCAGGCCATTGAATTTAGGCTGAGGATCCCGGCCTGGCAAGTTGCCCGCCATCGGGGTGTCTCGAGGAGGCCGATTGTTGCTGCAGGAGGCCATAACACTGCCCAGGGAGCAAGTATCTCGCCATGGACTACTTCCTACCAGCTAAAGCCTAACCATGGCGGTCTGAATGTGGATGTTGAGCCCCCCTCCCAAGCCCCGCGGCCCCCCACTTCACAAGACAGGATGGGGCAACACGGGCACATTATCAATTATTTGAAGATGTTCCCTTGCCTAAATTGTTGTAGTTGCCTGTGGGTCATTGAGAGCTGAATCCGAGTGAGCTCCATAACTAAGGCATCCAGACGATCAGTGTTGTCCAATATCTGTACATCGGCCTCATCAGTTCGGGTTTGGAAGGAGCCCAGCTCAGCACAGAGGTCTCGTAAGGATTCTTTAACCTCCAACTTAAAGTCTTCTGTTGCTTGGAGGATCGCATCAGAGGGGAGCTTTTTTTGAGAGTTTTTGTTGCCTTGCCGGGTGCGCTTCGATTCCTCCTGGGCCGCCATGCTGTCCCCGCGCTCCAACCGACCGATCTAAAGTATTTAAGATCCAGAAGTGATTACTTGTTTCGGGGTGCATAAGCCAGATGGGGGATGACAAGGGCGGCTTCGGACACCGTTTTGGGCACTAAGAAGGATAAAAGAGGCAGTTTTAAAAGGATAGTTTTGATAATTGTGGGGGGGGGAGCACTCCTAGCCGTGCTGTCTGTCTCCATGGCGCCACTGGAAGTTCAACATAGTACTGTATTTCTGACATGAAGTATCTGACCTGGAAAACGGTGTTTGTTTATTGTGGCCATTGCACAGAGTTTCTGAACTACAGGTCCAAATGGTGGATCCTCCTTACATGATTTTCCATAAGAATAGGGTACTACTCAGAACACGTGTGAAATTTCTGCCAAAGGTGGTATCAGAGTGGCTGACTTTATTTTTACTTTTTAAGTTTTTTGTTGACTAGGTAAGTGCACTAGACAAATCCTGCCTATTTTCAGGCACAACTCGGGGGAGGGGGATACAGATGAATGCCAATTGACCTTGAACCAAATTCAGCTGTTGGTGGCATTTTTAGCGAATGAGGGAAATTTGGCCGGGACTCTGGGGAAATTCCCCTGCTCTTTTTGAGATAAGTGCCATGGGATCTTTAACATCCACCTGAACTACCTCCAATCCAGGCAGATGGGACCTCGGTTTAACATCTCATCCGAAAGACGGCACCTCAGAAGTGCAGCACCCCTCTCATGCTGCACTACAGTGTCAGTACTGGGATATTAACCAAAATGCCAGATGTGGGAACTGAACCCACAGCCCTCTGGTCTCCCGGCCTCAGAGGCGTGTGTGCTACCTACAGAGCCACTGATGATGACTACCTAGATTTCAGTTCACTATCATAGAAACATAGGCAATGATGGCAGAAAAAGACCAGTTGTCTGGCCAAAATGCCAGTTTTCTGTATTTAGCCCCAGGACCTATTGTTCCTTCAGAGTGTTAGCCTGCCCCATCCTTCCCCCATTCCACTCCCAATTTCTGCCACCCTGAGCAACCACTAATACCCTTCATTCAGTCCCACCCATCAGGATTGTACTGGGACAGTAGTTTTATGAGGGGTTGAGGTATGGAAAGAAGTCAGGTCAAGACAAACTGTATGTGTGCTCTGTTTCTTTTTAATTGTGCCTTTTCGGGGAGGGGGTTAAACCTCCAACCCCCCCCCGGTACATCCCTGCCAACCATGTTTGAACCCATGAACAGTGCTTGAACTATCCACACTTGGGCAGTTTTCCACTGAGCATGCTCAGTCACAGTAACAATCTTCAAGCTTCCCTCCCACCACTCTGTTTCCAGTACTACCCCAGCGCCATCCTTGGGTGGGTTCCTGGCTTCCTCTCCAATGACTTGTTTCTTTTTCCTTTTTTTGTCCATCTCCTCAGAAGATACCATATCCTCTATCCACATCATCTGCGGCTGTTCTCTTCCAGTGATTCATGAGGAAGATGCAAGAGGTGCTGGACTAGCCCTGTTTAGTGGGCAGTAACCTGAATCCTGTACCACTGGCCTTTATGACATTGCTTATTCAGCACGTAGTAGTGTTCTCTCCCTTGCCTAGTGCACTAGGAGCATCCCCCATGGCAGCCTGGAGGCACCAGTTTACCATACCTCCTGCTCCAGTATGCCTCCTGAATAGGTACTTGTCCTTTGATTAGATCTTCTGGAGAAATCTGTCATCCCTTTGTGGGACTGACATCCCTCTGGAGACCAATGGGATGCAGACCTGTATCTACGACTAGGTCATATCCCCCATCACCGGAATCTGTATGGATGCATTAGGGAAGAAAGTGTTTTCTATAGCCTAGTCTTCCCTGACTTTAACGTGATACCACGCACACATGGTGGCTTACCAGCAATGCCTTTGAACTCAGATGCATGTATCACTGTCTGAGATGCCTGCGAGTGACAGTGCAGACTGGCCTTGGTATAGTTGCTGTGGGTGTTGATGCAGCTCTGCACCTGACAAGAGCATCTTAAAATTCCTCCGCTGTGGTTTCTCAGCAGCATCTGCTTTCTGCCTCATACGAATGTGCCAGCAGAAACAGAACACCTGGTCTAAGTCTGCTGGAGTGTGCAGCCAACACCCCTAGGTTCCAGCTACCCCACCCCTCCCTTTGCCATCCCACTGCCACCTCGACCTCCCCCACCCTCACTCTTACTTGTTCCCTGTCCAATGCCCTTTTGAAGCTGTTCACAGATTTACAAGATACCACCCATTCTGGTAGGGTGTTCCATTTTGCTACCACCCTCTCTGTGAAATAGTGTCTCCTCATTTCCATCCTAAATCTTCCCCCTCTGTTCTTAGCCCATGTCCCCTGGTGACCTTCCCCCTCCTTAACTTAAAGACCCCATCTGCCCCATCCTTATTGATTCCTCTCAGATACTTGAATGTCTCTATCATGTCTCCCCGTCCCTTCTATCCTCCAGGGTGTACATATTCAAGTCTTCCGGCTTGCTGTCATAGTCTCTCCTTCTCATTCCACCGTCATCTTTGTTGCCCTCCTCTGCCCCTCCAGTAGCCTGATATCACGCTTTGGTATGGCCTCCAAAACTGCATACAATACTCGTTAAGTGCGGCCTTACCAGCAACCTGCAGAGGGCAAGATCACCTCTCTTAAGCCTGGACGAAAACCCCCTCACTATGCACCGAAGCATTTTGTTGCTTTGCAGCCACCACCCCCCTGCACTGGGCAATGTTGTTCATGGTCCCTGTTATCATTACCCTTGGTCCTTCTCCTCCACCAGTGATTCTAGCTCAACCCCCCACCCCTCCATGTTATTATTCTCTCCTTGGGTTCTTCACCTCAAAGTGCATAACCTTGCAGCTTCTTTGCATTGATGGATGTGACTGCATCTGTCTTGCTTATGTCCGGTCGCCTGCTGCAAGGCCCAAAATGCTGGGGGACAGCATTTTTTTTCACAGGAGGTGGTGTGGCAGCTGTCTGAGCCAGCTACCCTTCCAGTTCCTCTGGATCAGCTGCACTCCCACATCCTACATACAGGTGAGCATGACCCTGGTAGTCCCCCCTCAGTTGAGGACTGAGGCTTCCATGCCTTGGAGGCTAAGTCTGCTCCTCCATTTTTTTTTTTTTAACTTCATTTATTGAAAGCATGATCAGATAAATTAATAAAGACATCACGTATAGCAAACAATATCATAAAAACATTAAAATTAGTATAAAAACATGAGGGTCATTAACAAAGTAGCTGCATATGTTACAGCTTTAAGATATGACGTTTTTTAAACCCATCATTGCCTTAGGGAAATTGAATGACTTAAACAGTAAAGATTGTATTTTTCACTGTCTAGTATTAAAAACAAACTGTAATAAATCTGTAACAAAATAAAAGACACAGAGGAAAAAAGATACATTAAATGGTGAATAAAAGCAAGGCCTTGTAATTAGTTAATTTGAAAATACTACTAAGTTTATACCTAAATCAAGGTCCCAACGGGTCCAGCGGTTCAGATATGCTGGGCTTCTTTGCTGAATGCCAAAACTGAGCTTTTCAGAACGCTGAATGTGTTGTACGGTGGAAACCCAATTGGCAAGAGAGGGAGGGTCGGGCTGAAGCCACGTCTTCATAGTGGCTTTAGCAGCTACTAGAGTAAGCCACAGATATTTTGCCTCTTTGCCTCTTAACCCCATGGGGTAAACACCTAATACGAAGTGTTCCAGACCCAAATGGCTTGCAATATTGAGCACCTGGGAAATGTGGGCACCAATCTCCCTCCAGAAGGTGTCAAGTCTAGGACATGTCCAGAAAATATGGGCCTGTGTCGCTTTGGCCTCCACACAACCTCTCCAACTTTGAAGTGGAGGAGACATTCAGGTTAACCCTTGAAAGAACAGCAGGAACAAGAAAGAATCGAATTCTGAGTTTCCGAACAAACTCCTGCCAGGCAGGTGATGAGGTAGTACACCAAATCCCTTCCCAGACCTGATTCCACTTCTTCTCTTCCAAAGCAACTGACAAATCTGACTCCCATCTTTGTTGAATTAGTTTTACATAAAAAGGTTGATCCCGTAAAAAATTGGCATACAGCAAAGAAATCACCCTTTCCTTGGTAGGAGAGGTCCATATTTGCTTGAATGGAACCTGAGTGGATATTCCCTGGAGTTCCTCCCCAGCTTGCCTCATCTGGCTGTTAATGTAATTCCTCAATTTATAAAACCTGAATCTGTCCAGGGTGTCAGTCCATGT
Organism: Neoceratodus forsteri; assembly: GCA_016271365.2. Classification (NCBI taxonomy): domain Eukaryota; kingdom Metazoa; phylum Chordata; order Ceratodontiformes; family Ceratodontidae; genus Neoceratodus; species Neoceratodus forsteri. The sequence continues at coordinate 1,582,786,389 of CM028130.1, forward strand.
TGCTGAACTGCTTGTTCAAAGGAAATCACTGAGCCTCATTCTGAATGGGCCACAGGCCACCACAGGCCTGCACCCTAAAACCAAGGATCTGGGTGAGCTGGTAAAAGCGATGGGTCTTTACACCACCGTCTGTATTTCCATTTTGCTGTTTCATATATCCTCTAGCATTACCCGTCTCCACCCCTCTAGTGCTGCTAGAGTCCCAGTGAACAGAAGTCTTCAGAGTCTGGTCATGTAGAGGAAAACGGGAGTGCTAAAAGCGGCGTCTGGGTTGCCACTGAGATCAAGTGGATCTCCCTTGAGATGTATACGAAGGATGGCCCCAGAGGAGTGCCACCCTCATCTGGGCAGCTGCCCTATAGCCAGGTAAATATTGGATGGACAGACCACCTTTTTGCTTGGAAAGATATAATGTCTGTTTTCACACTCTGGACTATTTATTGCCCCAAAGAAATGAAAGAAATAACGACTAGCAGGTGTACAGGTCTCTTTTTTTTTTTTTTTTTTTTGTCTTATGCTCCCCACCCCTCTCCTCTTCTTTGGGAGAGCGCCTGGCATCTTAGTCCCATTCCTTTTGCCTGGGCCACGGCGATCCCCAATGTAACCTTGGTTTCCCACCTAAGCAGGGACAAGTGGGGCCTGTACACCCCGAACAAATGCACTCCGGGAGGCATAAATTGGGACAGCGAGGGGATTTTGGGGATCCGTGCTGGCGCTCCATCTACCAGTGCAGGAGCCATTTTCAGGTTTTCTTCTCGGTGAAGTGCGTCCCGACATCAGAGTGGGACCCACCAACATCCGACACACCCTTCCTGTTCTGTGTGGGTGGCTGGCTGTACCTCATCGTCCGCCTAGGTCAGTCAAGCACCGGGCAGCATCCCCTCCCTCCCGGAGAAGGCGGTCTTCAGACACTCCAGCCTCCTCCCGGCCGCCCTCCGCCCCAGGCTTGTTCCCAGAATCAGGTCACTGGCATCGTGGGCAGAAGGCTGTCATGCACCAGCGGGCTGGCGAGGTGGAACAGGTCTTGTAACCTAACCACACAGGGCACATTGAAATAAGTAGAGCAGTCAAGGTGGGGCATTCATTTTTAAAGCTTGACCCGGAAGAGTTGAGACGAATGTGTCCTGAGTTGTATACTCGATATTTCATAGTTGGAAGATGCCATCTCATAGTGTATTTTTCTGAATGTCGGGTGAAACCTTACAAAGAAAAATGTTAAGACTTCAGTTTAGTAGAATTAAGGGAATACCGGGTAAGGCAGAGAAGCTACTTAGTTGGACGAAAAACCACTGGGATACATTCATTTGGGTTGGTCAGATGAGGTCAAATGTCTTTCGCATAGAGGGCTAATTTGTGCTCCATACCCCAACAAATTCAGGAAATATCTCGTTAAACCAAATATGAGGCCAAGGGCTCTATATAAAGGGCAAAGAGTAAAGAGGAAAGCGGAGAGCTATGTCCAGTTCAGCATTCCAAGTTGAACCTCCCCTGCTAACGCTCAATCCCTTACCCTTAAAATTGCCATTGAGACCTCTGATAAAACTGTTTATCTGATGTCTGTATACATACCTCCCGTGTAGAAAGAGGCTTTCACTTCAGTCCTGATATACATGCCCAACTCCCCAAAAACTCTGAGATCATCGCTCTCAGAGATTTTAACCTAAATTGCTTGCCCTCAGTCAACCTATTTCATAGATGCCACCCAAAACCTTACTCAGCTGGTCTCTCTCCAGTCAGGCTTAACCAAAACATGGGCAATAGAACCCTCATTGACCTCATTTTCTCAATCACCCTGAATGTATCTCTGATGTCCAGGTCTTATCTGACTAGCTTAGTGATCATTTCCCCAGTCACCTGCCGCTGGTCAAACAGTTGGAAACTGCCCTCCACCAGTATCTCTAGACACCGACTCCTTAGGAAAGGTGCCTAGAACATTTCATGATTATTTTCTCAACTTTGACTGGACCCCGCTGGACTATATTGCATCTGTCGATGATGTGCTGTCCTTCTTTCTTAGTTCCTTTAACACCGCCTGCGATATCTTTGACTCCTTGGTTAAGCGGGCGGTAAAAGATAATTTCTCTCCCTGGGTCAACCAGTCTATAATAGACCAAATGACTGCTCGTGACACCCTATGGTGCAGAGCCCTGGAATCTGGCTGCTACGCGAACTGTCAGCTATACCGTGCTGCCCAAAACTCCTGCACCTGGGCCATTTGCCAAGCTAAGGCTGCTTACTACCAAACTAAACTCACCACCTCCTGGGGGCAGGGATGTAACTTCTGGGAGAATAATAAGGAACTCTGTGGTGAATTCTTCTCCCCCCTCATAAACAGAGTCCCTACCCAGGATTCTGACCAGATTGCCAATACCTTTACTGTGGCTTTACTGACCTTAGCTCAGTACTCCCCCTCCCCTGGGCTGTGTAACCCCCCCCCCCAAAACTGGTGTCCCACCATTCTGTTTCAAGACCATCTCCCAGAGTACTGCCCACTACCTCTTTTAAGTTCCTTGGCAAATCTAGATGGAGTGGCGATACACTAGACCTTTTTTCGTCTTTATTCTCCTTCCTTCCTCCAGTGCCCCCTCCTTCCGTCCGCTCATGTCCCCCGTTACCTACCTTAGGGATCTGCCCCTAGAGTGCCCATCCTCCTCTCCTTGCACAGTGGGGTCTGTCCTGTAGGTGGTCCGGGTGGACTTAGGGCAGCCTTCATCTAGGAGCTGCGGAGAATTTTCGGTTTTCTCCCCTTACATCCCCACTCCCCTAAGGCCTTGTGCCTTGAGACGTCGTCCAGTGGTAGCGTGCTTCGCCGCGCGAACCCTCAGCAATAACGCGGCGTCCCCCTCCCGGCTCCGACGAGCGAAGCCGCCTCCATCCCTTCCCAATGCCGGTGCTTCCACCAGTTACGGAAGGGATGCAGAGCGCAGTGTGCTTTTGGTAACCCGCCCCTGAAGGAGGAGAGCATCCGTTGGGACGCTCGATCCTCCCTCTCCCCGCCAGCCGCCCGAGTCCGTCCCCGAACCCGGGCCGCCGGCGTAGTGCGAGGTGTGGCGACCAGCGCCTCAACCCTCAGCGCCACCGGGCCGGCGATACACTAGACCTTAAGCTGCTCAACCTGTCTCTAGATGCAAGTCCTAACCCCCCGACCAAAATCTTGAATATGTTGCTATGCCTTGGTCAGTTTCCTTCCCAGTGGAAATGAGTAGTGGTCACCCCCATGCACAAGGCTGCATACGAACCTCCGTAATAACTATGGGCGATCTCCTTTCTGGCACCACCCCAAAGGAGCTCAAAAATCATCGCCAACCAACTCACTGAATTCCTTGATTCATGTAACCTCCTTTGCGGCCACAGCACCACCACTGCCTTCCTGGAGTACACCTCATTCATCCACAGTGCCCTCGACAAAGGGGCCTTGGTTGGTCTGTGTATAGACTACCAAGGCCTTTGATATAGTCAATCATTCCCTATTATCAGACTCACTCCTTTCCACTGGCCTGTCTCAGGAGGCCACCACCTGGATTCACCCACTACCTGCAAGGAAGATCCCAGGAAGTGAAGATAAATGGCACCCTATCCACTAGTCTACAGGTTCAGCTGGGGTGCCCCAGGGCTCCATTCTTGGCCCTCCTGTTTACCCTGTGCCTGAACTCTCTCCCTCGGCCTGCACCAGACGTCTCCTCCTCTGTGCAGATGATGCAGTGATTTTCAGTCACCACCCTGCTTCAGATGGACCTGCATTGCTCCTTCAAGGAGGTTGAATCCTGGTTTTCAACCTATAAACTAATTCTCAATTATAAAAAGGCAAAGATAATGCTATTTTCCCACCACCAAAATAAGTACAAGATTTCCACCTTCTCCCATCCTCAGTTCTCATGGCACTCCCCTAGAATCTGTTCCCCATTTTAAATACCTTGGTGTCACCCTTGATACTGCCCTCTCCTTCCATGAACACATTACTGCTACCTGCTTTGCAGTTAATGCCAGAATTGGCCTCCTCTACAGAATTCAGTCCTGCCTCCCCCTGCTGCTCTTAGACTGGCTATCTCCTGCTGTATCCTATCCTTGGTAGACTATGGTATAGTCATCTATGGCTCTGCTTCAAACTTGCCTTAAACAAAGCCTGCTGCCCTGGCCACTGGCTGAGCCAGGCTGACCCACATATCTGCAATCTCTATCAACACTCCAGCTAGCTAAATTTCCAAGGCGTCTCTACTATCAGACTTGCCTACTAGTAAAGAAAATCTCTATGGGCCACTCACCCCCTTGACTGTAACCTTCTCCTCTCTCCACGGCAGCACAGGTGGGTGACCAGACACACCGACAAAACTGCTTTCCAAGCCCCCTTCTATAGAACCACCGCCGGTCAAAGGTCTTTCAAATATTGGGCCCCTTTATGGATGACCTCCATCCCCTGTTCCCTCCTTTCCTTACTCTGGTTGGGCCCTTTCAAAAAAAAAACTGCGGGACCACATCCTGGTTTCATCAAACTGCAACTGCCCATTACGCTGTTGTAACTCTCCAACTATTTCCTCTCCTGCACGTTATCCACACGACAGCGCCCATTGGGCGGCTTTCTAGTCTCTACTGTTTTCCAGCTGTCCTTTGATCCACTTCCCTGGCCTGTTTCTCACTTTCTCTTCCATTGCTCCTGTCTCCAATACTTATTTTTTTCTCCTTAGACTTGTCTTTACAATTTTTGGTTACTCCCATGTCAGTTGTCCGTGCCTATTGTAATGCTTTGATTTTCCCTTGTCAATCTTCACCATTCATTACTGCTTGGGTGGACACACCTGCCACAGGAGTTTTTTTTTGTATGTTAGAGGAGTCGGCGACAACGGCGCCACCCCAAATTGACACACTCGTAGTGCGAGGGAACGGCCGTTAGTGACGCCGACTCCTCCCTACATCCTAGTTTTGTTTCTCCGGCTGTCGAGGCTGCTCCTGCTCACATGAGCGAGAAACATTACTCGCCACTAAGCCTGTTTTTAGTCGTTCTTGATGCCATGTCCAGCATCCTGGTTCATTTTCCGGCGATAGTCTCCCAGCAAGACCGTTCCTTATTATTTTACTGACGATGCCTGGAGCTTTTCTGTTTAGAGTGTTAATTTACATGTATGTATTGATTCATGTGAGCTAAATGTAAGTCAGCAGGCCCGTGCCCCAATGCGTCGGTGCTCCTGTGGCGGCATTTTTCCGTCACGGACCGACATGATGTTTGTCTTCGTTGCCTGGGACCTAACTATAATATGGACAGATCCGATGCCTGTTTCGATGGACCACCGTGTTCTTAAGTCACGCATTCAAGATCGGCTGAGCTAGCGACTTTGGAGGGCGGCGTCGCTCTCAGGCCTCCCAGGTAAGAACTTTAGACCCTTCCTCCGGATCCCTCCCAGGTCTTACGGTCTGGAGAGGAGCAGGCCTCCTAGTCTTCAAGTCTTGCTGAGGAGGACCTCTTTTACGGTGTCGAGGAGCGCGTGGTCCATCCTGGGGCGCGGTGGAGAAACTGCCTTGGCAGTCACTTCTTGAGTGCAGGCTCCCCAGTGTCATGACATGTGGTTGCCGGGCCCTTCATGGGTGGACCCTTGACACCGCTTTAATCGCGGCGGTGCTGCTTGCAGCGCCGTGTTGTCTCTCAGCGCCGTGGGCCCAGTAGACTCCGCTGGCAGTGTCGGGTCCTGGTGCCAAGGGTGGTGCCAGGGACTCTGCTGGGGCCGCGGGCGGGTCAGGACCAGGTTCGGGGTGTTATCTCTGGTACTGGGGTGTTGACCGGCGCCTCTCGTGGTGCAGTTTCCTGGGAAACTCCTGGGGTGGCCAGTATTGAGGTCCTGCTGATCGCCTGTTCCTCGGAAGTGGACGATTCAGATGTGGATCCATCATGGCTCCCCGATTCTTCGGGATCGGAGTCTTCTGTGGGACATGGTGTCAGGCGGCGCAGCACGCCCATTCCTCAGTCTCCACAGCAGTCTTCTTCTGAGGACTCCCAGGCTGGGGGTGGCTGGGAGCCTTTGGGAGGAGATGGCGTGGAGGTTGGGGAGAGGGCTGTTCTCCCAAGGGGGCTGTGGCAGCTGCCGTCTCCGGTGCTGCCGCGCCCTCTCAGGGTGGACTCTGGGCCCTGTCTTCAGGGGCTCCCTGGGGAGACTCCTGGATCGACTGGCTCTGTCACTGATGTTGAGGAGGAGGGCATCCTCTGAGTCCGAGGGGTTGAGGGGCGCGGTGAGGCGAGCCAGCTTCCGCCCGCCACCCCTCGGGGTGTGGGTAGGAGCCGTAGCACTGAAACCCACCTCTTCCTCATGGGTTCTGCAGATCCCTCTGGTGGTGTTGCTGTGGGCCGTCCTGGATCCATACAGCCCCAGGCACATCACAGGGGAGGACCCCCTTCCAGGCTCTGCCAAAGCTCGCATCCCCAGGGTTCCGTTCTGCGACCTGGTTTGTTATCTGGGACCCCGCCAGCTCAGGCTCTGTTTTCCGGTTTCCAGAGCCCTAGCAGAGGGCAGTTGTCTCTTTGTAGGTGCCCCTCTCCCATTCCTCTGCAATCACCCCCGGCCATGTTGGTCCTCAGGAACCATTATCCTGGGAGGCGTTCAGAGCACTTTCGGCAGCCTTCCCTCTCCTTAGATAGATGCATGTAGGCGGGTGTTTCACCTATCTCCACCACCATGGGAGTCCTTTGGACATTGAGTTCCCCATCATCCTTGTCTCCTCCTCGGAGGAGAGGAACCCTTTGCTCACCTCTCTTCCGATGCTGATTTCACCGAATATCAGCACTTCCTGTCGAGGATGGTGAGGGATCTTCGCATTTCCTTTGTTAGGCGAGACAATACCGAGTGAAAGACGCGTGAATTCCTCAGTGAATTCAGTGCCCAACATTTGGTGGTGCCATCCTGGCCTGTTCCTTTCCAGGAGGCGTCTGTCCGTTCCTGGCAGTCTCCAGCGATCCTATTCCAGCCCTGGCAGACTGCAGGAGGAGGTATTGTGCCCCTTCTGAGTCCTAGGTTCTCTCCCCAACCCGCCTGCCAGGATTGGCATGCCCTAGAGACTCCTTCCAGGCGCTGCTGCCTGGCGCACGACCGACCGCCGGACTCAGATTCTCTACAATTTGACCGGTTGGGGAGAAAAGTGTACTCTTCCCCTCCTGCGATGCTCTGCATCACATCTCATCAGGCACACCATGCTGCCTACAGCAAGCATCTATGGTCGATGCTATCTCAGCTCCTAGCATCAATGCCTGACTTGGAGCAATCTAAACAGGCCATTGCCCTCTCTGCTATAGGCCTGGAACTGGCAAGGCACCAGGCAAGGGCATCTTACGATGCCAGTGAGGTGGCTTGCAGGGACAGCGATTTGCATTAGGCGGACGGCATGGCTTCGTCTATCAAGGTTGTCACCCCTGGCTTGGTGTAGGGTGATTCGCTCCGCCTTCCGAGGGACCCGCCTGTTTTCCAGCAGAGCTAGGAGACTTCTGCAGGGACTTCCTCCATCTCCTCGTCTTCGAGGGACACCTCCTAGCTCTCCTCAGCCTTAGGCTTTTCGTTTGATTAGCCCAGGGTCTCTCCCTTCTGTTTTCCACCAACAGGAGGCTATGGGTCTTGTTCCCTCAGGGTTTTTCTTGTCCCCCTGCCGGGGGGCTTAGTACTCACCCAAGCAGTAATGAATGGTGAAGATTGACAAGTGAAGATATGAAAGTGCATTACCTACCGTAATTCTTGATCTTCTCTTGTATCTTCACGATTCATACTGATCTCCATCCCTTCCCTCTAGGGCCTCCTACTCATTCCTCCCTCTTCTTTGTTGGCCTTTATGCCAAAAAGAAAAAACCTGAGTGTCTGTTGGTCTGAAGAGATACCTTTCTGTGAGAGGAGAATGAGTGGGACTTATGCTATCCTCAGAGAACTCTTTCTGACTACCCTTGGGGTGACTTATTGGTCTTTCTCTTGGCCATGCCGTTCAATTCACAGTTTAGGAGACCAGCCAGTTTCTGGCTTGTCTCCTTTAAAGGTCCCCTCTGGTAAGCCCTGATCTCCTATGTCAGTCTCTGATACTTTCTCTGTCCTGACATTACTCTTCTGGAGTTGGCGATCTTCGCTTTGTCTTCAGGGAGTCCGAATGAGTTCCCATTCTTTCTTTATCTACAGGGAGTCCGATTGAGTTCCCATTCTTTCTTTATCTAAAGGGTTGCATTCTTAGGGCATTCGTGCCCCCCCCCACACACACACACACATATTTTGGTTTTAACGCTTAACAAAGTGCTAGATAAGCTTTTTCCCCTTGCCAAGTTGGGCGTTCTCCTTTCGGAACAGACTTTCTGCTTTGGCAGTCTCTGAGCTCTCAGCTACAGTTTAAAGGGTTGGGGATGACGGGAGGTGTAGAGAATCTGCCTTTTGTATCCAAACTTTCAAACAGCTCGGTTGAACCTTCTCTCAAATTCCATCCAGTGGGATCCCTTGCTCCCTTGTTCTTGGTTTCGAGCTTATAAGCCTCAAACCAACCTCTGATTTGGCAGAGTTCTCCCTCCCAACATCCCTCTGTCTTCTTTTTCTTTCCCCTCTTCTTTCCCTTCTTTATCTGTTCCTCCCTTGGAGCCGCCCCAGCAGTGAGGCCCTGCGGCCCCTTTAGGTAGATCCCTTCTCTTGTTTCTGTCCTCTACCGGCTTATGCCTTTTCAGTTTATTTCCTTTCCTTTTCTATCCCTCGGCTCTCTTGCCTCCCTCTTTTATTCTTGCCTTTATTTGCCTCTCCGGCTAACAGAACTGGGATGTAGGAGAGGTCTGCAGCGCCTAACTGCTGCCCTCGTGCACACCGCATAATGCGTCACTCTCAGGGCAGCGCTGTTGGCGCCGACTCTCTAACAAAAAAAAACTCCCGTGGTGGGTGTGCGCCTCGGCTACACCCAATGAGTAATGAATGGTGAAGATACAGAGAAGATCAAAAATTACAGTAGTGCGTAATTTTCATTTATTTGATAATGCCCTGTTGTATAATTTTCTCTTTGTGTATAATTAATGTCATTGTTCATGATGTCTGTAACACTTGCCTGCCACACTTTGCACTGGCGTGGAGTCTTTTGTAATAAGCTCCTATTGTATAATTTTTTCTCTTTTTGCATCATTTTCTGTAATTGTTTCGTGATGCCTGTAACACTTGCCTGCCTCATTTTGTACTGCGTGGAGCCTTTGAAAAAGTCCTGACTCATAAAGGGTTGTAATTCCTAGACCTCAATAAATAAATAAATAAACCTCATGGAAATATGACAATTTGCTCTAATATAGCCCAAAGGGTAGAATATACTTTAAAAAGGAAGTGTATAAACTGGGAGGAACCGAAGCCCAAAGACCACCCTCTAGAAAGTCCCATGAGATCTTATCAAGCGCCTTTTCAGCATCTAGACTTATCACTGCTGGACATTTGGTTAATGGAAATTGTCTATAATATGGACAGTTCTACTTAAATTGTCCTGTGCCTGATGTTGGGATAAATCCTGTTTGGTCTGTATTAATAAGGAGGAGTGTAATGTGTTGTAGCCGTCTGGTGAAAAGAGGTGTTAGGATTTTATAGTCCATGTTCAAAATAGAGATCGGTTGGTAGGAAGCACAGACAGAGAGGGGTCCTTGCCGGGCTTTGGGATAACTGAAATAATCACTTGTGACCAGAAAGTGGGTACTGTACCCTCCTTGGTGAGGGCAGCTGCATAAGTACTAGACAGTATGGGGACCAGGGCCTCCTTAAAGGATTTGTAAAACTCGTTCGGAAACCCCTCTGTGCCGGAACATTTGCCTGTTTTAAGTCTGCCAGTTTGTCAGGTCTTCTTTATGTGAGATCAGGGCTACTAATATCTCTTTGTTGTTGAGTGAATCAAGGTAAAGATAAAGAATTTAAAAAGGTGGCGGTGGAGTCTGGGTCCGGCGATGGTTTGGGGGAGCATAAATCCAAATAAAACCAGTGAACATCAGCAATCTCTGGGACAGAGTGAAGCGTTTGCTGGGTTGTTTGATAGCTTCTAATTATGGCCATTTCTTTCTGTTCCGTAGCCTCCTACTAGTAATTTCAGTGATGGGGTCCTCCCTCATAATATTTTACTTAAGATATAATAGTTTTTGTTTTACGTAATAATCTAGGAGGAAGTCTAATTCCCATTTAAGTTTTTGCAGTTCACCAGTACGGTGCTTGCACAACTTTTGTTTCTGTAGGGATTCCAAATGGTTAATGTGATTAAGCAGGGTCACCCTCTTTGCCTCCCGTGCCTTTTTCTTCTGGCTAGAAGTCTCAATAAATTTTCTCCAAAGGATGGCCTTGACTGTATCCCAGAGGATTGTCGGGGAGACCTCAGGAGTTATGTTATCGCAGATCGCCTGATCATGAGTCTCCAAAATAGAGTCCTTCACTTCCTGATTCTGTAACAAGGAAAGATTGAGCCTCCAGAAAGTGTTCTTTTTTTAAAATCTCCTAGATGAAGTTTGAGAAATAAAGGGGCATGGTCTGATAAAACAAAGTCTCCCATCCAACAATCCTGTACTGCACCACTTTACTCTCAGGGAAGAATAAAATAATCGATCCAGGAGTACATCTGATTAGTGGTGGAGTAAAAGGTGTAGTCACTTCTTTGACCATGCAAATGCCTCCAGGCATCGATGCATCCCAACTCCCTCACCAATTTATACACAGCCCTTGCTACTCGGTGTTCCCATCTGGGAGTTTGGGAGGTAGAATCCAAACAGGGATTGAAAATCAAATTAAAGTCCCCACCACAAATGAGTGTTCCTTCCCCCATTCATCAAAGTGAGCAAAAAGGAACTATACACTTTAAACTCTCTGCCTCGGGGGAAGTAAACATGAGTCCTGGGTGAGAGTCGACCCATTGAATTTACCTTTCATTAAACCGTATCTTCTCAGGGTCTGCTAGTTAATCTACCTTCTCAGATGTAACCTCCTAGGTACCAATATTGCAACACCTCAATGCCTGCCCTTTTTATGTGATGATGTTGCTGCTGCACCAAAAGCAAATTTTGACAATTTTCGGTGCTCTGTTGGAGATAAGTGAGTTTCTTGAAGAAAAATAAATTGCCCTTGTTCTCCTAAGGTATTGCAAGACCTTGCTTCATTTCATTGGGTTTGTAAGGCTGTGTACATTATAAGAACAAGTGGTAGTATCTGTATCAGCCATTTAAAAGGAGAAAAAGTCAAACAATAGAACATCAGTTTTCTCCATACTTGACATAAACTAAAGTACCTAAAGAACATTCCCTTGTATAGTAGTGACAAATGTAGCTTTGAACCCTGAAAAAAAAAAACAATAAATGCCAACAGGGCATAAGGTAACACTGTAAACTCAGAACCTCCAAGGTAGGAAGTCTGAACCAGCAGGCTTCTGTGCTCTTCCATTATTTGAGGTGGTGGCAGGCGCAAGAGAGAAACTGCTCCTTCTGTAAGGAGCACCCTTCTGAGCCAAACAGGATAAGTTAGTGGCTCCTACTGAGGTTGAGTGTTTAGAAATAATAAGGAGTCACTGGGCTAGGTAGGCATTCAAGGGCAATTAAACCACCCTTAAGCTCCCCAGATTGCTCCTCCCTTTTAATGGGAAACTTGCTACATAATCAGAAGTAGGGCACTTTGAAGAAGATTGATTTTTGGACAATAGAAGATCTTTATCAAGGGTATTTATTGCATTAGGCCACACCTGTGGAACTATAGCCGCCAGACTAAGACCACATGAAACTTTCTAGCGAGCAATCTACAAGGGCCAGCCACGATGACGTCGGACACAGCGAAGTCCCTCCCATACAAATGTGAGTGGCCTGTGCCTTCTTCAATTCTTTTCCCGCCTCGACCATCACGCATTGGATTCTATGGAGACATTGCTGCTTCAGTTAACTGCCAAATTTCTTATTTTAAATTATTTTCCTTTCTTTCTTTTCTAACCAGTAGTTTTCCGTCATCCGTTTCCATGACCAATGAGCGTCGCCACCTCTTCTGCTGTATTCATCCATGGCGAGGGCTACGATATTCCCCAGTTGGGCCTTGGCGATTAGGCCTTCTTCCTCTGCTGAGATCTTCAGTCAGGTCCTTGGACTCTCCTGATTACATGGTCCTGCCCCTCTCTTCTTCTCTGAGCAGTAGTTTGTCCTCGGGGGTTCTAGTGGAACACCCACGTGTCGTTGGCCATCTCCGCTTACTCTCCTAGTTGTGGGAACCAGTGGACAGCCTCCTGCCTTCCTTCAGGCCCGGATGCCACTTCAGCTTATAGCGCTGACCGTGGCTGCATCATCCGTTCTGGCAGCAATGCTTCCTGCCATCCAACACCTTCTCTCTCACAAGGGACAGCTCTAGCAGGCTCCGCGTGGACCCCTGGTAACCTCCCCAGTCACCACTTCAGCAACAGGGGTGCTAACTGGGGCTGTGTCATTGCTTCAGCAACAGTGCCTCCTGCCAGCTCACATCTTCTGTCATACAAGGTACGGTTTTGGCAGTGCTTTCTGCTGGACTTCTTATGGCCGGCGCAGGCCCGTCTACTCCAGGGCTTCTTATCCCCCTGTCGTCATTTCAGACCACTATTCAGGCCCTCTCCTCTATGGGGCACCAGACAGGGAGCTTTGCCCGCCTGCTTCTGCTGGTGTTGGCACCTTGCCATCTGGTTCCTACCCCTTTGGCAGCTCTTTTGGGCTCTTCTTTGATGTTGAGGTTGCTTCCCTTGCCACCCCAGGCTGTTATGTCAACACTGTGAGCAGTTCTGCGACACCAGGTCCTCAGCTCCTCCTGTTGATACCTCATGCTGTACCACCGGCGCTGGGCATCCAGCCTCCCCTATCAGTGCATAAGGTGCTCAGCGGCGCTGATCACTATCAACATCCAGGCCATGCTACACTCCTTCTGGGAGTTCATGTACCACCTTGCCTGTCCTCCAGCTCCAGCGACACCAGGGCCTGCTCCCGTGCTGACGCCCTCCATGGCGCTGTGCCCAGCTTAACCTCGATCCTTGACGCCATCTGTGCCCATCTCAGAGCCATGTGATGAAGGATGAGTACCTTCCTTATCTCCTCCCACGTGAGGAGGAGGAGGGGGGCTGGTAGCCCCACCCACTGTATTGCCACCATTTCCTCAGGAGGTGAGGACTCCTCCAAATATACCCTGGCGCGCTCCCCGGATGACCCCTCTTTCATCTCAGTGAGAAGACAGTTACAAACTGCTATGGGATTTGATGCTGAGGCAGCATATTTGGAGTTGCCAGATTTTCTGATCATTCCTCCCTGATGAGAGCCTTTGAGAATGCCACCATGGCTGCCTTGTACAGGCCAAATTTGATGCCTGCAATGCCCAGAAAGGCAGACAGTTTGTACCAGATTGCCTCAGGAAGACCATACTTCGCAGAGCAACCACAGGCAGATTCAGTGGTGATAAATGCTGCCCATGACAGGTCTAAGACACCTGAACATTTCAGCTCTGTTCCCCCAGATTAGTACAGAAAGCTGGACCTTGGGTGCAAAGGAGCCTTTGTCTCTGATACACTGTTCATCAGGGTTATGCATTTCATTGCCCATAGGGTCAAATTTTCAAAATACACTCTGGAGGAAGGCCAGAGCTGCAGCCCAGGCCCTTCCAGGGGATCCCCAGAAGCAGGAACTGCTCAAGGCCCTCCAGTCTGGAGCAGATGTGAACAAGCACCTTTTGAGATCTGCCAGTGATGCCTCCGCTAAAGCAGCTGCAGTTGGCATCTGTCTGAGAAGGCGTTCTTGGCTCAGGGTGTCTGGGTTTGCTGCTTGCTTACAACAGTCCATCCTGAATGCCCCTTTCAGAGGCTACAAGCTCTTTGGGGCAGAGGTGCAGGGAATAATTTCTGACCTGCAGGCCTTGGGCAGGACTCTGTGGTTCATCCACTCTTTATACCACACCCTGCCAAGAAGTGGCCAGAAGGTGCCCTTTCGTCATGCCTCCCATAGGTCCCAGCTGTGCACCAGGCCTCAAGGCAAGCGCGGGCAGCAACAGCCCTGCCTTCCTCTGCATCCACAACTGGGAAAGCCCCCAAGAGAAGGTGGTAGGGCCCTAGCCACAGATGCTACCCCAGCATGACTTCTTGCCAGACCCCCACACTCCAGCACTACAGAAGGTGATGGTAGGGGGGTCGTTCCTCCCTCCACCTGGATAGGTGGAGGGAGATCACTACAGATGTTTGAGTCCTGCAGCTCATAGAGGTATGTTGCTGCAGAAAAGTGCCATATAACCTGTTCCAGAGGAACAAAAGGCTCTAGTCCCATTTTTTTACTAGTCCCGAAATCCACAGGGGATTTATGGCCCATCCTGGATCTGAGAAACCTGACTTTCTACATCCAGTACAAGAAGTTTAGAATGGTGACCCTCGTGGCCTCCTGCCACTTCTACACCAGGAGATTGGATATGCTCCCTTGACATGCAGGATGCAGACCTGCATCTCAGTGTATGCACCCACTGGCCGTACCTTAGGTTCCAGTTCCAGGGGGAGCACTACCAACTCTGTGAATTACCCTTTGGCTTGTCCTCTGTGCCATGGGTCTTTATCAAATGCTTGGCGGTGGTAGCAACAGCCTTCAGGAGGAGTGGGGACTGTAAGTCTTCCCTTACCTGGACGACTGGCTGTTCAGAGCACAGTCCAGGTAGCAACTATTCCTGACACGAGAGCATTTCAGGCAGATGTTCCATGCCCTGGGCATCATGGTCAATCTGTCCAAGTCAATCTTGACTCTATGTCCACACCTGCAGGACATATTGGGGTACTGGACATGGCTCAGGGCTTTTCTTTCTTGCTGCAGGACAGGGCGGACCTCCTGATGGCTCCAGCTCAGCTGAGCTACAACGCAGATATGTCATGACCAGAATTTTCCTGAGGCTCTTGAGCCTGATGGCTGTAGCCATTGTCACAGTACCTTTAGCCAGGTACATGCGGGATGCCCCAGTGGACATTAAAGCTCCAGTGGGACCAACGCACCAATGGCCTAGAACAGCATTATCTAGCTCTCTCTCTCTCTCTCTCTCTGTCTGGTCAAAAGGTGTTGCTATGGTGGATGGAACTCTACAACCTGTTGGAAGGGTCCCTTCCTCATTCCTTTCCTCAGCAGATTCTCACTACAGATGTGTCTGATTGGGCTGAGGGGGGCTCATCTGGGGGCCTCATCAGTCTCAAGGGATGTGGACCAGAGTGGAGACTGCCCTCCACATCACCGTCCTAGAGAGGAGGGACATTCGGTGTGCCTTACAGGCCTTCCAGACCCATCTGTCCCCAGGCCATCTACTAGTGCAGACAGACAACATCAGTGTAGTGCACTATATCAACAAACAAGGTGGACCCATTCGTACCCTCTGTGTCGTGAAGCGATGAGGATCTGGTACTGGGCTCTAGAACTTCTGGCTGTCCGTGTTCCAGGCATCCAAAATGTTCTGGCGGACAGGCTTAGATGATCACATTCTCTGCACGAGTGGGAGCTGCTGACCTCGGTTTTAGAAGACCTGTCCAACAGTTGGGGTCGTCCAGAGTTGGACTTTTATGCATCCCCACTCAACGCAAGACTGCCGCATTTCTGCTTGCTTGCTCCAGGGCCTGAAGTTTTCTGGTGAGACATGTTGTCTCTCTTGGAAAGGGAGGCTTCTCTACACCTTAACTCCCTTCTCACTACTCCACAGTGTGCTGATCAAGTCCCAGATGGAAGGGGTCACTCTGATCTTCATTGTCCCCTTCTGGCCTTATCAGATCTAGTTCCCTTGCTGCAGCAGCTGGCAGTGGAACCTCCAGTGCCCTTGCCCTGTACAGAAGCTTGCTACTGCAGGAGCAGGGTGCCTTCATCCATCCGGACCTCAAGTCACTGCACCTCCATGCATGGCACCTGAAGACATAGCCATGGCTAGATTTGGGGTGTCCCAAAAGGTGGCTGATGTCCTAGTGGCTGCTAGGAAGCTTTCCACCAGGGCCACTTATTCCATGAAGTGGAAGCACTTTGCTCTGTGGGCGGCTTCCCATCATTTGGACCCTTTCAGTTGTCCAGTGATTCCGATTCTGGAGTACTTGCTCTCCCTTTTAGATTCTGGCCTGCATTACTTCTCCATTGTAACCCCAGGAATTCTTCAGTATGATTAACTGTAGCAGTGACACCTGGGTTGCCACAGCTCGACTACCAGAATGCAGAGGCTGTCTAACCCGAGCCAACGCCGGTTGCACCAACTCCTCACGCAGGGCCTCAATTAGCTTTTCTCAGCCTGGTTGGCCTTGTTCAAAGATAAACAGACACCGGGTGCTCCCTCAAGGACCACCCCCAGACACGCTGCCAGCCAAACCACTGCCGCCTCCTCCAAGGGGGCTACCCCGATGCTAGATGGGGGCGATAAACCCCTTCCACAGGGTCGGCTGCGAAAGCATCCTTGCTCGCCTTCCCCTCACCAGACTCATGAGATTCGGATGGTTACTATTCCTCAGATTCCAGTCAAGGGAACTCTGATCTGGCTTCAGAACCAAAGGGTGGCAAGGACACACTTCATTCCCCACCAAGCGTTCATGGATGTGATGCGCACATCCAACAACTTAACAGTTGGTACACAAAGAGTTACACTAGAATGTGTAGCGACTGGCTATCTTTCTCAGGAGGAAAGACACCTTGCCCATGGTGGTCCCTCCTATGGTCAAATCCTACAAGAATGCGAACAAGTTGGCTTGGAAGTGACCTTTCTCTACACCAGCCATATCAAAGAAGTATGATCGGCTGTACACTGTTCCAAGGGATGACCTCTGTTATGGGGAGCAGCCAGAGGTGGACTCTGTCGCCATTAACAATGCTCAGGCCAGATCCAAGAGACCTCAGTACCTTGATACACAACCACCAGATAATGATTCAAAGCAATTTGATTATCTGGCCAAGAAGGTTTACTGTTTCTCCGTGTGTGCCATCTGTTCCCAACACTTCCTGGCCCACATGGTGCAATATCAAAATGCCCCATGGGATAGAGCAGTGGAGGCCACCCAGGCCATGCTAGACTGCCCAGGCCAAACCGAGCTTATGGCGATCCTGATGTCTGTCTCTGATGTCGGCAGCTTCATTCTCAGGGCATCCTCGATACTGTAGACTCAGTCGGCAGAGCTACTGCTCGGCTGTGTGCATTTGGTGGTACTCTGGCTGAGGGGTGTCAGGCTTTGCTCGGGCGTGCAACCCAAAATTATGGATGCCCCTTCAAGGGACTGGTGGTGTTCGGTGAGGACTCACAGAACATTATCACCAGGCTGCAAGAATCTGGCAAAGCCATTAGATCCATACATACGATGTACAAATCTCAACCGAATCAACACTCTTAAGCAGTCCTTTCATAGGAACACCAGAGGTCAGCAGCAGAGATCAAGCTTCAAGCATAGGGCCTCCACCCCAGCCTCCGGCGGTTCAGCCCTTCAGGCCCCAGAACCTCTGTCTGCGCTCCCTCTCCCCAGTCCCTCAGCCTGATTCTCTGCCTGACCCCCTCCCCCCTGCAGATGCCTTAGAGGAGGTGGTGGTGGTTGGGGGGGTGTTGATTTTCCTTGCACACAGAGGGTGGTGTCGGATAACCACCAACAGGTGGGTTCTGCAGCTTATAGAGAGAGAGCATACTCTCAAGTTCACCGAAGTCCCTCTAGACAACCCTGCAATTCAGTCCCATTACTCCCAGACTTAGTGTTCTTATTGCGGAAGAAATCCAGACTCTCCTGCTTAAGCGAGCCATAGAGCCGGTCCCACCTGCACAACAGGGAAAGGGGTTTTCTAGGATAGTGGATATGTTGTACAGCCACACTCTTTGGTATGTCCCCTTCCACTTTAAATCTTGCTGGAAGTCTTCAAGCTGGCTTCTCCCACCCACCCGGGTGGTATAATGCTCGGCTCCGCCCCATGACGACAGATCTTCCTTTCCTCTGGAAGATTCAAATTGCCTCCCTCGTGCTCACGCATTTTGTAGGCCCTGGCTCTAAAACCTTCGGTTATTCTGAAAATCCGTCTAGTTCGCATTAGCGATTGCAACTCCATATCTTCAATTATGGAAGACAAATCTTCCCCGGATTTCATCGGTGCCTTTGCGGCCAGAAGATGTCATACACCGATTCCCCACTCCATGTGCATTTATTGTCTCTGTGTCAACCATGACACCTCGAAATGCAGTTTGTGTCTCGCTTTCCATCCTAACGTCCTCGATGAGCATCTCGCACGTCTGAAGTTGGGAGGCCAGAGAAACAGAACCCTCAGTGAAATCCAAAGAGGCTCGGTGGGCGGTTTCATCGCGCACGGGATCCATTGAGAAATTGGAATGGATGCAAGCATTCAAAGAGGAAGCGGCTCGGGTTGCAGAAACCACTCGGAGCTTCTTCGTTACGCTCAACCTGGGCTCCACCTTCTTGGGTTCCTTCCGAGAGTTGTGCCAGTCTCTCCCTACCAAGAGAGAGGTTCCTGCAGGCATGCACTTCTCTCGATCCCATAAGTGGCAGAAGGATCCGGGATCGTCTTCGTCCCGACGCTCTTGGGAGCAGGAGAGGTCAGGAACATGCGGTCTTGACTTCAGTCGAGATTGCTTCTTCAGCCGCTGGCTTCTCGGCTTTGCCGTCTGGTCAGTTGACTGACCAGTCGATCAATGTAGAAATCATCATTGATCCGATTGATCCTTTATTGTAGATTCCAGTCGACGATTCTTTCGATCGAACTCCATTCCTGACTTTCCCCGGCGGAGACCCAGCCTGCTGGGACTCCCATCGAGGAAGTGGTCCCTGACCCCGGGAAGTCACCAGTCCTGCTGGTATCTCCTGAGTGACTGAATCGGCTTGTCCAATCTCGATCAAGGTCTCGGACCCCCTCGACCGAAAGGCCGAGGAAGAGCCATAAATGCTTTAAAAAGAGACAACGTCATCGGTCATCCTCATCCTCCTCGGATGAGGAGAGGCTCTAACGGAAACTTCATCGGCACTACGAGGACCTCATGTGGCAGCAGCTGATTTTGACCAGGCACAAGCCGACCCTGGCTTCCACCCCAGCCATTACTTGGCTTTTGCCTCCTAGGCTGAAGCAGACTCCTTGACCGATCAGGTAGGTTTCTCCCACTCGCGGAGCTGGAAAATCCTCCGGTTCAGCCTGTGGGAGGGCTCCTTCAAGAAAGATAGGCTGGACACGGATTCCCCGGCATCTTGGGTCCTGTCACCCCGGACTGCCCTCAACGGGTCAAAGGTGACCAGGGCGGTCGACCATTATATCCGGATTCCTCTGATTCGGATGTGACTGGCCTGCATTCTCATCCCGGGGATGACGAATCAGCTGGTGGGGTAGAGACGGAAAGAAGGTCCCTCATTTTTCCAGGGCATTCTTCGTCTCATCTCTGAGTCCACAGGGATGCTCTTGGAGCCAATGCAGAAAAAGTCGGAGTACCCTCTCATGGACATCCTCAAGAGAGGGGATGCCCTGACAGAGTCCTTTCCAGTGGCCGAGGCCATAGTGGGCCCAGCACTTGAACTTTGGCAGCACCCTGCCTTTTGTCCAACTCTGTCTGCCCGCATGTCCATAAGTATACGGTGCCCATGGGTTCCGTGCAGGGGTTCACAGAGCACCCTTCAGCCGAGAGCCTGGTGACCGCCTCTGTGTTCAGGCATACTGACAGTTCTGCCGATACTGACCAACCTCCTGAGAAAGAGTCCAAGCTCTTGGACCATTCAGCCAGGAAGGTCTGTGCGGCTTCTTCCTCAGGCAAGTTCGGCCATCATCATGGCACACTTCTCCCACGTCCTCCTAGGGTCTTTGGATGAAGTCCTCCCACATCTCCCCTCAGACATGCAAACCACGGTTAAGCAGGTCTGGGATCAGGGCCGAACTGTTGCCAAACAGCAGCTCCAGACAGCCCTGGACATTGGGGATTCTTGTGCCCGTTTGATGGCAGCCGCAGTTGCCACTCGTCGCAGGGTTTGGCTGAGGCTCTCCTCTTTTCTGGTGGATACTCATCACAAACTAGCTGACGTGCCTTTCCTAGGGACAAACCTGTTCGGCCCAGGAGTGGCTGGTCACTTTCAGTGCATTGAGCAGTCCAGTGCCGCCTTGGACGCTACTTCTGCAAAGGGTTCCTCAGGCAAGAACCAGCAGAAGAAAAAGAAGCCTTTTCGGCATTCTTCCCCTGCAGCTCAGCAGTCCTCCTTTCAAGGAGGACATCAGCAACAGCAGCATGCTCAAGCTTGGCACCCCGGTCCAAGCTCCAGCCCTCCCAAGCCCATAAAGGAGGCCAAGGTTCCAGTCATGAATCCTCCTCCTCCAGGCCTGCTCAGTGGTGGGGTGGGGGTTGCCAACCCCATTCCCGTCAGCCCAGCTCTGGGTCCTCCTGTGGGGGGGCCGACACTGCAACTTCCTTTCCGCCTGGTCCTCTGTCACTTTGGACAGGTGGGTTCTCGAAGTGGTGGGTCGGGGACTGCCTCTGGAATTCAAGCAGTACCCTCCAAGCTGAGCCCATGCCCCTCGGGAGGAAAGAGTATCCACTCAGACTCGGTAGGCTCTCCGAGACATCGCTCAGCTCCTCCTCCTCAAGGAGGATGTAGCTCCAGTGGCAGATCCTCCAGCAGACCCAGGCTTTGCTCCAGGTACTTCCTGGTGCCCAAGTGGATGGGGGGGGGGGGGGCGGCGTCCCATTCCAGATCTGCACGACCTGAATCAATATCTCAGGTCACGCACCTTTCGGATGGTCACTCTTTCCCAGGTCATACCATTCTTGGAATGAAACATGTGGTTCTGTTCACAGAATCTGCAGGACGCGTTCTTTCACGTCCCAATCCGTCCGTCCTATCAGCGGTTACTCTGCTTCAGGGTCGAAGGGACCCAGTGTGAATTCCGAGCCATGCCGTTTGGCCTGTCATCAGCCCATGGGTCTTCACCAAATGCATTGCAGTGGTGGCGGCCCATCTCAGGCATTGTGGGGGGGTCAGGATTTATCCTTACATTGGCGATTGGCTCCTAGCAAGTTCCACCCAACAGGAGGTGGAGAGGTCCAGGGATCTGGCCCTCCAGACCTGCTCCCAACTCGGCCTCCTTATCAGCGAGGCAGTTGGAACTCATGCCTTATCAGGTGATGGCTTCATCGGGCAGAGCTTGACTTTGTCAAGCCATGAACTCCCCAGCAGACAGGGCAGAGGTTCTCTACTCCTTTGTCCGATCATTTCTGGTTGAGGCAGTTGCACCCTGCCATGGACTTTCGCCTTCTGGGTTACATGGCGTGCACCTCAGTGGTCCCTTGGGTCTGGTTGCACATGCGCCCCCTCCAATGGGAGTTGGCCGCTCAATGGACTCAGTGCCACGGTCATTTCGACCAGGTGATCACTGTAACCCAGAAGATGTGGGACACTCTCCACTGGTGGACTGCCCCAGACGGGTTGCGGGAAAGGATCCTGTTTGTCTGCCCCAAGCCGACGGTCGTCCTTACGACCGATGCCTCTCTCATGGGCTGGGGAGCCCACATGGGAGACAAAAGGCCCACGGGCTCTGGGCCCCCGAGGAGTTCTGATGCCACATCAACCTGTTGGAGCTCGGAGCAGTTAGACTGGCACTGTCAGCTTTCGCTCCTCAGCTCCGGGGTCAAGTGGTTCAAGTCTAGACGGACAATACCATGACCTTGTACTACCTCA